>OY970804.1:21501378-22957757 GCA_963853775.1 Xanthia togata
GCACTAAGTTCGCGTGGTAGATAATGGCCCACTCCCTCTCACTGAGAAGAGGCCTGTGTCCCAGCAGTGGGAAAATTTTAGGCAGATTATGCTTTATGCGATAAGAAAGCAGGTATCGGCAAACCGCGACATTTAGACGTTCCTAATTCAATTGACTTGGAAGATCTCAACCGTCATTTCTCCACTGTTTCTACCATGGATCGTCTAACCAAACCACTAACTCTGTCCTTAATTTCTAGTCTAACGCGTCCCCATATTAATCCTTTCAGTTTCGTTCCAGATGAACCGGGAGTGATAAAAAAAAACATCACATAAATTAAATCAAAAGCGGTGGGATGTGACAATATCACCCGTGGTATGATCATTACTATTCTAGATCAACTCCTACCCGTGATTATCCACATTGTAAATTTTTCCCTATTCTGTTCCCTGTGGTGCAAAGCCTACGTTCGTCCGCTACCTAAGGTATCTAATCTCTCTCTTCCTACCCATTTCCACCCCATTTCTATTCTTCCCTTCCTATCCAAAGTCATCGAGGACTGCGTCCACAAACAATTCTCAAATTTTGTTCATTAACTCTCTCATTTGCCCTCTTCAATCTGGTTTCTGGTTCGGGCACAGCACTGTTTCCGCCCTTCTTAAAGTGACTGGCAATATAAGGGCAAGACTGGAAGACACTAAAGTTACTGCACTAGTACTACTGGTCGATTTCTCGAATGCCTTTAATACCGTCAGTCACGATATCGCGTTAGCCATTCTGTCCTATGTTATGGTCTCTCCCGAGGTACTGGAATGGTTCTCTTCTTATCTTCAGGAACGTCAGCAGTCCGTTCGTGTTGGATATTCTACATCATGCTCGTGTGATTTGAAAACTGGCGTTCCACAAGGCGGTATTATTTCTCCTCTTCTGTTTTCTATATTTAACAATCTTATAACTTTCGAGCTTCAGTGTGTGTATCATCTGTATGCAGATGTCTTGCAGTTGTATTGTCAAGGGAGGGTTGAAGAGATTTCTGACGCTATCGAAAAATTAAACAGAGATTTGATTGCCATAAAAACCTGGTCTGATAGATTTGGCGTAGCAGTAAACCCAAATAAGTGTCAGGCGATCATCATCGGAAGTACAACATTGCCACCAGTTCTCTTCAATGGTACGGTCGTCCCATTTAGTACTGATGTGAAGGATCTTGGCTTGAACATTCGTCGGAGGGTCAGCCAGAAGGTAACTAGAATGCTGCGGGCTCTGTACCGACTGAAAAATTTACTACCAACAAGTACGAAGACAATGTTTGTGCAGTCCTTAATTTTCCATCATCAAATATGGTGATGTGTAGCACACACTAATGATTATGGTGATGAGTACTATGACCTGAATGTCGATTTCCTCGACAAACTTGACCGTCTTCTCAATAACTGCATTCGATTCGTTTTCAATCTGCGTAAAATAATCATTATGATCATGACATGTTTCTGCGCATCGGTCGCTTCTAAAGTGGTTGCCCATACGTTAGCGCAGAGAGCAAAGGGTGCTAACCACCTTGTTTTCATTTCTTTATTCTTCCACTTCCCCTAGTTATCTAACCCCCCACTTTCAGTACATTTGTGACAACGACAGTTAAAATTTACGGTCATCAAATAATCGCGTTTTTTAATATCCCACTCACCGCACAGACTTCATTCATTCTTCTTTCTTCGGGGGAGCGCATTCCTTAGAGAGGTAGATTGAAATCTATCTCGTTGTGGAATGCGCTCCCCCAGGATATCAGGATGGCAACCAACCGATTATCCTTTAAAGTTTAAGTTTGCGATAACATTCGTAAGAAGCTGGCAGTATCATCACAACGTATTATTTGTTTTAGTATATTCGTGTATTTATGTCTATTTATTTGTGCTTAATTAGGTATATATATTATATTTATAGTTTGTCAAAGGTATATGTGTATCTTTTACTTTAATAAATGCACGTACCACTGTTTGTCTCTGCATCACTCAAAGATTGACTGGTAGAAAATGCCTATGGCATTAAGTCCGCCTCTGTAGATTTCTGTGCTTGAAGTATTAAATAAATAAATAAATAATACTTTTTACCCGCAAAAACAAGCTCAATAATAAATTCATATCAGTGTCCATAAAAAGTAGTAGTACCAATCACTTTCAGTTTCACAAAATGCACTCAAGGTACACATTTCCGCCAGTCTATGTATAAAACTTCGTGTATGTAGGTGATTGCAGGCATTTTAATTATGCACCTAGTGTAACCACTGACCCGCTGGAATATTTCAATGGCTTTTAATTATGCACTGCTGTATCAGTGTTCTGCACCGAGAGAGACTCGTTTATTTTTGATGGCCGGATTTTTTTGACCGGTTTGAGATTGTAGACTCATTTTGATAATGGGTTATTGGGTTGTATCATGGGTGGTGAGGAACTCATACATACATACATAAACTGACGCCTTCTTCCCATGGGGGTAGGCAGAAACTACAGAATGCCACCTGCTACGATCCTTACATACTCCTTTTACTTCGTTTACGTTCATACATCTGGTCATACACGCACCCCGGTTGCGGGTACTACGCACCTGTCCTTTCTGAAGAACATCACCAATATGGTTATATGTCCTCCTAGGTCGTCCCCTCCCGGCGTTTCCATTCACATCTCCCTTGTAAATACATTTTGTTAGTCTCCTTTCATTCATCCTCTTAACATGACCAAACCATCCCAGCATACCCTTTTCAATTTTTGTCACTACTTCTTCTTTTAACTCACACCGTTGTCTTATCACATCATTTCTCAGTACTTAAAAGTGTTACGTAGTTTTGTAAGTCGTCGGTAATTAGGAAAATACCAAGTTTGATATCATCTGCAGTCTTAATCCCATTGTAAGACATGTTTTTCTTGCCAAAAAAAACGTTTGTAGGCACGGTCATCAGTGTTGTATGGATCACTATGGCGGCTTGTTGACAGACACGTGTTTTCTACGGCGCGGTTTATACGCCATACCGTAAAAAAACCGTGCCGTGTACAAAGAGCCTTAGGCGATTATTATCGTATTATTCATACGAAACTTAATTCTACTGTCTACCAGATTTTGGCCATAGCGTACAAGTAAACGTTACCTCTAAAACATTTTTGTTCAAAGGCGTAAAGTCTGAAAAATACTATCAGCTAAGAAATAAGACATCAAAAATATTCCTTCCTTTTAAGAAAAACGGTAAAAAAACTTCACAATCTCAAATGGGATGTAGCTTTTAAGATTTATAGAGTACGAAAAATAAAGCAAAACATTTTGATCTCACAAAGTACATTTTACAAAACAAGAACAGAAACCGTTTACAAAATAAGATAGTAGCTGTCTCAAAAATTGAATTGTGCAAACATTGTTGGTACAGTCGGCGAAATAAATCCCGGTTCACCCTTGTCAGGGGAGCAGGGAGATAGCTGACCGAACTTGCTAGCCCAGTTTGAAACAATTATCTTAGCAGCGATCACGTAAATTTTTCTAATCTCTCGACGATACTTCTTCTCTTTTGTGTGACTGTACTCCAGTTTCGCGCGGCAAAATGTAAATTGAAAACGGTTGAAGCTGTTTTTGTTGTGGTTTTTGGATATTTGGGGCATAGGTACTGTGGACATGTCACAAAATTTTTGAGATACCGTTTATCAGTTGTATAAAAATCAAAAAAAAAAATATCGAACAGTCATTCGAAACGATCGAAAAATTGAGCACGAATATTATTAAAAATCCTAGACCAAATCCAGACAGTAAGGATATTAATATAAATAAAACACTTGACTAACCTGGTGTCAGAGTTTTTATGCCGCCCATGGGCCTCTGTCTTGGCCTCACATGCCGTCGAGAAAAATCTTTCAGGCACGTTTCCTCACGATGTTTTCCTTCACCATTTTTGAAGCAAGCCTCGAAAAATTAGGCTTAGGTGTACCTATAGTAAACCCACATTTCGCCAGATGTTTAAGTCCCATGTAATAAGGGGTGAGACTAGTCCATACAGATAGATCTGTTTTACATTATGGAACGCAATATAAATAGGAATAATATCATCTCCCTAGTACAGTAAATCTGTACATCATTACAGTGAAAATGCAATCTTAAAGACCACAATATCTTTTCAACACTCATTTTCCGACGAGAAATTTCTTTATGAAATCATTAAGTTTTTACTCAAGAACCTAGTGGAAAGCTCTTCAAGAAAAACCATGTCTAGAACTAGACACCCTAGATGATAGCTTAGAACTGCATCGCGATGTTTAATGTTTTCAACGTGACTTGAAAATGTTCAATAGCCCACTGGTTTCGTCATAATTTCAACTTCCTATTTTCCGAAAAAAATGAGTGACTTGGTGCACATACACGGGTAGCACGTTGTTGAGGGCAGCCTGCCGTCAACGAATGTCGACGGCTGCTGTTGCCTCACCCGTTGGAAACTCTCCGCTCGTTTATAAAAGCACTATGAATGCGACGATTACGCAGTCGCATCAATGATCTTTTTGGTTAGGTCACAGGGACATTTTTTCCGTTTTTTTTTTAAAGCCAAGTGGTTCTTTGCTTTTAAACAAAGACTTCTTTTCACATTAAATTATGATCTGGCTTTGATCTCCTGTTTTATACTATATGCGACGTCTCACTTCAGTGTCATCGTTCCGATCGATGTCTGAACGCAACGCACAGTGTCAGCGGTCAAAACGTCCACAGTGGACGACGCTTCAGTCGTTGCTCGCGAGTGCTCGTGTCCACCAATGAGGTAATGAAAAATTCCATAGTTGGTACTTCCAAATGTTCTACAATTTCTCATCAAAAAAAATAAGTTGTGTTACTAAAAACCCACGCAACGATCACAAAATTATACGTGACTAAAGCGCAGTACAATCGTGCACAACAGTAGTGTACAACAAAACAAAAAAAATCCGTATATAAGTCTGGAGTCACAAAGCTTTGTCCGGGCCAAGTTCGCCGTGCAACCTGATTCAATTTCCATGTTAATCCGAAACACGACACAAAGTTTCCTTTGTATTGTACAAGTCAAGTTTTATCGTGTAAGGAGTTTTTTGTTGACTCTAGTGATGTTATAGTTTTATGATGAATATTTTTGATATTCGCAACTACCGAATATTGCTTTCATTGAAACGCTCTTGAATTCTTTTGCCCTATGTGGATAAGGCTTGATTGAATAACGACACACTGCAAGTGGCAATCGCTTTTAAAGGTTTCGTATTTTTACAACGATTTTAAACAGGATTGACATATTTTTGCTGAGCATGAGGTTTCCCAGGTCGGGCAAACTGTTATTGGGATTTTCTATCAGAAATTTCTCAGCAGCCCGGAGTCTGGATATGTGCCCGATTGATAGCAATTGCCTCGCCCCCTATTACATGGGACTTAAACATAACTGGCGAAATGTGGGTGTACTATAGGTACACCTTTGCCTAACCCTTCGGGGATTACAGGCGTCATGTTATGTGTTAGGTGTGTTCAACGTTTTGTTAGCATAAATCAATCCAAAATATTTTTCATTTTTCCATCTTCATTATCGCTGGCAGAATGTAATTTTGTCAAGGCTCTAGGGCTATGCTACATTCGATGTGAGCGGCAGAAATTATCAGTAGACTGTGATGAAGAAATACTTATCTTGAATGTTGACTAGGAAATATTATATCGACTACCTACTAATAAAAATCCCGATGGAATAAATATCATGACGATTTCCCAACACTAAAGTACATGTAGCATCAACTGCATCAGAAACTAATTCAATGAGTGGAGACCTAGCTTTGTTTTGGTGGTAATTTTTGTACGTGAAGAAGTGAGCTGCATTTTAAATTTTCCATTCTTTGAAATGTATCGGTAATGGAAGATTTATTGCACATGTTGCGCAGTGTGGTTATAAGTTAGAGTTGAATAATATATACTCTTTTAACACCTCGATAATATTTTTGCTGAGGGCGATGTACTTTAAATTAATAAAATATCGATATTGCTATCGTTTTAGGATAAAAAATTGTGTTGTCAATGAAAAGTCAACGTTGGAATATTTTTTGCAACTTACATTGATAACAGTATCTGTGTTACGAAAATGCAAGCGCAAATTCAATTATCACCGATTAAAACCATTATTATCATCTTATCTTAGTCTGTTGCCATAACAATAATGTTAACAACATTATTGTGTTTCGGCAGTTACATGTAAGACAGCCAGTTCCTCTGTGGCTGAGGATTCCAGGTGAAGCTCGTTTCCACCTTCGGCCTGATCATCACTTAATATCAGGTGAGATGCAGGAAAAGAGGATCCTGGTTCTGTTTAAAAAAAATATACGAAAAAATCCTCTCCACCTTCAGTGTTGTTTCATTACGGCTTATTTTTTTTTTAAAGGATGATGTTCAGATGATAACCATGACTAATAAATAATAATTCTACAATAGCAGCTTTTAATTACACACTTAGGACCATTATTAACACTATCTAATAATGGTCCTAAGTATAATTCACTCATGTGTCTAAATAATGTTTATGTAGCTACCCCAATTGCGCTGCATTCAACCGCGATGATCCCTCAAAAGGTTTACAGCGCTCCAGCGCTCTCTGAGCATTGACAAAACCAATTTATCTTATTTGATGTTTCCAGTGACATAGTGGGACATTACTAAAAGCAGGCTAGGTTACAATTAGAGCAGAAACATCGACTTAAATTATGTTAAAAAAAATATTTAAAAACTGTAAGAGACGAGTTTTTTTTTTTAAGGCAGTTTTTTATCTAAGTTAACTGAAAAGTGAAAACTAATATTTTAATGTAGTTTGATATTAAATTACTATAGCCTTGACTAATAATCTTATTACTAACAACGTCATCTCTTTAAAGCCAAATCTGACTTATCAATTTCAAGGGCATCTCATCAACATCGTTTTTAGTAATAAATTCAGCTGACAAATTTAAATAAATAGTTCAATTAAATAGCAGCAAACTAAAACTCACAGTAGCGAAACTTAAAAGTACTATCGCACCAGTTCAGAGGATCTCGATTTGAAAGTACTTAAGGCCGGCCGTCGGGAAATTTATTTTATCCCCGAAGCGGAGCGGCGAACTAAGCCTTATCATCCACCTAATAGGTTTCCACAAGGAAGCCTTGGAGCCAATAGGGGCACCTAAAATTTATTGTCTAGTTAGAAAATTCCTAGAGCCTGTCTTATAATGTGTAATCAACGGAGTGGACTTGGCAATTATGTTTGTTGATGTTTATTAAAAGTGGAATGAATTTACGAGGCATTGTTTTTTTAACCTTTGGCACCTTATTTTCAGGGGAACCCTTGTTCGATTTTAGTTCTAAGAAATCTTCTCCAATTTTCATAAGATTTAAGTTATATAAAGCATGCGTTTGCCTCACTTGCTTGAACTGCATCATCATCTCCAATGCTGTCTGTCTTCAAGATTAAAATAACTAACATTCAACGATAAAAAAAAATGAAAGAAAACAACTAAAATAATTGTGAACTTCAAATAAAAATATCCTTAAAATCCTAGCAGCAGCGTCAAATAATATGATATCATCTTTAGCTGAAATATCCGCTCGTTGGCTATCTTCTATCTGTATGTTAAAGTATGAATAAAACAAGCCATCTTTCTGCAGTGTACATGAAATTTTCTTGTTTTACAGGACGCCTGTTTTAAGTAATGTCTTCGGCAATAGACATATAAAGCAATCTTTTCCGATGTGATTTGTTAAACATACTAAGTTAGATTGATAATGAGAAAGTTATGGACATTCTCCTTTGTATCATTAATAACAAACTTAATTACTAGAACCAACCAACAAACCGCATATCGCATACTACTATGTTACTGCTATGGCTTTTGGCTAACTTTTGTATTTTAGTATGTTTTTCTTTTAATGTGTGTTTTGTTTGTGGAAAATAAACATGTTTTCTTTTTTTTTTTTTACCTACTTGATGTTAGGAAAATCTATCCTAACGTAGCAACAATCTGTAACTATTATTTTGTACAATCTACATAATATGATGAACCTCTAAATCTCGTTTCATTTATACTTCAAGATCAGTCCCGTTATGTCGTGCACGTACTTCGCTCCGACTCCCATCTCCTATGAAAAGGGTTGGAGATTTATAACCTTTTGTAACTGACTACCTACCTATACCTACATAGTATATATTCTATTATATCGGATGACACCTGCTATTATATGTTAAATTGGGTGACGTTTTTATCTTTCGTGTGCTGATAAGTCAATTTATGCGATATGGGATTAGGTCCAATGATTTGTGCAAATGTGAATTTTGCTTTGTTGGATTTGTTTTGATAAATGTTTGTGATTTGTTTGTGGTAATTTGATCTTAGTTGATTGGCTTCAACGAAAAGTAATACGCTAGCAAAAAGTCACACAAAAATCGCGTCAAGACGCGAAATATTGCACTGTACTGATTTTTTGGAATGCTGTTAGGATCGGTACCTATATACGTGACTAGTATTGATGATTGGTTAGCAATAAGATTAGTATATAAGATCAATATTTTGTTGAATTAATTAATTACTATTATGCTGTAACCGGGTACTAATAAAGTTATTCTTATAAACTCGTTCGTGGTCGTTTACTTAATTGGCGATAATAGTGTAAAACCTAGTTTACAGCTTCGAAAGACCTGTACTAATTGCGTGGTGCTCGAAAAACCTCGAAATTATTGGTAATTTTTCAGTTTTTGACTTATAACTTCTAAAAGATGAATTAAAAAAAAGGAAAAAGTCACTATTGCTCGCACAAACGGGCTCGGACTCCTCGCTCTTCTCCAATGCCGTCCTCTTTTTGTGAAAAATGCCCAATGTTTGAAGTGTTGTATCAAGGGTTCCACCACAGACTTAAAGACAAAGTAAAGAACACAACAATTAGAAGAAAAACTAAGGCAAAGGACGTGGCCATAAAGGTACTTGAACTGAAATGGAAATGGGCCGGACATTTCCAAAGAGTACCAGAGGATAGGTGGACGAAAATCACCACCAACCCACTGAACAAAAAGCGCAGACAAGGTCAACTACAAATGAGATGGAGCGACGATATTATAAAAATAGTAGGCTAAATTTGGATAGAATAGCATGGAAACGAATGGAGGACGCTTTCACCGCTATCGCTAGCGGTCCTTGTACATAAATAACGGTAGATATAAATCAAGAAACATATTATTATTATTACTAACACTATATGAGTCAAATTTGTAACACTAATCATTAGTTAAGTCAAACAAAATTGTAGAAGGAAAATAAAGCTATTTTTTTTTTTTTTTTATCAAGGGTTCTATTGGACCTACAGAGGTTGCGCTCAAATTGTAGCAAATTTTGTACAAAAATGTATAGGATGACTTTTTCCGTAAGATGCATCTTTTAGAACTTAAAGCCAAGAACTGAGAATAGTCTGAGAATTTCGATTCTTCGAGCACCACGCAGTTAGCACAGGTCTTCCGAAGCTGTAAACTTGGTTTTACAATACCAGTATCTGGATAGATACCGGTATTGTACACTGGAATGTTTTTTTGGGGTGTTGTTAATCCTAACAACACCCCAAAAAAACATGTAGTGTATTTTTTTTAAAGTGACTGGCCTTTATGTCTTGTAAACAAACGGATACCGATTAAAATCTATCCATCCATCTAATTATCCAGGCTAATATTTCACTTTTAGCAGTATTAAATGTGCCGAAAGTTTTTCTTCAGAAATAGGTCACTCGTCTCCTAAACCATTTTTACTGGAACTATAATTCTAGTTCCGGTTCATTACCTACTAGATCCACGTTTAGCATTCATTAAATTGCTCTTCCCCTTCAATCACCCTTCAGTCAAGAACTCTTATCACCGCTGCAGTAATCACGGGAAGTCAGGTTACAGCGCTGTTCAGCGGTGCAGCGGTGGTTAGCGACCGCAACGCTTTGTGCGATCAACACCCGTGTTAGTTACTGACTGATACCGTGTTGTTGTAATTACATTGCTTCGTTTTAGTGATTGGGGCTGGATTTGTTCTTTTTTGGGTAGGCAACGAGCACGGTTACAGGATGTTCTAATTTTTGGGAATTTTCAGTTGGAAATTGGGTTTCTCCTTGATTACTAAAAAAACGTTATTATGAGATTAATGTCATATAATATCTTGCATTTCTTGTGTCTTGGTTTAGGGCTTCATTTAACTTAGTTTCTAACGCACGAATAGTTCCTGACGCTAACTCTTTTTACTACAGTTGCTTTATGGTGTAGGAGGCCGTAACTATGTAAGATTATTATAATTTTGGAAGTCTTATTTTTAAAAGCGATCAAGAAGGATGTTGGAGGCAGCATTTACCGAGCGGTCCAGACCGAAGATGACCGTTTACCGTGGAGACGCGTTGTATGTGGTCGAGATCCTCAATATTCTCTCTCTCTCTCTTCTATCCTCAAGGTAAGAGGGAAATCAATAAATAAATATCTAAATAAACTTAATTATATCACTAGTAAAATTATGAAGCAATCTAATAATTACTCGAGACAATATAACATAACCAAAGGCATACCTACACAAAATTATACCACAGCTAACGAGGTGCTAAAACCATGCTCGACACGCAACAATAGTTCGCTGAAAACAATTTGTACTAACAAATTAATTTTGCACAACCAAGTACCGAATGAAAATGAATAACGGCGGAAAAACTGGATGGACAAAACAATTTTAGTTTTCACCTAAATTGTTAAATTGAAACAAACATGGACGTCTTTTTTAGTTTAATAGGACGAAATTTTATTAAAAATCATAATTGATGAACACGAGGCGTAATTGAATTATTGATTATGATAACGTTTCTCACTAGCTTCTTGTGGACGACCGTTTTCTAACCAAAATCAACTGTCCCAAAGATAAATAATAATGCATCAGGTAGCGCGACTCGACATCGGTAATTGTTCTACCGTTAAGTTTTCTTAGAAATTGTTTTGTTAGAGTCGCGTCGCGCCGTCGCGTCGCGTCAGTCTGCACGAGGCTTAATACTCGAAATCTGATGGTTTTAATGTAACAAACAATGAGAAACACCGAATAAAAAACCTTATTTAGTATTACTTCATTTTTTATTTTTTCTATAGTCGATATTATTGTTGTATACCTAGATGACGTAATCAGTCCATTTCATCCTTAGCCACCTTATACGCTTGTACAAACCTCTATTTGAATCTAAAAAACACACTAACTTCATTGCTATCAATTTTATTCTACTAAATTCAATTCAATTCAAAATACTTTTTGTCACATAACGGTTCCAATTGGTCGTTTCCTATGGAGAAGAGCCGGCAAGGAACTCCACGGTTACTCTTTTAAAAGTAAATGTTTTTTCAATGTTTTCAAATTACAGTGTTAATAGGTATGAGAGGACAGTATTAGGCCTAACAACAAGAACCAGGTACTTAGCAAAATACAAAATGGTCGACAGATCTACAGTCTGCTAAGCCATCAACGTTCTCACATTCACAAAATCTAAAAGAAAAGAAAATATTATATAAAATATAAATAAAAATAAAAACCTGTTTAAACCAAATGACATGATTTCCACAACAGCTGTAACAAATCTTATTTAATATAAATATTGTAGGTATATAAAGTCATATAAAACACTTAAAAATAGACTAGTGAACAGATTATGTCAAGGAAGTATGTAAAAAAAACTACCAGAACACCACCAACACAGCCGTACATTTAAAAAAAACATGCCATCCATATTGTCCTAAATTGGCGCCCGCTAAAATATTCCGCTTTCTGCTTAGTCGAAAATAAAAAGTTTTAGTTAGTTTCGAAATGAAAACAATTAGCGTTTGCAGCGGCTGCAGCGAAGTGTAGCGATTTAAGCTGTGTTGTACTAATTGAAGCTATGAGATGATTTTAGTACTTATAACTGGGTAAAATTTTAAAGACTGTGAATTTAAAGTTAAATTGTTTTAATGTATGAAATTAATCTGGTTTTGTCAAGCCATATATTGTAAATCGACACAGCAATACAATATTACAGAATCCAAAGTTCCCAAGAAATAAAAACTCATTATGCCATGTTTTTTGTAGAAAGAAAAATAAAGAAGAATTAAAAATGTTTTCTACCTTATTTTCTTTTTTATGTCCTTAAATATTAGACGCATAAAGAAAAAATACCCACAAACCCAAAAAAAAATAACCAGGATGAAAATATGCGTCCTATCCTCGGAAAATAGCCATCGCTCTTCAATGTAGGTTGGAATCATCACAATTGAGAAACTCAGTTATTCACTCCCTTATAGACCAAACAGTAGGTAGTAATAGTTAACAACGATAAATCCGAGCTTAACCAAGTAACAGTTTAAGTTATGAAAAGTATCCGCGCCGCCAATTTGCTGGTAGCAAAAATTCGTTGTTAGTTGAAAACAATTAAGCGGTCTAACTGGTACTGGATAGTGGGCTAGCCGGGAACTTTGTTGGAACTCATTGTAGTAGACAAGGATTTTGTAACGAACATTTTAGTCGGATACGGTATGAGTAAATTTTTTATATCTGTCATGAATCAGTTGACTGAGGACTCCTCGTGGATGCAGGTTTAAACTTAGTTTTTAGCTAACCGATTAGTCATGATGGTAGATGAACTATTGAAGATCTTGGAGTAGTTAATAAATGAGAAAAAAAAACCTTTTTATTATAGGGATAAACAATTTTCTAGAGTTATTAAATTGTACGAATTGAGCTTTGAAATTATAATAATGCGAAATGGAATGTAATGCCTTATAGTCATTCTTGTATGTCACTAAGCATAAGCATAATCAGCCTATAATTTTCCTACTACTGGGATACAGATGAGAGGGAGTCATTATTAGGGTATGTCATTAGTTCATTATATTGTATTTTTTTTTTAATTCTACAGCATAATTTATTGCCGTATCCAAATTCAACCAAATCGTTGTCTAGAAACCACTGGAGTGCAGACTCGCGGTACAGTGAAGAGCAATTTATTACTTTTAAGTTGCCTCTGCACTACGGGATTAGACGGAATGCTCGTTTCTACAAATATGTACGATAATAACAACAATTCAGTTGCGATTTGTTGCAACGTGTGTGGTTAGTTTGTTGGATTAACTTCCATGTCGTTGTTTTGTTTTGAAATGTCGAGTTGAATGAGGTATTCTTGGCTCTAATTTACATCACAATGACAATACCGGGCCGTAGACTGGGCCCATGTTTTAAATTAAGGTTGAAGGTTTTAGTCGCGAGCTCGAAATCACTGGTGGGCGTGGCCAAAAAACACGCTGTCTCATCTGGCATCGTGTCCGACAGAGATAGTATTAGTGATGAACAGTTAGACTTCATGCACAACGTCTAGTTATATACAGGGTGGCACATTGAGATCGGTCAGTATGGGAAAGTTTGAAATTATTAGACATAGGAAGATCTCTTCTTAGGAACCATGTCATCGATTGTAGTAAAAAGAAAAACTGCATTCATACATTAAAAAAAACTTGCAATGGTGCATAATTTATTTGTTTTATCATATAAATGGTTGGACAGAATATCATAATGACGCTGAGCAAGGGCCGTTCTACATCCGCGACTAGAGCATATCTCGAAGTACCTACGCTTTTTAGCAGCATTCGGCTTGTGTAACACAGAGGGATGTTTGCGCAGAATAGTGCCAAGAACAAAGAGCTGTCTCACAGTGAGGACCTGAAATTCGGTGTAGAGGGCCGAGGTGGGATATCTAAACGGCTTCGAAGTCATAACCTTGAGGACAGCTCTCTGTGCTCGTTACAGAGGCAGTAAGGTTGTCTTGGGACACCCCATAGTATTGCAGTAATTTATTATGCTTTGGCACAGGGCATAATAAACGGTTTTGATGGTACGGTAGTCCGCGGAGTGCCTTAGTTTAAAAAAAATACGTAGCTCGGGAATCGAACCCGGTCGTTTTGAAAAATAAAACAAACTCCATTTCTATTTAGATATCGATTGTGTAGGTCAATGTTACTACGAAACATGATGTCTAAAATTAATAAAATGCATTGTTTTCATATCCTTTAATTTATTTTGGTAAGTTGAAATTCGTCCCGAAATTTGTATGGGAAAATATCAACTAGGTCCACCTTATGATCCATACTTTGCAAATTTACATGTGTTTTGGATTTTACTTGTCATACCGATACTCACCGTGCTCTGAAGAAGAAGGTTCTATTTCAAATAATAGAAATGTGAATTGAAAAAACTAGTAACTAAACTCCAACCATGAACATGATCAACTGACAATGAATAATAAAACAAACAGCCATATATTATTTGAAACTGTGACGAGAGCACTGGTGACCCAATGGTAACGGCCGCGATTTACGAGTTGTAGTTCGTACAGTTATTATGAAATGAATTTGCAACTTCAGTAAAGCTTAAATCCACCATATTTCATCATTTTATTTTCTTCGATAATAAAGTAATAATATTATGATGCTGCTAAAATCTTAAATCATAGTTTAAAATTGTTTACGAATCCTGATAAATTTAACTTTTTAGCTGTTATTAATCTTCAGAACAAGTTTATTTATCTCTTAGACTTTATAACTTAAGAATTTTAATCCCATCTTGCAAAGTAAATCCTCTGCAGCTCCTCAGCTGAGTAATCAATTTTGGAAATTCTATTTAAAATATCTCTTATTTCGTCTACACAGGCTTCGTTAACTTTAAAACTATTTAAAGCTTTTCTTTCTTCAATAGTTTCAATTTTAGCATTGCCTTGGATTTGTACAATCAAGAAAACAATAATTGTCTATCTACAATAAATATATAAACTTATTATTATTATTAATTGTGACACATCACTCAAGTGGCATTAACAATAACTTTAAATCTTACCAATGATTTTGGAGATACTGTCCATAAATCTATTATTTTATTCATTCCAACATTGCTAAAACCATATTTCTTGAAAGCCTTTTTAAAACCTAAAATAAACATAAATGTATTGAATAATTAATGTTGCTGCTGTACTTTATAAATAGCAAGCGCGCGCGCAGGCGACGCGCGACGCTACGTTGAGGGTGGGAGTGAGACAAAACAACAACTCAATACAATTACCCAATGTTATTATATATTATATTATTTACTCAATATTTACACACTCATTTATAAACAGTTATACACTGAATTTATTAATATTTATTTACTGGCTTGATTTCCGTACGTGTTTTTCGGGTGACCACTGAAAATCAGCGCTGTTCTGTGGGTCCCCATAGAACAGCATTATGCTGAGTGGAAGCCTTCTTGTCACAGTCATGACGTGCAGCTGCCGAATATTTGTTATGTTTATATGTTTATATTGTTGTTGTTTTTGCATGCACGTGTTTCTGTGACAAATAAATCTATTTTTCTTTCTTTTCTTTTGTTTTACAAGATAGAGTTGAAAAAAAAAAATATTTATCTTGTACTGTTTTCTCATTGGATAGTAATTATACTACTATATATTTCAAAAACATCACACCAAATTCAAATTTAAAACTCATTTATTCAAACTAGGCTGAGAATCAGCACTTTTCGAACGTCAAAATTACATAAGACAGTCCCCCAAAACGCCCACCCTTCACCACTTCCTAGTGCTTTAGCTGGGAAGAAGAAGTGGCGCAACAAACTCCCCAGCAGCACAGCTGTCTGTTCAGTTAGAAATAAAATTTATTATAAATAATATGTAGTATGCAAGATAATTTACATTAAGCAAAACATAATTTAAATTAATAGCCATATGACAGCTAGCACAAGCCAATATATCAACCAAAAACATCGAGAACAATACTCAGGCAGAAATAAAAATAACTAAACGTAAACAATATCTAAAAAAGAAAAAAAAAGCCTCCAGGCCTATAGGGCGTGCTCGCTTACATATAGCTGTAACTAGCTTACTAAGTTTTAATTGATAATCTAGGACCATCGAAGTAAAATAAATAATTGTCGAGGTCGCTAGCTAACCACATATTGCAATACAACTCATAAAAAAACATTGTAATGAGTAGATTATTTACTTATTTCGTTTTTCTTAAGTAAAAATAATTAAATTTTTTCCAACAGACATGAAAATAATGATTTTGAAGACTTTTTTCTTATCAGGTTTGAAATCAAACTCGTTTTGCTCAATAGCCAAAATAATAGTATTGTTTTTCATAACATCAAAGATGACCTTGAATATCTGAAAAAAAGGAATATAATTATTTTATACTTACTACTCAACCCAAACTACTCGAAGACATGTGACATCTATCAAACCGCGCTGGGCCCGCGTGTTGGATTACGGCCCGCCCCTTTCATAGTGAGGAGGCCTGTTTCCTAGCAGTGGGGACGTTATACGCTGATTATGCTACTAAAACCCATTGATTTAAGTGATGAAGAAGACATTACTTGTTACCTTCTCATTATCCATGACGTTGAATAGTAAAAAAATAATAGAATAGAAAACATTTATTCGACACAGGCACAACACAACAGCAACAAACACATAAAAAAGAGAACAAAAAACATAACAATAAAATAGCAGAAAAATTTTGCTGAGCGTGCCCATACCGTAAGAGTTACCATATCAGCATAAGATTTGTTTTTTTTTTTTTCGTTGTGAAGATTTGATTTTCAAAAGTTTTGTTTCTTATTAATTTCTATTTCTAATGTCTTCTCATCCATATCCATTTCAACGCAATTTATTTATGTGTCGAATTTGACAAATTATTAACAAAAAAGTGGAATTAGTCAGTTTCCACTGGAAATAATAACATAAATTAGTCAGTTTATTAGTACTAGATTTTGGTATACGTTCTGTGACGTTAAAACAGTTTTGTGCTATATTCCCCGTAATTATTTGTAGATTTACTTTGTTTGTATCTGTAAATAATGACATAATTTGTCATAATTAAAACACCATTACCATTTTGATATATTCATGACATTATATTCTATACCTACTCACATGTAATGGTATTTAATGGAGATGAGGAATAAATGTGCGTATTTTTGGATATCTGATTCTTTTTCTAAATATAAACTGAACTCAGCCGCGCCTTCAAACATGAGGATTCTTTATCTATTTTATATATCCGGATGCTTTAAGCAAGTCTGTATTAGTTATCTGTAAAAAAATCATGTAAGATTATCACTTTTGTGTCTTCAATTCAGTAAAATAAAGCTGATTCAAATACCTTAAACCTGCAGCATCCCCTTTGAATTTCAATAGTAAATCGTACTGTTACCTTATTCTTGATACACAGTTCCTTTTCAAAGCGTACGTCTTTGAATATCACAGACATGTCTTCATAGTTCAAGCCTTTGTACATAGCTAATGTCTGCCAAATAAGGACTAGGTGCCATCTCGGTAAAAATTGCTGCACCTGAAAGCATGACTCTTTTCTTTGAAATGCTCCTGAATATTCTTTCAGAGATGGTTCTGAAATGCACTTGAGATTGTTTTTTTATTTTTTTAATCGGTGTAGGTACTCGTATAGATCATTTTGTTTCAATTAATAACGATCAAAGATCGTTTCTAACGCGTCCTTTGAAATAATTTCTGTCGTCATCATTTACAGTCATAGCAAAGTTCCATTGTGGTAGTCTAGTCGTGTCCTGTTTATTGTAACTTGCTGTGATCCTGTCCAGAAATCGATATATAATGTGTGTGTGATGTTAATATCGACCAGTGCCTTTGAAAATATAAATTTAATTAAATCAATTAGAACATTACCAATCGTCATTGTGTGCCCACTTAACTAGCGGTGACAGAAGCAGGTTTTCAGTGGAAACAGAGTACCAGAAAAAATTAGTGTTAATCCGGCCTGGAATAATTTAAAGAGTTCAGCTAGGATTGTCACATTTTCACAAGTCAAATAATAGCCAAAATACAAAACTCAATTTTTGAAAACTGCAACAATACTCGTAAAACCACGCTCGGTATATTTTGACGGCAACAGTCGCACAATTAGTCGCAGTCGAACTAAACGACGCGACGGCCACCGGTATTTACTGCTGTACAATGTTGTACGTTCGATTAATACCTACGTATGCTGTGGTTAGTGTGATCGTTCACGGGACATTTGTAGTGATTCACAGGTTTGACAACGATATTCTACCTTATAGGTTTTATAATTGTGATAGCAGAACATAATATCACGCCTGTAATAAGATTAGGCAGAGGTGCTCCTTTAAGTTATGTTTTAGGTCTCATGTAATAGGGGGAGAACTTATTATCATCAATCTAGACCCCCTACTGCTGCTACTGAGAAATTCTTGTTGGAAAAACCCAATGACATTTTTGCCGACTTAGGAATCGAATACAGGATATGCTCAGAAGTAGCGCTTGCGACCACTAGACCAACGAGATGATAATTGTGATTTCAACAGCAAAAATACTATCCCCTCAGCAAGGAGGCAGTAGTTCTTATGTTCAGGTGTCGAAAATCGTTTTTAGGGTTCCGTACCCAAAGGTTGAAACGGGACCTTTCTATCCTTACTCCGCTATCTGTATGTCTGTCTGTTCGTCTGTCACCAGCACAGATATATCTGTGGTCACCAGGCTGTATCTCATGAACCGTGATAGTTACATAGACAGTTGAAATTTTCACTGATAATGTATTTCTGTTGCCGCTATAACAACAAATACTAAAAACCGGCCAAGTGCGAGTCGGACTCGCGGACGAAGGATTCCGTACTATTATCTATTAAAACGGCATACATGATTTTTTATAACGTTTTAATAAATAATGGTACGGAACCCTTGCGAGTCGGACGAAGGGTGTTGCCAACTTTTAGGATAAGTGCTCTTAATGTGTGAAACATAAACCATAACCTAGTACGGTTCCGTACCTCAAAAGGAAAAAACGGAACCCTTATAGGATCAGTGTCTGGCTGGGTGTCAGTTCGTCTGTCACAGCCAATTTGCTCCGAATCTACAAGACCAATTTTGTTGAAATTTGGTACACATATAAATTTCTGCGACCCCAACACGGACGTGTATTATATTATATACATGAATTTAGAATATGGCAAACCAGAATTTAAAAAAAAACAAATTTTACTGTGTGACATATCAAATGAAAGAAGGCCTTGCAACGATCTCAATTTTTTATTATTATTTTAAAATAGACACATTTAAAGATATTAATTTAAGAAAATAGATAAAAATCAACCATTGCCCCCACCTTATCTCCGAAACTACTGAGCCTAATATTTTGAAAAAAATACAAAAGAATGGTTCTTTACTCGTAAATTCCAGGAAAACCTATAATAAGTCTATGGTCTTAAAATAACATGGCATATCTCTCATTATTGTGCGTACAAACTTACTTTTGCAGTTGGAATGTATCGGAGAACATGTTTTTCAACTACAATGTTAAGTTTGTTCTTGGGATAAATTCGTCCCAACTATGGAACCCTTCATTCTGCGTAGTCCACTTGGCCGGTTTTTTATGTTTCACATTTCAGTCACAGTGGCCCTAAAATTTGTAAACCTGCTACTTCAGTTCAGCAACATATTCAAAAACTTGTTTAATTTTACACCACATGAAACTATTCATATAAAGCGTATTCCACCAACGCGCTGCAACATTCCCGTGTACCCAGCACTAACAAACGGTTTACAAGCAAAATTGGAAGTTATAGAACGGTCGTTCCGGCCCCGGTTTAACAAGAGTTAAACCATTGCATCTTAATAGTGGACTTTATAGTCGGTAATAATTTTATTACCGACCGGTCGGAGTTGTGTTTAAAGCGCGTTGTGTAGTTACAAAGTTTTAGGCATTTCCTTACGTTGTTATGGGTAGATTGTGTTGCATTTTCACTATGGTTTGGATGAGAAGTCTGAGTTATAGGAGCTGATAATGTTCCAAATTAAAACAAATACTGGTTCTAGGTTTATTAACCAATTTTCGTTATCATCATTCGTCGTCATTTCAGCTGAAAGACGTCCACTGCTGGATAGAGGCCTCCACCAAGCACCGTCACTTCGACCATGCTTCCCACGGTCACCACTCCAGAACCTTTCGGCCCCATCGGCCATGTGTTCTGCGAGCAATTAGCCCTGCCCACTGCCACGTAAGTTTGTCAATTCTTCGGGCTAAGTTGGTTACCTTGGTTCTCCTGCAGATCTCATAATTTCAAATTAAATGTCTTCGGAAAAATATAACTCGTTTTTTCATTTTTGTAACTAATTTAGTCGTCGTAAATTGTTCATACTTTTCATTTTGAATAAATGTAATTCTTTAAAACTATTTGTTGCGTATAATTTATTTTACGAGTTATTTTTTTTTAATAATAGATAGGTTTTCTGAATAATCTGGCATTTTGTAATTGCAATGGTAGGAAGGAAAAACCTGGGGAAGGGCGGAGCATCCTAACACAAGTAAACTATTTGCTTAATAAAAGGAGTCTCCCCTTTGTAACTAGAATAAGTTATTTAAGATAAACATTTTTTTCGATCGTCGAAAGTGTTCCGTGTGGTCCCGGACTTAAAGAATAGCACCACTCTTTTTCCCGTGGGTGTCGTAAAAGGCGACTAAGGGACTTACTAGGGAATAGGCACCAGCGTGCATTTTTAAAACCATACTGCAATCGCCAACCGCCTGCCAAAATTTTAAAATCAACTAATAGGGATGATGACTAAAAAAATGTTTTTTGTCCGTAATGTAGATTATGAAAAAATAACGTACACGTATTTTTTCTTTTTTTACGTTATCAAAAGATTACGGCGATACATTGAGTTATAATGTGCCATGACGTCACTTGTATGTAGATTTTATCCATACTTGTGACGTATCAACCCCCACTCCCCAACTTTAATGCGTTGTATCTAAGTCATTTTTCATTAATATGATAAAGCAAAAAATACGTGTCTACTATTTTATTTGACTGACGGACTAAATAGAATTTCTTTTTTTTGACCCAGGCATCATCCCTATTCTAAAAAGGCAGATGTGACTAGTAACGCCATCTATGATACACTGCTGTCATCAAAATACGCGTAGTGTTATCTAACGGATGCGTGATGAACTATTCGTGGAAATATTTTTTTATCTCCCTACGGGGACTGAATTTTCTCAGGGGATATTATGCTTTGTTATTAAGAGGTACCTACAAAATGACCAAGCTTTTTGAATACATAATATAGATAGTCCTCTTCTCTGCCACAAAACTTTTCCTTTCTTAACTCAAGCCTTAAATTGGCAGGTGAAATTGCTGCTTTCTGAATTCCATCTCAACTGGAGATGAAATTGAACCATGTAATTATTTAGTAAGTCGGAACTGAAAGTATTAACGATTTATTTTCTTTACCTACTTAGCCACTAGACTATGAATAATATCTTACGTTCTCCTATTTCATACTCAAGATCTAGGGCGGAGCAAACCCAATTCGCAATAAAGCCTACGATTTGACTCACCCGTTTGCGCCGACAGAACGTCAAACACAAACAACAACAGTATATCATTGTATCGCCGTTTCCCTCTCGATTTGTACCCAAATTGTTGTATACCGTCTTTGTTCCCAAATGTTGCCGAATATGTAAATACAAAGTACGCAACGGCTCGTATATATCACGTTAAACACGCATAGTCTTGAATAAAATATCAGTTACGTGAAACATTCGAGGATTGGCAGAAGCGTACGTTGGCTGAATAATCTTGAAAAATAACGAAATTATGTAGTTTGGTTTGTATATTATGTGTATACGCACATTGATGCAGAAATATTTTGCATTGGTTGCTAATGGTTTTTTTTTAATAATCAAATTAATGTGCCCTTTTGAACATTCATTCAGCCGATATAAAGACGCAAAGCAAAAAAAAAAAAAAAAACCTTTTTTTATTTTCAGCTTTTTAGTTTTTTAATCATTTCTCATTCCAAATTACATTTAGACTTACATATAATTTGTTTTTTATTGTAATCTCCTTATAAAACCCTTAATTCTGATACCCCACTCTAGAGGTTAAGGAGAAATTATTCTTTCGGCAACACTTTGGCGCCAAAAATCCATTTAGATTTTTATAATTTTAATATTACCCAGTGACGCTTGCACATTATAGACGAATCTTACGACATATCATTAATCAAAATCGATTAAGCCGTTTAGTAATCGGCTTAATATTATTATATCGGGAGCATAGGGACGGACATACTTACATACTCGTACATACAGATAGTGCAATCCACGATGACGCGCCCCACTCCGCGATTACTGTACTGTAACCTGTACTTTAGTACGGAGCGGAGTGGGTCGCGTCGTCGTGGATTATATACACTATCTATACAGGTCATACACATACAAATAACCCTTTAACCTTGTCTGGCCTCGCCGCAGGCGTGTAATTATGACACTTTTTGGATTTACACGCGCAAATTATATCCTCTCATGCCTCAGTCTGCGCTGGTTTATCTAGACTACATTCGTTTCTTATTCGTCATCTTCAACTTTACATCCATCCACTTTCACCATCTCTGCTTAAGCTCTCTGCTTAAATGTTGATGTCTCCGTTTCCTCTTTCCTCTCAAACGTCATTTAATCCTTTTGATCATGTTTCTCTGTAATTCAAAACGATCCTTCACCTGACTCTCAAAATAAACGTAGCTGATCCACTTATTTCTGTCCTCCCATCACAAAATAATTACTCCCATAAAAAGAACGTTCCAAATTCTTCAATGAAATGAAAATTCGGAAACAAAAAGTGGAATTAGTAAGTTGAAGAAAATTAAGTCACTTTACAAAGTTGTCCCTCAGACCGACCTCTTTCTAATTATGTTTTATAGGTGGTGCGGCCCGGAGTTATTCCTGCCCACGTTTCGGGTTAGAATAGGCTAGATAATAGCGAAATATTCTGGTTAATACTGTGGAAAAAGCTACGTTTGAATGGTAAAAGGTTTGAGATAAAGTTTGCTTTAATTTTTGGTTTTATGATTCTGTTTGGTGAATTCTTTAAAAAGTTGGTTTTTGAAAATCTTAGGACAATTTTCCCCCTTTTCCTTAATAACACCATAAATGTCTCTATTAATTCCACTAATGAATAAATTAAAGGTATGATTGAGAACCCCTTGTTTAATTGTGAGGTACTAGCACTTTGCCCGCGGCTTCGCTTCCGTGGTCATTCCCGCGGGACCCGTTTTTTTTCCCGGATAAAAAGTAGTCTATGTTACTCTCTGAAAACTAATAATAGGGGTTATATTATTATAAAGAGGAAAGATTTGATTGTTTGTTGGTTTGTTTATATTGAATAGGCTCCAAAACTACTGGACCCATTTGAAAAATTCTTTTACCATTATAAAGCTTAGTTTTCAGGGAGTAAAAAGTATGAATTTGCCGTTTTATTGTAAATAGGTACTTCGAATTGACATAGAACCTTCATGGTTTGAGATTTTTGAGTGAAACTTTTTTTACATGGTACCTATGAAGTTCTTCTTTTTTTAAAAATGTACAACATTAGGTTATCGACTTTCAGTTGTTTTTTCATTCAGTTTAGACAAGAAAGATGGATACTTCGAAAATTCGAGTTATTTTTGAATACGAGTTCTGACGTGGAACCTACGCGGTAGAAACAGCTCGAAATATCAATGTTGCGTTTGGAGAGGGGACTGCTAATGAACGCACCATGCGATTTTGGTTTAAACGCTTTCGTGATGGAAACTTTGATTTGAACCCACACAGGTGAATAACAATGAATTGAAAGAGTTGGTGGAAGCCGATCTGAGCCAAACTACCCAGGAATTAGCGACATGGTTTAAGATTACCTTACCAACAGTATTGACTCATTTGTGACAAATCAATAAAATAAAAAAATATGAGAAATGGGTGCCTCATGATTTGACTGATCTGCAGAAAGAAACGCGTGTTGAAACTTGTGTTGCCTTGTTGAATCGATACAGAAATTAAGGAATATTGGATCGAATTGAGACATGTGATGAAAAGTGGATTCTTTACGATAGCCGTAAGTGAAAAATGCAATGACTGACCCCAGTTCAAACGCCGCAACTGTGTCCTAAAGCAAAGCTTACCAATAAAAAGGTAATGGTAATTGTTTGGTGGTCTCAGCATGGTGTCATTCACTATAGTTTTCTCCAATCTGGTCAAACAATAACGGCAGATGTCTACTGTGCCGAACTCCCCCTACAATGATAGCAAAACTAACAGTGAAACAGCCCCGACTCATGAATCGATCTTCACCATTATTGCTCCATGATAACGCGAGGCCTCGTATAGCACGAGAACCGTTTTAACACTACAGGAACTGCAATTAGAAACCATTCGTCACCCTCCGTATTTACCAGACCTTGCTCCAACGGACTACCATTTTTTTCGTGATTTGAACAATTTTCTACGTGATAAAAAGTTTTCTTCTCAGGAGGCAGTACAAAATGCTTTCACACGGTTTGTCGAATCTAGATCACGAAAGTTCTATCGCAAAGGCATAGATGACCTTCCTATTAGATGGCAGCAATGTATAGATAATAATGGTAATTATTTTGATTTAATAAATATGTTAAAATAAAAAATAAACTAATTTCAATTTTTCAGTACAAATCGGTAATTTCATACTTTAAACCCTATTATTAGTATAGATTACCTGAAATCCTAACTAATATTATAAATGCGAAAGTGAGTGTGTTTGTTTGTTACGCTTTTACACTAAAATGCTTCAACAGATTTGGATTAAATTTGGCACATGAGTAGACCTGGACCTGGGATAGGACATACGATACTTTTTATCACGATATTCTCACAGGATCGAGACTTATGCGGGTGAAACCGCGTCGCGGAGCTGGTATTCAAATAAAAAAGAAAAATGAAACCGCTGCCTGCTAGTAGGTAATGCCAACAAGTCAAAACCTGTCTGAACTAAAGTTTTTACAGTTCAATTCTTCGCTAATTTCAGCTATGCACATAACCTTTAACCTAACCATGAACCATTAGCCTGAACAAAAAACCTCCAACCCACTTTAAACTTTACATAACTCTCCCCCAACAATGCAACTGTCATAACCCAAGACATCAATTTCCGATGCATTCAGCAAACTAAAATGGAAGAGAAAAAATAAACAGTCGAACAAAGGTGGTGTGTGGCGTAGCATTATTTCATACCAGTGCCTTAACAATGGACCGTTTTAATATACGGTCTTACACAACACAGGCGATACCATTCATTGTTTTGTCTTTATTAATTAATTTACCGAGGGACTAATCCACGGTTATTTTTCGTAGATAACAATGGGCATCGGTTTTGCCAAAAAATTTGGACGGTTTGCGGTTAATTGCCTGGGAAAAGTGGAAAAAATAGGCGTGTTTTTTTTCTGTTGGTTTAGCTGTATATATTTTGGTTCAAACTAATTTTTCAATTGGTTGTGCATGTTTTAGCTGATCACAAGTAATTTGAAATGGAATTTGGTTTTTTTAATTTTTATGTTGGCACTATAAAAGAATGTGGTACCTCGACTTCGAGAAGAAAGAAAGAGGAAATAAAATACGTTTAGCTTCGATAAAAAGCCGCAAAAATCACGTTTATGAATGATTATGGTACTAAGGGATGATCCCGTCTTTACTAATTTTATAATAGAAAACAAGAAAGAAAGAATGAATAATATTTATTTGGACACAGTTCGTGAAACACAATAACAAAATAAAAAGGTAAATAATCATAAAAATTGGGTGTGCCTAACATTGTTATCATCATTTAATCGAGAAACTAAGCTGAAGACGACCGAGACGAGAGTAACTGTCACTTTCATCTACTAATGTGAAATGCTCTACTAAAAATCTTGCAAAAACCAAACAGCTAAAAAAATCCCCAATCCAAGCGACAGTCGCTCAATATTATTAAAACTTAACTACTTCCCAACTAATAGCTCAAATTGGTCATTCATGTAAATTGGATAGTCCATAAAATACTCACCAATTATTCCTAACCCCTTGACCATTTTGATAACGAATATTAATTTCTATAATAAATTACTAATGTTGAACTTTGAGTTCTAGAAAACCGTTACTTTTAACGTCTCTGAATATGCAAATACTCTTGATGAATTGGTTTCTAGATAGCCTTCATTAGTAGATTAATTGCAGGTTTAATCTCAGGTCTGGCCTGTTGTAGATAGGTGTAATGTCTATGGCATTTGGAACTGATTTGAATTTTGAAATATTTAAGTTTCGAAAATTGACTGCCATGTTGGTCCAGTGGTCGGAAGCGCTACTGCTGAGCATGACGAGGTCTTGGGTTCGATTCCCGGATTGGGCAAAGTGTTATTGGGTTTTTTCATCAGGAATCGCTCAGTAGCAGCCCGGTGTCTGGATTTGTGCCTGGTTGATGGTAATAGGCCCGCTTTCTATTACATGGAACTTAAACACAGCTAGCGAAACGTGGGTGTACTATAGGTACACCTGTAGTCTGCCTAATCCATGTTAAGTTAAATTGATAAAACGGAAATAAAAGTGGGTTTGGACATGAGTGTCGCTGTGTCCAAGCTATTCAACAATGACTAAATGTTGAATCACACTAATATTATAAAGGCAAAAGTTTGTGAGTGTGTATGTTTGTCTCTTCTTCACGCTAAAACTACTGAACGGATTTGGATAAAATTTGGCACACAGATAGTTTATAGCCTGGATTAACACATAGAATACATTTTATCCCGATGTTCCCACGGGATCGAAACTTATGCGGGTGAAACCGCGGGGCGCAGCTAGTAATAACATAAAACTGAAGTAATTGCATACCTTTTATCGTGTAACTCTGCTTAACATTTTCATTGTAGCGTGAGGGTATATATTTTTCTAATACCTACTACTCAACACCTTCGGTTCATCACTTAATCAAAACTTTTCCTAGTCTTCATAATATTATCGTCTACACTTTACTTTTATCCGCACCTTGCTCCAGTGCAAAAGTTTTTTCATTTATTTTCGCAACGCCAGTGACATTTTCCTAATGATCGGAAAATGTGGGGATCCTAACGAAAGCCCGTTCATGTCACGTTCACACTTAATAAGTACCGGTTTGCTGCAATTTAGTGACGTCATTAAAGATTTTTGATCTAAGGGGTGGTAAGTTTGTTTTTGTGTAGGTACCTATCATGGCAGAGTTTTTGGGTTAGAGTGTAGACTGAGGCGCTATGGAGCGAAAAAATTTAGGGACTTTTTTTTTCGGAAATCTTCCAATTTAATTGCAGTATCGGGTTAACCTTGACCATTAAACCATTTAGGTTCTGAGAAGCATGGTCCTACGACGCACCGTTTCCAAGAAATAGGCCATCGTTTTTTTAAAACTAAAAAAACGGAAATGTACCAATTTTATTACAGTATCGAGTTGACCTTATTCTTAGAAATCATTTAGGTTCACAGATGAATGGCCCTACGACGCACCGTTTTAGAGTTAGGAGCTTTACATTTTTTCTACTTTTTAAAAAACACAATATTTCCAAAATAATTCAGAAATGGTTTCTCTAGTTGTAAACCATGAGATAATGTGAAAAAACACAGGAAATATTGAAGAAAAAAAAACCACCGTCCTGTGCCCCTAAGAATACCTAGCCAAGCTGAAAGATCGACTGACACTTAGAATTTTTTTTGTATTTTTTTTTTCAATATTTCCTGGATTTTTTTATCAGTTAACAATTGATCCCTCTATTTTGTGAAAAATAAGAAACATTTAAATTTTTATAAATTATGGGAAATTACCCTAAGTTAATTTCGTCAATTAAATGGCAAAAAATGGAAAAAATGACGATTTTTTATTGTATAAGAACTGTGTTTTTACCATAGACACAGAGCTTAAAATCAGTTCATCAAAATCACTGAGGAATGGCCGCCCACGTTCTTTCTAACAAGTCAAAAAGTTGTTGTGGTGGGCATGGTATGCATACTCAGCAGAGCTCTTCTTTGGAGGATAACACATGCGTGATCAATTGGGTTGTGGTATTGAGCAGGCTACGGCAGAACCTTGATACAAGTATCGGCAAGAGTGCGTGTTACGACTCTAGCCGTGCCCAAACCATTATTATTAACCCTCCATATGAATGAACTTCCTGACAAAACGTTCTTGACGTACACAGGTCCTCCAAATTCAAGTACGTTTGTATCCTGCCTTATCCCGAAACGAGATTCATCGGAAAAGCAAACACAACGCCAGTCTTCATCCTCCCAATTTCTGTGTTCGCGAGCCCATTGTAAACCATTGAGGGGTGCTATAGGTGGAACACTCAGCAGCCTTTGGGAACGCAGACCCACTTCACGTAAATGATTTCGGATGATTTGGTCTATCAGAAAGCCTGAAGAGCTGTGGAGCCTCGTAGCCAACATCATGGCGGTCATGGTATGATTCCGTCGAGCAGTATTTTGGGTGTAGCGGTCCTTTCTGCGAGTGGTGATGCGAAATCGACCTGCATGTCGCTCGGCCACGCTGCCCGGAATACGATAGCGTGTCCAGATGTAGTGCCAAGAGCGACAGCCACAGTACATTGCCTGGAACCACCATCTCTTATCGTGTCAAATGATGTCGTCGCTCCATATCGATGCAATTTTTTTGAGTTCCGATGCAGAAAAAACGCTGTTACACACTTTTATAGGAATCCTGATTGACAGTTGATTTTCTATTTTGGAACAAAATTTGAAGAAAATTCTTTATTCAAATAGTGAAATTCATTGAAAAGAATCAATAACGATCCAAAAAAGTAAAAATAATAATCTTCAATTGCGGCGAAACTCTAAAACATACTTGATCCTCTAGGCACTTTTGATGTGTGTACATAATGAAAAAGTCTCATTGGTGCTTTCCCGGATTTGAACTCACAACCTCACATCAATGAGTGAGGAGGCCTAAACCATCACGACATGACCAAAGCATGCTGTTGGAAATTGTATCGAAAAAACTGTTCTCTGAAAAAAAGAGGTCGCAAAATGAGTCACCCTCTCAATAACTTAACCTATCGATAATCTTGATAAGACTATCCGTTTGTTTTAACGAAATATTATAATATAATACCTACAAGCCTAGTAAATCCCATTGGGCACACTGCTGGGACACAGGTCTCCTCTTTGTGAGAGAGAGTGGGCCGTAATCCACCACGCGGGCCCAGTGCGGGTTGGTAGATGTCACACGTCTTCGAATTTTTAGTTCTAGGATATGCCGGTTTCCTCACGATGTTCTCCTTCATCGTTTTGAGATCTCCATCACTACTGCGGTGATGAAATAATTTACACAAAGTAAAGTGCCTGCTTGGGTTTGAACCCACGACCTACTACTTATAAGTCGCGGCCGTTACCATTTGGCCACCACTGGTCCTGAAAAATGACGAACTTCCTTACAAACATTGATCCCCATTATTTAACCCCTGTAAGGCATCCATTTAAAAAAAGTCGTCGTTATTAATGGAACTATTGTGCAAATTCTCATGTTTCTAGACAGACAATGAACAGCTTAATCCGTTGGGCGGTTTAAGCTGTTTAATCTGTTAAATTCAAATACTGACAGACGTTGTCTGTCAGTAAATGAATTTAAGATTTGTATTTAGTAGATTGCATAGCTGATTCAGTCACGAGTTTTTCTGGAAAGGATATATACCCTCAAACTCAAAGCATTTATTTAAAAAAAAACAATTACAGGCACTTTTGAATTGACAAAGGGTCGATCAGTCAGAAAGATGAAGCTAGTTGCCCATTCCAAAGCGTAGTAGGTCTCTATGGAGCAGAACGGGGGCAAGAAACTCCACGGACAGTCTTTTAAATCAAAATATTGTTACAAAATAATGGTTACATTATTCATGTTGAAATTATACATGTGGGAATAATGTAGAAATACAAATGCACGTTAAAAGCGTCCGTAATAAAAAGATCAAAACAATTAAAAAATAAAATAAGCCATGACAGCTAAGAGATGACCAGTCCCTACTGACGGCGCCCCTTCACGAACACGACGCAAGGATCAGCACCATTCAGCTCAACCATTTTGAAGGGAACATAATGATCCGACACACATGCCACCACCAGCGAGACATTTGAGTGAGTATGACCAACTCTCAACCACCAGGGCTCATTCAAGTCAATAAAAGACCTACCCAGTAAATGGTAGTTTTGTAGAAGCTAATGGTCTCAATGCTCAGGCGGAACGTGGGTCCACGCGATACATAATTACATAAATTATGTATTTAGAAATAATATGAAGAGTTAATAGGTATTCAATCTTAAAATTACAGTATTTGAAATACCAAAGTGTAAACGTTTGACTTTTTTCTCACTTTTTAAACAAACTAAAATAAATAATAATCATCACAACACTGATTTTCTATAGCCTAATTCAGACAATCTGGAAGGATCATCCGTAGGTACCTAGTGATACATTATACCCTTAATTATGCGGGGTCTTACATAAATCAAAGCCAGTCTATCGAGACCTGTTATTTTGTGTCCAACTTCTATCTTTAATAAGCTGCACATGGGAGTATGGAAGTTTTAAGCCGAATAGTGATGGGCATTTAAAATAAAGATATAATTTAGAAAAGATACAAGTACTGATTTTTCAGCATAGTGGACTGATCGCTGTAAATAGATTAAAAGAGTAATATATATATAGACATTTGTACTTGACATATATATATAGATACCTTGATGATGAATTAAAGATAATTATTAATATTTTCTAGTTACCACGTTAGGAAAATAAAATGTCACCAGCGGCGTCAGCGTCGCTTGTTACGCTGACGACACGTTGGTCCTGGCGCAGGGGAGGTCGCACCAGGCGGCCGATCTAGCCACACACGGGGTTGCGAAAATCGTAGACAGAATCCGGCAGTTGGGACTCGAGGTGGCCCTGCACAAGTCCGAGGCCATGCTACCGTCGGGTTCCCAAGTAATGGTAAGAGGTGTTCACATCGTCGTCGAGTCGAATATGAAGTACCTTAAATACCTGACACGTCCTTGACAGCTGGTGGAACTTCGTGGAGCATTTTCTATGTTTGGCCCAGACTGGTACGGGCCGGGGCTGCCTTGCAACGGCTCCTGCCCGACCTAGGGGGTCAAACGCCTCCTGCCGGAGGCTATGCGTGGGGTTTGTGCGGCCCATAGCCCTTTAACCATCATCATCATCATGTTCTTTTTTTCTTTCTTTCTTTCTTTACGCGGCACCGGTGTAGGCGCGTTCGTTGAGGTGGCGGCCAGCCCGCCGGTTGAACGCGTCCCAGAGGGTCATGGCCACCCGGCTGGTCCGGGAATACCGCACGGTCTCCGGTAAGACGGCGAGCCTCCTTGCTGGATTGCCGCCATGGGATCTGGAGGCAAAAGTCCTCACGCACATTTGGGAGTGGCGCGAGGAGGTTAAACGCCGGGGCTTGACTCCGATGCCGCGATAAATCGCAGCACAGCGAACAGAGCTCCGGTGGGATCTTATGGCGTCATGGAGAGTGCGATTGTCGCAAACCAGTGCTGGGCAGAGCACCGCCGTGTCCTCGTGGAGGCGAGCGGTGGCGGGGATCTCTCGCGTCCGGCCCTGTTCCAGGTCATGATACGGAGCGAGATGGCATGATGGGAGGCCGTCACCTCCTTCTGCGAAGCAGTAATGCTCGCGAAGGAGGAGAGAGGAGGCGGAACGTATGAGGAAGAGGCAAATTTCGCGGCCTCACGCCCCTAGCCACCGCAGGAGGAGACGCCCTGTGCGTCGGGAATCGCAGGCCGATTCCCGGCCACCGTAGGCGCGGGCTTGCGGACGGTGAGCAATGGGTAGCTCGCCGTCCGGTAAGGACCAGGACCGGGTTGACGGCGCGTTGTGTTCCACGTGCGCCTCAAAGAGATGTCAGCAACTGAAGGGGTCCAATGGGACCGATGCCTGCTGGCGTTGCGGGAAAGTCCGAAAAGGATACCGTGGCCCCTGGCAACGGAAAGGCAACTGAAGGAACACGGGTGGGTTTTAGTCAGTAAGAGTCTGACACGCCCTCCCGCTCCCAGCGCCCAGAGCGGGAGCAGTCATTTGATGATTTCACATCCAAAAAAAAATGAAATAGAAAGTCTAGCTACACGTGACACTACGAGTGTGAATAGTGTTGTAAAAAAAAGGAATTAAAAAATACTACGCCCCTATAACATTAGTGAAAACCAGCGTCAGGCACTAGTTGTCTAGAATTTGTGTTCAACACAATGTATAAGTAAGTTAATTCCTTATTTCGTTTTTTCATGTGCTTTCATTGCGTGCCTTAATATAATAATTAATAATTCAATAATAATATTTTATCTTTAATTCAGACACAGTTCCATAAAAAATATTACAAAGAAAGAGGGCGTTAGTCGCGTTTTTAGTAGTACCTACACACAAAATTAAAAATAAAGTTATTTAAAAAGACATTAGTAATTTGTTAGTAATCAAAACAAGTCACGCAGTCTATTTCCTATTCCTGTGCAGGTGTACACCAGCCCAGTATATAGGTACACAGTAAATGGACTATCAATTTTGCCCGTTAACGTTCTGGGTCAAAGATATGCGTCAAATAAATTTATTTTGTTTCTTAGTGGTGGTACAATATTATAAGAATTCCAACCCAAACCAGCATCATCTAAATTGTCTAAATCCCAACAATATGCGCGTAGAACAAGGGAAATTATTCCAAATAAGATTTTGCGCAAGACATAAAACAATTTAAGAACATCTGTTTGGAACGAAGACGCAGGTGCGTGTTCACGAATGAGCGCGTCAACAAGTTTGCAAAATTAACCATTAACCAACCAGTGTGAAATAATGTTAACTTCGTTTTGAGTACGAACATTTGGGAAAGAATTATCATCAATATGAATGTTGAGAATGGATTTGAGATGAATAACATTTTTTTTGGGACGAAGTTATTTATCCCATGTTATACTCTGCACACTTAGCGAATGAGAGCTCGACCGAAAAAAGTGTAACAATTATGTTAACAACAAAGTGTGCAGAAGCGAAAAGATCTTCGTTTGAACCGGATATCTAACGTTACCTCTCAAATGTTTTTTTTTAATCCTAAGCCTATTTAATATCTATTTAGAAAAATTTACGAAAATCTATTTTCGCATCACAAGTAAAAAAATACCTTCTGTACAAAGACGGACTTTTTACCTGAGGCATTTTCTACCAGTCAACCTTAGGGTGATGCAGAATTTATAGATATCTAACTCGAAAAAGTATAAATACTAAATACTACACACATACATTTATACCCAAAATAAACTTAGTCAGGAGAAATATGAAATAATGATAGGAAGACGAGATTTACCGTTTGTGTGGCTTGTAATAACTGATAAAGAAAACATATTTACTAATAAAAATAATCCCAAAAAGTCTAGCATCGTAGCACTAAGCTAATTTTACCCGAAATATTTTATAACTTCATTTTTCGGTTTTTCTTAAGAAGATTCTGAAAAGTATACCTAAGGGTAATAAAACAGCAGGTACCCAATCAAACAGAGTTCATTATTTAACCAACAAGGCCGTTATTGTTTTAGTTTTAATTTTCAACGCGGGGTGCCTTCGTGTTTCAATAGATCATCCATCTTATTATTTTGTTCAACAATTTCTTATTTAAAACCAATAATACCTCGTTAATTTTGAAACTGAATTACCTATTTGGGTAAATAATAGGTTTTAATACAGATATAAATGTAACCTTTTGATTGGAATTTTTAATTAAAATTAAGCCAATAATATTTCGTTTATTTCGGAATTGAATTACGTTTTGGGTAAATATTAAGTTACAAAAATACATAAATATATGAATGGAGCCTTTTTATTAGTGTTTAAATTAAGCCATTTTCTTAGCAAAATGATTCAGATTTTGTTACCTTTTCGTTATTTTCGAAATAACATTTAATAACCTTTTTTTATTTTATTTTTTTATTCTGCTTTCGATAACTACACAGTACATCACTACACGTCAACTTCTAGCTAGCTTAACCCGAGATACAAAATATCTCGATAGCACAATGGAAATCCAACTATTACACTGTAGGAACTGAATTCTAACCTTTGCTTTGTGTTAAACGTCGAGATAAAATGATATGCACATTCAAAGGAATTTTAGTATGTCCCGCATTCATAGACGTGGATAAACATTTATGAAATTTTGGTATTCATGGTCATAGAATGTAGACATAGTTTCTAAAGCACTAGGAATTGATATATCGATAGATCTAACGTCGATCCCGACTGTCATCCGTAGATCTTTGCAATCGTGACGCGTAGTCATAAGCCCGAAGTTCTGACAACCATTTATGCCAAGGGGTTTCGAGTAACTGGGTTGTGGAGGTCAGTTAAGCTGCCGCTTCATGTAAAATTCTGTGCCTTCAGCTGCATCCAGTTAGATTGGAAGACAACCCAGACACAGTTGAGAAAAGGCTAGGTAGAAGACGCTCAGAGTAGATTCAATTCAATCGTTCAATGGGGAATCGAACACACGACTTTTATTGACAAACACTGAGAAAAACAATTGAAATATCTATAAAGTCCTTGAAGTTTGGCCATCAACTCCGAATATTTCTCGCTGTCCCTTGCAAGATGGAACAGCTCAGCAGTACTTCACTTCATTAGCGAATGTTTCTAAACCAGCTTTTACTTTTTTTCCGGTCAATAAAGCCGTCCTCGCGCTACTTTCCTCACCATTATAATTTGGACTAAGTCATACCATGAGCTAATGGCCTAACTTCAGTAATTGTACATACAAAAAAATAGAAAAAAAAATCCTTAATCCCTAATTTAATTAAATATCGCTCAAACAAGTTCTAAAATTAAGAACGTCCATTCTAAAATTGCCAACGTCGTAAATTGCTGTCTAATGTATACCTGCATGTCGATTCCCGTAATCACTTCACCGTGAAAACAGGTGAAGTGAGCGTGGAGTGAGCTGTCAGTATCATCTCACCCTGTTGGAATGACAACTCACTTCACCTAAGTTTTCACGGTGAGATGGTTACAGAATAGCACTGCTGTTTTGGATTAATTTTAAATGAAATATCACTAACCAAAAATATGTGACATAAAGTATTAATAATAAATTGCAATTATAACACTAAATTAGATGTTGTAACCGTTTTAGGTGTAAAAAGGGCATTAAGAATGTTAATATTTAAAAATACTTTTTTTTACATCTAAAACTAAATATTTCGTGTAACGATATTAATTACGATATTTCATTTCAAAATCAATATTTTAGTTTACTAGTTAACGATATTTCATATTTCCATACAGTAATATTGCCAATAACTAACTATAACTGCCTCGTTGCTCTAGTGGTCGCAAGCGCTACTGCTGAACATGAGGTCCTGGGTTCGATTCCCAAGTCCGGCAAAGTGTCATTGGGTTTTCTTTCTGGAATTTCTCAGTAGCAGCCCGGAGTTTGGATTTGTGCCCCGTTGATGGCAATAGGCTCGCCCCCTTTTTTTTTTTTTGATGGTTGGGTAATCATCAAATTACATCTCCCGCTCTGGGTGGAGCGGGAGGGCGTGTCAGACTCTTACTGACTAAAACCCACCCGTGTTCTTTCTGTTGCCTGTGCAATGCCAGGAGGCCACGGTATCATTTTCGGACTTTCCCGCAACCCCGGCAGGCAATGGTCTCATCGGACCCCTTCACGCGCTGACATCACTTTGAGGCGCGCGTGGAACACAACGCGCCGTCGACCCGGGCTTGGCCCTTACCGGACGGCGAGCTACCCATTGCTCACCGTCCGCAAGCCCGCGCCTACGGTGGCAGGGAATCCGCGATCGATTTCCGACGCCCAGGGCGTCTCCTCCTGCGGCGGCTAGGGGCGTGAGGGCGCGAATTTTGCCTCTCCCTCACGCGTTCCACCTCCTCCTTCGCGAGCATTACTGCTTCGCAGAAGGAGGTGACGGCCTCCCATGCCCTCTCGCTCCATACCATGGCCTGGACCAAGGCCGGATGCGAGAGATCCTCGCCACCGATCGCCTGCATGAGGACACGGCGGTGCTCTGCCCAAGCCGGGCAGACCTCCACCGTATGCTCCACCGTGTCCTCCGGGCGATCCACGCAGTGATGACACCCGGGCGTTTCCTCCCGCCTGATACCGAACAGGAACCTTCCGAAACAGCCGTGTCCGGTGAGGACCTGCGTCAGGCGGGAGGTGAGGATGCCGTGGCGCCTCTCTAGCCACTCCTCAAAGAGGGGACTTATCGCCGCAATAGTGGCGTGCCCAGCACTGGGTTGCGACAATCGCACTCTCCATGATGCCATGAGATCCCGTCGGAGCACTGTCCGCTGTGCCGTGATTTATCGCGGCATCGGAGTCAAGCCCCGGCGCTTCGCCTCCTCGCGCCACTCCCAAATATGCGCGAGGAGTTTTGCCTCCAGATCCCATGGCAGCAATCCGGCAAAGGCTGGTTCCTATTTCATCAAACTCAAACTCAAAGCATTTATTTCAAACAAACCATTTACAGGCACTTTTGAATTGTCAAGGGGTCAGTCAGTCAAAAATATGAAGCTAGTTGCCCATTCCAAAGCGTAGGTTACTATGGAGAAGAACGGGCAAGAAACACCACGGACACTCTTTAAAAAATATATTATTTTTACTAAATATTGTTAACATCATTCATGTTGAAATTATACATGTGAGAACAATGTAGAAAGACGTGCACGTAATAAGCGTCCGTAATTTAAAATACAATATATTTTATTTCACATAAACCTACATGGGCACGATTCCAATTGGTCGTTTCCTATGGAGAAGAGCCGGCAAGAAACTCCAAGGTTACTCTTTTAAAAATAATTGGTTTTTACAATATTTTCAAATAATAGTGTTATTAGGTATGGGACGACAGTGTAGGTCTTTCAACAAGTACCAGGTACTTAACAAAATAATTATGGTCAGGAAATATACAGCCCACTAAGCCTACAGCGTTCTCACATTCACAAAATAGAAAATAATCTATATAAAGATGAATAAATTATTTAAAATAAAAACGTATTACGAATTATTATTAACATGAATTATTCAGAATGGTCACAGCTGTAATAGCAATCTATTACAGCTGTGACAATTCTGAATAATTATCATGTTCACAAAAGCCACTAATAAAGAGTTGAAGTTAAATTGTAGGTATATAATGTCAAATAATAGCGAGATTATGTCAAGAAAGAATAAAAATATAAATGTAAAAAATATTTATGTATATATATATATAAACATGGTAATTTGGGAGCAATTAATAGACTCTTACACAATTTGCCGTTAATGAGCTACCAGGGAAGCCACATGTGCAGAAGGAATTATTGCAAAACTTCCTTGTCTTCAAAGTAATCTTTAATTTTATAATATGCATTCTTGATAAGAACGCGTTTAATGTGGGTTTTGAACTTCCCATTACTGAGTTCTGTTACCGACTTAGGCAACTGTTGTTATAAAAGCGGATACTGTTTATAAGAAATGATAGATATATAAGAAAGCCTTGGCAGATAAGAGATGACCAGTCCCTACTGATGGCGCCCGTCCACGAACATGACGCATGGATCAGCACCGTTTAGCTCAACCATTTTAAAGGGAACTCAACGATTCAACACACACGCCACCACCAGCGAGACATTTGAGTGAGCATGACATACTCTTAGCCGCCAGGGCATATCAAGTCAACGAAAGACGTACCCAGTAAATGGTAGCTTTATAGAAGGTACATGGTCACAGTGCTCACACGTGGGCTATGGAATTATACTCGTACAATAAAATAGAGATTGAAGTTATACAATTCAAAGACAGTTTTTGCAATATTCTGCAGCTCCAACAATATTTTCGAATGCTAATCAATTAGTTTATGCTCCCTTGTGGAGCTGGACCAGAGTTAAGCCAAGCATTTTGTCAGCGATATAATCCCCCAGCTTTTAATATGCTTGGCTTCATAGTGTGCGTTTTATACAAGATTTAAATTTCGTTTCATTTAGTTGTAGTATATGGGTAGGTATTTTATTATAACATTTTAAACAGTACCCCATGAAGGATGAGTCTACTTCAGCCAGTCTGAAACCCGGCTGAACTAATTGGTTCCTATTTCTAGTACTATAATTGTGTCTTTCACCTCTTTTACTGAAAAGATTAAGATTTTTCCTGACGTACATGATGCTTTCATAGATATATTGACAAGGTACCGTCATGATGTTAATATTTTTAAACAGTTCCCTCAGAGAATCGCGCCTACGGAGGCAATATATTATTGCTCTAATGTCTCTTTTCTGCAGAATAAAAATAGAGTTCATATCTGCAGCCCGTCCCCATAGTAAAATAGCATAGGACATCATACTATGAAAGTAACTGAAATAGAGCCTTGCGGTATCTATATCAGTAAATTGACGGATTTTTCTTACAGCATATGCTGCTAAACTTAACATGGGACTTAAACATAGCTGGCGAAATGTGGGTGTACCTACTATGGGTACACCTTTGCCCAACACTTCGGGGAGGCAAGGCACTCCTTGCCTTTTATGTTATGTATGTTATGTTATGTAATATTTCCCAATTAATCAAAACAGTGAAATATTTGACAGCCATTTGCGACGTTGCCCAGTTTCAGAAAGAACACAGCCAGTCAGTCAGTCTTGTGTTTAAGAGCACAAGTGACTTCGCCGTTACTTAGAACGTAAATATTCTCATTAGGTACACATTTTTCACAGTGAACCCATGTTTACTAGACACGGTAGAAAAACAGAAAAGTTTAGATGTGCATTTCGTTGTGAATCAAAACTCACATACGTTAACGTAACGGCAAAACGTGTGACCACATTTCTAGACATGAAAATAAGGAGTTTTAGACTCAACGACTTTTGAGTCGTGTCGGATTGGTGACTGAGTTTGTTCTTGAATTTATGTTACACTTTTATTACATTTCGTTTGATCGAAAACTTTACTTTGGAATACATCATTTAAACTGCGGATATAATTTTACTCCTCACGAAACACTTCTTCACATTATTCACGTATTTATCTCTTTTTTTTGGGTGGGAAATTATTCAAACTCAAACTCAAAGCATTTATTTCAATTAAACCATTTACGCTTTTGAATTGACAAAGAGTCGGTCAGTTAGTCAGAAAGTTGAAGCTAGTTGCCCATTCCAAAACGTAGATCTCTATGGAGAAGAACGGGCAAGAAACTCCAAGGACACTCTTTTAAATGTAGAAATTACCAAATCCTGGGTACACTACTCTTGTTGATTCTTTATGTGAGAACAATGTAAAAAAGAATATAAAAATCAAAAACGATTAAAAATATAAGATTAAAAATAAACCCTGACAGATAAGAGATGACCAGTCTCAACTGACGGCGCCCGTTCACGAACATGACGCGTGGATCAGCACCATCCATTTTATTTGGAACCAAATGATCCAACACACTCGCCACCATCAGCGAGACATTAAGTGGACTTGATTTGACTCTCAACTACCCTGCTCTTTCAAGTCAAAATCAACATAGTAAACGACTCAAGTTACAAAAATTGAAAATAAAAATGCGTCTAATTTATACAAAACTATAGTTTGCAAAAGAATTTTACCACCAAAAGAAAGAAAATCAATATTATCTATTGGAGTATTCAATCATTAAAACTTGGTTTGATAAAAAAACAAAATAAACATTATGTTCGTAGTCAGAAAAAATAAAAAGGGGAAGCAACTCTACCAATTTCATTTTTTGTTTCATTTTTAACTAGTGAGCCCAAGTGGCTGTGGAGCAGGACCAGCATTATTTAGCCAAGCATTTTTATCTACGATATAATCATCCAATTTATAGTATGCTTATCGACATAGTGTGCGTTTAATGCAAGTTTTAAATTTCTTCTCATTTAGTTGAAGAATATCGAGTGGTATTTTATTATAACATTTTACACAGTACCCCATAAAAGAAGCGTGTACTTTATCAATCAGTTCTCCCGTTCTGGGCGGAGCAGGCGTGTCAGACTCTTACTGAATAAAACCCACCCGTGTTCCTTCAGTTGCAGGTACTTGCCAGGGGCCACGGTATCCCTTTCGGACTTTCCCGCGACCGCAGTAAAAAGTAAAGCGTGGTCATAATTTAATTTAAAAAAAAAAAAAACCTCGACTGAGAACCTCCTCCTTTTTTTTCGTCTATGTATTTATCCCAAGAACAAACTTAACATTGTAGTTGAAAAACATGTTCAGCATGTTGAACATGTTTTCGCAACTGCAAATGTAAGTTGGTAGATAATTACTCGTCAACTTGTGGAACCTACTACCCTTAAAAAAAATGTTCATGATTTTATTTTACCACTTTGTTGGCGTGATTAATATGTATGTATATTCATGCTAAATTACAGCTTTCTAGTACTAAGAGTCTCTGAGCTAAGCCGTGGACAGACAAACAGATAGACAGATAGACGGACATGGCGAAACTATAAGGGTTCCTTGATGACTACGGAACCCTAATAAGGAAACAAATAAAAAGTGTAAAATAATAATTTAACAGGAAAGTGTGCCTAGCAGCTGCACCAAATATAATAATATATTATGCATTTAATATTATTTGGAGTAAACTTATCAATAACAATGAAGAATAAATGAGCGGGTTCGGATTAAACAGAAAAATACAACAAATTATATAGCATTCAAGTTTCCAATAACTTGACATTATTCTTCCTAAGTCGTTTGTCTTATTTTTTCTTATCTTATTATTTGAAACTGGTCCTCTTACCATGTAAAAGCCATACACAGAGTCGCCAAAAGTGCGGAAAATGGAAAGAGCGCCGATAAATAAAACTACTAACCAGGACTAATTGGAAAACCAACATATAAATCAGTGGCCACTCTGAGATCTGGTGCCAAAGCACGAAAACAATTGTCAGTAGGAATGGCGACGGTCTCAGTTGGCAAACATTTAGGATTTTGAATTATTTAGGTTTTGTTGAACTAAAATTATGAATTTGTGTTTGAATAGTGGCTTGGAAATCTGGTTCTATAAAAGCTTTCCAGGATGTAAGTGGAGTTGTAAATCGTCTTCACACATAGATAAAATAAAATGTATTAAGTGCTATAGTGATTTTTTCGGTACGATTTCAAAGGGACCCAACCAAGAACGCGTTTTAAGCGAGAAAGCGTACTAGGCGGGATAGGGCAAATAAAACGTATTATGTACTAATTTCTTTAGAAAGTTTTTATAATACTACGTATAAATTTTTAAATTAGGTTGCTTCATAGTATATTTTTATTTATATTTACATTACCTAAAGTAATTACTGAAATATTTTGGTTTGACATACAGATTTAGATGCTTTAGTAACTTAACTTGCAGTGCGTCTTCACTTTCACCCAAAGACATTTTTATTTCACATAACGCCTTAAATCGTTAACTGCTAATAATGCCTGGGCGTTTGACGAAATCGGAGTTGAATCCCCTTCATCTTCATCATCATCACTAACTGTCTTAGGGCTTCTTCACTTAAGGCTTCTCGCTTAGTTCGTCCACTGGCCGCTGCCACTTGTGAAATAACACGCATGCACAGATAGCGTATTAAACGGGATGACGAATCGTATTAAGCGTGACTTACCTATCGATCTTACAAATACATTGGTCTTGGTACATTGGCATTGTTGTTTGGTTTGGTTGGTTGGTAGTTGGTTATTTATTTGGTTGGTTGGTGGTTGGTTAAATTGGCCTTACAAATAGATTTTACAAAATTTTGCTAAATAAATTTGAAAAACAAACCAACCATTGTTATAGTTTTATTTTTTCATCGGCCCTCTTTCCTCCAAACCCAACAAAAAAAAAGACACAATATTAACACCATACTTAATTAAACTGAGCATATAGAGCTTAGCCCATATCGGGGCCATATATAAATAAATTAGTTGGACCATTTGCGGGTTACGCTTGGCCGGCCACAAAGTTACACTTAGAGCACGCTCGGGGTGAATATAGGAAAGTTAAGGGTCACAATATTATACGATTATAGTACCAAGTGGACTATGTGTATACAAAGGGATTTCTTCGTTTGGATAAGACAAAAAGATGAATTAATTGTTAGTTGATATTTTTGTGACCTAAGTTTGTCAGAAGATATATCCTGCGACAAAGTTGTAAATATAATTCAATACCGTAAAATACATAGGTACATACATAAACTCACGCCTTCTTTCCATGGGGGTAGGCAGAAACTACAGAAACATACTCCTTTTGCCTCGTGTACGTTCATATAATTATACCGTAAAATAATTTAAATAAATAAATAAAAAGAAAAACAAAATAGTGCAAGTCTTTATTTTGAAGGATTGAAGATTATATAATATGAATCAATATTTCTGAAGCCTTTGACCGTAACGACAGCCAAAACTTGAAACAATTTGACAGTACCTAGTGAATTTTAATCGAACAACCAGACGTGGACAAATAACAATACTTATTAAAGAGCAATAAATTAAGAAATTAAATGAAATTGTTTATTCTGTAAATAGGATATTGGAATCTTCACTTTTACACGTCAAAAAAATTGACTAGATGAGTTCGGCGTTTCCTATCTGACTATACTGAGAAGAAAGGCCGAAACAAACTCAAAGGTCATAGTCTCTTTTAAAGTCCAGACATAATCTTGGTCAGGCCATATGAGGACCATGTAGTAATCTAAAAATATTTTTTTGCGAAAAGAACCACACAGATTTGAGTGGAACTGTCATGTCAGTGCAAGCATTTGTTAGTAATCGTGGATCTCAATTCAGAACTTAACGAGCTCATCTCGACAAACAATACCAAAGAAAGGACATTTGGGTAGGCCGCATAAACTACTCAAACTGCCAGACCATCATTAAAACTAACTGAGAAAGTGAAATAATAATACAAATATCCACGTATTATTTTTTATTTTTTTGGATTGGAAATCATATAATGATTTCTCCGTGTGTCTGACTCTTACTGACTAAAACCCACCCGTGTTCCTTCGGTTGCCTTTACGTTGCCAGGGGCCACGGTATCCCTTTCGGACTTTCCCGCAACCCCGGCAGGCATCGGTCCCATCGGACCCCTTCACTCGCTGACATCTCTTTGAGGCGCGCGTGGAACACAACGCGCCGTTGACCCGGGCCTGGTATGGGACGACGAGCTATCCATTGCTCACCGTCCGCAAGCCCACGCCTACGGTGACCGGGAATCGGCCTGCAATTCCCGACGCCCAGGGCGTCTCCTCCTGCGGCGGCTAGGTGCGTGAGGGCGCGACTTTTGCCTCTCCCTCACGCGTTCCGACTCCTCCTTCGCGAGAATTACTGCTTCGCAGAAGGAGTTGGCGGCTTCCCATGTCCTCTCGATCCGTACCATGGCCTGGACCAGGGCCGGACGCAAGAGATCCCCGCCATCGATCGCCTCCACGAGGACACGGTGGTGCTCTGCCCAAGCCGGTAGATATATAATAATGTCAGCCGGGCAGATATATATAATTCAAATAATATAATACTTTACAAAGCAATCATGTCATTTTGTATGTTGTACATGTACATTGTTGAATATATCAACAACTAGCTTCTGCCCGCGACTTCGTCCGAGGATTTCTTGTTTTAACATTTTTTAATCATAATCATTTTTAGTTGTGTAACTTAGGTAGTGAATACAGTCAGCCGCTATGTTATGCCAAGAAGCGTACAAATTTTAATATGGTTGCATGCAAAAGAAGATAGAATAAAAAAATAATAATATTAATCATGCGAGAGGTAAACACAAATTATTTGGTAGGTAGGTATGTCGAAATTAATAAAATGATGATATACAATGTGGAGCAGGACGATTGACATTCCTTAAAACCACATAAAGAGTGTCATGTTCTTTACCCGTATACGAAAAATCAATCAAATCCAATGAATACTTTAGCCACAGGAAATTATTTTTCATTTTCTTAGTTTTCAACATGATGTAGATCTGAGTCCGTAATAATAGGTAAACATTGTAAGGTCAAGAACCTGCGCAAAACGTACGATTCTATCCTCTACGTCTCAATATGCTTGAGAGACAGAGAAAGGTGTCATACGATTCCACTCTGACGCGCCCCGCCCAGTCTCACAAAATAATACTACAATTAGAAAGAAAAAGAAATATTACTTACGCAAATTATGCATTAGTGGTGCATAGACAAATGCGAGTCTGTGTGTGAGCGGAATTTTAGCGGCGAAAATTCCGCTACGGGTAAAGTAAAGTATTTTATATGGAGCGACTGCCTATCTGACCTCCACAACCCAGTAATTGGGTGATACGATACCCCTTGGTAAGACTGGTTGTCAGACTTTCGGGCTTCTGACGACTCGTAACGACTGTCAAAGATCCACGAATGACAGCTGGGACCAACAGCTTAACGTGCTTTCCGAGGCACGGAGGAGTCTCGGTACGTAAAGATGGTCACCCATCCACAGACCAACCCCGGCAAACGTAGCTTAACCTGACGGATCAACCCGTGCGGCAGTTATTACTTAGCCACGAGCTCCTTGGACACACCCCATATAAAAGTAATTACAGTAGGTACCTAAAAATAAAAATAAAGTTTTTCATATAATCTTTACTTTCCTATTAAGTCCCGTCAAAATGTAAAAACACCTGGGTTCAATTCTTAACAATAACGAAGACTTTAATACTAACTAGTAAGAACTAGTAAGTGTACCAATACTATTAAAAAAACAATTGTAATGGTATTGGTTAATTGTCTAGTTAATGTAACGCACATTAATAAGACAATTTTCCATCAAAAAACTTAGTAAGCTGTTCTTGCACTCTTGAAAAAATTAGTTTGAAGCACTTACCTACTGGGTTTTGATATGGGGCAGCCGAATTACATAGTAACATTATAATTGAAGTATACCGATGTCTTGCCGCTCAAATTTCGAAAGGTCAGAGATTAGTTATGGCCTTCAAGAAAATCATTCTTACGTTACATCATCTCGATCCTTGTCAACTTTCCAAAATTCTCGTAGTACTTACTAGCTGCACCCTGCGGTTTCACCCGTAGTAGGGTCGATCCCGTGGGAATATTGGAATAAAAAGTAACGTATGTCTCAATCACCAGTTCATGGTCTGCCCATGTGCCAAATTTCATCAAAATCCGTTCAGCGAGTTTAGCGTAAAAGCGTAAAACTAAACAAACTCACTTTTGCATTTACAATATTAGTTAGGATTTGTCTCATCAGCTTATTCATTTTGCTTCATACACGCCTTCCCATGGGGTAGACAGAGACTACAGAACTCCACCTGCTACGATCCTTACAAATATGATACTCGTTTTGCTTCATGTTAGCATTAAAAATCAGTCTGCTGACGAAATCTAATTATTCTATTTCTAATTTACAGATGGTTCTATATATGACTACGTTATCGTGGGTGGTGGCACGGCGGGGTGTGTTCTTGCGTACAGACTTTCATCCAACAGCAGCAACCAGGTTCTGTTAATCGAAGCCGGGGACTACCCACCCCTTGAGTCCGAGGTACCTTTTCATTAGATTAAATAAATGCAGTTTGGCTTTTAAAGGATTCGCTACATTTAAGCTCTTCTATATATTATACTTCGTCTTTAAACTAATGTAAAATATTTTGTTCTCAATGCAGAACGCTGTATCCAATTACCTAAAACGCCTCTTCAATTCAAATTAACTCTATAACTATACAGTTTTTAATGCAAGTCTAGATAGTGTTCAATAAAAAAAATATCTTCATTTTTATTTGTCTTCACAGTTGCCTGGAATATTTACGGTAATGCCGAAGATGTCTTATGACTACGACATATCGTCTGTCAACGACTTATATAAAGAAAGAAAGAAAATACATTTATTTGGCACAACAAGCAAAGGCACACAAGTAGAAAGAGAAAAAAAAAAAAAAAAAAAAAAAAAAAAAACAGCACAGAACCTGCAGGACAACATCGTCAGTCTAACGCAAGCAAAAATGCTTGGTGGTAGCAGCAATATCAATCATTTGATATATGTACGAGGAGACCCCCATGACTATAACAGATGGGCGTCAATTTTGGGTAATGATACTTGGTCAAACGAAAACCTTCTACCGTACTTCAAAAAACTTGAAAATTTGACTGACCCAGGTTTGCTTTCATCCTCCTACTACGCCGACCTCCATGGTACCGAAGGCATGATTCAATTAACACGACAGACAACAGACGAGAGCAGTGATATCTTAGCCGCGTTTGCGGAGGCCGGACACCCTATTGTAGATGATATAACGTCACTTACTTCATCCCTCGGTGCAACCAACCCTTTGTTCACTATAGGCGATAATGTGCGTCAGAGTAGCTCGATTGGCTACTTGGCTCGCGCTAATAACCGCTCAAACTTGTGCGTAGCGCTGTCTACGACAGCCAATAAAATTTTGATCGATAATAGCAAAGCCATCGGTGTGCATCTAGCGGTACGACTTTGGAGGTGTACGCGAACAAGGAAGTGATTGTTTCTGCCGGTGCGATACACAGCCCCCAGTTGCTAATGTTGTCTGGCATTGGACCTAAGGAACACCTCGAGACTCTTGGAATTCCAGTGGTCGCTGACTTGCCTGTTGGCCAAAACCTCATGGACCACACCTCCACCGTACTTGCAATTCAAATGGGCTCGGATACATCTGTCACTCTTAAATCTGACCCGCATAAATTTCCTGTACTAACAACTACTGTAAATGCTGCGCTTAATTCATCACAGACATATCCAGACTACCAGTCCATTAACCTCCATTTCCCTCACGATTCGTCCGGAATGATGCAGCTTTGCGCCAATTGCTTCAAGTATTCTGCTGAAATTTGCAACAAATTCGCCGCAGCAAACGTAGAGACGAAACTGCTACTTGCGGTGGTCAATTTGATGATGCCAAAATCTCGCGGTAATGTAACGCTTGCTAGTACTGATCCCACCGTGGAACCGCATGTGAACATTGGTACATACACAGATGGCCATGACTTGTCTCTGATGAGGGATTCCTTGGCGGACTATATCAAGGTGCTGAACACAACGTATTTTAAAGAAAATAATGCAGCTCTGGTCGATACCGGACTATGCACGGGTCTAAATGACAATGAATTTTGGGAGTGCTATGCGTTAAAAATGTCTGCCGGTATGTGGCATTACTCGGGCACGTGTGCGATGGGCAAAGTCACAGACAACGAAATGTCAGTGAAGGGCGTGGGTAATCTGCGCGTAGTCGACGCGAGCGCGATGCCTACTTTAGTGAGTGGCAACATCAATGCCGCCGTCACAATGATTGGCGAGCGCGCGGCGGATTTCATACTTGGAAAATAAATCACGATGTGTTACGACCAACATTCAAAAAACATTTCCAGATCTTTTTACATTATAGATACAATTTTGTTTTATTTGTAAAAATGTTTTTAAACTGTTCATTATTCGGTACAGCTCTTTAGTAACATACTTTATGAAAATAATAAAATGTCTTCTTGATTTCTATTGTTTTTTTTTTAAATTGTTGGCTTCTTCTTTAGATACACATGAAAGAGTTTCCTTCTGTTTATACTGCACTGTCATAGACTGAGCTTATAGATGAAACAATTCCAAAAAAATTGGTAAATGCATTCTTTATAATATTTACTGATAAGAGAGGGTAGATGAAAGACTGACTTAACTAGTTATCTGATGGAGCCAGATACTAATCAATTTTAAACCATTTTTTTTCGTGGTAAATGTTTATCTTTGTAGGGGTGTGGCTTATTGTTTTATTTGATATTTTATGTAATTTCTTTTATCTTTATAAAGATACTTTATTATCTAGGAGTTATCTAATACAAAGCCTTACCGACTTTACTCGACTTTCAAAATTGGCATTTATATAGTCATACGTAGTTTGGTTTCTGTTGTCATGTAATGGTACTCGTATCTAGACGTCAGACATCAAAACAAGCAGTAAGTTTTATTTTATTTGTACTTATTACAAAAAAATATTTCACATTAAAACTTTGTATTAAGTAACTACTCGCCTAAAAGAATAATACATACAACACATTGTGTACAGTCAACGACACGCCCGTGCGGTTGTATGTACAAAGTTACAAACAAAAAAAAACTAAACTAATAATAAAACTGAGTCGATTTTGAAGGCCCACTTGCACCAAATTATCATAACCATATTTAAAAAATCAGTCTGCCTCTGTTTTTTTAAATGTTTGAGAGAAACATAACGATGCTTTGAATTCGTTTAGCGCTAAACTTATTGAGTGTATTTTTTCGTGAACCAGTAAAATGTCGGCTGCAGCTGTAGTTTTGTCTGAAATCCAGACCGTACAGATGGCGCTGACGGTGGTCAGTTCCTTGGCGCTCACAGCGTGGCGCTATCCAACTGATTGTGCCGTTACGAGTAAGTTTATGATCATTTTCTGGCTATTTTTCTTCGACTATTTGAAGGTCTGTTCAGCTGCCTTAATATCGGGCAACTGCTATTTGACCTTTACAATTAAATCACTGGACATTTAATACTGATACTCTAACATAACTGGGGAAATATGACTCCATACACCATCTGAGAGAACAGACGTCAGTTTAAGTATATATTCCTCACATTCTATGCCATTCATTCATCCTCTGTATCGATTTTCTCTATTTATGTATGCCCGAGACCTATAAAATATACAAATCATTGAATTTACCTTAAGGTTCCTTTTTCATCCAAAGCCCAAAATGACATAATGTACGATTTTGAATCATATTAGGTACTAGGTAAACACTTACGCGTCGAATTTCTTTTGAAGTACTCGAGTTTGATATTTTCTATGAGTATGACTACTCTGAGAAGAAATACTGAGACAAACTCAGTGGTCACAATCTCTCAAAATAGTAAGATAGAATTCAGGGCAAGCAGTTTAATATCATGAGTTTATGTCTTTAGTCTACAATATTAATTTTGGGAATATATTCTTGATAAGCTCTTGCACTCCACAGATGCTACTTCCTATGACTTCATTATTGTGGGGGGCGGCGCAGCAGGATCAGTTCTGGCAAACAGACTCTCAGCTAACAGCAGCGTTAACGTTCTGCTGATCGAACAAGGACCTTATGCACCACTCGAGGCAGAAGTAAGTTTTTGACGTTTTTTTTAAATCATATTAATTTTCATGTATTTATCGTAATGTATTTGGGGTCGTCGCATTATGTGATCTTCGTCCATAATTCTACATTCATCATAATCACAGTTTTTTGTATTTTCGGGCATAACTTCGTCATATAGACCGATTTGCAATAAGCTTTTTTTGTTTGAAAGCGTATACTTTCAAGGTGGTCCCATTGTCTTCAGGTCAGGATCTGATGATGGGATCCTGGTGAAACCGAGGGAACTAATTAAATATTATAGGCACACCTATAGCGATTTGGGTAGGTATTTTTATAGTAATTTGTGCAATTGCTCTCGGAAAGCACAATTTGGTGAAGTGGAACTGATGTTTTGGGTATGGGTTTTATAAAGGGGGTCGAAATTTTCATTACTTTTGCGATAGGACACACCATTTTCGAGTTATAACCAAAATAAAAGAAAAAAATTCAGTACAGTACTGTTTTTGCACCCGAAGTCGAGATGTTCGTGTGAATTTTAGTTCATGACAAATAATAATATTCCACACCATTTTCAGTGGCGATTAAAAATGGTCAGAATTAATTAGGTACAATTAAAATTTTAGGTGAAAAAGTCAAATTCAGAATAACAAAATTGTCATTTTCACTAAATTAAAATCTCAGTACAATCTTAGTGCTGTCAAACTAAAATATAGTTAAGTTGTGCCACTTTAGTCTATTTCAGAATGGGAAATCATCGTTTGACAGGAGTAAACTAAATTTTGGTGATTTTTAGTCTAGTTTAGAGGCATTTATGACAAGAGAATCGGCACCACCTGTACATATTCGATTGAACCTAAATTAAAACTACGGACACTTTTGAGAATTCGGAAAACATCAAAACACTTTCGGATTTTGAGGTTATAATTACGTCAATAAATAAGCATTTATTACCGAATGTAAGTACGTACTTACATTGGATTATATTCGATAGATAGGTCGATATTTCAAGAGAAAATCACAGTCCTTTGTTCACGCCAAGTTGTTACATAAAATCGGAAAAGAATAATAAGAAAATGCAAACGAATTCAGTACGCAACCAACGCAAACGCAGATCGAGCACAGAATGCGCGCGTCAAGTGACATTACTATCAAATGTCAAATGTTGTCATCTGTCAATTCATCAACTGTCAGTGTCGATATTATTGCTCGTTTCAAACAGCGTGTTAACGCACACGTTAACACCTCCAAGACACACATGCGTCATCAAGCAGGGGGAGCGGGCGGCGTGGTAGCAGCAGCGGCTGGACGATGGCTCGCGCGCCCTCGATAGGACACTCAACAACGCGACCACGATCGCATCGATTTTAATAATTAAATTTTGACTATTGTACCTATACCTAATATAACCTAGAAATACAGTCCGCTTTTCATTCCACCTGGGCCTATCTACAGCGCTTTCAATCGAGTTTTTTGATAAGCCGTATTATGGTTCCGCGACATCATAGCGGACTGTTTGTAACTAAAAACATTATCCACTATCGTATATTAAGTGTTGAGAATACTGACGCTTGTCTGTGCCAAACTCTTATAATGAGTGCTGTTACAAAGACTTGGCTGTATGTACTTTCGCCTATTAAAAACCTTAAATTGAACCAAAAAATAATAACACCGAGGATTATGACGGAATTGAATACCTTTTAAAATGTTTTCGAAATTAATAAGTGTCCATTTTATTGAAATATTTGTACATGATAAAAGAAAACTAACGTAAACGCACATATTACCGCCAGTTTAAGCCACGTTCACATTTATGTGCAAAAAATAAGCACTTGCTTAATAACTGGTGTCATTTTTTTATTTTATTCATGTACTGAAATTAACGATCTTGTTAGTCAGATAAAGAAACAATTAGAAAAAATGAAATAAATATTTAAAAAATATATAAAAAGATGAAAAGGGCTATGTCCCTATTGCCGATTCAAACCATGGGTGTGTTCCTATTACCGTTTTTGTGGCACCTATTACCGACCGCTAAAAGAACAGAACAAATTCAGTCACATAAAAATGCCCGTGTGGGTTTAATTCTTTAGAATACAGAATGTTAAAATTATAACTTAACTTTATAAATTCTTAACAGCCTTTAATCAGTCCCAAGAGATAAATGCTTAATAATATGTATTACATATTGAAATAGAAAAATTGACTTACTATTTTATATAATTATTTTCTAAATATTTGAATTTTTGTATTAATAACACACTATTAACTTACACAGTAAACTATAAGGGTTTGTTGTCCATAAAACTTTTAAAAAAACATACAGATGAATTGAGAAACTCCTTCTTTTTGAAGTCTGTTAAAAAATTACAGGTACATCGGTAATAGGTTCTATTAAAGAAAATCTGTATAACCTATTACCGACCCAATGAAATGAATATGTATTGAGTAAATGTATTGTTTTTAAGTATATTTGTATGATTATACAGGTATTTTAGCTATAAAAATACAATATTAGAGAATTGTACATCCTACATTAATCAAAACATTTACATATGAATAAACTTGATTTTCACAGTATCGATACTCTTATTGTATATGGCGCTAATACTCGTAGGTCAAATACAACTTGACATACTAACTCATCAAATTAGTATAGCCGACTACTTATTAATTGATGCATTTTAACATAAAAAGTAGAAATTCAAATATAAGTCGAAAACCTAACAACGACCTAGGGGTCGGTAATAGGAATAAAATTGAGATTATTGTTCCTGTCACCGCCACATTTTAATATTGAATTTGAAGCAAAATAAAGCTGTATCTCATTATAATTAGTTATTATTTTTGTTTATGAAAGTATTAAGAAGGTATCAAAAGAATTAGAAGGTTCATTAGATTGCTTTACAATTATATATTATGCTAAAAAAGAAATAGGTGTACTTACGTAATCGGGAGCGGGGCACTACTAAATATGCGCTATTTCCGGAGTCCGACGAGAAACTGTGCAATTATTTTTTAAATCATTGGTTTACGCACACAAGCAAGTGATGAATATTTGCATTACAAATACATCTATATTTTCTCTAAAGCAACGACTTGTCTAACTTTAATGCAACTCTATAAAATGATAGTTTTATGAAACGGACGGTAATGGGTGCCAATTTTGAGGGGTCGTTATTAGGTGCGTTTACGTTAGTAATTATAGTAATCACCAGTATCATAATCTCAGTAGGCGTCCTTTTTTTAGCCAAAATATATTAAATCGAACTACCTTTAGTAAATCTTGGAGCAGTTTTCTAATATCCTGCTTTAAAAAATGTTTTAGTGCAGAAAAAACTACTTCTACCGAAGTTGACTCAGTCTTAAGTGATGTATTTTGATTAATGACTGTTCACATGCTCTAATCTTTTGCAGATGCCAGGCACATTCGCGGTGCTTCCGAGCTCGATCTACGATTACAATTTAACATCAGTGAATGACAACTACTCAGCACAGAACCTACAGAATTCCCACGTAGAACTACAGCAAGGCAAAATGCTTGGAGGCACCACTGCAAGCAACCACATGGTATATGTACAAGGAGCCTTCAGTGACTATAACCAATGGGCAACGATTTTAAATGATTATAGCTGGAACTATACAAATGTTTTGCCTTACTTTAAAAAGTTAGAAAATTTGACCGACCCGGGGTTGCTAGATTCACCTTACGCCAGCCTCCATGGTACAGACGGTTTGTTAAAAATAACTAGACAAAAAAGTGATAGCAATATTAACTATTTGGCAGCTTTTAAAGAGCTCGGACATAGGCTTGTAGACGACATAACGTCGGAGGATTTATTTCTTGGCTACACTGAGCCTCTGTTTACAATCGGTGATGGAGGTCGTCAGAGCAACGCGATCGCCTACCTAGGACCAGCGAAGTTACGCTCCAATCTCTGCCTTGCAACATCTACTACAGCCACAAAGGTTTTGATTAAAAACGGCACTGCTCTCGGTGTACAAGTAACGACGTCTAGTGGTGAGTCGTACGAACTGTATGCGAAAAAGGAAGTGATTGTGTCAGCTGGTGGAATCAACAGCCCCAAACTGTTGATGTTGTCTGGTATAGGACCTAAGAAACACCTTAAGTCTCTTGGAATCCCGGTGGTCGCCGACTTGCCTGTTGGCCAAAACTTAATGGACCACTTCTTAGCCGTAATATTAATGCAGATGGAAGTGAGCGATGATCCCATCCCACCAGTGAACCCATATGATTTTCCGTTACCAATGACAACTGGGTACGTGGCTCTTAATAAATCACAGACTTATCCCGACTATCAGAGTATAAACCTAGTTATTCCACACGATTCGCTCGCACTACTTCAGGTCTGTGTCAACGTTTTCAAGTACTCTGATGACATCTGCAATAGATTTTACGAAGCAGGTATTGGTAGAACGACGTTTTTTGCCGTACCTAATTTATTGAGGCCAAAATCTCGAGGTCAGGTGTTACTTGCAAGCGCTGAACCTACTGTCGATCCGCTGGTGTATACCAACATGTATAGCGATAAATCTGACTTGAAGCGGATGGGTGAATGCTTGGTGGATTTCGCCTCAGTGTTAAACACGACATACTTCAGAAGTGTGAATGCGACACTGGTTGATATGGGACTTTGCTCAGGCAAGTCTGGTACTGAATTCTGGGAGTGCTATGCATTGGGTATGTCTGGTGCAATGTGGCAATTTGCGGGCACATGTGCTATGGGTTCGGTCGTTGACACTAGCATGCGAGTAAAAGGCGTAAATTGCTTGAGAGTGGTCGATGCAAGCGTCATGCCGGCACCAGTTAGCGGCAACATCAACGCTGCTGTTACTATGATCGCTGAACGTGGAGCAGAACTTATTCTTAAGGCGTGGCAGATCTCTACTTAGATAGTAACAACTTAATTGATGCCTTTATCAGAATAATAAAATTGTGCTTACTGTATTACTTCATACATGTTTTTTTTACGATGTCGTTATGTTATTTATATACCTATACTTTATTTTACACCACGAAAATACAAAACAAAAAATAAATTAACACTAAAAAATATACATAATTATATGTATGGTAATATACAGAGGAGCTCGTTTCTAAGTAATAACTGCCGCACTGGTCGATCCGTTAGGTTAAGCTACGCTTGCCAGGGTTGGTCTGTGGATGGGTGACCATCTTTACATACCAAGACTCCGTGCTTCGGAAGGCACGTTAAGCCGTTGGTCCCGGCTGTCATTCGTGGATCTTTCACAGTCGTTACGGGTCGTCAGAAGCCGGAAAGTCTGACAACCAGTCTTACCAAGGGGTATCGTATTACCTGTTATGTAATGAAAGATAAGTCTGGATGACAACTGGTTTAATCATAATTAAACATAGACAATCCACAACACCTTCCCCTTAAATAAGATAAAATAATAATAAAAAACTAACTTAAATACATTCATTCCAGTTAAATAAGATACAATAATAAACCAAACTTAAAATCAATCATTTGTTCTTTATTATAAAAATAAGTAAGTATACAAATTGTTAAATCTTACTTCGGGGATGAGGTGGCGAGTAAAATGACGATACATTTATTTTAGTGCTTGGCACATAGTCATCATCCCTATCATCCCCCGAAAAATACTCATCATCGATATCAGACAACATATCTGCAGGATCCTTTACAGATCTTATCAAATGTCGACAATTACGACGATAAATACCTCTTTTGTTTCTAACAATATAAGAACGTGGAGTCGACGCTTTTCCTATAGTTTTGCCATGACTTCTTTTATGGGTTTTGCCTAACATTAAAACTTCGTCGCCCACATTCAACTCAGGTAGCAGTTTGCAATGCTGATCATATAAACTTTTAATTTTTATTTGATTTTCCAATATTTTTTTATGCTCTTAGTTCACAGTACCACAATTTGTTTGTTTTAATAAATCTGAATGGACTGGTAGTCTACAATTTAAACGCCGGCCCATCATTAACTGTACAGGAGAATTCAAATCTTCCCGCGGTGTATTCCTGTAACATAGCAAATTTAAATAAAAATCGGTATTACTGTCTACAGATTTTTTCAATATATTTTTAATGGTTTGAACTGCCCTTTCGCGCTTACCATTTGATTGAGCATAATACGGAGATGAAGTGACGTGCTGAAAACCCCATTCTAAAGCAATTTTTTTTAAATTACGAGAAGAATATTGTGGTCCATTGTCGCTGATGACCGTATCCGGTATACCATACCGTGCAAAGTTTTCTTTCATTATACCTATTACTGAGTTTGACGAAGTGTCTCTCAAATATGTGATCTCAATAAAACCAGAATAATAATCAATTAATATTAAATGACTTTGCTTTCCATACTCAAATATATCTGTTCCAAACTTATTCCATGGCAATTCTGGTATAGCTACCGGAATCATAGGTTCCCTACACGGTTTGTGTGCTGTTTTCTGACATATTTTACATCTTCTCACATAATCCTCAATATCTCTTGTTATACCTGCCCAAAATAATACTTCACGAGCACGTCGCTTACAACGATCAATCCCTAAATGCCCTTCATGAATAAGCTTTAACATGTCCCTTTGCATAGAATGTGGTATCAAAACCTGTTTGTCTTTAAATATGACACCATCTACACAGTACAGTTCATCTCTTATAGACCAGCATGTCGATTCCCGTAACCACTTCACCGTGTAGTGAGCGTGGAGTGAGCTGTCAGTGTCATCTCACCCTGTTGGAATGACAACTCACTTCTCCTAAGTTTTCACCGTGAGATGGTTACAGAATAGCACTGCTGTAGTATCTTAAATCATTGTGTATATTAAACTTATCAGGCCACCCTTGATTATTATATTTTAGCAACAATTTTAAACACTCATCCTTACTAGTTTCCCGCTTGACGAGAGTAAACTTATTCTGCGACATGGGTATGTTATCCACTACCATTTTAATCTGGCATAGTATAGCCCTGCTAATTTTATCATCATACAAATCCGAATGGGGTGCTCGCGACAATGTATCGGGTATGTACATAATACTTCCCAGGCTTATAAGTGACCACCAACTCATAAGCACCTTCAACATAATTCGCTGCAAGCGAGCTGGAACTAAGTCTAGCAATTTTCTAAAAATGATTTCCAGTGGTTTATGGTCCGATTCGATGACCACACCACTTTTTCCATAAATATACTGATGAAACTTTTCACAAGCGAATACTATTGCCAACATTTCCTTTCCTTTTTGTGCGTATCTTTGTTGTGTGTCAGTGAGCGTGCGTGACGCATACTCTACTGGACGCCCCTCTTGCATGAGCACGGCACCCAGTGCCACACTGCTCGCGTCCACTGACAACACAACCGGACTACTAACATTGTACAATGATAAAACTGGTGCATTACAAATCAATTCTTTAAATTGTTGAATGCGTTTTTATGACCAACTTCCCAACACCAAGTCACATCTTTTTTCAATAATCTTGTCAACAGAAAAATATGCTCTGAGTAATTAGGTATAAATTTAGAAAGATAATTTACAGCCCCTAAAAACCTTTCTAAGCTTTTTCTATCCATCGGTTCCGGCATATTATATATCGCTCTTACTTTCTCAGAATCCACTTTCATCTCATCTTTGTTAAAAAATATGACCCAAATAAGTAACTTTAACAACTCTTTCAAACGCAGATCGTGTTCGTCTTTATTCCTTCCCCAAAAAATGATATCATCGATAAAAGAATCAACCCCCTCTAGGCCTTCAAGTAATTGCTTGATTTTCGCATGAAACACTTCAGGTGCACAATTAAGACCAAATGGTAATCGCAAATATTGATATCGCCCAAACGGTGTACTGAATGTACAGAACGCACTTGCATTATCCAGTTTTACTGAGCAAATTTCAATTCATACGATACACTCTTGTATCGTATGAATTAAAATTTGCAATTGTGGTTAATGATTGTCAGAGTGTGCTGGGCTTGCAATGTTGTCTACAACATTGTAAGCCCAGCTTGATTTGATTGAGTTAGGTGTTATTAGGAAAGTGAGTCATCCAACTTCATGGGTGAATTCATTAGTAATTGATGCTAAAAAAAAACGGACAGTTGCGTATATGTTTAGATCCGAGGCCGCTTAATAAGGCGATACAGCGTGCACATTTTCAATTGCCAACAATAAATGAATTGGCTAGTAAGCTTCACGGTGCTAAGTATTTCTCAGTTTTAGATGCATTTTCAGGGTTTTGGTCAGTAAAACTGGATAATGCAAGTGCGGTCTGTACATTCAGTACACCGTTTGGGCGATATCAATATTTGCGATTACCATTTGGTCTTAATTGTGCACCTGAAGTGTTTCATGCGAAAATCAAGCAATTACTTGAAGGCCTAGAGGGGGTTGATTCTTTTATCGATGATATCATTTGTTGGGGAAGGAATAAAGACGAACACGATCTGCGTTTGAAAGAGTTGTTAAAGTAACTTATTTGGGTCATATTTTTTAACAAAGATGAGATGAAAGTGGATTCTGAGAAAGTAAGAGCGATATATAATATGCCGGAACCGATGGATAGAAAAAGCTTAGAAAGGTTTTTAGGGGCTGTAAATTATCTTTCTAAATTTATACCTAATTACTCAGAGCATATTTTTCCGTTGACAAGATTATTGAAAAAAGATGTGACTTGGTGTTGGGAAGTTGGTCATAAAAACGCATTCAATCAATTTAAAGAATTGATTTGTAATGCACCAGTTTTATCATTGTACAATGTTAGTAGTCCGGTTGTGTTCTCAGTGGACGCGAGCAGTGTGGCACTGGGTGCCGTGCTCATGCAAGAGGGGCGTCCAGTAGAGTATGCGTCACGCACGCTCACTGACACACAACAAAGATACGCACAAAAAGATTTATCAGGGCTATACTATGCCAAATTAAAATGGTAGTCGATAACATACCCATGTCGCAGAATAAGTTTACTCTCGTCAAGCGGGAAACTAGTAAGGATGAGTGTTTAAAATTGTTGCTAAAATATAATAATCAAGGGTGGCCTGATAAGTTTAATATACACAATGATTTAAGATACTACTGGTCTATAAGAGATGAACTGTACTGTGTAGATGGTGTCATATTTAAAGGCAAACAGGTTTTGATACCACATTCTATGCAAAGGGACATGTTAAAGCTTATTCATGAAGGACATTAAGGGATTGATCGTTGTAAGCGACGTGCTCGTGAAGTATTATTTTGGGCAGGTATAACAAGAGATATTGAGGATTATGTGAGAAGATGTAAAATATGTCAGGAAACAGCACACAAACCGTGTAGGGAACCTATGATTCCGGTAGCTATACCAGAATTGCCATGGAATAAAATTGGAACAGATATATTTGAGTATGGAAAGCAAAGTCATTTAATATTAATTGATTATTATTCTGGTTTTATTGAGATCGCATATTTGAGAGACACTTCGTCAAACTCAGTAAAAGGTATAATGAAAGAAAACTTTGCTCGGTATGGTATACCGGATACGGTCATCAGCGACAATGGACCACAATATTCATCTCGTAATTTAAAAAAAATTGCTTTAGAATGGGGTTTTCAGCACGTCACTTCATCTCCGTATTATGCTCAATCAAATGGTAAGCGCGAAAGGGCAGTTCAAACCATTAAAAATATATTGAAAAAATCTGTAGACAGATTTTTTTTTACCGATTTTAATTTAAATTTGCTATGTTACAGGAATACACCGCGGGAAGATTTGAATTCTCCTGCATAGTTAATGATGGGCCAGCGTTTAAACTGTGGACTACCAGTCCATTCAGATTTATTAAAACAAACAAATTGTGGTACTGTGAACTTACAGCATAAAAAAATATTGGAAAAAAAAAAAAATAATTAAAAGTTTCTATGTGTTCGGGACGAATATCCGAACGGAACTGTACCGCATCATCGTAAGCCAATCACAGCACAGCTAAATGACGTGATACCTTGCTGTGATTGGCCCGTTTGTTCCCTTCCCTTTTCCCTCGATCGCTGTATACTTAAAATCAATAAATCACTTTTTCGCAATCCACCATTTAGTAACAATTTGTTTTTTATTGAAAATTCCCCTATCCGATGAACCATCAAGCAGTAGCTAAGCAAGCAGTTCATACACACAAGAACACATTCAAACATATTTGGACCTTCAGAGCCATATTTTGAGGATTTGAAGCAAAAAAACCAAATCGTCGAGTCAAGCGACCATTGGACTGCCACGCTTCTACGACCACGCAGGCACATAAAGACGAGCGGAATTATACTTAGAAGCGAAGATTCAGCAGCATATTCACGCAAGGGCCTTCAATCTTACTGACGTGAAAGGACAATCGAAGATTTGGAAGAATAAATGGGCATACGGTGCGTTTAACAAGTTCCAGTTTTCAAAACCTGCTGAGTTCATAAGTGTAATACCGTTTTGTGATCTGATTCCAGTGTGGGTGTTGGTGAGGGTTGCCCATTACGCAGAGCGACACACCGGCTGCTCGTGTCACTACTAGCACCAGCCGTTTTCACACGCAGTCACTTTGTACGTGAGTACTCCACTTTTCACAGGCCACCGGGATGCCGTTAATGGCTGATGATGGGAAGGGTCCTAGTAAAACACGTGATAGGTCCCCCTATGGAAATATTAGTGATGAAAAAACTGAGCAAATCATGCGCGATCTAGTTAGGAAACGTGGCATCGTTAAAGGCAGGTTAACTAAACCTGCTAATTATTTAAATACTATCAGTGTAACAACTATATCTAGAGAGTTAAAAATAGATTTAAAATTACGAGTAAAGGGTGCTGAGATTTTATTTAGCGAATTTAATGAAATACAATCAAAACTTGAAGAACTAGTTTCCGATAGTGAAATTGAAGATCAGTTAGATCAGCGCCAAGAGTTCGAAGACGGTTACTATAACACCATTGCCCGAGCTGAATCCATTCTTAGCGTCAGTGAAGAGGTCACTGATTGTTCCAAACCATGTCAGCATATAAACAGGCCAGTGTCCGTTAAATTACCAACCATCATATTGCCTACGTTCAACGGCGTGTACGAACACTGGCTCGAATATAGGGACACGTTTATATCTTTGGTGCACAATTCGACTGAGATTAGTAACATTCAAAAATTCCATTATCTAAAATCTTCACTTAAAGAAAGTGCCGAATCAGTTGTAAACGCACTTGAAATCTCTGCAGCTAGTTAGCTGCAGAGATTTCAAGCGCGTTTTCTAATTAGTGAAGGTGACTCTTTTACTGGTTGTATTGAGAACAATGCTTTTAGGTGACTATTTACTAATAATCTATCATTATCGTACCTATTTAGTGTTAGTTTATGTAACAAAATTATAAAAAGTATGTATGCTTAGGAGGGTATGCAAGCAGAGCCATCTATGTTTTTACTTTGTATCATCAACTCAAATTGAATAAACTGTCAGTCGATTACGAAAAGCTAACGTGTTTTAATAGGTTATGGGCAAATATCCAGTATTTCGGTTTTAATACAGTGTAAACTTAGTATAAAACAGTCGAAATTGTTGACTTTTCGTGCAAATATGGCAATGAACTATATTCAAAGTATTCCGAAGCTGAAAGGACGCGAAAATTACGATGAGTGGAGTTTTGCAGTTGAAAATTTGTTGGTGCTAGACAACCTAGTGAACTACATCAAATCGGAGCCAGAGGCAGGTTTCGAGGCAAAACCATCGGATGATTCGGATGACGCGAAAGCTAAGGCGAAGCTAGTTTTAACCATTGACCCCGGATTGTACGTGCATATCAAGGAAACAAAAACATCTTTGGAGTTGTGGGGTAGACTTAGAACTATGTTCGATGACTCGGGATTTTCTAGGAAAATAACCCTACTACGACATTTAATCTCGTTACGGCAAGAAAATTGTGATTCCATGACTTCATACGTCACGCAAGTGGTCGAAACGGCTCAGAGATTAAAAGGCACAGGATTTACAATCACCGAAGAATGGGTCGGTTCATTATTACTAGCAGGTTTGCCAGAAAAATTTTCACCCATGATTATGGCCATAGAGCATTCAGGGATGAAGATTAACACCGAAGCAATAAAATCAAAGTTGATTGATATGGAGGTTTCAAAAAACGACATGGATTCCAGTGGCGCTGTATTTGCTGCAAATAATATCAGAAAGCAAAAGTATAAAAACGCCGAGACGTTATCGACAAACACAAAAGTGACAGATGACAAGACCGTGACTTGCTACAAATGTAAACAAACGGGTCACTATAGAAACCAGTGTCCATTATTGCAGAAAAACAAACAATCATGCAAACAATCAAATGCTTTTAGTGTGGTATTTTTGAACGGAGAATATAGTACAAACGAATGGTACGTAGATAGTGGCGCAAGTGCACATATGACGGCAAACAAGGAATGGATAAAACACGCAAATACGCCATGTTTATCAGAGATTACCGTCGCGAACAATATGAAAGTGCCATTTTTGTGTTCGGGAGACGTACAGATATCGACTAATTGTAACTACGACATCATGGTTAAAAATGTGCTATGCGTACCAAGCTTAACAACGAACTTGTTGTCAGTAAGCGAGTTAATCAAAAACGGAAACAAGGTTGTTTTTGAAGCAAATCAATGTTATATTCGCAACAAGAAGAATGTTTTGGTAGCCACAGCAGTGTCAACAAATGGAGTATACAAGCTAAATTTAAAAGTATGATTGTATGCTGGCAACACCTGCTGTAGCAAGTGCAGAGCTTTGGCACAGGCGGTTAGCACATATTAATAGCAATGATTTAAACAAAATGAAAAATGGCATTGTGAATGGATTATTTTATCCAGATACCAGTGATATGACGAAGGCTAAATGTGTAACCTGTTGCGAAGGTAAACAGATGAGGTTACCATTTCCACATGTTGGACAAAGGAGTACAGAAACACTACAGATAATACATGCCGATGTATGTGGTCCTATGGAAACAAAGTCAATTGCTGGTGCACAGTATTTCGTTTTGTTCATTGATGACTGTAGTCGTATGACTTTTATATACTTCCATAAGAATAAGAGTGAAGTCTTCAAGATATTCAAAAATTTCAAAGCAATGGCTAAAAATCAGCTGAATAAAAAAATAAAAGTACTACGCACGGACAACGGTGGAGAGTTTTGTAATGGAGAAATGGAAAATTACTTACTCAAAGAAGGAATTATCCACCAGAAAACAAATGCATACACACCAGAGCAAAACGGTGTTTGTGAACGGGCTAACAAGACTGTTGTAGAGAAGGCACGATGTTTACTTTTTGATGCTAAGCTAGAGAAGAAGTTCTGGGCTGAAGCAGCAAATACAGCAGTTTACTTAAAAAACAGGTCGGTAACTTCAAGTTTGGGAAATAAAACACCCTATGAAGCGTGGTATCAAAAGAAACCAGACTTAAGCCACATACGTGTTTTTGGTAGCCCTGTAATGGTTCACATACCGAAAGAGAAGAGATTGAAATGGGACAAGAAGGCACAAATGCACATCCTTGTAGGATGATTTCGTGTATACGACCTTGAAAAAAATATTATAACTGTGAAGAGAGATGTCATAGTGATGGAAGAAAAAACAAAAACAACAGAAAGCAATAGAGAAGAAACAGCAAGTTGGATACAGGATGATGTTGAAACTGAAGCACACGAACTGCCAGTATCAAATGAAGATGGCAGAGATTCAGTGGGGGAGTCTTCAATGAATGAATCTCTCCATGATTCAGATTCAAATACATCTGTATATACTGATCTATCTAGTGAAAACGATGATGACACTCTAACAACCTCAAACACAGTGACAGATATCTCAAGCAGTGAGCTACAACCAGTTCCAGAACTTCCAGGACAGGGCAAGAGGATGCGGAGACCTCCAGAACGTTTTGGGTATGGTAATATTTGTGTTTCTAGTTCTAGTTCAGAAGTTGAACAGATAGATTTTTCAGAAGCACTGAAAGGACCTGAAGCTGATCTGTGGAGACAGGCTATGCAAGAGGAGTTTCAGTCATTCGAGGACAATGATGCGTGGGAAACTGTAGATAAACCAAGTGATGGGACCATTGTGCAGTGTAAGTGGGTCTGAAATAAAAAACTTGATGTGAATGACAAAGTGCGGTATCGTGCCAGACTCGTGGCTAAAGGTTTTACACAGCGACGTGGCATTGATTATGAGAACACTTTTTCTCCTGTCGTAAAACATTCCACACTGAGAATGTTGTTTGCTCTAAGTGTGCAGTGGATCATGGACATTACACATCTAGATGTGACAACAGCGTTTTTAAATGGGCATTTAAAAGAAAATATTTACATGAGATTCCCAGAAGATTTTGTAAATAAAAGCAATGGAAAGGTTTTGAAACTTAAAAGAGCTATTTATGGATTAAAACAGTCTTCTTTGGTTTGGTATGAAAAAATGAAAGACTGTTTGCTTAATTTTGGTTTTAAAATAAGTAGATTTGAACCATGCTTGTTTACGAAGTTTTCTGAGAATGTTAAGATTATTGTAACTATCTATGTCGATGATTTTCTGATTTTTTCGAATTGTACTTTAGAAACTGAAAAATTGAAAACTGTTCTAAGTTTTGAATTCAAATTGAAAGATTTAGGTCCTGTTAGACGTTACTTAGGCATGCGAATTAATGTTAACAAAGAACGTAATACCATAACATTAGATCAACAGGAATATATAGAGCAATTATTATCAAAGTTTGAGATGACAAATTGCAGAACTATAGATACTCCTATTGAAAGTAAATTGAATATAAAAAAGGCTGATAATTGTGCAGTAAACATTCCATATCAAAGACTGATAGGAAGTCTTATGTATTTGGCTGTTTTGACTAGGCCTGACTTATCATATTCTCTTAGTTATCTCAGTCAGTTTAATAATTGTTATGATGAAACTCATTTTAATTACGCTAAACGAGTATTGAAATACTTACAAAAAACAAAGCATTATTGTTTAACATATATTAAGGATAATGTGTAGAGCTGACAGGTTTTGTTGATGCAGATTGGGCTAGCGATAGTCTGGATCGAAAGTCTTATACTGGGTTCTGTTTTGTTATGAATGGTTCTGTGATTTCCTGGCAAAGTAGAAAACAGAAGACTGTCTCCTTATCCAGCACTGAGGCAGAATATGTTGCTCTTTCAGAGGCATCTAGAGAAGCTGTTTACTTAAGAAATCTGCTATATGAGATCACTGGTAGAAAATATGCAATTGAATTGAAATGTGATAATCAAAGTGCATTAAAATTAGCAACAAGTCATCAGGCACACACGCGGTCAAAACATATAGATGTTCGGTTTCATTATGTTAGAGATGTAGTCAAAAATAAATTGATTAATATTGAATACATTTCAACTCAGGAAATGCCCGCTGACTTGTTAACCAAAGGTCTTTTGTCAACTAAGCATTATAAGTTCATGCATATGCTAGGAATTAAGGCTAAATAAATGGAAAGCATTTTGTTTAGAATTTCAACTTTATTTTGTTAAGTGGGGATGTTAGTTTATGTAAAAAAAATATAAAAAGTATGTATGCTTAGGAAGGTATGCAAGCAGAGCCATCTATGTTTTTACTTTGTATCATCAACTCAAATTGAATATACTGTCAGTCGATTACGAAAAGCTAACGTGTTTTAATATTCAGGAGTAATTCCCATGCCACAGAGTAGTTTCTCTAAAAAAAAAGAGAGAAAGGGTAAAAGAGTCACCTTCACTAATTAGAAAACTTATAGATACAATTATAAACAATTTACGCGCTTTAAAAACCCTTGATGAGCCAACAGATACCTGGGATACGCTTATAATATTTATAGTTGTAGCTAGATAAAACCACCGAACGAGAGTGGGAACAGCATAAAGGTTTATTGTTGGCAAACACCCCTCCTAGAACTAAATTGAAGGTTGACAGTTTGATTAATTTCCTCAAAGGTAAGGCTGATTTGTTGGAAACATTAGCATTATCAGTATCACACACAAAAGATCACCGTAAGACAGAAACAAAAAATGTCAGAGGTAATACAACACACTGCAATGTTTCCTCAAGTGACCCATCATCAACAGCGGGCCGTAAAGCGCGTAGATTGTGCGTGGTATGCAAAGGTAAACACCCAATTTACACTTGCACACAATTCATTAATATGAATTTACAAAGCAAATTAAAGGTTGTCAAAGATAATAACTTGTGTGAGAATTGCTTGCGCTCCGGACACACTTTAGACGGTTGCTTGTGGGGACCTTGTCAACAATGTAACATGAAACATAATTCACTTATTCATCCTGATAATTCCAGCTAATCTAGCTGTACCGTGACAGGAACGACGACTGCGGCGGCAGTGGCTAGCACACCATGCGCGCCCCCACCGCGCGTCTCTGAGACAACACATGATCCCAATAACGGAAAGCAATTCATTCAAGTTAGCAATGTTCATACTGATACACACACACATACGCAATGCATAGATGTGCAACCGGTTCTCTTATCTACTGCGTTAGTTGAGATTCCGGAGATAATAATTATCATGTCTCATGTGTACTACTCGACAGCGGTAGCCAGAGCTGCTTTGTTACACGTTCGTTTTGCGAATTGTTAGATATTCCGCTAATACAGTCCACTCATGAAATACGAGGAGTAGGTAATTTGGTATCACATTGTACACAAACGTGTGATCTAGAAATTAAATCACGTATTAATTCCTACTCAACTCACATTAAATGTTTCGTTCTATCTGAAATAACGGCCACATTGCCTGCTATGCAGGCACAAAGCACACAGTTTAGGATTCCTGAACACCTGCAGCTGGCAAATTCGCGATTTTTAGGGCCGCAAAAGATAGATGTTTTAATAGGCGCAGATCGATTTTGGGACTTGCTTATCGATGGCAAGATGCGTTTACCGAACGGTCCGTTCTTACAGAATACGAAGTTAGGTTGGATAATATCGGGTCCTATTAATAATACACATCATAAAAATGGATATGTCCAATGTAACTTCACTCAATCCATGGACAATCAGCTACGTCAATTCTGGGAGTTGGAGGAGTTACCCAAGCTTCGGAATACACACACAGACGAAGAGCAGGCCTGTGAACAGTCTTTCATCACAACCACTACGCGCAATAAAGATGGACGATTTTGTGTTCACATCCCTCTTAAAGAGTCGCCCGATGCTTTGGGTGAATAATTTTCCCAGGCAAAGCGACGTTTTTTGTCTTTAGAAAAAAGGGTTATTACGCGCACCTATTAGCTATGAGAAATTATACACTGATTTTATACACGAATATATCAACTTGGGTCACATGACTCAGGTTGATTCTTATATGAGTCCTTACTATTTTATGCCGCATCACGGCGTTTTTCGAGAACATAGCACGACTACGAAGCTTCGTATAGTATTCGACGCCAGTGCTGCGACTAGTAACGGCAAATCTTTCAATGATATTCAGCTTGTAGGACCTCCTATTCAGGGAGACTTGCTGGGTATTTTGCTACGGTTCAGAAAATTTAAATTTACAGCAATTGCAGATTGCGAGAAGATGTACCGTCAATTTCTTGTTGATGCCTCTCAACGTGACTTGCAACTTATTATGTGGCGTGATGATCCGTCAAGACAGCTCGAGTTCTATCAGCTGAACACCGTGACATACGGCACAGCGTCGGCGCCTTTTCTCAGTGTTAGGTGTCTTAAGCAATTAGGAGCTGAGTGTACGGACTCCGAAGTTAAAAGGGTCATAACTGACGATTTTTACGTAGATGACCTTTTGACCTCGCATGACGACAAGGTCAAACTTCTTGACATATGCAAACGTACATCAGACATTCTTAAGTCCGGATGCTTTCCACTCCGCAAATGGACCTTTAATTTCGAACTCGTCGGTGCATCAGCTCCAACGGCGTTACAATCTAATCACAGTATGTTTCGTGACTTAAACATAGGTGATAATAGTCAATGTAGAACATTAGGTATAGGTTGGTGTAGCAACGCGGACGAGTTTAATTTCAATACGCAATTTCAAAACGGTACCAATCCTGTTACTAAACGTATAATTCTGTCAACTGTTTCTCAGATATATGATCCATTGGGATTGTTAAGCCCTTCTGTTATCATCTGCAAAGTATTATTGCAAAAACTTTGACTATTTAAATTGGATTGGGATGATCCACTTCCCACTGATGTCGTGCGAACATGGAACTGGTTTGTTGAAAATCTTTGTTATCTTCACACTATCAAAGTTCCGCGACACGTCTTTCAATGTGATTCTACTCGGACTGAGTTACACATTTTTACAGACGCTTCACAAACTGCATATGGCGCGTGCGCTTATGTACGTAGTGTAGGTATTAGTGAGGTGACAGTGAAATTGTTTATGTCTAAGGGTAAAGTAGCTCCATTGAAACCCGATAGTATACCAAATGGAGGAAAAATATAGCAGACCTAAAACCTGACACGCTTGTCATTATCAAAGAAATCAACCTTACGCCGTTGAAATGGCAATTGGGTCGGATCATAAACACGATACCTGGCAACGATGGTATCTCACGAATATCAGACATTCAGACATCATCAGGCATCGTGAGACGGCCGTCTAAATAAAAGAAGTCATGGCAAAATTATAGGAAAAGCGTCGACTCCACGTTCTTATATTGTTAGAAACAAAAGAGGTATTTATCGTCGTAATTGTCGACATTTGATAAGATCTGTAAAGGATCCTGCAGATGATAATATGTTGTCTCAAAAAATTCAAAATTCAAAAGTCATTTATTCAAATTAGGCTGAGAATCAGCACTTTTCTAACGTCAAAGTTACATAAGACAATCCCACAAAACGCACTCCCTTCACCACTTCCTAGTGCTTTCGCTGGGAAGAAGAAACAAACAAACTTCCCAGCAGCACAGCTGTCTGTTCAATTAGGAAAAATAAAATGATTCTATACAATAAGTACTTATGCAAAATAATTTACATAACACAACACAAAACAAAAAAAATATAAATTATTAGCCATATGACAGCTAGCACACGCCAATATACCAACCAAAAACATCGAGATCTATACTCAAGCCGAAATAAAAATAACTAAACGTAAACAATATCTAAAAAAGAAAATAAAGCCTCCAGGCATAAAGGGCGTGCCCGCTTACATATAGCTGTAACTAGAGTTATAATTGATAAACTAGGACCATCGAGGTAAAATAAATAAACAGTTAATTACTAATAACAATAACAAAACCATGATCAGCAAGACGACAAGTCACCACAAGCAGCACCCGTTCACGAGCTTAACGCAAAGATCATCCATTACCCCCCTCGCCATATTTGAGGGAAGGAGGCAACCCGACCCTCGATGCTACCGCAAGCAGTGACATCTAAGGGAACATGACGAACTTGCTGCCAGTTTTTCAGAAAAAAAAATATATATATATGATCAGTTTGTCGAGGTCGCTAGCTAACCATATATTGCAATACAACTCATAAAAATCATTCTAATGAGTAGATAACGTCAAAAAAAAATTAATAAAATTAAAATAAATTGACATATAAAGTCAAATCATCATCTGCCTAGCCTTTTCCCAACTACGTTGGGGTCAGCTTCCAGTCTAACCGGATGCAGCTGAATATCAGTATTTTATATGGAGCGACTGCCTATCTGACCTCTACAACCCAGTCATTGGGTGATACGATACCCCTTGGTAAGACTGGTTGTCAGACTTTCGGGCTTCTGACGACCCGTAACGACTGTCAAAGATCCACGAATGACAGCCGGGACCAACGGCTTAACGTGCTTTCCGAGGCACGGAGGAGTATCGGTACGTAAAGATGGTCACCCATCCACAGACCAACCCCGGCAAGCGTAGCTTAACCTGACGGATTGACCCATGCGGCAGTTATTACTTAGCCACGAGCTCCTCTTTTTAAAAAATTTAAAAAAGCGATTTTTGTCACGATAAGTGACTTTCGCTATCAAAAATGAAATTATAAGCCAATTAATCCAGACTCCGGCTTTTTGCCAGACATATAAAGTCAAATAAAATGAACAATTTACCTAAGCTTATATAACCTGTAAGTTAGGTAGGCTAATTCTGGAGAAAGAACATAAACATTGTCTTGAGCCAATCACAGCGACCAACTATTCTTATCATTTAAGTAGTCGTTGATAGAATAGTATGCCTTTGAACAAAGGTTGGATTTTACTTTAGTTTTAAACGCATTAAAAGGCAAATCTAGCAAAGAAGAGGGTAGCTTGTTGTAAAAGGTTATACCAAGCCCAACAAATGAGTTATGAACCTTATGAAGCCGGTGAAAGGGAGCTCGTAGTTTGTCCTTGTTTCTTGTGTTAACATTGTGAATATTACTGTTTTTGTGTACAAGTGTATATTTTGCCTAATATATAGAATGTTGGTGAAAATGAATTGTGATGTAACAGTGAGGATACCAATATCTTTAAAAAAATCTCTCAGAGAAATTCTGGCACCCAGCTGGTAAATTGCTCGAACAGCTCGTTTTTGAAGGACAAATATATTTTGAATATCGGCAGCTTTGCCCCACAGCAGAATACCGTAGGACATAACGCTATGGAAATAACTAAAATAGACTAACCGAGCTGTATCAACGTCAGTGTATTGTCTTACTTTCCTGACGGCGTAGGCGGCCGAACTGAGCCTTCCCGCTAGGCTAGATATATGATGCCCCCACTGAAGTTTGGTATCTACTGTTATGCCCAGAAACACTGCCGAGTTTACGGTTTCAAGCACCTCTTTATCTAAGACGATGTTGGGTCCTAGATTTCTAACATTTGGAAGGGCAAACTTTACACATTTCGTTTTCTTGGCATTGAGAACTAGGTTATTTGTCGTAAACCAACTCGTAACCACTGAGAGTGCACTGTTTACATCGTCAAAATCTTGTCTGTTCCTGTCTACTTTAAAAATAAGAGAAGTATCATCTGCAAACAGTACAACTTCACATATACCCTTTACATAGAATGGTAAGTCATTGATATACACTAAGAACAAGAATGGACCCAGTATTGAGCCTTGAGGTACACCTAACTGAACTGGTAGCCCGGACGATTTCACACCATCAACATCTACACATTGGGACCTATTATGTAAATAAGAATTTATAACGTTGAGAGCTTCGTTTTGCACACCGTAATGTCGCAGTTTACGCAAAAGCGTGTCATGGTGCACGCAGTCAAAGGCTTTGGAGAGATCACAGAAAATCCCAATAGCATTTTGCGAGTTCTCCCATGCGTTAAATATGTGTTTCAGCAGAGCAACACCCGCATCTGTAGTGGAGCGACCCTTTGTAAAGCCATATTGTTCATTATGAAGGAGGCTATTTAAATTAAAATGTCTTAGCAACTGCTTGAGTATTAACTTTTCAAATATTTTGCTAAATGCTGGTAATATAGAAATAGGCCTGAAATTGCCAACGTCATTTTTATTACCTGATTTAAATAATGGTATGACTTTACTACTCTTCATAAGGTCAGGAAAAGTTCCTAAATCAACACATTTATTAAAAGTAACAGCTAGATAGGGGGCTACGATGTCTATTATATTACTTAAAAGTTTAATGGAGATGCCCCAGTAATTACCAGTGTTTTTAGACTTGAGTGTGTTAAAAACATTAACTACATCACGAGGCGTTACATGTTCGAAGCTAAATAAGATACTAATTTTAGAAACACTACTAAGCAAAAGGTTTTCAGCTTTAGACGGGGAGGAATTTAAGGAGCGAGTCGTAGTTATAGGTATGTTGGCAAAAAACTCATTAAACGCCTCAGCTACGTCAGCTGCTTTAGTAACTAATTTATTGTCGACCATAATCTCAAGTTGTTTATCTTGCTTAACCGATTTACCCGTTTCATTGTTAATAATTTTCCAAGTAGTTTTTACTTTATTATTGGAATTTTTAATTTAATCGCTTAAAAATTTAGATTTAGCAAAAACACTAACCTTTTTTTAATAATTTTGAATAATTTTTGACATATTCTAGGAAAGGTGTGTCAAATCTGTATTTTTTCAAACCATATAACTCGTATAGTCTCGCTCTACTTTTATAAATACCTGGAGTGGCCCCAACGGAGGTGCCATTAATTTTAATAGTTTTGGTCTTGAAAGTAGATTGGTACTCCTTTTGCACAACATCAAAAAGGGCTCCATAGAATTCATTAGGATTCTCGTGTTCTACTATAGATGGTGTAATTCTATGAGCTATATTATTTTTAAACTGTTTGCAACGACTAGCTGTATAAGGCCTACATTCTATTTTTTGCTGCTTTTTATGTAATGGCATGGCGCATGGGGAAGCTAACTAATATACCACAGTGGTCTGACGTTAGGTCACTTAACACTAATTTATTTTTGGCATCACAATCACTAAAAATATTATCAAGACAAGTTGCCGAAGATGCCGTAATCCTAATAGGTTCAAAAAACAAGTTAATTAAATTATAAGACCTAAACAGATTAAGAAGTCTAATACTTAATGGAGTAACATCTAAAATATTAATATTAAAATCTCCACATAAAATTATACTTTTATTACTTGATTTTAACCTACTGAGTGAATCCTCCATTACCGATTCAAAACTAATAAAATCACCAGAGGGGGGTCGATAAACGCAAATTACAACGTATCGCTCGAGTTCAACACAAGACGACTCTATAGTGCGCTCAATAGAAAGATTAACTAAATCTAAACGTTGCGTTATTTACATTTCAACTTGTTTGAAACAAGAACTAAAGATCCACCGCGAATGGCATTTTTTCTTACAAACGCACTTTGTACAGTAAAATTATCATCATTGAAATACACTACTTCATGTTCTTTCAACCAGTGTTCAGTCAAACATAACACCTGAGTCTGATATCGATGATGAGTATTTTTCGGGGGATGATAGGGATGATGACTATGTGCCAAGCACTAAAATAAATGTATCGTCATCTTACTCGCCACCTCATACCCGAAGTAAGATTTAACAATTTGTATACTTACTTATTTTTATAATGTAGAACAAATGATTCATTTTAAGTTTGGTTTATTATTGTATCTTATTTAACTGGAATGAATGTATTTAAGTTAGTTTTTTATTATTATTTTATCTTATTTAAGGGGAAGGTGTTGTGGATTGTCTATGTATAATTATGATTAAACCAGTTGTCATCCAGACTTATCTTTCATTACATAACAGGTAATACGATACCCCTTGGTAAGACTGGTTGTCAGACTTTCCGGCTTCTGACGACCCGTAACGACTGTCAAAGATCCACGAATGACAGCCAGGACCAACGGCTTAACGTGCCTTCCGAAGCACGGAGTCTTGGTATGTAAAGATGGTCACCCATCCACAGACCAACCCTGGCAAGCGTAGCTTAACCTAACGGATCGACCAGTGCGGCAGTTATTACTTAGCCACGAGCTCCTCTGTATATTACCATACATATAACTATGTATATTTTTTAGTGTTAATTTATTTTTTATTTTGTATTTTCGTGGTGTAAAATAAAGTATAGGTACTTATATAAATAACATATCGACATCGTAAAAAAAAAAAAAACATGTATGAAGTAATACAGTAAGTACAATTTTATTATTCTGATAAAGGCATCAATTAAGTTGTTACTATCTAAGTAGAGATCTGCCACGCCTTAAGAATAAGTTCTGCTCCACGTTCAGCGATCATAGTAACAGCGGCGTTGATGTTGCCGCTAACTGGTGCCGGCATGACGCTTGCATCGACCACTCTCAAGCAATTTACGCCTTTTACTCGCATGCTAGTGTCAACGACCGAACCCATAGCACATGTGCCCGCAAATTGCCACATTGCACCAGCATACCCAATGCATAGCACTCCCAGAATTCAGTACCAGACTTGCCTGAGCAAAGTCCCATATCAACCAGTGTCGCATTCACACTTCTGAAGTATGTCGTGTTTAACACTGAGGCGAAATCCACCAAGCATTCACCCATCCGCTTCAAGTCAGATTTATCGCTATACATGTTGGAGTACACCAGCGGATCGACAGTAGGTTCAGCGCTTGCAAGTAACACCTGACCTCGAGATTTCGGCCTTAATAAATTAGGTACGGCAAAAACGTCGTTCTACCAATACCTACTTCGTAAAATCTATTGCAGATGTCGTCAGAGTACTTGAAAACGTTGACACAGACCTGAAGTAGTGCGAGCGAGTCGTGTGGAATAACTAGGTTGATACTCTATTTGTTCTAGATGAGACAGACCCGATTGAGATTATATCAACTATTAATTCTCTCAGAACAAACGCAGCCACTGGATGGGATAGCATTACACCTACCATATTAAAAAGATACTCCTCCATCTTGGCGCCTGTATTAAACTACATCTTTAACCTCTGTTTCCAGACTGCTACTTTTCCAACATCATTCAAGAAGGCGATTATACATCCGATTTTTAAGAGTGGGGATAAAGAATCCATTACTAATTATCGCCCCATAGCGGTTCTAACTGCCTTGTCGAAGGTTCTTGAGCGTTTAATCAATACAAGATTGGTTAACTTCCTTGAAAAACTTAATCTAATCTCTCCTCAACAATTTGGTTTTAGAAAAAACAAAAGTACCGCAAATGCGGTTCATGACGTAACGGGTTTTATTGTGAATAAACTTAATAATCACAAAAAAGTTCTCACCATATTCCTCGATCTCGCCAAAGCCTTCGACACAATCCCCATTTCAACACTCATAAACAAACTTGAAAAATTAGGTGTCAGAGGCTTACAACTACAGCTCTTCCGGAGCTACCTTATCAATCGGACACAAATGGTGAAGGTCGGTGACCATACAAGTAGTGAGCTTCCGATTTGTTATGGTGTGCCACAGGGCAGTATCCTTGGACCTACTTTGTTTCTCGTCTTTATTAACGACCTTTGCAATTTACACATTACTAATGCTAAAATTGTGTCATTCGCTGATGACACTGCTATTACTTTATATGCAGACTCTTGGTCAGAACTTCAGACGTTAGCGCAAGATGGATTTAATTCGACATATAATTGGCTTCTTTCTCATACTCTCACATTAAATACATCCAAGACAAAGCTCATTACCTTTTCCTTATCATCAAAATCACAACCCGAAATTCCAATTATCATCAAAGCTCACTCATGTCACACACATTCTCAGATATCTCTACCTTGTCAGTGTCCGCTCATTACTCCTGTAGACAATATAAGATACTTAGGCATAACTATAGATAAGTTCCTTAACTTCAAAACCCATGTTAGTCTCCTTACAAGTAGGGTTAGGAAACTCATTTATATTTTTAAAAACCTACGATACGTCGCCACGTCAACTGTAATACGTACTGTCTATCATGCCTTGTGCTTATCAATTATTACATATTGTATTACATGTTGGGGTGGCGCCAACAAATCCACAATAAAACCGCTAGAAATAGCCCATAGAGCAATTTTGAAAGTAGCTACATTTAAACCCATCATCTTCCCCACAACAACTCTATACAAAAATTGGAATGTCCTTAATGTCAGACAACACTTTATTTTGCAGACCGTCCTACTACAACACCGAAATACCCCTTTCACTATAATCACGAAACGACGAAAAGACAGGATATGCACTATTCCACGGCCGTCTTACACTTTCACTAAAAGATTCTTTCATTACCTTGGTCCCTATCTGTATAACCAACTCAACGCAAGCTTACCAATCTTTGGCCTACCATATTCCAAATGCAAAATTACTGTTCGTTCGTTCCTTCTATCCAAAACTTATGATGAGACTGAGGAACTTTTGAAAACACTCTCTTAGATTTTTACTACTGCTACACCTGCAACGAAACCAATTAATTCTTCAATGGCTTAACAATAGGTACCTCCCTTCGTTTCCAAAAACACACACCCACACTCCCCCTACAAACACATCCAACACTCACATTACAATACACGATTACACCCCTTTACACATTCCATATCACAATCAGACACACACACACACACAAAATTGTCCTTGTTTGTTTTTATTTAATTTTTTCTTATTTTTAATTCTAACCTTTCATTATTAGTAATTGTATAGAAGCATAGCTAACCTAATAAGATGGTAGACAATAATGTAACTTGTAACTCAATTTTATCAACACGTAGCATATTGTGAGAATCAACTTGGGAGGCAAACTGTCACTCCTTAATACAGGTTGCTCAGCAACTTAGCTAGGAGAACAGAAGCTCACCCAAAAATTTGTATTTTACCATTATCATGAATTAATTGTAACCATTATGTACTACAAATAACCTTTTATGCAATAAAGTATTACTTACTTACTTACTTACTTACTCTGATAGTCGGGATAAGTCTGTGATTTATTAAGAGCCACGTACCCAGTTGTCATTGGTAACGGAAAATCGTATGGGTTCACTGGTGGGATGGGATTATTGCTCACTTCCATCTGCATTAATATTACGGCTAAAAAGTGGTCCATTAAGTTTTGGCCAACAGGCAAGTCGGCGACCACCGGGATTCCAAGAGACTTAAGGTGTTTCTTAGGTCCTACACCACACAATATCAACAGTTTGGGGCTGTTGATTCCACCGGCTGACACAATCACTTCCTTTTTCGCATACAGTTCGTACGACTCACCACTAGACGTCGTTACTTGTACACCGAGAGCAGTGCCGTTTTTAATCAAAACCTTTGTGGCTGTAGTAGATGTTGCAAGGCAGAGATTGGAGCGTAACCTCGCTGGTCCTAGGTAGGCAATCGCGTTGCTCTGATGACCTCCATCACCGATTGTAAACAGAGGCTCAGTGTAGCCAAGAAATAAATCCTCCGACGTTATGTCGTCTACAAGCCTATGTCCGAGCTCTTTAAAAGCTGCCAAATAGTTAATATTGCTATCACTTTTTTGTCTAGTTATTTTTAACAAACCGTCTGTACCATGGAGGCTGGCGTAAGGTGAATCTAGCAACCCCGGGTCGGTCAAATTTTCTAACTTTTTAAAGTAAGGCAGAACATTTTTGTATAGTTCCAGCTATAATCATTTAAAATCTTGCCCATTGGTTATAGTCACTGAAGGCTCCTTGTACATATACCATGTGGTTGCTTGCAGTGGTGCCTCCAAGCATTTTGCCTTGCTGTAGTTCTACGTGGGAATTCTGTAGGTTCTATGCTGAGTAGTTGTCATTCACTGATGTTAAATTGTAATCGTAGATCGAGCTCGGAAGCACCGCGAATGTGCCTGGCATCTGCAAAAGATTAGAGCATGTGAACAGTCATTAATCAAAATCACTTAAGACTGAGTCAACTTCGGTAGAAGTAGTTTTTTCGGCACTAAAACATTTTTTAAAGCAGGTCATTAGAAAACTGCTCCAAGATTTATTAAAGGTAGTTCGATTTAATATATTTTGGCTAAAAAAAAGGACGCCTACTGAGATTATGATAATGGTCATTGTAAAAAATGGCCTATGAATCAACACGCATGAAACATTTACTATAATTACTACATAGTTTTATTTTATCATGTACAATCATGTACAAATATTTCAATAGAACGGACACTTATTAATTTCGAAAACATTTTAAAAACTATTCAATTCCGTCATAATCCTCGGTGTTATTATTTTTTGGTTCAATTTAAGGTTTTTAATAGGCCAAAGTATTATAGCTCATACAGCCAAGTCTTTGTAACAGCACTCTTAATAAGAGTTTCACACAGACAAGCGTCAATATTCTTAACACTTAATATAAGATAATGGTTTTTAGTTACAAACAGTCCGCTATGATGTCGCGGAACCATAATACGGCTTATCAAAAAACTCGATTGAAAGCGGTGTTTGAAACAAGCAATAATATCGACACTGACAGTTGATGAATTGACAGATGACAACATTTGACTTTTGATAGTAATGTCACTTGGCGCGCGCATTCTGTGCTCGATCTGCGTTTGCGTTGGTTGCGTACGGAATTCGTTTGCATTTTCTTATTATGCTTTTCCGATTTTATCTAACAACTTGGCGTGAACAAAGGACTGTGATTTTCTCTTGAAATATCGACCTATCTATCAAATATAATCCAATGTAACTACAAACTTACATTCAGTAATAAATGCTTGGTTATTGCTACATACCAAATGTTTTTACTGACGTAATTATAACCTCAAAATCCGAAAGTTTTTTGATTTTTTCCGAATTCTCAAAAGTGTCCGTAGTTTTAATTTAGATTCAATCGAATATATACAGTATCTAAAACTCAAAAAGTAAATACACCTCCCTGTTGGATCTTAGGCCAACTATGTATGGACGACGGGCAATTTCCTTTGGAAGGTATACAGTGGAAAAAATATATCTCTCTTTTTAGTGGGTCAGTTTGTAATTTATCTAAGTTAAAATAGCCTAATGTCAACTGCTCATCACCTCAAAAATTGCACAAGTCACTATAAAAATACCTACCCAAATCGCTATAGGTGTGCCTATAATATTTAAATAGTTACCTCAGTTTCGCCAGGATCCCATCATCGGATCCTGACCTGAAGACAATGGGACCACCTTGAAAGTAAACGCTTTCAAATAAAAAAAGCTTTTTGCAAATTGGTCTTTAAGACGGAGTTATGCCCAAAAATACATAAAACTGAGATGATGAATGTAGAATTATGAACGAAGATCACATAATGCGACGACCCCAAATACATTACGATAAATACATGAAAATAAATATTATGATTTAAAAAACTTACTTCTGCCTCGAGTGGTGCATAAGGTCCTTGTTCGATCAACAGAACGTTAACGCTGCTGTTGGCTGAGAGTCTGTTTGCCAGAACTGATCCTGCTGCGCCGCCCCCCACAATAATGAAGTCATAGGAAGTAGCATCTGTGGAGTGCAAGAGCTTATCAAGAATATATCCCCAAAATTAAAAAGTAGACTAAAGACATAAACTCATGATACTCGTATTAAACTGCCTGCCCTGAATGCTATCTTACTATTTTAAGAGATTGTGACCACTGAGTTTGTCTCAGTATTTCTTCTCAGAGTAGTCATACTCATAGGAAATATCAAACTCAAGTACTTTAAAAGAAATTCGACGTGTAAGTGTTTACCTAGTACCTAATATGATTCAAAATCGTACATCATGTCATTTTGGGCTTTGGATGAAAAGGGAACCTTAAGGTAAATTCAATGATTTGTATATTTTATAGGTCTCGGGCATACATAAATAGAGAAAGCGATACAGAGGATGAATGAATGACATAGAATGTAAGGAACATATACTTAAACTGACATCTGTTCTCTCAGATGGTGTATGGAGTCATATTTCCCCAGTTATGTTAGAGTATCAGCATTAAATGTCCAGTGATTTAATTGTAAAGGTCAAATAGCAGTTGCCCAATATTAAGGCAGCTGAACAGACCTTCAAATAGTCGAAGAAAAGTAGCCAGAAAATGATCATAAACTTACTCGTAACGGCACAATCAGTTGGATAGCGCCACGCTGTGAGCGCCAAGGAACTGACCACCGTCAGCGCCATCTGTACGGTCTGGATCTCAGACAAAGCTACAGCTGCAGCCGACATTTTACTAGTTCACGAAAAAATACACTCAATAAGTTTAGCGCTAAACGAATTCAAAGCATCGTTATGTTTCTCTCAAACATTTAAAAAAACAGAGGCAGAATGATTTTTTAAATATGGTTATGATAATTTGGTGCAAGTGGGCCTTCAAAATCGACTCAGTTTTATTATTAGTTCAGTTTTTTTTGTTTGTAACTTTGTACATACAACCGCACGGGCGTGTCGTTGACTGTACACAATGTGTTGTACGTATTATTCTTTTAGGCGAGTAGTTACTTAATACAAAGTTTAAATGAGAAATATTTTTTTGTAATAAGTACAAATAGAATAAAACGTACTGCTTGTTTTGACGTCTGACGTCTAGATAACATTACATGACAACAGAAACAAAAATACGTATGACTATTTATATGCCAATTTTGAAAGTGGAGTAAAGTCGGTAAGGCTTTGTATTAGATAACGCCTAGATAATAAAGTATCTTCATAATGATATTATATCTATCGTGAAATTACATAAAATATCAAATAAAACAATAAGCCACACCCCTACAAAGATAAACATTTACCACGAAAAAAATGGTTTAAAATTGATTAGTATCTGGCTCCATCAGATAACTAGTTAAGTCAGTCTTTCATCTACCCTCTCTTATCAGTAAATAAGAATGCATTTACCAAATTTTTTGGAATTGATTCGTCTATAAGCTCAGTCTATGACAGTGCAGTATAAACAGAAGGAAACTCTTTCATGTGTATCTAAAGAAGAAGCCAACAATAAAAAAAAAAAAAAACAATAGAAAGCAAGAAGAAATTTTATTATTTTCATAAAGCATGTTACCAAAGAGCTGTACAGAATAATGAACAGTTTAAAATCATTTTTACAAATAAAACAAAATTGTATTTATAATGTAAAAAGAACCGGAAATGTTTTTTGAATGTTGGTCGTTACACATCGTGATTTATTTTTCAAGTATGAAATCCGCCGCGCGCTCGCCAATCATTGTGACGGCGGCATTGATGTTGCCACTCACTAAAGTAGGCATCGCGCTCGCGTCGACTACGCGCAGATTACCCACGCCCTTCACTAACATTTCGTTGTCTGTGACATTGCCCATCGCACACGTGCCTGAGTAATGCCACATACCGGCAGACATTGTTAACGCATAGCACTCCCACAATTCATTGCCATTTAGACCCGTGCATAGTCCGGTATCCACCAGCGTTGCATTATTTTCTTTAAAATACGTTGTGTTCAGCACCTTGATATAGTCCGCCAAGGAATCCCTCATCAGAGACAAGTCATGGCCATCTGTGTATGTACGAATGTTCACATGCGGTTCCACGGTGGGATCAGTACTAGCAAGCGTTACATTACCGCAAGATTTTGGCATCATCAAATTGACCACCGCAAGTAGCAGTTTCGTCCCAACGTTAGCTGCGGCGAATTTGTTGCAAATTTCAGCAGAATACTTGAAGCAATTGGCGCAAAGCTGCATCATTCCGGACGAATCGTGAGGGAAATGGAGGTTAATGGACTGGTAGTCTGGATATGTCTGTGATGAATTAAGCGCAGCATTTACAGTAGTTGTTAGTACAGGAAATGTATGCGGGTCAGACCCAAGAGTGACAGATGTATCCGAGCCCATTTGAATTGCAAGTACGGTGGAGGTGTGGTCCATAAGGTTTTGGCCAACAGGCAAGTCAGCGACCACTGGAATTCCAAGAGTCTCGAGGTGTTCCTTAGGTCCAATGCCAGACAACATTAGCAGCTGCGGGCTGTGTATCGCACCGGCAGATACAATCACTTCCTTTTTCGCGTACACTTCCAAAGTCGTACCGCTAGATGTGTTCACTTGCACACCGACGGCTTTGCTGTTCTCGATCAAAATCTTATTGGCTGTGGTAGACAGCGCTACGCACAAGTTTGAGCGGTTCTTAGCGCGAGCCAGGTAGCCAATCGAGCTACTCTGACGCACATTATCGCCCATAGTGAACAAAGGGTTGGTTGCACCGAGGGATGAAGTAAGCGACGTTATATCATCTACAGTAGGGTGTCCAGCCTCCGCAAACGCGGCTAAGATATAATCGCTCTCATTTTCTTTCTGTCGTGTTAATTTAATCATGCCTTCGGTACCATGGAGGTCGGCGTAGTAGGAGGATGAAAGCAAACCTGGGTCAGTCAAATTTTCAAGTTTTTTGAAGTACGGTAGAAGGTTTTCGTTTGACCAAGTATCATTACCCAAAATTGACGCCCATCTGTTATAGTCATGGGGGTCTCCTCGTACATATATCATATGATTGATATTGCTGCTACCACCAAGCATTTTTGCTTGCGTTAGACTGACGATGTTGTCCTGCAGGTTCTGTGCTGTATATAAGTCGTTGACAGACGATGTGTCGTAGTCATAAGACATCTTCGGCATTAACGTAAATAGTCCAGGAAACTGTGAAGACAAATAAAAATGAAGATATTTTTTTTATTGAACACTATCTAGACTTGCATTAAAAACTGTATAGTTATAGAGTTAATTTGAATTGAAGAGGCGTTTTAGATAATTGGGTACAGCGTTTTGCATTGAGAATAAAATATTTTACATTAGTTTAAAGACGAAGTATAATATATAGAAGAGCTTAAACGTAGCGAATCCTTTAAAAGCCAAACTGCATTTATTTAATCTAATGAAAAAGTACCTCGGACTCAAGGGGTGGGTAGTCCCCGGCTTCGATTAACAGAACCTGGTTGCTGCTGTTGGATGAAAGTCTGTACGCAAGAACACACCCCGCCGTGCCACCACCCACGATAACGTAGTCATATATAGAACCATCTGTAAATTAGAAATAGAATAATTAGATTTCGTCAGCAGACTGATTTTTAATGCAAATTAAGCAAAAGGAGTATCATATTTGTAAGGATCGTAGAAGGTTTTATTTTTTATTTTTATAATCTTTATTGATTTAATTGGGGTTTTTATCCCAATGGATACGCTAACCCCATCATGCCTTATACATACTGCTAAAATGCCTTTCATTTTAAATTAAAAGGAGAAACTCAATCAATAAAGTACACCAACTCGCTAAATCTCTTCGCCACATCTGACTTTGGTTGTGCTAAAATTGATTGAATTAAACCTACCTGTGATATATTTAAATTAAACTCATTGATTAGATTATTCCTTTCCTCTTGGTTCTTGACACAATCCATCAGCAAATGATATACATCCTCAAGTACATTGCATGTGTTGCAGTTGGGAGAACTTACTTTCTTCATGAGAAATGCAAACTTTGCCGATGGATAGTGTCCAGACCGTAATCTTAGAGCTAACTTCACATAAGTTCTACTTAATCTGCTACTGTCAAACCAGGGCTCTTGAGGGAGCTCATTTTGAACTGTTTTGTACCATATTCCTTTGTCTACTGTCTTACTATTAAAATGTTGTTTCCAGTTATTAAAACTTTTTATTTTGAATGTTGAAACATATTCTACGTAATCTGGTACAAAATTCAGCTCGACTCCTTCCTTCGCTGCCAATTTTGATGAACAATCAGCTTCCTCATTACCACGTAAACCAACATGCGCTGGAACCCATTGCAACTTCAACTCTATGCTATTACCAATTAACTTGGAAATATGTTTTAAAATGTCGTAAGCTGTCGATGTACCTCTGAAGCCAGAAGCGCATCGAGCTACGTGGTGCAGTGCACTTTTGCTGTCCGTAAATATAACAACCTTATCAATTTTTTCCTCTGTTGCATAGGACAAGGCCTGCAAAATTGCAATGAGTTCCAACATCATGACGGATACATCTGACATTATTTTAAAACATGCTCTATAATTACAACTTGGATCGTAAAACGCTGCACCCAATCCATGAGCACCCTTAGACCCATCAGAATATAATTTGTGCCACCCACGATAATTGATATCTAATTCTCTCACAACTTCATTAACTAAGGTATTAGCCTCATATCTTGATTTAGCTAGTGATATACATTCCAAATCCATAACTAAGCATTTATGAAAATCAACAGCTGATAACCAAATTTCGAAAGTAAACATTGTAAGAATATCCACAGAAACACCTTCAGTTTGTTTTACATCCTCGATTGTTTGTGTGAGTAAAGGCTTCTTTTTTTAACCCAGTAACTAATGTGCGTAAGAGCTCTCATTTCAGAAATCAAATTAGTAGCACTGTTATTTGACCAAGTACTGGTTTTTAATAAGTACTTATAGGCTAGATATTGTCTTACAATTAATAAAGGGGCAATGTGTAACTCGCTCTCTATGACGTGAATCGGAGTACTTTTGATAAATCCGACTAGATCGCCGGATCGTAGAAGGTGGAGTTCTGTTGTCTCTGTTTACCCCATGGTAAGGCGTGTATGAAGCAAAATGAATATGCTGATTAGACAAAATAATGCTAACTCACTTTTGCATTTACAATATAAGTAAATGCAAAAGTGAGTTTGTTTAGTTTTACGATTTTACGCTAAACTCGCTGAACGGATTTTGATGAAATTTGGCACATGGGCAGACCATGACCTGGTGATTGAGGCATAGGTTACTTTTTATTCCAATATTCCCACGGGATCGAGACTACTACGGGTGAAACCGCGGGGTGCAGCTAGTAAGTACTAAGAGAATTTTGGAAAGTTGACAAGGATCGAGATGATGTAACGTAAGAATGATTTTCTTGAAGGCCATAACTAATCTCTGACCTTTCGAAATTTGAGCGGCAAGACATCGGTATTTATACATACTTCAATTATTATGTTACTGTGTAATTCGGCTGCCCCATATCAAAACCCAAAAGGTAAGTGCTTCAAACTAATTTTTTCAAGAGTGCAAGAACAGCTTACTAAGTTTTTTGATGATAAATTGTCTTATTAACGTGCGTTACATTAACTAGATAATTAACAAATACCAATACAATTGTTTTTTTAATAGTATTGGAACACTTACTAGTTCTTACTAGTTAGTATTAAAGTCTTCGTTACTGTTAAGAATTGAACCCAGGTGTTTTTACATTTTGACGGGACTTAATAGGAAAGTAAAGATTATATGAAAAACTTTATTTTTATTTTTAGGTACCTACTGTAATTACTTTTATATGGGGTGGGTCGAATTATTTAGTTATCAATCGCTCCTTGTATAATAAAAAAATCTCTACATCCATTAAGAATGCAACAGCCGATCTCTACAGTACTGTTCGGAAAGATTGTTGGCTTGCTAGGAACTTACTTGTAAGGGTACAATTAGCTGGGTAACGATTAGATGTAAGCCCCAGTGTAGTTATAACATACAATGCTGATTGCACTGTGCTTATGGCAGTTAAAGTTTCAGCCGTAGCATTCGTCATGACTGAAACAAAAGAAACGCAATGATTAGTCCCACAGTCCCAAATTATAGTAGTTTTTAGGAATCTGCACCCAGAGTTAAAGGTTCCTTGAGCATTGAACTCATCCATTGATATTGAGCCTGCCTGAGACAGAAAACTTCTTCAGAATCGGACAAACAAACAATCTGTAACTTAAGGTGGATCAGCTGTTGTAGCCCGCGAAATTCAAATTATCTTACGTTTTTTGCAATTTGCAGGGCAGTGTCAGGTTATATCTTGATCAAAATATGATTCGCGACTATACCAGATGTGTATTTACAGAATTATAATCATTGGAATCATTGATACATCTTTCTAAGTTAGATTTGTTCCATAAGAATTGTCCCATAAGTTCTTATGGAACAGAGATGTATATTTAACGACCGCTAGTAGGCACTGTAGTTAACGGGCAAAGTATTATTGGGTTTTTCCATCTGGAATTTCTCAGTAGCAGCCCGGAGTCTGGATTTGTGCCAGGTTGATGTCAATAGGGTCACCCCCTATTACATGGGACTGGGACCCCTATTACAGCCATTACTGGGGAAACTTTTTTCCTAACAATAAAATTAAATTTTTCAATAACAGTATTGAAACTTTAATACTTGAACTGAAATGATATGATAAAATCATAATAAATAACAAAAACATCTGCCAAATGAGAGTCGAACTCGACCACGAAGGGTTCCGTACCACTGTACAATATTTAACACTACATATTTTTTATAGGAAAAAAACACCGATAAAAATACGTTTCTTGTAGGGGAACCCACCCCCTTTAATTTTTAACTTTATTTATTTTCATTACTTCTTCTTAGAGGGGTGATAGAAATAGACAATCTGTGAAAATTTCAACTGTCTACCTATTACGATTCATGAGATACAGCCGACAGACAGACGGACGGACAACGGAGGCTTAGTAATAGGATTTCGTTTCGCAGAGACTTGAGAATTACCTTAGGACCCAACGGCTGCATAATGGTGTTCTGAGGAGTTTTTTTTAAGATGAGACTTGTATTCAGAATTTGCCTGTAAGGTTGACATCTAATCTGTCTTCTTATGTTGATATAGCCCATGGGTTGTAAAGATCAGATGGTGATCATTTCAGGGTTAAACACAAAACAATTAAAAAATAATAACACGAGCAATTGAAAATAAGTGAGGTTACATAATTCAGGAAATAAAAAAGATAAGTAAGGTACTTACTTGATGTATCTGCTCACTACTGAAGTGAAGATAATGTTTAATGATCACGTCTCAGTATTTATACTAAAATAATTGGAAGAGACGTCTTAACAAATACTTAAACAGGTGTTAAATTTTTAAAAAATATATCTTTTTACGATATTATTTCAATATGCTAATTTTATTGATCAAAATGAAAATTAAGAATATAATGTTTATACAGTTGTGGTACTTCGCGTTATTGTCATTGTTATTCGTTTGTCATTAACTAGGTAAACGATATTCTTGTATCTACAATACAAAATTTTTAATCATGCATGTTGTATGCAGCATGCAGGTGTTCTTTTGACACAATTAAGTATGTTTGCTTTATATTTATTTCTCTTTTAATGATTGTCATTGTTATTTGTTCACGTCTGGTTGTTCGATTAAAATTCACTAGGTACTGTCAAATTGTTTCAAGTTTTGGCTGTCGTTACGGTTAAATGTTTCAGAAATATTCATTTATATTTTATAATCTTCAATCTTTCAAAATAAAGACATGGACTATTTTGTTTTTCTTTTTCTTTATATATTTAAATTATTTTACGGTATTGAATTAGTTTTACAACTTTGTCGCAAGATAATATCTTCTGACAAACTTAGGTCACAAAAATATCATCTAACAATTAATTGCTGCATGCTTTTGTATCCAAATTTTACCTATACCTCGGCCCTCTTCTCTATAATAGACTAAACTCGAAAGCAAACATTTATTCCCTGAACTACACAAATTGTAAGAGAATTCTCAAGGATGCTCTCCAAAGTATGTCTTACGAAGATAAAGAGAATTTACTAACTGTGCTACAATGAATATACTTAATTATGTACAAATTTCACCTACGTTAAGTATTTATCAAATTTAGAAACTAAAAGTTATACTACTCAACTTATAATTAGTGATCTATTGTCAACCTTTTGATTATTCATTTATTTTATAAGTCTATTTAAGCTATTCCCGCCTGAAACACAGGATTACCTAGTTCAGGCACGTAAGTCTTAGGAATATAATTTACTTTTAAGCAAAACTGTATTAATTTTTATGCCTTGTAATTTTTTGAATAAATATATTATTATTATTTCGTTTATTTATTTTTCTAACATATAAAATACATTTTTAATTTTAATTTTTTTTAAAAGGTATAAAAAACATTTAAAAATATAAAAAATAGTGTTCCGCCGGTGTCGGGAGCAGGGTCCAAGCTACCGGTGGTTAGGGCTGCAGAGATAGGAACCTCCTCACAATAATACGAGCCGTATCGAGAAGTACTGCCTTCTGAATCAGGCCCTTGATCCAACCGCCTAACGAGAGCCTCGAGAGATTTTGGTCGAGGCTTTCGGCCATCAGGCCATTGGCCGTTACGACAATCGGCACAATGATAGCCGAGCTCACATTCCACATGTCGACAACCTCGTGTGCTAAGTCGAGATATTTTATTTGTTTCTCTTTCTCAGCTTTCACGAGGTTCTCGTCGTGTGGAATGGTAACATCAACTATCATTGCGCGGCGCGCTAATCGGTCTATCACCACTATATCAGGCTTATTGGCAACAATAGTCCAGTCAGTAATGATAGACCGATCCCAGTACAACGTGACATGGTCATTTTCGAGAACTGGGTCGGGCACATACTTGTAGTACGGTACCTTAGAATCCACAAATTTATATTTCAAAGCAAGTTGCTGGTGAATAATCCTGGCCACTTGGTTATGCCTGTGCAAGTACTCGCCGTTAGCCAGACGAGAACAACCAGAGATAATATGTCTGATGGACTCACCCGGACGGTGGCATGCCCGACACACGTCAACCGTCCCGTCCCTCATAATATGTCTCCGGTAGTTATTCGTCAAGATAACTTCGTCCATAATTGCACAGACGAAACCTTCAGTTTCCCCGAAAAGGTCACCAAAACGTAGCCAGGATACGGACGCTAGGAAATCTACACCAGGCTCGTGAAGAGCCCGGTAGAAGCGCCCGTGAAGCTCCTTGCTTTGCCATACTTCCTTGCGGTCATCTGTAGTAAGTACCACAGGTTTGCGCCAGTTCTCTTTAGCCATGGAGAGCGGGGTGAGCCCCTTGTCCACTGCGACCACATCACGGTGCATACCCATTTCGGCTTTAAAAAAAAATATTCCCTGAGGCTGCACAACTCGCGGTTATGGATGGTCTTCGTATTTAAAAAGCCTCGACCCCCGCATTTCCGCGGGATGTACAGTCTCATCACCGATGAACGTGGGTGATGCATCCGGTTTGCGGTCAGGAGTGTACGGACCCTCCTGTCCAGGGCGTCAAGTTCGGTCTGAGTCCATTTGAGTATGCCGAAAGAGTACATCAAAACCGGCATGACCCAACCGTTGAAGGCGCGCACCTTGTTTCCGCCCGAAAGAAGACTAATTAATACCTTCTTCAGGCGACCAAAGAAGCGCTCCTTCAACGATTGCTTCATGTCAGCAACGTTGATGCCTAACGCTTCCGACATACCCAAATACTTATAGCTTTCGGCTGAGGAGAGGGATCTAAGGTGTATGGAGTCCGTGAGTTGAGTTCCCTCGGACTCCATAATCTCCCCTCGCTTCACATGCATGACTGCACATTTGTCCACACCAAATTCCATCCTGATGGCGCTACTGAATGTTTCAGTTACCTTCAGTAGCTCCATCAGTCGCAATTTGTTGGGGGCAAAGAGTTTCAAGTCATCCATGTAGAGGAGGTGAGATATGACCTGACCATCTCTCCTCAATCGATAGCCCAGTCTTGAATCCTCCAGCAGTGTGCTTAGAGGATTCAGGGCTAAGCAGAGCCAAAGTGGACTCAGACTATCGCCCTGAAATATTCCCCGTTTAATCCATACAGGTTCATCATTCCCCTGGATCTGTCGACATCCTGGATAGCGAAGGACCGTCCTCCATTGCCCCATACACGACTTCAGGAAGGAGCGCAGAGTTGCATCTATCTTGTACAACTCCAGCACCCTCATGAGCCATGTATGTGGCACCGAGTCGTAGGACTTCTTATAGTCTATCCAGCATGTCGATAGATCCTTGCGGGATCGACGAACCTGTTGGCTTATGGTCATGTCGATGAGGAGTAACTCCTTAGTACCGCGGGACCCATTCCTACATCCATTTTGAGAGGCAGACATAATTGAATTATTGTCAATGTGTGTGTTTTTATTATATTATTATTATAATTCATCTCTGTTTTATCCAAACAAAGAAATCCTTTCGTATACATATAGTTGGTATTATATAATATTGTGACCCTTAATTTTCCTATATTCACCCCGAGCGTGCTCTAAGTGTAACTTTGTGGCCGGCCAAGCGTGACCCGCAAATGGTCCAACTAATTTATTTATTTATAGCCCCGATATTGGCTAAGCTCTTTGTTCGGCGAAGATATACTCAGTTTAATTAAGCATGGTGTTAAAATTGTGTCTTTTTTGTTGGTTTTGGAGGATAGAGGGCCGGTGAAAAAATAAAATCAAAATAATATTATAATAACTTTCTAACGAAAATAGTACATAATACGTTTAATTTTCCCTATCCCGTCTAATACGCTTTCTCGCTTAAGACGCGTTTTTGGATGGGTCCCTCTGAAATCGAACCGAAAAAATTACTATAGATCTGTGTGTGAAGACAATTTACAACTCCACTTACTCCCTGGAAAGCTTTCATAGAACCCGATTTCGAAGCCACTATTCAAACACCAGCCGGTCTATTCTGTAATAATCTCACGTTGAAAACTTAGGTTAAGTGAACGTGAAGGGAGCTGTCATTCCACCTGCTGCTAGGAACTGACAGCTCACTTCACCTAAGTTTTCGCGGTGAGATGGTTACAGAATAGCACAGCAGATTTCAGAGTGGCTAAGTCAAAGTAAGCTGCGAAAGTCGTTCAAAAAATCATGTGTGTGTGAAAACTGTGTACTGATTTATACTCGTATGTTGGTTTTCCAATTAGTCCTGTTTAGTAGTTTTATTAATTATCGACGCTCTTTCCATTTTCCGCACTTTTGGCGTCATCGGGTATGGCTTTTAAATGGTAAGAGGACCAGTTTCAAATAAGAGAAACGACTAAGGAAGAAAAGTATCAAGTTATTGCAAACTTGAATGCTATATGATTTGTTGTATTTTTTCTGTTTAATTAGAACCCGATCATTTATTGTTCATTGTTATTTCTTCATTGTATACGAGTACGTTTACTCAAAATAATAATATATTTATATTGATAAATTTGGTGCAGCCGCGAGGCACACTTTCCTGTAAAATTCTTATTTTACACTTTATATTTGTTTCCTTCTTAGGGTTCCGTAGTCAACAAGGAACCCTTATAGTTTCGCCATGTCCGTCTGTCTGTCTATCTCTTTGTCTGTCTGCGGCTTAGCTCAGAGACACTTAGTACTAGAAAGCTGTGCTATTAATCACGCCGACAAAGTTATACACGTAAGAGTGGATGTTATTTTTTTCCTCATCTATCCCATGGTGTAGGGTGTTGTTGGAAAAGTCGTTCAAAAAATTATGTGTGTGTGAAAACTGTTTTTGGATTCACGCTGGTAGCACATCTCCGCGCAGTAGCGGAAAATGACACAAGCCAGTTCAATTGAACTACTGCGGTTTCGCTGGTATGGTTTCCCGGCAGAGGTGTGCTACTGGCGTCAGGGATCCGTTTGCGAAATATTAAGCTTGCAATTTTTTGTTAGAATCAAGTGTTTAGCTAAATGGTTTGTTTTAGGTAAGTAAAAAAAATCATGGCAGCAGTATATATAACGAATATAAAAGGAAAACTATCACAGCTAAGTAGGTTCCACAAGTTAACGAGCAATAATCGATCAACTTACATTTGCATTTGCGAAAACATCGCAGCACCCAGTCGTATCCGATGTCCCACAGATGCGGCCCCAGGACTGATCCCTGTGGGATACCGCGATGTCTAGAGACACCGCCAACACGACCCCACCCCGAGCCACCGCATCCCCTGTCGTGAGGGCTCGCACGCGCATGATGGCGTCCACCGTGGAGCGCCCCCTGCGGAAACCAAACTGGCTCTCCGCAAATCCGGCCCCATTCGCACCAGCCGCCCGACGAGGCGGTCTGCAATTACTCTTTCAAAGAGCTTGCCCACCTTGTCAAGCAGCACGATGGGCCGGTAAGTGGACGGAGAGTCCGCAGGGCGCCCCGGCTTCTTGATGAGGACCAGTTTCCCCGTCTTCCAACGAAGCGGGAACTGGCATGGAGAGGGCTCGATGCATGCGCTTAGGAGCCCCCTTAGTCGAGGCCCGAGAGTCTCTGAGGCCAGGACCCAGGCTTTCCCAGGTAAGCCGTCGGGTCCTGGGGCGGTATTTCTGGCATTCAGCCTACGTACCGCCACCCTCATCTCTACCTCGGTCACCTCCTTAGCATCGTCTTCGTCGTTGGCGGTGTGGTCCGCATCGGGCACCGCAGTAGGCGGAGCCATAGGCGGGGAGGCATGTTCCCCTCTCGAAGGGAACAGAGCGCTCACCACGTCCCCCACAAGCTGTGGCCGGAGACTCTGCGTCAGCGGGGGAGCCCATGGGCGGAGTTTCTCCCGCACCATCTTGTATGGGCGTCCCCACGGGTCTCTGTTCAGAGTCTCCAGCGACTCCTCGCGGGCTAGTGCCCTGGCCCGCAGGATTTCCGCTTGGAGGGTGGTCTTCGCCGCTCTGTACCCATCGTACAGCTCCGCCTAAATGGCTTCCGTATCCGGAGGTCGAATACGGAGCCTGCGGTGCCTGGTGTATCGGCGTCGCGCAGCAACGCACGCATTGCGCAGTGTCGTCAGCTGACGCGACCACCAGTACACCTGGTGCGAAGCACGTCCGGCCTGGACCCGGGGCATTGCCACGTCACATATCTCGGACATAGCCTCCCGGAACCACTCCGCCTCGTCATTGATGTCGGCAGGCCTGTCCGGTGATGACACCCAGGCCTGCACGATCGAGGCTTCCAGGAGGAGCTCCCGGTCCAGCTGCTTCAGTGCCCACCGCGGACCACTCGGGGCCTGTCGGACCGGCGCGCTCGAGGTCTGGGCGGAGACGTCAAACCGGATGTACCGGTGATCGGAATACGTCTCCACCCCCTCCAAGACGCGCCAGTCAATGACACGCGGCGACAGAGCGGGGCTGGCGAACGAGATGTCCACCACTGATGGGGACAGAACCCCAGTTAAGGACGACCAGGCCAGTCTCCAGCGCCCAGTCCTCCACCATCCTGCCCCGTGTGTCCGTATACCGGGAACCCCAAGCCACATTCTTGGCATTGAAGTCCCCGAGGACGAGCACGGGGAGGGAACAGAACCCGATGACGACGACTCTCAACTCCGCAAGGGAGTTGTGGAACTCGGCGAGAGTTCGGTTCGGGGAGAAGTATGCCCCTACCGCGATAATCTCCCCGAACCGTGCTGCAACGCAACCCCGTCCTCTCTTAACAGCCTCGAGGGACGGGGTACCGGCGGCGGCCGACGAAATTAGGGTCACTGAGCCGCTCAGGTCCTCCACCCAGTCATCCCTGGGCGGGACAAAGTACGGCTCAGCGACCACGGCGATGTTAATCGACCACTGCGCCATGCTCTGGAGCAACAGATGCTGAGCTGCGGCGCAGTGATTGATGTTCGCCTGGAGGAGGCGAAATGGGTCCATTATTGGCACTCCATCTTAGCTCCCTCCTTAGCCCCCTGAAAATTCACCCCTAAGGGTAAAAAAATAGGTTTTATTGATTTTTCACCTTCTGAATTTTCAATTGCGAACCGATTATGTTGTTGTAATTGTGTATGGCGCCACCTCAAAATTTGTTAAATAAATGAGTTTAGGAGCTTAGTTACACTAAAAGGTTATTTTTTTATTTTTCACTTTTCAGTTTTTTTTTCGTCGGTTTAATTTTAAGTTTTTTTTTTGTGTTGCTGTGTGACTTTTTGTCCGTGCTAAATAAATGTATTTTCTTTCTTTTTAAATCGGATTATTTGCAAAAGGTAGATGTATATTTTTAAGAAACTGGGGTACATGTGATATTATTTTATTTGATTATGTAGGATGGATAAACCATTTATTCAGTTCACACAAAATAAATAGCACAACACAAGCACAACGATAAAAAATAAGGTAAATATACAAAAAAAAACATATTGTAATTAAATAAAGTAACAATAAGGACTGACACAGTTTAAATCAAACGAATAAACAGAGTGAGGTGCGTCTCCAGGTCACACCAAAATCTGCCCCTAAGACGACCCACTGACCAAACTTTTCTGTTTTTCGACCGTGTTTAGTAAACATGGGTTCACTGTGAAAAATGTGTAATGAGAAGTTACATTTCTAAGTAACGCCGAAGTCACTAGTGTTATAGAGCAACTATTTGCGACGTCGCCCAGTTTATTCTGAAACTTGGCAACGCCGCAAATAGCTGTCAAATATTTCACTAAAATATTGATTATGAAATGCAATAATTAATATCGTTACACCGAATATTATTTAGTTTTAAATCTAAAAAAAAGTATTTAGAATCATTCCAAATGCCCTTTTTAAAACTAAAACGGTTACAACATCATTCATGTTATTATTATTATACGAATTTTATTTAATGTGAGGCTGCGTTTCTGCTTCATTTAGTTAAATAATACAATAGGTACTAATAATACCGATAGTAATACTTACGATTAAGACCAGGAGGCTTCGAAGGCGGTTAGGTTTTGTATTCCGTATGTCGGTGGTTCTTACTCCTTCGTAAATCAATGGATCCATGTCATCCCACTAGAATAATTATTAAATAATCCATAAATAACACTATCAAGCTGTACCAATTAGCTTATTTACCGCTTTGACTGAAAAAGCATGGTTGATTTTAACCAACCCCATGACTCGCCACTCGATGCAAATGGCCGCCACGCCATCGAGTGACAAATCGCGATTCCCATAGTGCATCTAAGAATCTATGGTGTATAAATGTAGGCTTAGCTATGGATTGTTAGTGAATTATCTAAATTATTATAATTACTAAAAGAAGAGTTAAGAGAAAAACACACCACACTGTACACGTTTAATTCGGTGTTTAAAGTATTTTTCTGGTACTTTTTTATATTTTTAATTTATAGATATGATTTTTGTTTTTCCAAGCTGTAGTTATTTTTTTTATCTTTTTCTGAAGTTTTGCTCGTGCTGACGTCATAAAGTAGGCTGAATAGCTTGTGATCTTTGCCACGTTCAATACATAATTAAAACTAAGCTTGAAAATTCAGTAAAGTCAAACTGTCAAATTTGACAGTTAATATTAATTTGTCAGAGCGATTTTAATTTTTACAGTATTGTAAAGATAAAGCTTATTAATTATGAATCGATCAAAGACTACGAGTACTGGTGCTAAATGCTTCATACCGTCATGTAAAAACACCACAACAAATAGCCGAAACAAATTGTTTGTTTTAGTAAAAGAAACGTTAAAAAGGAAATGGTGCGAGGAAGCAATTAATGTTGAATACAAGTCTGGGCGGCGTCTGTTTTGTTGTGAATATCATTTGAACGTAAGTTTTGCTGAGGCAGTACATCATGCGATTCGATTTGTCTATCTATCTACTTACCTATCTGAATATATAGTATCAAACTTTCTTAGAACCATGTCATGCCTTTTTTGCAGTTGGAAGAAGATTTATAAAACGATCAATATTGTAAATTAATGAAGGGAAGGCCTGTATTGAAAGCAACTGCTAAGCTGCATATGACACAAGATTGGCCATCATGCAGTAAAGATGTAAGCATCCCATAGGAAAAATGTTATTTCTATTATGTTAGTTATGTAATCTTCAATTAACTACATCAAAATTCTATTACTGTTTTAGGAAACAAACTGTTTTTAAGGCATTACCGACTTTAAAATCAGTCCTACTGAAGCCTATGGAGAACATAAAGATGCAAGATACTCCTGAAATAAAGGGACAGACTGAGTATGATTTAACCAAACTTAGACCTACTATGACATCTGCGACAACACATCCCATGAAAGTAAGATTTATTTATATTTATCTCTTCAGAAATTGTGGCATTATATCTTTCATATTGCAAAGGTATAAATAGTACAGTACACAGCTGATAATAAGGCAAATAATATTTTAGAAAAACTGGCTTTGTAAAGCATTGTTTTTGCCACTGGTTTAAAAGGCTCCTTCAGAAACTCCCAAGTGACTTCTTAGCAGCTGTAGTATGTATTTAATTGTATGAATTGAAGAACCACAATCTTTGTGTGGGACATGTGATTAATGTGATAGATCTTATCTTTGAAATATATTTTTTAAGCTAAATAATGTATTATTTCAGGTAAGAATATAATATATTTTTTTACTTTCAGGTTGATGCCACCACACAATGTTTTGTTAAAGTGATTGACCAGAGTACGTCTACTAAAGGCCTAATTAAAATAACAAAGTGTTCGCCTTCGCTTGCATCTGTAACATCATCATCATCTTGTGATATTACACCGGTGCCGTCACTTTATGGATGCACTTCTGATACAGAATCCTCTGTTACACACAATAAAGATTTATCAGAACACAATATTAGAAAGCAAATACTAACGTTTGTTTGTTTTCCTCTGATCCGAAGGCCTACATTGGTTTACCAAAACAATACTCAATACTTTTGGCTGATTAAATACATCGTTACCAAAAGTGTCACAAAAATAACTGAACTTGATTTAATTATTGTATTGCATAAAATTAAATGAAATGATTCAGTCAATAGGATTTGTGACCAATTTCAGATATCAAGAGTCACATATTCGCGTGTTATGCAAACTGGAATACAAATTTTAGCAACGTTTTTTCCAAAATTTAATTTATATGCCTACTTTGCTACAAATTAAACAAAATCTACCATTGGCATTTAAAATAAGATATTCAAATGTGCGTTTATTACTAGATGCATTTGAAATTGAGATACAAAAACCCCATAACCCCATGTGTCAAGCACAGACTTGGTCCCAATATAAACATGCAAACACTGTAAATATTTGATTGGCTGTACCCCTAATGGTTTCGTATCCTTTATCTCAATGGGTTATGGAGGCAGGATATCAGACAAAGCTCTAGTGGAAAGGAGTAATTTAATTGAATGTTTACCAGACAATTCGGTTATAATGGCTGACAGGGGTTTTAAAGAAATCGAACCTCTTCTATCAGTAAAAGGCACTAAGCTTCTGCGTCCTCCAAGTATTTATGCCTCGAATAAGCCAACAAAAGAAGAAGTTATGCAAACCAAAGTTGTGGCAAGTTTAAGGGTGCACATAGAAAGAGTTCGAGAGTTTCGATTTCTTAAACCTCATTCAGTAGTCAGCCACAAGCATGTTGGTTATCTAGATCATGTTGTGTTAATTGCGTGTGGTTTAATTAATTTACAAAATGAAATAATAAAAACTGAATAAAATAAATCTTTTTATTTTATGTCCTAGCACTAATAATAATCTTACTGTAAATGTATGTTTTCCAAAATATTAAAGCTTTATTTAATAAATCGTTAGTGTATTGAGGGTCATAATTTATCCAATAAAGGGTAATCTTTCTATTTTCTTAAAATATTGGATCAGCAACACAGAATACTGCTTTTTTTTTACTTGCCGCATGCATTTGGGTTTGCATTTGAGCTACATATTTATTTTCAATGATACCATCATTGACATAACTTTTTAATGTTTTTTTTTTAAGAAGGGCAGTTGACTTCTATGATGAAATCATCTGAAACTCCATCGGGTGAAGCACCTACTACTCCATTGATGAGGATGAAACCTGATTTATCAATTTTTATTTTTAATTTCTTTTCTGCCTCTGCAATAACATATTGCTCAAACGTTTACCTCTTTTAATAAACTCTGTTTCTGGCACTTTATATCCCCCCAAAATTTGTTGCACTAATGTACCGTCTGTTTTGCATTTTGAGGCCTCATATATTTTAGAAGCTGTTATCCTTCCCTGTCGAATGTTATGCCACAGCTTTGAATTGACCTGCAATCTTGTATTACTGCTGATCTCTTGAACAACATCTGCAGCTATTTTAGTGTCCAAGAAAGACATGTATTTATCAAAATCTTCATTTTCATTGATTAAATGCTCTAATGTTAAATCATATATATTAAAACTTTGCTTTACCTTAGTAAAACATGTAGCAAGTGAATGACCGACATTCTCCTTTTCACATTCTTTTAGAAAACATTTTAAAATATTTGGATCCTTCGGAGTTAACTTCACTTTTTTTGATTTTGGAAAAATGTCTTCGCATTTTATAAGTTCCGCTTGTTATCCAGAGAGTTTTGGTTTTCTTCAATAACATTGGACAGAAGTTGATGCGGATTCACTGCTTCTTTTATCAAGCCAAAATAAAAACACGATTGTATGCTTGCATCCACCAGCAGAAGCAGCGCAGCCATCACAAGTTGCCTGTAGTATTACAGCATCCTTTTCGTCGATTGTAACATCGATAACATACTGCTTCGAAGAAACTCGGTGCTCTGGAACAATTTTTGCTCTTACTATACACTGGACTTTGTCTCTTTTAACTTCGACATAACCGACAGCAGTGTCCACATTTGAGTCGCGAGATGACCTAAAACATCACAATATCAGTCTATGAATGTTGTTGTTTTGTTGTTTTTAACGAAAATTTTGTATCTACTCTATTAATTACATTAGAGCCTTAGCTCCTCGAATTTCAGCAATGTTGTGTTTATCATTGTTATTCATATACTCCAGGATCATAACAATGTCCAACTTGGGCAAGTTAGTAGAGTTGGCGCGCACAAACTGGTCCATATGAGATCCATATTTAAAACTAATCCAATGTGTAAAAAGCAAATGGTCAATGTAGCAGTAAGTATCGAAGTCCGAAGGGAAAGCAAGGGTTATCGTGAAAAGAATTAGGTAACTTATCAAAAAATCAAGGCACGGTACGCTCAACGAAAGTAAACAGCTTCATGTAAACTTGACGTTTACATTGACGCTTGACACGTATACAATTTTATTACAAGAGGCACTGAAAGTTTCTTATACAGGGTACATTATGACGTAATTTAGAGGTCAAATAAAAGAAGTGATTTTATGAATTTTCGTGAAAATAAATACGATCTTAATTAAAATGTTAAGACCTAAAAATAGAAAAATAAGGCTTACAAACCTAAAATCTCGAAATGGTTTTGGGATCAGCATACGTTAATTTTTACTTTACATACCGAATTTGATTCAAAATACCGAAGATTGATTGTATGGTAATATTCAATGTATTTTTGTGTTTAAATAGTTCAATCGATCTATGATGCTTATCGGTAAAAATAAGTTCAAAAAGACATAAACATTTAGTTTTTTATGTCTTTTTTAACAAAATTATTATTACTAACGTAAAACATAGTTGTGAATATGGCAGATGCTGCTGCTTGTGCACATCTAATACGAAGACCTTATGACGCCTGTGGGACCAAAGGAGGTCAATTCAAAACCGTAAACGTGGCTATTGAACTCCCCAGTTACAAGTTATAAAGACTTTAAAATTACAATTTTATGTTCACTAAACTTTTCAACTTTATTAAACCTTTGAGTAAAATTTGGTGTTAAAATGACGGTAGTTTTCCTAAGTTGGAGTAATATTTTAATATGTCGCTTATGTAATTGCGATGTAAAACGGGCTTATAGTTAAGTTTGCATACTTTAGTTACGAAGTTATTTGACTTTTGACAATGTCAACTAAAACTAAAAATAACTACATAATAATATTGTATAATTATAAGACGTAATTAAATACAGTATAATTTGCAAAAACTATGATTTCAAAGAGGCTGGAGACCAAGATGAAGCGGTTTTATTTAATATTATATTTATTTATAAACACGTATATTAGACAAATCAGAAGTTAGGCTTCAACTAGATATTTATTGTATTTATCTATTTAGACTTGATACTATAAGTCTGAGGGAACAAAGTAAATAAAACGTATTGTAGGTAGACTAAAAATCACATAGGTAATTATTTATTATTATATCATGATTTCTCATAACCTTTACACGTGTTTTACACGTAATACTTCGTATTTTTGAAATGTAAAACATTGTTTGTACTTGCTACATAAATTCCACAACTAGCAATAGTTACACAATAGATTCCAACATTTAAAACAAAATAACGGCCACAGTTTATAACTAAGCATGATATTTAAAGAATAGTTATTAAATCAGACGACGTAGGTCCTTCTCTTGATAGGTACTATACGACTTGTTCTCTCGATGGTCCGTGCTCCAATCCTCGAGAGCCCCGATGTTCTCAACCTCTTTAGTAAGCGTTGTTGAATCAACAGACAAAAATTACAAACGATCGTTGTCACGTGGCAGGCAAAGGAAATGTCTTCATTCAGCCAATACGATTCTAACAAAATTCAAAATGTAGTCAACTAAATATACTTGTGGAAAAGTAATAGAATACAATCCTAATTCTCTAACAGACGGCCGTCCTGAGAAAAGAATAACCCCATTGCTTTCCGGCCATTCGAGTATATTTGTGTGTCTCTATACAAAACAGTTTAATAACTAGTACGGAATAAAAAATATAAACAACAAAAGAATAAATAAAAAAAGAAACAACTTATACAATAACTTCTAACTTATACAATAACTTCTAACTTAATAACTAAGGTTAGAAAAATATAATTAACTAGTACATTGTACAATCAATTCCAAATAAGTTTAATTCTTGAAGTAATAGGTACATAAATCAGCTAATACAATAACTTGCTAACTTAATAACAAAGATCGTGAAAATATAATAACATAACTGATACATTGTACAATCAATTCTTAATACGCATTATTCTTGAAGTACATAAATCAGGGTGATCCCGTTAAATTTGATAACACAAAAAAAGACCAACTAATACTCGTACAATAACTTCTAACATAGTAACAGATATCATGAAAATTTCTAAAACATTGTACAATCAACTCTTAATAAACTGTATAATTCTTAAAGTAAACGGTACATAAATAAGGGTAATCCCGTTAAGGTCATAGCACACATCAGTCAAGCATCGGGTCATCATCGCCTCGCCTCATCTGCTCCTTATCAACCAGGCGTCAATCAATCGTAGCAGCGCGTAAGTCCGCGTAACCGAAACGGCTCTCAGCGTCATCAGAAATGTCGACGCGGCGACGACGGCGAGGTGACCGCAACAACGTGCTTACGCTGGGCGACGCGTACGTGTGTGCAATGAGCCCTAAAGAGATTTTGTAGGTAGTGTAGAAACCTGGAAAACAAAAATATATTAGTAGAGTTCTATCGGGATTAATGCAAAATAATGATTCATCGTTCAATTAATTACTGTTAAAAAATAAACCAAATAAAGAAAAGATTAGAAGATGTAAAATATATTTTTTTTTAATAGAGGAGGTGTACACCACTTGTACTTAGTCATCCGTCATTGTTACTGACTACCGCTTGTACTTCGGCCTCGGTCAACTTTTTAGGGGGGCGTGAACACCGCTTGTAATTCGGCATCCGTCATTGTTACCGACTACCGCTTGTACTTCGGCCTCGGTCCACTACTTACAGGCAAGCAGCTCTAGAGTAGCCAGATGCAGCCCGTTATTTATTATGTAATCATGTAACTGGGAAGGATTTAGGAAGGAAAGTCAGCATTTGTCATGAGTCTAGCAGAGAGTTTGAGTAGGTAAAGAAGTATAGTCATAGCGTTAAGTATTGTTTATCTTAATTTGAATCGGAACAGGAATAAACTTGGTCAACAACCTCGTTACTTAATAGGTAATACGGGCTGGTTTCCGCAACTCCACGTCAAAGCGCGTATTTTGCGTACAGGTGGGAAAAAAACCTCGTTACTTATAATGTCATTGCCTTCGCCGTCAGTGTCATTACTAGGTGCGAAAGCTATACAACGTTTTAACTGGTCTGCTGGATAAATACTTTTATATTTACGTTTTGAGTGTCCTTTAATACTAGAGACTTCATACCGATCGTTTTCTAAAACAGCAGTTATTTTGAAGGGGCCCTATATATTTTGGACATAACTTTTTACTTTTTCCATCTGCTGGATTGTGATGATTGAGAATCATTACTAAATCATCTATTTGAAAGAATTTTGTTGGAGCCATCGCTATCCGCCTACGGCTATCGAATTTCTTCTTCACATATTGTTGACATTTTTCGGTGTTCTCAAGAGCTGCCAACCGTATTGCATCTCTAGACGGACCTGATTCAGAGGTATCTATTAAATCGGCTAGCTTGTTTAAAATAGGGCCCTCCCCGGGACAGATTGTGCGACGTCCGAATACAATTTCAGATAGAGATTTGCCCGTGGTTTTATTGATTATGTTATTTAAGCTCCATTGCAATAAATTTACCTACTCTGACATCCCAGTCGCGCTCCGCCTGATCGTAATTGGTCGTGGCTAAAGAATCGAGTATTGTACGATTATATCGTTCTATCTGTCCATTGGCTCGTGGTGTTGCTACAGGCGTTCAGTACATGCCTAGCACCTATTAATTTTACAAAGCTTGTGAATGCCGCTGATGTAATATAATTACATGTAGAAATCTAGAGAAATTAAATAATGTTTTGGCAAGTAAATTATGTATTCAGAGTTTTGATAATATATGTGACCCAAATGAGTTCTACACAGAGTTCTTTTCACTATTAAACAAACAATTCATTGACACTTTTCCACTAAAGACTAAAACTATTTACACAAAATTCTTATTTAGTGATTGGGCGACTCCAGGTATTCGTAAAAGCAGGGAAAAACTTTTTGAACTTTATGGCCTAAAGCAACATATGAATAATACAAGCTTTCATCAGTATGTTGCAAAATATTCTAAAACTTTTAAAAGTGTGTGCAAAATGGCTAAAGCTCTTCACATTAGCAATAAAATAAAATCAGCTGATGAAAAAATAAAAACTACCTGGCAAATAATTAATAATGAAACCGGTAGGAAAAAACAGCGTAATACTGAATTTAATTTAGAGACTGCACATGGTCTCATCAACTCAGATGTAGAAATAGCTCAGGAATTTGAAAACTTTTTTGCTAATATTCCCCATAAAACCACTGAAGCTTTAAATTCCTCACCCGCGCTTTCTGCTGCCTTACTTAGAAAGAATGTAAAGGCATGCCCTTTGGAGTTTAGGTTTCAGCATACAGACCCCCAGGCTGTTATAAAAGCTTTTAAAGATCTTAAAATTAAATCAACAGAAGATCTGTGGGGAATGTCTGTAAAAGTATGTAGATCAGTAATCGAAACCATTGCGCCTTATCTAGCTTTCATATTTAACACTAGTGTAGACCAAGGCGTCTTTCCGGATCTCATGAAACACAGTAAAGTAGTTCCTTTGTTCAAATCCGGTGATAGTAAGGAACCCAACAATTATAGGCCAGTGTCAATTCTGCCAGTTCTCAGTAAGGTGTTTGAAAAGTTGATACTCAATCAAATGTTACGTCACTTTAATAAAAATTCCATCTTTCATGACCAACAGTACGGTTTCACCAAAGGGCGCTGTACCACTGACGCCGGTGTCACCCTAATAAAGAACATTTTTAACGCTTGGGAAGAAGCACAAGATGCCATTGGAATCTTCTGCGACCTCTCGAAGGCGTTCGATTGCGTACACCATGAGACACTTCTGCTGAAACTGGACCACTATGGGATTAGGAACACAGCTCATGATTTGTTAAGATCATACCTGAAAGATAGAAAGGTTAAAGTTCAAGTCAACGGCACAAACTCATTAGGGTCTGAAATGGTAATGGGCGTTCCTCAAGGTTCGATATTGGGTCCATTCCTCTTTTTAGTTTATATTAATGATTTACCCCAAATATTTCTAAATCAGCCAAAGATGGTGTTATTTGCAGATGACACATCGTTGATCTTTAAAATAAACCGACGGTCACCAAATCTTGACGACGTGAATAGCTCTATTGTTCAGGTCCAAGATTGGTTTACGGTAAATAATTTGGTACTAAATAATAAAAAAACCAAATGCATTAGATTTAAATTACCAAATGTTAGAAGTAGCGAATGTGACATCGTATTGAATGGAGAAAAACTGGAATTTATTAATCAAACAGTTTTCCTTGGGATCACACTAGACGAGAAATTACAATGGGGACCCCATATAACATCTCTCGCGGGGCGGCTAAGCTCGGCCGCTTATGCTGTTAGAAAGATAAGACAGTTAACAGATGTAGAAACCGCGCGTTTGGTCTATTTTAGCTACTTCCACAGTATTATGTCGTATGGCATTTTACTGTGGGGTCGGGCTGCTGACATTGAATCCATCTTTGTTTTACAAAAAAGAGCTGTCAGAGCCATTTATAATCTACGTCGTCGCGAATCTCTCAGGGAACTATTTAAAAAGATTAATATTATGACGGTACCTTGCCAATTCATTTATTCAAATATTATGTATGTTAGAAAAAATCTACATCTTTTTAATAAAATAAGTGATAGACATAATTTTAATACTAGAAATAAAGATAAAATAGATCAACCATTTTTCAGACTATCTAAAGTAAATACATCTTTTATGGGGTACTGTGTTAAATGTTACAACAGAATACCTTGTGATTTATTAGAATTAAATGAAAGAAAATTTAAAAATCATATAAAAAGTACACTTTGTAAACAAGCATATTACAAATTAGAGGATTATATCCAAGATAAAAATGCTTGGAAACATGCTGGTCCTGCTCCATAGGACAATTCAGAATCTAGACAAAATCGAACTGGTTGCTAATTTAATTGTATAATTATTATTTTTTATTTTTTTAAACATTTATTTTATTTTATTTTTTGTGATTATTTGAACTCACACACTGACTTATTATTATTAGTATTACTTATTATAATGTTAGAAATATAGTATAATTTACAATGTTTGTAAGTATGTGAGCACCATGCATCTATCACATAATTATGTCATTCCTTCATTTTTCATTCTTTTTACCTATAGTAATCTTATTCTAGGTGCATTGTCTTCACATATAATTATATAATAAGTGTATACAAGATATAATGATTTTTTTAAAAAGAGTAACGGTGGAGTTTCTTGCCCATTCTTCTCCATACGAAAACTACCTTTTGGAATGGGCGACTAGAATCAGTTTTATTATTTTTTGTAAAGTTTGACGTTCAAAAGTGCCTTTTTTGTGCCTAATTGAAATAAATTATTTGACTTTGACTTTGACTTTGTAAAACTAGTACCGCGATCGGTGATTATTACGTTTGGGCTACCTATTATGTCAAAAATTGGCTCGTGGTGTTGCTACAGCGTTCAGTTCATGCCTAGAACCTATTAATTTTACAAAGATTGTGAATGCCGCTGATGTAAAACTAGTACCGCGATCGGTGATTATTACGTTTGGGCTACCTATTATGTCAAAAATTTCTTGTAGAGTTTTGATAGTGGTTTTAGTTTTTACCTCTTTTACTGCTCTTATAAAAATAAATTTATTGAAACCGTCGATTACACCCAGTATGTAAGAATTCCCCTTTTTGCTCCTAATGAATGGTCCTAGATGGTCCATGTGAAGAGTGTAAAATGGGACGTTACCTTTGGGGATTGGATGTAAGTAACCAGTGGGTTTACTAGTAGAGGCTTTATTGTATGCACAATTAAGGCATGCCTCCACGTATTTGCGAGCGAAACGTTTCATTTTTGGAAACCAATAGTCTTGTTTTATGTTATCAAGAGTCTATTCAACCGCAAAATGCCCCACCTCATCATGACACAACTGACAAATACGCCATCGTGTCCCATTAGGTACAACCCATTTTTATTGATCCCCCACTATTCTGTAGATCTTCACATCCTGGAGGAGGAAGTTGGTGTGAATATCTTTAACCTCCTTTTTATTACTTTGTAAGATTAATTTCATCAATCTGTGGTACTGATATGCATGATACCATACTCCCTAGCATCTAACAATTTCTGCGAGTCTTGATATGCAATGGGATTTCGGCTTAACGCGTTAACATGTTTCATGTTATCGCCTGGCCTGTATTCAATGCTAAAATCGTATTCTTGTAATAATAACCACCACCGTGCTATTCGCGGCATCAAGTCACGCTTTGTCAGGGTAGTCCTCAATGCGTTGCAGTCCGTGAACACTTTGAACGCTATAATAATTAAATATATACAAAACTTTTTCAGTGACAAGACAACCGCAAGAGTCTCTAATTCATAGGAATGTAGGTATTCTACATCTTTAGTAGCTTGTTTGCTAAAGTATGCCACCGGCCGAGGGGGAGATTTTTCGTCAGGCCTTTGAAACAGAATTCCGCCTACTCCTAATTTGCTGGCGTCGCAATGTACCTCCGTTAGGTAAGTTTTATCATAAAGAGCCTATATGGGACGTTCGATTAACTTAAGTTTTAATTGTATTAAATGCTTCTTCTTGGAAACTACTCCAAACCTAAGGGATATTTGCTTTTGTTAGTGAAGTCAAAGGTTTAGCTATACTCGCAAAGTTGGGAACAAATCGTCTAAAAAAACTAGCGTGACCAATGAATTGACGGACCTGATGAACGCTGCTTGGTGTCGAGAATTAAGCTACTGCCTCGGTTTTTTTACTACCGGGCCTCGGGCCATCTTTAGAGATTTCATATCCTAGGTAATCTAGCTTCGTTTCAAAGATGAAACATTTTTCAATATTTAAAGTCAATCCGGCTTTCCGAAGGCAATTAACTTCTCCCGCTCTGGGCGGAGCGGGAGGGCGTATCAGACTCTTACTGACTAAAACACACCCGTGTTCCTTCAGTTGCCTGTGTGTGTTGCCAGGGGCCACGGTATCTCTTTCGGACCTTACCGAGACCCCGGCAGACATCGGTCCTATCGGACCCCTTTGTAATGTATGTAGTGTGTTTTCACCTTTATATTATTATTAGAATCAGTAACACTGGATCACTCCCCAGTACTGTATCCGGTTCCGGTGACAACCCCTTGCAATATTGTCTCCTGTCAATGTGTCCTTCCGAATACATGCACTTTTGGACGAAGCCTGCGTTTCCTTGTGGTTACTACAACCGGGTTCCCCCATACACTTCAGTGGCGACGAGGTCAACAAAAGAAAATCCCAAAAATCAACGTGAACTCGCAGCCTGACAGGTTAAAGATTTTCCTTAATTTTTAATACCTTCGTCTACGTCTGTAGTCTCGGAACCTATTTTTAGCATGTTCATTGTCAGGGGATCAGGATCGTTGTCGATAAGTTTATCAACTGTCAGTTTGTAGACCCCTAATTTGTCAGTCTTTTGGAAATCACTTTATATGTTAAGCGAGGTCGGTAGTAAGTTAGCCCTTGCAATAAGCTTTCCCTTAAGCAACACATGTTTATCTCCAGATAACTTTATAACTATTATTTTACCTAAGCCGTTTTTAACTGCTTATAAACCTTGCGGAATTATAATTTCTTCCCCTGTCTTAAAACAAGTGTTTCCTCGTAAGTATATTAGCCCTGTGTGATTACTTCCTAAATATATATCTACACCGACTAGTCCATTTATCTCTATATCAGATGTAATGTAAACTTCCGATTTCTCCGCTTCGGCCACTGCTGAGTACAACACTAAACTACTATTTGTTTTGTAAACTCTAACCTCAGATAATTCAGTTAGAGACTGACCAACAAGTATATCTGTGTTAAGGAACTCATTATGTAAAATGAACACTTATATTATGGCAATAACAAAGTCCACGCTTATTTCGACGGATAACTTACCAAACGGTAATACTACACCAGTTGCAAAGCCTTTTAATACAGGCAATCCGTCTATTGAGGTATCTAATTTTAATTTGTCCGCCGTGCTCTGTTTGATGCGTGCACTCGCTACTGAAATCGACAAAAGCAGTTTTATGTATGCCGATTGCCGTTTACCGTTATATTTTTTGTGTAAATATTGTGAATAGTTTTACTTGCTTCGATCAACTGTACCTTATTGACGGGATTCAAACTATTTTTATCTTTATCTACATCACGCTTGCAATGTTCGGCTAAATGGCCCATTCTGTTGCATTTTGGACATTTTTGGAAAGGCTTTGGACATTTCGGAACAGTATATCCTTGCTCCGAACAATTGTAACAACGTAGTCTAAACGAAGGATGTTTATTGTTCCGTATGCTTTCTTTAGGTTGCATGGGGTGATTTTTCTTTATTTCTTTTATATTTTTGCTAGGAATATTGCGTAAATACTTGAGCAACCTACTTGGTCGCCTAAAATTTGAGCCCAACGCATTCAGACGGATATTATTATCATATATGCCCTGTGCTATACTGTCTACTGCGTTTTTCCCCTCGATCGCACAATGATTTACAAGCTTTGCTTTATCATAAAAGTACTCTTGTAGAGTTTCATCCCTCTTACTCTTCCTATCTCACATTTCGATGAGTTTCTCCGCATAATTTTGATCGTCTAGAAAACTTTTTAATAACTTGGCCTGCCATTCCTTCCAGTTCATCTTAACTGACGGTAAGCCTTCATACCATCTGCGTGAAAGACCGGCGAGCTTAGGTAATGCGTTATAAATAATTTCCTTATTATTCCAATGATATGTTTGAGCAGTTTCATTAACTTTCTTTAACCATAATGTTATCGTTTGATTTTTTTGACTCGGATCAAAGTTTGGAATGACATCTTTGGCGCCTATGAAGCTACTTTCATTACGTTTATTTAGCGCATCTATTAACTTCTCCAATACACTACTTTCTTTTGATTTAGAAGTAATGCTTTGCTTTCGGCGTTTAGTGCGCTTTGATTTCGCTGAGGACCGTCTATGCCTGCTATTATTCGATTCAGAATAAGTCGATTTTATTGTAGTACTCGTTACCGAACTTCTGCTAGAATGTAGTCTCTTTTGTACATGTGTGTGTTCACGGCGCGAACGCTTTTTTGTTTTTATGCAGACGTGAGCGCGAACGTCTTTGTGAATCTGTGCTTCGCGACTGCCTAATAGAACGAGAAAGTCTGGTACGGTACTTTCGCTTCAACGATCTATTCCTTGAATGTTTAGCGTCGGAAGGGGCCAAGGATGAGCTCCTAGAGTTGTCCCTACGTGTGGTTGATTGCGAGCGTGTTCAGGGAGGTTTGGCTCCGCGAGATCGAACCCGCGTGTCCCTCCCCCTAGATCTACTCCTACGCTCGACTACACGTGGGAGTGTAAAGGCCTCTCTAGCAGACGTCCTATCCGACATTGTCACAAACTTTTATTATTATTGTTAAGTCAAGGTCAAATCGGAATCAGGATAGTAGGAAAATATTGATATGATTAGAGTAGTATTCTTATTTGCCTTGGTGAAATATTTATGACAAATTATATAAGGACTAGAGAATATCGTATTATTACAAAAATCACAGAAATAAAATTTTCAGCAAAGCGATAAACAGTTATTCTATTAAATATCATTCGATTAATCATTACTATTGTATTAAATTCCCTCACTGTTTATAGGGATATCGTCACGTTTCACTGTGTGCTGTGCACAGGTGCAAACAGCAAGATACAGTAGAGAACCCATGCCCAGTACGGTATAATCTTTGTCGGAAAACACCGAAACAAATATATCTACATTTAACCAAAGAAAATATCCACACCCATCCCGGAGTGTAGCCCCGGCAAGGTGAGAGTGGATATCTAGTACCTCCATAGAGTAGCCATGGCAAAGTATTACAGGAACAGCCCGCAATGATAAATATGTATTTTTTCAATGACCCACTGTATCTGCATCTCCGTAGAGTGAACATAGAAAGATGCATGCATGGTGGAACTACACTATGATACTATTCCAGCAAACCCGCGTGTATCCCGAAGTGTAGCCCCGGCAAGATACATGCAAGGCCCTCAGAATCCATGCCAACGTCTCTATAGAGTAGCCACGGCAAGACGCATGCATGCACGTTGGAACATCATTATACCGCTTCGGAAAACATGTGTATCCCGGAGAGTAGCCCCGGCAAGATACACAATGCTTTCACAATCCATGCCTACATTCCCATAATGATATTGAACATGAATAAAGCACACAGTGAAACATGTATTTCATTCTTAATTTACTATACCCAATGTGTGACCGTTATTTTATTCAAATAGCAAGTCGAAAATTATTTAACTCTAAAATTATATTCGTATTAAATATGGGCGCTGAATAATCCCACTTCTGATTTTTTTGACAAATCAGAAGTTAGGGTACAACTAGATATTTATTGTATTTATCTATTTAGACTAGGTACTATAAGTCTGAGGGAGAGGAGCTCGTGGCTAAGTAATAACTGCCGCACGGGTCGATCCGTCAGGTTAAGCTTCGCTTGCCGGGGTTGGTCTGTGGATGGGTGACCATCTTTACATACCGAGACTCCTCCGTGCCTCGGAAAGCACGTTAAGCTGTTGGTCCCGGCTGTCATTCGTGGATCTTTGACAGTCGTTACGGGTCGTCAGAAGCCCGAAAGTCTGACAACCAGTCTTACCAAGGGGTATCGTATCACCCAATTACTGGGTTGTGGAGGTCAGATAGGCAGTCGCTCCATATAAAATACTGGTATTCAGCTGCATCCGGTTAGACTGGAAGCTAACCCCAACGTAGTTGGGAAAAGGCTAGGCAGATGACTATAAGTCTGAGGGAACAAAGTAAATAAAACGAATTGTAGGTAGGCTACAAATCACATAGGTAATTATTTATTATTATATCATGATTTCTCATAACCTTTACACGTAATACTTCGTATTTTTGAAATGTAAAACATTGTTTATACTTGCTACATAAATTCCACAACTAGCAATAGTTACACAATAGAATCCAACATTTAAAACAAAATAACGGCCACAGTTTATAACTAAGCATGATATTTAAAGAATAGTTATTAAATCAGACTGACTTACAGTAGGTCCTTCTCTGGTAAAGAACTTTAGGTGAGCCAATATGGAATTGGCTCACCTAAAGTTCTTTACGCGAAATTGTTCTTCCTATTGATTTGTAATCCGAATGATCACTCTTCCTAAAATTTTTCATCCTAAAGTTTTCATTCATACTATTTGTAGTGCTACCGGCGATGTTCATAACACTCATGTTTCCGAAAATTGTAATTAATAATATCATTAATGTAAATATATTTAAACTCCTAATGTTCTTTATCATAACGCTTTCATCCCTAAACATAATTACCATAATATTGTCACTCATATTTTTATTACGAGTGCGACAGAGGACATACAGATTAGAAGATCAGTCGCAAGTGTCACTAAAATATACACAAAATCTAAAAGACTGGTATGATCGTATTTTAAACGCAACAAAGTAAAGGCAACAACAGATTGTTATTATTAATTCAACCGTGATATCTGTCAAGCAGGAAATACCATCATTATCTGGCAACGGAGACAGTTTTAAGTCCGCCCCGTTCGAGTTAAAGAACAGTCGCAGGATTTACGTTTTTCCGGTTGAACGTTTCGAGGAGATTATATCTCAATTCTTTAGGAGTGAAACTTATGGATGTTTAAAATGAAGAATAAAGTAACATAAGCATACCTGAGAGTAATCAACCTATAATATTCTCAGTGCTGGGACACAGCGTAGGCCTCCTTTCGTTGAGAGGGAGTGGGCTGTATCCACCACGCGGAGCCAGTACGGGTTGGTGGATGTCACATAATATCTTCGAATTTTCGGTTCTGGGCTATGCCGGTTTCCTCACGATGTTTCCCTTCCCAGTCTTGAGACCAGCAGTGATGAAATAATTTACACAAAATAAAGTGTCTCTGTCAAGGTTTGACCTACTCGTTAGTCACGGTCGTTACCACTAGCCCACCACCGACCCAGATTAAAGTATTTTCCATTAACTTATACCTAAAGCCATAAGAACTCACAGTCACGTGAGCGAAGCCGCAGCACAGCTTGTACCTAAAGATTAAGGTACGATATTTATGTTGCGTATTATTAAGCCTAGTTTTTGAATGCCCAGTCATTCAATTGGAATGCATTTCATTGTTGAAAATTATAGAAAAAATGACATGATTACTTTGTAAAGTATTTTTTCAGCATTAGTTTACCGGCTTTCATATCCTCGGTCCACGGTACTGAGAAATTAATCAGGAAAATTCTAGCCCCCACAATGATTAATTTTGATGTGCCGTGTCTCACTGAGGCTATGGATGCCTGGAGACTCGCTTGCCCGAATTCAGATCCTGACAACCCATTTTCCCAGAGACGGCGGGATGAGCTGCTCTGCAGAGTAGTACATAACAATTTACTTGACACGTCTGCTACTATTGCGGAGCGTGCGCACCTGTTAGCTGTGGGTAAGTGGGAGTCTGGCCTGTGGCTTCATGCACTACCTACCGTCATCAAACTTAGGCACTTTGTTCGACGAAACTACTTTCCGCATCGGCGACTAGGAGCTCCTTGTTGTTCTCCTCATCGCTGTCACTGTGGCAAAGTTGTCAACAGCCTCAGACACCACGGCTTCTCTTGCAGCCGAAGTGCGGGTCGCTTAGCGCGGCACCCGAATATTAATGATAATATCATCCGACGAGCTCTTGTCACCGTCGGCGTTCCAGCTATATTAGAACTTAATGGCTTGGCACGCGATGATGGCAAGAGACCGGATGGCATGTCTTTATATCCATGGAAGGTGGGTAGGCCTTTAGTGTGGGACGCAACGTGTGTCGATACTCTTGCGCCATCCCATCTTCTTGGCTCAGCGTGCTTCGCTGGCGCTGCGAAAGTATAATAATCTTATAGGCAACTATATTTTCGAGCCGTTTCGGGTTGAAAGCCTAGGGCCGTGGGGTCCGAGTGCTCATGGTCTGTTCAATGAAATCTCCAAATAACTGGTTGACACTTCGCGTGACCCAAGGGCTGGCTTTTAACTTGGCCAGAGGCTAAGCATTGCCATACAACGTGGCAATGCGGTTAGTCTCTTGGGTAAACTACCTGTCAACAGCGATGCGGATGAATTTTTCGACGCTATAATTTAGTTTGTATAATACATACTTAGTTGTATACACATAGTTTAGATAGTCCCTAATTTTTTATGATGATAAATATTTTACAGCTATTTGCGACGTTAAACGCTCTTAAAGGGAGAAATGTTACTTCTGTTTTATACTTTAGGCTCATACAAATTACTCGAAAGCAAAAAGGTTCGGCGCACTACGTAACCGTATGCAGTGAGTCAGTTTTACAGAAGTTTTTTTTCTTAGTATTCTCTCGCGCCCGGAACCTGTGGGTTCCTCCTTACTGTTAATACCCAGATTTTAAAAACGTCGCTGTTAATCACCAGTAGGTATTATCATTAAAATTATAATGCCTTGTTATTATTTTCTTAAAAACTGCTGTCTGGACGAGAGAAATTTACCGTAGTATTTTGTTGTTTTTAGCCGACTTCTAAAAGGAGGAGGTTATCAATTCGAATGTTTATCAATATCAATTCGAATGGAGCTGATGATGAAGTACCAGGAAAACTCCTCAACAATTAACGCCCCTGCATCGGGAAAAGCAATATTTTGTAAAATATGATGAGCAGTTGACATTAAATAATCTTTTTCCCACAAAAAAAAAACCGACTTCCAAAAAAACACTACGAAGGGGAAAATTAAATAAATTTCGTAAGTCAGTGGGAAATAACGAAAATACAAAACCGAAGATACCGACTTCCAAAATTATGGTTTTATTTTTCACTTTGTAGTGTTTTTTTTGGAAGTCGCTAGTTTTTTTTTTTTTTTGTAAAAAAGTTTTTACTAAATTATTTGCTACCTACTTCTTGGCGTATCGATGGTTATTATTTCCCCCCTTCTTTCTTATTGTACACTGAAATTCATACAGTAATCTTTCTCCCTTCCTTTAGTTCACATCAGTAACACAAATACATAAACTCACTCTCTATTCCCATGGGGGCAGGCAAAAACAATGGAACGGCACATGCTTCGATCCTTCGAAGGAAACGGAGTATTACATTTGCTTCGTCAACGTATTAACATAACTGTGGTAGGTATGTGAGAGCATAAATGTCAAAAAAAATAAAAAACAACAATCTTTGCTTCAAGATGCTCCAACTAAAATCTAACTTCACAACCAGTTTGTATTATATTCGAGCAAAACTTTTAACAATCTCGCAACGAATAACGTTCACGAAACATGTACGCAACACTTCGCAGTTTGTTCGCTGATAACCTCGTCAACATTACAAGTTGAAACTCCGACGAAGAACTAACTATCTTGTTGAAAAGTGGGTGCAAGAAAACATGGCAGTAACAGAAAACCCGTGGTCTTGGAACAACTCAATGAATTCTTGCTAAAAGGTTGCAAGTCTTCAAAAAGAAAACATACAAATAACTACAAATAATCAAAAAAGGAACATATTTTGTATGAAAGATCATCATGATTTGGTTGGTGGTCCGCTTGGCTAGCTACCACGATCTCATTTAATTCTGTTGCCATAGCAACAATGTTAACAGCATTGTTGTGTTTCGGCAGTTAGAGGTAAGATAGCCAGTTCCTCTGTGGTTGAGGATTCCGGGTGAAGCTCGCTTCCAACTTCGGCCTGGGGCTCAAGTCTGCTATTTTTATAAATTCGTCATTCCAACACGATCCCATTGTCATTTTTGCTAAAAGTTCGTAATCTGCTAAATTCATAATGGTCGATCATTGGTTGATCATTGTATTCCACGAATACGATACTCGTAACAAATTAAAAGAAATGACTGCACAATGACGTTTTCATGGTCCGTAGGTCACTGATCAAAGGAACAGTCAAAATTTTTACAGATTTCCGCCTGAGTCAGTTATTCATTTTTCAATATGTACGAGATTACCAATAAATGCCATTTCTTTCAATGGAGTATCAGTGGCTGACCATTGGAAAGTCATAATGATGCCAATATGTTGGTAGATTAGCAAAATTGTCAAAATCATCAATTATGAAATCAATGATAGACCATTCTGACACTATTTTAATAGCAGACTTGAGGCCCTGATCATCACAGCAAAGAGCTTGCTCCGTGGAGGAATGAAAAAAAACCTCGTCAATTAACTGGATATTTTCCAGAGGTGATGGAACAGGCAATAAATTACATTATTATATTTGTTTTGTTAATGATGCTTTTTAAACCAGAACGCATAGCATGACTATTTAGATTTTAAGTGGACAAAGTGGCATTTCTTTTCCGTATATTTGAAACCCGATCGTCGAAATCTTTCTTGATATTTAGTCTTTCCATTCTACTGTTTCATGCTAAGCGTACAATGCGAGCAACGTTCATTCTTAACCGCAAACGAAATTAAATTAGATTCAAATATCAATTTAATTACATTTCAAAACCATATGAACCTACACTTAAAAAAAAACAATTAAAAACCTTTAAATAACAGACCGGTTATATTAACGTTATATTTCCCGCTTCAAAATTCAACGTTAATAGCTTTAAAAAAACCTTGCTATCCAGAAGGCTATTAACAGTTTTGAAAAAAGAAGCACTAGCACCCCGCTTAGTGGCTAGTACGGGAACAAGAAAAAAAATTCGTTTACCCATCCCATAACAGAGTTAATGGTTGCTCTCACCCAATGGTGAACGAGTGGTGCAAGTAACAAGATATACCGAGAGTCCATTTTAATGAGGAAGGTTAACTTATAGGTATGTGGTGGCACCTACATCGCCACATCTGAACTACGCATCAAAGACCTGAAGTCACACAAAATCCTGATGTCACACAACATCCCGCAGCGCACAAATAGAATTTACCACGGAATCATCATATATATAACTTCCCCGACATCAATTGTTGGGCAGTTGCCCACCAGACACGACACCTGTCTGGTTGGAGGATCCTCCCTTTTCTATAGAGGATGAGTGAACTTTACATCCTTTTCCTCATGCCTCTAAAGGTACTAAAGTACACAAGGTAACCGACATAGCCCGAAGACTTGCCAAACTTAAGTGACAGTGGGCATGACACATTTCTCGCAGTACAGGTGGCCGATGGGGCCGAAAGGTTCTGAAGTCACGTCGCGTACCGGAAGAAGTAGCGTTAGAAGGCCTCCGCGTTAGTTGGACCGATGAACTTGTGAAGGCTGCAGGAATCTGCTAGATGCGGGAAGCACAGAACAGGTCGTAATAGCGGTTCTTCGGGGAGTCCTATATCCAAAAGTGGACGTCTTTTGGCTGAAATGATGATGACTAAAGTAAATACCGCTTATTTGGAGATCATCAAACATTAAGGGTGAATTTCACCAATGAAACTGAACGCGATCAGCACATCTAAAACTCGTTCAAGAGCTGTCAGTGTCAAAATTGTTATGGAATATTGACACTGACAGCTCTTGAACTCGGTTTATAAGTGCTGATCGCATTCAGTTTCGTTGGTGAAATCCTCACTATTTTAATAAAAGTTCATCATTTGCTTTAGAAATACTTCGACCATGATGTGCCAAATTGACCCTGACCATATGAAATTATGAAAAGTTACTTTTTTATTTTTACTTTTCATTTCTTCTTGCCATCTTTTTCTGCTGTATAGGACTTGTAAGCATTTTAAAAGTTTGGTCTGGAGGACATGATTCTCTCGTTGATAATCTACGCTGCAGAGGCTTATAAAACCTTAACAGACATTTTCGATATTATATGCATTTCCTCGCAGAAATATTCATCGCTACCTCTAACACATTACGCCAATCTATCGTTATAACTTCTAGTTAACTTGGCTATACAGTTTAACTACGACTGCAGCCGTCGCCCTTTGGATTTGTAATTAACACGAGAAAAGTTAATAAGCGCTGATTAAATCTTGTGTTTAACTATCCAGCTAAGAACTATTAAATGAACCCTGTTTGTTAATTTAAAACTAACTTTGAGGTACTGTTGTTCTTTGAACTTTTTCTTAGGGTAAAATGTTTTCTGTGCTGGCGGAATGGTTATGAGAATTTGTTGTTACAGGCAAAGCAAAAAGTTTCCTCAAGTTATTTTTAAAAAAAGGGCAGTCTTTGGGCACTGCCGATAGAAGTGAAAACTAGCGTGCGGTGACGATGACGCGAGTTTCACGCTTTTTGTTCACCCAAAAAGTACACAATATATATACGCAGTGTACATATAGGTCATGGAAAGCGTTCGGTGACGATGACGCGAGTTCCATGATTTTTGGTAACCCAAAAAGTGTTCAACGCGCCTAAAGAACTTTTCACTTCAAAAACGCCTCACATAAGTGTTTTCTCTTTTACCATTTATACTTTTAACGACACAAATCTATATCAATATCTAAACATAATAAAAATCAATCTTCCTAGCCTTTTCCCAACTATATTGGGGTCGGCTTCCAGTCTAACCGGATGCAGCTGAATACCAGTATTTATGGAGCGACTGCTTATCTGACCTCCACAACCTAGTTAGCACGAGACACTAGGTAACACGATACCCCTTGGTAAGACTGGTTGTCAGACTTTTTCGGCTTATAACAACCCGTCAAGGATCTACAAATGACAGCCGAGACCAACGGCTTAACGTGCTTTCCGAGGCACGGAGGGGTCTTGTATCTAAAGATGCTCACCCATCCACGGTCATTCACCTGATCGATCAACCCGTGCGGCTGTTATTACATAGTCACAAGCCCCTGTGGGAACAAATCTGATGCCAAAAATATAGTTTATAGAATTTTTGTCCGTTTGTCTATTTTCCGGGATGTATGTTCCCGCAAAATCAGCTGACCGGATTTCGTTCAAATCCTGAATGAACACAAGGGGTTCTTTTAATTCTGGTAGTACGTTACCATGGGATATTTTACGATACCCACACGGGCGAATCAGTGGGAAAAAGCGAGTCTCGAATAAATGAACACCCAGACGAGAAACATTTACAAATACTGTTCCGTATGGGAACCCAATCCCATTACTGCAGCTACTGCAATGCTTGGAAAAATCCTGATTGTTCCCAAAAGCATATTCGGGAGGGGACGTAACACCCTAGAAAGACATACACCGACCTTATTGGTATTCTTCAGAAAGGATCGAGTGCGTGGTACTCGCAACCGGCACGCGTGTATAACCAGATGTATGAACGTAAATTAAACAAAAGGAGTATGTAAGGATCGAAGCAGGTGGTGTTCTGTAGTTTCTACCTACCGCCATGAGAAAAAGGCATCAGTTTATGTATGTATGTGCGTAGGAGAACTGATAGGAGAATTTGCCAATTATTTCATATCATAGGCATAAGAGTGACTTTACGCAAGGCCCAAACAGTATGCATAATACTATACATTTTCTCAAATAATTTTTCGACAAGAATATTTTTTTGTACAACAGACGCGGGTATTGGACAAGGTATCCACTACCTATTTCCTTGTTTCTGTTTTGTTGGCACCTCCTGCACTATTACACGTTCTAACCGCAGCTGCGTCTTCGGAACAGTTTTATACGTCGCGATTTCTCGCAACGATTATCATAATTTCTTATTGATTTGTTTGGGTTACCGCGTAAAAACGCTCCATTTGTGGGTTAAAATAGGCTGACTAAAAAAGCCGTTCTAAAGAAGGTGCTCCACCGCTTGAAAGATCAATAATATCGTAAACCAAGGAATAAACACTCCTTTGTTCTAAAAAAAACTGTAAATTATAGACCACTGGTACCTATTATGTGTTTACAGTTTGGACAAACACTTTCTTATTACTCGTAAATGCCAAAAAGGACAAATAATACGTTTCATCATCATCATTTCAGCTGTCAGACGTCCACTGCTGAACAAATGCCTCAAGCACCGACTGATTATGTACTTCTCGCATCCAGCGGATTCCTGCGGCCTTCACCAGGTCATCGGCCAACCTTGTGGGAGGCCTACCAACGCTACGTCTACCGGTACGCGGTCGCCACTCCCAAACCATTCTTCCCCATCGGCCATCTATTCTGCGAGCAATGTGCCAAATCAATATTATAGTTACGTTCAATATTTTGAAAAACATATACATAAACATACACATAGAGTATAAATATAGTATTTTAATGGAAACCTACAATTTTATTCGTAGTCGTATCGTTACGTATAAATAAAGGAACTTTCTTAACAGTAACAGCTGTACAAATGAAGTTCTTGAATGGCTATAATGCATTATACGTATTGCGCTCGAATATTTGTGTACAGACCATTTGATCAATTGTACTATTTTATAACTATAGTTTATTTGCATTACAACTATATTCGTGTCCTTATGGATTGAGGAGCCATGTTTCATATTTAAACGCGGGTACTACCAATATTTAGTAGTAAATTAGCCAATTTTGTAGACCCGATCCTGCAATTTGTAGTAAAACCCTTAAAAAGGACGTTTAAGGTGGCTCCTTAATATAGACGTCTGAATTGAGGAGCCATCTTATAACTCGATCACTAGCAGATGGAATGTTTTGAAAATTTGGTAGGATTTAGTAGTACTTATGCGTAGTCTGGCCGTAAAACGATGTGACATGGTTTTGGTCGTGGGCTCTCGTACATAAATTGTTAAGGAATGATTATTTTATTAATATCTTTTGAAATACTGAATGTTCAGGATGTTGGATTACGCCAATATTTAGTAGAAATTCTTTACTAAATATCAGTGCTACTGTTATCCGATTTGATCAACTACTTTAGTGGCTACGTAACATAATATTTTATATAGACCGTCAGAATTGAGGAGTCACCTTAAACGTCCTATAACTTTTAAGGGTTAATGTGTAAATAATTGTTGTTTAAGAAAACTAATTTATATTATGGTTTGTATTATAGAAAAACAGAACTTTAATAGCATCAGGTCATGCATCAAGAGTACAATAATCAGTTTTCACAACACCTAATTTAAAACTAAACAAGAATAACTTATCATTCCAAGAACATTTTCTGAACAAAATTATTTTGCCATGTTGTCACTCCATTTGCCCGAAGAACTGCCACTCCCCAAAACTATACAAACTAGCCAGAAACTAACATATTCCAAAAGTCTCACGTATTCCATTTATTTCCTAATTAACTCGGTATCCGGAACGATGGATGAATTTACGCCGAGCACCATGTTTCGTTCAACTTGTTTGATTCGACATCAATGGATGTGGTTGGATGTGGATGTGGTATAAGTACTAAATTTAATATTTGTCTAGATTCGATCTTCAAGGTTAAGAAACGGATCCTGAAGTCGGTCCACGGATGATTCACGGTGACCATCCATTACTTACCCAGACCCGGTCATGCCTCGGACAGCACGATCATGCAGTTGGTCCCGGTTGTCATTCGTAGATATCTGACAGCCGATATGGGTAGTCATAATCCTGATAACCAGTTTTGCCATGGGTTATTTTGTTACCCAGTAGGGTAGGAGCTCGTGGCTAAGTAATAACTTCCGCACGGGTCGATCCGTCAGGTTAAGCTACGCTTGCCGGGGTTGGTCTGTGGATGGGTGACCATCTTCACGTACCGAGACTCCTCCGTGCCTCGGAAAGCACGTTAAGCCGTTGGTCCCGGCTGTCATTCGTGGATCTTTGACAGTCGTTACGGCTCGTCAGAAGCCCGAAAGTCTGACAACCAGTCTTACCAAGGGGTATCGTATCACCCAATTACTGGGTTGTGGAGGTCAGATAGGCAGTCGCTCCATATAAAATACTGGTATTCGGCTGCATCTGGTTAGACTGGAAGCCGACCCCAACGTAGTTGGGAAAAGGCTAGGCAGATGATGATTTTGTTACCCAGTAACCGAGTTGTGGAGGTCAGATAAGCAGTAGGTCCGTGTAAAATACTGGTATTCCGTTGGATCCGGATAGACTGGAGTCTGATTCCAACATAGTTAGGAAAAGGCGTAGCAGATGATGATAAGTCTATATAACAGATAGATCCACACCAGGACCGATGGACTGGCTGGAAAGTGCGCGGAAAATAAAGCGGAGATTGGAAGACATGCTTGTCATTACAGAACATAGAAAAATATCATGCTCAGCCCCGAACTTCGTCTACCTAACTTATTGATGGGCTAGAACTGTCTTGCTAGCACAATAAAGGCTTTGTAGCGGTTACATCGCCACATACGAACTACGTATCAAAGACATGACGTCAAATCCTGCATCGCGCAATTAGAGTTTACCGCGCGAACGACATATATAAGACTATCCGACATCAACAGTTGGGCAGTTGGCCCGCCAGACACAACACCCGTCTGGTTGGAGGATCCTCCCTTTTCTATGGTGGATGAGTGAACTTTACACTCTGTTCCTCATGCCCCTAAAGCTTCACCAAAAAGAACGCGTACTTAGCGCGCGGTAGAGCGCTAGCCTGACGCCGCGCTATATCGCCGAATTGTGTTGCACTATGATATACGTTTACTGTCAAACAGAGCACCGGCGCTACCAACGCCGCGACACTAGCGTTGCTTGCTGCGCTGTACTTAGCGCTCTAACGCTGATTTAGATTTCGTCACAAGTTTGTGGATGCCACAAAATGCGTCGCCAAGATTTTAAAACGCAACCCTGTAAGTAATTAATAACTATTTCTGCCCAAGTATTTTTCAATACCGCATTATGATACTTTTTTGAAAAATACTCTGACAAAAAAAAAGGATATGAATTTAAATCAGAATCAAAATATTTAATTTCACATAAACTTAAATGGGCACTTATGAAACATCAGACTGAAGCTAGGTGGACGGTTCCAATTAGTCGCTTCTTATTGAGAAGAGCCGGCAAGAAACTCCATGGTTACTCTTTTAAAAATACTTGGCTTTTACAATGTTTTCAAATTACAGTGTTAATAGGTATGACAGGACAGTGTAGGCCTGTCAAAAAGTACCAGGTACGTAACAAAATAGATAATGGTCTTCAAATATACACTCTATTAAGCCTACAACGTTCTCACATTCACAAAATATAAAATAATCTATATAAAAGATTAGCTTTCGCCAGCCGCTTCACCCATTTTTTTTTATCTGTGGCATCTCGCAGATTTACAACTAAGGTAGTAGTACTTAAAGAAGACTAGATTAGAAGTACTGCTTAACTGGACTGTCCTGTGGCTGACTTAAGCTACTAAACTCAAAGTCTCTAGCCAGGGGTGAGGCTTCACCCGCGTGATATCTTTATAAATTATAGTGTACTAGCACTTTGCCCGCGGGACCCGTTATTTTTCCCGGGATAGCCTATGTTACTCCATGAAAACTAAGCTTTCTAATGGTAAAATAATTAAAATCGGTCCAGTAGTTTCGGCGCCTATTCAATACAAACAATCAAATCTATCCTCTTTATAATATTAGTATAATGTTACTCAGTGTGATTTGTATTTTTGTTTGTAATGAATAAACTTTAAAACAACTGGACCGAATTTAATGCTAACATAGGCTAAAAAAAAAAAAAAAAAAAATCGAAAACTTGTGACATCTACCAATCCGCATTGGGCACGCGTGGTGGATTATAGCCCACTCCCTCTCATTGAGAGGAGGCCGTGTCCCTGCAGTGGGAAGGTTATAGGCTGCTGATGATGATGATGAACATAGGGTATAATTTATAAAGATATAACGCGGACAAAATCGCTGGCTGAAGCTAGTAGGTATATCATGTCAAATAGAATCGAATGGTACGTATCTTGAAAAACATTGCTCTCCTCCATTTTTTTCCACATCCTCATCTCGCCCTACAGATTAGTGTATACCAGACATCACATCGTAAGAAAGTTATCTCGTTAGTCAGTTATCTACAAACTTATGGTCAACTCGAACCCTCGGGAAGGTTTAATAAATAGAGATTATTGGCCTCTTGTATTTTATGTGGGTACACAGAGAAAAATAAACTTTTTCGCTTTCGAATACAAGGACTAATATGCTTTATGATAGAAACTCGTTATATTGTGTTATAAGTAATGTTAGGATTATATTGTGGCTTAAGGAAGAGCAATAATTTAAATTAATCCTTGGGTTTACGTTTGAAAAATTACTTTTTATTACTTCGTTATTTGTGAACCAGATAAAAATGTGTGTTGTAATTTCCTGAATGACGACAAACCCATATACCGTCCTTAGTTTTGAAAAGTACTATTCTGCTCTGCTGAGTCAACGCCTCTTCCATCATTTTTATCATCCACTACCAACTGTGCTGGTAACCAATGGTAATGGTGACAAAATGATCAATGGCCATCAACAGCCTGCCCTTGTTCCATGTTATTTGGGGTCGGTGCAACGCAACAAGTTTTTTTCTTCCATTCTCCGCTATCAACCGTCAAGTTATCATTCCCTTCTTTTTATTTCATACAATTAATCATCTCTAACACAATCCATTCATCTTTTTTTAGGACTTCCTCTCCCTCTCCATCCATCAACAATATTTTAATCACTATTTGAACATCCCTATACAAGATAAACGATTCATGTCGCTTGGGGGCGACACTACCAAACATTTAAAAAAAGATCTTAACCACCTACCTATTCAAATTTAACTCTATTTTCTTAAACCTATCTATAACCACTTCTTCTACACAACAAAATCGACCAACCCACAGCACACAGATTAAATAATATAGGCACACAATCGAGACATAAAAGTAAACAGTCAAATTGTCTAAACATTCGAGCATTTTGCGGGAATAATAGCTCGTTCTGTATTCAGTACCCTCACATTGAAACTGGTCGTTCGGGACGACTTGTGCATAAGTGGCCTACTATCGAATTTAGTCTTTGCGTTCGGGTTGGCTCGAGGTTTACTGAATTTGTAATGACGTATCGAAAAGAGTGTGAAGTACTCACGCCTGTTTCCCATGGGGAGTAGGCAGAAACTACAGAACGCCACCTGCTACGATCCTTACATACGTTCTTTTTGCTTCGTTTACATTCATACACCGTATTATACGCACGCCGGTTGCGAGTAGCTTTCTGAAGAACATCACCAATAAGGTCGCACTATTTTTCCTTCTAGGGCAACTGATGAGATTGAATGGTATTTAAAAAGCAGATTTGCCTTGTAAATACATTTTGTTATCCGCCTTTCATTAATCCTCTCACGATGATCTAGCCATTTAAGCATACTTTTTTCAATTTTGTCACTAAATCTTCTTCATTAAGATGAGTGTGAAATTGTTTGGAATACAATAAACAATATTTATTTGTTCAAGACTTAAACCTATTTACAATTTTACCTTAGATCAAGCTTTATAACTTAGTGTTAAGATACAAGACCTGTGCAACTGAACTTAAACTAGGAGGACTTCTGTGCTATAAGCACCTGTTACTTTCGTCACCACCGTGATCGAACAGCCATTTATACAAGAGTGGTGCGGTTCAAATGTAAGTATTGCAATATTATTGATTTATTAATTACTATCATGCGTGTGTGTTTGAACATGTGTGTGCGTGTGTGAGTGTGGTGTGTGGTATGATTGTGAGTGCCTAAGTGGCTATATTGTATTTTTATTTCATACTATTTATTATATTTTCAGAATTTTCATAATTTTTACAAAGAAGGAAGTTACCAAATAAATGTTAATACATGGAGTTATACCCCTCGTTCTCTTGGATTAGACATATTCTTTGGCTTAGGATTTTACTTATAGCGTATACTAAGCCAAAGCACATATAACGTTTATTTATCTCGGTATATGTATCCAATATACTCTTTTGATATCAGCATGTTTTGGTGACATTATTAAGTCAGGAGGTAATACATAATTTGATTTTTAATTTTATAAGCGCAACCAAGTTTTTCATCCGTGATGAGGCAATTTTGAAGTCTGCCTCATAACTTTCACATTAAAAATTTACACAGTTTAACTTTTTCAGCAAAATAAGGTAAAAATAAAAACGCGTGCAGGGGAAGCGTTAAAAACGAATTTAAAGCTGTAAAAGCATAATTTTCACATGCTCGTAATACGGACGAGCCTCAGGTGGTAGACATATTAATATAATTAGGGTTCCGTAGTCAACAATGAACCCTAGTTTCGCCAAGTCCGTCTGTCTGTCTATCCGCGGTTTAGCTCAGAGACTCTTAGTACTAGAAAGCTGTAATTTGACATGAGTATTGAGTTAACATATTAATCACGCAGACAAAGTGGTACAACAATAATAATAAACTCGACCAACACCTAAGGAGGCTCGCAGAAAAATATTTAAAAAAAATTAGGGTACCTACCCTACACGTGTGGAGATGTTCTTTTTTTCTCGTCTATCTCATGGTGTGGGGTGTCGTTCAAAATATTGTGGGTGTGTGAAAACTATTTTTCAATTCAGGGATCTGTTTGCGAATTATTAAGCTTTAAAATGCAATTTTTATTTAGAGTCATGTATGTCCCCCCCCCCCCCCCCACCAGCTAAATGATTATACTTAGATTTGTACGAAAAAAAATCACAGCTGTAGTATATAATAACGAATTATTAATCGTTATTTAAAATGTATTTATTTTATTTATTATTTTCTGTGTGTACAAATATAAAAATAAAATTAATTAATCAATTAAAAGGAAAACTATCACAGCTAAGGAGGCTTTACAGGTTAACGAGTAATAATCGGCCAACTTAATTTTGCAGTTTGAAAAACATGTTCTTATACATTCCGTATGGGAGAACATGTTTGCCATACGTAATGTAAGGGAGAACATGTTTTTCAACTACAATGTTATGTAAGTTTGTTCTTGGGATAAAATTAATTCATCCCAACTACGGAAGCCTTATTTGTGCGTGGTCCACACGCACATGGCCGGTTTTTTGTCTCTGTCGTCATAAAATTAATGATAGAAATAAAAAGATATGAAAATAAGCCTTAAGCCAAGTGAAATTATAAATATTAATATTTAAAAAACTCCCGACACGAACATTTCCTCATTTCTCTTTCCTACTCCATCACCAGACCCTGTTCATCATCAATCTATAAACTATTCATTGAGCCCATAACAATGAGCCCAAAACCGATACGATATTCTGCAAATTCCAGGCGATACTGCAGCATCAGTTCAAGGTTACTATGTTCTTTTAATATCATTCAAGTAACAGAATACTACATTTCAAATTAATCAGACCTGTGGAAGACGCTCAGATCCATTCATCAACTAGAAAAGAGCCGTTAATCTTCAAACGGTGGATCCGATTTTGAACATGTCTAAGAATCCTCGGTAGTAAACCGGCTTTCAAATAAATAAAAACTGCATTCAAATCGGTTCACCCTCTTAAGAGCTACACACACAGAACATCCCTGTTTTTGTGTCAGGGGTTAATAAGTTTGTACAAATTCATTGTCAACTTACGTTAAAAATATTGTTGTACGAACGTTTTAAGTCAAAAGTTTTAATTTGTTTATTGGTCTTTCTATGGAGGATGATTACGTCCTAAACGTGTTGATACGTATTATTAACCCATTTTCCAAAATAACAGCTTACATTTATACATTCTCATGTTGGCTATATAAGTTGTTAGGAGAAAAGGGTCGCGATGGTTCCCGTAGGTAATAGCCAATCTACCTGTAACTACACTCTATTAGGGTTTTAATAATGTGGGTTCAACATGTTGTATCATGTTTACAGAAGTTCGAATTTTAATGTTTTTATTTTAGGTCGGGTAGGCTCAAGCGCCAATGTTACTGTTGTAAATCTACACATTCTTAGATAAATGGGGGTTCGCAGAAACTACAGTACGTCTACCATGAGATTTCATCGAAAAATTACTCGCTAGCGTAATAACGTGGATCAAATAGATTTTGATAATGCTTGCCGCATGATTTTTACGGAGTCTTACGCAGCCGCTAAGGCAAGCTCGTTATGTCGTGTCGTCTAGCTAACTGCACCTTTATGTTTTGTTTCTTTCTTTCTCATTAATAAGAAGAGAGAACGGCTCAATGCTCAAAACGTATCGCTATGCAAAAAATGTCATGATAGTCAATATCACGAAATAATCTGACTATAAATAGAGAGGTTGGCGGTTAGTGGACTACTTGTTTATGGTATTTAGAGGTTGGTGGATTTGTTTTTCCTTGTCACTGTCGTCTATTGAATTTGTAATTTTGATGACGTTGTGTGGTTCGCGGCGTTTTTTACTTTAATTTAAAATAAAATAAGTTTACAAAAATAGAATATTTTCTAAACTTATTTTAATTTTGGCATGAAATTCACGTTGTTCACTTCGTTGGTCTTCAAATTCAGCGACCACTAACATATTCCATGCAGGTATTTACACTAACATATTCTGTGCTAAATAAGCTTATTTAGCATGGAATATGCTAGTGAAAATTATTAAAGTCAAAATTTTGTCTTGACTTTATTTTGACTATAATCATTTTAATGTAATGCTAGTGACCTACCTAACTAATACTGCAAGCGTATTTTTCGACTGTCAAATGTATGACTCATGGTGCCGTTTTGTATGGTGATAGCTGAAAAACGTTAGTGACTATTGAATAGATTACGTTAGGTATCTTACCTATATAAATCTTATTGCTCATGGTACGAATTTTAATTGTTTCTTTGATCGCTAGGGGCGCTGTACAATCATAATCATCATTTGAGCCGAAAGACGTTCACTGCTGGACATAGGAAGCACCGCCACTTCGACCGATTCTGTACCTCCCGCATCCAGCGGATTCCTGCGGCCTTTACAAGGTCATCGGTCGGTATGGGAGGTCTTCCAACGCTATGTCTTCTGGTATACGGTTGCCACTCCAGAACCTTTCGGATCCATCGGCCATCTGTTCTGCGAGCAATGTGCCGTGCCCATTGCTGTACAATATTTCATGTATATCATTTACAGAGGCGCTAGAAAGTTTTGGTTATGTAAAGTCATGGTAGATCTATAGAACGCCACCTAGCTACAATCCTTATATACTCCTTTTTGCCAGTTTGTCATAGGAACCTATGCTTTCGAATAGGCAACTAGCTTCATATTTCTGACTGACAGACCCCTTGAAAATTTAAAAGTGCCTGTAAATGGATTAACTGAAACCGACGTGTCCAGGCCAGAAGCGCCCACGCATTACCCGGACAACCCCGCTCACATACCCGATGTACCCGTCCACAGAGGCCTAAACTGCCAGATCGCGCAGGACGTACTAGACGATGAGCTGCGGTCTGACCATCAGCCCGTGCTCGTTCGCCTATCTGACCACACGACACGAGTTGCCCATCTAGCGCCACGCCGACGCACGGACTGGGAGATTTTCAAGGATAGGATGGAAACCACCACATCTACTCAGCCAGTCAACAACGTCACAGAAGTGAACGAGCTGACTGAGGGGCTCACTGCTTGCATGCAGAGCGCCTTAGAGACGGCGAAATGCACTTCAACCACACCTCAGGGCCGCTATAATAAGCTCCCCCGCTCACATAGCAAACATGATCGCCGACAACAGGCGTTTGTGTAAGCAGTGGCAACAAACTAGATGCCCCACCATGAAAAACCGGCTTAACCGGCTCATGAACAAGGTGAAGGCCAAACTACAGGCAAACACCAACGAGGGAGACTGGGAGAACTACATCCACTCCGCTGACAGCGACTGGACGTCGGTACATAGGATCTGCCGACGTCTAAAGAACAACCTAGCCCCGGTGCGCCCGCTTCTAATATGCGACAGGGTCAAAATATTCGCTGCCCACCTGGAGAGTCAATTTACGCCAAACCCAACCGAAGCTTACGACCATGTCGAAACAGTCGAACAACACCTTGAAGAGTACTTCAAGACAATAACTCAGAGAAGAGGTAAACCTCTCAGCGAACAGATGTGCATGATAGCACTCCCACCCCCTCCTAGGACGGGGATTTCATGGGCTGAGAGAAAAATCCCACGAGCAAGGGGCCTTAAAAGCCCCAAAACCGATTCCTCGTGCTCCCTTCGGGGGCGCAAAGACGACCAAGACGCAGTCGGGCAGTTGCCCACCAGACACAACACCCGTCTAGTTGGAGGATGCTCCCTTTTCTACATATGGTGGATGAGTGAACTTTACACCCTGTTCCTCATGCCATGAAATTGGTGACCCCGACATGATGAACGTCAACGCAGCCTTCGTGCAACTACATCAGCGTGACGTCATCATCATCACTCCCGCAAGATTTTGTGAGGCGAATCACACGGCCAGCCAGCATCCACGGCTTCAACGGGTATCCTGACCACCAGCATGCAGCAAACGCACATTCCTGGTCATCACCCTCAGCCTCATCAGCAGCCTTGGCACAGCACCTGCACTTTCAGCCGGTCTCACAAGCAGAGCTCTTTCTTCCCTCTCCTGGTCGACGCTAGCAGTCAGCCACAACCCGGTGCTATACCACATCCGACTCACTGGATCGTGGCGCAGCGCCACCACACGCCTCAGCGCCGATTCACTGGGGAATCACCGCAGACAGTTCCGACTCACCGCGAACTATGCGGCACCAGGTTCCGACTCACTGGAACCTCCACCCAAGATACAAGACTCAGCCCACTATCGACCTCCGGTCTACGGAGGGGAGTGCTGTATGTGAACGCCACATACGAATTACGCATCAAAGACATGACGTCACACAAATCTACATCGCGCAATTAGTGTTTACGACATTATAAGACTATCCGACATCAATAATCGGGCAGTTGCCCGCCAGACACAACACCCGTCTGGTTGGAGGATCCTCCCTTTTCTATGGTGGATGAGTGAACTTTACACCCTGTTCCTCATGCCACGAAACTAGAATACGAGAACTTTAAATATTAAAGATATAGTTTTTTTTTATCTTTAGACGACCATCATCTCATCAGACCGAACATATTGCCAAATCACAAATTCAAAGACACAAAAAAAAAATGCAAAACCATCCCAAGACAATCACGTACGTACAAACATACAGAGCAATAAGTATCAACTTCCCTCTAGGCTTATCAAAATAAAGGCGAGCAATAAACGGGCCGGAGGAGCATCGCACAAATTGGCGCTATTACTGAAATTCAGTAGATGTTATGTTTTTGTTAGTAAATTAGGGTTTAGGGGAGGATTTGCTGTAGTTCTTTGAATTGTGAACCAATTATGGTTAGCAATAATACCAGCCTATCTATTACTGTCCCACTGCAGGGCAAAGGCCTCTTCTCATACACAGAAGGCACAAGCACTGATCACCACGCTTGCTCAAGACGGGTTGGTGCTTTCAGACTTAGATTTTCGTCGTACTTGATTATCGTCGGCACGTTTGGCGCAGTGGTTAAGCGATTGACTTCTGCACTGCGTGTCGCGGGTTCGATTCCCGCACGGAACAAATATTTTTATGACCTACAAGTAGTTGTTCCGGGTCTGGCTGTTTGTATATGTGAGTTTAAATGTTTGTAAACGCATCCACGATACAGGAAAAATTGTAGTTTGGGGCAATGTTTAAAAAAAATTAAATATTAACTATAAGTCCATTTTTCCTCACGATCGATGTTTTCCTTCACCGATGTCAATAATGTCCAAGATAAACTCGGAAAGTATATTTTAATTGAAAAAGTCACATTGGTACTTGCCCGGATTTGAACTCATAACATCTTGTATAGACAGGAGGCCTTAGCCACTGGACCAACATACAATTTGGAAATTTATCTAAAGAAAAAAAATCGTAAAAAAAACTGCGAGCTGATTTTTAAGTGGCATTTTAGGCTTAGGCTGTTCAAATTTTATACTATTTTATTACTAGTTGGATTTGAAAAAAGTATTTTTGCTACAGGCTATTAAACATCACGCTAGCACCCATAGGCGCCGAGAAAAAAGAAAAATAACCGATTATTATTACTTTTTGAACAGCCTTGTACTTTTCGCCAAAAAGAACAAGAGTTATTCAAATAAATGATAACAAGTAAGGTTGCATTTTGACTTGAATTTTCTAGGCTGCCTAGTTTCACACAAATACTATAAATTGCTGTCCCCTGTTTTGCCGTTCTACTCTTGGATTGCATCGATGAGTTGAGAGGTAGTATTGCAGATCTTATATAAAAATATACAGAAGTATGCATGAGACGAAAAGCGGCATTTTTAACTTCTATTTTTTACCATTTTGATTCTAATCTGGCAAAAAATCAATTTTTACCAAACTTCTAAAAGCCAGCTTGAAGATAAAAGTATAAAATTGGGACCCTACTTAAAAGTCACGATAATCCTATGAATATATCACTAGGTATATAGATCCAAAGTCACCAAACGCTCACCAACCCAAATCTATTCCGCTTGTCTCCTCTATACGACTGATTTCACAAAGTTAACTAATTACAAAATATTTTAAAACCACCCTTATAATTTACATCCTAAGGTTGATATTAATCGCAAGAGCAACATTGTAGGTCTCCACAGAGGCGTTTGGCGTAGTTTCTCTGATTAGTGCTGCACCCGCCAACTGTCGATTATTGAATTATGTACAGAATTGATTATTCACGCCATGCTCCGTCAAGTGTAACCCACCGATACGTGTGACATGTGCAATTCTGTGATAATTTGATTAGGTCTTGAGCTAGATGTTTCAGGTAAACCTAGAACTATTAATATCGATAATATTATAGAGGCATTTTGAGAAATTATTTATTGAAGGTTATTGGAAATTCAATTGGGAGTAGAAAAGCCAACACCAACAACATTAATCAAACACCACAGCACCACTAGTAAATAGGTAAATATTGCCCAACACTAAATGCACTATGATTATTTTGTATCAAAATTCAAATTTAGTTTCATTGCTTGGCAATCAAATTAATTTCTCTTGAAATTTAATCCTAGCTATCTAACTGATTTTGAACTCGTACTTTAAAATTTAATATTCATTCCTTTTAACATGATTAGATTATTAAAGAGTTTTTTTTAAATATTTGTCTTACCATAATCTTGTTAGTGGTAGATAGTAATACAACAAGTTTTTGTTTTGTTCTTTTTTACCTTCAATTATATTCTTCATGCACAAAATAACGACTTCAAAGAATGCAGTCTCCGAAAATTGTACAAAAAAACCTTATATTGTAATAGAGAATAAGGAAAAGAAAGCCACAGCACCAATCATAACTAACGCTGGAAAGTAAGATAAAAGGTTTAGTTGCAGACAAACAAATTGACTGTCCCCCTTTTCTCAAGGATGCATGAGGGCTACCTAATCGAACGCCAGTCGATTTCGATATCGATATAGTTAATACGTCCCATCACTAAAAACAAAGCGCTCAACTGTGTTCGCATCCAGTTTCCCGCATATCTTGATTGTGCGCTCAAACACTCAGCTATACATTTTGTGTTCCGTTAATTTTCATTCAATCCAAAATGTTTGTTTTTATTCAATTCAAGCTGGTTAAGGTACAAGGTTATGGTTTCAAATCCGGGCAAGTACTAATGTAACTTTTTAAATTCATAATTATGTACACACGGCTACACATCAAGCTATAAATTTCCAGTATAAGCTGACCTCGCATTGTACGACAATCCTATACGATGCGAGATCAGCATAAACTGGAAACGTATAGCTTGATGTGTAGCCGTGTGTGTACTTCTGAGTTTATCTTGGCCATTACCTAACATCAGTGAAAGAAACCATTGTGAAGAAATCTGAAATCACCAACCCGTCTTGAGCAAGTGTGGTGATCAGTGCTCGTGCCTTCTCTGTATGAGAAGAGGCCTTTGCCCTGCAGTGGAACAGCTGCGCAAAGGCAACATTTTTTGACGTGTTTTTAATACCTATTAATAATTTTGTTTAAATAAATCAGCCTCTCTTTTATGGCCCTGGGTCTAATCCCCAGGACTGGCAAAGTAATTGGGTTATTTTCCGTTAAAAAAATCTCAGTAGTAATCTGATGTGTGTAGTATGACTGCCTCGTTGGTCTAGTGGTCGCAAGCGTTACTGCTGATCATGAGGTCCTGGGTTCGATTCCTAGATCGGGCAAAGTGTCACTGGGTTTTTCTTTCTGGAATTTCTCAGTAGCAGCCCGGAGTCGGGATTTGTGCCCGGTTGATGGCAATAGGCTCGCCCCCTATTACATGGGACTTAAATATAACTGGCGAAATGTGGGTGTAGGTACACTTGTGCCCAACCCTTCGGAGAAATAAGGCGTAATGTTATGTATGTAGACACATAACATCACGCCATCATTCATTGTCTTGTGAAATAAAACTCCTTCACCCAAGCATGGGCACTTACCATTCTGATACCGCAATATAACAACCTTACCTTACCATATTAACAATACCTATGATGTACCATAACCTGTACTTTTACCTTCGGTGCACCATTTAGTACCACCATTACCTTTAAACCATACCACTACTTTTACCAAAAATGTCAACCATTTGCGCGTCCGTGAACTCGAAGCGACAACCGATCAAGAAGGTTTTCTAAATTGGTCACACCCGCCATTACCTTTCACTGACAGCTGTACCAAAGAGAATCCCACGAATTGTCCATTGCCATCCCATTTAGTCGATTACAAATAATCGAATACAAAATACATTAATCCTTGATCAAAACCTAACACTTGATTTTTGCCCGGTTACCCGGCTTGACTTGCTTAAAGCTAAAATGGAAATGGACAGGACACATATAATTACAGGAATAGACAAATGGAGCAAAACAATAAAATTGTTCATTGGTATCCTAAAAGTAAAATAAGGAAACGAGGCAGACCATCTTAGCGCTGGGCCGATGAGATCAAGACAATGGCAGGAAGTTAGTGGAGTAGGATGGCCAGGAATAGGAGTAAGTGGAGACAACTGGGAGAAGCCTTTGCCAAAATGGCAAACAGACTATGTAGAGTGCAGAATCATTAAGCAAATATTGTAACAAAAAAAAACAGAACAACTGAATAACAGCTAATTATTATTAATAGGCTTGCCTTCAAATACATAGTCGGTAATGTGGGTGTTACAATACGGGATCCCTTCTTTTCGCATAATGTTCTTTGTCCTAATATACTTCGGCATAACGATTTTGGCACAATTTGTTTTGGCATAATAATACTTCGGCATAATTTTTTTAGGCATACATTTTATGTTGGCATAATCAGCTTTAAGACTAATTTGTTTTGGCATAAATTTGATTCGCATAACGTTAGTAGGCTTAATGACTATTAGCATAAAATAATATATATATTTTCCTTTTCTAGTAGATACGTACTCCAGACTTTGGGTGGAAATGGTGGTGGTGAACTTGTAGTGCCCCATACATAATTCTGATCAAACCAATTTGCTATAGTTTCTGTAACAATTAAATAATATTGTTGGTTAAAAATTTAAAATGCTGTGCAACAAAAGTTAGTGACAGGACCGAATTGCTGCAAAACCGACTCCACGTAGTCTTGTTTGTCCTACCCCTAGAGTGTAATTTAAAATCGCGTAGGCGCGTGGGGCCGCCGGAGGCCCGCAGCGCCGGAGCCGTGACAGAAACCCTGCCTGCTGCATGCTCGCTTGAATGCAGCATGCTGCACGCTTGCTTGCATGCTGCATGCTTGCTTGCATGCTGTATTCTTGCTTGCATGCTGTATGCTTGCTTGCTTCATGCTTCCTACAGCGAAAAAAAAACCCACAAAATTGTTCAATAAAAATATGTTTTAATATCATTATGCGTAAATAAATTTATGCTTTAGGATATTATGCTTAAAAAAGTTATGCTTTTGAATATTATGCTTAATCATTATTATGGTTAGAGAAATTATGCTCAAAAAAATTATGCGTAAGCTGTTATGCGTAATTATATTATGCGAAAATATAATTATGCCAAACAAAATTATGCTAAGTTATATTAGGTCTTAAAATTTTATGCAAATGGATAGGGAACCTTACAATACACCTCTGTTTTACAGGCTGGATGTTATTTTATATCCAATTTGCACGCCGAGATTAAAGGCAGAATAAAAGATCACTTTCTGTACATTATTTACGCAATTTTTTATTTTGTTTATGTTTAATAAAGTATAGGTACGTATTCATTAAGAATAAGTAGGTATATTTTACAGAAAACATTCCTCAAAACTTTAAATCTCACACCAATAAATCCTGTCTTACAATTTAGTCTAAACCATTGGCTCGTGAAAATACTGGAGACATCTGTTAACAAATTAAACATAATTTCTCAGTCATTTGCTTGAACAATTTCTTTGCTTTCCTTTTGTACTAGTAGCGCCATCTCGTAGTCACGTCTGGAACTAATAAGAGCTTTGGTTTGCTTATTGCTGTAAACTCACCGAATGCTGTTTTTTATCATTGGTATAATTATATTTTTTTGTGATGATTCGTTTTTTATTATTACCCAATGATACCTTTTGTATTATTGTGATTACTAAACGATTAAGTAAAATTTCATAGTCAAGTCAAAATTTAAAATACCTACCTACTTCAATACAATACCATTGCTTTGTGGGACTGGGTCAGAGTTGATTGAGTTGGGCAATGCATAACAAAGTGATATACTGAAGTTTGGCTCAGCAATTTCTCTATCATGGACACGTGAATTGTCAAATCGTTTATTCAGTTATCGAGTTTACAGTGTTTGTAGGTATCTGACTCTACAGTCCGGGTGATTAATTCTTAAGCAAATTGATTACCAACTTAAATTGTCTGTATTTTCAAATCATTACAATCATTCTTTGACTGTTGTACAAAATGCCATCAAATAACCCCATCCCCAACTAGCTTATTTCCTACATATAGAATTTGTATGAACCGAGCTTAAAGATCCTACGTCATTTTTAATTACCATCTGCCCTCAAGATGTAGCTTGTGCAGTGCGTCCGTTGCCTAACTGGAAGTCTCCAGGGCCGGACGGGCTGCACAACTTCTGGATCAAATGGTTTATAGGGTAGCACGCTCGCTTGGCGGCTCAGTACCAGACTTCATTGTAGTCTGGTTTGCTACCCCAGTTCTTAACGACAGGAGTTACCCACCTGCTCCATAAATCTGGTAGCACCGCGAAACCCAAAACTTTTTGTTTAAAGATTCTACGTCAATTTGAGGAAAATTGAGGCAAATATTGACGTAGGGTTTCAAATTAGGGTACCAAATAATTTGACTGAATTTACCTAGATACCTACCTATAACAACTTTGTTGTTTAGAGATCGACAATGTTCTGTCCACGTCATAATGTGACCAATAACACGTCTTTAATAAATCTGTCCTCAATTTGTCGAGGTGTATCAAACGCCTACTGTGTAAGTCAGCCAGTACCTCAGTCCCTCTATCATATGCTTCTACTTTCCCAGCGAACTTTTAGATTTTGTATCTAAATCTTGAGCTATTGTTGCTTCGTGCTAAACACCTTAAAAGATTACAGATGCGTACTTACTCAAATTATACATTACTTACTGTAAACTCTTTCCGTACTTCACTGAATCCAAAATCTTCAAAACAGCTTATCATTGAAGCTTCCTTAAGCATCCCTACGTCCCTTACACTCTAAATCTCATTAAACCGAAGTAATAAATTTTATTTTAGGGGTCCCTCTGCCTGGATTACAAATAGTCTCATTACATTGTTTAGATAATCCTGATAGTGTTTAAATTAAGTAGGGGATACATTACACACCCTACCTCAGTGTCATTGAAAACCGGCAAGGATAGAGATTCTATTAAGGATTATTCTTATTAATTGTAATTTTATGAGGATTTGATAAAATGTAGGCAGTGTAAAGAGTACCGCTAGCGGCAGTCTATACACTCTCGGATAACGTGCCGTTAGCGGCATAATAGTGGCGCTGCCTTGGCTTGGCTAATGTGCCGTAAGAATTACATTGTCATTGTCACTATTTCACTCTCACTTGTTATTTTGTTTGATTGTTGAGGTAAGTTCGGTGACCTAGACCACATTCCCAAAACATTACATTTTCTTGTGCCTAAACGGACCCATGTCGTTGTGTGGTCACAGTTCTAACCTAACCTACCTTTCAGTCATTTTCATTTGCTAAGCCAAGAGGCTACACTTAAGTTTAGCCGGCTAATAGATGAAAGAAATTTACATTAGCCTTTCCTCAAAAACAAAATAACAAGTGACAGTGACAATGCAACGCTCAACAATCAAACAAAAAAACAAATGACAGTGACAATGACAATGCAATGCTTACGGCACTTTAGCCGAGCCGAGGCAGCGCTACTAATATACCGCAAATACCGTGTGCCGCTAGCGGCACTCTATACACTTCCTAAAATTTATGGGTGGTATATCAGTCTGTTTTTACAGGACTGCCCAAAAAGGAGTGTAATGTTTTCAGGGTTCATGTATGTATTTATGTGAGTTTCTTTGTTCCAGCATAATTATGTAACTTTTAAATGCCAGAACAGATTAGGATAATGGGTATCGATAGAATCCTTACATCATCCCGTAGGCTATAATAGAGATAAATAAAATTGTCATTGCAGTCGGGGGACCTTAAAACTGTACCACACAACGACACAACGATCCCTCGACAGCAATGACAATTTTATTTATGTTTTTAGTCAGCGAGTAAATGAGTGACCTTTCGCTTTGTATAAACAGTTTTATTTTTCGTATTTGTTCTTCATTTTCTTTTAGTGTGTTGGGGAGAGAATTGAATAAAAGACATGAGGTTGGTATTTTTTTATTGTTTTAACATAACATAACATCACACCTTGTTTCCCCGAAGGGTTGGGCAGAGGTGTACCTGTAGTAGGTACACACACATTTTGCCAGTTATATTTAAGTCCCATGTAATAGGGGGCGAGCCTATAGCCATTAACCGGGCACAAATCCATACTCCGGGCCGCTACTGAAAAATTCCAGATAGAAAAACCCAATAACACTTTGCCCGACCCGGGAATCGAACCCAAGACCTCATGCTCAGCAGTAGCGCTTGCGACCACTAGACCAAACGAGGCAGTTTTGTTTGAACCCTTTGTATAAATACTTTTGGCACTTTTGAACAATCAAAATTAGCATCTGCTGTAGCTAGTTGTTGTGTAGTGGAGTAGTGGTAGCCCGCGACTTACGAGTTCCTGGGTTTGACCCCAAGCAGGCACTTTACTTTGTGTAAAAAAAAAACATCACTACTGCTCCCCGCGAGGTGGATTATGGCCCACTCCCTCTCACAGACAGGAAATCGGAATAGATTTCTATTCCATTCTTCTCTATACGAAACTACCTCTTGTAAATTTTGACATTCAAAAGTGCCTCATAAGTACTACCGAAGAACTTCATATTTATTTATTTATTTAAACTTTTCACACTCAAAAAATTACAAAGGTGGACTTAATGCCTTAGGCATTCTCTACCATGCGGGAAAGTCCGAAAGGGATACCGTGGCCCCCTGGCATTGCACAGGCAACAGAAGGAACACGGGTGGGTTTTAGTCAGTAAGAGTCTGACACGCCCTCCCGCTCCACCCAGAGCGGGAGGAGTCATTTGATGATTTCCCACCCAAAAAAAAAAAAAAAAAAGGCATTCTCTACCAGTCATCAAGGGTGGTGAAGAGATTAGATGGCAGGTGCTCTGTTTGAGTGGAACAAAGAAAAAACATTTTATTAAAATATATCATTAGAAATAATTATATTACACATACATTCATATCTAAGCATTTTGAAAACAAAATCCCGTGAACACGATGACCACATCTGTTACCGCCCCGGTTCTATAGCGGCTGAGCGCTGCAAGCAGAAATAGTCTTTACGGTGTAACTTCTTCGATGGTACCTAATTGAAATGAATTATTTGACTTTGACATTACTATTATAATACTATGATATCCAAAAATTACGTGGTTAAAGGTCGAAATCCATGCTGCGTAGTATAAGCACGGAGAGTTTACGTGCTTTAACTACGCGCTATATTATTGTTTCTTAGGCACGCATCCGTACGCAGCTATGGTACGCAGCGTGGCCGTGGGCCGCAGTGGCTGATTCCATCTACGTTTTCATACAGAGCGTAGCTTAGAACACGTGCGTAGCTGAGCCGTGTGACACCTTTGGAACAGCGCCTTAAGAGAGATTATGCGTAAGTAAAGGTCTATCATACAAAAACAAATTCATGCAGCACCATTTGAAATAACTCAAGCAAGTCAACACCACAAATATTGGAATTACATTAGAACTCGTCCAAGGTGGAGGCACCAAATTTGCGGTCCCATAAACACGTCTCCTTGACACTGCGGTGCTAGCGCAGTTCGCAACTTTGCTAGTTGGCGACCGCAGTGCTCGGTCGCTGCTTGTACACTAACTAAATCTTTTGTTTGAGCTGGATAAATGGGTTAGCTGTGTTTTTGGATGAGGTCAAGTGATTATTTTTAATTCTATTTTTGGGTAGCACATTAACACTGGTCCTGGCTGTCATTCGTGGATCATCGTTACGGGTCGTAAGAAGCCCGAAAGTCGGGCGACCGGTATCACTTTAGAGGCATGAGGAACAGGGTTTAAAGTTCACTCATCTACTATAGAAAAGGGAGGATCCTCCGACCAGACGGGTGTTATGTCTGGCGGGCCGACTGCCCGACTGTTGATTTCGGATAGTCTTATCTATGTCGTTCGCGCGGTAAACTCTAATTGCGCGATGCAGGATTTGTATGACGTCATGTCTTTGATGCGTAGTTAGTATGTGGCGGTGTAAACGCTACATCACTAAGGGGTATCGTGTTACCTAGTACTGGGTTGTGGAGGTCATAGGCAGTCGCTCTATGTTGAATAATATACTGATATTCAGATTCATTCGATTCGACTGAAAGTTGATGATTTTCTCGAAGATTTTTGCCTACCTATGTGTGCTGAGTTCTACCTATGTGGTCCAGCAGATCACAAAGGTTGAACTGAGCAAACATAGGTAGAACAAATTATATATAAAAAAAAAAAACATTTATTTTGGACCAAACACTTGTATACATTTTATAAACTGTCAAGCAGGTTGGCAACCTGCTTGACAGTTTGTCGGCAGGATTAGCGCTGATCTTAAAAGATTTGGTATAAACAATTTAATTAAACATCTAAGTAGGTAGAAGGAAGGGAGGAAGGTAGGTGGGTAGATTCATAAATAATATACGTAACTAGACTAAACCCGTTACACTATTACCTTACCTACTCCTATCAGAAGATTGTTTAAAAGAATAGAGATAAAGGATTTTTAGAAAGATGTTTCTAGTAAACCGTTCACGATGCAACCAATCCTCAACTAGTTACTAACGCGTTAGTAAGTCGCGTGTATGAACCACAATATACAATACTAATTCTGTGATATTCTGGCTACTCATTAGTGATTTCAGTTTATAACACGTTATTTCTGAGTAGCGTCGTGGACGATTACTCACATTCATTTATAATGTAGGTATGTACTATTTACATTCAAATAAATATGATATGTTCTAAAGCAAACGTCCCAAAATAACATTGAGAAAAATCAATACGTTTATTTATAAACTCACCCCAAATCAAATATGAGTTAAACATCCAGCGTGTACTTGCATATTAATCAAATAAACATATCAAAAGGACTTCCGTTTACCGGTCACGGGTTGTGCCATAATAAACAGGGCGAGTATCGGTCGGCCGTTTATGACTTCGATAAATAAGTAGATTATTAATTGTTGTACAATTTTGTTTTATTTGCCTCCAAAATGGTAGAGATAGGATATTTGTGTATTATTTTGAAGAATATTAGATTGATTCGTGTGTGTGTTATTGTTTAGTATATGATAAAGTTTAGTCCCCCGTTCTTCATTGTGTATGAATGAATGATTTATTTATTTTCCAGAATTTAAGTACTTTTTTTTTACTATCCTGTGCTGTCCTATTCCTGAGCAAAGGCGCTTTACCCACCATCATCATCATCATCATCATCACCACCATCTTTCGCAAGCCCACGCGTCCTCTTTCCAGTTTTGATGGAACCGATCCAGCTCGTCCGGCCATCTCCTACGTGCTCTGCCACGAACCCGCCAGTCTGTGCCATCTCAAGGCACCAGGGGCCTTATTATAAAGTATTAATGCCATCATTATTCCACTGAGCAAAAAGGATAGTGCTAGCGGCCTTGTATAGCTCCGTCTTTCATTCACACTGGAATAATTGTGGCTTTAATACGTCATAATACGGCCCCAGTTCTGTGCTATCTGGGCCCATAGTTGGTCGGCGACAGACATGTCCTGCCCAGTTCCATTTAAGTTTACCAGCCTGTTGAGCCCCGTCAGCAATCTTTGTTTTGGAACACGCTATTGTATAGGTACTTACTACGTGGTATTAATTACGAATGGTTTCCACTATATTCGACTTTTCAGTCGTACAAATATTTAAGTTTCCAATATATTAATGTCCGATGTTTGATTTTTACCAGAATTTGGGCATGTTGACGGCATTGCCAATGGCCTTCGCACAGGTTTTAATAGCGTAGGTGCCACGGGAGACGCCCTGGGCGTCGGGAATCGCAGGCCGATTCCCGGCCACCGTAGGCCCGGGCTTGCGGACGGTGAGTAATGGGTAGCTCGCCGTCCGATAAGGAACAGGCCCGAGTCGACGGCGCGTTGTGTCCCACGCGCGCCTCAAAGAGATGTCAGCAATTGAAGCGGTCTGATGGGACCAATGCTTGCCGGGGTGGTGGGAAAGTCCGAAAGGGATACCGTGGCCTCTGGCAAATACAGGCAACAGTTGAAGGAACACGGGTGGGTTTTAGTCAGTAAGAGTCTGATACGCCCTCCCGCTCTGGGCAGAGCCGGGATACAGAGCCGGGATACCGTGGCCCCCTGGCATTGCACAGGCAACAGTTGAAGGAACACGGGTGGGTTTTAGTCAGTAAGAGTCTGATACGCCCTCCCGCTCTGCCCAGAGCGGGAGAAGTCTTTTGATGATTTCCCGCCCAAAATAAAAAAGGTACGAGATGTATCATTTTAAGTAGTTATTATTTTTATGAGCAACTTAGGAGCTTAGGCTAAATAAAAACAACAGCGCCTTTTTCCTTCACGAATGAATGGATTTTCAATATTATTATTAAGAGCCCGTATTGTCCCACAGCAGGGCACGACCTCTATACTCTCTTTCCACTTCTTTCGATGTAAGGCGACTAGGAACCAGTCTTTGTTGGATTAATTTTATACTCAAATAAAATTTTAAGTAAAAAAAGTGAATGGTAGATTTTTGCTTGAATGATTAGAAAGCACGTTGGAATAGGTCCAATCAATACTTCTCTTCACCCCATAGATCACCAACCTGCTTCGCACAAACACAATCTATAACCGTCCCTACCAAATGCATTTACCGACGCGTGCATTTACAGCTCATTTATTCCGAATAATACCACTATCTAGACCCTTATACGGAGTTAATTCACAAATCCCTTGAAATCTTCTCGGGTTTCGAATGTAATTTATGGGCTTGGCTTAATTTCGTGCTTTAAAACGTGATTTGCTTGACTGGGACATGGTTTAGGGTTTGTTGAAATGAAATAGGGGTTTTGTTGTGTCGAGTTTGTAGTATAGTATAAGGTGTGTGTAGTTTCATGTTGTCTTCTATTTTTTGGTCTTCATTCGTTTTCGTGTCGTTAGTGACTAATCTGGTGTCAGAGTTTTATGCCACCCGTGGGCCTCTGACTTGGCTTCATTTGCCGTCGAGAAATATCTCTCAGGCATGCCGGTTTCCTCACGATATTTTCCTTCACCGTTTTTGAAGCAAATGATAATTATACAATAAGCACGTGAACTTGAAAAGTCAGAGGTGCGTGCCTTGGGTTCAAACTCGAGACCTATGACTTGGCAGCCCGTCGGCCACACCCCTTTTTTTTTTTTTTTGGTTGGGAAATCATCAAATGACTTCTCCCGCCCTGGGTGGAGCGGACGGGCGTGTCAGACTCTTACTGACTAAAACCCACCCGTATTCCTTCTGTTGCCTGTGCAATGCTAGGGGGCCACGGTATCCCTTTCGGACTTTCCCGCAACCTCGGCAGGCAATGGTCCCATCGGACACCTTCACTTGCTGACATCTCTGACGGGCACACCCTAACCCTGGTTTAACCTATCACTCACCGGATTTTTGGTAGATAGGTAACTTTGGCTGGGTAGATATATAATAAAAATACACCGTTACTGTCTCATGGTTTTATTCTTGTATAATTTATTTTATATAAAAAGTGGTACAGTCTGTTACAAAGTAGGATGATAACTTAGGAATAGTTTACATCTGAGATGAATAAGTAACAATACAATTTTATGATCAGATGTCCTAGCTAGGTTACCTAGTAGCCCGTATTAAGGACAAGAAGGTTTTATTCATAGTAAAATTAAATGTTATTAAGTATAAAGGAATGAAATAAAATAAAAAACAGTACTTTTTCATTTTAGTTTTATTTTCCGAGATATATAAACTCAAGTACACCACAATACACAAGACGCTAGCTGGAATTGTTATTTATGGCTTAGGTAGATATATCCAGCAACGGACGGCATCGGTTGAAATCGTGTCGATATCATATTGTCGTGTTTGTTTCTAGCTGTCTTCCTGGATTTGAAGTTAAATTCTTAGGTATTTACTTTTGCTTCCTTATTCCTATCTTACTTTTGTCAAGTAGCTGCTTCCTTTTCCTATAACGGTTGTCGAAGGTAAGTTGTACCTAATTGTTTGAATCTTCGTGCTTAGTAAGCTTAAGTCGCCTTATACAATTCCCACGATAAGAAAACGGATGTAAATCTGTTATACTTGTAAACCGACTAGCCTGATTTCACCTTTGTCTAAAATATCTAGATTAATCTAGCTTAGCTTAGCTGTAGTGTATCTGAGTAGATGTCGATAATTATGATAAGCAAGATACCTAATGCGTATTATTTCTGCAATAGGTCTAAGATCTGTAAAGAAGAAGTAGAAAGTAGTACCTAAAGGGCAAAAACATCAGTTCTGATTAGCTATGCATTCAGCCTATCTCTCCTATTTTTCCTCCCTCATGACCTATTTTGGAAAGCACTATCAACTTAAAAAAAACCTTCACTCGCATATCTTAATGAGCAAGTGCCCTTAAAATTTATAAAAAGCCTTGAAACTTAAAAAAAAATCGAACCCATTTTAATAAAACTACTTAACATAATGTAGCTCCAGAGCTTAAATCAAAGTTAGTCAAACTGTCGTCGTAGTAAACCCAGTCCTAGCGTTAACACTTAGTTTGCTTAGCTCTTCACAATATATTAATAACTAGCTTTCAGACTTAAACTTATGAGTTGATTAACATGTTATGCATAAGGTGAACCGAGATTTTAGCATGTCACTTAGCGAACCTCCAAATAGGTAGCCCAAATAAACCGACGACGCGCGACGGTTCCAGACTTATATTTTACTTTTAGTATCGTGCTTATAGCCGAGTCGTCGTGCCATAGACAGCGTAAACAGAAGCAGATTATTTTCATCATTTGCTGCTAGTGCATCGTGCATACTGCTTATTTCCACACTAGTATGTCTTATGGCGTTCTGCTGTGGAGATCGGCAGCTGACGTAGATTCAAGTTTCATTTTTCAACGGAGGACAATCCGAGCGATCTATAAAATGCGTCCTCGCGAGTCCCAAATTCAAAGTAATTGATATACTGGCTCTGCCTCCTCTTTATATCTTAGAAAGTATTTTGTGTGTTCGCAAAACTTAGGACTTTCTTTACTTAGACTTGCAACTCGCGCCTAGTTTCTGACGTTTCTTAAGTATCCATGTATAATAGGTAAAAGTGAAATAAAACATTTTGATTGTATTGATTTTATAGGTAACCTGCCTGTTACTAAGTCTTCTAAGACCAGACCCAGATAAGACACAACTTGATGCGATAATCAAGAAAGATCTTCTGTTCTGATCAGTTTGAACTAAACCGACTATCCACCAGATGAGGTTATCGACCGATAGCATGTTAGATATAAAATAAATTATTATAAGATTGCCTATGCAGGCCCTGGCATAATCAATAAACAACGAACCCTTATTTACGCTACATACCTAATTTTCCTTCTAAGATCCAGATAAGACACTTTGAACTCCATTATCCAGAAAGATCTTGAAACTGGTCTGATCAGTTTACACTGAACCGACTAACCAACCACCACATCCTGCGGTTTGTTCTGCTATTCAACAGATAAGCTTAGAAGTAGTACCCAATTACTTACTTAAGTATAAATACGCGTTAGTTGATTATTGATAATGTTAATAGGTATTATGCGATCTAATAAAAAATACTTTATGTATAATAACATGTTATTTGTTCAGTTCAAACTGATCAGACCAGTTTCAAGATCTTTCTGGATAATCACATTAAATTTAAAAACCTTATCTGGGTCTTAGAAGATTTAACGGCATACGGTAAAAAATATTTTCTTCTGTTAACGCTGCCTACGATACGATGACTCGGCTAGAAGCACGACAATATAACCGTGGCCACGTCGTCCCTTTGTTTGAACTAGTTTAGAAGTTCACTAAGTAACAAAACATAACATGACGTCTGTAGTACCCGAAGGGTTTTACAGAGCCCTTTTAGTTCATCATCATTTCGCCAGATTTACCATACTATTTTAATATTTCAGATGGAAAAACCCGACCTGGGAATCGAACCCAAGACCTTGTGCTCAGCTGTACTGCGTGTGACCACTGGACCAACGACGCAGTCAGTCATGTTCGCTAGTGAAATCCTAAAATCCGCGTCCACATTATACATAACATGTTGGTCACCACGCTGGGAGAATTGTTGGCTTGTTACAAGCGAGGACGCAGGTCTATATGCTTACGGTAATTCATCATCATCATTTTAGCTGAACGACGTCCACTGCTGGCAAGCACCACTCAAGTTTGGCAATTCTTCAGGCTATTATCGGTTACCTTGGTTCTCCTACGGATCTCTTCATTTCCTATTCGGTTACGTAGAATTCCTTATAATTACAAACTTACGTTTTCCATTGTTATTGGTACTCCTTCCATAGTCTGGTTCATAACATTCTAGCGAATCGTTATGTGCGAATGCGGGAATCGAACCCGTCACCCATGACATTGCGACTCTTCTATTCCAATATCCTAGCTATGCCTCTTCATAAAACATTGGTAAGGGTAAAAATAAAAATAAATTGGTAAAAAAAAAATTACACCTTTATTTTTTATTCATACAAAAAATGCCTTGTCAAAATACTTTATACACAACGTTATACACAATAGATGAACGTACATGAGATCTTAGAATAAAGGGTGTGAGCATGACTTTAATATTTAATATGCTTTTTTTACAGTTTTACACACGTGATGTTTCGGGGGTGCCCGAGATGGACAGGTTGACTTGCGAAGTCGCCGCATGATCATGATCAGCATCTCAATTACGTAAAACACTTTAAATCACAATCCAAAGGATATTGAACGAAATTCCTAACTCATTGCTGCAAATTTAAAAAACTCGTAAGCGTACAACGTAAATAACGCAATGAATGTTGTAGAACAGTCAAAATAGCATTGCCTGCCACTGTACAAGTATGCAATTACGCAACGCTAGATTAGAAATGCAAAATATTTTGGACATTCGTGAAACGTGCACGTGGATAAATCCGTGAAACAGCATTAACACAGTATATAACAAAAAAATACCTTACAATAAAGTTATTCTAAGTTGGTAAATGACTAGAAAAAAATGTAAGTAGGTCTAATTAATACGAGTATATAAAAATTACACATAATGAATGGGAACATTTTAGGAGATTTACCAATGCCGTTCATCCCCCAATTTTTACTATCATAATTATTTACGTTTAGTTAGGTATACAGCCGTATTCAAAACCCGTCATATTCCAATATATTGCCAGCATCACTAATAATATAAAAAAATGCTGACACAAAAATAAATAAAAAACAGTCTTATTACGTATATAAAACAAATAATATTGAAGCTGTAAATTAGGATCTAAGAAAGTAATTCGCAGAATTTTCTAAACAGCATCAGTACCATTATACCCTCTAATTACTATTATGTCTTTTCTTATTTTTTCCCCAACACTAATCCGATATAAAGGAACCTAAAGCCAGTACTAAAATTTAATCACTAGTAAGGGGTCTTTGTTTTATTTGCGACATAAAACCAATTTGCCTCTTGCATTCGGTTTTTCCTCTCTTTCTGTCCTGTACATGTTTGTAAAGCGTTGTCTCTCTCGCTCTTGTTGCAGCTCCCTTCAAGATATTCGGCTATAGACCATGATAGTAAAAATAACAGTAACTTAAACCTTAATTTAGATATGGGATTATACAGCCATAATGTTTTTCTTTATTATTCCTGAGCAGCTATTTTGGTTGGAAATGAATTTGTTTTGTCGAGTCAGTGAAATATAATTTTATTTTCGAATTAGGAGAATTAAGATTTTCTTCAAGGATTTTTTTTTAATGTTGTCACTGTAATCATAGCATTTTTAATTTTCAAAATCTCATTTGCCTTTAAGACCCTACACTTGCCCTGGTCATTGGGAATAGCAGGCCGATTCCCGGCCACTGCAGGCGCGGGCTTGCGGATGGTGAGCAATGAGTAGCTCGCCGTCCGATAAGGACCAGGCCCGGGTCGACGGCGCTTTGTGTTCCACGCGCGCCTTAAAGAGATGTCAGCACAACTGACGGCGTCCACGAGGACCGATGCCTGCCGGGGTTGCCGGAAAGTCCGAAAGGGATACCGTGGCCCCTGGCAACGTACAGGCAACTGAAGAACACGGGTGGGTTTTAATCGTTAAGAGTCTGACACGCTCTCCCGCTCCGCCCAGAGCGGGAGAAGGAAAGGAATTTGATAATTTCCTACTCAATAAAAAAAAAAATACCCTACTCTTAAACAGCCAACCAGTTATTTTATGAAATGGAATCTGGATCCGGAAACCTTTTCTATGTCTAATAGTTAAAACATTACAGCGGCTTGCTCTGGTTTAGCATAATTGGCCTGACACACACACACACACACACACACTGCTGCGACACAGCCCTCCTCTTTGTGAGAGAGATTGAGTCTAATCCACTACGTGGGCCCAGTGCGGGTTGGTAGATGTCAAATGTCTACGAATTTTTGGTTCTGGGACATGCCGGTTTCCTCGCGATGTCTTCCTTCACCGTTTTGAGAGCAGTGATCATGAAAATAATCTACACGAAGTAAAGCGCCTGTCGGGCCGTTACCACTGGGCTACCACTGCTCGTGCTTAACACGTTACCTGCGCATGACCCACCGATGAAAGAAAGAAATAATAATATTTATTTGGACACAGTTCATGCATTTGAGTCCCATATCGATACATATATACACGTGGGAGCTTATTAGTTTTTATCGACTTGATGATTTTGCGATTACACGTAATAGGTGGTACCGTTAATCCTAGCTACATAGGGAACGTGAGTTAGGGAAACCAATTATTTTTCAATTACGCAAATTGCCATGTGATAATCATAGCCTACCGTCAAAGACTGACCGTCTGTTGTGATTTTAATAAACGGATAAAATAAGTTGATAGTCAAATTAATAAACAATTAATTTCCCTCATCAGGTATACGTACTTTCTGTAAGACCAATCCATTTTTAATTCTGGTGTATTCACACAGAAACAGAATTCGTTGGAACTTTACTTGCATGTGGAAACGATCGTTTCAGTTCCGCGATGCGGTGCGTTCAATGTGCCAAGGATAATATAGATCTATGCAAAATGTGAATGGATGGTATCGCGTCTATCCGTATGTGAATGACCGCAAAGTATTCATAGTTCAGTACCACAAAGGTCACTGCTAACGTGTCTTCAGCGTCCATTTTAAATGTTAGGTATAAGGGAGGGGGATGGTAGGTAGGTGTTTAGTTATCCATGTAAGCCTAATTGAAACTAAACTAGTGTCTCGACAAATGTATAGAAATGGCTATAATGATACGTGGGTCGAATTCAAACGGCTCGGGTACGCCTAATCCGTCATCAGTCGAACTATTGTAAACTTTTACGTTGTCTGCCCAAGCCGGCCGATCGTACTAAACATGTAAAAGAAAGTCACTCACTTTCTTTTACATAATGTTTGGTTTGCTGTTTTCTGACATTGGACGATGTCAGCTCATCATCGTCATCATCATCATTTCAGCCGATGCCAGATTAGAAGTCGCCCATGTTATTCATTGGGTAAGTACTATTTTTTTAGTTTAGATGTTATTAAAACCAGTTCTAGCATAAATTCAATGCCTATTGATAAATAATAACAACATTTCCGTTATAAGCTGTGTAAAATTGAAGAAGTATTCTCTAAGTATTCTCACTTACGAAAAACTAGCTAACTTTAGAGTTTGTAGAACTAAACCTTCTGTAATTTTCTATTGCACATACTCCTTTGGTAATTCCATAATGCTATTATGTTAGCTGAGGCTTAGCTTCGCTTATGATAATAGAATTGATATTAACTTATGCTGCAGCCGCGGTATCTACTAACTAGCAATATCACAGGCATTTTGAATTTCGCGAGAAATCGCGGCACAGCGGACAGAGCTCCGACGGGATCTCGTGGCGTCATGGAGAGTGCGATTGTCGCCACCCAGTGCTGGGCACGCCACTATTGCGGCGATAAGTCCCCTCTTTGAGGAGTGGCTGGAGAGGCGCCACGGCGTCCTCACCTTCCGCCTGACGCAGGTCCTCACCGGACACGGCTGTTTCGGGAGGTACCTGTTTCGGATAAGGCGGGAGGAAACGCCCGGGTGTCATCACTGCGTGGATCGCCCGGAGGACACGGTGGAGCATACGGTGGAGGTATGCCCGGCTTGGGCAGAGTACCGCCGTGTCCTCGTGGAGGCGATCAGTGGCGGGGATCTCTCGCGTCCGGCCCTGGTCCAGGCCATCGTACGGAGCGAGAGGGCATGGGAGGACGGCACCTACTTCTGCAAAGCAGTAATGCTTGCAAAGGAGGAGGCGGAGCGCGTGAGGGAGAGGCAAATTTCGCGCCCTCGCGCCCCTAGGCGCCGCAGGAGGAGACGCCCTGGGCGTCGGGAATCAATTGCTGATTCCCGGCCACCGTAGGCGCGGGCTTGCGGACGGTGAGCAATGTAGCTCGCCGTCCGGCAAGGACCAAGCCCGGGTCGACGGCACGTTTCACGCGCCACGCGCGCCTCAAAGAGTGTCAGCGAGTGAAGGGGTCCGATGAGACCATTGCCTGCCGGGGTTGCGGGAAAGTCCGTATAGAAGGAACATGGGTGGGTTTTAGTCAGTAAGAGTCTGACACGCTCTCTAGAAGACATTTGATGATTTCCTACCAAAAAAAAAAAAAAACCATTTAGAATTAGTCGTTTTTGGGCTAAATCACTAGATAGTCAATAAGAGATTTGTGGGTGAACAGACATATGTTCAATTATTTTGCTAATTTATGGAATTAAATGATTGATTTAGTTTTTCCTAAAAGTCTGAAATCAATGGGGTTCAGACTTTTCCTAATCAGTTTAGTTCATATTTTACATATTTCATGAAGTTTTTGTTTTTTAGTTTTTTAACCGCCTCGTTGGTCCAGTGGTCGCAAGCGCTACTGCTGAACATGAGGTCCTGGGTTCGATTCCCAGGTCAGGCAGTATCATTGGGTTTTTCTTTCTGGAATTTCTCAGTAGCAGCCCGGAGTCTGGATTTGTGCCCGGTTGGTGGCAATAGGCTCGCCCCTATTACATGGGACCTAAACATAGCTGGCGAAATGTGAGTGTACTAAGGTACACCTCTGCCCAACCCTTCGGGGAAACAAGGCGTGATGTTGTTATGTTACGTTATGAAGTTTTTTTTTTGATATTGTAATTGTAGTTTTTTTTTTACCATTATCATTTAGTAAAGTATTAAAAAGTTTATCTATTTGCCTACATTTTTGCCAAAATGACTACTTAACATCTTTTAGCATAACGACGTTCTTTTCTGTTCGTCTGCGATAGTAGCATAGTCTAATACGATTATATCCCAGGAGATCTAAAAAGTAATATTGTTCGGTATAAATCTCTTTTGAAAATCATTTGGGTATAGTTATGTAGAACCATTACGTTTGCTACTAAAATGAAATTAAAAGAGATACTTTATTTGAAATAGGAGACAATATCCTTTTTTTATCGTAGCTAAGCAATAAACTTTGGCGTTACAAATATTGAAAATATCGAATATTGTTGTGATCATAGATCACAGCTTCAAATCTGTACACATAGGAGTATCGATATAAGTTAATCGTTTATATCAAATAAATTTTCAATTAAACTGTTTATTGCCCCCCCATGAAAAGTTTTCCCGAAGCCAGTTTATTGGAACCACGGAGTAAAGAAAGAAGATTGGAACCAAATTAACACCAATATTACATATTAAAGCATGCTTACACCTCTTCCCTTAAAATAATGTTCAATGAGTGAAAGTTCGAGTGCGGTAAAACAGAGCTTTATACATTACATCTACTTAACATTATATTATAATTTACAACATTCATACTGTGGATATAATCACTTTATTGGTTGCTTTATATATTGTGTGCTCATATAAATCAAACAGCTGCAATGAAACGTGGCCTACGTGTATACGTGAAATGATTGGCTTTTGATTGCTGCATACGGATAAACTATTAGGTTGCCCTTTTTTGCTATTTCTGCTATAGTTTACTTTCTAGCTTTTTTATTATATTTTACAGTCTTTTAAAATTTGCTGTTTGGTTCTTCTACGTTGAGTACATTTTTTGGCTTGATTATATTATATTTAAGTTCTGAGGCTTTAACCTAAGTGCTGCTGAGAACGAAAGTCGGAAACCTTAATCACTAACTAATGGTACCAGAATCAGCAATGCCAGATGCGAATCCACTATCTTGTGTTGTCTGTTATATCATTTGCTGCGTTAGTTAATAGTGCAATTATTTCTATGATGACGAAACATTTTAAGGACTTTGATAAAAATATGAGATAATATTTACACCCCAATTTATGTCACTACTTGAATTCATAATTCCATACATATCCCAAAGAAATTGACCCTGTTTTTCAAACAACATCACTTACCTTATGCGTCACCTTTGTTATTCCAAAAATCAATGTTCTTACATCTTAATAGATTACGTTTCTATTCCACACTCGTAAATCTCCCATGTTTATCTCAAACAGGACTTAGCTAAGTGTTAGTCATTATACCCGTGCGCAGCCATCAATCGCCGGCTTAATAGTCTGTATCTCACTTACTTTAACGACTAGATACGTCACTTACTTAAGTAAAGAAAAATCTAAAACAAATGCTCCATAATACTATAAAGCCAACACTAGACCTCAAATTCATATAACCTGAATTCGTTTCATGGAATCTATAAGTTTTCATTTCATTCTGTATTGGTATAACAGGGTCTACTATATAAGCTGGTATCTCAGTTGTTTTTATAGCTTCCCTCGGGCACGGAAGGGTTTCAGCTGGGATTTTCAAAACAGTCCTTTTAACACCCTTTTTGGATATTTCATTACCATCGTCATTAGATAGGTCGCCAGGTAATGACTTCTTTTCCGTTACGTTCATTTTGTCGTTCAGCGTTTCGATGGTCAGGCCGGCGTGGAGTATGTCTTGATTGTAATCCAGTTTATTGTCCATAGCGTCAGGCATTTTGTTGTAAGCGGAACTCACGATGGGAGGATCCATTTTGCACGTTACGCCGTCTAGGGACTCTTTTGTGTTTTGACTTTTTGTCTCGTTTCGTAGTGAATGCATCCATTTTAATCTGCAGTCGCATACAAAGTTGTTTTCTGTGAAAAGAAACAATAATGTTTCGTTAGCAAAAGAAAGTTAACCTCCTATTAAATAGATTAAAGCACACTGGACAATGGACATTCAAACTAAAACTTTTACGCAACAGCCTAGGGTTGGCAAGTTTAAACTAATTTACAATTAATTTAGGAATGAAACGGATTATACAACATTTTCCACTTCTATCTGGCCCATTCCAACCCAACTAAGAACCCCCGTAGGCATCATAAAAGACCAAACTTTCCAAGTGTGTTAAAGTTAATAATAACGTCTCAGTTTCAACACGTTTAATATTCATCGAGTGTTTTAAGTTCATGAAACTCAACATGAGGAAGTATTATATATTCATTATTACCTTCGAGTAGTAGATTGCTGTTCTGCGGTTTCAAGTTGTCCAATATAGGCTTGATATTGTCAAAAGTTAACGCGTGGAGTTCGTTGGAGCGCAAGTCCAGGGAGCTGAGGCCCCTCACCCCTTCGAACAGGCCCGACGGGAGCGACGCCAGTTTGTTGTCATCGAGGGACAACTTTCGCAGTTGAGACAGTCCATCGAATGCCCTCTCCGATATGTACCGCAAATCATTCTTGCCCAACAGTAATTCTTGTAGATTCCACAGCTCGGCAAACGTGAATTCCGTCAAATTTTGTATTCGGTTCTTTCTCAGATCCAATTTTCTCAGATTCGCCAAACCGTCGAATGTCCGTCGGTTCAAATAGTAAATGTTGTTTTTATTCAAATCCAATTCCAGTAAATTGAACGTGTGCTGGAAAGTGCCGTTTCTGATCGTAGTTATATTATTCTTGGTGAACACCAACTTCTGCAGTTTAGGCAGATCATAAAACGCTTCGGCATCGATATCTATAATCATGTTTTCTTCTAAATTGAGAGTTGTTATGTTCGGTAGGTGAGCGAATGAGTACTGCTGTAGATTTTCGATTTGATTTTGGGATAAGCTTGCTTCTTTTAGATTTGTTAGGTTGGCGAAAGCGAAAGGAGTTACATCGACGATGTTGCCATATTTTATATTGATTGACCTTAGGTGTTGCAAATAGAATAGTGCCTTTGTGGGTATATAGCCTAAAGCGCCATCGACTCTGACGTTAAAAGATAAAGTTTGCAAAATTGGTTGGGACGCAAAACTCTGCCAGATGAGGTCGTCTCGCGGTATTCCGCCGTTGAACACCCAACATTCCGCTTTGGTCGCATTCCTTGGCTCCCTAGTATTTTCGCAGTAGCAGTGAACTTTTGAATCTCTGTCTGTGATATCGCAAATATTCTTTTGGAAGCCGCCGCTCTTCTCTTTGGTGCGCCTTTTGTTGTTGTCCCTGGCGTACACGTTTATTGACATTTCATTAACGAGAGCGAAAGTGATCAATATGTAGATTACGCCGGCGATTCGTCTCTCCATTGTCATCTGAAACAAGCGAAAGTGATTACGTTAGGACATCGTGTTTGTTCAGATTAGCTTGAATTTGTGTTTTGTTTATAAATAGATAACTGTGTCTTTGTATTTAGTTTGCATTATTATCTTTATGAGGTGTATAAGTTAGATATGATAACTCGTTAGAGATATAAATACCTACAAAATTATTCGTGATTTAAAATATAGTTATTTAATCATGAGTTCCATATTATTGACTATCTCAATATATTAAATCCGTGTTCAAAACGTTGAAAATATGACAATATTCACAGAGAAGAGAGAGCGACACCCTTTCGGTGGCCTACTTTTCCCGAACAACAGGGCTACTTAATATAACGATGAATAGCTATTTAATGAATAGGTGCTTAAAAAGTCTGTTCATTATACAGACATCCTAATCCCAGCTTTTACAAAATTTCGTTTCATATTTTTTATTTGCCTTCTTTGTCATCTTCATGGCTTCGTAAATAAGTAATGGAAGAATTTACTAAACAAAGGATTTAGTTTCATAAAAGTGTTTAATGCCTCGGATTAAATTGAAAGCTTTGTTTGATGATTAGATTACATTTTTCTTTCTGGATGCTGAATTTTTTTTTCAACTATTGTATCAATAAACACATCTGTCACAGTCATTGTTGGCATAGACATAAGCCTCTTCCACTTTGCAACAGAATATGCTTTTACATATTATTTTCCAGTCTACTTCCTATGACAATCCCATCTAGCCGTGACAGACTTTCATTTTCACTAAGGTTTGTTTTCTTTTACCGTTTGAATATGTTTGAAGCTTAACGTTTTTAAATCTCAGGTAGATTCTCCATACTCAAATTAAAAACCACCTAAAACAGAACTTTCTCTATCAGACAAACTCCAATCAAATCTTCCTCTCAACGAAGCTAAAGCATCGAAACACAACCTACGCTAATCCCTCAGAGAGCTTACAGGCGCTTTCAAAATGTAATTTAATTCATGAAACGTAGATAATCCAAATGAGTTGCAAATTATTAATGGGTGATAGTGTGTGAGGTCACTGAAATGTACGTATCCAAACGGTTACTATGATTTGGTAAGCATAATTTGATTTAGATCGTTGTTAATGTTGTTTGTAATGTATTTTGTAGTGAATTATAATGATTTTATGAATCAATGCCATGGCTAGTTGGAAGGAAAACTGTAGTTGATAGGTTCCAATCAAATGGAAAGCCTGCATTTGATTATGCAAAATTGCGTATGTTTTCTTGTTCATTTATATGACGTATCATTCAACTTTGGTTTGCATTTAGTTAGCATTGATGTGTCTACTACACTACTGGCCAAATACCTCAATTCCTTCCATATGTCGCGAACTTGTGTTTCTTATTAAAAGAGTAATCCGGAAGTTTTGTGCCTGCTCTTCTCCATAAGAAACGATCTATTGGTACCGTGTACCTAGCTTCTAACGTTTCATAAGAGTCTATGTAAATTAATTTGAAATAAAATATTTTGAATTTAATTAGAATTCAATTCCAGAAAAAGATTAATTGAATTATTTTCATCGAAGCAGAAAAAAGTGAGCCGTTCATGTTCCTTAATAAACTTTTATTTGCAAACTAGGTAATTGATAAACGAAAACATAGTACCCATAATGGACAAAGGACCCGAAAATATACCTAAACACCGAACATAATCTTGCAATCAGTACATCGTTTTTCTATTACCCCGAACGAGGCGAAAGGACACTTAATAATCCTTTATTGGGGACCGATATAATTCTAATAACTCGGAAATTTACACCGGCTTCGTTCACTGAATGCTAACGATCGGAAAGGGTGTAAATGTGAATGTAGCATTTTTGGATAGGGTAGTAAGTATTTTTGGCACGTAAATGTTATATCATATTTTTGGTGATCGACTTCGGGTATTGGTTTACTTAGGTACCATCTTTTGGGGTTTTTTCCAGGACCGTTAAGTTAAATTTTGAAATTCTAGTATCAGCCACTTACTTATTGGGTTATTAAGATAGTTGGTCTGTTGCGTAGGCTAAACTAAAAAATGTCAGTCTACTTTTTTTTAAATATCGCAGAATATTCTGTGATAGGAGCCTTTTTGACCTAGCAAAGGTCGTTATTATTTAAAAAAAAAACTTTTCGTTTATTCCAACTTTTTTGGTAGCTTTAGATGCTCCGTTTTAGTTTTTATTACTGTTTGTATTTTCTGTGCGTGTCCGAAATAAATAAAAAATCTTTCTTTCTCTCTGTGAAGGGGGTCATCATTATGGACGATAGATTTGTCTAAACTAATATTATAAAGATAAAACACTTGTGTTTTTGTTTATAATAAATAAACTCAAAAACTACATAGCTGATTAAAAAAACAAATCTCCCATAGAAAGCTTTATTATCACTGAATAACATAGGCTTTAATTATTGTGTATGTTAGGCCTCGTTAGTCTACGAGTAGTGGTCACAAGCGCTACTGCTGAGTACGAGGTCCTGGGTTCAATTCTCAGGTCGGGCAAAGTATTATTGGGTTTCCTATCTGGAATTTCCCAGTAGCAGCACGGAGTGGATTTGTGCCCGGTTGATGGCAATAGGCTCGTCTTTTATATGGGACTTAAACATAACTGGTGAAATGTGGGTGTAATATAGGCACACCTCTGCCCAACCCTTTGGGGAAACAAGGCGTGGCATTGTGTGTGTTGTATATCGCGTCTCTCAAAGCAGATACCGGTACAATTTAGTTCTGAGTTGTACCGTTGTTGTTGAGTTGTTTTTGTTATAATAATATTGACGATTGGTTTATACCTACATGAAACAGCAACTTTTGAGTATTGGCGAGAACTACAAACTAACCGCAATTAATTAAAATTTCCTACTGACTTCATTAGTGTTTTAAGGAATATAATACTTTACCCTTTAGCTTGTAACCTCTAAAATAACTGTTTCGTATTTTAATCACTTATTAGGCTGTTATATCCACAGCACTGCTATATCATTATTGTGTAATTCACTTTCATGCCGCGGTTCGATTGATTCAAATAGGGTAGCGCAAGAACGCTAGTTCAGTCAATTAAATCGGGATCAATTTGCGTTATAATTGATAACAAATCGAGGTTCAATTAGAAATGATTATTATATTGTTTCTTGTTATGATTTGCTAATTGCGGAACCTACCCAAGGTCGAAGAAGGAAATATTGATACGTCAAAATATGTGTGTAGATCTGGAAGATAGAAAGCGCTTCAAATTAATTTAACTAGAATGAGTTCAAGAGAGTCGTCAATCGGTTATTATTAGCTTTCGAAATAAAACACCGAAGCGAGTGTTGTTTTTACCCGACTACGGTGAAGCAAAAAGGAGGGTTATGATTTTGACCGGTTTGTATGTACACACATCAAAAGTGTCTAAGGATCAATTACGTTTTAGAGTATCGCCGCAATTGAGGATTATTATTTTAACTTTTTTGGATCGTTGTTGGTTCTTTTTAGTGAATTTCACTATTTGAATAAAGAATTTTCTTTTTGATTAAAAATAGAAAATCAACTGTTAATCAGGATTCCTATAAAAGTGTGTAATAGCTTTTTTACAAAACCATTACAATTTTTGCATCGGAACTGATAAAAATTGCATCGATATGGAGCGACGACATCATTTGACACGTTAAGAGATGATGAGAGCCGTAACAATGTTGTATGCTGGTTCCAGGCAACGTACTGTGGCTGTCACTCTTAGCACTACACAGAGCATCATAAGTAACCTCTGGACACGCTATCGCATCACGGCAGCGTGGCCGAGTGACATAGAGGATGATCAAGCATCTCACAGACTGGACAGGTACATCCAAAATAATGCTCGACGGAATCGTACCATGACCGCCACGATGTTGGCTACGAGGCTCCACAGGCTTGCTGATAAGCGACCAAACCATCCGAAATCGTTTACGTGAAGTGGGTCTGCGTTCCCGAAGGCTGTGAGTTCCACCTATAGCACCGCGCAATCGCTACGGCCACCTAAGGGCCCCTTTACAATGGTCTCGCGACCACAACGAAAGAAGACTGGCGTTATGTTTGGTTTTCCGATGAATTTCGTTTCGGTATGAGGGCGGATATAAGACGTACTCGAGTTTAATTTTGTCAGGAAGTTCATTCATATGGAGAGGGAAACAATAATGGTTTGGGCCGGTATTTGGATCGGTGGAAAAACCGTTCTCATTTGGATCAGGGGCAACATCAATGTTCAGATTTATGCGGAGAGGATTGTCTCAGACGTGATAATCCCTTTGCGAAGCCGGTTGGGTGATTCGTTTCGACTAACGCATGAAAATGTAGGTCCACACAAGGTTAGAGTCGTAACACGCTTTTGCCGATACTTGCATCAACGTTCTGTCGTGGCCTGCTCAATCGCCAGACCTCAACCCAATTGAGCATACTCCAAAGAAGAGCTCTGCCGAGTATGGATGCCGTGCATACCCCACAACAAGTTTTTGACTTGTTAGAAAGAACGTGGGCGACCATTCCTCAAAGTAATTGTGTGATTCGTTTTTGGTGGAAATACATTTTTTTTTATCTTTTTAATAAAAATAATAAAAATCCTCATTTTTGCCTTTTTTTCCATATAGTTGACGACGTCAACTTAGGTTAATTTACTACAATTTGCAAAAAAAAAAAATGTTTTATAAATTTTTACTAAATATAGGGATAAGTTGTTAACTTAAACATAGGAATTAAAGTAAGAAGCCAGCCTGGAAGACTAGATTTCTTGAATATTAATTGGATATTTTTTTAAAGTTAAAAATGTACTTGGGGATCATGTAGACTAGACTAGCTAACTAACTCTTTTGATGTGTGTATGTTTATCTGTTCCCTCATAGCTTCTAAACTACTCATCATAATTTGAAAAATATTGTTGGAAGCTTTTTGAATGTCCGCTGGTTATAAGCTATGTGACGTCACAGTAAATAAAAAAAAAATAAAAAAATATATAAATGATGCCATGTCAAAAATACATTTTTTATGACCTCAATTTAATTAAAATGAAAATAAAAGTTATAAAACCCAACTACGACAAAAAAGTGAACTAAAAAGGTATAAACAAGACATCACAGACAGACAAATTAAAAATCCGGAGTCACACGTAATCTGTTCTAACACGTGTGACTCTGGATTTCGAATTTGTCTGGCTGTGCTTTTATTTGTTGCTAGTTTTCACAAAATAAAGTGCAATTGCAGTACTAATGAAATTCTATGTGAGAATTCACACCAAATGCAGTGGTTACAGTCTGTATGCGGTTCCTTTGGTGTGACATCTCACACAGAGTTTCATACATTACAAGTCATTCTGGTCACCGCATGTACTACACGTTTCTGACCATACTCGGTGTGGCCCGGCCTTATAACTAACACTGGTGTTTGGATGGCTAATCAAAACAAAACTTAGCTACAGGTACAACAAGGACATTTTGGTGTGTGATCGTCACACACCAAAACGTCCTTGGAACTCTATACTAACGCCGCCATCTTGTTTTTTTCAGTACATTTCACAACGTCATTCGAGTGCCAAATAATTCATGCATTTATATATCGCACTGTCAAATTCATATTGTGAGCTGTCATATTGGGTCACTCTTATCAGTTAATGTGTTTTTAGGGTTCCGTACCCGAAGGATGCTAAACGGAACCTTATTACTAAGCCTACGCTATCCGTTCGTCTGTCTTTCTGTCAGTGGGCTGTATCTCATGAACCGCGAAATAGGTAGACAGTTGAAATTTTCACAGATTGTGGATTTCTATTGCAGCTATAACAACAAAAGATAAAAGATAAGAGATTTTTTTACAAAAAATCTCTCTCTCTCTCTTCGCTCGACTTTAATACCGTACAGAACCCTTCGTGTGCGAGTCCGACTCGCACTTGCTCGGTTTTTTGTGTTGCTTAGCCTTTTGAAAACTTGGTATAATCGCAAAAAACTAACGTTAAAAATTGCTTCCAACAGAACAAAACTGAACTTCTCCGTAGTAATTGTTTGATCATAAAGTAATAACGTTAAAAGCAGAATATTTCTAGTTGAACACGACAGAGTTATGCAAAGAGAATACAGATAAGCGCGCTTTATGAAACATGCGTTTGAAAATTTGAATTTCAAAGCGAACGTCGACGTTCGTTGTGCAAACGGTTCGAGTGAACTCTTTCTTTTTTATCGCGGGTGTTGTTACACCGAAGTGTATCGTAGCTTGGTGGTAATTATTCTTTGGAATGCGGAAAAATATTTATATTTTTTTATTTTATTATCTTCTAATCAGTTAAAAATTTTGTCGAGGGAAGGAGGCCTTTGCCGGAGAGTAAAACAAAGTAAGCTTACAGAAGTTTATTTTTACTTATTAAAATTATTTCTTGACTCATAAAAATATACATTTGTTATTTAAACATTCTTCATTACGTTAGTAGCTATTATTGTCAATCACTCATGTAAAGTTCCAGAATCTAATTACATTTTCTTGTTCTTGAAATTAAATAATAATTAGCCAGAAATAAGTTGACTAGCTTTTAAATGCTGCTTCATCTTACCGAGGTCAGAAAATGACATTATTTCTAAAATATCGCACCTGAGTGTTACCGGGATGATAAAAATTATCCTAATGTGATCTTGTGCGCCAAATATCATCCGAACCCGTTAAGGCATCTTTGATTAACAAAAAGTCAAAAGTCATTAATTCAAACTAGGCTGAGAATCAGCACTATTCGAACGTCAAAGTTACATAAGACAGTCCCACAAAACGCCCACCCTTCACCACTTCCTAGTGCTTTAGCTGGGAAGAAGAAGTGGCGCAACAAACTCCCCAGCAGCAGAGCTGTCTGTTCAATTAGGAAAAAAAAATGATTCTATATAATAGTACTTATGCAAAATTATTTACAGTACGCAACACTAAACATAATTTAAATTATAAATTAATAGCTATATGTCAGCTAGCACACGCCAATATACCAAACAAAAATATCGAGAACTGTACTACATCCACATTCCTCCATAGGTACCTACTACGCTTTGCAATGGGCAACTAGCTTCATATTTTTGACTGACCGACCTCTTGACAGTTCAAAAGTGCCGCAACCAAACTTGCAAAAAATATAGCTTACTCTCTGTTTAGATTCAGATTTCATCTTCACTTGAGACGCTCACCGTCACCGCAGCGTATACAGGGGGAGCTCATAGCTTACCCCATAATAATCCATTTAGTCTTATGAGATTAGACGGAATTACCTACATATTTACTTAGAGTATACATTAGGTTACATTTACTTTGATTAGATTATACTACTACCTACACATTCATAAGTTAAGTGAAGTAGGTACTGGTTCATTTTCGAGTGGAAATCCTCATGGATATACTAAGTCTAGCGAGAATATTATAAGGTGACAGTATAAAAGCAATTAAATTAGCCATTTACTTACAAAACTATCCTTTTTGCTGGTTGGATGTAATAATATATAGGAAATTAAATGAAATTGTAATATTAGTCACTTTACATTATTCTAATAAAAGAGAGTGAATGTTTCTTTAACTGTCCTTACGCTAAATAGCGTATTATGAGGTATGTTTTTTTTTTTTTAACTATGCCATCTCTCATGTATACCACTAAGGTATTTACTGCTTAACCGGACTGTCCTGTGGCTGCCTTAAGCTTACTACACTCAAAGCCTCCAGCCAGGAGCAAAACTATTCTAAATTAAAATTAGGCGAACGCTCGCTAAGGGCACCCTCTGTGAGGTGTACGACCCTCGGCTTAGGGCGTCGCTGAGGGAAGGACAGCAAGATGGGACAGGCTGGATCAAGGATAGATCATTATTATTATCAGGGGAATTTATAGCTACGCGCTCAGCTGCGGCGTGAGCTGGTGCTTCATCGGACAAGTATGAGGTATGTTCCTGCGCGCCTTTATATGAGAACGTGCGGTCGTGAGATTGTCCCCACTTTATGATGGGTCCCACTAGGCATGGCGGGCTGATACCAGTCGAGGGTGCGGCGAATGTACAAGAATCTCCCCGGTCCCCGACTCATGGTAGTAATAGGAACAATGGGGTTTTAGTCTGTAGGAGTCGACATAACTCTTCGTTCTTCCAAGACTGAGGTTATCCATGAGGATATACCTCAAGTAAACAAAAAATTGTTGCCGCTCACTCAGGCAGAACGGGAGCCATAATAACCATAATCAATCTGCCTAGTCTTTTCCCCACTATGTTGGGGTCGGCTTCCAGTCAAACAGGATGCAGCTCAATGCAAAGTATTTTACATGGAGCCTGGCCTATCTGACCTCCAGAACTCAGTTACTGGATAACACGATACCCCTAGGTAAGACTGGTTGTCAGACTTTTAGGCTTCTGACTACCCTTAACGACTGTCAAAGATTCACGAACGATGGACCAATAATAGTAAACAAAAAACAAATAGGTTTGTATTTTACTCCCATCTCTTAGCTGCAAAAGTACCAACGGAAAAGCTAGAGGTAAATAACTTTATCGTCTCAACCGCTTTCACCCAGCGGGACCTAGGCAGTAGGTAGCTATCAATTTCCCTAGTTGACTCACAAATGTTGCAGACAGATAAAAGCTAGGTCGGAAATAGTAGGAAATAGGAACATTGTGTGGGATAGTTACTAACTGTGGTTTACGGTCCAATACCCTTAGGGAGACAACGATTTAAAACAATGCTCCGTAAGTAAAGTTTAGAATGCACGTAGAATCAAGAAAAATAAAAGCTGTAAGTTACAGTTCCTTTATCATTTTATCTTCAGATATTAATGTAGGTACCAATACCTAAATAAATAACTCTAACATAATGTCAACACGAGGTGATGGTGGCTGGTAATTTTTATTTCGGTTGATACTAAAAAAAAATATGATTTACAGAGAAAAGTGAATGTAAAAAAAGCTAAAAATGCCATTGGGTCGAAACAATACAAGGATATTTCAAGAGTACAGTCTATTCAATGGGCTAAAAAATCTTGGTGCCAGAACTTATCCTTGTTTTTTCAATATACGCCAGCTCAATTGGCGCAGAAACTGAACGATTGGCTGTTCCGCTACAGGATCGATTCTCACACGCAACAAATATTTGTATGGCCTACAAACAATCTGTTAGGAGTCTGTGTGTTTGTTGGTTGAGAAGATTTTCCTGTAGGTTAATCCAATGTTTGAAGTTAAAAAATGTTCAAAAAATATTCTTAAAAATACTATTTTTCTTTTTTTAGTAATCCTGTTAGATTTGTAGCTCTTAACTACTCATTCTAGGTCACGTCGGTGTGAAACAATCCAGACTTAAATTTGTATGCTCAAAAGAATATATCTGTTCGTCTCCAGAGATTTTCAGTAATAAATCTCTTCTATCAAGTGGGAACCTTTGCGTTTGTTTTTATCAAGATCCTACAAAAGGGGAGGAACGGGTGGCGCCGCTTTTGTTCCATCTCACCTCCTGGGTGCATTTAGGGTATAACGATTACACGTTGATTCTGCAACTTTTATGGGGAAAAAGGCAATAAATGGACCACTTGTGGCATTGTTTTGTGAATAAATAGGTAGGGTTATCGGTGGAGGTATGTTTCATTCTGTTGGTGCAAACAAAGTGTCTTACCTACGTCTACCATTCAGAATGGTTTTAAATTATAAGCGAGAGTTTTGAGATATGATATAGTCGATCTCGTAATTTGTTTACCGCCCCAAGTTTGAATTTTAGTTGCACGTCATAAAACGACAAGGTCTATTTGTCTATATGATAGTTTAAACCTTATTGAAGTTTGGAGAATGGGCGAAAATATATGTAAGCTAGCACCCGAAAACCAGTAGCAACCAATAAAAAAATAAAATTATTTATATACGGTTTTAAATGTCTAATTATGTGGAACAATAGTCTTTAGGGAGATAGTCTCACTTCGCTGTCTGTTCAGAGATAAACCACCTTTAACAGAAACATATTTCTATAAATCTTTTAAAGGTATGTTAAATACAATTAATATTGTACAATACTAAATTTTTGCATATTAGCGTATAGGTACTTTGTAGCTGTTAGGGAACTAAATATACTCGTACCTTCGAAATAAATGGAAAATAACTACCTATTGAAAAAATCTGTAGTTTAAGATAAAGGTTGTACGAGTATAACTCTGAATAAACAGTGAACTGACAATTTATCAATATAAAACTTGTTTTATTTAACATCATTAATTATTAGTAACTCAAAACTGTAATAATTAGAATTCAAAGCAAATAAAACAAAAATGTTAATGTTAAAGGTCGTATATCTCTGAACGGATAGCCAAGTGAGACTACACCCCTTAAAAACTATTGTGTTACATAATTAGAACTTAAAAACTGTAAATAAATTATTTTTATTATTTTTATCGGGTACTAAAACGCCCATCTTCCTTTAGTGGGAATTGTTGTCAAGTGGTAATTTTTTTTTAGGTTGGGCAATTTTCAAATACCTTCTCCAGCTTTGGGCGGAGAAGGGCGTGTCAGACTCTTACTGACTAAAAACCCACCGTGTTCCTTCAGTTTCCCTTACGTTGCCAGGGGCCACGGTATCTATTACACTGACATCTGTTTGACGCGCACGTGGAACACAACGCACTTTCGACCCGGGCCAGGTCCTTATCGGACGGCGTGCTACCCATTGCTACGCCTACGGTGGCCGGGAATCGACATGCGATTCCCGACGCCCAGGGCGTCTCCTGTGGTGGCTAGGGGCGAAAGGGCGAGAAATTTGGCTCTCGCGAAAAATTTGCCTCTCCCTCACGCGTTTGGCCTCTTCCTGCACGCGCATTACTGCTTCGCAGAAAGAGGTGACGGCCTCCCATGCTCTCTCGCTCCGTAACTACCATGGCCTGGACCAACGCCGGATACAAGAGATAACCGCCACCGATTGCCTCCACGAGGACACGGCGATGCTCCGCCCAAAAGTATGTAGCGGTTACACCGCCACATACTAACTACGCATCAAAGACATGACGTCACACAAATCCTGCATCGCGCAATTAGAGTTTACCGCGCGAACGACATAGATAAGACTATCCGAAATCAACAGTTGGGCAGTCGGCCCGCCAGACACAACACCTGTCTGGTCGGAGGATCCTCCCTTTTCTATGGTGGATGAGTGAACTTTACACCCTGTTCCTCATGCCCCTAAAAGTGATACGCCCGCCGCGCCCGCCGCGTATGTCCGGGTTTGTACTTTTTATTAGTGTGGAAAGTTTAAATAAATAACTACTATGAGGTTGAGGTTAAGATTTTATTCTGTTGATATAACAAGTTTGATTAAGTCGTAAGAGACCTTTCAAGTACTTAGAAAACATCATTTATTTATAATTTGCAAAGAATATTGTAGCAAACATAGTTTTGATTGAGTTTTATTTAGAAGAAAAATATTCAAAGTTTTTATCAGCTTTCATCTACGCACTTAATATTAGACCTTTTAAATTTGAAAGCTTTCCAACTCTGTAATGTAAAATTGTTAAACAGACTGACAGACAGATAATTTATGTTATTTAAAACTACATTAAGTCAACAGTCAAATGAACAACATTAAAAAAAAACGGTTCAATACTGTTGACGCATATAGTTTTAAATAATATAAATTTAACAGAAAATCTTTTATGCAAGATAATGAAATAAATTGACAGTAAGGTTTTCAAAAACTTTTAGGTATTTTTAGTAAATTACAGCAAAATCCGTGAACCGTCCAGTTCAGGGAAATGTCCATTTATAACAGAATTTAAGTTACTTCAGTAATTTATTACTGAAATAACTACACCTGAGTTAGTTTTCAGGCGGTATTGCGGGAAAATTCAGAGCAGATTTCGAGTACTTTCATGTTGTTCTCATTTGTAGGTTTTGCTCCCTGAAATCTTTCAGGTATTTTTAATAAAGTTAGCACGTTAGTTAGTTTTTGGGAATTTTTTTTTTGTTGGTTTCAGATTTACTAATAATCCTATTTTAGGAGTTAATAATCTATAGAGAACTAGTGAAAATGGTAAATCAACTTGGGAAAGCGTATTTTCATTTAACGCCTACGCTAGTGTCATTTGTTACAGTTGGTGTATCTGTGGTGATGTATATTTCTTCACATAAGTTTTCACTGAGATTTTTGCAAAATAGATCGGCAGGCTGGAAAAGACCCAAAAAAATTGTGTCACTCAGTAGGAGTACGTCATGGGTACGTTTACAAACACGAATCTCATATACACAGACCCGGAACAAGTATTTGTAGGCCATGCAAATATTTGTTCCGTACGGAAATCGTATGTAGGTTAGAATCCAATCTCTCAGTTACTGCGACAACTGTGCCATCAAACGTCATTCTACCATGCAGAGCGTGTGTGACTGGTCATGTCGCAGCCAGAGCATCCACAATGTTTTATATTTTTTACAGCATGTATCAGAAAAGTGTAGTCATATTTAAGAGTGTGGTACAGACCACCAAACTGAACTGCTTTCTCGATGGGACCAAAATCGTATTTACGAAAAAAATATTAACCGCCCTATACATTTGGGTCGAGTAGGTAATGAAGTTTTGTATGGGACATTTTGACATTTTTCGTGATTTTTTTTAAAATGAGGTCAACTGTGTCATTTATGCGGTCACGGGTGTTGAGGGTTACAACATCTAGGTTATAGTAAATAAATGCTTTTTGCACCGTTAGTCGGCTATCTTTACTTTTATCGGAGCATTAATCTTCGTTTTCAATTACTGTATTGAAATTTCAAGATATACCTGATTATAAATTTCCCAGAAACAATATCTTTGAACATGTTAACCTGCGGTGTGAAAATTTCTTAAATCAAATGTTCAACAGTTCTGGCCAAACTGTGTGTTTATTTCCCATCAGAACAAACTCCATCAAAATAAGGGCATAAAGAAACTCATCAAACGAATTGCTATTCATTGTAGCGACAATTATCTTAAGGAAGCAGGCGAGTGAGGGGCGCTTCCCTAATAGATTAGGGATCTGTCAAACTTAATCCCGATTTGTCGCTTATGCTTTTATGAGTATTATTCCTTGAAAAGTGGGAAGGAAAATAGACACTTCGGTAGGTTAATCTGTTAGTAACTTGTCAGAAAATCCTTACATAATAATTTTAATTTAATTAATTTAATTTTTTGTCCCTTAGATGCCACGTCGTCGTTCCGTCCGTGCACCCGTGACGTATGCTCTTTCGATTACATTTTCTATGAAACGAAGTTTCCAAAAATTGTCGTCCCGTTCCATCCGGGTGAAACATTGGCCTCATTTACCCTGGTACAAAACATTACCTCGATTATATAATATATACTTTCCTACAGATTCATCATCCTCGTTCCCATAACCTAATTTATTTGGGGTCATCGTATCACGTCTTACCTATTTAATAGTACATTACGATACTAGTGTGCTGTATGTTGGTCGTTACACTCCAGGCAGTATTATTCTATTAGATAAGGGAGCCGAGTGTGTAATGATCAATGCACACGCGTTTCATACGACGTTTTTCAACACACTTGCGAGGAAAAAAACAGACTTTTTGTTAGAGCTTGTGCTAACGTAATTTCAGAGATGATACATTTAGATATATAAAGTTCAATTGACCTTTGCTGCCAGGTACTGACTATCTGGAGCTTCTTTTAAAAACTTTTCAACGTCGGTTGGTGACAATACTTTAGAATTCGTACTTTTTATAATAATTAACCACACCACGGAAACGTTAACAAATTATATGGAAAATGGCGCCTAGGTTTTGTTCTTTTCCGCACGCCGCGGTAGCGATGGGCGCGCAGGTGTAAATAAAGGCACTGGAAAACCCGCTAAATAGCCTATAAAATAAACACAAATAATGTTTTTAATATTTGGCATACATATTAAAAACATTATTTGTGTTTATTTTTAAGGTTAATATGTAGTGAAAAATAAATATCATTTGATGATATGTTTATTTATCATATTTTATTTATTTACAGAGTAGGCATAAAAAGGCATGAAGTCTCTTTGATGAGATTAAAAAACGCACATCTAAATAACATAACATAACATCACGCCTTGTTTCCCCGAAGGGTTAGGCAGAGGTATACCTATAGTACACCCACATTTCGCCAGTTATGTTTAAGTCCCATGTAATAGGGGGCGAACCTATTGCCATCAAACGACCACAAATCCAGACTCCGGGCTGTTACTGAGAAATTCCAGAAAGAAAAACCCGATGACACTGCCCGACCTGGGAATCGAACCCAGGACCTCATGTTCAGCAGTAGCGCTTGGGACTACTAGACCAACGAGGCACATCTAAAAATCATCTATAAATATTTATCTGTATCGCACATTATCGCACTAGTGCGGTAACATAAGGTAAAAATCATGTGTTTTTAAAACACTGCATTATGGAACTGAAAAGCGGTTCAATAAGAGCCACTTTACGAGCAATGATGTTGAAAAGATCATTACCATGTTACTTGAACAGAATCAACTTATTCATTCCAAACAGGAAATCTCAACCTTCGGTTGCCATACAAAATAAAAATGTCCCATCAAAATCCAATCTAATTTCGCCTCCCATATCAGTCAAGGTTATCATCAAAAGAAGCCATGTCCCCTAATTACTGGTTTAATTCGCTAAGGTTGTCGTCAATCACATCAGGTGACCCAAGATAGGCGCCTTCAAAGGTAAGCCCCGAAATGTAGCCTAATTACTTTTGGCAATATTACGGGGGAAGCTATAGAAATTTCTGAACGTATTTTTGGGTTTCATAAGTTAATGTAATGAGGATTTATTATTAGATTTGGAGCTTTGAGATTCCTGTTACGTTGCGGATTTGACAATCTTATTAATTCTGCAAAGGGTGTCGTATTTTGTTATTTTGATATAATCCAAGATTATGAAAAGGTTTTTAAACTCAAATTCAAATTATTTTATTTCACATAAACCTAAAAAGGCACTTATAATTTCAGAAGCTAGGTGCACGGTTCCAATTGGTCGTTTCCTATCTAGAAGAGCCGGCAAGAAAGTCCACGGTTACTCTTTTAAAAGTTAATGGCATTTACTATGTTTTCAAATTACAGTGTTAACTCTTAAAATGTCGATTGCACCCCATGTGTGCAAATGACAATAAAATTCTATTGTGTCTGCTAATTGCGCGTGCGACGGGTTAAAGATAAGAGAGGACAGTGTAGGCCTATCAACAAATACCAGGTACTTAGCAAGATAGAAAATGGTCGACAGATCTACAAGTCTCAGGTCAGATCTGTTAAGCCTACAACGTTGTCTCATTCACAAAATCTAAAAGAAAAGAATATGTATAAAAGAAAAATAAAATAATAAAAATGAAAACCTATTTAAACCAAATGACATAATTGCCACTACAGCTGTAACAAATCTAATTTAATATTGAAGTTATAAAATGTCAAATAACGAAAAAAAGATTATGTCAAGGAAATACCTACCTATGTAAAAGATAAAAAAAACTGACTGACAAGTACCTAAGGTACAGGTGACAGGAACCAAGTACCTATGTAAAAGATAAAAAAACAGACTGTATCAATTGCCGCTGGCAGGCATACTTATATTCCAAATATACAGCAAAATTCTACTATTGTTTAGCAATGAATGTTCTTGAGTTAATTATTGATGATACTTCTAACAATGCCTATCAAAATGTATGAAGAGCGGATATCCTTCATTTTCCCCTGACATGTTTAAAACCAAATGCAATCTTCGTAATGTCTGCCTGTCTGTCTGTCACGAGTAACACTGAAAGTTTTGATTGACATGGCGCAAGGTGGTTAGGAAATAATACGTTGGTATTTAAGTACCTGTTATACAGGGTTACTGGTAACTCCACGTATTCCTTGCACGACGTCATAGTAGGGTTAAAATGCAACAAATTAAGCCACCAAATGTTCTACCGAATTTCAGTAGTTTTTGAGCTAGTTACATTTTCAGGTTTTTTAATGAAAAGTCCCAGATTAAATCATTTGGAGCCAAATTAAAAATGATTTACAGCGCGACTGTACTGAAATTTAAGTTAATATCATAGTTGATGCCGTAGCAGATCTTTTTTCATAATTAAGAGTTCAAAAATGCCAGAAACCTTGGCAAATATCACTAAACAAACATTTATTTGTTTATATGATGATATCATTTAACGATAAGTGGCATAAGGCAGAGCGCCTTATATCATTAAAAGAGTCATAAGTTGGTTTTAGATTGGCGATCACATTTTCGAACATTTCAATAAAATTATAATGGGGCACTATACAGACATTATTTATTTATAACTAGCTTCTGCCCACAATTTTGTCCACGTAGAAGAAATTTTGCAATCGTGCAGCTTTCCATCAGTGACAGAATTTTTGTAATCGGTTCGTACTTCCAGAGATACTACCTACATAAATAAAAATAAAAGTCCTGACTGATTGACTGACTCACCAACGCCCAGCCGAAATCCTTGGACGGACCTAGAAAGCTGAAATTTTGCACATAGGTTCCTTTTATAATGTTTACAAGGAATAAGGAAGGATTTTCCTAAATTCAACCCTAAGGGAGTCAAATAGGGGATGAAAATTTGTATGAAAAATCTTATTCCTTGATTCAATAAACTTGAAACTTGAAAATAATACTTATCTAAATAAATTATAAAGGTTTGAATTTTTTTTTTCTAAACTATCACCTAACGGGGGATTGGGGGATGTCAAAGTTTGTATGGAAGAATTTTAACGCGCTGTCCGATTAACTTGAAACTCAGTAGTTATACTTAAAACCAACAATAAAGAATAACGTGTATCAGGGTTTTTCAAAAATCTACCAAACGGGTAACCAATTTTACAGTGGAGAATTTAACTGCGTTGTATAATTAAATTGAAAATTGGTATATCGCCAGTCAAATAAACGACGTCTTTTTTTCTCGTTCAGTCTTTTAAGAAACTTGGCCCAAATGCCTATCTAAATAATAATAAAGAACGTAATAATTAATTTTCTAAAACTACCTTTTAAAGAAATTGACGGGGTAGTAAATAAAAAAGCCATTTTTTTTTAAACTAAACTAAATCCTCATAAATGGTTTAAGGGTGTCAACGTTAGTACGGAAATATTTTATCAAGCTGTCGAATTAACTTGGAACTCGGTAATAATACTTCAAACAAAAATAAAAATAAGAATTATGTGTTTCAGGGTTTTCAAAAAATCAATTCCTGACGGGGCAGTTTAATGGCGAATTTTACTGCAAAAATGGGTATTTAATAATCTTTAAGTCAAATAATTGAAACGTAACCAACATTTTTTTTTTAAAAAAAACAAGTCCTACTGAAGTGAAAGGCTCATCATACCTTTGATTTATAAACTTGTAAAAATTTTAAAGTTCAAGGGCGGGAGTTTAAAAAAAATAGACGAAGAAAGTTCGAAAACCACGCTGATGAAGTCGCGGGTGAAGTGCTATGAGTAATAATTTTAAAATTTTGCTTATTTCCGTACTTGTAATTATTTTGGTAACTATAAAGGCCATTGTATTTACTGGCTGTGCTCGAAGTGAATCAGTGTATATGTCGCAGTCATCTGGTTGAATCTGCTATTTGATTGAATGACTAGCGCGTTCATTGAATGACGACATTTAATTGAATGACTAGAGGACAACTCGTCAAGTCGTTGAGCACAACGTTTAACCAGATGGCTGAATGTCGTGTAGAAATTTAGTTAAACTGGGTGAAATTGGTTAGGTTAGAACTGTGACCCACCGCGCGCAAGCCGAGCGAGCGGAGCGAACAGTGCCGGCCGGCGAGCGCTATTTCCAAGTTGCTCGAAGAGGTTTTTTCACCACTTGAATCACTTGGCTGAGTCTTGATCTTCAAAGGGCTCACTTTCAATATGCCAAGTTGATATACGTTGAATGATTTTATTAAAATTAACTGTCGGCCTAGGAATTCATTTGGATGCTGGCTTTTAATGAACTGCTTAGGCGTCCAATTGTCCAATTAGCTGGCTAATTTAACTGGCTGCGATATATATACCGCGGATACCACTAATACCGTCGGACTACCCATTCTTACTTAATTTTTATTTTATTTTATTGATCTCACACTGATGTTTTTATTGTGCAATGTATACTTAAGTGTTTTATTTTGATTTATTATTTTTATTTTACTGATTTTAGTTTAGTTCTAATTTAGTTTATATTCAACTGTAATACAATAATCATGTAAGTACTACCCTTAACTCTGAAAATGTCGCAATCCCGACCCCCAAGATACAGGCATATGTCTAGTTTGGGGGTCACCGTCCAATCTGTTAATGTACAAGATTTTTAACAAATAAATAAATTTGAATTTGAATTCGAGTTTAAAAGGCTACATTTGCCCCTTATGGTATGTTTCACAATAACGATTAATAAGTCTTAAGGTCGGTCACACAAACAGCGGGAATTGATCTTAAAGGGGACTGCTTCTCGCACGGCCAGTTGCACGTGGCCCAAGCAGCCTAGTTGTTTTAGCACCTGAGGGTTAGAACCTCTAATGTAGATACAAAGAGGTACTTTAATATATATTATAATCTAAAAAATAAATTGTCTAAGCCCCCTGTGAATAACAATGCTAGTAGTTTTACCCTCTCTTACCGGATTTTACAATGCGATGGTGTGCGAGTCATTTCATAAAGAGTGAAAATGTAAACAAAGTCTATAACCTGGATGAACACATAGAGTACTTATCCCGGTAGTAGGTACGTTCCCGTGAGATATTTTCTGACATCCACGCGGACGAAGCCGCGAGCAAAAGCTAGTTCGTCATAAAAACAAATAATTTTACCTATTTATATTATAATATTAGTTCAGAAATGTACACAGTTTATCGTGAACACGACGTCACAATGAACTGTGTTCAATTGCAGGTGTAGACGTTGCCCGCCTCACGATCTCTCTTCATCTAGCTCTGTTACATGACAGTCTGGTGCATTCATTAACAGGGTCTCCAACCGCAGATCTTATTTTACCTCATCAGTGACCTCCCGCGTGGCCTATTACCTTCCACCCTACCCTACACCACTAGATTCTCTATGGATTTTTCATTATACATGTCTAAAATGTATCAATAAAATGGTTGATATAGGCTCGGACTCCACCAATGCGGAGTTGTGAGGAAATATCCGAAGCGGAGACGAGAAGAGATGTTTTTCATCTAGGGTGTATCCACCGAAGCTATGCGGAGATACGCCCTGGCTAGACTGGAGTGGAGATGTGTGCTGGCTATAGCGGAGATGTGTGATGGCTAGAGTGGAATTGAGCTGCGTGCGTAAAAAGTTGACCGCTCACTGCACGCCCCTCACATCTCTGCTTTGTACCGCCACTCAACTGAATCAGGACGAGGCACAACTCACATCTCTGCTTTGTACTGCCACTCAACTGAATCAGGACGAGGCACAACTCACATCTCTGCTTCAATCGCACCATACAAATATGATACATCTCCGCTCAGTGGTATCCACTGAAGCTGAGTGGAGACGAGATGTGTGAATAACGAAATTCTATAAACACATTAATCATGTCAATCATGTTGTTTAAAACACATCTCCTCTCCTCTTGTCTTGTCTCCGCTTAGGTGGAGTCCGGGCCATAATGCCACCATAATACCACAACACACTCATAACCTTCATCTAATCACAAAAATATCCGTTCCTGACAGCATAATACCTCTCTATCTATTGTGTTATAATCTATTCTCATCCGAGCTGTCCCCCAGGATTATCGTGCGATAATTGAATTGACGTAATCACGTTAATGATGGAAGTGATGATTGATTGCGCTTAGTATGGGAGTGGTAAAGTTTTGTCGGCGATCTTGTTAAAGTGTGATTAAAAAAACGTTATTAGGGAAAATCATAGAGAATTAGCAAAAACAAGGAAGAAATATGGTAAAATAGTAAACATGGCAACAACATCACGCCTGAATTACCCGAACAATTGGGCAGACGTATACAATGTCGCCCATGGGCTTGTGACCGCCCGTATTTTTCTGAATATGAACTTTAACTACTATCTTTAATCGTAATCAATTTAATTTTTTTGAGTAGTATTTGTGACCTTGCTTTACGTTATGTCATAATATATCCGTTGTTATTAGCTTGATTTGGATTCTGCTTATTATTTCTAGAAGCTTATGAGTTAAACTAATAAAAATATGGGCGGTCACATCCCATGAGCGGTATTGTATAATACACCTGCATTTTGGCAAGTGCCATGTTCTAGGGCCTATTGCCATCAACCGGGCACAAATCCAGACTCCGGGAAACTGGGAAAATTCCTAATGGAAAAACTCAGTACCACTTTGCACGAATCAAACCCAAGACCTTACGCTCAGCAGTCGTGCTTGCGACTAGACCAACGAGGCAAAATAGTAGACTTCTCGGCGGTAAGAGTGTGGCCGATTATATAACTCATTATCATTCCTTTCATCCTCATTATAAGGCAGACGAGCCCTGGAGTGGAGACCGCGTACCACTGACAAGCGTAGTGTGGGACGCCCCCAGCTAGGTAGATTGACGACCTTAAAAAGGTTGCTGGGACAGACTGGATGTAGAAGGTGGAGGACAAGGTGTTGTGGTGCAGCCTGGGAGAGGCCTGTACATGTTGCTGATGGACAACATAATACAGGCCTCTTGTCCAATCGATCCATGGATATGCCACATAGCTGGCGCACGCTGCCTGCATTCAGCGTATCTCAGTTACGCTGTGCCTTCCATTATTTAAACTCGTTACTTAGAATGGACAGTCAAATGAATAATGCTTTGAATGTCATGGTTATAAAACACAGTACCCAAAATATCAGCCAAAATCGCGCACTCTTCAAACTAGAAATAAATAGCAGCGCAACAAACTCCAAACAAGACGAAATATAAAATTCTAATGTATTTGTCGTGTCGTGAAAATATGGAAAAGTATTTCCCCTAGAATATTTTTCTTGGGGAAATACTAGGGGAAAGGGGAAAAGGGGAATACTTTTCCATATTTTCAGGCACTCTGAGAAATGCGCTAAATTTTTTTCAAACTTGCTTACACAATTGCGTCATTATGGTTTTCCGATGTCGTGCCACTGATATTTGATTGGAAAAAAAATCGTATTTAGTAATCTCGAACATTACGACCAGTACCATAGCCACCTCGACAATTATTTATTTTACCTCGATGGTCCTAGTTTATCAATCAGCTTAATGTGGGCGGGCACGCCCTTTATGCCTGGAGGCTTTATTTTCTTTTTTTAGATATTGTTTACGTTTAGTTATTTTTCTTTCTGCTTGAGTATAGTTCTCGATGTTTTTGATTGGTATATTGGCGTGTGCTAGCTGTCATAAGGCTATTAATTTATAATTTAAATTGTGTTTTGCGTAATGTAAATTATCTTATAAATTATTGTATAGAATCATTTTTTTTCCTAACTGAACAGACAGCTGTGCTGCTGGGGAGTTTGTTGCGCCACTTCTTCTTCCCAGCAAAAGCACTAGGAAGTGGTGAAGGGTGGGCGTTTTGGGGGACTGTCTTATGTAATTTTGACGTTCGAAAAGTGCTGATTCTCAGCCTAGTTTGAATAAATGACTTTTGAATTTGAATTTTGAAGTCGTATGTTCCAATTTTTATGACTATTTTTATTTTTTAACACAGTGGCTTTGACGTTGACTAAGACATTAGTATTACCTAGTATTATGAGAGTCATAATGACCAATCATTGAAAATAGCCGCCTTGGCCTTAGTTTTCAAAAGTACTTAATTCAAACAAAAACCCACGCCCCAGCTAGACTGCTCCTAACATCCATAAAATAAATGAAAAATTGCCAAAACTCATCACAAGTGTGAGTAATTATGCTCACAGTGTAATCACATAATAGGTTCGGCTCCAAACTTATTTGGCTGCGAACCAGAGCCATCAATAGCAACCACCTCGTTAACTCTTACACCAGTTTAATAGAAGTGGTTCAACGAGTTACATTTGTGGTTGAGTATCAAAAATATGGGTATTTTATGCCTGTGAGTAGAAACTTTAGATTTTACTAATTTGGAAGTTAATTGTTGTTCTTGTAATTTTAAGAATAAAGTTTTGTTAATTTAGCTGTAATATTCAAGTCTTCTAAGATCTCATGCCGTTTTTAAGTCTCTACGAGTGTTTTTTTTAGAGTCAGCATTGTATTAGGTATCTAAATTCAGCAACAAAAGGCGATTAACACTGTAACTTATACACATCATAAATAAATTAATACTGTGGCGGCATCTACATCGCCACGTATAAACTACGCATCAAAGACATAACGGCACACAATATCCTGCAACATATAAATAACTTCCCGACATCAATCGTAGTGCAGTTGCCCACCAGACACGACACCCGTCTGGTCGGAGGATCCTGCCTTTTCTATAGAGAATGAGTGACACCCTGTTCCTCATGCCTCTATAACACAAAATGATCCAATAATCTGCTTTTTAGCATTTCTTATAATGGCTGTTAGCTGTTAGCTGTTAATATTCTCTAAAAAATTATGCAAAAAAAAAGGTTCTAACAATGAGTAGTAAAAGTAGTGATGTTAGTGATGATGAATATGTGATTGAACGGCAACGGCGAGTTTTTCGTAAAAGGATACATTTTACTTTTAATGTGACAGATTTTACGTTCGACGAAAAATTTCGTAATTTTTTTGTTGTCCTCCATGACTTTTAGTGATGCACCAGACCATAAAAAAGTACTCCGTGAGACACTAAGATGAGTAAGAACTGAACCCGCTTTTATTATGAATCTGCCCCAAAAACTTACATTTTATGTAGGTTGTAACTTACAACTACATATTTGTGAGTACAATATTGTCATCGAAATCTACAGGCGTTTTCTACATACATTTATTTTTTAATAAACAGTATTTACAATTGTGATAATTGTAAGTTATTTACTTGTTAGTTTCTTACATATTTGTAAGGTTTATTATACAGCACATGTAGTAAAACTTAACAAATATATGACTTTTTTTTAAATTGTAGGATTGTAACGTTTATTAAACAGGACCCTTATAACAATTATACTCTCTGTTATCTAGTTACTAATATCCAAAATTGATACACACTCGACATCAAATACCTGCAATTAATTCCATGGAAATTAATTAGCAGGAAATGTTAGCTCAGCAACAATAATTCTGATGATAATAACGCTGACAGTAATTCGTTGTGAAACATTCAACTGAGATCCCCGAATGTGGCGGTCAGGTTGGGCAGTAATTAATGTTTAATTACAAAGGTAATCGTTGTGTTATATTTTAGAAAGTGAACAGGAATTGGTATTCGGTATTGTATCGGTTTTAATAACTGTGGTGGAATTGTAATACTGAAATGTGGAATTGTAATTTGATAGTTTCGATGGGTGGAGGAATTATTATTATGACAATCAACGATAAGCAATCTAGAAAAGACACGAGGTTTGTTTACCAAATAACAATGGAAACATTGGATAAAAAAATAGAAATGCTGGTCAAAATGCCATGTGATGACAAAATTATCACTGACTTTACAAAATAAAGGGACAAGATTTAATGATAAACCGAATGGTTGTACGTTGTTTTATAGATAATAGTATTATAGAATTAAGTTTCACATAAAAAAAATCTCATATATAGAATAATCAATACGCAGAATACTTACTTAAAAAAAATTAAATCATTGATTTTTGTTACAAATAAAATTTAATGTTTCGATATTCATACCATAGAATAACAAATCAAATATTCTTTATCCTCATATTGTTTAGTTCATTAAACTTATTACCAAGAAAAACGTTATATCGAGTGTTATAGTTACTATCGAGTGACAGTTTCTGAACGTTTCAATTCAAACCTTTGACAAAATGACCCTCCTATAAAATTACAATACCGCGTTCACAATAACAATGCGGGTAAATTCTAGTCAAGCAAGAAAACAATCATGTTATTTTCATTAATAAAACTGTAATCTGTAGCAAGTAATATTAAAACACACTTGCACACCTTTGACATTTTGGACTTGGGTATAATGACTATCGACATTTTTAATCATTCGATATTTTAATCACTCGGCATTTCAATCTTAGACACTTTAAGCTTAGGTATACCAATTTTCGATATTTCGTACAGTCGATATTAAAATTTTCGATGTTTTGAACATTGACATTTTACTCGTACCCATAGTTTTAATGTTTGACGTTCAAATAATATGTACTCATATTTATTCATAAAATTATGGATAGCTTAACGTCTATTTTTATATTTTTGTTGAAATACTAATGATACCATGGAAAAATACTAATAATACACCGAACAAACAGTATTCGTTAAAAAATAATTCCACTGTTTAATAAGTTTCTTAAAATAAAAAAAATGTGATTATAAAATTAATTGAATTGTGTTTCTGTAAAATAATGTTGCATTCAAGTAAATAGTCGTTAAAACAATAACATTCGAAATAAAAATACAAAGACCAAATATTATATGAAACATTCGCTGCGAAACGAAATTCTATGAAATTTCTGTCTGCGATACAAGGGAACACCAAACCGAATATATCTCTGCATAAGACCATTGTGAAAATTCTATAAGCAGTAAGATGTGTGATAAAAAATTACAAATGTTGTTTATGATGGCACGGTTGGCGCACTGGTTAATGCAATTGACTGCTGCACTGCGTGTTGCGGGTTCGATTCCCGCACGGAACAAATATTTGTACGACCTACAAGTAGTTGTTCTGGGTCTGGCCGTTTGTGTATGTGAGTTTGAATGTTTGTAAACGCACCCACGATACAGGAGAAATTCCTAGTGTGGGTCAACGTTTAAAAAAAAAAACATATCAAATCAAATCTATGTAAGTAGGTTCATACAAACACTTTTACACATCAATAATATTTTAAAAACTAGATGAGGTCGGTGTTTCCTATCCAAATACTCTGAGAAGGAACACTGAAACAAACACAGAGGTCACAATCTCTTTTATAGTCCAGACATTATCTTGGTAAGATCATGTGAGGATCATGTAGATTAGTGTCTGAAATAGTCTTTTGAGGAAAGAACTACAATTTGAGTGGACCTGTCCAGTCAATGCGCGCATTTGGCAGCAATCGTGTAGGTCAGCTCAAAACTTAAAGAGCTCAACGACTCAACGAACAATACCAAAGAAAGGACATTTATGAAAACCGTTCTTCATAAAAACCGCTTCAAAGACCAAATTATATAACAAACATCACTATCGATACAATTGATTGTGCAGCGTCATCGCAGTTCCTAACTAGTGTTTGGCAGAGGACGTGACCTGCGTTGCCAATATCATGTAGTATGGCCGCAATTCTGTCACGTGGCTGAAATATCAAGCATTGATGGGAAGATATCAATTTATTAGGAATTATTAGGTGCTGATAGTGATTTTATTGTTATACTATAGGTTAATAAAATAAACTGTTTTGGGGTCGAAAGGTGAATTGGAATTGGTTAATTGTTGATGACATAAAGTAAACAGGATAGGTACTGTTGCAGGAGATAGAGCTTTTGTACAAGGATGTTTAGTTTTAGGAGAGGTCCACTCAATTCTGTGTGGTTCTTTTCTCAAAAGAACATGTCAGACTAATCTACATGGTCCTCATATCGCCTGACCAAGATTATGTCTGGACTTTAAAAGAGACTGTGACCTCTGAGTTTGTTTCGGCCTTTCTTCTCAGAGTAGTCAGATAGGAAACGCCGAACTCATCTAGCTAATTTTATTTTTTTATTTTTAAAAGATGATGTGTAAAAGTGACTCCAATATCCTATTTACAGAATAAACTATTTCATTTCATAAGAACCTGACTGCTCATGCAATTTAGACAAATCTTGTGAACACAAAAATGCAAGTTGAAACGTCAGGAACTCACAACAGCTCAATTATATTCGGTAACCTCTTGAATGCTAAGAGGTGGTATCTATATACCACCAAGACCATAAAACATAAAAATAAAGACAAAAATTAAAATAGAAGAAATCGAAACAAGAGAAGTCTTCACACATCCCAGACATTCCTCAAACAAAAATATTCCCAAGACGGCCTCAAAAACTAACAACCACTTTGTCTACCCACGTTTTACAGCAAATAAATCATAGCTGGATTATACTACTAAAAACCTTTTTGGCAACGCATGTACTGGACGCTGCCAAAGGGGACAGTTGGGCTGCGCGATCATACTTGGATGTCCATCAAAAAGTTATTACTGAGTTCAGTACTTGAGACGCAGTTTTTACTGCATTAACTTGTTGGTTGCTGGTGGCTGGTGGTTGGCAGTTGAGCGTTCAAATGTGTGCCAGATTGTCGAGTGGGGTTTTTGGTCTGTAGTTGGTGAATAATGTAAAGATAGATTTAAATTTTGCTAATTTTAAGCTGAAAAGACTCTTTGAGTGACGATTAAATACTACTGTGTTATATGTGTACGAAAGGTACATCACTGACTTACCCTTCGGGGTAAACAAGCGTGGCATAAAGTGAATTTATTTAATAAATCTGACGCACCCTGGGCAGCGTCAGATACACTTACAGAGTCACTCTCACAGAGAGGATGCCTATAGTAGATAGGAAAGGTGTTGAATGATTACACTTATTCTGGCTATTGGCCCCCCTATTCCTTAAGGTGACTAGACTATATACATACGTAACTGCAAGCGTGACAACCTACTTGCTTGAAATCATGTTGTGGCTTCTCGAGCTTGCAGTAACCTTTTAAACCTTTAAACCGTACGTTACCTTTTAAAATACCATAGCAGGAGCTATTTTCGCAAAGTTCATTTTGAGTGCAAGCTAATGAATAATCCAGACGAATATTTTTACGATTATTGTTCTTTGAATACGGATAAACTTTTTTCGTATGATGTTCGTTTAAGTTTATTATGTTTCCTTAGTTACTTGTGTTCTAAATATACCCCGTACCTATCACACAAACAAACACGTCATGAATGACCTTGAAATTACCATTTTACTTACATCACTGAGTCAACGTTGTAAATAAGTCTACCAGATCTGTCAAGCTTTTATACGACTATATTGGGGTCGGCTTCAAGACAAGTCTAACCGGATGCAACTGAATACCAGTATTTTACATGGAGTGACAGGATATCTGAAGTCCGCTACCCAATTACGGGGTAACACCATACCCCTTGGTAAGACTGGTTGTCATACTTTTGTCTTCTGACTATCCGTAATTACTGTCAAAGATCTACGAATGACAGGCAACGACTTAACGTGCGTTCCGAGGCACGAAGGGGTCTCGATATGTAATGACTCTATACCTAAAATAATTAAGGAATCAAAATCACTTCCAACTTTTAAAAGACTATTAAAGAACCACCTGAATAATGTTTAAATTGTAAGTTTCTACCGTTTTTCTAATTTAATTTTAGTTTATACCAAGCGAAACCGTCGCATATCTAAATTATTATGTTTTCCTCATAGAAGTGAATAATTGTATTCTTTTTGAGCGAAATAAAATTTCTTAAACCATAAACCATAATGTGAATGGTCATCCATCCATGAAGCGCCATCGGAAAGCGTAGCTTGACATTCGATCGAACTGTGCGGCTGTTATCATTTAGCCACGTGTCCCTTGATAATAAAATAAAACAAAACGTGTAATTTTTTTCCGGAATTCAATAAACAAAATGGCGGCCACAAAATTGCATGATCAGGCGTCCATGGATATCAATGGAACCGTATTTATGTCCGATAAATCATGCGGAACAGAAATTCAATCAGGCTCCCGAGGTGTAGATCGGGCGCTGTTATTTAATATCTCTTATGTTGTGGCTGTTTGGGGTCTCAATTTACGAGCACTAGAGTTTTATTTTGGTTAACTTTTGTTACTTTTGTATTCTTATAGAAGGAACATTTAGGGCGTAGATAAAATGTTGGTAGGTACTGCACTAAAAGTTCCAAATGAGTCTTGTTTGTAGTCTTCTGGTTTTTTGTAATGAGAAAATGTCAGATTAAAATTAAGTAAGTAATGCTTTACACTTTACTTACTGAGATTTATATTTTTGGTCTTTTATAAAACCGGGTCAATAAATATTCTGTTCATTTATTTCATTCGAACTAGATCTACTGGCCACCTACTGGGCCCAAACAAAAAAAATCGATACAATAAGAAGAAGATCACATTTAGAACATTGTGTTTATCAGGTATGCAAGAAATTCATTGAATAAAAAAGACACGGTACAGGTCGGGAAATAATACCTAGACATTTGCTAATGCAACACTTGAGAATTCAATGAAGAGCGAAGACGTTTTCAATTATTATCAGAACTCAAAAACGGTGAACTAAAGGTAACTAACTGAATACAAATCAATGAAAAACGTATTAATGCAAATTCTATTATTAGTACTCTACTCATTGAAAATAAATGCCAATACAAAATAAGATAGAATCAAAACATTGGATCTCTAAAGTTTCTGCATCATTTATTCATTAAGGAACCTTGACAGCTTTTCTTAAAGGATAATTTGATCCTCCCTCTTTAGAAGCAGCTAAGCGAAAACTGTATTGTTTGAGCTGAATGAAGGAGGAGGGATGAAGTGAGGTGGTTAATTTTGAAGTCCAGATGAGTTTGATAGGATTTGGTAGGTAAATATTGTTCAATTTTCAAAATTATAGCTATTATTTTGGTTTAATGCACTGGAATTGAAAGACAGGAGTTTTTATTTTATATGTATAGACCAAGAGCTTTACGTACGTAACTTACAGCCACTGAAATCAATAGAATCCGTGCATATGTGTGCGAGTTTTTAATGTTAGCTGTGCACAAGCCCAGATACTTGGACTGACCTGGTTGCGGCCAGCACCTGCACGCAGGCATTGAAGGGCGCATTATTTGGAAATGCCCTTAATAAGAGAATTAATTAACTTATATTGTTTAAACTACACAATTATGAGAAATTGCAGATGGAAAGACCTCCAATAATACTTTCCTCGACTGGGGTATCGAACCCAATACCTCGTACTCAACAGTAGCGCTTGAGATCACTAGACAGAAAATCAATTTGTACTCAAAATAAAGTATTCAAATTAGGCCCAGTTTACCATACATTTCCTTATTCGATGCATCCCACCAAAAGGTAAGCTTCGGTTTTAAACAGACCGTTGGGTTAAATTTAACCCTTTCCTTGTCGGTCATTTAATTTGCAATGTGTACAGAATTTAATTCAAATTATTATTGGTCACATAAGTAGATTTCTACCTTACCAAAAGTCAGGCAGAACCTAAAATAGATGTAATATATAAGGGATATTAAGTAACCCTTTACGATCCACACCTGGGTGCCTAATAAAATTTCGGTTACGCACAATGTATCAGCTTATATTTCTCAGCTTTTATTTTACCTTTTGAGGTCAGCAGAGTTTTGTGATTTATTTTAAGCAATGTTTATACGTCAAAATTGTAAGATGGAAGAGTGTTTACATGTGCACAAGAAATGGTTGGGATTTTTGATGCGATTGTGATTTCTAATGATCCGGAGAGACAATAATCCCATAATATTACGCCTGTATTCCCCGAAGGGTTAGGCAGAGATATAGGCTCATATTTCGCCAGTTATGTTTAAGTTCCATATAATAGGGGCGAACCTAATACCATCAACGGGGCACAAATCCAGACTCCGGGCTGCAACTGAGAAATTCTTAATAGAAAATCCAATAACAGTTTGCCTCACCTGGGAATGTAACCCAGGACCTCATGTTCAGCAATAAGTGCTTGCCAACATTACGCACAACATCACGCGCGCGCATCATCAGCGTCACTAAGCACGCATTAGTGTTGCGCATTATCATCATTATTTGAGCCAAAAGACGTTCACTGCTACACTGGATATAGGGCTCTCCCAAGCGTAACCATTTTGACCGATTCTGTGCTTGAATCCAGTGGATTCCTGCGGTTTTCACAAGGTCGTCGGTACAACTTGTGGGAGGCCTTCAAACGCTAAATCTTCCGGTACGCGGTAGCCACTCAAGAACCATTCACTTCTATCGGCCATCTGTTCTGCGAGCAATGCCCACTGCCAAGTTTGGCAATACTTCGGGCTATGTTGGGTAAAGTCATCGTCAAAGTCAAATCATTTATTTCAATTAGGCACAAAAAAAAGCACTCTTGAACGTCAAAATTTACAAAAAAAAAATAATAACTGATTCTAGTCGCCCATTCCAAAAGGTAGTTTTCGTATGGAGAAGAATAGGCAAGAAACTCCAACGTTACTCTTTAAAAAAAAACATTATATTCTTGTATACACTAATTATAATAATTATATGTGAAGACAATGCACCTAGAATAAAATTACTATAGGTTTTAATATAGGATAGGTAAAAAGAATGAAAAATTATACTTTGGTTATCCTACGGGTCTCATCGTTTCTGATTTGATCACGTAAGGAAACTCCAAGCATAGCCCTCTCCAATGCCCTTTAGATGACTATCAACCTTCTATTTAGGCCCATTGTGACCTACCACGTTTCAGTGCCATAAGTAATTAATAGTAACACGAACTGTTCAAAAACTCGTCTATTTATTTTCTTTCTTTCTTTTTCTTGAGACCCTGTGGAATGCTAGACTAATGATAAATACAATAATTTTTTCACAAGAAGCTGCTTTAGGTACGTATTATTATTTTTTCGCATGTACACATACGACATACGCGACGACGCATGTATGCAACTTACGATATTTATAATACGTATCAATAATAAATACTCAATAAACACTCAAGCAATAATAAAAATGATTGATGAAAAAAATATTTTACGTGACTATTAATACATAAATCACGAGATGTTTCGTTGCTGAGGCACTAAAATATTAAAAACATTAAAAAATTGGAAACTTCATCCAAACAAAATTGGTTGATATTTTTATTATCAAAATGGCAAGTAAGGTTGTTTGTATTCGTAATACTACAGTGTTCACTTTAAAATTCAATAACGTGAGTACATTAATGAAATCAATTTCAATTTGTATTACATCTTGTAACTACATCACATCTCATGTTAATGTATATGTAACGGTAAGAGTCTAAGTGGCATATCATTCTAAATGTAAACACAATTCAATCTCATCTGTCTAAGAAAATAAGAGATTTAAATCAAGAAAATATAATGCAGCGAGAATTTCGGTTATAAGGCTGACGCCACACAGTCTCGGCAAGACTTCACGACACAAAGAAGAAAGGCAGCACTCCATGTAATTTGGGTGCCGCACTTAGACTTCACGTATATTCGTAAAAAAAACGTCTCAAAAGATAGAATCTCGGTCAAATTAAGATAAAAGGTAATCACAGCATACTTTTTTAAATATTGGGTTTCGCCAGAAACAAGCTGTTTAAAAAGCAAGTGGCTCCGTATAAACAGAAACCATAACAGTAAACAAGAGTTTATTATGCAGTTAACCAACGAGTAAACAGTATATGACATTCAAAGATGGCGGAAATGAATAGTTCCAATAATGGCTACTGAAGAGAAAAGTGGCACTAGTAGCTAACTTTGTATATTAAGCCCTCTGCACATTGGACCTCTAGAACAGCGTCATGTCAGTCGTCATGTACTCTATACATTTCTATGCAAAGCAAACGGACATAATATCGTTAGGATTGAGAAAATAACTTTTGTTATTACTACAATGTGCACGTCCTCCAAACTAATATTATAAATGCGAAAGTGAGTTTATTTGTTTGTTACACTTTCACGTTAAAGCGGCTGAACGGATTTGGATGGCACACAGATAAAACATGCCCTGGGTATAGACATAGGCTTTACTTTACATCCTGGATTGCAGATGAAGTTGCGGGTCATCGATAGTATAATATAAAGGCAAATCAATGATGCGGCAAGATATCTAAAGACGTTGGTTAACATCGCCCGACGTTTCAAGTGACTGGTGGCACGGGACATTTGTCCAGTGAATGCGTGGCTTTATTACTGACAATACTTGTCAGTGGGCTTAATTGGACAACTCAAAACTGTCAGTCGTGATGTCATTTACAAATATTTTCAATATTAGGTACTAGGCTAGGTATTTAAAAATGTTTTTGCCAATACCTAATATCTTATTAAGTATATATAAGCAAGGTTCAAAAGCGAATGTAGAATTTAAGAACTGTTAAGATATTCAGGCTAGGGAGACCGTGACAGTCATGTTGTCTTATTATCATGGTCGGCTTATTCCTACTTATTATGCATTAAGCAAAAATAAAACATTCATTTGGCATTCATTTTTTCAATAAAGCATTTTTATTATATTATTATATTCTAAATTGACAAGAACTTCTTCGAATAACTGAGTAATCAGAGCAGTCGTCATGCTTGTCGTCAGCATCAAAAAATGATGCTCATCCATCACACATACTAGCATCAACTGTAACCTATGGCATTGCATTAGACTCGATCATTTCTACACACCTGGATTACATACAATTCTTGCATTCTATACTTCACCACAAAACAAACAAAACTTGTAGGTAGGCAAAATAATCCACAAATATTTGATGTGTCGTTATAAACACATCAAGACAAAACAGAGTAATGACATTAAAATATGACAGTTAAGACATTTCTGATTGAAGCTGACATCAATAGATTTGAATGTTGCCATGGAAACTAAATTCTCCAAAAAACGTTAAAGTATATTATAGTGAATTCATTTCACTGTCATACACTCAAAGCAAATACATATTAATTAATATAAAATATGTTGCAAATACAAATAGGTCTCTGGCTGGGCACTGACTCCAAAGCTTGGAATAATAATCTTGTTTCAAGGGATAGGATTCTGTTTCTCCAAAATGTCTTAGATTTTGATGGAACAGAACTGAATTATCAATAATAGTTTAAACGACGAAATCACTACCACCAAAATCCAGATAGTTAGCAATTAGAGTTACCATATTCTAGTGAGTATGGTAACTCCATAGCTACCGTCCCGCGTTCTGCCTTTAGATATTGAAAATAATTGCATTTTGATAGTCATATTTAATTTGACATTGACATTGATCGCCGCTGGGCAATCAATGTCAAAAACTTGTCAAAAAATATGTAGTTATTTTGGAGGTGTTTTTGACAGATTGGGACTGAGTTTAGAATGCGAACATTCTTAAATATACAGGAATTGCCCCTCTGTTTATGAGTTCAGTAAACGAAAAATGTAAAGTAGGATTGTACCTATGTGGCCCTCAATTCAAGTAGAGCGAAGAATTTCCGGTATGTACATTCACGACAAAATATTTTTTTTCGTCAAATAATGAATTCATTTCAAGTTAAGACATATTTCATAATAGCATAAGATCCAAAATACGTAACAACATAATACTACAATCAATACAGTAACAAAATTTCATATTTAAAAATTGCTAAGTGTGTTATTTCTTCTTTTTTTGTGTGGTTAGTGACTTACCTGGTGTCAGAGTCTATATGACACCCATGGGCCTCTGACTTGGCTTCACATGCCGTCGAAAAATCTCTGTCAGGCATGCCGGTTTCCTCACGATGTTTTCCTTCACCGTTGATATGATACGTGACATATTAGAGCTTGTGACTGCACCTAACTGTTTCCAGTAGCTAGATGAGAGTTGCCAAAGATCAAGTGTAATGGCTATGTCCAACAGTAGACTCGTATAAGATACGACTTAGCCGCGATAAGACTCAATAAACTTGCGATAGGTCTCTGAAAAACGCAACGCGACTTGTCGCAAGTATAGTCACTCCCTTATAGTAATTTGAACTCTATCTTGTTAAGATATTGAGACGAATTTAAGTTCATGATTGATTTTGCGAAATTGTGATTATTTATGTTATTCTTCGTAATTGGTGCTTTCATTATTACTGAAACTGTTATTTTAGTTTCAAGAGCTTGAACACTTGAGTAGTTTTTGATTGCTCAAGATTTATATTTTGATTCTAAATTAATTGTTTTAGACTTTACTATCTTTGTTATTTATTGTTATTCTTATCTTATTGAAGTCCTTTGAAAAATATCGATAAAATGATGAGGTAATAACCATTTTTTTCTAAAAGAAGGTTTTGGTAAGGGACATGACCCATGCTAAATAAAGTGGCAATTTAACCAAACAAGGTTAAATGAACTCAATTTAATTGTGTAGCCGTGTTTTCAACGTGATCAAAGAGTGTAATAGTACATACACTCGTTGATCACATTGAAAATTTTATTTTATTATTAACATTAAAATTTATTTATTTATTAAGGCTTATTTATGCATTCAACATTTGTTAAAAATATATATTGGACAGAAGCTTCTTATAAAAATAAAATTTAAACAAAGTTCAAACTTCAATCAAATAAAATCCAACAGAATACAAATTAATGAAGGGCATAAATATAACTTGCCTATATACAATTATTACACAGTTAACAATTTACACTAGGTACTAAATTAAATAACTAACTGACTAACTATAGAAATAGCTATGTTTATACTAGCATTCGATTTTCTTTACTGGTTTTTGTCACAGATATTTATGTCCCGGGCATTTTCACAACATGATCAAGCATAAAAAATTGTATTTAATTTCCTGTCTCTTCTAACATTGTAGACCTACATCAGGCCTAGAAAACTCGCTACCGAATTCGAGGGGACCGTAGAACTTCCCGCGGGACCCATAGTTCGACTTTACGACGCTCTTTAAGTAACGCAGGGAAATAGTTTCGTTTAGCTCGGTCAGGTTACGAAGGCCCTCAGTGGGTTTACGTCCTCTCCTTAGTTTTATGTCACCCTGGTACCTTCGGAACGGTGTTGCGTTTGAATTATTCGGTGGGTAGGTGGAAATATGTGGTTTAAATAGGTTAAGAGATGTTTAAAAGTTTTTAAAGCTTAACCGTTAATGCAAAGGCCATAATGGGCAGTAGCTACTAAGAAACTGATGCAAGACTAATAAAGTCAATACGAAAACTATCATACACGGATATAAATTTTGTTAACACAAAAATATTACTGCAAATAGCTATAGCATATATATATATATAATATTTGCAATAGCTACAGAGGCATTTAGACAAGAGACGAGAACGAGAACAAGAAGACTAACCCAATAAATAATAATAAAACAAATACAACATGAGTCCATATGTCAGCTTTTTAGTACTTAATCTCAAACCGTGAAAATAAAGCTATACCTATTAACAACCTTAACATTACTGGAACATGTAAACAGTCTGCTTGTCAGCAATCTAATTTGAAATCTGATTTAACTACTCTTCGCAAACCACTTCATGTCATCTTCGTCAAGTTAATTCATCTTCTCTCCAACTAGATGTCTTGTCACGAATCTAGAATTAATTAAAATGTAAGCTTAATAAACGCTATTCTGTTATTTCAAGAGATGAATTTCGCTTAGGCAAACTAGAGGCAAATAATTGCTTGAGGAACAGTTTATTAATTTGATATGGAAGTTAATTTAAATTTTAGAAGTCCTAGGCACGGTAGATCTAAGGCCTCTCCACATTCAGAGGAAAAAACATTGAGACCAAGGTTTCCCCACGATGTTGGTCAGTCAGTGGTGGCCCAGATTAATTATCAAACACGAAAACAAGACAAAAAAATTGTTTGACCTTTTAAACCGACCTACGGGCCGATTGAATCTCTATCCCAATAATAAATTCTTATTCTCTCTCTATAAACAAGAATCTCTAAATTTATTACAAGTTTCGACTCAGTGCTCTTTGTTGTCAAAAAATAGATTTTAAAAACACATGCGGGGCAGTCTGGGGACTGCCGATAGAAATGAAAACGTGCGGTGACGATGACGCAAGTTGAATGATTTTTGTTCACCCAAAAAGTGCTCAACGCGCCTAAAGAAGTTTTCACTTCAAAATTCTAATTCTAATGTCTGAGGAGGTTCTTTTCAAAACTCGACTATACCACTTCTCTTTTTCGACAGAACACAAGTTTTACTTGTACTTTTTCGGTAAAAGCGAGAAACTCGTGACATCGTCACCGCACAATTTGTTTTCACTTCTATCGGCAGTACCCAAAGACTACCACGCATGTTTCTTTTTTTTACATTTATATTTACATGCAGCGAAAACAAAAGTTTGTGAAAAAGTGATCGATCCAGCAAAAATAAAAAACTCTTGAATGATTTTATCAAAAGTAGTTTGATCTAAATAATAATTAAAAACTATTGAAAAGAACCTCCTCTTCTAATAAAAATAGTGAAATAAGATAAAACTGTAAACACTAGGAGATTAAAAAAATAAAAGATTAAGTTATTAATTACGTTTAAAAGTATACTTTAAGTTTAACTACCCCTTATTAGTTTTGTTGAGTATTATGGAAATTTATTAGGTATTTTATAAAAAATATTTTATTCCTTTATTTTAATTTTGTTAATAATTTATCTTTCCCTCGGAAACAGTACATTTTTCTGGATGAAAGGTACCCTATATCCTTTTCTGTACCTCTGACAACGTGTATGGAAAATTTCATGTTGATCAGTTAAGTACTTAAGACGTGAAAGCGTAAGAAATAAAAAAAAAATACCTTCACATTTATTATATAATTAAAAAAATTGCTGCTTCCCGCGATTTCATCCGCATAAGTCTTGATCCCGCAAGAATGTTGGGATAAAAAGTATTTCATGTCCGAATCCAGGTCAGGGTTTACCCATGTGCCAAATTTCGTCCAAATCTGTTCAGCCGTTTTATTGTGAAAGCATAACAAACAAAAAAAAACGGGTTGCACTCAAGCGGGTCCCGGCAGAAGTGAAAACTTCAATATTAACGTTGTGCATTTTTCCGTCTTACGAATTTTCGATCAGGTCACGTGTCCTGGCGCGAGTTTAACATTTTTTACCCATCACAAAAAAGTGCACAATGCCGTTAAAGAAGTTTTCACTTCAAAAATAATAAAATATTATAAGTTAGAATAGGATAGCTAAGATTTTGTTGTGGTAGGCAGCAAAATAAGGAAAATGCTAACGTGTAACGTGTAACGTGTGTATTCTTGTCATTTTGTCCTAGTTTCTGATTGGTACTGCCTTAAATAATATGTATGTGTAGAGTATCTATTGAGTACCTCTCACGTGATAAAATGCCTTTAAAACTGAGTAAACTATCCTACCTATTGGCTGACCTTACATAGAAGATATATTATATAGAATCATTTTTTTCTAACTGAACAGTCAGCTGTGCTGCTGGGGAGTTTGTTGCGCCACTTCTTCTTCCCATCTAAAGCACTAGGAAGTGGTAAAGGAAGGGTGTTTTGGGGGACTGTCTTATGTAATTTTGACGTTCGGAAAGTGCTGATTCTCGCCTAATTTTAATAAATGACTTTTTAATTTGGTTTTTTTTTTAAATTTTGCTTCGAAAACGAAACCATAATTTTAGTAATATACTCGTAGGTTTTAACCGCATCTGTGGTCGAGTGGTTAGACAAACTCTCTCAGGCCTTCGATTCTCTGTGGGGGCAAAATTATCTACTGGGTTTGGTTGGTAGTAGTGCTCGTTCAAAGTCCGCCTAACTATCTAAGACTGTCACCATAACAACGATGTTAATAGCAGCATTCTTGTGTTTCAGCAGGTGGAGGTACTCGTAAGATAGCCAGTTCTTCTGTGGTTTAGGATTCCGGGTGAAGCTCGCTTCCACCTTCAGCCTGATCATCACTTACCATCAGGGTGAGATGCAGGCCCTTTCTTTTTTTCTCCCCTATGTGCAATAAAAAAAGAATGGGTACCTACCCTTACTTTTGTGTCGAACAAACAAATCTTTCAAAAATACTGCCAGCTCTTTAATAATTCTTCGCTAATGCTTCATTATTTATTTTTGAGCGTGGCTCTTACTCTTTTAGCCCTCTTTAGCCCCACGTAATGCACTCAGGGATTATATCAGTAAAATGGACAACTACATCTGTCTGTATAGACGTATAGGTAGAGATCACTGCTTCCAATGCCTGGGGAGTGTTTCGGAGGATTATTGCGGATCCATTCCTGCACATTTTCCACGAAACTTTGATCAAATGTCTCATTCTCACATCTATTAAGATCTTTTAAATCTAAACGTAAAATTCAAATTCAAAATATTTTAGTTTAAATAAAAGTACACGGGCACTTATGAAACGTCAGAAGCTAGGTGCACGGTTTGAAGTGATAGTTTCCTATAGAGAAAAACCTGAAGAAAAGGCAAGAAACTCCATGGCTACTCTTTTAAAATAATTGTCTTTACAATGTTTTAAAGGCTTTACTAAATAGAACGCGTACTAACGTGTGTTAGAGTGTGCCGGCGCTCTGTTTGAAAGTAAACGTACGACATAGCGCAACCAAATTCGGCGCTATAGCGTGGTGTCAGGCTAGCGCTTTAACGCGCGCTAAGTACGCGTTCTATTTGGCGCAGCGTCAAGAGGTATGGGGGGACAGCCTAGGCCTGACAACAAGTACCAGGTACTAATTCAAACCTGTAATATTCTCCGTTAGGATAGTAATAATAACTAGCTGCTGCCCGAGGCTTGACCCGCTTGGACCCAAACTCTTTTTATAAAATAAAAGTAGCCTAAGTTACTCCTTATAACAACAGCTATCTGCCAGTGAAACTCCCGTCAAAGTTAGTCCAGCCTTTTCGGAGATTAGCCAGAAAAATCAGAAAGACGACCAAAAAATTTAATCATCATCTGCCTAGCCTTTTCCCAACTATATTGGGGTCGGCTTCCAGTCTAACCGGATGCAGCTGAATACCAGTATTTTATATGGAGCGACTGCCTATCTGACCTTTAACGTGCTTTCCGAGGCACGGAGGAGTCTCGGTATGTAAAGATGGTCACCCATCCACAGACCAACCCCGGCAAGCGTAGCTTAACCTGATGGATCGACCCGTGCGGCAGTTATTACTTAGCCACGAGCTCCTCCGTTTAATAAAATGTTATTTTGTTAAATTATTTTAAAAAAACTACACTGTTTGTTTGACATTACAAACAGACACTGATTTATTTATATGTATGAGTAATGTATTTATAATTTTGAGCTAAGCTTGCTCTCCTGCAATGCAAACAAATCATGAAAGTATAAATAATAGCATTATCGATGAATGTAGTGCAGTTTATACTTTTGTGTTGTTTGGTCTACTGGAATTGAGGGTACAAGTTTAGACCACAAAAAAAGCCAGCGTAGGAACTTAAGTTGTATACTGTGTACAATTATTGCAAGAATGTAGCGTGCCAATTAACGTCAAAATATGTAGCTAACCCGGGTGACATTTGGCTTTGAACTGACATTATTATTATGTATAAATAAATTTAACCCAGTATCTTTCCCATCTCCGCACAAAATTCAAACTGCGTAAGAAATTCGTAGAAATAAGTTAATTCAGAAATTTCGACACTCGGTGTATGCAAATTATTTTGATCATAAAGCCATCCCGCACGAAACATTTCTATTTTTATAAAGTCTTTCGTATGCAAAACAAAACAAATTGCTCACCTCCCATAGCGTGAACAACCATGTTCTCTGCAACACTGGATTACTTATTAAAGAATATTAACTTTTAAAGGCGCAATTAGGTAAGTGAAAACGCCCAGCGCACGAAAGGGAAAAAGTGTAAGAATCTAAAAAGTCTTTGTTAAAAAAATATTGGCATGCAAAAGCGTAGTTAATTCTAGTACAGGTAATTGCAAACTGCATTTTATAGTGTTTTTGTTTAAGAAAAACTCTTGATTTTGTGATGAAAATCACTTGTAAAGACGCAATTACCTCGAAGCGTGTGTTATATAATTTTACGCTGAAATTGGAGTTTAAATTAAGGTGTGTCACGAGCTTTAGAATATAAAGCACGTTATTATTGCAAACATCTCATTTAAAAACCTTGCCCTACTCTAGGGCTCGTAAATATTAAGGCACCTAACAACAGCCTCGCAAAATATATTTAAAAAGATCTAAGAAACGCGGATAGGATCGGTTTTATGTTTATTTTTCTTCGACAACTTCTGTGTGTGACGTTATTATGTTATTTTTTCTCATCAGATTCTCAGGTGTATAGAAAAAAAAAACTTAATTTGAATAATCACCATCATCGTTTGGGTCGGCTTTCGGGCTGAATTGAATAAAAGAAAGAAAAAAAGAATAATATTAATTTGGACACAGTTCGTGAAACACGAATAACAAAATAAAAAGTGAAAATAATCTTATAGCAATAATAGTGTGTGTCTCACGGCTGCGCCAAAAAGGTTCATTCCGCTGTCTGACGCTGGTTTTCTAATGAACCCATAAGGACAAGTGACGAGAAGTACCAACAGTTTCAACATACCTAATACATAATCATTATACCTCTAAATAAATAAATAAACGTATAGTAATCAAATATGAATTAAAACCAAAAACAATTCGAAATCAACAGGAACTGTCCAATCAAAAACCTGTTCTTAGCGATGAACTAAATAGTGCACCGTGCACTCACAAAGTGCAACAGGCCGCCGACCGCGGCCAACAAATACACCGCTAACTGATAACTGTTATTTAGTATTAAGACAAGAAAAATGTACCTATGGGGGTGGGGTGGTTTCATCATAATCATCATAATTTCAGCCATGGGACGTCCACTGCTGAACACAGGCCTCCCCCAATGATTTCCAAATCGGCCGGTTGGAAGCGACCTGCATCCAGCGGCTTCCTGCGACCTTTATTAGGTCGTCTGTCCACCTTGTGGGCGGACGTCCTACGTACGGTACGTGGGGTGGTTTAATAAAAAATATTAATGGATTAATAATGATAAAATAGCATAATAATAACATAATTAAGTATATCGGAAATACGTTACTGAGTTAACTAATCGGGACGCCAGCGCCGCTTAGTGGCGTTCGACAGAGTCTAGAACATAACGCTCGGACCGGCTGGTGCTAAGCAGGAGTTCATGGATGAGGTCAAGCAGTGAAGACGTTTTGAAACTGTCGCGCGTTTCGAATAGTTGTGTCGTGTACCTACAAGTGTGTGAAATGCTAGTGTGATTAAAGTGATCGTAAATAAAAATTTGATCTGTACCCTAATTACGTAATACACGATCAATCGTAATTTGAATCGTTTGAAACAAATTCCTAATCCATTGATTCATAAGTTCGAAAAAAAAATCTGCTCAACAACGTAAATAACGCAATGAATGTTGTTGAACTGTCAAAATTAAACAAATTTGTCGTAATCGTTTACGAAAATGTGTTGCGTAATTGGATAGCTGAACTGCAAACGGTTTTTCTTTTGCGTAGTAACCAAAACTACCCACAGTACGCCCGCAGTACTCGTAGTTAAAATTTGCCAGATAATAACGAAAGAAACACATACCCTTCTCCGTCATGTATAAATTAAACTAAACATTCAACACCTTAAAACCACATAATAATATGTACAGACTGCTAGTCGAAGTTAAAAACAATTCGATGGTTAAAATAGTATCAGAAACATCAGCACAATGTTTGCAACATGTATAAAACAACCAATTTGCATCTCTATTTTATACAGCCCACGCGAAAAACAGCACAAAATGTTTCTACTGTACAAAAATAGACTATCGGTTCTAAAATACCCGATGGGATCAATTTGTATTCATTGAGTATTGTTTGCGCCGCTTTACACACCAAACACGATGAAAACTTTCATCTCATATTAGTTTTCAATTTCCCGACTCATCTCATCTGCTGCGGTGCGTTGAATAAGAAACTCTGTTGAATGAGCAAGCGTATGTTTTGGATGTTACATGTTATTGTATTTTTTTTTTATTATTTGCTTATAATATAGTTATACAGATAATGGGGGTAAACCTTTACGGCATACAACATTAATTTATTGAAAAGTGAGTTTACTATTAGCCATGTTTGTATTTGTTACGATATTTTCACTAGTATTGTTTTGGTAAAACATTTTATCGGATTTACAATAACTATAAACCCTTCGGGGTAATTGCATGATATACATACAATTGCAATGTCTTTCATTTTGGCAATTCAACAACATTCATTGCATTATTTACGCTAACGCACAGACGAACTTTTAAACAATTAGGAATGGATTACGAATTTCATTTAAAATTCTTCAGCTTGTGAGTGCTATTGGGGGCTGATCTACATAATATATTTCTTTTGTTTCTACCATGATCGTTTCAAAACATTGTCCCTACCGTATCCATGTTCCCCGCAATTATAGCTCGCAGTGAAGTGAAGATCAAAGCAATAAAGGCCATGTTTGCCCCGGGAAATGATATCCATTGAAACTTACAATGCTGTTTATATAGCGGCGGTAGACTTTAAAATGTTTTCTCAACACACTTACTCGTAAAGTGGCTCTTATTGAACTGCATTTAGTTTCATAATGCAGTGTATTAAACACGCGTGCTTTTTACTTTATATTACAGCACTAGTGCGGCAATGCGCGCCACATATAACTATTTAATAGTCGGAGTAATGACATGGCAGTATGTAACTAGTAAGTACTAACATGGCATCATGGAATTAGTAGTACTACACATTAAATTAGTATGAGTTATGCTGTACTATTAAGAGCATTTATTCTAAAACATTGCAACCTCGCAAATAGCTGTCAAATATTAGGTTGGAGGAAAAGTCTTTTCGCATTATAGTATGTATGAACTTGTAATAAAATCTCTTTGGCTATACTATTTGTATCTGGCTGGTTTTGGTATCATTGAAAGTTTAAATTTTAAAGAATATAATTCCAAATTCAAATTAGGAAAATGTGTGATTTTCATTTGTTTTTCATACCGTCAAGATGAGTGAATCTAATGAAGAAATTCGATACATTTTAAAATTTTACTACAAAAACGGTAAAAATGCAACGCAAGCCGTGAAAAAAATTTGCGATGTTTATGGACCTAGTGCAGTGTCTGTGAGAGTAGCACAAATTTGGTTTAAGCGTTTTCAATCCAGAAATTTTGATGTCAAAGATGCACGTCGCTCTGGTCGCCCTATTACGGATAAAATGGATGCCATTTTTGAAAAAGTGGAGCAAAATCGGTATAATTATCAGTAGTTACGACGTAGCTGAAGAACTGGGAATTGACCACAAAACAGTTTTGTTGCATTTGAAAAAAACTGGGTACACAAAAAAGCTCAATATTTGGGTCTCTCTCACGAGCTCATTGAAAGAAACCTAATGACCCGTGTACTCATTTGTGATTCTTTATTACGACGTAATGAAACAGAACCATTTTTGAAGAAACTGATAACTGGTGATGAAATGTGGATCACGTACGATAAGAACGTGCGAAAAAGGTCGTGGTCAAAGGCCGGTCAGGCTTCACAGACTGTGGCGAAACCCAGGTTAACTCGCAACAAGGTGGGATTGGAAGGGCATTATTCATTATGAGCTGTTACCACCAGGCAGGACCATCGATTCTGAACTCTACTGCGAACAACTGATGAGATTAAAGCAAGAAGTTGAGAGAAAGCGGCCGGAATTAATCAACAGAAGGAGTGTGGTTTTTCATCCTGATAACGCTAGACCTCACACATCTTTAGCCACTCAGCAAAAATTAAGAGAGTTTGGCTGGGAGGTGTTAATGCATCCGCCGTATAGCCGTATACCTTGCACCTTCAGATTTCCACCTGTTTCGGTCTCTTCAGAATTCCTTAGGCCGTGTCAGGTTAACATCACGAAAGGACTGCCAAAACCACTTGTCGCGGTATTTTGATCAAGAGTCCCAAACATTTCTATTGCAATGGGATCATGTCCCTACGTACAAGATGGAAAAAAGTTATCGAACAAAATGGTACCTAAATACTTTAGTTAAATGTAAATAAACTATATTATTTATTTTTTTAAATTTTCTTAAAAATATGCGAAGCTATTTTTTCCCCAACCTATTATTTACTTGTTTTGATCTTTGGTAATGTGACTGTATGGAAATGTAAAATATCGCTAACTAGTGAACTAGAATATTAATAATAAATTTCAAGTATAACACTGAATTTGATGTTTTAACCATTTTAGTTGTAAAAAAAAGACATTTGGAAAGTATCCAAATACTTTTTTTTTACATCTAAAACTAAATATTTGGTGTTACGAAATTAATTTTACTATTGCATTTCATAATCAATATTTTAGTTCACTAGTTAGCCAAATTTCATATTTATATACACACGTATTGCCAAATTAATCAAAATAGCGAAATATTTGACATCTATTTCCTACGTTGCCCGCTTTCAGATGCACGAACAAATGAGTATTCTCTATTTTCACCCGAACAGAGATGTGCGCTTATTTTAATCTCATCAAAGGGACTTATATCCATCTATCTTCATGCTTTTTTTATGCCTTTTGTGTAAATAAATAAAATATGATAAATTAACTTAATATTTCATCAAATTATATATTTAACCTTAATTTGCGTATTCAAAACATTATTTTGTGTTTACTATATTTTTCATATAGGCTGTACAGCAGTTTTGTCTGTGCTTTTATTTACACATGCACGCGCATCGCTTGCAGCGACATTCACCGGAAACAACCAAATAAGCGATACTGCTGGGCTAGAACCTGGGTCCGATTCCCAGGTCGAAGGTCAACAAGGGTTATTAGAAAATTTTCAGTAGCAACCCAGTCTGAATTCGTGCCCGGTTTATGGCAATAGGCTCACCCTCTTTTACCTGGAACTTAAACATTACTAGCGAAGTCCGGATGCACTAGGTACAACCCTACCTGACCTTTCAGCGAAAACCGGCGTGATATTAAGCTACATATTATGTGACTATCTAAATATTATTCCAGATACTACCTACTTAAAGAACTGCGGTAAAGTCTGGAGAGGAAGTGGTCTACATTTCACTGCCGGACTTTCGCTCTGTTGAACATGCTCCAATGTGCAACATGGTACCAAAATGGGAGCAATTTTTTTGAGTAAGAGAGAAGAATTAATTTAATATCAATGAATTATGTATGCGTAAGTGTTATTTAGACACATTATAAAAAAACTAAAGGCCTCAACTGCTGCACTAAGTACCTAATTTAATTTCTAATATTATATTTTAATGTATTTTTTTTTTGCCTCGATTTTTTGGTTCGTTACGAGTCTCGATTCTCTACGAGCCAGTGATTTTATAAAGTGCATATCAGAAAAAAATACCATAATTATTATTGTCATCATAACGTAAACACAGATTCCATCATTTTCCACATTCGGAAGCGGTTCTTAAGCTGTACCAAGACGCTTCGAAGCCTCCGCCATCTTGTGCATTTATACTCCCCGTTTGTTTGTTCAAAATTAACATGAACCGCCCATAAAAATGTAATTGAATTTCAATCGTATAACAGACAACTGTTTACAAAACCAACATTCGAATGGAAACACCAAACAAACCATAAACTAAATTTATGTCAACCTATCAAAATCGAAATGTATGTACACCTACTTACGTCCTACAAATAGATGGTAGGCTAAACCCTAATAAATAAACATGAAGATTGGACAGTAACGTCGTTACGTATATCAAGGGAACCGATGAAATATGAAAACGGAAACAAGGTTCAAGAGTTGGGGTGGTTACAATTTTAAGAAATTTAAGATCTGGCAAAGATTAATCCAAGATCCATCGTGATATTTTTTTTCTAATTTTCTGTCTACGTGTAAATACTTTGTATACACATAGAAACACGTGTTGAACGAAAGTCAGCACTTAAAATAATAGCTAGGGGCTCGAATGTGAAATTACTGTTGATAAAGTTAGCCGAAAGTCTGAGAACCAGCCTACCAAGGGATATCGTCTTACTCAGTAACTGGGGTGTGGATGTCAGGTAGGCAGTCGTTCCATGTAAAATACTGGTATTCAGCTGCATCTGGTTAGACTGGAAGCCGACCCCAACATAGTTGGGAGCACGCTAGACAGATTGTTTAAAAGGTTCTCGAAACTGTAAAAAAACAATGCGTCTAAAAATATATATAAACTGAAAATGACAATATTGGAACCATTGACTTCTGCAAAAAATATTTCATATGGCCTACAGAGATTATAGTTCCGGTCAAGAGATTTTGAGCATGTGAGATTTTTAATAGGAAACAAAATGATGGACACTTATATTTTTGCCGTTGATTTAAAAAAATACTTTGTAAGTGATACCACATTAAATCACCAAGAAAACCAATATCCGTGATTAAAAACGTTGACAATCTATAATTTAATATAATATTAAAAATACCTATAATATAATACTATAATATAATTATAATGCGAAGGTTCTTAAAAATACGGGAATTGCCCTTCTGATCTTTTATCGAGCTAAAGATACCACAAACATAATATGATAAGCAAATTCCACAAAATTCTACGATGTCAGGAATCGTCATAAAAATGTGTGTCACGAACGGAAAAAGTCGACGCGTGCAGTATTGGCGTTGGATGACGTCCAAAATCAGAAGGTTTGAACGTTGCTCGCTCAGCCGAAATCAATTTTATATTAGAAACTGGTGGATAATACGAGAGACATGGTAACCGAAATGGAGCAGTTACTGTGTAATTGTTTAATGGTAGGATGTGAGTCAATTATTTTAAAATTTTGGGTGGATGTTGGAAATATTAAAGACGGAGAGGTTACTTTGGACTTGCATATTTGCTCCGTTAGATATATATGTATAGTATCATAGTAAACTGAATTGCATGAGAATGTTTCATCTTGTCGTCTTGTACGACTTGTGTGGTTATGTAGTTAGATTACTGGAATTTTTCTGAACTACAATTATTGGTGTCATGATTGCTTGATTAATGAATTAGTAAATTGCTCAATAATATAAAAAAATAAAAATGAAGAATTTAAGTATACACAGTATTACAGTGTCAGTTTTAAATTTTGTGTGTTTTATAATGTAATGTTGTTGCGAATATTATATGTAGGTATAAAAGACACGTAATTTTAAGAAATCTTATACTTGACTCTTACCTATGTAGTATCCACGCTTCCCAAGATATTAAATCTGCAAAGAAAGAAAGAAAGTTTAATATTTACTTTATTAAAAAAATATTGCTTTAATTTAAAGGAAAGTATGCTTTTATGGTTGTTGCATCTTTCTTTTTCACCCAGGATAGCACGGAAGAATTTTTATCGCGGCGATTTTTTTTCGTACACTGTATTTTCAACTCTCGGTATTGAGCCGAGCATTAAGAATCCAACAGAGCGAATCCTAGCGCGTATCCCAGCGCGTCAAGAAAACACACTATTGGATATTCAACTCTCAGTGCTAAGCAGAGCGTCGAAAATCAAATGCGTGAAAAAAAGTCACCGCGATAAAAATACGCTCATGCGAACCTGGGCTTAGTCGTTTGCAGGAGACAATATTTTATTTATAAATGTGTCTTTATCATGGCTAGCTATGTAAAGAGCTTTCACTGTACGTTTATTTTGTATGAACCTTATTATAATATTAGCTTTAGTATTCACAGTGAGCTGAACACCAAAGGCTGTCACCTACTTGGAAACTTTCAGTTTGCATAACAAAATCTTTTATAAAAATGTTCATTTTCAAATAGAAACCTTTGTTTTTCTGCCTGAGTTTTATTTATACATATTATTTCTGTATACATGCGGCGAATATGGATTAACAAAATCCTTTAGTAAGAATTTCAGGTTTGATCAATAATTTTAATCGATGTGTCAATGTAAAAAAAACTAGGTACTCATACAAAAACAGAAGCTATTAAGTAAGACAAAACAAAGAAATATTTTTTTAACTAAACACAGCATTGCTGCCAATCAACGAATAAGTAATCAATCACTCAACCACAAAAACATCAATTATTCTCTCCAAAAATATCTCATAAAAACACCCCTATAAAATACCTTTCACAATACGCCATAAACCTCAAAAGAACTTACAGGGGTTGCTTTACAAAGAACAAAAAAAAAAAAATTGCTAAAAGGGCTTATAAATTTTTCACTCGGCTATGGCTCATTGTGATTCACAATAACCCATCAGTGTTATATGAGGAACACCTAAAACATCCCTTGAGAGAACTGATCATGTTGTTTCGAGTGAGGTAAAAAATGTTGTACATTGATGTGACAAAGACTGAATGTGGTAAGTGTACTTCTTGTGTTTTATTAAACACTAGCAGTTGCCCGTGAGTTTATCTGCGTGCATTTTGCATTTCGTAATTTTTTATACAAATATCCAGGATAAAAAGTAGCCTATGTTCTTCTCCAGGTCCCGGGCTGCCTATCTGTATAGTTAGTAGGAAAAGGTAACAGATAGACAGACAGACAGAGTTACTTTCACATGTATAATATTAGTAGGGATTCATCAATGCATGGCTGCAGTGGCCAACGGCAATATTGCTTTGTATAAACATTAAATATTTCGGGTCTTCTCTTGTATTGAAACAAACTACAAGAGTAGGTCATGCCGAGGTAATATGTTATCCAGTCAGAACGGTGGTAGCGAGGCTGTCTAGGGCAGGGTTATACTGGACATACATTTACCCAGCAACTTACTCACTAAAGATAATACCAATTGTAAATGGTTTAGATAGACTATTGACTGAGCATTTGGCATTTTTGTGATAAAGGTCACAGTTCTCACGGGAACCTTTATATCATATATTGATATTTTATTCATGTAACATTTGGGTCTGTAAATAAACCAACGTAGGGAGCAATTCTGTTAAAATAAAATAAATTATTCTTTCAAGTCGGGGTGTATCTGAGATTCGTAAAATATCACGTCTTTGCAACCCCAATTTGGCCTCTTCAATTCACCCCGTATTCTTCGTCCAACATGGGTGATAATAACGGTTATGTTTTACACCCCCGTAAGATTTCAAACTGGGGATGACTGGGGGCGATGTCTTGATATGCTTCCTAAATGTTGCATCGCCATATTGAAAATTACTGAGGGTAGCCCGAAGTTTTTGCTGATTATTAATTTATGGTACGACTGTTCAATATTTTTTGGGGGTCTAAGTGTTTTTATGCTGGAGATTCGCCCCGAGAATCCCACTGATATTAAAAAGATAAGTACCTAGCATTTATTTACTAAAAGTTTTATGACTGGTAAAACGAGAATCTTAGATAGGGGCAAGAGGTTTTTTAGATAGGGGAGAGAAGATCACCCCCATCTTCATCACAGCGGCAGCAGGTTGAAGAGGGGGGTGATAAAAATAAAATATATTAAAATAATTGTTCTAAAGATCGCTTCTTCCCTGTGGCTAAGGAAAGCACTCGCATACACTCATTATTTAGTGTCTGCGCTGTCCTCGCCATCAGTTCAACGTCAAATCATTGATAGTGTTGGCTTTCAGTTTAACTGGATGCAGCCGAATACCAGTAATTTATATGGAGCGACTGCCTATCTGATATCCATGACCCAGTTACCTACTGGGTAATATGATATCCCTCTATCACACATCACTAGAGATTACAATATCACCTCCTCGAAACTCTAAACTATCTCAAACACTACACACAAACTAAACTTAGTCCTACATCAATCACATACTAACTTACAATCTAATCCCAGTTCCTAGTACTTACAACTTAACTAATAACTCGCACAACACATTTACACTTCATTATTACTCTAAAACAGTTAAACGCCAAATTTCCTCATAAATATGATTTATTAAGCATATATTATTTAGACCATAACGCGTCGGTCGCCTCAAAGCTTTATGCCTACCTATTAGAAATATTTTGGCCCGTGACTGAGTGGTGTATAGGATTTTAGGCTTTAAATCCGCATGAATAAATAATGTTATTGCTTGCGAGATAATTTTGATGCGCAGAATTTAAGCTTAGCAAGGCAAACCACGATATTATTTTGCTAAAATTGGATATCCGATGTTATGAAACCTCTGAATGTTAAGGTTTCAGTGCGAATTTGATAATTATAATGCCACTATTATGGTGTAAGTAATTAGCCAGCAAATTTAAGGTAATTTGATGTGCTAAATTATTTCTCAATTTAAACCGTTCGTATTACGAACTAGCTCATTGAAATTCCGTAACGTAATATCAATGACGCGGTCCAAACAAAATATAAATTATCTTTTCGTGCGACATAAATAAATACTTTTATCTTTCGTGATTGTACTGTAAACAATATACAGGTTTCGCTATGAAACTGTAAATAAAATACATACCTATCCGATATCCATCGAGTTTTTTGGTTTAAACAGTTTATTTACTGAAAATGCGTTGTTTCATTCATGGCAATATGTAATCATGTGTAATAATAGCCGGTTTATCCCATTTAATTGGATTAATAAATAATGAATGTTTATTTTATTGAAATAAACGTTACGACCCTGATGAAACGAAGCTTGCCAGTGTACTGTTGAATTATTATGGCTCCATAAAATATTTTGTTCAATTTTCGACTACAGCAATATTATTTCGGAATTGAAATAACTGTTTTCATTAGATATGGTTCTATGATTTCAGATCCGATATTGAGATAGAAATTAATGTGTTGTATGAAATCGGACTACGCTGTGGCTACGGCGTAGCTGTAGTTGCTACGGTGGCTACGCGTCCGTAGCAGATTATCGGTGGACTACGCGCTACCGTTTTTGGAATTACCTTTTGGTGGAAGCTGTTCACACTTTTGATCCTATAATACCTGTTTCATATCTCCGTGAACGATCGTTTTACTTGCCAAAGGAAGTTTTTTTTTACATGTTGGATTTACCTACAAAGCTTCCAATTTTGAGTCTTTTTTGGCGTTTGTGCTTTGTTGTACGGAATTGCATAAAAGTTTTATTTTGTTTGGAGTTGCCGGTTTTGTGAACTAGGTCTATCAATGCCTCTAAAATAATACAACAACATATTTCCAGCACAAACCTAAATGAATATTAAACTAAACAAAATACAATAAAAATGCTAACGAAACAGTGTCAAGTACATCCTAAAATCGTTTGCTAAATTCTCTTAAAAGAGTTCAAACGAATACAGAACAACCGAATGAGCTCAGTAATAGTACAAAAGACAGTTAAGTAGTACACAATGGTACTAAAAAGTACCATTTAGTAACACAGGCAGCTGATACCCTACTTTTTAGTCAAAGTACCCAATCAGCATACGAATGTTCTAATACAGGTTCCACTTTCTATTAGTTTCAGTACATTTAAAACGAAAATAAAAACGTTTTCGGTCGTTTGATCTGGTTTTTAAGCGTTGCTTTGTGTGCCAAGAGGTTTTGTAGGTGACACCTCGCCAAGTTTGAATGCTGAACAAGCTGTTTTGTTAAAGTCTTATACATTGTATGTATGTAAGTATTTGTTTACATTTATGTCGTTGATGTCATCCTACATACATCAACCACACCAACTGCCTCGTTGATCTAGTGGTTACAAGCGCTACTGTTGACCGTGAGTTCCTTGGTTCAATTCCCCGGTCGGGCAAAGTTTTCGGCACGGTTGGCGCAGTGGTTAAGTGATTGACTGCTGCGCTGCGTGTCGCTTTAGATTCCATCACGGAACAAATATTTGTATGACCTACAAGTAGTTGTTCTGGGTTTGTTGGTCTGGCTGTTGTTTATGTGAGTTTAAATGTTTGCAAATGCACCCACAATACAGGAGAAATTCCTAGTGTGGAGAAACGTTTAAAAACAATGTGTTATTGGGTTTTTCTATCCGGAATTTTGTAATAGATGCCCGGAGTCTGGATTTGAGCCCGTTTGATGGCAATAGACTCGCCCCCTATTACATGGGGCTTAAAAGTAACTGGCGAATTAATGTGGGTGTACTATAGGTGCATCTCTGCCTAACTCTTCGGGGAATACAGGCGTGATGTTATGTTCTACATACATAAATCGTGTGAAATAGGTCACATTTGTGTGATAAAAATTACTTAAAATGTCCTGTGGCTAAAGCCCTATATACATATATACACGATGCAAGTATTTAGCCTGTGGCATAAAATAAAACTGAAACAGCAACAGATCGATGCATCGTCATCACATCTGTCTAGCCTATTCCCAACTATGTTGGGGTTGGCTTCCAGTCTAACCAGACGCAGCTGAATACCAGTATTTACATGGAGCAACTGTCTATCTGACCACCATAACCCAGTAACTGGGTAATACGATACCCCTTTGGTAAGACTAGTTGTCAGACTTTCGGGCTTCTGACGACCCGTAACGACTGTCAAGATCCACGATTGACCACGGAGGAGTCTTGGTATGTAAAGATGGTCACCCATTCACGGAGCAACCGTGGCAAGCGTATCTCAAGTTGATTGTTTGATCCGTGCGGCTGTTATTACTTAGTCACAAGCCCCTCTTGACCTGCATCGTTTAAACATTATTTAGACAGTGCAACTTTTATTGTTGTTTCAACTTAGGATATAATACAGGCAATTTTATCACACCATGTAAATCAGGCTTTAGATATGTTTCCGTCTCTATCTAGCACTTGTAGTTTGGTACTTGTGAAACAGTGATAGGAATGCTTAGCCAAAGGAAGAGCTAACTAACATTAATTAATCTAGGTCATAGAATTTCAAAAAAATCACCATAATTTGCAAGCACTATAATTGCGGTAGTAATAAATTAGTTAATAGTTACTCATTAGGCACCAAAGATGTGAATAACATTTAAAAAGCAATATATTTTAGGTAAGCTACGTACTATTGAATATATCTATTCTCTGAACGATATATCCCAAGATATTTTTGATAAAACATACTATCATTCCTCTATAGAACTGACAACTCGATATAGTTACGTAGCGACGATTCAATCAACAACAATTATTATATTCGACCGAATCGGAACGGGTCTGAGTACGGGTACGGGTACGGGTCGGCAAAACATTAGACGACAGCGTTTTATATCGCTAAAATATGAACCGACCAAGTGAAATTGCTCGTTATTTTCGTATGACACGTATGTTACTTTGAGTTGATTAAATTTGGAATTATTTGTTTCGCTACCTACGTAACTTAGTAGAAGTTCTTTGTATACAAAATGTATAGCTTCCCGTGACATTTCTTGCCCATTCTTCTCCATACTACCTTTTGGAAGGGGCGACTAGAATCAATTATTATTATTATTTTTGTAAATTTTGACGTTCAAAAGTGTCTTTTTTGTGCCTAATTGAAATAAATTATTTGACTTTGACTTTGGGGACTTTAAAAAGTTCTAGATATTTATATAATGTTACTAGTACAGGCGTGATGGAATGTGCGTATAAGTCCCAAAGTTTGAGGTATGAATAAGATTATGGACCACTATTCGGTTAATTAGACAGGATCTAAAGATTACCTTATTACGTGCATAATACTGCTAGTCCTCTGCAAAGTAAGCAGTAATAAATCATTGTATGTCACTGATTTATTTTCTCCGAAGAGATCCAATTGAAATTGTTATAATTATTAAATTATTATATTTACTATTTTAACTATTGTAAATTTGCACCTTTTTATAAATAAATGATTTAATATATTTATTTATTATAATTGGCGATTGTAATGTAAGAAGGATAATGCCGTCTTTACTGAATTCGAGAAATCAGCACTAATATTTCATAATTAAGGCTTTGGGTCATCTAAACCAACAAATATTTGGTTTGTATAATAGTATGGATTGTGGTAGTCAGACAAGCAGTCGCTCCATGTAAAAACTGGTATTCAGCTGCATCTGGTTAGACTGGAAGCGTACCCCAACATAGTTGGAAAAAGGCTAGGGTAGATAAGGACATCGTACAACCATAATTATTAAAAAAATAAAAATATAACCCAACACCCATAGCAAAAATAATTTATTTTTCCAATAAATAATTCTGGAACCTTATCCTCCAACATAATAGGATTTATTCAAGTCCTTAGCAAACTAGGTAGGTAGGTACCTAAATCTAGACAGCTTACAGTGTCTCCCACTCAGACATACTCGTAAATGTAAACATTTATGTAACCTTACTATGTATCACGTGAGAGGTAATTTGGTGAATTAAATTTTGAAGCGACCGTGTATGTGGATGGATAGGTAGACGGATCGGCTAGACTTTGAGCGGGTTCAGCCTTGATTAATGTTTGATGTGTGAATGAAGTGATATTTTATTAACAGGCGTTACTGATAATAGCTGCCAAGTTTGTATAGCTATATTTGAAAATTAACCATTATTTTTTAAGCTTGTGTTTCAGACAGTGAATGTATTTATTTATGTATTATATTTAGGATTTGTATTTAACTGTGTATTTATTTTAGTATATTGTAAACTTATTATTTGTACCAAAGACAGCCCCATTTTATGTCCAGGCAAATCACTGTCCATTCCAAAGTTGCCAGGAACAGATCGCGGAAAGCGATAATGCCGCCCATTGTATAATTTTGTAGTGTTTGGTTTATTCTTTTGTTATGTATTTTTATGGTGTACAATAAAGTACGAACACGAAAGTTTCCATACCACTGTACATTATTTTGCAAATAAATGAAAATACTAAACGAAGATTATTATTATTTTTCGACTTAATGAAAATCGCAAAGATAAATTTGTTTTTCATAATGATACTATGAATTATAAAGTTATTTTTGCAGCTGCAGAAAATCACCAATTTTTAAATAAATACCTTACGAATCGGCGCTTTTAGTATTTGTTGATTATATATAACTAGTATATATGGTACATTATATACAGAAGTTTCAAATTTCTAACTTGTTTAGTTCTTCTTCTTTTCGTGTGGTTAGTAATTAACCTGGTGTCAGAGTTTTAAAGCCGCCCATGGGACTCTGACTTGGCTTCACATACCGTCGAGAAATATCTCTCAGGCATGCCGGTCGGACTTGTTTAGTTGTTGAGACAGAGCTCGTACAAAATGGTCTAAAACTGACAACTTTTACGGCCTATATCGTTTTTGAATATAAAAAAAAATCTATACTTGATGAGCTTTAGACAATGACACCCAACATACCAGGCTAAGAACATTTTTTTTTTCAAAATCAAATGTTTATTGTATGAAATCAATAGAAATGCATAATTTATGAAATTTTCAACAAACTACCTATTACGGTTCATGAGATACACCTCGCTGACAGACACAGACGGACAGCGGAGGCTTAGTAATAGGGTTCCATTTGGCACCGTTCGGGTACGGAACTCTAAAAAATAAATAACAGGGGGCTAATCAGTACCTAGGTGGGTAGATCTGCTTAATTACATGATTAATTTTATTTACACCGAAATGCGATTTGACACAGTTCCTGTTTGCAAGAAAAAAGTCAATCGTTTGATGTGTCCCCGAAAAACATAAAATATAGAAGCCTATTCATATTTAGATTTAAGTATTACCTGTATGGGCAATAACTTTACCAACATCGCTTACCCAGATTCCGCCCAATAGCCTTTGGCCTTTTTCTGTAAGTATACGGAGTAATTACCGTAGTAAAATATGTGGCTTCTTAGAGAAAACCAAAAACCAAAACCACTGCAACTTGACCTCTATATTCTTTTCTTTTGTTGATGACCGTACCATGTCACATATGTCTAGATATAATGGTCGTGTAAATGGATAGGTAAGTACCCCACTGGCTGGTTTATGATAGCGGAATTTCTTTTTAGTATAAGTCCGTTTTATTCCAGTTTTATTATTGAGAAATATATTTCTTTCTTGGATAAGAATGGAATTTTTATTGCATGGAAATTGGTCGAACTGAGAGCGAGCGGCGTGGAGTAGTACAATAGGAAGACTTTGCATTAAAATGATACCTACTTGCATTTGGCGGCGAATCGGACAATATGGCACAGATAACTTTGGAAGTAAAGATTGTGATGACTGAGGTTCTGAGACATAGAAATGTTAGAAAAGGCATACCTTCTATGCATTAGAATTATCATCATCAGACTATCAATCAGTTTGGAAAAAAATCATATTATTGTCAGCCGAAAAACGTCCTCGGCTGCCCGAATCCAAAGACCTTCCGTGACAACCACCAGACCTGTATTTTGTGGGGCGATCGCTTTTAATAGGAAACGGGGTCACACTGCGCGTAACAGAAAGTGGTTGCCCCAAAAAAACTTAAGACTCCTCAGAATATACTCTAAACTCCTTTTTAGATTATAAAATACAAATATCAGACACCTATTTACCGCTCAAACTCGGACAGTTCCTTCATTTATCTAGTAACATCAAGGAATTCGTTTAATATGACCGAAGAAGGGTTGTTTTCCGCTACCCAAAAGCTAACAAGACCTTTGCCAAGCTCTTCACTCACAGATTGGAATATTCTATTCTAACCAAACTAAGAAACCTTTATTTCTATTATATAGAAATAGACAATAAACAGCGCACCAAGTTAAGACACGTACAGACGAGGCATGTGCTGCGAATGGTTTGCCACGGATGTCACAGCACAGGCTCAAAGAATCACCACATCGCCAAAGAAATTCACCGCAGCGACGAATGCTCTCAGTGAACACCCCATCAATTTAGCTTGAGGCATACATAGCAAACCATTCGCGGTGCCTCGCAAGCCTTGCAAACCTCTCAATGTCTTTACGCAGATTTACATAACATAACATAACATTACGCCTTGTTTCCCCGAAGGGTTGGGCAGAGGTGTACCTGTAGTAGGTACACCCACATTTCGCCAGTTATGTTTAAGTCCCATGTAATAGGGGGCGAGCCTATTGCCATCAACCGGGCACAAATCCAGACTCCAGGCTGCTACTGAGAAATTCCACATGGAAAAACCCAATAACACTTTGCCAGACACGGGAATCGAACCCAAGACCTCATGTTCAGCAGTAGCGCTTGCGACGCAGATTTAGTATTCAGTTAATTTTAAGACTTAAATGATAGAATACACTAGAACAATATTTGTTTAGAAGCCAGGCAATGTAGGCGTTTTCTAATTAAAGTTGGGTATAAGTAAATATTGTTTAGATCTTTATGGAATCAAATTAATCTCAGACTGTATTTTGAGTTAGATGAATATTATTTATTCTCACCTAGATAATATTAAAAAGTTAGCACAAACAAGTTACTTGTTAACTAGAGTAAGAATTACGTTAATTTTCTATACGTAACTCTAGAAGTAGCTTACCCAATTGAATAGGTTATGAAACATGTTTATGATGATTATGTAGATAAATGCTTTTACTCATGTCCATGTTTTGAAATTCCTACTAGGTTCAAATTCATATACTAGCTACATCACGTGGTTTCACCCGCATAAGTCTCGATGTCGTGGGAATATTGGGATAAAAATTTAAAATGAAATTGAAAGAAAAAAAAAAAAACAATTTTAAAAGAATAATAAATAGTTTATAGAACCAATGACCTCCAAAATTATTCTATCTCCTAACTTAAGTCATAGTCTAACCATGTGCCAAATTTCATCCAAATCTGTTCTGCCGTTTTTTTGTAAAAGCGTAACAAACACAAAAAATCAAATCTTTTCTCTTTATAATAATAGGTACCTATATGTAGTTTAGATTACATTATTATAGAACAAAGTCGCTTTTCATATCTATCTGTATGTCCGCTTAATCCATCTTAGCAACAGAATGGATTTTCATGCGATTTTTACGATCATTTAGAGAACTTACTCGTATTTTGAAAGGTTTATATCTTTGTTACGCTTTCATGCTAACACGGCTGAACGGAATTGGATGAAATTTTGACACATGGGTAGACCATGATCTGGGTTAGGACGTAGGATAGTTTTGGAGGTCATTGGTTCAATAAAATATTTATTATTATTTTAAAATTGTCTTTCAGATATCTATGTACCCTAGGGTAGACGTCCGAGGCAAACCAAATCGCAGAGGCTCGTTCACGCACTTTTAATGAAATGATGCACATTTTTATTATTATCACTAGTTACAGGTAACCATGATGATACAAGGTTGATTGCCTCATTTGTCTAGTGGTTGCAAGTGCTACTGCTGGTCTTGAGGTCTAGGGTTCGATTCCCGAGCTGGGTACAGTGTTATTGGGTTTTTTCATTAGAAATTTCTCCTGGAAAGTTTTGTGCCCGGTTGATGGCAATAGGCTCGCCCCCTATTACATGGGACTTAAACATAATAGCGAAATGTATGTGTACTATAGGTACATTTCTGCTGAACAAACAAACATCAAAAAATCCTTTTAAGCAGTCAGATCGAAAAAAACCGAATACCTCCACGCTTACAGACGAACCGATGCCTGCTAGTAAAAAGCCTTTTATTTCAACGATTGACGAAACAGCTTCATTCATATTTGTGTATGTACTAAATGTTATTCGTATTGTGTATCCCGGGAATTTGAATAGAGATAGTTTATGCATGATTGTACAGAATTTCTCGATTTCGTTTTATTGAAACATCGAAAATATTGCCTTATGTGTTTATTGTGGTTTCATGATCTAGGGCTTTCTGTAATGTTAATACCTAAATGTCTTTAAATTAGATGTAATACTGTTTCTCAAAATACAGGTTTTAACCTAGTTTGAGAGGCAGGGTTTTAACTATTTTGTTACAGATTTTACAACAAAACCTAACATAAATAAATGTAATAATTAGATTCTGTAACTATCTGTAATTTTTCATGAATAAATAAATAAATAAATAAATAAATAAATAAATAAATAAATAAATAAATAAATAAATAAATAAATAAATAAATAAATAAATAAATAAATAAATAAATAAATAAATAAATACCAAGAGGTACCCAGTAACTGGGTTGTGGAGTCGTAGTAGTTTTTACATGGAGGAAGTTGCTGCTTGTAAAATACCGGTGTTTAGCAGCAACCGGTTAGACTAGAAGCCAACCCCAACATAGTTGGGAAAAGGCATGATGAAAAGGCAGATGATGATACAAAAGGTTACAGAAACTTTCGATTTCATTTTTACGAAGTGAAAACACTGGTGATTCTGAACTTCTTGGAGTTTTGAACTTGGAAAAGTATATCTTCTTTCATTTTGAATAAAAACTGCACTTTAAAGTACCTTTAGGAAAACACGGTAGTCTTCCGACAACTAAGTGACACCTAAATGAATCCCTAAATAAAAGTGCACTGTTCAATTTTCAACTCTCAGCGCTAAGCCTAGCGTTGAAAATCCAACACTGCACTTTTATTTAGAGATGAATTAAAGTGTCAATTAGTGAAGGTGAAAACGGGCATTGTATACGTTTAAATATGCAATGATATAAGAGTATTAATGTAGGTGTACTATAGGTACACCTTTGAAGAGTTTTGCTCAATTACGGCCGCACGATTTTGTGTTCTAGGCAAAATTTTGTTTCAACTCAAACCTGGAGTGGCAGTTATAGCCTAGTGGTGTGACCATCAGACTGCCAAGTTATAGGTATCGAGTTCAAAACCAAGGCGACCTCTGACTTTTTCAGATTCATGTGCGTATTGTATAATCATCACTTGCTTTAAAAACGGTGAAGGAAAACATCGTGAGGAAACCGGCATGCCTGAGAGATATTTCTCGACGGCATGTGAAGCCAAGTCAGAGGCCCATGGGCGGCTTTAAAACTCGGACACCAGGTTAGTCACTAACCACACGACAAGAAGAAGAAGAACCCAAACTTGGCCCAATTTGTAAAACAAGTATATCATATCACAACTCTCGCCTGAACGATGTGCCTACAATACAATATACCTAACTATCACCACGTTTTAATCCCCAAATGGGTTCCCCAAATACGCACTTCGCACAGTCTTAGATTCAGCAAAGCGAACCAAATACCCACGAAACACTATTCACTGCTCTTCCTTCCCTTTAAAACTTTTCTACGAACCCATGTTTCTAACATTCAAAGTTAGTTAGCTACCCCTTAAGGAAAAGACGGTGATAAATCAACTTACCTCGTATATCATAATTATTTGTTATGTTCCTCTTAATGTGCAGATAAGGTAATTTCCTGTGTGTTTGTGACTATTCTGTGCATAAGGTTTATTTTTGTCTAGCCAGGACCAGCCATAACAAGCTACGCAAGCTTGTTTTATGTGGGAAAACAAAATGGGTGAATACAATCTTGTTGTAGCATTGAATATGCAAGACGCGACAAAAACCATTTTGCTGTGACTGCGTCACTTTGCCTGATAAAGAAGGCTTTAGAATTATCGAGTCTACTAATTTGAAAATTAGTAGTGGGTTTCCACCACATCATTGCGGGAATAACAAGTTCAATATACTTCCGACTTGAAATCAATTTATCCGATATGTGTACTACCCACCAATGCTTCGTGAGGTTTTTAAGATTATTTTGACAAAAGTAAAACATTAAGATTTCTTTAGTATTTGTACGTTTAAATAAAGATCCGTTGCATAGTTAAGAAACTACGCGGTCACAAATACAGCGGTTTTAATTTATAATTATGTATGTTTATAATTATAGATATATACGTGAATCTTGTTTTAATTTCTAATTTATTTGTTAAGTTCATGCGATCTAAACTAGGGGAGCACCCAGTTTACTAACAAATAAACAGGGTTACAGTTCCGTATAACTAAATACGTATTCACCAACAGTTAATTTACTAAGTTTCAATGATGTATCGACAGGCCAAGTGTAAGAACCGATGGGACCGCATTACGTAGTATGTTATATACCTGACTACTTTACTTGTATGTATATACTCGTAACACTCGATATATTTGGTAGAATTGTGAAGACAGTTCAACAGAGACTTCGTAAGGAAAAGATGTGGTTGTTCTAGGTTGATTACTATTTTAGAAGCATGAGGAACACGGTGTAAAGTTCAAAGTTTACTCATCCACCATAGAAAAGGGAGGATCCTCCGAACAGACGGGTGTTGTGTCTGATGGGCAACAGCCCAACGATTGATGTCGGGACGTTGTATATACTCGTCGCTCGGTAAGCTCTGCTTGCGCGACGCAGGATTTTGCGTGACGTCAGTGTGATGCGTAGTTCGCATGTGACGTTGTATACGCCGCCACACTATTTTGATCGTATTTTCCAATAGAGTTGATAACGGGAGTCTATAGTCTAATAGCATCTACTTTGAAACGGAGAGGAAGAGAAAATAATACCCGGTTATTCCAATATTAAAGTACTTGGTGTCTCTCAACATCATTGGAGAAATCGAGTTTCAATTCCATGTGAAATTGGATTAGCTCACAAATAAATCTCTCAACATCAACCAAACAATACTTAAAAATCGTGCTAGCTAGTGAGATCACTTGATAATAGATTTGATAAAAGGTAAATGATATCGACTTCCAGAAACAGGACATTCTAACTTAATATTATAAATGCGAAAGTGAGCATGTTTGTTACCCGTTCACGCTAAAACGGCTGAAAGGATTTAGATGAAATTTGACACATGGGTAGACCGTTACCTTGATTACGGTATTCATACGGGATCGAGACTTATGCTGGTGAGACCGTGAGGCGCAGCTAGTAAGTAAATAAATACTGTATTTATTTCCAAAAAAATCTTTTCTATTTAATATTAATTTATTGCAGAACGGAAATTCGACCTGTGAAATTGTACTTACAATCAAAATACTAAAGAACCTATTCTTTAGTTCCACAAACAGTCTTAAATGTCACACCTCTTATCTTTCCAACATCATTGCCACCACATAAGGGGGCTCACTAACTTCAAAGAAATCTTAGCTCCAGTAGGATAATCCTCAAAGACCCTACCTAAGGGTACCTTCAGACTGTCGTAAACTATTATACTTAGTATTATACGGCGGTAAGAAATTATATGGAATGGTTTTGAAAAGGAGCCCCCTATAAATTCGTAGGGTTGAAGAAGATTATAGGGGAGATACAGCACTGTTCACAATGTATTAACATCAGGATACCCGCGAAATTGCGTTGTTGCATAAACTTTTTCGAGATTTTTCATAGTCTTTATGGCACCTTTTGAGCATAGATCGGATATTCGAATGCAATTTATTACCTAAAGTAAATTTATGGCAAAACAAATATGGAAGTGGCTTCTTAATAAAGAAAAAATAAAAAAACGTAATTCCATAAAATCCGGGAATGCATGACTAATCGGATACATGGTATGGAAACGATACACCTACTGTAAACATTATTTAACGAAACTACTACGACACACGACAAACAACTCGGTGCCTTGCACCGAGTTGTTTGTCGCTATGTGCTATGCCCATTTGGCAACATACTTTACAACATTAGCTAGCATTTCTATATTCAAAAAGTTAAAAAAATATCAATTCCGGAATCGCGAGTTTTTTGCGTTCGATGCAAAATTGCATTCCATATTAGCCAACACCTGAACGTAAGTAAATATACATTCGATTCCCTTTTTATAATCAGAACTCCAAATTTGTCGATCCCAGAATCCCGGGATATTTTCGATACAAAAGTTACATAACTTTAGGTAAATATGCATCCGAATATCCGATTCAAATTCAAATATTTTATTTCACATAATAGATTTATGTGCATGGGCACTTATGAGACGTCAGAAGCTAGGTGCACGGTTCCAATCGGTCGTTTCTTATGGAGAAGAGCCGGCAAGAAACTAGACATCATAAATCTAGTCATGAGCTATCCGTTATCAAAAATATAAATAGATCCTGATAATGTACCTATAAGGTTTACATCGTAGCTACAAAATGGATTTTACTGAATATAATAGTAATATAAGAAACGGTCTGCACTTAGAAGATACCTACACTCCCTTTGAAATAAGATTAGACTTGTAACAAAATCTTTTTTCAGTCCGTTCAACCGATTTTGACTTCTGTTGCGTTGGTAGAATGAAAAATGGCAGCTGCAGTAATCAGGTGGTATTGTAACCACTTATTTGCTTTTAATACCATCCATAAACCTACCGTACATAAGTCAGGATTGGTTGAACGGACTGTAAAAAAGGTTTGTTTAAATGTCTAATCTTATTTCAAATGGAGTATAGTTGGATATTGGTGCCGATTCTGTTGTTCACAAACTAAACTAAATTTAAGTTCAGTGCATCTTTTTCTTTCTATTTCATTAAGAAAAGGACAGAAGATACATTTTAGTTTAGTCCTGTCAAATTAATCAGCCCCTGACACTAATCCATACAAGTTTTGACATGATTAAAAACTTGCCCACTAAAATTACGTCAATTTACGTCAGGCGCTGATTAATTTGACAGGACTAAACTAAAATGTATCTTCTGTCCTTTTCTTAATGAAATAGAAAGAAAAAGATGCACTGAACTTAAATTTAGTTTAGTTTGTGAACAACAGAATCGGCACCACTTTCGGGTTGATAAGGTAGATGGTGAATACCGGGAAATACAGAACGTCCAAGTACCTATTAACTTCCCAGTTATTTTTATGTTTTTAATGCTTTAATTCATGTCCTATCTCCATGTTTCAATATTACTGTACCATGTTCAGACTCATCTAATATCTATTACATAGTCTAAAACATTGTCACTTTTCGTACGTTTGCGACCGCTTAGTTCTTCTAAACTGCAAATTGGGCTTTGATCCGGTTTTCACCATCATTTAAAGTATTTGTTCCGAAAGGTTTATATTTATAATTAGTATTCATATGAAACATGCATAAACAACCAAGAAATCGAATCGAACCGCCTTCTTCGCGCCTGCTTCGCGCGGTTTTTACGACTTGACCAAACATCGAAGTTTCTTTGTTATTTATGCATGCAATAAAAAATAAAACAACATAATCAAAACAAACGAAAAGCCAAATTAAAATAATAAGTACTTGCAGTAAAAACCGATATCTCAAATAGGCCACTACTGCATTATGACGTCACCCTTATTCCCGACATTTTCGGCCGACCGTTACCGCCCGAGAATGCGTGAAATCAGTTTATCTGATCGGCAGAACAACGAACTGGCAGAAATGTGTGTTTCAGATTGTTTGATGTTGATCGCCCATTAGAGGCTAATAGAAAATTGATTCGGAAATGTATGAGCGTGTGTAAAATTATGGCCTATTTTGGCTTTTGATGATTCATTTTTAGTATAGCTCTATTCTTTCGTTTACTGATCATTGGCATACTTTGCAGTTATAATTATCGGCCATCTGTCTTGGTTCAGTGGTAGCAAGTGCAATAGCGTGGGGTCTTAAATTCGATCCGGTGAAACAAAGTGTTATAATACCTAATGGTTTTTTTTATTGCGTTTGAAATTCAAAAGTTTATAACAATTGGCTCGCTCTCGTACATGAATATCTTGCACTGTATCCAGTCAAATAAATATGACTATTACTATATGCCTTCAGGAAGTTAAGGCATAATAATATCTTATTTATTATTATCAACCCGATTTTTTTTTGGGTGGGAAATATCAAATAACTTCTTTCGCTCTGGGCGTAGCGGGAAGGAGTGTTAGACTCTTACTGACTAAAACCCACCCGTGTTCCTTCAGTTGCCTGTATGTTGCCAGGAGCCACGGTATCCCCGGCAGGATTATTATTACCCCTTAGGCCGAGATCTACAAACGTTTCTTAACCCGTACCTAGGCTAAGCGTTATTCTTGTCACTATCGCACAACTGTCAAAAAAGTGCAAGTTAGAGACGGGAACGGGTGAAAGCTTGTGCTAAGTATCGTATATAGAATTCGACCTCAGGCTCCTGCTGATCACAAAGAAATACCATCATCATTATCAAAGTTTAGAAGGGATCTTGATCGTCCTTAGATCTGGCATGATAAGCTTTCCTACAAACACTCTTACAAACAGCTGTAAAAGCGCGGAGTGTCGGATTATCTCCGGTTACTTTCAATAGTCTCGCCCCAAAGTTATTGAATTGGTATTTTATATTATCCTTGATGAATTGCCTTAGTACAATATTTAATCAACTCTGAGGCTTTTTGTGAGGCCGCCAGTATTTGGTAAACTTTTTAAGGTATGTGTGAAGTGGTCGGTGTGTTTCGTCGTAGTTTCACGCAGAATGACTTGCTGTACTAACGGCGTAAATATCCAGTTTAATAATAAGTTCAGCACGTGTACATGTATTACAGTTCTTTTTCAAAATGGTTGAGCTGAATGGTGCTGATCCATGCGTCACGTTCGTGAACGGGCGCCGTCAGTTGGGACTGGTCATCTCTTAGCTGCCATGGCTTATTTTAATTTATTTTAAGTTTTTGAATGATTGTTTTTTTCTTCTTTTTTATTACGGACGCTTTCACGAACGTGCACGTCTTATTACATTGTTCTCACGTGCATAATTTCAAAATGAATGATGTAACCAATTTTTTGTATATTTTTTTTTTATTTAAAAGAGTGTCCGTGGAGTTTCTTGCCCGTTCTTCTCCATAGGTACCTACTACGCTTTGGAATGGGCAACTAGCTTCATATTTTTGACTGACCGACCCCTTGACAATTCAAAAGTGCCTGTAAATGGTTTAATTGAAATAAATGCTTTGAGTTTGAGTTTCCATAGCTATATTCACTAGTTTTTGCTCGCAGCCTGTTTGGAGTTTGGAAATAATCCCACAGGATTGTACTACCGGGATGAAAAGTATTATTATACTAATTATTTCCTAACCCAGGTCTTGGTTCTTCCCATGTGCCAAATTTCATTCAAATCCGTTCAGCCGTTTTACCGTGAAAGCATAACAAACAAATAAATGAACAAACTCACTTTTGCATTTGTAATAGTATATAGTTGAGATAATACGAGTAAAAATATGGATTGTACTGAGCCAGTAGACGGGTTAAAGTCAGTAAAAATTTGTCTCACACGCTGTTAAAATCCTCGCTTAAACGTCACGTAAAGTTCCACTCAGTAATTTGTCCGGACTTATGTAAAGCATCAATCAACTGTTCTCTTGCTGATTGGGGCCGGACTCACTCCATCAACAATTAAATGCTTGACGAGGGCCATATAATTATATGTAGGAATGTAGGCAGATGCAGCTGAGCTACAGATTTATACAGACGGGACACTCCGCAAAATCATTTAAATAAAAAGCGACTCTTTCTACGACACATTAAAGTGCAATACAGGTAGCGTTAGAAGTTTCGTCTCTTTCTATCGTGACTGATTTTGAAATAAATTTAACGTATGTTTGTTTTGATGATGGTGATGTCATCTAGCCGATTTCGGCCACAACGCCGCAAGCTCAAACTCAAACCATTTATTTTCATCCTCATTTTCAAGGTGTCGATCAGTCAGAAAGATAAACCTAGTAGCCCATTTCAAAGCGTACCTAGTCGGTTCCTATGGAGAAGAACGGGCATGAAACTCAATGACTGACTGGACCCACTATGAATACCTGTTTGTCCAGTATAGCCTTTATATTCTTCCGTTTCTTCTGTACCTTCCAGCAGTCATTTAAACTTTCATGTATTATGTATTTTACTTTCAAGCTATTATTATATTCCTACAAATGTTAATCTCCCTAAACATCTCTCAATATTTACACCAAGCTTAAACCAAAACATTCCCACTTGCATAGTAACAAACAAATCTCTACAAAACAGAACACCGTTTTGCTGCCAAGCGGCAAAATTCGGAAGCTTCTTATCTCGTATCTTGCAAGCGATATATTTTTTACCGAGGACGCGGGGCTTATGGGGAAAATGGTGCGGACCAGATAGTTACCGATACTTGAGCAGTTTAGCTCATGGTCAAGGGACAAGGCGGTTGACATGGCGTTATTTTTTTGGGTTACAGCTGTTATAGAGTGGCCAGCTATGATTAATGTTCCCGAAAATCCTTTCACGTGATTTATTTCGGTGTTTTTTCGAGTTGGATAGTAAGGTACTTTTACGCCAAATTAATAATCTAACTTGTATGTATGGTCTATTCATAAAAAACATGGTGTAAATGACATTGAGAAAAAAAACACTTTAAATATCGACGGTGGACATTTCCAATGTTGTAAAGGACATTTTGTCGTGAGCATACTTTTTATACCATTGAATTGGAACATTTTCCCCATCACTCCGTTTGAAACCAGAACAAAACCAAAGGCTGCAATCAATCGTTAAAAATAATGTTACCTACCTACTAAATTTTATTATTACTGCAAGTAGGTACGTACCTACACCAATAATTATTCTTATCCAAGAATGTTACGAGTAGGTTATTTGTTTTTTCTCTCTAGAAAATACTGTAAGTAAATGATAATAATATTTTTGTATTTGATGTCCATACAAAATAATTTCGATTAAATGGAAAATATAAGTAGATATTAGCATTTTAGCTGAATTAATAGTTATGTTTAAAAATGAGGTGCCTAGAAGTACCTAGAGCATTTTGATCCCAAATTATAGCGATTTTTTATTATGAAACAGGAGATTTCTTTAATAACCTACGAAAAATTCTACACGCTACACGCAAATGACGCGTCCCACTACCGTATAGACGTTGTTTTTTTTTTTTAAATTATGCCTTCTCGCAGTTGACCATCGAAGGTCGTTTGACGCTGCTTATCCGGGCTTTCCTGTGGCTGCCCTAAGCTTCTACGTTCAAAGCCTCCAGCCAGGGGGCATTTACATAGTGTACGTACATTAATTAAATAGTGGGCGCGTCATTTCAGCTTGGATGAGCTCTAACAGTTTGCATTTCAATGTCCCTTCAGCTACGTTTTCCTAGAAGAACGGTGGCCGGCACATTATAATGGCTCCTGGCGTCTGGCGTCAGTGCCCCTTTTTAAGAGGACTAAAATGTCACGGTTTAGATCTTCTTAGTTACTTGGTGCTCATCAACCCACAAACACCATATTTTTATATATTAATAAATAAATAATAAACAATCATTGTTTTTGGTACACCAAATGAAAGCAAAAGAAGACAGACACTAAATATTTTGGAAAGTTGATACCTACCCTAATAAATTATTATACGTTATCTTACTTTTTTTACTCCTAGTTGACTGAAATATGCAGGTTCACATTATTACTTGAACCCGACGAACCATCTTGTCACGTGTCACTTGCACTCGTTCTTACAGACGTTTCACAAACATATTATTCCACGAAACGTTCTTAGTTATTACCTGACTACACCGAAGTCAAAAGAGAATTTTAACAGTGCCTATATTCATCTGTTCCCTCATAACTACTAAACTACTTGTTGTGTTTTGAGACAAACCAGGTATCGTGGGAAGCGTCATGTTATTCTGTGGGTAATTGCTAAATATGTCATGTATCACACACGTGTGACTCTGGTTATACGAAAACTGAAACCGATTTTATTTTGGTACTATATCTTGCTTTACCTTTTTAGTTGGTGTTCCTGTCGTAGTTGGGTTTTAGTTTTCAATTTACTTTTTGTTTTTCCTGACAGCAACCCAAGCAGAAAACTTGCAACGACGGTCACTGTGATTCCGACAGTGGTGCAAAACCAGAGGTAATATAACTGTGAAAAGAATGTAACTGTCCTTGCCAAGATCAAAATGCTTGGTAGGAAGATTGGTATTCTTCGCTCTTTTTGTATACGCATGCCATGATAAAATATGTAAAGGTTTTAGTCAATTAGCATGGTGAAACCAGAGATCGACACGCCACGATAATTTGCTGTGCTATAGCCAGTTGCAGCATGTATATTGACAGTTGTTTGAATATCGAGGGGCACGGCAGTTCCCCCTCTAAGTCGAGCCAAACACACAAACAAAGGCACAGCCATACCATTTTTTCTCGAAGCCATTCAGGAACATTTTTGACCCCCTGTAACTTCGTCGTGGATAAAACTAGAAGCTTGAATTTTCAGTGACCAAGAGAGCTTAGTATAAATGAAATTGTTTATTCTGTAAATAGGATATTGAAATCACTTTTACACGTCGAAAAATAATTAAAAATTAGCTAGATGTGTTCGGCGTTTCCTATCTGACTACTCTGCGAAGAAAGGCCGAAACAAACTCAGAGGTCACAGTCTCTTTTAAAGTCCAGACATAATCTTGGTCAGGCCTTAAGAGGACCATGTAGATTAGTCTGAAATTGTCTTTTGAGAAAAGTACCACACAGATTTGAGTGGACCTGTCCTGTCAGTGCAAGCATTTGTCAGTAATCGTGGAGCTCAACTCAGAACTTAAGGAGCTCAACTCGACGAAAAATACCAAAGAAAGGACATTTGGGTAGGCCGCATAAACTACTCACACTGCCAGGTAGGACAGGTCCACTCACAGGACAGGATACAAGACAAGATGGACTAGGTATATTTCTAAATTACATTCAATTTGAACCTGTAGTTTCAGAACTATTGCAGGTTAAACTTCCTTAATTTTGTCACTGAAAATTCACCGATCATCAAAATTCTAATGTACTTCTAGCAGACACACAAGCTTCAAGTTTTGAACACATTTAGTCTTTAGCCTATATAGCAAGGTGTTGGTGTGTGCTATATGTTTTTGATGGGATTGAATTTACAGACAATTTAAGTTATTGAATGTCGCTGAATTTACATTGCTGCCAATTTGCTTGACTGACAGAATACCTCAGTCGTCATCTACTACACCCACAATTATTATTACTAGTAGCCTGGATTTTCCCACTGCAAGGCAAAGGCCTCCATAGTATCTTTCCACTTATTTACTCTATGTAGGGCTATTTGGGCCACACACATATGTAAACCCTATTACATGCTTGGAACACACACTAGATAGGTATCTACTACGATTCTTAGTTCTAGACCAAATCCGTGTTACTCGTTAATTTTTTCTTTCTTTTTGATGTGTAACATCTTTCCTCTTGCTTTACTGCAATCTGTATACAGAAAATAATAAATACTCTAAAAATCAGTGGGAATAATTTCGTGAAAAGGGACGGAAGTGTGTAACAGTAAGCCGGGGAAGCGCGCGCGATTCGATTTGGCCAATGAGCACGCGCGGTGCTTGAGTCGATTATCAGAAACGACCTTGACAAGTCCCCGCCCTTAGTGTTGCTTATTACTTTAAAATGTTGCTTATTACCAAGGTGAGATATCTGATATTACACATCACAATGCGACTAGTATAAGGTTCGTTTTTTCTTTCATCTTCATGTGAACAATACTTACGAATAAAATTACTTACCAATTGAATTGTTGTATTCCAAAAAGGTTTTTTAGATCACAGAGAACACTACATGTGTGATTACTCTGAACTAAATACCATCCTCAAAATTAGCTAGAGAAAGTTACGAAAACACAATATCTCTACCTGATCCAGGAAACTCACGAAGTACCTCATCATCATCTGCCTAGCCTTTTCCCAACTACGTTGGGGTCAGCTTCCAGTCTAACCGGATGCAGCTGAATACCAGTATTTTATATGGAGCGACTGCCTATCTGACCTCCACAACCCAGTAATTGGGTGATACGATACCCCTGGGCAAGACTGGTTGTCAGACTTTCGGGCTTCTGACGACCCGGGACCGACGGCTTAACGTGCTTTCCGAAGCACGGAGGAGTCTCGGTACGTAAAGATGGTCACCCATCCACAGACCAACCCCAGCAAGCGTAGCTTAACCTGACGGATCGACCCGAGTGGCAGTTATTACTTAGCCACGAGCTCCTCTCAAGAAGTACCTATCAACAGTTATTATTTTATACTCGTATTATAAGCGATATTCTAAAGAGACATCTAATTTTTTATTCAGAAGCTTCGTGTCACGTTCTTTTCATGTTCATTCGGGTTTCATACAGAAATCATCGAGGCGAGAATGATACAAGGCAGTTTATCATCCCCTCATGTCATATTTACCCCTGTTTTTTGGATTCCGTAGCCAAATGGTGTGCGTGGACCTACTTTCGTGGTTTACAAATGTTGTCGATCCGTTTATAAATTGTGAACCGATGTGTGAATTGTTATCAATTGATATTTTGAAAGTGATTTCATCATTGTTTGAATTATTTTGAATAAAATACTGTATTGTTGATATGTATTTTCAAGAAACTTTAACAAAAAAAACTTAGTATTTTTTCACAGAATGAGGTTTCTGTCTCTTCTCAGTTTGACAAGTTTTGCAACTATTTCAATTACGTATAATTAATTCAAATATAGCATAGAAAGGTGCGAGTCACGTCATTCTGTTTATTTGTAACAACAAAACCCGTAAAAAATGTCCAACACGCACTTGACCAGTTTTTATATTGCGATGGCTAAGCAAAATGTGCGTAGAATACAATATACTTTGACCTGAGCCCATAATAATAAAAGAGGGAGGCAAAAATAGTGTCGGTAAGCAAGCCAAATATTAGGAGGGCCTAGCCTTCTAAATTACGAGGTCTGCTGATTTGTGATTATGATCTAGCATTTATAGGACATGTTTGTTTTTAGTGAGACAATATTTTCTCATTTATGATTCAGGGTATGAAATGAAAATGTACTGAATCGGTGTTTTGGAGAGAGAACATGGTAGATGTTTTTGTTAATAGGATAATGAACGTGGTAGGTATGTTTGAAGATGTTTTTTTTACTATCAGACTATAGATAGAAAAAAAGTAATAAAATACGTCATTTTACATTAAATTATATTCCATGAATTAAAAATAAACATAAAACTTAACGCTGAAAGTTAGCTTCAAAGCTGCCATCTCGGAGTATAAAATATATAATTTAATCTTGAGCTTTTATGATATACGAGTACATTGACGTATATTATTTTTGCTTTTCTGATTTTAATATTGGAAATTATTCGCAGATTTCAACCAACTTGATTTCAATAAAATTAATCATCAAGTTATTTTATTTGAACCCATAGTCTAGTGCCTCTGCTCGCGTAGCATGACCATCATAAAAACGGGTCGACAACGACGGAAGAACAGACAAAATTACAAATTGTGATTGTGTTGCCTATCATTTAAATGATAGACAGCAGCAAGTTCAAATAAACGGTATCAATTCACTAGGTTCAAAAGTAAAAATGGGTGTGCCACAAGGCTTGATATCGGGTCCATTCCTCTTTTTAGTGTATATCAACGATCTACTCCATTTATTAAAAAATCAACCACAAATGGTGTTATTTGCTGACGATACATCCTTAATTTTTGAGGTAGATAGACGTGCTACAAACTTTGACGACGTAAATAACGCATTACTGCAAGTCCAAAATTGGTTCACTGCTAATAATTTAGTATTAAATGGAAAAAAAAACTAAGTGCATAAAATTTACTTTACCAAATGTCAAAAGTAGTAATTGTGAGATAGTACTGAATCAAGAGAAACTAGAATTTGTCGATAAAACTGTTTTCCTGGGGATCACGCTCGACTCAAGGCTACAATGGGGTCCTCATTTGACATCTCTTGCAGGATGGCTAAGTTCAGCAGCATATGCTGTCAGAAAAATCAGTCAATTTACTGATGTAGATACCGCGAGGCTAGTCTATTTCAGTTATTTTCATAGTATCATGTCTTACGGTATTTTACTGTGGGGATGGGCTGCAGTCATCGAGTCTATTTTTATTCTGCTGAAAAGAGCGATCAGAGCCATATAATATCTCCACAGGCGCGATTATAGATTTAACATCATGGTCAATATATCTATGAAAACATCAAGTACGTAAGAAAAAAATTTACATTAAAAAATTACATCTTTTTAGTAAAAGAGGTGATAGACATAATTATAGTACAAGAAATAGGGACCTATTAGTACAACCTGGTTTCAGACTAACTAAGGTGGACTCATCGTTCATGGGGTACTCTTTAAAATGTTACAATAAAATTCCTCCCCAAATAGGTACTTCAACTGAATGAGACGCAATTCAAAACTTGTATAAAACGCACACTACATAATGTAGGCAGGCATATTATAAGTTGGGGGATTACATCACTGATAAAAATGCTTGGCTCATTGCTGGTCCTGCTCCACAACCACAACAAATCGATTAACATTTTGAAAATACTGATGGAGCTGCTGAAGATTGTAAGACCATCTTTGTATTGTATAAACTCAATCATTTTTGTATTATATAATTGCATAGCACAGGTGTGAGTACTATGTACTAAAGAGCTACCATTTACCGGGTAATATGTATTTCATTGATCAAGTCAATGTGCCCTGAAGGCTGTGATATGTCATGCTCACTCAGATGTCTCGCTGATGGTGGCGCGTGTGTTGGATCATTTAGTTCCCTTCAAAATTGTTGAGTTGAATGGCGCTGATCCATGCGTCATGTTCGTGAACGGGCGCCGTCAGTTGGGACTGGTCATTTCTTAGCTGTCATGGCTAATTTAAATTTATTTTAAGATTTTGAATTGTTCTTTATTATTTTTTTCTTTATAATACGGACGCTTTTACGAACGTGCACGTCTTTCTACATTGTTCTCACATGCATAATTTCAAAATTAAAGATGTATTTTGTATCAAATTCTTTATTATTTTTTTCTTTATAATACGGACGCTTTTACGAACGTGCACGTCTTTATACATTGTTCTCACATGCATAATTTCAAAATGAATGATGTAATCAATATTTTGTATCAAATTTTTGATTTAAAAGAGTGTCCATAGAGTTTCTTGCCCGATCTTCTCCATAGATACCTACTACGCTTTAGAATGGGCAACTAGCTTCATTCTTCTGACTGACCGAATTCTTGACAGTTCAAAAGTGTCTGAAAATGGTTTAATTGAAATAAATGCTTTGAGTTTGAGTTAATGAATCTGTTATTTTGTCTATTCTTCCGTCGACAAAATCCGTTTCTAATGTAGTCATGCTACGCATTGTGAAGTTCTTTTCGTATAAATTAAGTAACTCTAAATATAGTCGGGGGTAAGTAATTAAGTGTGACTAATAACCTTATTGCATTAGATCTGTAGAATTTATTTAATTGGCTTCTTAAATGAAAAATTACAACTTTCAGGGTACATAATTTCTTAGAAGAAGCTGTCAATTAAATGCATGTAAAATTAATTATTTTTTAATTAGTGTCACAAACAATATTAAAAACAGTTATGCCCAAGTGCTAATCGATGAAACTTTTTTTGTTTAAGACGCTCTTATTTTGTCCTAACTATCAACTGTGTACTGTATGTACGCCTCTGCCTGATGGCGTGATGTTATGATTTTAAGTTATCAACTTAACTTTTTGCCAAAATTATTAACGTGGCTTTCAGAAAAATCAGTTTGGGGCTGTAACTATAATAATAAAAAATAATAATAATATTAATTTAATTCAGGCAAAACCGGAATTACATAAAATAAAATTTTACTATACCTTCTGAAACAGAACAAATCACAATAGAATAACATGCATAAAATGTAAATGCAATTCAAATAGGCATAAACTATAAAGGCCACAGAATTAAAATTAATATAAAATGTCAAATGCAATTAAAATAAACGAATGAGTAATACAAATTATAAGGGTCGCAGAATCGAAATTAAAATCATTGATAATATATAGCCACACAAACCCATAGCTCAATATATGTGTTGTTTCCATGTTCTGCAATAGTCCTGTACCAACTGGGGGTTGACCTTGGGTGTACTTTCATAGTGCTTGGGATAATCGTCGGTTGGTGCCTGATTCCATTTAAAATTGTCTAAGGGGCCTCTGCGAGTTGGTTTCGGCCCCTCGTACGCCTTCCAAAGGTCGGGGACCCCTTGATCCTGAGTTAAGTAAAGAAAAGGATTCTTTGATAAACAATTTACGAAACCTTTATCTTCGCCTCGAACTCTATTGTTTTTATAATATTTATGTTACTGGAAATAAAGCACGTATTTGTGTATGTCAAAGCTTTATAAGCTTGTATTTTTACAAACGATCCATATAACCATATTGTTGGATCCTTTTTAAGACCCACGTAGATGAAATTATTCGATACTCTAGTTACAACATACTTTACATAGTTTTGTTGTTTTGACATAAAACCTGAACTATCTTCGTCCATTTACTTGACATAATACTTTTTATATCTTCATAAAGAAATTAATATATCAATAAAGTCATGCTGTTTAAGATCATAACTTTTACTTTATTATTGTACTTGCGACCTCCCCCTGTTTCGCAAGGCTTTTACGACTTGATAAAACATCGAGATATTTATTATTTTAAAGTTTAATAAAAATTTATTATATACCTATTATAAAACTTGACGTTTTTTTTTGGTTTTTAAATGATCGTTTTTCTTTTTGTGTGGTTAGTGACTAACCTGCTGTCAGAGTTTTATGCCTCTGACTTGGCTTCACATGCCGTCGAGAAATATATCTCAGGCATGTCGGTTTCCTCACGATGTTTTCCTTCACCGCCGGTTTCCTCACGATGTTTTCCTTCAACGTTTTTGAAGCAAGTGATAATTATACAACACGTAAATGATACGAAAAGTCGTGTCTTGCGTTGCCTTGGGTTCGAACTCGGGGTACTTTTCCGACCATTTGGAAGGAAACGAAAATTGTGCCTATTTTCAAAAGCGGGGATCAGTCCGATGTGAGCAATTACAGACCCATCGCTATTCTCTCCATAGTTGCAAAGGTATTTGAAGCCCTCATAATTATGCCCTGTGCTATCTCGACATTTATCACAGCTAATAATAGATAGCCAATATGGATTTATGAAGGGAAAATCGACAGCTACCAATTTGGTGACTTATGTTGAAAGCATTGTTGAAGCGGTTGATGCCCGAGTTCAGGTTGATGCAGTCTACACCGACTTCAACAAGGCCTTTGATACAGTAGACCATGGTATACTCGTCAAGAAACTTAAAATGTATGGCGTTTCGGACCCCCTCTTAGGTTGGTTCCAATCATATTTGTCTGGACGGATGCTAAAGGTTGTAGTGAATGGCTGCTCTTCAGATTCTTACAGGGCAACGTCGGGAATCCCTCAGGGATCTCATTTAGGTCCGCATGTTTTCATTCTTTTTATAAATGATATTCATAAATGCTTCTCGAACTCGAATATATTCCTATTTGCTGATGACCTCAAAGCCATAAAGATTATAAAAAATCCTGCGGACTCGGTATTGTTCCAAAGCGACTTAAACCGGCTGACTAAGTGGTGTGAGCATAACAAAATGTCTTTGAATGTGAGAAAATGCCATCATATCAAGTTCACAAAAAAAAAGAATATCATGCAGTCAGTTTACAGATTGAATGGTGAGCAGCTTGAGGAAGTCGATACTATTCGAGACCTAGGCGTTCAGTTCGATAAAAAGCTAAGTTTTGTCGAACATATTGACAAAATTATATTAAAAACATCAAAGATGCTTGGCTTTGTTATGAGAGAGTGTAAAAACTTCAAAAAACCTAACATAAAAAAGATTATGTACAACTCGCTAGTTAGAAGCCACCTCGAGTACTGCAGTGTGGTCTGGTCACCTGAGTATAAGGTCCACATCAAGCGCATTGAACGGCTGCAAAAACGGTTCTTGTGGCATCTCACCTTTTACAGTAATAAGTGCAAAAAGCTCAACTCGTACCAAGACAGACTGAAGTATTTTAACATGGTGTCGCTAGAGAAACGCAGGAATATTCTAGATTTGGTTTTCCTTAAGAAGTTAGTAACAGGCTCTCTGAACTGTCCCGATTTGCTCAGTAGGGTGTTATTCCATGTGCCCCGTAATCTGCCAAGAAGTTCTAATAGGAGGCTTTTCTGCATGCCAAGATGTCATACCAACTTGAGGCAATACTGTCCACTTTCTAGAATGTATGCTGCATACAAAGAGCACGAAGTGGACATTGACCTCTTTCACTCATCAGTGCCTGCTCTAAAAAACCGCGCTTGCCATTTAAAGGGTATCTCTAGTCTAAAATAAAATTTTAACCTAATCGTTATCTAAAAAAAAAATCAATCTTATTTAATTTAATTTAATTTAATCTATTTAATTTATTGTAATCAATTTAGCTTTTAATAATTTATTTTTCACTTTTATCTAAACTATGTATTAATTGTTTTAATTATTTTACTGTGTTATTATCTGCGCATAATGTAGTGCATGCTGTGCTTTTCTTTAAGTAATGAGGCGCTTAGACTTAAGTTTGCAACGTCTATAATGTAAAGTAATAGTGTACTCATTGTTGAAGAGCCTAATAATAAATAAATAAATAAACTCAAGCCCTATGACGTGGTAGTCCGACGGTCACACCACTAGGTTATCACTGCTGGTGAAACGGCAAATGGTGGTGAATACGCATCATAATCCGTTGTGAATTTTAGAAGAACAACGTGATCACACAGACAGCTGTCTGACCACGTTAATTAATTGAAGTCACTTTTCGTGTCTGTACACGAAAAGCGTCTTTAATTTATAATAATGTAAATGTATAATAATTTACTGATGTAGAAGTATGCCGTGTACTCAATAGATAATTTTGGTGACAAATATTGATCAAAATATTCCTGTATATCCTAATGCTGTTGTCATTGGTTACCCATAGGTATTATGAAAAATACTGTTGTGGATAGAATTTCTGGAAAGAGTGCCATTTTTTTTGTTATTGGACTAGGGCCTTTTTTAGGATTAACGAAGGATACGGCTTATTCCTAGCAGTGAATTGATTATTGAAAGGTATTGTTGCGATGACTATTCGTAGAATGAAGGCATATTACTTATTTAATTTTGCTCAAACAGCGAGTTGTTATATTGAGTACTAGCTTTACCCGGCCGGCTTTGCACGGGTAGCACTAAGTACTCGACTGCGCATCTACCTCCCTTCCTACTTATCTACATACCTACCTACCCACCTACCTACCTACCTATCTACTCTGCCTACCAACATACTTACATACATACCTACCTACCCCACCTACCCTACCTACCTACTAAAACCATCTTCGCATTATTGCCTTTCAAATGAAACTGGTTTGGGGCACATCGGTTGGATGGTTTCAGTCTAAAACGGACATAGGTTTTTTTTTTGTGTTTTGTGTATGTATATAGATTTTCCTATTAGGATATTTACTTACACAACAGCTCAAATAGATAAAATCAACTAATAATTCTTAGAGATCTCTGTAAAAGGGATTGTCCAGTGAAGTACAGTCAGAAAAATTAATTATTTAGCAAATTAACAATCTCGTCAACTTGTCGTGTTGTAACTATTTTATAAATATACGTATATATATATGTATATATATATATATAAATATTATAGAGGTATGAGGAACTGGGTGTAAAATTCACTCATCCTCTATAAAAAAGGAGGATCCTCCGACCAGACGGGTGTCGTGTCTGGCGGGCAAGTGCTCGACGATTGATGTTGGAAAGTATATAAATGCTGATCGCGCGGTAAAATCTGCTTGCGCGATGCAGGATTTGTGACGTCAGGTCTTTGATGCGTAGTTCGCATATAGATGCCGCCACAAAACTTTCAAAGAATGACAATTGTGATTTGAATATACCTATGGACAAATGATAGTCATTCTGTTTAAAAATTAATTTCCCCATTTAGATAGAACCATGATACAGTTGCTACGTATTTTCTTCATCAACGCAATATGGCTGACGTACCTACATACATTTAAGATATTCCACCTTTGGCCTTAAGGTTGGCAATTCGGCACACCCTGTTTGGGCACAACTTGGTATATATGTATTTAGATATCTATTAAGGCGGTGGCAGGAACTTGCCGTCAGGTACGGTCCCGGGCCCGTCGGCCTGTTTGCCCAACCCCTTACTACATGGTAGATTACGGTTAGAGCACATTTACCCTGACACGCTAGTAAATACACTACCTAATATTTTGCCAATTTTCTTTGATTATACGTATAATTTTATTTATTTGTTTGCTTAAACAACAATGAACCATACTAATGTGTCAGTCAGGTACAAATAAATTAAAAGTTACGTTTAAGTGAATACGTATTAGTATACCTACATAGCTTTTTTGTACCTACTTTTTTTTTTTTTATGTACCTTTTTGACTGTAGGTTTTTCAAATAAAATATTGTTGTCTCTCTTTTATATAATATGATAATTTCGTTGGACAATTTTTATTCTATTTTATGAAAATACGAAAAGCACAATCATGAAAACTATAACAACAAATAACAAGGGTAGGCTTATGTTGACAGGCTGTCTAAAAAGGAGCTGTTTAGAGGTGTCTTTATGGATTAATTTTATTTTATATGTTTTCTATTTTAGAGCTGCCCTTTATCCAGACAGGTGTAGGTGGAGTTCACAGAAAGTTGAGTGGACATCGGTTTAAAATAGACAGTAAAAAAAATCGTTTTGTTTGTGTCTCGACTCACGAGCTATTTACCTAGGTATCTAGCTTATCCCGTTACCACAACAAATTGAAAAATATAAACAGTAAAAACCTACTGTTTGTAGGTGAAATAGGTACTATACAGCTTTCTTCTAAATACATAATTCATAACTCACCCTACAAGGGATCGACTCACACACACACACATGTACATCCTTGTTACACCCATTGACCAAACAGCCGTTACTAATTCTACATCGTACAGGTATTAGTACTAAAACAAGTCGGCAATGAACAAATATTTAGCAGTAAGCCTTGACCACAGTATAGATAGATACAGAAGATCAACTCGATAAACGGAGCGAAAAAACACGCACACATAGACACGATTCACGTAGTCACGAATATAAATGCCTTACACTTACACAAAATCTGTAGCTGTGGTGACCTTAGTGGTAACGGCAGCGACTTACGAGTTGTACGTCGTAGGTTCGAACCCGGACAAGTGCTATACTTTGTGTAAATTATTTCATCAGCACAGCTCTCAAAAACAGTGAAAGAAACCATCGTGAGGAAACCGGCATGTCCTAGAACTAAAAATTTGATATCATGTGACATCTACCGACCAACACTGGGACCCCACGTGGTCACCGCATACGCAAATTTCAAAAGCGATTTTCGATTGCAATTTTGGGAAAGACCTATTTCTTAATATACATACATAAACTCACGCCTTGTTCCCATGGGGGTAGCTAGACACTACAGAACGCCACCTGCTATGATCCTTACATACTCATTTTGCTTCGCTTACGTTCATAAATCTGGTTATTTCAGAATAACGATAGTTTCGAAAATACTATTAGTATTACTTGTTAAAATGTTAGGAGTATCGTATAATTTTACAATGTTTGTAAATATGTGAGCACCATGCATCTATCACACAATTAATTTATCTGTCATTCCTTCATTTTTCATTCTTTTTACCTATCGTTGTATAGTAATCTTACTCTAGGTGCATCGTCTTCACTTATAATTTTACAATTAATGTATACAAAACATTGTAAAACATTTTAAAAGAGTAACGGTGGAGTTTCTTGCCCATACGAGAACTATTGGTTAACTATTTTAATATTATTTTAATTTTATGTGCCCAATTTAATTATGTTTTGATTTTAATTTTCTAATTGCTGCTTTGACATTGTCAATTATTTATTTTTAAATTTTATTTTTCCAATTGTACCAAATGTGTTTTGAGTAGAATTTTGATTTTTATTTTTGTTAAAGCTTAGTTATACATTATTATTATGCATGCTGTGGTATCATGTAAGTGAAGGAGTTCACCTACGTGATACTTTTGTCGTCGATTTTTTATTTAATAAAGCATATTATTAAATAAATATGTATATCCTTTGTTGGAGATCCTAAATAAATAAAAATAAATAAACTACCTTTTGAAATGGGCGACTTGAGTCTTTTTTTTTGTTGTAAATTTTGTTCGCAACACCATAACATTTATCTCAAAAGTTTAGGAGAAAATCGTGAAGTTTGCGTGAATGTAAGCTATTAATGCTCGTGACTGTATAGAGTACAGTGAGCGCAAGCGCATTCACGACTGGAATTAATTTGAGATTGCCGTACGTATGCGTCCATGTGCGTGTGTACCTGTTTTCGCCCCCTGTATGGAGCTGGCTTTCTGTATCTATCTATTTTGTGGCTTGACGTAGGACGTAGGCACATGTTTACAAGTCCGGGGGTAAGTAAAGAGTGGCCGTAATATACTGTTGATTTTCTTTGATAGCGTTGGTGGACAGTTTGTGTAGGGTTAGAAGAATGGTTGGTATATGGCTGAAAGGTGTAATAAATAAATAAATAAGGTGACTTTTAAAACCTTACTCACAAATTCTGCACTCTTTCTCATATATATTTTTTATTGTTTTTTAATTTTGGGATTAACAATGAGAGATACTTTACAATAATAAAAATTAAATAGCAACATCATCATCTTCATCATTTCAGCCTGCCGAAAGACGTCCATTGCTGAATATAGGCCTCCCCCAAGAACCGCCACTTCAACCGGTGTTGTGCTTCCCGCATCCAGTGGATTCCTGTGGCCTTCACAAAGTCATCGGTCCACCTTGTGGGAGGCCTTCCAAAGCTAGGTCTTTCGGTACGCGGTCGCCACTCCAGAACCTTTATTATATAGTATAGACGGATACGTACTACCGGGATTAGATACCCAAATCCGAGGAAAAGGTCATTGACTCCTACCGCTGCACCCGCGTTGTCATCAACCATAATTATTTTGTTACTCGTAATTTTGCATCTGTGATATTTTTTAAAGATTTAATTTTAATGATATGATGTGTTTCAATCTAAATTAAATGCCCAATTTAATAATACATACCAGTCAAAATAGCTTCGGAAATAACAATTAAATTTTCAATCAAAATGGTTACTGTAGGTCATCCTTAGAAGAAAGACATAATTGCTATTGCAGACTTTTTTGTTGAACTTTTTAAGATTTAGAATTCTTTAAACATACATTTGATGTATACCTTACGGCTTACGCGGCGCACGCCAGTAAAGCTTGCAGTAGGCATGATTTTTACCGACATCTTTGACAATAATCGTCATTATTTCAGACATTTTACACAAAACATTAATGAATTATACAATAAAACCTTCCGCTAGAATTATTCCATTGGTGAAAACTGTTTGAAAATCCGTTCAGTAGTTTTTGAGTATATCACGTTCAGACAGACAGACAGACATGGCGGGGGATTTTGTTTTATAGTATGTTAGGATGATGCTAATAAGACCTTATATTTTTTTATTTATCATTTATACAAAAGAACATAAGATTACATATTAAATAGCAACCAAAAACCACTAAGTCTATCTCAACATCTAACTATACAATGAAGCATTTTATGTACGCGTTATATTGCATTTATTTAGATTTAGAGTATTCAATCATTATTTACGTATTGACAACCATTTTACCTACACACATATAATGACATATTGCTATTACAGCCCTGTCTAGAACAATGGCGATATCTTGGGCAATGTATCTATTAATCCGTAATTAGACCCCCAAGGCAAACACAGACTACATAACAGTACCATTTGATCTGTCAAACACGACTGCCTTCAAATTTATTGCCCAATAACCCACTAGGCTATTTGGCTAGTACACCTTAGAACTCATAAGTGTCTGTAAATGGTTAAATTGAAATAAATGACTGCAACTGCTGAGATGAGGTACTAGGTTCGATTCCCAGGTCGGGCAAAGTGTTATTGGGTTTTTCTATCTGGAATTTATAAGTAGCAGACTCCTGGGAGTCTGGAATTGTGTCCGATTGATGGCAATAGACTCGCTCCCTATTACATGCATAACTGGCGAAATGAGGGTGTATCTACAACAGTTACACCTCTGCCCAACACTTCGGGGAAACAAGGCGTGATTATGTTGAACTGGGAATATGTTAGTTCTTCTCCTTATTACATACTTTCCATACATCGTATCATTAACTGAGATCGACCTTTTTTTTAAAAGATTACAGAGTCAACACAAGTTGTTGTGTTGATTTTGTAATCTTCTGACTTATTCTCTGCAGAAGGATCTTCACTGTTGAGTGAAGGTCCTCCTGCAGAAAATGATTCAGTGCACTTCAGTGGTCCTTGGTGAGAGTCACTCGGTAACTATATTATTTACTAGGTTATTTTTGTGTCGACACCAAATGTAATTTTAACCCAGCAAATTTAAAAAAAAATGAGTATAGCTGATATTTCCAGAGTCAAAAGTGGACGCTATAAGTCCTTTTTAAAGCAAACAACGCGTAAGTAAATGACGTTGAGTAAGGCATGGCTGTTTCACGGACTAAGCTAACTCTAAGCGGTGTTGCTGTAAAGTGTATGTGCTTGCAACATACCTCTTTGATGTGTTGTTCGTGCGTTCTAACCATTCACTTAATGAATGGTAGAGAAGCTACTTTCGAACTGGTTGATGTACCTGGTAGGTACTGTGGGAATTTATTTTGGTACCTATGTATTTAATTGAACCTCAAATAATTCCATTTTGCTTTCTTAAAAATATTATTGAACACTAATATAATGAGTCCGATTTTGGGGTCCGATAAATACTAAATAACCAAGTAACTGTGACCAACTTGGTCAGGGTGTCCTAGCTAGTTACTGCGATCAATTCGGCTCGCGCGTGGTTGGTTATAGTTTCACCTTAACCAAACCCGTTTGGTCGGGGTATCCTTGCTTAGATATTGTGAACAACCGCAGGAAAAGGAAACGTTAAAAGAGGCTCAGTTATTAAAATAATTTTGTATCATTTTTTTAGAGGATCATTTAAATATTTCCCATTTCTTTTAATCATGATGTCTTGTAAACCATTTGCAGCCCTGCGGTGACACGTTACTAAATAAATTACAGTAAATTGTCAGACTTTTTAACAAAAATATCATATTTTGCGGAACTTATTAATAGGTAGATAACAAAATACATTACATAATATATAACATTATAATATAGATTAAATTTAACAATTTCCAAGCTTCATCGAAGCTATACCAAATTAATGCTATAATATTAATTTTCAAAATCAAAAGCTTGGTGGATCTGCAAAAAATAAATAACTTATCTTTAGATCGAACTCAAAATCTTGCCCTTGTCATCACAAGACCTAATTGTAACTTTCCACATAAATTTAGTCCAAAAAACCCTAAAACATGACATTACGTCATAATCTGACCAAAATATAAACACAACCAACCCTTTATTACACAAACAGCCCGCGAGACAAGCAAAACGCTGTAGTGTGGTATCAAGTCGAGTCTACTTGTCACTGTCATGTTGTACGTAGCTCTTACACAAAGGGTAACTGAGCGAGCTTCTTGTACCACTTGAGTGAGAAAAATTCTTTCACTTGTTAATTTGTCGCGGTTTGTAAAGTTGGGGTTTTAATTGTAGGGATTTTTCGGAGAAATTATTTGTTTATCAAATTGACACACTATGTCAATTTGCCGTGTTATAGCCAAATAATGACTGTTTATGACTGTGGATGTATAGTTTTGTGACGAGAACTGCGATGGAGTTTGTGCGCCCCTCTACCTATTTATATCTGTATAAGTCTCTGATCAGATCACAGCTCGAGTACGAACTGCCAGTTTGGAATCCTTTTTACAATAAGTATTGAAAAGGTTCAAAGAAAGTTCCTGAAAGCCATGCATTACTGTTGCTTCCACAGTTTTTTCTTATGAAGATTTGCTTAAGACGTACAAATTACTTGGTCTAAAATCAAGACGCACTCTCCTAGAGACGGTATTTTTGTTTGATTTTTTTAACAATGTGATTGTATTGATATTCGTAATAGAATAAGTTACATACAGCATTCCTAGAACGACAGTAAGCCGCGGGGTGCGCGCACGGCCACTGTTTTCTGTCACCTCTTGTCGTAGTAAAGCAGGTATGCGGGCACCTCTGCTGCTAGTTAGTCGACACTAACTAATAATTACAACAAGCAATTCCATCACATCGATATGTTTGCTCTTTCTGCTAGTATATTAAAAAATATTATATTCAAAACACTTAGTCATTAGTAATTTAAATTAAGATTTGCATGATAAGTTTTCTTTACTTTTGTTTTACTATTTAGCACAAAAAATGTTTTCTTAACTTAAATTATTGTAGTTTGTAGGTTTTAGTTTATAGCAGTTTGTAAAGTTTTTTTTTAAGTGTATTCCGTGGAAAATGTTGGTGGTTACACATTTGGCCGTATCTTTTTTGTATTTCTTCCTAAAAAAATTAATGTGTCAAAAGAAAGAAAGAAAATATGTTTATTGTGTAACTATTTGTTTTTCCTAATAAATAAAATATGTCGACGCAATCACTGTCCATTCCAAGGTTGCCTGAAGAGATCTTTTTGCGATTTGTAGCGCTAAGGCCGCCCATTGTATGTTTTGCAGTGTTACATTTATTTTTTGCTATGTATTTTCTGGTGTACAATAAAGTATATAGAAATAAATAAATGACAGTCGTGATTTGTATACACGGAAAAATAAAGTTGGTTGTCAATTTGCTTTACCAAAAAGTTCCTTGACTTTACTTATATTTAATTTGTTTTTTACTCGTAATTTCTTTGTGTTTATTGAAATCCCATGTAAAGTAGATTTGGTGAATTATTTGATAACATCTAGTTAATTGAGCAACACATGAAAAAATACAAACATTTAAAAAACCACCAACACAAACGTTTCCTTATTTCTCTTTCCTACTCCATCAGACCCTGTTCATCATCTATCTACCTATATAACCTATTCATTGAGACCATTCCAATGATCCCAAACACGATACCTGTGCCGTAATTTGGTAAAGGAGCTGGGTATCCTGCAAACTCCAGGTGATGCTGCATTATCAGTTCAAGGTTACTATGTTCTTCTAATATCATTGACGTAACAGAATACCAAATTTCAAATCAATCAGACTTATGGACGACGGTCACATTCATTCATCAACTATAAAAGAGCTTATAATCTTCAAACTGAACTGATTTTAATAAAACATGTCTAAGAACCATCGCTAAAAACCTGTTTTCAAATTAAAAAAACTGCATTAAAATCGGTTCACCCGTTTAAGAGCTACCGTGCTACAGACAGACACACAGACAGCGGTGAAACTTGTAACTTTTGCGACGGTGGTTAAAAAATTGGAATCTGAGCAAATAAATAAAAAACACTTCATGTGAATGTAATCTTTCGACTAAAATGTATTTACTTTTATATTGCGGGTATACCTACATATTTCTCAGAATACAGTGTTGAGCACAGTCAAATTTAAACTAATTTGCGAACGACGTCTTTTAATGATATTAGCTTTTGATTTAGACGAACCCTCGTACAAGTAGGAGATTTAATACTTAACATTGAAAATATTACCATATTTATTAAGCAGACATTAAATATATTAATACAATTTATTACCTTAATTAACTTACTACCTCGTATTCGCATGCGCGATTGCTGAGCGCAGGGTTTCAATCTCCGTATCGGGAAATGTATTCCACCGGACGCGAGAAGCACAGAATCGGTTAAGTTGCGGTGCTTTGGGGAGACCTATGTCCAGCAGTGGACGTCTTCCGGCTGAAATGATGATGATGATGATCGGGAAATTTTATTGGGTTTTTCCATCTGGTGATTCTCAATAAAAACCCAGTCTAGTTATCGTACCTGATCATTATGTTGAGTAGGAGACATATTCGAACGTAACCTCACTCATCACGACCAAATCACATCCACTGCAATGGAATCCTTCAGGCGCCTTGGCTTTGTTTTAAGGAACTGTCATGACTTCCACAACCCCCATGTTATCAAGCTTGTTTTTGGGGCATTGGTCCGTAGCAAACTTGAGTCTTGTGCGTGTGTATGGAATCCTTTTGAGAAGCAGTATGCGTTAGCTTTAGAAAAAGTTCAGAAAGCATTCCTTAGATACCTTTACAAGCACTTTTACCTTTACAAGTACGGGTATTATCCTTTCTTGTATCCCACTGAATTCCTGTTGGGTTGGTTAAGTTTCAATTCTTTAGAAGTAAGACGGTCTCGCGATCAGATTATTCTAATATTTAAAATTCTTAGGGGGATTATTGTTGTTCCTGATCTGCATAATGAAATCTGTAATCTATTAGTCCCAGACAATTACCGTCGTGGCAGAAAACACCGCTGGCTATTCCAACTTGCCGTACTGTCGCACACTCCAAGTCACCTATACCTCGGACATTAGCAGCTATTAACGCTCTCCTGAACTCAAACACAGAAAGGCACCTGATTCATCAAAAAGGTACCTGCTTGGGAACTTTTATAGACATCGAAGGTGCCTTTGACAAAACCAACTTCTCCAGCATCAGCAGTGCCCTCTCCAGACATGGAGTAGAACAGGTACTAACGGACTGGATTACGAATATGCTAAGCAAACGAGTGGTTTGCCTTGAGGACGAGCAGCAGCTGCCCATGATAGCCAGAGGCTGCCCCCAGGGAGGGGCGCTGTCCCCCCTTCTATGGAATCTGGTGATTAATGACCTCATCACCAAACTCAACGCCAACCGGTATTACACAATAGGGTATGCAGATGACCTCGCAATCCTGGTCTCGGGGAAGGTGACGGGAACGATCTGCAACCTCACTCAGCAGGCACTACGTATTGTAGAAAATTGGTGCAGGGAATTTGATCTATCGATGAACCCCACTTAAACCGAACTAGTCATATTTACCCACAAAGGAGCTATGGGCCCTTTCCACCTGCCCAAACTGTTCGATACATAGTTCCATTTAGTCAACGAATTCAAATACCTCGGAGTCACTTTAGAGAGTAAGTTAAACTGGAGTAGTCATTTAGACAATAAGCTAAACAGGGCCTGCATCACCTTCTGGCATTGCAGAAAAATTATAGGTAAGAAGTGGGGCCTATTCCCATGGCTGTACACAACAGTGATCCGCCCCATGATAGCCTACGCGGCCGTGGTCTGGTGGCCCCGCACGCAGCTGGTTACAGCCTTAAAAAAACTTCAACGCATGCAAAGACTGGCCTGCATGGCAACCACAGGCTGCATGAGGACTACTCCGACTGCTGCAATGGAAGCCTTGCTGGGACTACCACCGCTAAACCTGTTTATACAGCAGGAAGTGACGATGGCAGCAGTGCGCTTAAATGCAGAAAATCTCTGGGGTAAAAGAGATAAACAACACACCGCGCTACTTGAGGGACTCTACAAGGAATTCCTCATTGCGAAAGCCATAAATGACCGGGTACCCAAACAATTTATCTTTGATAAAAAATACAGAATCCAACTTCACGAGGATAGCCGATGTGAGAGATTGCGCCCAACAGAGCTGCGCATCTTCACGGATGGATCCAAAACAGGTAGTGGTACAGGTGCTGGAGTCTTCTTCTACAACTTCAACATCCACATAGCTACACCATTGGGATTCCATAACACAGTGTTCCAGACCTGGGTATTTCTCTCCACTTCAGCTATTCTAGCTAGGGAAGTTAAGGACCACTCGATACGTATACTCTCAGACAGTATGGCTGTTCTGCAAGCGCTGAACAGTCACACTGTGGACTCTGGGCTGATATACGAGTGCCACCAGAGCGCCTTAACCAGGTGGGTGACCTCAATAAAATTACCAATACCAATTATTCAATGGATCAAAGGACACAGTGGTTCGCTGGGGAACGATGCTGCCAACGAACTTGCCAGAAGGGGATCGAGCATTGCACCAATGGAGCCCCAACCCATCGTGCCACTCCCTTTCGGTTACCTACGCACTCTGGTAAGGAAACGAACTAGGGATCATCACAAACTATGGTCGGACCAAGGCCAGTGCAGGCAGGCTAAGGAGGCACTCCCTTCAATCGATAGCCGCCTCACGAGAAGGATTTTTCGACTAACTAAACAACAGCTGCGTACGGTTACAGTGGCTATAACTGGCCATGGGTCATTTAATAAACACCTCTTTGTCATAGGAGTCACAGACAGTCCGCTCTGCAGGGCCTGCATGGAGGATGACGAGATAGCAGCTCATGTGCTGTTAAACTGCCCGGTGGTCGCCACTTACAGGGCAAAGTACTTCGGTAACCCAGGTACCCTACGCGAGATTGCCAGTAACACCAAGGCGTTGCTGGCCTTCTTTGAGAAGCTGGAGAGGATCGAATAACCGATTTTTCCCACCCGTACGCAAAATACGCGCTTTCACGTGGAGTTGCGGAAACCAGCCCGTTTTCCCTATTACCTAACTTAAACACAGACCTTGATATGTTTGCGAATGAATGGAAGATAATACTTCAGAATGTCTGAATTTTGTGAGAAGAATGCATGACTGTATTAAATAAATTATATAATGTTTAAAATAGTGTAATTGGCTTCGGCCGTTCTATTTAAAATAAATTCCGATTCGGTTTCCTGCAGCCTTAACAAGGTCATCGGTCCATGTTGTGGGAAGCCTTCCAATCGGAAATATATGGATGTATTAATACTTTGTAAAAAAGGCGTGTTATTTATATAATTATATATTATATATATATATATATATAGGGCGCGTATATTATGAAATACCATATTCACTTACTAAACGAAATACACTAAGCCGTCTTACCCACTTTACGTAAAATAGAATATTTCCTTCTTTAACTCTCGTAACTTACCCTAACTTGACTGGTGAGGCATAAAATCTTCTAAAAGGATCTAACTCGCTCTTAAAGTATGAATAAGGACTTAAAGATTAAAATCTTTTTTACGTGTAATCCTAGATGATTAAAGGTTGCATTATAGACATGTAGATTATCTTATTTTATTTTACTTTGGGGTTCCCCTTTGGAGTATTTTTAGCACTTGCAAAACGGAGGGTAACGTGTCGGTGGTAACTTGCCTGTTCATTTAATGCGTCTTTATTTATGAAAAAATGTTTGGTCAAGCAATTTTTCTGACCACAAACCATGAGTAAAATAAAAAAAAACACATAAACCTACATGGGCACTTATGAAACATAAGAAGCTAGGTGCACGGTTCCAATTGGTCGATTCCTTTTAGAGAAGTGCCGGCAAAACTCAACAGTTACTCTTTCAAAAATAATAATTGGCTTTTACAATATTTATAAATTGTAAATAGGTATGGGAGGACAGTGTAGGCCTGACAACAAGTACAGATTGTATTGAAGAGTCCTATAAAAAAAACAAAATTGGACAAATAACCAGTGTTTTACGCTAGTGAGAAATAAAATTATCTTGAGTAAAGAAAACAACCACAAAACTTTTACTAAAACATATCTTCAAAAGCTCCACTATTTATTGCCCAGCCACAACTGCCACTAAAAACAAAAGATATGAAAAATAAAAAGATTCCTTTATTTCTTTACTTAAAATCTGTATCGTGGACACTTTTGTTACATAACGTTAAGGCTTGTTTACTAGAGGAGAGTTATCTTGCCTTGGGTATGCGGTTTTCAAAAGGAGGTAGTAAATAAGACTTATGTAAGTAATAACGAATGATACTCGCATTATGAGGGCGACAATCGTCTTGCCTTTGAAAATTGGCGTGTTGTTAAAACATCTAGAAAATTTGACGAATATATGATATGAATGTATGATAGATATATAGATGGATAGATAAAATACTCTTTATTATGTAAACCATAAAAAATACAGACATAAATACGGGCGAAGGTAAATTTTTTGTCCTCGCTTGTATGTAAGCACATGATTACGATAATCATTTCACGAATCTCGCCAACGAGACTTGCATGGACATTATCGCTACTCACCAGCCGGCAGACTCTCTTCTTGTAAATGAGCCTTTACTTAGTCGCCGGATTTCTGTGCGACTATTATGAATAGTGTCGAATATATCTCAGTTTTTTTGGCCGAAAGCCGTCTGAACAAACGACATAACACGTGCAATTTGTCACGGACTCAACAATAGCCACTCGTGGGTCTCATATATTTATAACACATGTAAGACCCACGAGTATATATATATATAACACAAATAAATAAGGTGCTATGTCAATCTTCGTTGTTGGAGCGTTTTTCTCGGACTGTTGCCAAGACGGCTGCCTCTGAACTTTTCTATAAAGATCAAACCAAACAATACATATTTTAATGTAATTTAAAAAACTCATTAAAAGCATTTATTACAATTAAACCAATTAGGCACCTATGTCAAGGAGTCGGTCAGTCAATAAGATGGACATAGTTGCCCATTCCAAAGCGTAGTAGGTTCCTATGGAGAAGAACGGGCAAGAAACACCATGGATACTCTTTTAATAATATTGTTACAAAATATAGATTACATCAGTCATGTTGAAATTATAAAAATGTAAAAATGATGTCGAGAGCCGTGCACGTGAACAACGTCCATAGTAGTCCATTTTCTACCAGAAGAAATCCAAGGTCAAACGGTAGAAAAGTAGAACACGACCAGGAACTTTTGTTTTATTGCTTTGGCCGTATTTATTCAAATTACTTATCCATTAACTTAACGTTATTTTTATTAGTTTTGGCCAGCCGACTGTGATGGAAAGGATGCCAGTCACCGAAACGACCTTGGAGACCATGTTGAAAGTCTCAGATGCCTTTCTTTTTACGGGCTAGGGTAAAATCAACATTTCTGCTAGGCGGCAGAAATAAGTATGTGATAGTTTGCAAAATTACTTTTTATTTTATGCTATCTGCATAAAAAAACCGGTCAAGTGCGTGTCGGACCACGCACAATGAAGGGTTCCGTAGTTGGGATGAATTTATCCCAAAAACAAACTTAACGCTGTAGTTGAAAAGCATGTTCTCCCTTATATCGATATACGTCACGGTCAATTCTTCATCTGCAAAAAATAAATTTTAAATCGGAAAAAAAGGGAAAAGACCGGAAATCGTTGTAACTACAAATTAACGACTTTCGGATTTTTTGTGTTACATCTTGCCCAATTTTATGAGTAAAAAGTAAACGAGGTTTCGATTTATTTGCGAGTGACAAAATATGTCACACAAATGGCCGTATTATTTATTGCGTTGACTTAGAAGGTTGAGTTACTACATTACACTAAGTTACTGAAGACGCGTTCCTGAGAAAAAGGGTATAGACAGACTGACAGACAGACAGATGGACAACGAAGTGATCCTATAAGGGTTGCGTTTTTTCCTTTGAGGTACGGAGCCCTAAAAAAGCATTTTTCTTGCATACAGGCAAGTATTATAATATTTAGGCCCTTTTATGATTTATTAGGGAGACAGCAGTGCGGAATAGTATGCTCTATAACCGAAACTATACTGCACTGCTTTCATTTACCGATCTGACGGAATTTACTGGCATAATTTGTGCGGGGACTCGTAAATCCTTGAGAGACAATGTCGTCTTCGAGTGACCAAGATGTTGTGGCGTGTTATATACTTATATCTCCGTCTAAAAAAACGAAATCGATATTGGCGACATCCGTACACTGAAAAATTATTAAGTATATATTTTCATTTAAAACGCGTGACGTTTCTTTGTCAACACCGAGCGGGCACAGACTGTTACTACCCAGACACGGTAAACCGAAACGAACCCTCCCCACTCCCGCGCATACCAAGCCAATCAGGAAACGCTCATTGAAATATAGCAGGTCGTTGAGCTTTCGGTACAGGAAACATCGACCAAGCTGATCCCGTTGACTCACTGAAAAATCAGAAAAGGGCCTAGTTTGGTAACCCCTGCATTCTATATACGAAAACAAAATCACCTTATAACATCCGCGATAAACTTTAATATTTAACTTCCAGTAAAAAAATATTAAAGGTTGCGATGGTAAAAACAAGACGGCAAAGGACTTTTAAAATGGGATTACGCTAGTGCACAAGAAATAAGATCTATCACTACTCAAGCTGGGGTACTTGTATGTCAAGAGGCCTTTTTCTGCAGCAATGCGAATATTAGAGGCCCATATTATCATAAACTATAGATATTGTAAAAAATCGTTTTTCGGGTTATTTTGTGTCATCGCGTAGTTCTTCTTAACCACGCAACTGATTTTCATCCACCGCCATTTAGAGAATTTACTCCGAAGGGTGTATAATTATTTCCTACGTGATTACAAATATACTATACGGCCTGAATTTTTTGTCACCATCCAAATTTTGATATATTAATATTTGACGAAAATCATTGAATACGTGTTTTTTCTTTTAGTATCACTCAATACAAAAATATTGAGATATCACATCACAAAGTTATTATATACCGCGCAGAGCGGATAATTCTTTCGAGAAAATGATTTAATATGAAAATTTTACGTATAGATTTTTTTCAAAAATGGAGTTAGTGAATATACCTCATACCTCAAGCCTAGAAAAAATTTGGACGGTGACTAAAAATTCAGCCTGTATATATTTAAATAATGTCAGCGCGAGACGATGGTGTCAACTCGCACCTCCTCTAACTCTTAAGATCGCGAGGGCTTTTGTTAGCTCTTAGAGTTTAGGTATTGATAATAAATAATGAATAATTGTTTCCGATATGAAAGGCGACGACGTAAACCTAAAGCGTCAAACATGGCCGGGGGTCGGCTTGCATTTCTCGTGGGAACGTTTTAAGACGAGAAGAGTTTAGCATCAGAGGAGCCTGGATCAGGCAGCCAGTTCCATTCAAACCACGAGATCGACTTAGCGCGACCCGTGGACTCGTAACGCCCTTTTGAGAAAAGCGTAGGTTATAAGTTTAAGTAACTAGTGATTATAAATTTACCTTACGCGTTTCCTATCACGAAGTAGACAGATAGTTACATAATGAACGATTTAATCGATAATTACCCTTTTGACGACGATTGTGAGCCCCGTTCGCTCCTATATATATGTATAAATTTGTAATATATAAAATAAATAAATTAAAACATTATGTAAATGTGTATTTTGTAATGTAACGTTCTCACGTTCCCAAAATGGCTCTAAACATTTCGATGAAAGTTGCAGTATAGGGGTTTACGGGGTAAAAAATCTATCTAGCTAGGTCTCATTTCTTGGAAAATTCGTTTTCTCCGTATTTTCACCCGAGCAGAGCTCGGTCGCCCAAAGTTTAGAACAAGATGGCTACCTAAGAATAATGACATGGCAGCATGGAATTAGTATGAACTATCCTATACTATTAAATGAGCATTCTCTATTATCACCAGAGAGTTCGGTCACCCAAGTACTACATTATTATTTAACTTACATAATATAATGAAGAAATCTCGATGTTTTGTCAAGTTATAAAAACTTTGAAGCAGGGGCGGGTCGGATAAAGGCTCCACGCACGCCGCAACAGTAGTAGAACAATTTCTATGAAAACTTTATGGATTTTTTTCTACTAGAATCGCGTCACACCATCATGTCGCGCCTGTCTGCAGTAGCCTGTATTATACATCTATTTTAATTTAATAACCATTTAGGCAAGCCTCCAACAACATGAACAAAAAAGCAAATCACCGTATCCAACCTCCTTGCTTAATATATCCTCCATAAACTTCAATATATCTTCCAGTGACAAATATTAAAGTTTGCGGCGCTACGTAGGTATAGCGGCCTGGAGTGTTGCCAAGCGTCCAAATTAGAACGACTATATATCAGATGGGAATTCTAAAGGCATGAAAGTGGAAAAGAGTGATTATAAGGAACTTGGGGGTTGTTGTTCGAGAGTTGGGGCAATTGGAACAGTTGGTAGTTGACTGTGGTAGGTTAAAGGAGGGTAGTTTATTATTTGGTAAGATGTGATTTGTGATATTGTATCCAGAGAGAATTGGATTTGTATGCAATATAACCCGTACCTATTACGTAGGTAAAAAAAATGTGTGGTAGTGCCGTGAATTTTTTTGGATGAATAACAAGCAAAGGCCATCTGATGTTATGTTGACAGCGCTGCCTATGCAGAAAATCGTAGATGAGTGGCCATACCAAGGCAAAAAAATTAATGACTCATGTTCCGGTAATTCACTGTGTATATACATCCTTATTTGGTGGCATAAATAGATATCCAAAGTCTCTCAATAATAATAAATACCTAAAAAAGGTTTATTTTTATTTAGTGTCTAACATGATTTAAAGATTCGCTAAATATGCGGCTATTCTGGATTTCTCAAAATAACTTAGTTACCTAACTCAATTTTACCGAACTTACTTCTATAAAACTGATGGTAGGTTGTTGACGAAGCTGAGCTAATAAAATTCTGCCCTCTCAGTAAAATCTACTTAGGAGACAAAAGCTTCCACAAAAATAATCGGAAAGTTTTTCAATATTTTACCGAATAAAACTTCTTTTAGGTTTGTGGCATACTCAAGAATTAGTGCGGTGCGATGTGATATTGTTAAGTTTTTATGGTAGATCTTGTCAGAGCCTTTTATAGTGTTTTGATAAAGCTGGATGGCTAGGCGTATTTTTAGCTGTATAAAGAGATAAATCTTTGAAATGAAATGGACAGTTTATTTTCTGTAAGTAGATCTTCTACACGTCAACATTTTTGGTCAATGTTGTAAACTTATACTATATGGTGCCGGTATTTCCTAGCCGACTGATCCCTGAGAAGATATGCCAAAACTGTAGTAATGTAAAATATAGTGATGAATAAAATTCGTTGGTTAAAGCTCTGAGTACTTTTAAGTGCCAGCATAGCGAAACATGACGCTAAACTAGCACATAAGTTTCCCGAAGTACACACTGCTTTTTATAAACAAGGACCTAATATTCATGATACGATTTTCCAGATTTCCCAAAACTAAACTTAAGTTTAATGCTTTTATCGTTCATCTACAATATTATTCCCAAGAATTTCCATCAGAAGAAGTAAGTAAACAAATATTCATCACAGAAATTCCTGAAAGCTCTGATCCTTCATAACATAATCTAAGTCTAGGACATATTTCGCGACTTTGGAGAGAAACGAAAAAAGTATTTTGTAAGTAACAAGATATTTTCTCCAAGAATATGTGATATTAGAAAGTAACAAAGTTATTAAATAACATTGAATAAATATGTGCGTCATACGTTCTGGTCCCTTAATAAGGTACGACGAAGTTTTCCGACCAACTTTGGTAACTTAATTCCGACCAAAATAAGGTTTTTTTGCGTCCTCCGTGGTCATCTTCAGGTGGAGGAATGATAAAACTGGCATATATCTCTCGTGGTTCGGTGGTTTCAACAAAAACATAGGCAAAAACTTTTGACATAACGCCGTATGAGGAAAATTCTGTCTGTGTAGTTTATTGGTTGTTTTCGGGGATGAAGAGCGGTTTACTCGTAAATATAAAACAAAAGCGAATGGGTAGACAAAAGACGAACGAAGATCTGTTTTTTTATATCGAAATGAAAGGAGGTTAATTGTTGGTAGTTATTTGCCTTTCAGAGTCTCCAGGTCTTGTCCAGACACGGACACGTCGGTTATCTGGATGAGTACTGATTCGCGATTCATCAACGAAGAGACAGTTTTGCCAAATGTTTTCCTCCTCATTTTCTTCATTTTGCCGGAGCCTAGCCCACTGCAATCTCCGTCACTGACATTGCTGTGAATTCGGAGGTGCTCGCCAAGACCTCTGTGCTCATGTTTAGCCTGGTGTAAGCAATGCCAAATGGTCTGAGTGCTAACTTCGAGTCTAGAGGCGGCCCGCACTTCTGCTTTTATTGTAGTGGCGGTGATTGTTGGGTCACAAGTTGCCAGTAATCTGATATAGCGCTTCTAGTAGTCAGAACAGTAATTGGGCGACCACTACGGGGTCGGTCAGCTAAATTATCCATGCCGTGGTACCTCTGCAACGTGGCCTTGACACAGGATTGAGACACAGGAACTCTGCATGCTATTTCTCTCTTGAAATATCCTTCTTCCCTCAAAGTTATAATTCTTGCTCGTAAAACTTCTTGACTGACAATCTTCTTGGCATTTTATAAATAACAACTTTCCTTGAAATATATATTATAAATACGTTAAAATTGGGATTGAATTTCTTCATTTTTATTTTTTTATATTGAAAACCAATTGAATTTGATTTTTTTAATATTCTAATTCTATATTTTTAAGTAAAGAATCTAAAAGAAGAAGAAATTATAAAATAGTGTACCGTAACAAAAAATATATTGATTTAGCAAACTGATCGCAAACTTTTTTTGGTGTGTGTCAATACCAAAATGGCGTGCATTTTCCGACCCTTGCTGGGTAAAACATGTCATTACCATTCTGAAATTAACATAACATAACATCACGCCTTGTGTCTGAAATTTATTTGATAGAATTATAAGACGTCATTCAATCGGTTGGCCTTTCAGGAGCACTGAGTGATGAAATGAATGTTAGTAACCTACAGACAATCCTGCCTTGACTCTTCATAGAACATATGCCACTATTTTACATTCTTGCCGTACCATAACCACCTCGCGATTTACTTGTGTACAAACATGTGTGTGTAACTGCAGGAGCCAGAGAGATCGGTACCGTCCTAGACAATGGCGAAGTTGGAAATGTGTGTGTGTGTGTGCGTGTCAATCCAACAGTTAAATCCTGGAATCACCAGTAACTGTATGTTTATTTTTAGCCAATTAAATACATCTGCAAGGATGTATGTGTGTGGTATGGGCTTACACTACTAGTTATCACACACACATTCACAGCGTGTTTGTACACTTGGTTACCACAAGTAAAGCGCACGTCGCTTTGTGAGATAAAAATACTATACTTAATAAACGCACACTCGCCAGGTACCACTAAAAGCTTTCCTACTTCACTGCAATACTATTATGCTACATCTTTTAAGCCATCAAACTTTACGCGTTTGCATGCACCTTCTGAGCCACTATAGTTTGGACCGAAACCAGCACAATTGCACAGAGATACCAGAAAAACCTCTTAAAAGAAAAAGCCGTAAACACAAGATATCCGTTTTCCCGGTTCCGCGTAGGATACGTTTGGTTAAAATTTTTGCGCACTTACTATAACGTGAAGTGAGCTGAATATATATTTTACGACGTACTTAACAATGATGTACGGTGGTTTGTATCGTTTAGGGGTTTTCTTAATGTGGTTGGTAGTACTCTAACCTGTGTGTATTTGTATTAATGTACGACAGGCTAAACGTTTTCTGTGTCGATTGGTACCATTCCGTACCCGACCGTAGGAGGCAACTGCAGCTGACGTGTCACCGCGACAAGACTAGTTTCTATGAATTTCTATGAAATACCTTCCTTAGCTAGCGATAAATATGTCGTTGGCAGCTGCGGGCGAGTGACAGGCGACACATGCAGCCCGACCGCAGACTAGTAGTGCCGCCAACGCTCGAGCGATAACACGTTTTTCTCTCCGATTGGAATATGGGCTGTTGCTACCTTTTTTTTTTTTTGTTTTTTGTGGGTGGGAAATCATCAAATGACGTCTACCGCTCTGGGTGGAGCGGGAGGGCGTGTCAGACTCTTACTGACTAAAACCCACCCGTGTTCCTTCTGTTGCTTGTACAATGCCAGGGGGCCACGGTATCCCTTTCGGACTTTCCCGCAACCCCGGCAGGCAATGGTCTCATCGGACCCCTTCACTCGCTGACACTCTTTGAGGAGCGCGTGGAATACAACGCGCCGTTGACCTGGGCTTGGTCCTTACCGGACGGCGAGCTACCCATTGCTCACCGTCCGCAAGCCCGCGCCTACGGTGGCCGGGAATTAGCGATTGATTCACAACGCCCAGGGCGTCTCCTCCTGCGGCGGCTAGGGGCGTGAGGGCGCGAAATTTGCCTCTCCCTCACGCGCTCCGCCTCCTCCTTCGCGAGCATTACTGCTTCGCAGAAGGAGGTGACGGCCTCCCATGCCCTCTCGCTCCGTACCATGGCCTGAACCAGGGCCGGACGTGAGAGATCCCCGCCACCAATCGCCTCCACGAGGACACGGCGGTGCTCTGCCCAGGGCTGCTGCTACCCGCGGTCGGGACTGGAATCATGACTGCAGCGACATGACGCCGTGAATCGTCGCGTGCAGTTGTTGCCTGCGGTCGGTTACGGAATGGTACCTTTAGATTCTGGCCAATATTAGACTCTCTATCAGACATACATAAACTAACGCTTTCATCCCATGGTATAGGCAGGAACTACAGATGCCAGCTGTACGATCCTTACATACTTCTTTGCTTATTTAACGTTCTTACTACACTGACGAGCAATATAAAAAAGCCACTTGCAAAGTGAAAATAAATCTAAATACCTCCTAAACCACACAAGTTAGATACATGAAGTAAAAAAAAAACATGAAATTAGTTTTATATGTGTTTTTTGTGCGCGATTAAATAGCCACACTTGAATATTGCTTATTTACTTTAAGAAGCCATCTTGCGTGGTTTCGGAAATATTTCAAGATAAGTTAGTGGCTTTTTTATATTCCTCGTCAGTGTATCTATGTCATTGGCTGATTATAAAAAAAAAAACATCGTCTTATCAATGTCGGTAACGTTACCAATACTTCTATACCAATGTTTTTGCCTAACGTGATGATATCGTTCTGTGAAAATCACTACACCTGACATAAATCTCTACAGTATAATCTAAGACAACATTAACTTAAATTGAAGAGAAAATCGTCAGGAACGTGGACTTAATCGTCTGAATCGACACATAATGGTGTGTGTGTGTGTGGATAAATGCTACTTCCTTCCCTATATCAGAAAATATCGCTGTCTGAATGTTATATAGACTGATGTTATTTTCAACAACAATATTCAGATGCCTATAATCCTCTAGTAAACTGTTACAAACAAGATGAATTAACTGAACCTTGACTTACTCCATTTACTAAACAATACGTTTTAGAAATGTTCAGTACCTAACAAATAGCTTTCAACTAACTTCTATACATTGAAAAGTTAGCTTTATAACTTTTTAGTGCCCAATTTATCTATTTAGAAACAACTAAAATTGTTCGCAAATGTTCCTATCTGCTGCTGGAGAAAACCCTCCCTGAAATTGGAGCTCGTGGAAAGTTTGTCGACATTATTACGTGAAAAACTTTAAGTATTTATTATATTTATTTACTGTCATTGCTGCTTCCTTATCCTTTGGCTTATTACCAAGATTTGGGCAATTTATAGGAACTGGGCGTTGCACGTGATGGTTTAATTCTGTATTATGAATTTTGGATTTTCCCATTTTCAGATAATTGTTATGTATCTGTTTCATCCAGCCTCTTTACTTTATTACTGGACCACGGCCCTCCAATATCGAAAATATTTGGAAAAAGGAAATCTATTTATTGCAATTTTCAAAATACACATAAATCGATATTTAGTTGTTTTTGATTAAAGAAAATGCAACATTATGAAAATAATATTATGCTATTTTTTCAGGCACTTTTTTCCCGCGCCGCCCCGGACCTGCTCTGGCGGTACGCATCTAGGTCATTTCGCCACCTCTTTCTTGGAAAGTATTATTACAGAAAAAAAAACAAATATATACAAATCTATAATATAACCAACACCCGAATTTTCATTCTCGTTAATCAGATGTTAACACGGGGACTTAACGCGATACAAGGCAATAATTACATATTTATACTCCGAAGCTCATTATGTACCTACTACCGCCAGGTACGTAAACTATGAGCAACATTGTATACGTAAACAATGTCATATTAAACCAGGATATAAAGTGTCAAATGGCAGACAATACAACATTGTACTTTACATTCATATTATTATGCATTTAAACAGTAACGGATACTCAAGTTTCCTATTTAAACGTAATAATGAAATTACGGCACCCGGATTGATTTTGACGTCAATCCGGGGCCGTATTATGAAGTATTAATTCCATCATTATTCCACTGCGATAAATGGATGGTGCTATCGGCCTTATATAGCTCCGTCTCTCACTCACACTGGAAAATAGTGGCATTAATACATCATAATAGGGCCCCTGCATGGAATTATTATTGTTCAGAATACTGATAGCATAAATAAAGCATAGTTTATCAGCCTATAATGTTACAACTGCTGAGACTCACGACTCCTTGCTGTGAAAGGGAGTAGACCGGTAATTACATAAAAATCTGAGAGGTAATTTTCGTAAATTATTAGAATGTTTGCATTTTAGTAAGGCGCGTCGTCGTGGATTGCACTATCTATACAATTTGATATGATTTTGATATTGATAGTGGCTGAGATGAGATTTAGGACTTAATTTGAACGTTTTTAAATATAAAATACGAGATTTATTAGAGACTTTATTCTTCCTTCTTATGAGATTTGTATTTGTGACCACATCTACGACAGGTAGGTACAGGAAGTTTACGCCAACGAAAGTTAAAAAAAAAACACAATGACAAAAAAAAAAATTGTTTATAAAAAACATATTCAATTTACGAATATCCTGTAAGTTTCGGTACCCAATACCAAGGGCACTCTTATTCAAACACATCACTGTCAAGGACTCGTTCAAATCTGAACTATGAAAGAGGTCCCGAATAACAAGCGCCCTAACTGGCCCTTAAATCTTGGGCCCTAATAAACCTAGCGGTGAAACCCTACTTTCTCTTTTTTATTTTTATGTCATTATAGGCCTAAGGGAAAATTCAGAATATGACTTAATGAAGTTGAGGTAAGAGTTTTTTTTAGATTTTTTCGTTTATTATAGTCTGTTATTGCATTTTGTTAATTTAGGGAAAAATGAGGACAAGGTTTATCTTCAAAATCTTTTATATAATAGTAATTTAGGTACTTTTTGTACAAAATAATTATATTATCATCAAGACTGTAGGAAGTTGCTTCTGTGCCTACTTTTTTAATAATACTACTTAGTTAATCGATAAAACCCTTTTTTTCTAACCACAAACTTATAAGTTTTGTACTCGACAGTACTATTAAACAGCACTGCATTAAAAAAACAACGAACCTCGTACTCATTAAACATCGGGCCCGTTCGATTGAAACCACAAACCGTCAAATCCAGTCTAGTCCGGGGCTCAATGGCTAGTCGATGTCATCCTACTACCGTTCAAACGCAACAACAATAATACGTCTATCTCATTCTATCGCTACATTGTCAGAGCGGGAGGGCTGCCTCGATCGTTTTCAATCCGTTCGGTAGGGTTGACTGGTATACGTTAGAACCTAGATCTAGTCGCATGAAACTGACGGCACGGAAATTACGGCACTTTGAATTATCGCGGCAATATTCATTGCTGTTTGTTGGACGTTGCTAAATTGTTTTTTTTCTCCGTCTATTGTATCGGTTCTTTTGTTGAGAGAAAAGAGAAAGAGACCAGTGATGTATTGGTACTTTAATTAATGTTTGTTGTGTCGATTCTTAGTTGCAACATGGTTGGAATAATGTTTATACGATATTTTAAGATTATTAAAAAATTTAAATACATACAGAATATTTTTCCTTCATTCATTTCACATGTCACGTCATGTCATTTAAACAAACTAAATACATATTTGAAATAGCAAAAGATGTGATTGTAAATGGTAATTTCTGAATATTGAAAGTTATTGTAATTAATAGAAGTCCATAATAAATGATGGATGAGCATCTTTCGATTGGTCACTTTAAGAACGACAGGTCGAGTCATTATTATTTTTGTATAAGGCTCTACTCGTTTGGTTTGCCCCCCCGTTGCTTGCTTGCACGTGTTAGCACACGTTGTGCATCGCGGCATGATGGAAACGACAACAAAGCTTGTAATATCGGAACCGTCAATCAAGGTGTCTTTGCAAGATATGGAATATTGGTTTAACCCTTGCGTTTATGCAAGGGCTTAAGCAATATGATTACTCAATAACTATTTTGTTTTATACTATGTAGAGAAAACAATACGGCAATAAATGAAAACACTAGCAATACTAATGCATAGGAGTTCGATTCCCGCACGGAATAAATATTTGTATGACCTACAAGTAGTTGTTCTGGGTCTGGCTGTTTGTGTATGTGAGTTTAAATGTTTGTAAACGCACCCACAATATGGGAGAAATTTCTAGTGTGGGGCGACGTTTAAAAAAAAATGAAGTATTCTCAATCTATCAAATTAGTCCTAACATTGAAATTAAAAAAGTGATTATTTAAACAAACGAACTAAATAGTAGGTAGTGATAGGCCGATATAATCTTTGACTCGCTATAGTATCTGATCTGAAATATTGGATATTATATTTGGTTGAATTTTTGTATGTATACTGGAATCATCATTAGACATACGAAGTTTAATTATTAATGTCGTATTGTCTTATCCACCTTGTTGCTGTCGTCGGCGTATTAATATATTAAATAAATTAATAGCTAGGATGGTTTATTTATTTTTTAAGGACCAATATTTTTCCTTGGTTTTTCGAAAGGAGAAGTCGTCTCAAAGTTTTAGCGGTTTTTTAAACCCGTTTCTTAAAAGGATTTTTTTTTACAAATTTTGTTGCAGTTCTATATGCGAAATATTGAATTGATCCTCTTTTTAACTTTCTGGAGTTTTCTCACGGTTGGTCGCGGTAACTAAGCTAGGATACCCCGACCAACTGGGTTATCTAATGACCAACCGTGCGCTAGCCAAGCGAAGGAAGCGATCAGTACCGCGGCAGTGGCCAGCGAGCGCTACAACTTTGTTGATCGCAGATACTTGGCTACATAAACCAATTCAAAAACCAAGACGTTCAAGCGCTGTCAACAGTGACGTGACGCCGGTTTCATAAATATGCATGCACTTAGTGTAAAGCGTGTAGTCTTAGTGTGTAGTTGGAAATATGTGCGTGTGAGCGTGTATGCACAGAGCAGAGGCGTAGTTTTAGCATGCTTCACTGTGTTGTTCGAAGCGCTATTGTCTTGATTTTTTATTTGGCCTAAGCTTAGCTATTCAGTATTTTTAGAACCCCAAATAATAAATATTATTTGAAGCTTACATAAAAAGACGCATTCATTATATTAGTGGTCAATAGTATTTTTAGGAAAGCAAAATGGGTATTATTTGAGATTCGATTAAAATACATGTCATTATATTTCTCTCATTTTAAGAATAATTAATATTGTCGTCGCGGTAAATTCAAAAGGGCATAACTGCTTGTCTGTTGTGCTACCAAAAACTAGGTAGAACGTTGTATCGTAACGTTATAGAACCGACGAAAAACTATTATACATAATATTGGAGCGGTATTTATCTACCATTGAATGGAGCTCGGCCGGAGTGCATTTTCATGCTAACCTTTTTGATACCTGTCTTTTGAACTATGGGTGGAAGGAAGTGGTATACGTAAGGTAGATGCTTTGCCTTCTGATGGCTAGAAAGGCTTTTGTTGTTCGTTATTTTGAAGTAACTGGGTCAGTCAGTGGTCACTGTAGGTCCCATACAACGTACCGCTACAAATAGTGACATTAATATTTAATACACGGGTAGCGCTAGTGGCCAGTAGTTAATCAAAAAAATTATAATAAGATAAAATAATTCGACTTTAATACGAATTTAAATTTTCAAACAGACGCCGAAATAGTGAAAAAAAGAATAATATTAATTTGGACACAGTTCGTGAAACACATACCTAATAACAATATAAAAAGTAAAAATAATCATAAAGCAATAATAGTGTGTGCCTCACGACTGCGCCAAAAGTAGTGCTCTCTCTCTTTCCTTCAATTCGCCTACTCTTTGCACGTCATCCGTCTTAATTTCTTTCATACGATTTTATAACCCTGAGTTCCATGACCCTGGCAAATGACCTCTGCGATACAGTTCTTTAAGCACAAGTTGCTCCAAGATGCTATTTAAAAAAATAGTTAAATAAATAATAACGTTTATTATAATTTAAATATATCTATAAAACGAAAACGCGAAACCGTATGTGTGTTAAAATTAATGTAGCAATTAAAGCGGCACACTGAAGTGCGGTATTGAAGTTTTGAGTAAATTGATAAGTGGCTGTACATATAATGAACTTATTGGTGATGTTCTTCAGAAAGGTCAGAGGCGTGGTCGCAACCGGTGGCGTGCGTGTGTGACAATCGTAGAAGATGGCGTTCTATAGTTTCTACCTACCCCCACAGGAAAAGACGAAGAGTATATGCATATGTATGTTTGTATTTATTTGGCAAGTATATAATGCTTCGGTAGGTTTAAAAAAAAAATATCAATGTTTGCCCTCCTGTTTATTGTTTGAGGTAACTATTAGGGTTAAAGGTTGGACACCAAAGAAAGACCGTTCTAAGGATTTCAATAATACGTTTATTATCCTTTTCTTTATATATTGGAAGGTGTGTTTTACTAGTACTAATGTGAGACGTGTGATCCCACACAAGGTTAAAAGTATAGTATCGTCACTATGAGAAAGTAAGGATTTCATCAAGTGGTTAAGGGCGGGCTCGGATAGAAAAAATAATATTTATGAGTTAGAAAGAGAAAGACGATAGTGTTGAAGTAGGATTGATTTGTTTTTGCTATACTCCAACACGCCCCCTCAAAAATAAATCCCTTTCAAATTAATTACGATGTAATATTATTATATCAAACATCTGTATACAATTACAAAATCACACACCTTCCTCTCTGGGAATACAATCATCATGGTCCAACATTCGTTGCGCAGGATTAGGGAAACCCAGAAAAACCTAATCAGACCATCTTCATTCAGTATATCCATTATAACTGGATACTATTAATGTTATTCATCTACTTATCATAACCAAGCTCTTATAATTATCATATCCTTATCATTTATTTATCCACGTCGTATAACAAATTACAACGTCACCCCGAGCTTCAATCTCATCTCGGTGAAACGCACTGCGGGTAATGATTTTGTCAGGATATCTGCCAGCTGGTTATCTGTAGAAACATAAACCATTTTAATCACATTTTTCTCAACCTGTTCTCTAGAAAAATGATACTTAATATCGATATGTTTAGATCTTTTGTGACTAGTAGGATTGTTCAAGATGCTTAAGCATCCATTATTATCCTCATAACTACAAATATAATCTGGAATCGCAATGCCAATACTTGTTATGTTACTAATGACTTTAACCACAGAGTTTCTTTTACTGCTTCATAGAGAGCCATGTACTCTGCTTCAGTGGATGAAGTTGCCACTGTTTACTGCCTTTTTGTTTGCCAGCATATTGTGTATTGATCAAATAATTTAAACAAATAACCCGTAGTATTTTTTTTTCTATCTATTTCGTTACTACCTCAGTCAGAATCAACAAGGCCACTTAGAATATTTTTGTAATCAGTTCGTGTAAAAGTTAACTTGAGATTTATGGTTCCCCTTAAATAATGCAAGACCGTTTTAAGTGTGACCATAATTAATGGTTGGTTTTTTGCTTGCATATCGACTTAAGATTTTAACAGAAAAACTTAAGTCGAGTGACCCTATAATATTTCTACAAGGGGCACTTGTTATTTCACACGAATTTAATGCTTCGTAATCTAGTTTACTTTCAAGTGAAGTGACAGAATTATAGTCACTCATGTTAAACTTCTCAAGAATTGTTTTTTATTTAAGTTCGTTAGTACATTTCCTGATCCAAAGTAACTTTGTTTTCAGACTTGGTTATTTTGATTCCCAGAAAACATTTGATCTCTTTTAAGTGAAAACTATTCATAGTATTAATATCTGCGGCTGAAATCACAAGATCGTCCACATAAAGTAAAATTAAATATTCTTTAAAACATGACCTGCATTACAAATATAAATGTACCGGTCCGCCGATGAGTATTGAAAACCTCCTTTTTATCAAACCTTGCTCAAACATTTGGAACCATAGATATCCGTGTTTGGAACCAACAGCGTTCAGACTGTTTTAATCCTTATAATGACTTATTTAATTTGCAAACCACTTGCAACTGGGATACCCTCGGAAATAGTCATAAAGATTTCCTCGTTCAATTTCCCACTCAAAAATGCAATTTTTACATCCATATGGTGAACAAACAAATTAAACAGATTAGCTAAAGCTAATATTAGTCTAAAACTTGCGATTCTTGTGACAGGTGCAAACGTCTCATTATAATCAATCAGATATATCTGACTAAAACCACGAGCCACTAATCTCGCTTTATACTTCAAGGGTTTTCAAAACTCATCATTTTTAACTGTAAACAACGTTTCATTATAATCAATCAGATTTATCTGACTAAAACCACGAGTCACTAATCTCGCTTTATACTTCAAGGGTTTTCCAAACCTTAACTGTAAATACCCACTTACAATCGACCATATTTCTATGCTCTGATTTTGGTACTCTCATTATAAAAACGGTGAGCATGTTTTGGATCCTACTACTTCGTCTAAAATTATGGGATGTTTCATTGTCTTGAGATAAAGTTAACTCATTGCAATTGTGATGTGAAGACCAGTTCAAGCGCTCCCCTGTATAATATACAGATTTATCACCAGGTATTATTTTTCGCTAGTTAACTTATACAATCTGAATGATTTATCAGATTCACACCTCTTTTCAAAAGGGTGTACGAAGTCAGAGTTGTCAACAGAGTTATTACTATTTCTAGCCATAATCCGTTCGGGCGCAGGTTTCACTGGCCTATTTAATGGAAATTAATCTCATCCATTACCACATCTCTGACTCCAATTAACTGTTTCCGTTTGTTTACATAATCTGAATGATTTATCAGATTCACACCTCTTTTCATAAGGGTGTACACAGTCCAAAGTTGTCAACAGAGTTATTGCTACGTCTAGCTATAATCCGTTCGAGCGCAGGTTTTACTGGCCTATTTGATAAGAAATTAATCTCATCCATTACCACATCTCTGACTCTCACAAACTTTTCATCTACCACATCCCACACCTTATAACCATTTGGTACATAACCAACGAAAATTCCCTTTGACAATTTTTGTCAAATTTCGTTTTATTACTTTTGTTTAAAAAATAAACAGTAGAACCAAAAACTTTTAAATACCTCAGTTTCAGGCTTAGTATTATGCCATAACTCATAAGGTGTGTTATCCAACCTCAGTGCTTTCGTGGGGCTGATATTTATTAAATCAGTAGCAGTTAACACAGCCTCACCCCAGAACGATTGATCTAATTTAGATCCTTGTACCCATAGACATATATCTTGTACCATAGTACGACTCCGTTCTGTTATTGTTCTTATCATACGTTCGGCCATACCATTCAAAGCCGGAGTATGTTGCACTGTTAAGTGGTAGCTAATACCTATCCGCGCACAGAACTCTTTAATTTCATTGGATAAATATCCCCTCCATTATCACAATTTAAGTTAACAATTCTCAGACAAAAACAAGCTTCGCATTTTGCGACATACTACCGAAACGTAATAAAACATCTGTATTAATCCACATAAATCACAAAATAATTTGTTTGCCTTCAATAGACGAAGGAGTGATAGGACCGCAAACATCTGTGTGCACTTTAAATAGAGGTCGTTTCAAATCTTTTGTTTTCGATTTTTAAATGGCAAACATGCTTGTTTTCCTTAAATATAAGCTTCACACAATTTATCATTTGGCATAATATTATCAATTTAATCAATGTCAGAAAATAGTTTCTTTCTATTTCCATATTATGATTTGCCAATATGGCCTAACCTTTGATGCCAAAATTCATAAGTAAGTATTATTTACGACTCTATTTAATGAGCATTCGCTATTTAAAACATGTTAAAAAGCAGAAAGTTAACACCAATTAAATTGTTCAAAGACTCACCCTTTATTACCGGCTTACCATCATTGTACACAACAACACTGCCGTTTTTTTTTTTTTTTTTTAAATCAAAAACGACCGTCATTCCTGCTTGCTGTACTTTCCTTACCAATCGTAGGTCCTACAACCTACTCCTATGTCCCCTAATATATAGGAACATAAAAGTACACCCTGTAGTGTGCCTGGTGCACCCATCTGACTTGTAACCGGGAGATTATTTTTCTTCGGCACTTGTATAAACGTGCCATTTTTCGTTACAGGAATGTTTATTTGGTTTTTCTAGCTCAGTGAAGTTTAGTGCCAAATCTTCTCGATTTATCGAATGATCTGATGCTGCAGAATCCCAAACAGAATTTGTATCATTGCCCGTCATAAGAGCAAATCCAGAAATATTTCCAGTATGTGGTTTTGAGCTCACCAACAAAACTGTTTTATTGTTGGTTCTTTTGTTTTCAATTGCTTTTTGTAAGAAAAACCAATGCTTTTTCAAATTTCCCTTTTGCCGTTTTCACAAAAGCTAATTTTATATTCTCTTCAGTCAATGTCTCGATTGCGGTGACCATCCATGTTTCTATAGCGGTTCGGTGCACATGCAGCAATCAGTTCGGTGACAAGGAGCTTCATCGTCGATAGCGATCAGTACTTCCAGTTTACTAAACAGATTGCGAATCCGTTTCCACACACTATACTTATCTCCATCAAATTGTCCAATGTTCCTTTTATCCAATTTCAATCACTCTCACTAAAATAACCTTTTTATATAAATTGGAAAATGCACAGAAAGTTTTTATTATTTAGTTTCCTTTAATTTCACTTTATATTATTTATTATTCTCACTCTGGCTAAGTGCTTCCTGGGCCCATAACCTATTAGGGTTAAAGGTTGGACACCAAAGAAAGACCGTTCTAAGGATTTCAATAATACGTTTATTATCCTTTTCTTTATATATTGGAAGGTGTGTTTTACTAGTACTAATGTGAGACGTGTGATCCCACACAAGGTTAAAAGTATAGTATCGTCACTATGAGAAAGTAAGGATTTCATCAAGTGGTTAAGGGCGGGCTCGGATAGAAAAAATAATATTTATGAGTTAGAAAGAGAAAGACGATAGTGTTGAAGTAGGATTGATTTGTTTTTGCTATACTCCAACAGTAACCACAATTTATGCTTCAAAGCGACGAGATTTCGTGATGCATTTCTAAGCGCCAATGCTGAAATAGGTATGCAGCTGTACACACTATCCCATATTAGTTCTGCAGCCTATTATTGGTAACAGACGCAATTAATGTAGCCATGGGTAGATTTGGATTGTAATTTTGAATCCAATCTCGAATGTGATAACAATGAAGCATTGTATTCATCCTTACAATAAGTAATTACTTAGCGTCGCGACGTCGCCGTATTAGGGCGCTTGAACCGACAATTTCACACTATCTACAAACTAACAAGAACCTTAGTACATAAAAGCTTCTACACAATATAATTTCAGATCTAATATTGGCAACAATAATATTAGGCCAAGGCCGAACGATAAGCTCGTTATTAGAAACTATATTTCTGACTTTTGAATTCTATATAAAACATGGCTTATTTTAATCATGTTATCCCAGCGTTTATAATTTAATCATTGGTCAGAAATCTCCGTCGACCAGTGAACAAGCGAAGTAATTGATTGATGGTCTCAGGAAAATAACAGGCATTTGCCCTTCATTTTAACAGTCAACAAATTAAAGTGATTATTAATAGACTTTCAAACATTACCAAAATCCTTAATCTGACAGGCAACAGACTATCTCAACCAACATTTAAATCTAACATAGACCAAACCAGAAATAGATTCATGGCAAATTGTTTTGAAATAATGCTCTGAGCATTAAATTACCTAATAGTCACGAACAATGCTCGCTGGGATTACCTAGCAGACTACAAAGCAAGCAATATTGGCTCGTCGCTACGACCGTACCTACCTGATTTTCCGTCAAGGGGATGATTTTAGTCCATTCTACAAGTTAGGTACCTACCTGGTGATGTAGATTACATTACGATTTTATGTTCAGGTGCTAGGTGGTTTAATCTCTTGCGTTTCTATTTTGGGGTCGGCTTCCAGTCTAACTGGATTTAGCTGAATACTAACATTTTACATGGAGCGACTTATATCTGAACTTCACAACCCAGTTACTACCAAAACAATACCCCTTGGCTTACTAAGGGGTATCGTGAGGTGTGTGGGGGTATCAACCATTAATATATGGTTGTCAGTTTTTTGGGTTCTTGACTACTCGTAACGACTGTCAAAGATCTATGAATGACAGACAGGACCATCAGCTTAATGGCGGTTAATCTTTCAAAATTAAAAAGTCATTTATTCAAACTAGGCTGAGAATCAGCACTTTTCGAACGTCAAAATTATATAAGTTAGCCCCCCATAGTGTTTAATCTGAGAAGAAGAAGTGGCGCAACAAAATCCCCAGCAGTACTGCTATCTGTTCAGTTAGAGCAAAAAAATAATTATCTATACAATAGTATGCAAAATAATTTACATTACTCAACACAAAACATTAAATTAAATTATTTGCCATGTCAGCTAGCACACGCCAATATACCAACAAAAACATACACATAACATAATATAACATCACGCCTTGTTTCCCCGAAGGGTTGAGCAGAGGTGTACCTGTAGTAGGTACACCCACATTTCGCCAGTTATGTTTAATTCCCATGTAATAGGAGGCGAGCCTATTGCCATCAACCGGGCACAAATCCAGACTCCGGGCTGCTACTGAGAAATTACAGATAGAAAAACCCAATAACTGACCGAATCGAACCCAAGACCTCATGCTCAGCAGTAGCGCTTGCGACCACTAGACCAACGAGGCAGTCTCCCGAATAAAGTCGGGTATATCCAGGCAATTCCGGGCATATTTAAAAGGCGTGCCCGCTTACATAGCTGTAAAAGGAAATTATAAATGATAAACTAGGACCATTGAGGTAAAATAAATAAATAGTTACTTACTTACTAATAACAATAAGAAAACCATTCGCATTTTTTACAATAAAAAATCATAGGTACCTATAAAAACAAGCTAGTTTTTGTTTACACTAAAGCTAGCTGGAAGTATCATCACAACGTTAATGTTTCCCATTGTTTATCTTATTTGTTTTAGTATATTCGTGTATATTTATTTGTGCTTAAATTTATATATAATTAGGTCTTTTATATTTATAGTTTGTAAAAGGTTTATGTGTTTCTTTATATTTAAGTAAATATAAACTGTATTCCTCAATAACCAATTTTTTTCGTAATTGCTTTACCACTGTTTGTCTATGCATCACCCAAAGGTTGACTGGCAGTAAGTCCACCTCTGTACATTTCTATGCTTGACGTATTAAAGAAACCCTAACTAATACATATTATAAATTAATGCGAAAGTGAGTTTGTTTGTTTATTTGTTACGCTTTCATTTTAAAACGGCTGAACGGATTTGGATGAAATTTGGCACATGGGTAGACCATGACCTGGGATAGGAAAAAATATACTTTTTATCCAAATATTTTCACGAGATCGAGACTTATGCGGGTGAATCCACGGGGTGCAGCTAGTAAATAAATAAAACACCTGACAAAGGGTCCTTGTACTCATCATGGAGAATACCTTTACGGGACAAAGTTTGACCCGCGTATTAAAAGCAGTTTGTCCATACCACAATTTTTTGAAAAATAATTAAAGTTTCTTTTGAAAAAAAAAATATGTTTTCGTATAGCGTTAAGTTATTCTTCGTTACTTACGTTCTTCTCTTATCTGAGAAGAAATTAAGAAAAACTCAGGAAAACAATAAAATATGCAGATTTTGGTATTTTTTTAAAACTTTCTTTTAATCTATCAATTTTTACTTAAAAGATACCAAAACCGCAAAGCTACAACGTCACTGTAGTACCAAACATAACACAAACCATACTAAAATAAATAAATCTCCAACTTTTCAGCTGGACAAAAAATGTTCCTCCATCATCACAGTCCATCCTTCCCTCGTAAACTCGCAACAATTCACTTGTTTCGGCCCAACACTGTTTCTCGGCCATCAAATCCCGGCGCATGTACTGCCAGCCAACACTGGATTATCTAGCCAACAAAGAGCAACCAATATGTGACGTCACTGCTCAATAGAATAGTGACGTTAGATTTGGTTGCTCTTGCATTTTAGGCTTTATGCGTAGTGGTTTCTGGTGTTTTCCACGTTATTAGCATTTAAATTATTTTAAACTCTACTAGTGAGGGGGCCCTTGCTTTGCACGATTTTTGCGACTTGACAAAAGATCGAGATGATAATTAAAGTTTAATTAATTAATTATAGCATACACTCATTATGGTGTCACAATAGATTTGACTGCTTCAATTGTACTCTGAGTGAATTCACACGGGCCACATTTTGTAAAATCACTCTTGGTTGTTCATAATAATATAATTATAAGTCTAATCTTTGTAAGCTATTATAACTATAACTACACTATTGTATTAGGTAAGCCTGTGATGATAGTTGTATGTGTTTTTAAAATTATATTCATAAGCCCAGGCGTAATAAATTCTCGATATATAATAAAAATATATAATATATGCCATCCTTGGATAGCAGGCTGACAGGAACGGCCTGCACCTGGTGACGGAGACCATCACGGGACACTGCTTGTTAAACAAACACTTCCACACAATAGGCATTATGGACAGTCCCCTGTGCAACGCGTGCATGGAGGCTGAGGAGACCGTTGCGCACGTGCTCATTGAATGCACGGGCGTCTCCCAGATTATAACAAAAACCCTCGGGTCACCCAAATCATACACAGATGTTCTAAATACAAAACAACAGGAGACCTAATTATCTTCTGGAGGGAGGTGGGCTGGTTGGAATAACCACCAAACGGCCGCTGTGGCCCAGACATAATGGTCCACCTGACGGACTGAGTGCGAAAACCAAACCCCGCTTATTAAGTAAGTAATTAGATCTTTATTTGCTCAGAATGTTCGTACATAAAAATAAGTTGTTAAATTTTATAATAGGATCCATGTACATCATCATCATCATCATTTCAGCCATAGGACGTCCACTGTTGAACATAGGCCTCCCCCAATGGTTTCCAAATTGGCCGGTTGGAGGCGATCTGCATCCAGCGGCTTCCTGCGACCTTTATTAGGTCGTCTGTCCACCTTGTGGGTGGACGGATCGGAAGCCAATAGATAAAAAAACAATATTATACTTTGGTATAATATATCTGCTGATTGTTCTATTCTAATCACCTACTTCTTTCATTTACTGTCACTATACCTACAATCTATTTTGGCAATGTGACCAAGACTCAGTATCTATGATCCTTATCAGGAAATCGAAAACCTACTGAGATTAGAATCTGTGGCACTTCAGTAACTTATTAACATATTCAATCAAATCAATACAAGTTTACCATGTCAAGATGAAAATCAGTAAATAATTTTAAATAGCCAATACAGTACATAATGTCAAGTTTAATAAAATGGGATTATAAAATCGTCAAGTTTGAGGACAATACAGTTAAAGTAATAAATAAATGATTTAGTACAAGTCAGGAGTATAGAGATGTCATAATTATTATCAATTTTAATTGTTATCGGTAAAAAATTCGGCAATTGAGTAACAACATGTATTAATTTAATTTAATTTATTGACTGCCTCGTTGGTCTAGTGGTCGCATGCGTTATTGCTGAACATGAGGTCCTGGGTTCGATTCCCAGGTCGGGCAAATTGTCACTGGGTGTTTCTTTCTGGAATTTCTCAATAGCAGCCCGGAGTCTGGATTTGTGCCCGGTAGATGGCAATAGGCTCGCCCCCTATTACATGGGACTTAAACATAACTGGCGAAATGTGGGTGTACTACAGGTACACCTCTGCCCAATCCTTCGGGGAAACAAGGCGTGATTTTATGTGTAAATTTATTTATTAATTAATAGGTCTGTCAATTATTTTTTGAAAATTGGAAATTTCTCATTTTTAGATTGCTTTTTTTTTATAGTCACAGATGATGGTGAAAACCACATCAGAATCCATGGTACGGTTTAGAGACGACGCTCAACACAACGACCGGCGGCTATATTGTACATTTATGCGTTAGATAATTTTATGACTAAGTGCTTCCAATGTAAACAGGCATTAACTTCGTATCTAACATCTGATTAACACGTCAGTAACACGTTCAATACATTACATGGACAGTGTATGGTCGCTCGCCTCCCGTGTTATTGCACCGTCAATGTGTGCTTTCCTTGATTGGTAAGCCTTACTTCTATAAATTTAGTACGTTTTATGGATTGTTTGTAACCGACCAAGCATAATTATTTTTACATTATGCATATTATAAGATTAAAGACTACGTTGAAGACAAGGAAGTTTGGCAATAATTCCTTCTGCACATGTGGCTTCCCTGGTACCTCAATAACGGCATTACTATGTAAATGTCTATTAACCGCTCCCAAATTAGATGATTTGAATGATGTTTTTTTTTTTTTTACGTTCTTTTTTGACATAATCTTTTCGTTATTTGACATTATATAACTTCAATATACTATATTTTTTATTAAATTAGATTTGTTACAGCTATAGTGGCAGTCATGTCATTTGGTTTAAATAGGTTTTCAATTTGTTTATTTTTTATATAGATTCTCTTCTTTTATATTTTGTGAATGTGAGAACATTGTAGGCATAACTGACTTGTAGATCTGTCGATCATTTTCTATCTTGCTAAGTACCTGGTACTTGTTGATAGTCCTACAGTGTCCTCTCATAAACACTGTAACTTGAAAAGATTGTAAATACCATTTACTTTTAAAAGAGTAACCGTGGAGTTTCTTGCCGGCTCTTCTCCATAGGAAACGACCAATTGGAACCGTGCACCTAGCTTCTGACGTTTCATAAGTGCCCTTGTAGGTTTATGTGAAATAAAAATATTTTGAATTGAATTGAATTGAAAAGCAAAGTTAAATTATATTACTTATAAGTTTTCTAAGGTTATGGGAAAGATTCTGGCTACCCACGGTGTTAGCTACTCAGACAAATGCAATACCAAAGGTAACGAAGTTGTGTTGCTAGCCCAGTATCTAACACCCACGAACACACGAGTTTTTTTTTTATCTTCCTCTCGCTTTCCTGAAATGAAAATCTAAATAATCAAATATGTGGGAGTAATTTGGTGGAAAGGGACGGAAGTGTGTTACAGGAAGCCGGGGAAGCGCGTGCTATTTGATTTGACCAATGAGCGCGCGCGGTGCTAGAATTGGCCATCAGTAACGACCTTGACAAAGCCCCGCCCCTTTAATGTTGCTTATTACCATGGTGAGATGTCAGATGTTACACATCATCTGCGGCTACTGTAAGACTCGCTCGTTCTTTTTTTAAATATATTTATTTATTTATAACCAATTTCGATTGATCGTCACTCAATGAACACCTGAGGGGGATTTCGACCCGAAATCGCACAAAACAGAAAGATTTGGAAGGAACGACGGGGTAGGCCTCTGCCCAGCAGTGGGACAAAACATAGGCTTAAACTTGTATTCACAGTTTGCGTCACACATTCAAGTTATCGATCAATATAATAATAATTATTGCCATTAAACGAAAAAAATATTAATTCGGTTAAATTTAAATTAAACAGAATTTGGTAAAATCAGGATGATTTAGATAAAATCGTTTGCGTTACCTGTTCCTTGACCGAACCCTCACGTAACAAGCTTCAGCTCAATCAATTTCACTCATATCTTAAACAAAACTTCACTAATGTCATACATACGCCTGTAACAACCCTTAACGGTCGTAAACGCCATTGGGGTTCCGATTATTAAAATACTTGCATTTATTTTGTGTACCGCTACTCCGTCCGGGTGAAATTTCTTGTTCACCCGATCCACCCCGTCGCATCCCATCGCCTACCCGAACTGTTATTTAGTTTTAGCTTAGCTTTCTTTCTGACTTTTTTTTCTTTTTGCTCGGCTCCAAGCATGGCGTATAGCGTATAATCCTTCCTCAAGAATTGGGCTATACAATGCAGATTTTTGTTTTTAAATTCGACGGGTATTTCCAGAGATTAGTGCGTTCAAACAAACATCATCATCATGCAGCTGAATACCAGCATTTTACATGGAGCAACTGCTTAACTGACCTTCACAACCCAGTTACTGGGTAATACGATACCACTAGGTAAGACTGGTTGTCAGGCTCGGTCTTCTGACGACCGGTAACGACTGTCAAAGATCCACGAATGAAAGCCGAGACCAACGGCTTATCGTGATTTCCGAGGCACGGAGGGGTATTGGTATGTAAAGATGGGCACCCAAACAAACATACTTTTCAGACTTATTATTGAAATTGTATAAATTACTGTAAATTTACAAGCTGTGTTACTTTTGATGTTCCATAACTCTAAGGTTATATATATACTATAAGTAAAAATAATACAAAAAGTCCTAGAACAAGTGTTCCAAAAATACGTAGTTTCTTAGATAATATAACACTAGACTCTTGATGTATGTTTCATTTCAGCTTCATTAGTAAGTACGACTAAATAATTTTCATTCAAACCAATCATTAATATTTACACCCACATTTCACCAGTTATGTTTTTTAAGACCCATGTAGTAGGGGGCGAGCCTATTGCCATCAACCGGGCATAATTCCAGACTCCGGGCCGGGACTGAAAAATTCCTGTTGGCAAAACCCAATAATACTTTTTCCCGTCTTGGGAATCGAACCCAGGACCTCATGCTCAGCAGTAGCGCTTGCAACCACTAGACCAACGAGGCAGTCGGTAGGTAGGTAAGGTTTTTTTTTATAAACAATAATTGTCTGAATTTTTTTTATTTTTTTTTTATTTCTTTTACATAAATAATCGCGACTTTGTCGAATTATTTTGAATGAAAAATGAAAAACAATAAAAAACCTTATGCCAGTTGATTCTTTGACATGGTCTCATTAATACCCTAAAGTTATGGGATGTCAAAAGGAACACGTTGTAGATGACCAAAAATTTCGGAAATTCTGAAGGCTAATTCAGAATTTCCGACACTATCGCTATTGAAAGGTTGGGCCTCAATCTGGATATTGGGTTTAACCGGCAGCATCCTGACCGGCATTTAGAAAGATAAATGCCGTGTTGTGAGAACAGTAACAAGGTTTTGATATTACGAAGGACGTTCCTGGTATTTTCAGTCTCTGGCTACTCAATTTCATCTTCCATTTTTAATGGAAATCTGTTTGTTGCCTCGGTATGTTGTCTACCTTTCACGCTCATCTATCTTATGCAACGTAGACTAATTAATTTGTGAAAATTTCTTTACAAATCAGAAGGAACAATTAGAGATAAAGATCAAAATTCTCAATGCAAAGTCACAGAACTTTGAGAGTAAAGGTCAAAGGCGTAATATATCTAACTGGATCTGATGAAGATTAGGCTCTTCTACAGACTTTATTAGAAATGTGTGGACATATTTAAGGGAGTGTGACAGACCATCACACTGAACAAAAATTAATCAGCTGCCCCATAGATTTGAGTCGAGTGGGTATTAAAGTTTTGTATGGGACAGCAGATTTTCTTTTCGCGTTTGTGATGTTGGTTCCATGGTGAAAGTTGGTTAGTGTGATGGTTTGTACCACACCTTGCTGATACTGCTATGTAGGTAAATTATTATTTTCCTCTCATCCCAATTTATATGGGGTGAGCGCAACCTTTTTCAAATGAAAACTTCTTTAGGCGCGTTATGTACTTTTTGGGTGAACAAAAATCATGGAACTCGCGTCATCGTCACCGAACGCTTTCCGTGAACTATATGTATACTGTATATATATGTGTACTTTCTGGGTGAACATCGTCACCGCACGCTGTTTTCACTTCTATCGGCAGTCCCCAAAGACTGCCGCATGTTTTATCTTCCATAATTATTTCTCTAACTCTCCATAGCCTTATAAAGCTCAATATTTTTTTACAGATCTCTATATAATATTTTGTTCAAAACTCAATAATATTTACACATCCTAAAATTATATGAACATACCAGTTGTACCCTTGGTGACTGTGTATTCTATTGACATTATAAGTTTACGTGACCAAAGGGCTGGCCTATTCTTTGGCCAAAGAATCAGCATCGACATTCAACGTGGCAATGCTGCCAGCATTTTGGGCACTTTTCCTGTTGACAGCGAAGCGGATGAATTTTTTGATGCCCTTTAATTATACCCCCCCCCCCCTATTTTTATATAATATACTTGTACTTATTATTATTATTTTAAGTCTGTTAGTTTTTAAATCATGTAAATACGTCCATTGTTAAAATAAATACTTTATAAGTCATTATAAGTTAATTGGAAGTCATAGTATATTCTTTATATCTTATACAAAACAGGTTGATTTTGTTCATTAAAGAGAGTATGTCTATAATAATCATGTGTCATCACGCTTGAATTCCTCGAAGGGTTAGGAAGTGATGCACCTCTACATTTAATTCAAATTCAAATTTTTATTGCATTCATGTGTATATTTAGTTCTTACAATATAAGTAAGTTTCAACATGAAACCCGCTTAGGGCACGGCAACATTATAATAATAATAATTTTAACATAATAATAACAATTTTACATAAAAATAATCATTTCGCCAGTTAGGTTTAAGTCCCATGTAATAGGGGGCGAGCCTATTGCCATCAACCGGGCACAAATCCAGAGTCCGGGCTGCAACTGAAATAATTCTGATAGAAAAACCCATTAACACTTTGCCCGATCCGGGAATCGAACCCAGGAGCACATGCTCAGCAGTAGCGCTTGCGACAACTAGACTAACGAAGCGTATATCGAAGAAGAATATCTATGTACATACTCGTATACTAGTATTATACCTCTGGAAACTAGAATAAGTATCTTCCAAAGTTGGTCGTGTGACGTCCCTATCCGCTACAAAGGCAGCCATATAGACCTGATTGGAGAGTGGAGTAACTATCACGTAATTTGTGACCAGATACGCTTGCTAGATCTTGTCGGTGTTTCCGCCTACGTTACCTTTGAGCTCAGCTTGAAGCGATCCAATAGACCGATAAATTTATAGGTTTATTGAAATCAATTGGTTGGGTCCTAAGGCTTAATTGTATATTGAATAATAATACTAGCTTAAGGCTTGTAGGGTAATTTCATAGCACCCTTACAATGAGCAAAGTATTCTTTTGCTTTGTAAGGATCGTATATTTATTTATTATTAGGCTCTTCAACAATGAGTACACTATTACTTTACATTTTGAACGTTGCAAACTTAAGTCTAAGCGCCTAATTACTTAAAGAAAAGCACAGCACACACACAGCACAGCACAGCTATATGTGGCGTTCTATCTCAATGAGAAAAAGGTGTGACTTTATATATGTATTTATGTGTACCTACAATGGCAACGCCATTCATTTTGACGGTTCAACAACATTCATTGCATTTTGAGACGAATTTTTCAATAACATGAAGCAAGGTATTAGGAATTTCCGGCAAAATCCTTCGTATTTTTATTGAAAGTGTGTTAGGTAATTTGGGTGTTGTTCACTTATAGTAAAAGGAGCACGTTTGATTACAACCACCGACCGATTTCTGACTAAATATCGATTTCCAAACAATTTTTTTCGCCCTTTGTAGGAAGATTTCAATAAAATTATTGTAATCATTTTGTCTCAAAAATATTCGAGACGATTTTATGAAACTCGTGACCGCCTCGTTTGTCTATTGGTCCCAAGCGCTTCTGCTGAGCATGAGGTTCTGGGTTCAATTCCCAGGTCGGGCAAAGTGTTATTGAGTTTTTCCATCAGGAATTTCTTGGTACGAGTAGCAGCCCGGAGTCTGGATTTGTGCCCGGTTGATGGCAATAGGCTCGCCCCCTATTACGTGGGACTTAAACATAACTGGTGGAATGTGGGTGTACTATAGATACACCTCTGCCTAGCCCTTCGGGGATTACGCGCTTAATGTTATTTAATTTTATGAAATGGCAGTTGAAGTTGAGTAATCTTTGAATAAGAATAAAAACACAAATATTAAACCATTCATTTTCTTTTTCTTCCGTTTTCGAAGATAGTCGTCAATTCTCAAGTACAGATAGGAGAATAAATACTTTTCACTTAAACGCAACATTCAAAAGCGATTTTCTCATAAATAATTGATAGATATTTTATGTTTTTAAGAACACTATACTATAATATTATCAGCTATCTGTCAGTGAAAATCCAGTCACCAGCCGTTTCGGAGATTAGCCGGAACAATCAGACCAAAAATTATGATAGTTGTTTTTTATTTATTTTTTTGATATTCGAAACGTAGGTATATACTTTCATAAATGCATTTAGTAAAAAACTTTACTTTGACATTAAAAACAGACACTTCAATTTAATTTATTTGTATTGTATGTATTGTATAGATGAGGTTTTATTTTCTTCTTCTTCGTGAAGCTAGCACGACAGGAATTCAGATTTTGTTGGCCCAAAACTTCGTCATTTCCACGGGGTGTTTAGGTATCTAAAACATATTATTAATAGGTCTTTTCTTAATTGAAATTTGTATTTCACGAGAAAAACCTAAGGTGGAATAAAACGTAATGCTCGTGTCTGTATCTAAATCATACACTGTTAGTAGTTGCAAATTATATTAGGAAAACGTAACGAAATATTAGTTCTGAATATAATGTGATTTGTCAGCAGGTTTACTCGACTTGATAAGGCTCAGAAGCTGACGGCAAATTATTACAGATGGGCGAATATTTCTACAACGTCGTAAGGCCCCAAAAGTAATATCCATTTCGTTTGGTCCCAAGTAGATTCGTAATATGCTATAAAAAGGTGGTAAAAAGGTCGCCATTGGTAAACGTACATATTACTGTTGTTTCTGCCGACTTTAGAAACAAGACTTATGTTTTGTCGTGACTTTGCTCCCATTTATTTGGTCTTCTTCTTTTCGTGTGGTTAGTGACTAGCCTGGTTTCAGAGTTTTAAAGCCACCAATGTGCCTCTGACTTGGCTTCACATGCAATCGTGAGATATTTATCAGGCTTGCCGGTTTCCTCAAGTTGTTTTCCTTTACCGTTTTTGAAGCAAGTGATAATAATTATACGGTACACACATGAATCCGGAAAGTCAGGGGTGCGTGCCTTGGGTTCGAACTCGAGACCTATGAGTTGGCAGTCTGATGGTCATACCACTATTAAAATGTATTATCGTTTATTTGTTTTAAGCTTGTAAGTACGACATGGATGGGGACATGTTGACAGTACCACACAAAAAGAAAACATGGTTCAAGTACTGCATTAGCAATAATATGTTTAGGAAAGCATTTGGTTACTAGTAGGTATTATAAATCCCATTAACGCGATACAAGTTTCTTGCCTGTGACTTAAAATAAAATTGAAGCAACAAATTAATTGCATCGTCTAAACAGTTTCGACCGTCCTATTTTTATTTTTGCATCGTGTAAATCAAGCGTAACTTTAAACAACTATAACATTTGGATACATCCACTGATAGTTCTGTCCTTCACAATTTTGGATAGATGTTAACGATCCTCACCCTCCTGCTCTTATTCCAATACCGAACTCCGTAATAATTACAATCTAGAACATCATCAGACTGGTTCTCTGTATTTCTCTCCTCCTTGCTATGAACCAAAGATGTATTTTCTCTTCTACCTGTAAATAAAACGTTGAATATAACAGCGTAAATTGAGCCGGTTGAATTCCCTCCGACCCCACAGAATAGTTTCATGCATGTCCCTACCAATACTTGACCGAGGTTACATAGAGTGAAAGTCCGTACGTTTACGATTTGGCCCAAAGCCACACAAACTGTCTTATACATCCACACATAAACTCACGCCTTCTTCCCATTTGTTGGGGTAGGCAGAAACTACAGAACGCCACCTACTTAAAAAATAAAAAAATGAAAAAGAAAGAAAACGTTTCTGCACAAACAAAACGCACATAAAAAAGAAAAAAAAATACAAAAGTAGCCAAAAGCCTCGTATTCAACCAACAAAACAACGTTTGGAAATGTTGTTCATTGGTTGATGTCAAGACTACGATACTTACATACTCCTTTTGCTTCGTTTACGTTCATACATCTGGTCATACACGCACGCCAGTTGCGAGTACTACGCACCTGACCTTTCTGAACAACATCAGCAATAAGGTCACTATAAGTCCTTGTAGGAAGACCCACTCACATACTTCTAAGGAATTCATATGGTTATACGAGTAGGGGAAGACCAAAGAAACGATGGATGGACTGTGTGAAAGATGATATGGTAAGAAAGGGAGTGACTACCGAGATGACGACTTATGGAGAAGTATGGAAGAAAAAGATATGTTGCACTGACCCCATATTAATTGAGGTAAGGGCAGAAGAATGCCACTCAAAATTCAAAATTCAAAAGTCATTTATTCAAACTAGGCTGAGAATCAGCACTTTTCGAACGTCAAAGTTACATAAGACAGTCCCACAAAACGTCCACCCTTCACCACTTCCTAGTGCTTTCGCTGGGAAGAAGAAGTGGCGCAACAAACTCCCCAGCAGCACAGCTGTCTGTTCAGTTAGAAAAACTTGATTCTATACAATAAGTACTTATGCAAAATAATTTACATAACGCAACACAAAACATTAAATTATAAATTAATAGCCATATGACAGCTAGCACACGCCAATATACCAACCAAAAACATCGAGATCTATACTCAAGCAGAAATAAAAATAACTAAACGTAAACAATATCTAAAAAAGGAAATAAAGCCTCCAGGCATAAAGGGCGTGCCCGCTTATATATAGCTGTAACTAGAAGTTATAATTGATAAACTAGGACCATCGAGGTAAAATAAAAAAAACAGTTAATTACTAATAACAATAACAAAACCATGATCAGCAAGACGACCAGTCACCACAAGCAGCACCCGTTCACGAGCTTAACGCAAAGATCAGCCATTACCCCCCCCCCCCCCCCCCGCCATATTTGAGGGAAGGAGGCAACCCGACCCCCGACGCTACCGCAAGCAGTGACATCTAAGGGAGCATGACGAACTTGCTGGCGGTTTTTCAGGAAAGAAATATATTATATGATCAATTTGTCGAGGTCGCTAGCTAACCACATCTTCTAAGTAAAACAAATATCTTCAACATACAGAACAACACTCGATATAATTTTACAATACAACACGTTAACCCTGAACATCGAACCGTAAGCTTATTTTATGTTCTTGTTTTGACAGAGTTCGTGTATTTTGAGGTTACATTCACTTAATTGTTACTGATCCGGAATATAAAAAAATACAGAGGGTTCTATTCATTGTTTTCTACTGTTGGGCACCGACGAGATTTTATTAGGTATACGCATTGCTCTCCATAAATAGCAGACTTATAAAGAAAAAGATAATTTGTAAAAAAAACTTCAGCGTAGGTATTTTTACCCGATTGCCTTTGAAAAAGGGTTATGTTTTTAAACTACGTATTATTTTTTTTCCTGCAATTTATATGAACTGTATGCACGTAAAACTGTTATTGTATGTACATACGTTAAAGTATATTGTGGGCTAAATTAAAATTGCTTATTCTAAAACTGTTTTCTTCCTAGATTTCGTAGAACACCATTGCACGGTTAACCACGAAATGCCTCAACTTTGAATAGAACATTATTATCAGTCAGAGCTTGGTAGCTCCAGAACACAACCACCTCAATCTCCATAGTGAATATCGTAAATCATTTCACACTTCCCAAATAGACACATTTACAGCTCACTCAAAACGATTCATCGTTTCGATTCGATCCCTAGAATCGAATAGTACCGGTATCGAATATTCGATACGGTAACGAGATGCACAACTCAGTCACAAAATAGATAGATACAGAAGGCTCCATATAGCAAAACGGAAAACATTCGCACGCACACATAAACACGCGAACGCGGTATATCTCGGTCGAAGGCTAGTCGTGAGTGCACTTACCCTCGCTGTACGTGAAGCGAGTCTGTGTGTGCGTACGTTTTCACTCGATTTATGGAGCCGACCTTCTGTATTTACCTATTTAGCGACTCAGTGTTGGTCCGACGCGTTTCAGTTTCAGCTAGTGACGTCACGGAAATTGCGAGGGAATAAATTTTCGTTGAAACGTCATGCTTTGAATGGTCGTGTTGTGATTATCTGGGATACTGCTGTGTCCGTTGTTAAAGGAAAAACAATAACCATTACGAATATTGTTTTTCGAAACCTGGTTCTTGGTAAGGTGTTTTTCAATCTTAGTTTATGGATGTGTGTTTTTTGTGTTGGTATGTTTTTGGAACGAAGTGCTTTATCGCGGTTTGCGGTAGGAGTTGACTGGTAGAAATCCTCACGTAACCAAAAGGCGTTATGCCTGAAAAAGTCAGTTTGAAGTGTCAAAAGTTTATGTTTTTGTTTTTTAATGCCATCTGTAGTATAATTTTTTAGAGGAGCTCGTGGCTAAGTAGTAACTGCCGCACGGGTCGATCCGTCAGGTTAAGCTACGCTTGCCGGGGTTGGTCTGTGGATGGGTGACCATCTTTACATACCGAGACTCCTCCGTGCCTCGGAAAGCACGTTAAGCCGTTGGTCCCGGTTGTCATTCGTGGATCTTTGACAGTCGTTACGGGTCGTCAGAAGCCCGAAAGTCTGACAACCAGTCTTACCAAGGGGTATCGTATTACCCAGTTACTGGGTTGTGGAGGTCAGATAGGCAGTCGCTCCATGTAAAATACTGGTATTCAGCTGCATCCGGTTAGACTGGAAGCCGACCCCAATATAGTTGGGAAAAGGCTAGGCAGATTGAATTGTAGTATAATTTTTTAGGAGCTAAAAACGCATACTAAATGGCTCTGAATTAATAGATATACAGCAAAAAGAACTTCGTTGCATCCGGGTGTCTCACGACACCTCACTCACGACTTAAAAAAAAAAACAAATTAATCTACTTTATTTTTTGGTTATTATAAACAATAAAATAATAAACGATTCAATGCGTAGGCTATTTCTAATGACTTTTCTTAAAAAATGTTTTGCGAATCGTATCTTACTGGTATCCCAAAACTTTTGGCTTAGTAATCAGTAAAAGACTACGTCTTTATTAACTTTTGTTACATCAATCAAACTTCAGGTTAAACTTCCTATTCTTTCAAATTAGTTTTTTTGTGAGTCGCCTTAGAGCTTACTTTATCGGTTCCTATGGCATGGTTCTTCTTTATCTTCCAAACCAGCAAACCACATCTATCCACCATACAAATAATCTAAACGCTCACAAAAATAGGGGACATAGATATAAAATAACATATTATTTCACCCGGTTTTCTTCGTTTTTATGGCGTAAATACTGGATTAATGTCCTGTTCTATTTGCAGCATGAGGAAGAAATGTTTGTGGCACATACTTTTAGAGAAATTAGTGTCGAAGACATTTGTTATGGCGAGATATGGTGAACGGAAACTGGAAGCAGAAAATGGGGTCCGTAATTACTTTGTACATCATTATTTGTGGCTTGAATTTGGTGTACGTGGTTGGTTTTTGGAGGATTTTTTCTTGAAAATGTCTTGTTTCCTTTTGGTTATATTGGCTTCCATTAAAATGACTAAAACTAAATATCTTGAGAGAACATGAGCTATTTTAATATTATATGGGACAAATAGGGCAAGTAAGTGGCTATATTGCTATATTTGATAATCTGATTACTATTACCTACTCATATAAAGTACAGCCAAGAAAGAAAAGAAAGAAAATACGTTTATTTGCGGTAAACATGATGCAAAGAAAAAACAAAACACGAAAATAACAACACATAACATCACGCCTTGTTTCCCCGAAGGGTTGGGCAGAGGTGTACCTATTAGTACACCCAATTTCGCCAGTTATGTTTATGGACCATGTAATAGGGGGCAAGCCTATTGCCATCAACCGGGCACAAATCCAGGCTCCGGGCAGCTACTGACATATTAAAAAAAAAAAAATTGCTAGAAAGAAAAACCCAATGACACTGCCCGACCTGGGAATCGAACCCAGGGCCTCATGTTCGGCAGTAGTGCTTGCGACCACTAGACCAACGAGGCAGAAATATGCGTCACATCCACACAAAACGGCCATCGCTCAGCATAATGCTGCGACCCTATGCGAGACAGAGCCCCAGCGCTGGTTTTCAGCGATGCAACGCCGGCTGCGTTGACGTGATGATGTCAACCTACCAACCAAGACCGTCCGAGGTCTCGGTCGACCAAGACGGAAAACTTGTGATATCTGAAAAGTCAGCATCAAAATGGTCGCATATTCTATTGGTTTCTTTTATATACCATTTTTTTTCCTATCCTGTCCTTCTGTTGGGCAAAGGTGTCCCCCAAGTTACTTACATGGGAATAATATCAGTCCCAGTACGTGTACCAAAATTAACGTAGGTAATTAATGATGACTCTCTACATATAACAGTTTTTTCATAGTTATACAAACCATATCACCCGGAAAATGCCTAGTTCGACGCATTTTCCGGCTTTCGTTAACCTTCCATACTGTAATAAATAATAATTAATGACCCTGAGAGCGTTAGGCCGTAACCATTACGGTTGGCAAGTGATTGGTGATCAATGAATAAGGTTATTACATACATAGTGCTCTGCTGTAGTTTCTTTTTCTTCGAGATTGTAATAAAAAACCAAAAAATGTCAGTTTATTTTGGATATATTGGGTCCCCACCTATGAAATTGGCGTTTTTTTCTCTAAAATCGTCACTCACCCGTCAATCGTCTCTTCACTTCTATGATTTTAAATATTCATCAATTGCTTGATATTAAATCGAATAATGACCATCATATACAACTACCAATAGTAAAAAAACCTTATTACTTATAGTTTTCTAAACATAAAAAAATACCTTAAAAATTTGTTAGCAGAAATTACCACTATTTGTTTTATAACTTAGCCAAAACTTATTTTTGTCGCTTAATCTAAGTAGTATACGTTATCTTAGTTTTTAAAAATTAGTGCATAAAAGTTTTAAAACATTAGTGTTCATGGTTGTTAAATAAATTAAGAAAATGTTAGTATGAAAAAAACAACTTCTTTAAAATTCTCCATACAAATCGCTGATTTCATAAGTGGGGGACCCAATATATGACGTATACGGCTGAACATAAAGACTAATTTCAGAATAATAAGTCCCATAAATAAAAATAAACACATAAATGATGTGTAACACCTGAGATCATGGCTGACAGTACCAACCTCTCGGAAAATGGGTTGGTACCATCTGACAGCCAACTAGCAACACACGCGCTCATTAGTCAAATCAAATAGCGCCCGCTTCTCCGGCTTTACACACTTCCGTCTCTTTTCATGAAATTTCTCCCACAGATTGCAGGAAAGCGAGAAGAAAGATATTACACATCAAAAGTACGTAATGGACACAAAGCCAAAATACTCGGAGTTCCTAGATAAAAATAAATACCAAACTATCCAGAAGCAACAACTGAATCCTCGTAACTTTACTTTCCACTCAGTCCTGTCCTAACCCAAACACCTGCACTACATCTAAACCAAGCAAGTTCCAAGGAGTCCTAGGTAGTTAATCCACAAAATGACTCCACAACAGTGAGACACGTTAAGTAAATAAGCTTCCCAACAAAGGTATGAAAGAAGTCTCATTTGCAACGAGTGTCTCTCCTGGTCGCGTCTAAAGGTCCCATTTGTTCCCGCGATGAGTTTGCAGAAACACAGATTCGGGTTGGCTCACACTGAGAGAATTCGTCCATCCTTACTTTAGATGCACGGGCGAAATTTACATGTGGCTTTGCATTTGTTAGTTGCGGAAACAAAGGACACTGAATACGTTGAATAATGTTTTTTTTGGTCAGGTGGAATGACAAACTGACGGGATTACATGGCGTTTGCACGTCGCCGTCCGGGACAACATAGATGTATGACGCACGTGTAGACAAGTTGCACGAATTTTTTAACGATGTGGATGGATAGAGAGTTATATAAAGTATCAAAACGCATAAGTTTTGTAATAACGTAAACAATATCTGGTTCCTTTATGCTTCACTGAAACATCACATATTATAAAATTATTACTAACCCATTTTCACGTTATCATTGCAAAACCTACACTTATTAAATCATAACATAACATCACGCCTTGTTTCCCCGATATGTTGGGCAGAGGCATGAAGCATGTTGGGTCGCCCCCTATTACATAACTGGCTAAGTGTGGGTGTACCTGCTACAGGTACACCAGTTATGTTTAAGTCCCATGTAATAGGGGGCGACCCTATTGCCATCAACCGGGCACAAATCCAGACTCTGGGCTGCTACTGAGAAATTCCAGTTAGAAAAATCCAATAACACTTTGCCCGACCCGGGAATCGAACCCAGGAGCACATGCTCAGCAGTAGCGCTTGCGACCACTAGACCGTCAACGTTATTTCTACATCTTAATAAATCAATCATTCATTTTTCGTTCACCTGTAATATTAAAAAAAATCTTTGTTCTATGGGACATCTTGCTGATATTAGGTTCGTTCAGAATCTAAGATAATTATGGTAATCAATCCACAACCCAGTAACTGGGTAATACGATACCCCTTGGTAAGACTGGTTGTCAGATTTTTGGGCTTCTGACGACCCGTAACGACTGTCAAAGATCTACGAATGACAGCCGGGACCAACGGCCCAACGTGCTTTCCGAGGCACGGAGGAGTCTTGTTATGTAAAGATGGTCAGCCATCCACAGACCAACCCCGGCAAGCATGGATTAACCTGATGGATCGAACCGTGCGGCCGTTATTACTTACCCACGAGCTCCTTAAGATAATTATGGAAACAAATTCAAATTATAAAAGAACAAAATCGATTTCGGTTTTTCTTTCCTTTAGCGACATCTTCAGTAACAAACTTACCCTCGATATTGCAAGCAATAGTATTAACTAGAAAAGATTTCTCTCCTTTTTATTTAAAGTAGAAAACTTCTTCCGATAAACTAAACTTTGAAAACTTAGTAATTTAAAGGATGACTTTGAAGTTTTTTTCTTCAGTTCAATGAAAATGTAGATAATCGCACGAGAACTTTACTCAAAGGTTCGTTTGCTTTTTATCAATTTTCGATGCAATTATATTAAACTGGGCTATTAAGTAAATGTTTGTTACTTAGTTTGTTGTATAGAAAATCGGGAAAATCTTCGCCCAGCAGTGAAAAATTAATTTATTAAGTCATATTTTCTGGTTGAGTTAATAAATTGTATGCAATGACAAATTTAGGAACATATACTTAATGGCCCAGTTGATTAAATATATAATTTAACTGGCAGAATCTAAAACTAATATTGAATAGAAATTGCATCGTATCATAGAAAAATTGGTACCGTAAATCAAAACTCAAAAAAAACTCAAAGCATTTATTTCAATTAAACCATTTACAGGCACTTTTGAATTGTCAAGGAGTCAGTCAGTCAGAAATATGAAGCTAGTTGCCTATTCCAAAGCGTAGGTTCCTATGGAGAAGAACGGGAAAGAAACTCCACGGACACTCTTTTAAAAAAAAAAAAATATTCTTACAAAATATTGTTTACATCATTCATGTTGAAATTATACATGTGAGAACAATGTAGAAAGACGTGTACGTAAAAAGCGTCCGTAATAAAAAATCAAAAATAAAACAATTCAAAAATTAAAATAAGCCGTGGCAGATAAGAGATGACCAGTCCCCACTGACGGCGCCCGTTCACGAACATGACGCATGGATCAGCACCGTTTAGCTCAACCATTTTGAAGGGAACTCAACGATCCAACACACACGCCACCACCAGCGAGACATTTGAGTGAGCATGACATACTCTTAGCCGCCAGGGCATATCAAGTCAATGAAAGACGTACCCAGTAAATGGTAGCTTTATAGAAGGTACATGGTCACAGTGCTCACACATGTGCTATGCAATTATACAATAAAAAAAGAGATTGAAGTTATACAATTCAAAGATAGTTTTTGCAATCTTCAGCAATTCCAACAATATTTTTGAATGCTAATCAATTAGTTTATGCGCCCTTGTGGAGCGGGACCAGCGTTAATCATTTACATAATATATTTTGCTATTAGTATCACCTTCCTCCAGACTAACTAAGTTATTTCTGTAAACAATTTAATTTCGTGTATCAGTTTTTTATTATAATAGATTGTCCACAGTGACTCTTATGGAAAGCTCTCAGTCGATTGCGTACCCAAGTAGGCCGCTGCAAACACAACTGAACAAAGTAGGGAATTACTGACCCATCCTATTGGATGGGTCATTTGGAGCGCGAGTACGGTGCTACTATACAATGTGGAGCAGGACGATTGACATTCCATAAAACCACATAAAGAGTGTCATGTTCTTTACCCGTATACAAAAAATCAATCAAATCCAATGAATACTTTAGCCACAGGAAATTATTTTTCATTTTCTTATTTTTCTACATGATGTAGATCTGAGTCCGTAATAATAGGTAAACATTGTAAGGTCAAGAACCTGTGCAAAACGTACGATTCTATCCTCTACGTCTCAATATGCTTGAGAGACAGAGAAAGGTGTCATACGATTCCACTCTGACGCGCCCCGCCCAGTCCCACAAAATAATACTACAATTAGAAAGAAAAAGAAATATTACTTACGCAAATTATGCATTAGTGGTGCATAGACAATTGCGAGTGTGTGTGTGAGCGGAATTTTTTCGGCAAAAAGTCTCGGGACTCGGTCCAGTCAGGCGGCGCCCTTTGAGGAGCGCGCACACGGCTACTTTTTTATCCGCGCGCGCATTGTTGTGATTTTGTGAAAAAATTTAGTTGTTATTTGTGATTAAGACGATTTAGTGTGACTTATTGTTCAGTGTTAGTTTAATATTAGTTAATTAGGTATCGATGTCGCTTGTGCATAATGAAACAACGGTGGAAACCTTGAAAATTTATAAATTTGACTATTGATGTAAATTCTGATTGTGATGTGATATTATGTGATTAATTATTCAATCAGTGATCTTTTAATTAACAACGCGCAACTTAGTGAGTTTATGCCGCTAATTTGTTGTTCTCCGACTAAACTACCTACCCACGTCCACCTACGCCCCGCACCGCAACGCAGGCGCCGCCCCCCGCCGGGCGCCGCGACCCGCATCGGGCCGCGCAACGGGTTAGTGACTTTTCGTAGATAAAGCGTGTTTACTTTTTATGCAGTTGATTCTGCTATTTATTTTGTTTGAAAATTGCAATTTTTCAATTTTCCATTAACTACTAATCTTCGTCTTTTAAAATGTTTCTATGGACTAGTACTATGCTCGTTTTAATTTAATGTCGTAAGTCCAGATCCACATTGTATAGGATCATGTGTACCTATGAAGACCTAAGCAATGCCACTGTTGCTGCAGTCAACATGGACCTACTGGGCTCAAATAATATAATAACAATCAACCAAAGTATCGTCGACACGAAAAGAAGAATATCAATAATTTACTTAGGTCAGTCAGAAAATTCACAACTTAATTCCTTACAAATATTTATGTGTTTCAATTTCCAAGATAATATTTACATAATTTAAAAAGCTAACCGTCTTAAAACTGTGATAATAATATGTACAAGGATACAACAAAGGAGGGGAAATAATCATAAGAAAAAAAAAAATAGAAATATTCCATAAAACTGTATTTTAATTAAAACCTGACTAAACGAAACATCCCGCAATTAATTTTGTACATTTTTGCGCCCGCTTCATTGTACTAACACGTAGTCGTTTCCAGGTAAATTAATTAAACAATTAGCACTTTTTCACACATTCGCACCAGTTATGTCCCAAACTTTATTCAAATATACAGGTTGTATTTTCATTTCTGTTTATTAATACTTTTATCGTGGCTAACGAATCTGTTTTGAGGTAACTTTTTATTATTAATCTGGTTTAACCTGGTTAAATTATTATTTTTACTTTTAATTTGCAGCCGTTCACATTGGCTACGCTTTTGCAATTTTAATTGTGTAGGTATTGTTGACAAAAAAACTAATGAACCAATTCGCTGTAGATAATAAATCTCTTGTGTCTTATACTTTTAAGCGTTCAGATTAATTATGTTGATCAAAAAAATATTATAATCCAATTTCAGATATTGTTTGAATTACTTCTAAAATAGTGTTTTTAAGTTAAGTTAAATTGAAGCTAAGTTTTGAATAAATATTATTTAAATAATTATCTTCAGCTTATTGTTTTTTGTCTTCAATTCTGTTTTTATCCTGTCAATAGTATTTTTCAGAATATTTTCTCATCTTGTGCATTTCCTCATAAAAATTTCTTCCGCCCTCACTGTGTCCCAAACTTTACACAAATAGTCAGGTAGTGACGTGCGTGTTTATCTCTTATTTATACTGTTTTTATATGTTCGCTGTTATAACAGAGGTTGTTGCGATGTTTATCTCCATTTCTTAGACAAATATTGTAATGTTGTTAAAAGTCAAATCAACGGTTTTTATTTGTAAGAGTAAAATTTAATGGGCAGTCACATATTTTATAAGATACTTGCAACAAGTAGAAAATATATAATGCTTGATCGTTTGTATTATAACCGTCATATTGAAAGACAAGAAAGAAACATAATATACTAGCAGCGCCCTGTGGTTTCACCCGCATAAGTCCGGATCCCGTCAGAATATTGGGATGAAAAGTATCCTATGTGTTAATCCAGGTTTCAAATTGTGCGCCGAATTTCATCCGAATCCGTTTAGTTGTTTTTGCGTGAAAGAGTAACAAACATCCATCCATCCTTCCATCTTCACAAACTTTCACATCTATAATATTAGTAGGATTTATTTAACACAGACTACATACATAAAGACAAACTAGCATAAATCAGGGGTTTTAACAATTAGTTTGGTGATCACAGCAAATACGCAGTTTGACATTGCGCGGTTTACATCATTTTAAACATTTTTTGAATTTTTCGGTGTTTTTGGTCTTATTGACGAGAATATCCGTAAGACCATAATAGGTTAAAACAGCCCACAGACGATAATAGCCATAATTTTGCATTAAAAATAGTGATTTTAGGCCGCGCGAGTACTGTCACGATATAGCTCCAACGGGCAAAATCACTATTTTTACTGCTAAATCTAAATAGCTTGACCGGTGCATATTTTTTCAGTAGCCTTCAATGTTCTACGGGCAGAGGGAAAGAGATTAACTTAATTGCATTTTCCAAATTTAAAATATTACCGTACAAGTATGAGATCTTGAAATATTCAGCTGCAACCAGCTTAATAAAATACAAAATTTCATAAGTTATTTTAATTAATGCAGAAGCGTCGTCGTTTATCATTATTTATTAGCTGTAGCTTCAGTTTACTTTGTCTTAAATCCGATTACTGTCAAAGATTTAAATGAAATATATAACAAGCAGGATATGATAATATAATAGTTTGCCGAGGGACATTAAGAAAATAGTTGTACAACTCGGCAAACTTCGTGTTTCGTCAGTCGTTAGATTTCTATTGCACTTGGTGTAGCCCGGATGCTCTCAATCGACTTGAAAGTATATAAGGAGGACGCGCGAGCTCGCGACGAATTGAATTAGTTGAGGGAGGCGTTGGCCCAGGAGTGGAACAGCATGGACCTGGAGGCGAAGGACTCGAGGGCGCGAGGCGAGCGGCTGACGCAGCGACATTTGGAGCTGCGTCAATCGCAGCTTCGCGAGGTCCTGGTGGCGGAATGGCGGGACAGGCTCTCACGCCCTACCGCCGGCCTCAACATCATTGAGGCGGTCCGGCCGGTGCTCGACACTTGGCTCGGGAGGAGGCACGGCTCCCTGTCGTTTCGCGTGACGCAGGTGCTCTCGGGGCATGGTTGCTTCGGGAAGTACCTGTGTCGCATAAACAGGGAGCCGGACGCCCGGTGTCACCACTGCGTCGACTGTCGGGAGGACACGGCACGGCATACGCTGGCAGAGTGTGCCGCTTGGGAGGAGCCACGCCGTGCCCTCGTCTCTGGAGTAGGCAGTGACCTTTCGCTGCCGGCCGTCGTGAATTCCATGGCCGGCAGCGAAGAGTCCTGGGACGCGATGGTTTCCTTCTGCGAGACAATGATCTCGCAGAAGGAGGCTGCGGAAAGGGTGAGGGAGATCACATCCTCTCACCCTGCCCGCAGTAGGCGCACTGGGCGCCGGAGGAGGGCGGACAACGCTCTCTTCCGGCCCCCCTAAATGGGTCCAGGGGCGACGGACTTGGGGACGTCCGTCGCCCCCCATACATCGGACCCGAGGTGGTGGCGCGTAGTGTTCCATGCACGCCCCTCTAAGACGTCGCGGGGGGAGTCAAACACCTCACTCCCCCCCTCGACACGAGGAGAGGCCCGCCGTGGCGGGCCGGCACCAGTCGAGGGTCGCGGAAGTATCTGCGTTCCCGCGACCCCCGGCGTAGGTGTGAGATGGAACACCGGGGTGGTTTTTAGTCAGTACGAGTCTGACAGACCCCTCTGCCCGCCCCAGGGCGGAGGACATCGATGAGGATTTTCCACCCCGAAAAAAAAAAAAAAAAAAAAAAAGGAGTGGAACAGCATAGGTTAGTAAAAAAATATTTTAAAAAAGCTGCTTATACAATACTTAGTCGTTCCGTTTCGTGTCAGTTAACCATGCGGTCTTATGCAGTAGGACCAACTTTATTAACTATTTATTTATTACTAGCTTTTACCTGCGACTTGCACCTGTGTATGTCAGAAGTTATCTCACTACCGTACTACCGAGGTCACCGTCAAAGTCGAAAAAAATATTTCAATTAGGCACAAAAAGGCACTTTTGAACGTCAAAATTTACAAAAAATAATAATAATTGATTTTAGTCGCCCCTTCCAAAAGGTAGTTTTTGTATGGAGAAGAATGGGCACGAAACTCCACCGTTACTCTTTTAAAATGTTTTCACAATATCTTGTATACAATAATTACTTATTACATCTGAAGAAGATGCACCTAGAATAAGATTACTATACCACGATAGGTAAAAAGAATGAAAAATGAAGGAATGACATAAATTAATTATGTGATAGATGCATGGTGCTCACATATTTACAAACATTGTAAAATTATACGATATTCCTAACATTTTAACAAGTAATACTAATAATAAGTCAGTGTGTGAGTTCAAGTAATCACAGAATATAAAATCAAATATTAAAATCGGGGTTAAAAGTATCCTATGTCCTAATCAAAACTAATATGGTCCACGCTCCAGGTTTACCAGAGAGCTATGGAATGGAGAATTCTTGGTATTAAACTTGTGGACCGGGTTAAGAATACAAAAATCATCTCAATCACTAAAATAACTGATGTCACTCGAAAACCGGCCATGCTTAAATGGAATTGGGCTGGACATATCAGCCACATATCAGACGATCAATGGGCCAAACTTACGACACAGTGGGTCCCGCTTAATGGAAGACGACATCACGGCAGGCCGAGACGGAGCCATCTCCGTCTCGGCCTGCCGTGATCAGATCAGCTCTGGACAGAGAGAGATGCAAAGAGAGTAGGGAGGCCTTTCGCCAGCAGTGGAACATTAATGGCAATAAAAAAAAATATGTCCTAACCCAGGTCATGGTCTATGCCAAGGTCGTGTGTCAACATTCATGTCCATTCAGCCGTGAAAGGGTAACAGGAAGACATTTTATTTTTGCAACCCTACTTTTCGCAACCCGAATTTTGTTAGACTGTTGTACGCCGCTCTGGTTCGAAGCAAACTCGAGTCCAGTGCCTGTGTTTGGCACCCCTATAACGCGACCCAAACTCTGATGCAGGAAAAAGTGCAGAAAACTTTCCTTAGATGCCTCTTCCAAAGGTTATACCATTTCGTCCCGTATATGTATCGTACCAATTATCTTTTAGGGATGTTGGGCTTTAACTCATTGGAGGTGAGAAGAGGCTTTGGTCAACTCACTGTAGCCTGTAAGACCTTACGGGGACGTATCGACAGCCCAGAGCTCCATGGTCTTTTCTGCCGACTATTTGTGCCCGATAAATATATCGGATACCGTCAGAGCCTCCGGCACAATCTGTTTGCGCAACTGCTAGCCAAAACTGTAGCCAGAGCCGAATCCCCAGTCTGTCGTACTCTAAAATCTGCTGAATGCCCTTCTGGCTGCCAAACCTGAATGTGATCTGTTTTCAGATTAATGGATTAAAATTATGCGTATATGTTTGGTGTTCTGTGAGAGAAAGTATGCAAGAGAGTCCACTGTTCCATGTTAGTTTTAAATTATATTATTGTCAACGTAATTATTGTATCTATGTTAATTAATGTAATTGGTGTTGTACTGTTTTCATTAACTATAAATAAATAATTAATAAATTTATAATATTAGTACTGATTATACCTTCTTTCGAGTTTTCTTCGGACTCTTTCTGTTTCTGATATGACAAAGTTGCTTATCCGCTAGACCTAATTCCTAAGACGCTTCTTCTTTTATGATTAAATTAGCCTCTTCCATTTCTTGTGAGAGAGTGGTGGTCCAGTGGTAACGGCAACTTACGAGTTGTAGGTTGTGTGTTCGAACTCAGGACGGCGCTTTACTTTTTGCAAATAATTTCATCACCACTGCTCTCAACAAGGAAAACATCGTGAGGAAACCGGCATGTTTTAGAACCAAATTTCGAAGACATGACATGTACTAGCCTGCACTGGGCTCGTATGGCAGATTACAGCTCTCTCAAATAAAGGGGTCTGTATTACAGCAGTAGGAACAATATAGGCTTATTATGCTTATTCTATTATATATCCTTGTGTGGAGCTACATTTTAAGTTATCCAAAATATTTAAGCACTGAAAACCTTCCACCCTGTATTTATAACCGAAATTTAAGATAACATTCAGAAATCTTGTTATTTGAACATGTAATTATACAGTACCTGGACGACCGAACTCTGCTCTAGTGAAAATAGAGAATGCTCATTTAATAGTAGTATAGGCAAGTTCATACCAAACCATGTCACATAAATTCATGGCTGCCATGATAGTACATACTAATTCCATGCTGCCATGTCATTATTCTAAGGTAGCCATCTTGTTTTAAACTTTGGGCGACAGAGCTCTGCTCGGGTAAAAATACAGAGAAAACGAATTTTTCCAGATATGAGACCTAGCTAGATCAATTTATCGCCCCGTAAACCCCTATATTTCAACTTTCATCGAAATCGTTAGAGCCGTTTTCGAGAACGTGATTGCAAATATACATATCGTCTGCTTACTGCGAAAACATGATAAATGCACTTTTTTACAAAATTGAGTTATAAATGTAGTTATATGTAATTTTTTACGCGCTATCTACTGGTAAAACCGAATAAATGCTAGGTCCATTGGCTGCCGAGATAATGAGTTTGTAAAAGTGATATATACGCAAATTTTGAAAAAAATATACCAATAAAACATAATAAATAATCTTATGGCTTAAATCCGTTTCGGTTTATTCAGATAAAAAATAATAAATACGGTTATAGCTTTTTATATTTTATCATAATGGTAAGAATTATTCTGAGAAAAGGTCATAAACGCATTTATGATTATGAATCTTATAATTTAAACACCTTAACTATATTAAAGTTATTTATTCAATTTTAACAGTAAGATCCTTCTACTTGGTTTGCTAATTTCCCTACAGCAAAAACAAAATAAATGTCATTTATTCTTTTTTACCAGTAAGAACGAGAGCGATAGATCGCAGTTGTCACATTGCGTGCGCGCCTAGAAATAATTAATTTTAATGGTCCAAGAAGTTGTGTTGCGTAAGATCTCTTTGGGGGCTCATATTGCAAGGTGTATTCGATGCTACTCGGAAAAGAAAACGTTGGATGAAACCAGAACATGCAAATTGAAAAGTAAATATCGCGAAGAAAAGATGATCTGAAGGTTTTCCTTATTCTACGAAACAAAAAGAAAGCAGTGCTAAAATACCAAAAGATATTGACTGTGAGAAATGTTTCTATAAATGTAATTTTATATCTTCAGAGGAATCAAATTATTTATGTCGTCACTACTGGAGTTTGAAGTACCTATACCGAACAAAATGATTTAATTCTCGGTAATGTCGAACCCTAATATGCAATCAAATAAACATGTCAATATCGTGCACCAATACAATACATAGCGATCATTTGCTACTTCCTCTTTCTATTATATTCAAACACACAATGGAAGTAGATACTCCGAAGAGAGTTCTTGCTATTTGTGGACCAAAAAAACAGCGTTAATTCACGAAAAGATGTTTCTTTTTTCACAACGAAGCAGGTATGTCAGAAGTTTTTTTGTTATACGCTAGCTGTTTCTCCGGCTGTTGTGAATGATGCTGTTCGTAAGCGGAATGATACGGGGCTGTACAAGGATATTGACAAGAGAGGTAAACATCAACCCCCCAATAAGACTAATGAAGCTGATATGAACTTTGTGAAAAAACACATAAGTCCTTCCCTGTCATGGAACAACACTACATAAGGAAAACTGCGAAGCGTCTATATCTAGATGCATCGTTATCCATCATGAAAATGCATCAACTTTGTAAAGAGAAGTGCACTGAAAATAACCTACAGGAGAATATTTTGTAACCATTACAATTTCAGTTTTTTTGTTCCAAAAAAGGATCAATGTTTAACATGCTCTAATTTCAACAGAGCTAGTAATAAGAGGAAAAAGTAGTAATGATGAAAAGGGAATAAGAAGATCATTTAGCAAGGGAAGAGTCCTGTAGCTCGAAAAATGCGAAGGACAAAAAAAAAGCAGAGAAAGGTAAAGAGTTTTGTTGTGTAACATTCGACTTACAAGCGGTGTTATAGATACCTTCTAGACTGGTGGGACAGATTTGTGTCGAAAACTATGTGTTTACAATATCTGTATTTACGAAGCAGCGCTGCCAAACGACGCATATTGCTTTGTTTGGTGCGAAAGTAATGGTAAAAGAGGCAGTTCCGAGATAGGAAGTATCCTGCATAACTACCTTTCCACGTGCAAAGCAAAGAAAAATTCTGAGGTTTACTGCAATCCTGATTATGTAACAATTTTCAAACGAGCAAGATAGAAAGAACAATAACTGTTGGAGGTAATTATTACATGAAAACGCCCTACAAAACCAAATAATTTAAATGCAACGAATTTTATGATTTAATAAAATTAACCGATGAACAGTTTTCAATCGCTCAAAAGATAATGAGGAAATGAAGTGAAGTGGCTGAAAATAAAGAGAATATTGCATTCTCTTTATTTTCTCAAGGCAGAAAGTACAAAAAAAAAAAAAACTGAAATGTTCTTAAACATCGATGTTTCAAAAAAACGGAACCTACTCAACGTCTCGGTACTAGCGCTAAAAGACGCATAGATAACACTACGCCTCAGACTAATTCTATTATCTTAAAACACCTTTACCGGAACCCTTTACCCATAAGTGTAGCTAAAAAGAGAGATCTTCTCGGTTTATATACCTACAAAAAAAAAAAATCCTGAGGAATATCATGGTTGGTACTCTTCTTTACCAACTGTAACCGATCAAGTAGATCGTTTACCTGAACCATCGGTTGACGCAGAGTCATCTTAAGATTAAGATACTTTAATTAAAAGCCGTTTACCCCATAGGATTCGTCTTAAATAGACTTTGATTGTTTTTCAATAGTGATCGAAGTTTGATTGCCATAATTATGTGGTATGAAATAAAGTTGATTGATTATTAATACATTATTCATTTCTTATCGTTTCATAGATTATCTATGTAAAAAAAAAGTCGGTAATTAATCATCTAAAGTACCTTCTTTTCTTTATACAAAAGTTCCTAATAAGTGACAATACTTACACTAAAATTCTACAGGTAAAACAGGTTAAATGTATCAAAATTATCATTATTTTAGCGAATTTTGAATTAATGAATCTTTCCAATCAAGTACTTGGTATACATTACAATAAGCCATTATACAAAACTGAAATGAACTTATGAAATCATTTAATTCAGAAGATATATCACTTTTGTATAGTACAGGTAAAACATGATAAATGCGGTCCCCTTTAGATATAAATTTAAATTTATACAGTTTTCACTATTACCAAATAATAAATAAGAGTAAATCTTAAAAGAAGGGCAGTTAGTGCAACATTTTGCTTTAACAACGTTTTTTAATTAATGAGAGAAATAGATCAAATTAAAACTTAAACTTTCAAAAGTCATTTACTCAAAATGACAAAAACTGCATTTATCATGTTTTCGCAGTAAGCAGACGATATATAAATACAAATATTGCTCGTTTTATAGTATAGAATGTTAATCTTAAACAACTAAAATATTCGTATAGACGCTTGGTAATTACGAACTCAACTGACCCAGTTTGCAATTGCACTGGAAGATATTTAAACTCTTTCTTGGCCCGTTAGGCATCTGTCCCAGCGCCGGCGATTATCGAGAAGCGAGTAGAGCTAGCAACTAAAAACAAGTTGGCGAGCAGCGGGTGCGCGACGGTGACGATGTACTATTGAAGAACTTCATATCTGAGCAGTTTGAATACCAAATCCCGTGAACACGATGACCACATTGTCCAAACGGTGCATAGATATGAACTTCTTCGATGGCACCAAGCATGAGTCTCCCAGCGAAAGTTCTGCCCGCCAAGCGAGCGACGCTGAGCGAGTACTCTCTTTGATAGCTCTTGTCGTTGCAACAAACGAGAAGGTACTCCCTGGAGGTGTGAACAGTCGGATCGACTATTAATTATGTATCTCTTTCACTTACACGGGACCTACAATCTTTTGTACGTTTCTTGAATGTGAAAATCGTTGATACCTATTCGTGTCCTCGTTGGCAGTGTGACTGGTGCCTTAAAGTGGTGGTGCTAGTAACGATTACAATTTATCAAAGGCTTCTGCTTTAAACGGGTCAAAATAATTTATACGTTGACTCTAAGTAATGTGGAATTTTCTTTGTTTTCATAGTTTAATGTGCAAGGAGAATATAAATATAATATGAAGTACCTGGTCAACTGAGCTCTACTCGGGAGAAAATAGAGAATTCTCATTTAATAGTATATGATAGTTAGTCATACTAACTCCATGTATAATATATACTAATTGCCCTATTTGGCGCAGCCGTGAGGCACACAATACTATTTTGTTTTATTTCTGTTTTTTTTTTTTGGGTGAATATTGAGTGCCTTAACCTGAGTCAAATAAATTTATTTTCTTTCTTTCTTTTTTTTCTTTCTAATTTTATGCTGCCATGATGACAGGTACTTACTAATTCCATGATGCCATGTCATTATTCTAAGGTTCCCATCTCGTAAACTTTGAGCCACCGAGCTCGGGTGAAAATACGGAAAAAACGAATTTTCCCGGATATGAGACCTAGCTAGATCGATTTTTCCCCCCGTAAATCCTTATATTGCAACTTTCATTGAAATCATCAGAGCCGTTTTTGAAAACGTGATTACAAATTTACACCGTGACATTTTAGTCGTCTTAAAAAAGCAGCCCACTCCATGTATGTATCCAATGACTATTTTTTTTTTTTAAAGTTGGACATCCTGGTATACATTTATCCCAAATTTGGAACCCTTGATTGTGCGTGGCCCGACACGCACTTTCTTTTTGAGTAGATAGGGTGGCTAACGATCATGTGTAACACCTGATGAAACGTGGTCACTACTGTACAGTTTTCCACTGAAGATATTTGGGTCACTGCACCTGCGTTGCCACTCCAGAGACGATGCTTCAATGTCTCATGTTGTGCATTTTCATACCATAGTCCAGAAGGCCAATTCCTATGACTAAAAACGTTCTAAACCTATAGACCGTTCACTATAACTTGTCCCTTGTCGTCATGTTGGCACCATTGCTTGTCAAGCTTATAGATTCAATACTAATAGAGTTCAAAATGGTGACTGACAGAACAGTGCTGCCAATCGCATCACGGAACAAGTTACTATGTTACTATTAATGAACACACGAAGTCACTCAGCGAAAATCAATGACAAAAGCTTGTCAAAAATGAAGGTACTTTTGACAGACTGAGATTAAAATGCGAATTTTCTAAATACGGGAACTGTCCTTTGGTTTTCTCACAACATTCGCTCACCGCTGCCAGTAAGTCAAAACCTTTACGATCAGAAGGCGACTGCCGCCAGCGATAGGTTTACATTCGCTATGAAATTAAGTTAAATGGGACTGTTTGTGTACAAGAATGTTTAGTTAATATGCTACGTTACATAACATTGTTTGATAACAAAGAGCCCTGTATGAGTTTTCTGTTTATTTTTCAGTCTTTTATTTCAGTTTTCAAAGTCTTAGTTTATTTCAAAGTCATAGTATAGTTTATTTTTCTTTATTATGTTGTTTGTTAGCATTATATTAATTGCCACTTAGCCTATTCTATTTACGGAGTAAATTAGAAATTCACTCCGCACATACACGTCCGTTAATTTGTGACTGTCCAGTGATAAGTTAGCGGAGGTGAGTAAAAGTGACGATTTAACTAATTCAACTGGTGAAAACTTTTGGAGTTTGAATGCTCGTTATGACTGTCATAGACTTTCGAATAATACTCGACGGTGATAGTAATTAGTACTCTCCAAGACACGGACTCTCCTAGTCCTGGAGTGGGGACCGAGTATCGGCAAGCGTAGTGTGGGACGCAACCCAGCTAGATAGACTGACAAACTTAAAAAGGAGGAGGAAAAAGGACAGACTGGATGCCGAAAGTGGAGGACAGGGTAGAGAGGGCTATGTACAGCAGTGAACTGCGATAGACCGAGTTGATACACAGTGTGTGTTGTTTGATGGGGAAAGAGTTGTCAGTCATCCACGGACTGCTTAGGACGCAGATAGTCCTATCTGCTGGGGAGTTTGTTGCGCCACTTCTTATTCCCAGCTAAAGCACTAGGAAGTGGTGAAGGGTGGGCGTTTTGGAGGACTGTCTTATTTAATTTTGACGTTCGAAAAGTGCTGATTCTCAGCCTAGTTTGAATAAATGATTTTTGTTTTTTTTTTTTATATATGCCAGTGACCTTGAGTGGTTAGCTTGCGTGTTCTGTACTGAGTTCACACAACGCGTCGTACGTCCAGCCAGTAATAGGACTCGCCCATCAAGGAGCGCTGTCCCAAATTAGACGCATTATTAATATTACACTAAAAACAAGAGGTATTTTAATGATTATTTATTTATTTAATCAAGCAACAGATTTATTTACAAAATATGTTAGTAGAACAATAACACAGAAACAATTAGTGACATCACTGCTGCAAGGTGACAGGTCCAGTCAATACCTTGCAGCAGTGACTCACAAACGCACAATCTAGCCTGCTTGCTACCAAAGACAGGATGCTGTTGGTGCTGCCCTGCACCCTACTTACCAGGGATGCACACTGCTTCCGCATCACAGTATAGAAGCAGTCAACGTGAGCTTCAGCAAACATCCCTGATGCGCTGCAGTATCAAGGCAACCCCATCAGCACCCTGAATGCGTTATTATATTGAACGCAAAGGCGACCGTATGATTTCTGAGTATAATGAGCCCACAGACTGCAAGAGTAAAAAGTCGTGCAGTAAGCACTAAATAAAGTGCGCCTGACCTCCTTAGAGGCACGCCTAAATCTGCGGGCAATCATGTTAGCTCTCACACACAGCGCCCTCCGCTCCCTGTCAATATCCTCCTCATCTTTGAAGCCAGTGGTCAATAAGTGACCCAGATATTTAAATTTCTCCACCCTCAAATCAAAAAACACGTATTACTAAAAGATCATTAATTACATTATCTTTAAAAAGGTTTCAGAAAAATACGCTTGATAGATTTTGCGTGATTCTTTTTACTCGCGTAAAGTTAGGAATACACCATGCCAGTAATTTTCACAAAAGTATGCAAGTAGCTTGCATGCCATTGTCACATACACCCATCAGAAGTGGTTATGTGTAATGGCATGCAAGCTTCTTGCATATTTTTGTGCCAGTTACTGGCATGTGTATTCCTGGCTTTAGACATAATTAAACTAATTAATTACACTATATACACAATCTAAAACATTCCTATATTAAGTTATTAATAAAATGCTCTTCATTCACATATATTTTTTTCCAAATCAGTACCACTACACGTTTAGACGTGATTTTCAGTATACAATAATTAAAAATCGGTTATCGTCGCCTCAAGCCCGCATTACAAGTGATCTGCGCCACTATGACTTAGCCACCAAGCCCCTCCGTAACGCCCATCCTATCACAAAATGGATCAGAATGTAAAATAAAATTGGCACTATTAAAACACCACTCAACAATGCAGTTGTAATTAACTTCGCGAGATATAATCGCTTCGAGCGCCATAATAAGCCATTAAGGAAATGAGCTTGGGGCAATATTAATAACGTTAGATTAGATTTAAAGATTACCGTAACACTAAACCTGCCATATCTTAAAATTGCTTACTATATCGCGGGGAAGATGGAAAATATGGGCTTTTCGAATTGCATAGGTACCTACTATCGGTATTGTTATTGCTGCCGGTTATACGAGTACGTGTTATTTATCTGGTAATTAAATCGTGGCTGGAATTTGGATGGTCTAAATTGCTAGTTAAGAAAACCCCTAGTTAGTTGGTGAGAGTATTACCTAAAAACGGGAAAAGGGAAAAACGAACAGAGAAAATTACGGTAGTAAAATATTTGTGTGATTTTGTGTCATAAACACAGGGACATTTATATCCAAAGATCTTCGAGGCACATTGAAATAATTTACTCAACTTAAAATTGCTCAACATTTATTCTGAATTAAAATTTTATGAACATAAATAACCTGTGCCTAATAAATAAATCAAAATAACTATATAGCATTCTAACTTAACTACAATGGTCTTTAAAATGGTATGTAAACATTGTACGCATCTAGATTCCCTTTCTCGCCAGCTAAGCAGAAACCCGAACGGCGAGACATCAAATGTATTGGCATCGGTCCACACGTAAGGGAAAACTACATCGTAAATCTTAAATTCTACATTTTCACACTCCTGTCGCATGCTTCACCAAAGTAGATAGACTTTTGTGTACGAGCTTATGATAAAACCGGCCAAGTGCGAGTCGGACTCGCGCACCAAGGGTTCCGTACCATTAAACGGCAAAAAAATCATGTCTGTTGTATTGATTTTATTCTGTTTTTAGTATTTGTTGTTAAAGCGGCAATAGAAATACATCATCTGTGAAAATTTCATCTGTCTAACTATCATGGTTAATGAGATACAGCCTGGTGACAGACGGACGGGCGGACGGATGCTTGTGTTAGGTGATATCCGCTCTTCCACTATCATAAATAACAGGTATGCAATCGATAAACTGAACCAAGAATAATAAAAATAAAAATAATCTAATTTAAATTAAACAGAAAAATAAAGTAAAAAGGAAATACAAAATACAAAAGGAAGGAGCGCACTTGTGTGATGTGATGTATGAGAGTAGGTTTTGTTGTGTGCGTGTGTGTGTGTGTGTGCGTGAGTGAGTTGTATAAATGATATGCTAAGTGTGGGTTGAGTTTTAATTGCATTTACTTTAGTTGAGTTTATTAGTTTTAGGTATCCGTTTAGGTTTAGATTTAGGTTCAGGTTTGGATGTAGGTTTCAGTTTAGGTTTAGGTTAGCCCTGCGACAATGTCTTGGGATCTGCAGAAACCAGGCACAGCTTCCTCCACTAACAATTTCACTACCTCGGTCCTTTTAATTATTGGATAGGTTATGGAAGCGTAGATACTAAAGCCTCAATCTCGTCGTAGGTTTTTTTCGTTAGCCATTCAGTTAAAGCTATTTTACCGTCACGGAGTTTCAAAGGATAGATGCGTAACTCTTTATTCAGAAGGTTGTATAAGCGGGAAGATTGCCTTTCATACTGCCTCTCAGCAAAAACAGATCTGACAGGGACAGTTGGAGCAACTAAGTAGTTTCTCCTGCTACTGATACTCGTCTTTGCGGGATCATACGGGAGGGATTTGTGTTTTCTCAGGATAAGATGGAGTAGGTAAAGTTTTCTAACAGATAGGAGGTCAGAGGTTAGGTTAGGCTTTGGGTTGGGAATCTGTAGGGTTTAAAGAGCATAATCTTGAGGAGAGAACGCTGCGCCCTCTCAAGTTCCAGAAATTTCATTTTTGTTGTCCCACCCCAGCATGGCAAACAGTACGTAAGAACCGATTGGGCTAGTGATACGTAGACTTTCTGCAGAAGATTCTTTGAGGCAACATGTCGCAAAGTTTTAAAAGTCCAAATTAACTTCCTAACCCTTTTCATGATCAGTTCAGTATGCATGTGCCAGGACAGGCGCTGGTCAATCATGATGCCCAGGTATTTAGTATATTGTAGCCTATCAATCTGTATACAAGAGCAATCGGGAATTGGGGGGTTGGCACAGCAGTGGATCTAAATTTGGAAATCGGGTGGAGGTTGGGTATGTGCATACTTGGTGAAGCAAATGTAGTTGGACTTGGAGGCATTTAGCGTAAGGAGGTTACAATTGAGCCAGTTTGGAATCTTAGAAAGGCCTGTTTCAGCTGACCTTCTAACTTTTGACCAAGTCTTATCAGCAAAGACTATGGCAGTATCATCCGCATATGAGAAAATGCGACCTCCGTCGTCGTCGTAATACTCATATTGCACAGATAATTCATATAAATAAGGAACAATGTCGGACCGAGTACACTCCCCTGTCCGACGCCGTACGAAATTGTTTCTATTAAGCTAGTAAGGTCCCCTATTTTCACTGTTTGTTTGCGGTTATTCAGGTAGGATTTGAACAGCTCGAGAGGGGGCCCCCTTATGCCAATATTTTCGAGTCTGTACAGGTAATAGATTTCCGTTTTTACCCATTGGGTAAAGAACCCTAAAAACGACTAGTGTGTAAATGGCTGAAAGTCGCAGCTATTAGTATGTAGACTAATAGAAACCTACCGCAATGAAAAAAGGAAAGAGGTTGTCTCAATCACATTTTGTTAACTCAGCAAGATGGTAGTGAAGCTATCTACCCAGGTCCCAGAGTACACTAAACGAACATCTGCGAATATGATTTCACGTTTCTATTACCATAGAATTCCAATATAATACACTGTTAAGGCTGTTGTACTCGGCACGGTTCCTTTACAACACTGACGACCGTGCCTACACACGATCAATTAAACGTAGTTTTTCACAGCAAGAGTAACGTGAGCGAATAAATGGCCATAGTATGCAGTAGAGCATAGCTAGTACAAAATAAATTGTAATAATAATAATAATAGCCCCACCGCCGTATCTCTTACGTTGACGTCGTGGTGGGGCTTTCGCGCTCCGAACTCCAGGTCTATGCCAGTAGAGTTTTTTGCCGGAACAGGTCTGGGATGAGGAGCCAGTCCAAGAGAGATACAGAAACCCGCAGGGCAGCATGTGGCGAGCTGTTGGGCAGTAGCGACCCTCAGAGTGAACACTGACGAGGAATAGAGCTCCCACCTCTTTCTTGTCTTTATTGACCGGCTTGAGTGGAGATTCGCAAGAACAAATGTGCTCGGAAGAAGGAAGAATGCCAGTAAGATGCTGGTAGGGATCTTGACCGTACTTTCGGGATTGTGCTGATAGCCGTGTAATACCGCTCCACTCCTTATAAGCACCTCAGGACATGTTGCCCCCTTGTTGCTTCGACACTTTGTGCTAGCGACCGTTTTCGGGGGCCCATTATTGAGTGTGCAAGTCACCCCCTGCTATTTTACCTGTGTATTTTATATAAATATTGGTCAGGCAGGGGCCATAGTCTTTCCATAGTTCTAGATAACCAGTTCACTTAGCCACCCAAACCCATAATCTAAATTATTGTTTCCATATCTTGCAATAGTCCTGCACTAACTGGGGGTTGTCCTTGGGTGTTATGTACTGGATTAGTGCGTACAGAGATAATCGTCGGTTAGTGCCTCGTTTCATAAGACACGTCTAACCGGCCTCTGTGACTTGGTTTCGGCCCGTCGTACGCCTTCCAAAGGTCCGGGACCCTAAGGTCCCGAGAAATGTCAAAAACAAACTCGTAATAATAGTGTATAGATAAATGTTTTCACAAACATTTATACACTACTTACTAGCTTTTTTCCACGGCTTCGTGCACGTGGAAGTCAGATATTATCCCATGGAAACTTAATATCGGGATAAATAGTATCCTATGACCTAACCCAGGTGATGGTCTGCGCGTGTGTCAAATTTCATGGAAGTCTGTTCAGCTGTTATGGCGTGAAAAGGTAACTAACCGACAGGGAACTACTTTCGTATTTATAATCCTAACTAATATTATAAATGCATAAGTGAGTTTGTTTGTTTGTTTATTTGTTTGTTACGCTATCACGCTAAAATGGCGGAACGGATTTCAATGAAATTTGGCTCATGGGTAGACCATGACCTGGGTTAGGACATAGGATACTATTTATCCGGATATTCCCACGGGATCGAGACTTAAATGGGTGAAACTGCGGGGCGCGGCTAGTGACTACTATCCCACCAAAACATTTTCATGGAAAATGTTGCCAAGACGAGACCATATGGCTCGCACTGTCAAAAAGTTATCAGATCTCATGTATAGCCAAGATTGATTAGATAGATAGAATACTCTTTATTGTAGACCATAAAATTACAGACATAACTACAGATATACACATCCACATATTTTGACTAAGGTGTAAAATTTGTGAAGTGAGGGCTTGTAGAGTTAGGGCGTGTAGAGTAAGAAGCTTGGCTCTACATGAGATCTGATAACTTTTTGACAGGGCGAGCCATATGGTCTCGCCTTGGCAACATTTTACATGAAAATGTTTTGGTGGGATTTCACTTCTTTTTGTAAGTTGCTTATGACAATATTTTTACCCATACAAACTTCCATTCCCTAATTTAAAGGGTGGGGGGTGACTTATCAAAAATGATTTACTAAAATATGTAATTTATTATTTATAACAAAGTCCCTGTATTCATTTTCAAACCTCTAGCATCAAAATTTGCGGAAGTCTCATACAAACTTCAAGCCCCTAGTTTAAGGGATTGGAGAGCAAAAGTTCCAAGCTTTACAACATATTTGTTGTTTGTGTACTATTATTAGCTTAAATACCAAATTTCATCTTTCTAGGAGTTCAGGAAGTACCGTAAGAATTTTGATGATCATCAGTGCGTCAGTGACGAAATCGTTTTTTTTAGATATCAATAAAATCTAAAGTATAAGAGCTATACAATTGAAACTTTACATGTTTAATAAATCTACTATTGACACCATATCTCGAGAATTTTGTTTATCTAGTACAATCCAAATCCAAGTTATGAGGGGTTCAAAAAAATGACGAAGCGCTTCGAGAAAAGGTAGGCAGTGCTTGCGCTTCGCTTGACTTGTCTTGGCGGAGGCACTACCGTGCCCCCAGATAATTATTTATGTATACGGATAATAAGTAATTAGCATCGATGATCAGTGCACATCTAGCTTTTACAAGTCAAAACTATTCATAGTTATTTGAAAACACTACACATTACAGACTGCCTCGTTGGTATAGTGGTCGCATGCGCAACTGCCGAGTATGCGGTCCTGGATTTGATTCCCAGATCAGGCACAGTGATATTGGGTTTTTAGAGGCTCGCCCCCTATTACCTGGGACTTAAACATAACTGGCAAAAGGTGTAGGTACCTACTATGGTCATACTTCTGCCTAACCCTTTGGGAAAATAAGGCGTGATGTTATGTTGAAATCACTACGAAAACATGCACGTAGGACCGAGGTAACATTCGAAATTGACACGTCTCATAAATTCCAACGGACACTTAAAAAAAAAACCTATCGCAGGACATGCATGTACACACACGGCTTCACATCAAGCTATACATTTCTAGTATAAGCTGATCTCGCAATGTACGGAAATCTTATACAATGCGAGATCAGCGTAAACTGGAAATGTATAGCCGTGTCTACATGCTGACAAGTAAATGGAAGGAAAATAAACATGTTGTAGCAAGTCACCTCGAGCTTGTCAGGCCCAGTTAGCTGCTTGATGTATGTTCCCTTTTATACACTTGCGAACTAACTGCACAGCCGGACAGGGCCGCACTTGGGTCGAGACTTGTAGAGGTCTGTAAGTCCATTGTAGATATTGGGTTAAATGTTATGACGCTTTTGTTAAGTGTTTTGACTTTTTTAGGGTTCCGTAACCAAAGGGTGCCAATCGGAATCCTATTACTAAGCCTCCACTGTCCCGTCTATCAGTCTGTCTGTCTGTCAGTGAGCTGTATCTCATGAACCGTAGGTAGACCGTTGAAAATTTGACAGATTATGCATTTCTATTGCCGCTATAACAACTAATATAAATATTAAATAATCTTAAAAAAATATGAAATAGGGGGCCATAAAATTTGACAGTTTTAGATCATTTTTTTACGAACTCTATCTCAACAACTAAACAAATTAGGAACTTAAAACTATAACATGAATGATGATTACTGTTTATAATCAACAATTTTTTTTTTTTTAATACTATTTATATTATTACTAAAACCATATTCATAAGGTATTTTATTTAAATATGGGTGATTTTCTGCAGCTGCAAAAATAATTTTGTAATGCATAGTATCATTATGAAATACGTAATATTTATTTGCGATTTTAAAAATTTCAGATAAAAAATAATAAAATCTTCATTTAGTATTTTCATTTATTTAATAAATATATATATATAATAAATAATGTACGGTGGAACGGAACCCTTCGTGTGCGAGTCCGACTCGTACTTGTCCAGTTTTATTTGTAGTTATTTAGTTTTTTAAATAACTACAAATGAAATGAACACGGACACGTGGAGCGGAGTTGTGTTGTAACGTATCAGATCATAACATTCAATTCAATTTATTCTGGAAAAATGCACATTGTGTTTGAAATCACAAATAAATAAATAAAAACACGTTCATTAAATCTATAAAAATAACACATTCATAACATAATACAATAAATTATAGAAAATAATAAAATAAAAATAAATTCAATAACAATCCAAATTAAACATTTAATACGATAAAAAATTCACTAACATTACAAGCTACTACTTATTAATAATACCCAGTCTCAAATTAACCTTTTTTTTTTTTTTAATGTCATCGGCTATATCGAATACAAACATTTCTCCAATAGGAACTCTTCTGAGTCTTGACTTAAATGAGCTCTTGTAAATTATAATAGCTTTTAAGTCCAATGGCTACCTGTTAAAAATCGTAGTGATTGGTTCGTGTATGCGATTTTTTTAAAATGATATATTAATTGATTGATGGATGGATTATTCCCTTGCCAGTAGAATATTTTTAGAGAGTTGTCTCAAAATCTAAAGAATTTTTTTGCCATTTTATCTTTGACCCACGCTAAGCTACACTTCCGTTGAAATATTGTTCCGTAATCCGGAATATTTTTACTAATTTGAATGGCAAGGGAATAATCCATTATTGATCAATATTCCAAATTCATTTGGAAGTTAACTATCCGATCATTATTTATGATAGAAAGAAATTCTTTATTTTTCTTTAAAAAGTTATATAGTCTTTAGGGCTCATGGGATATTAAACTAACAGAGCCGTGAGAAGAAATGTCAATTTTTACTTAGTCTTACGTGCTCTAAGTGAAATGTTTTTCTGTGTGTGTTTTTGAGTATAATTCCTAAAGTAGCTGCAAAATTATTACTAACAACAATATGGATTTATTTTTTTTATTAAATCATTTTTACACGACTGCCCAAAGAGCAGTGTAAAGTTTTCAAGGCTCATGTTTATTTATTAACCTGCACACCTATTTCATTAGTTGAATGTTCAGAGAAGCAAAACCTCTTGCATTAATACCTCTCGCAAGATAGGGTTGCCACTGTACTTCCAGGAAATTGGACGGTGCAGTGCAATAATTGGCTTATCCTTACCTGTGTCGGGCACAATACGTACAACCACCTCTAGGGACGAGATAAGCTCTTAATCTCGCAGTTATCGAGCTTGCCAAGATGTTAGTCTCGGAATGAAATGGTCCTGTTTTCTGCTTCTGAATTAATCTTGTGTTGGAAATGCATGTGAGTGTTTTTGTTATACATTTTATTCCTTAGGCATTTTTGCATGACAATATTCATCAAATACAACAAGTATAAAAAAACCATAACAAAACATTGTAATGTAAAAACTTAATTGTGTAGAATGTAAAAATTTTGTCTCTTTATTACATTTTCTTTTTTGCCTACAACCTTTTAGTATTTTTTATATGAGATAAACAAAATTCATAAACATGACATGTCATATTATTAAGTTACATTTTAATAATTAACGAGGCACATCGCCAACTTCCAAACTCCGGGCTGTTACTAAGAAATTCCCAATGGAAAAACCCAAGAACACTTTTCCCGACCTGGGAATCGAACCCAGAAGCCCACGCTCAGTTGGTCCTGCGCCTGATCTCTCTCCGGTCGCGTCGGATAGCCGTTCCATGGGACTATGACAGTGAGGGAAGAGAGAGTGCACCTATGTCTGCGCACACACTGGTGCACTATAATAATCTCCCGCCCCGAAAGCTAGTCTCCGTTGAGATTGGCCACCATGGCCGAAATATGGTCTGAAGGACTATAATATAAATAAATATAGTATATAAACAACAACTTTAACTTTCGGCATCGACACCGGTCAGTTTTTACAAAGAGGAACCTTTTCACAATGCGTACCGTATCCAACAGTATTACTTTATTTGTTGATACCTACACTAAATGGTGGTCAACACTCAAAATGTTAACAAAAAGCGTTCTAATAATACATCAATATATATATATCAGTCAATAGATTGAAGTTGACAGATCTAGATCTAGGTTTTTATTACGATATATTGTATTTAGTGACTTTCATGCCAGTGTGCAGTGGGTTTGTTCAATTTCATATTGTTTCCATTTGATTGTAGTGTACGCAATATCATATTCGGCTTGGAGATACCAGGAATTTAATATTATTTAACAATAGGTACAGTTCCTATTACTTGGATGTTGTGGTTCTGTTGAATATAAGCAAAATAGACTGCATATTGCTAGTACTAGGTATTGAATAAAACTTGAAACTTACTGCTAATTGAAACTGCCTTTGGAGTGTAGTACACCCTGTAACAAAGGAAAATAAGATTTAAATATGATGACATACTCGTATGTAAGAAGGGATATTATGAACAAGCAACTTTGGTTAATGAAAAACGTTTGCAGTAGAATAGTTTTATATTTCTAGCTATAACAAACACAACGTGCCGTCGACCCGGGCCTGGTCCTTACCGGATGACGAGCTACCCATTGCTCACCGTCCGCAAACCCGTGCCTACAGTGGCCGGGAATCGGCTTGTGATTCCCGACGCCCAGAGCGTCTCCTGCGGTGGCTAGAGGCGTGAGGGCGCGAAATTTGCCTCTCCTTCACGAGCACTACTGCTTCGCAGGAGAAGGTGTCGGCCTCCCAAGTTATTGCTCCCTCATCTTTATTATTTGAGGTAGTAAGAGACAACCGATGAACGTGTTTTTCCAACACAAAAATGCATTAGCAAATCATCTAATAATAACCAGTCTTGGCAAACAGATCGGTGATGCATTTTGGTAAAAATTAATACCATCCACGAAAATATACAAGTGTCTACGTGAATTTTAAAGCGTTTCCAAGTCTGCCACGAGCCTTAAAAAGCCCATATAGTTGAAAAATCACGTCGATAAATTTTAATCCTTTCAATCAAAGTCCACAGTCCGTCCCTGCACTTTCAACCCTCGTCATCTGTCGTAATGGCGGATTAAGTGGTGTTTTCCCGTGATAAATATGTTCCCAGTAAAAAATACATTAAGTTTTCCGCACATAATTGCGTACGGGCATAACAAAAAGCTTCTGTTTCAGTTGCACAATTCTACGAATCGTCCTGCAGTGAAAAATATAATATTTTTCCACACGAGTGGTTTTCCCGACTAGCGAGTTGTAAGTCGTGGGTTGGAACCGAAACTGGCATTTTACGTTGTGTAAATAATTTCATCAGCACTGCTCTCAAAACGGTGAAGGGAAACCGGTATGTCCTAGAACTAAAAATTCGAAGACATGTGACATCTACCAACCCGCACTGAATAGAGAGGCCTGTGACCTAGCAGTGGTAACATAAACTGATTATGTTACAAAAAGTTCTTGTTACAGTTGTACTGTCGAAATCGTCCTGCGGTGAAAATATTGTATTTTCCCACTCGAGTTGTCGCGATGTACTTGGCGAAAGCTTCTCTGCTAAGGCGACTAAGGGATTACATGAGTGGACAGCTGTATATATTTACCACATTTTATGTGTTGTGGTAATTTTGTTGCTAGGTGGAGTAGGTATTATATGATAGGTACCAAATTAATGCTGCCGCGTGTGTGGCTTTTTCAGATTTTTCAAATTTTTGGTTTTTAGATAAGCATTAGATTTATACCACCCATGAAACTGAAGGATGGCACTAAGATGACGTGTCACAATGTCAGTATAATGTTCGCAAGTAACTGCAATACCGTTGACAATGCTTGGTCATGCTTGGTTAGTTGTTGGAGTTTGCAATTTTCACTTTGACCGCTAACTGGAAAAACAAACAAGGTTTTTTTTATGAGGTAATCTAACTACGCCTCCGGAGAAAACAACCATGTTATTCAGCCTACATTTTATTCAAACTTATACACAAACAGCAAAATCTCTAAAGTAAATACACAGCCAACACTTCTAGCTTTATTTTTATAAGCAATATATAAAATTGAAGCGCTCTCCATCAAAACTAAAATATTTGCCCAACAAAATAAAAGCAAAAATATGCGCGTTTTAACGCTGTTGGGTTTTTATAAACAGTCTTATTAAATGTACAATAAATTAGAACAAAGTTTGTTCTGTCTGAAGTAGAGTAATATTGTGCTTTAGTCAGCGCGCGACTGCTAGTCACTGCGCCGGGCATGTGAGCGGTGAGACGGGGGTGGTAGACACAAACTCAAACTCAAAGCATTTATTTCAATTAAACCATTTACAGGCACTTTTGAATTGTCAAGGGGTCGGTCAGTCAAAATTATGAAGCTAGTTGCCCATTCCAAAGCGTAGTAGGTACCTATGGAGAAGAACGGGAAAGAAACTCCACGGACACTCTTTTAAATAAAAAAAATTGATACAAAATATTGGTTACATCATTCATTTTGAAATTATGCATGTGAGAACAATGTAATAAGACGTGCACGTTCGTAAAAGCGTCCGTAACAAAAAGAAGAAAAAAAGAATCATTCAAAAACTTAAAATAAATTAAAATAAGCCATAGCAGGTAAGAGATGACTAGTCCCAACTGACGGCGCCCGTTCACGAACATGACGCATGAATCAGCACCATTCAGCTCAACCATTTCGAAGGGAGCTAAATGATCCAACACACACGCCACCATCCGCGAGACATTTGAGTGAGCATGACATACTCACAGCCGCCAGGGCACATTCAAGTCAATGAAATACTACATATTACCCGGTAAATGGTAGCTCACAAAGGCCAAGCTAACACAGTCTGCCAATTTTGTCAATGGCGCCGTCCTCCGTCATACCTCAGGCGGTGACTAGCAGTCGCGCGTGGATTATAGCACAATATTCCTCTATTTGGATTAACTAATTCACGCAGACTATTCTTGACAAGTGTACAAGATAAGGTCTGTTCTAAAAGTATATGAAAAAGTGTAAACAGACACTGTTCAGGTTAAACTCTTAAGCAATCCCGAAAGAATTAGTAACTCATTCAACTGTATTTAGTAGTTTCACCAGGAAACTCATCAAGTTTTCAAAGAATTATAAATTGTTTGAATAACATGATTAACTTGTAATTGAAAAATCATCGACAAAAATTTATCTAATAAAATAAACCTCAATTGTCAAATTAAAACTTAATTTAAAATTACAATTTCGGGTTATACTATCCAAATGATTAAATAAAAGCCCTCAATTTGTAAGTAACTCTACAAATTGGCATCCACAGGGAGCACAGGTACGTTTTCTGACACATTTGTTTACATTCTCACCTGATAATTTTGGAACAGACTATAGAGCTACACGTCAAGCTCACTAGCAGGAGGAATGACAGGTTTGAAATTGACATTAGTCATTTCACTACGGCAAAGCCTATTACCTTACCGAAAGCGGCTGTCGCGCAAATACGCGATCACTTACCTAAATAATGACGCACTTCGCTGATCGCGCGACTACGTCATTGGTGCCGATTCTCTCGGACTAAACTAACTAAACTATCACTAAAATTCCTTACTTTTGGCTATGAGAATCTTAACGCTATTCTGTAGTAAAAAGTCTCTAAATTTTAAAAATATTTTGACACAACTAAATCGAATTTGACAATTGCGACTCCACGTGGTACATACTTGTTTGCCCTACCCCGTGAATTTTTTTAGAGCCGGAGGTGCGCAATGGGGGCAGCCTCGACGTGTTTTTTATGGAAATTTTCACTTTTTGTATGGAAAAAAAAATATTACCTACGTGTTGAGTATTAGGGGTATAAGGGTTTTATAAAGGGGGTCGAAATTTACATTATTTTTGCGATAGGACAGACCATTTTCGAGATATATGCAAAAGAAAAGAAAAAAATCCAGTACAGTACTGTTTTTGCACCCGAAGTCGAGATGTTCGTGTGAATTTTAGTTCATGACAACTAATAATATTCCACACCATTTTCAGTGGCGATTAAAAATAGTCAGAATTAGTTAGAAAATTAAATTTTTAGGTGATAACGTCAAATTCAGAATAGCAAAATTGTCATTTTCACTAAATTAAAATCTCAGTACAATCTTAGTGCTGTCAAACTAAAATATAGTTAAGTTGTGCCACTTTAGTCTATTTCAGAATGGAAAATCATCGTTTGACAGGAGTAAACTAAATTTTGGTGATTTTTAGTTTAGTTTAGACGCATTTGTGACAAGAGATTCGGCACCATTGTCAAATAAATGAGCGTGACGATTACATGCTCGTGCGACAGGACGCGGCCTATTAGATCACCCTGATATAATAGAAGGAGCTAGAATAAGAGCGTCCCTCCCCTGCCTTTACATTCTAGAAATATGCAATTTCGTTACAAATTACCAATACTTTTACACGACAAGAGAAAACATACAGTCAACATATACATTACGCCATAAAAATAGGCTAAACAAGTACACTAGTCATTTCAATTAAAATATATAATAAATTACCAGAATTTATTAAAAAGAACAAAAATTGAATACATTTATAAGTAAATTAAAACAATTTAAATGCTATTACATTATCAATGATTATTTTAAATGACAAATTTTAATTTATTGTTTTATAAAATAATAATTACAATAGGTATACTCGTATATGTAGAATAATAACAACTAGGTAGTCAAAATAAAAAGCCCTCTTCCACTCTCCTACTTTGCTGTGCCCGACGGGGTCCACAATGATCATATTTTTGTAAAACCTACCACCTAAGTTCACATGTGGAAGCAATAAATGTATTGAGTATTGAGCGTTTATCCTAAAAGTTGGCAATGTCGCAAGTAGCTGTCAAAAATGTACCTGTTTTAATTAATTTGGCAATATTACTGTATGGAAATAATGAATTGCAATTATAACAATGAATTTGATGTTGTTTGTACCCGTTTTAGGTGTAAAAGGCTTTTAAAAAGTTTCCAAATACCTTTTTTTAAATCTAAAACTAAATATTCGGTGTTTCGAATAATTAATTATTGCATTTCATTATCAATATTTTAGTTCGCTAGTTAGCCACATTTTTTATTTCCATACAGTAGTAATATTGCCAAATTAATCAAAACAGTAAAATATTTGACATCTATTTACGACGTTACTCACTTTCAGAATGACCGCTCTATTATATTTTATCTGACGAGAAAGAAGCCCTCTTAAACAAACTGCGATAAAGTTGGCCTCATACTCTTCCCAGTAAATTCCGTCCACTCTTAAACGTTCTCAAAATATAAATTCCGTTCCCGCACTCTGTGAAAAAGTTATGTGAAAATATTTCCATCGCTTCGTAACACATGACAAAAATTGCGGCGGATACACGATTAAATCCTTCCAGATAGCCGATTAACTTCTCAATTACAATATGGAACGCGCCACAATGCGTTTCCAACGCGCATTCATGTCAACTTGCCCAATGAGGCGTCAACGCGCGGAATATTTAAATCGACCCGCGGTATATTGGCGATGTGTTCAGGGCTGGCAGGTAAGAATTGTGGAAAATTTAAGATACTTATTGATATATGTGTTTGTCCAGTGATGATCATGATAGGAGAACGATTGAGGACCTCTAAAGGCAAAGGATACTAAAAAGGTTAATGGTAGTTTAGTCATACTGAGAAGGTCATCTCTGGCAAGTGATAACAGGCATAGAAAAAAACGCCTGAAAGTTTGGCACTCGGCCTGACTAAAGAATGTAGGGGTTTATTTATAAAACTTTCTAACAGTTATGAGACGTTTAAACGTCATAAATGTATACAATCGCTAATTACTACTTAATTTTAAGCAACGTTTATAAATAAAGGGGTTAATGTTATAATATTAATACCACCAACTGTTCCATGCATGATGGGTTTCATAATTCATTCAAGAAAGTAATTTCCCAAAGACGATGTTAAGGATCTCTCAAAACAAACATTGTTCCTATTTTAATACTGGGATAAACCAACATTTCTTTCCGACCGTATCCATTTGTAAACCAATCTGCCTAGCCTTTTCCCAATTATGTTGGGGTCGTCTTCCAGTTTAACCAGATCAGATGCAGTTGAATACCTGTATTTTACATGGAGCGACTGCCTGACCTCCATAACCCAGTTACTGGGTATAGATAGTGCAATCCACGACGACGCGCCCCACTCCGCTCCGCTCCGTACTAAAGTACAACTTACAGTACAGTAATCGCGGAGTGGGGCGCGTCGTCGTGGATTGCACTATCTGTAACATTAGTAAGACTGGTTGTCAGAGTTTTGGCCAAACTACGCTTAATGACTTTTAAAGGTCTACGTACGAATGATATCCGGGACTAACGGCGAGGCATGGAGTGGTGTCAATATTAGTAAGTATTGGATGGTCACCTATACACAAACGAACCGAGGCAAGTGTAGCTTAAGATCGGTCGACCCGTGCGGCTGTTATCATTTTGCTACGAGCCCCTCCGTTGAATCTAGTTAAAGATTCTGAAAAATTCTTGACAGCCCTATTCCCGCGATATGCCATCATTGTAGTAATCCACGATGTGTAGTATAAACGGGGATGGCTGACATTTGGCGTAGTGCGTGAACGCCGCGTATGGAATACCAATACGTACCAGCTGGTATGTATCTATCATAATGATATACCTACTACTAGTTTGGCTTTTGCATACTGACTATAGAGTATGTTATAGTTTCGAAGAAACAGAACTTAACTTTATTTTTTATTTGTAATGAGTATTTTGATTTTTATTTTAACATAACTGCCGAAATACACTCATCGGGGATTACAGGCCATATTTTTTTTTTACAAATATTTGTATGAAATGAAATGAATAAATTGGGCGCATCACGCAGTAACTTATCTTACAAATACCGAAGATTTTCAAATTGATTAGAGCCCACTATCTTAGCGTATCCTATCCTATACTATTAAACGAGCAATATTTGTATATATGTCGTGGCCAGCTAACCTGGGCCTTACCGTTTAAACGTCAACGTCTAATGATATGTCAGTCGCGTGGCCATATCATTAATGTAGGGTATCCATGGTGTAAGGTGTATTAAAAATAGCCACGTAACTGCGACCAACTTGGAAGTAGCGCTCGCTCGGCTCGCGCGCGGTTGTTCACAGTTCTAACATTTTTTTTTTGTTATTTTCGTTTAAGGGGGGAAAACCTCATGGATGTCCTCCGCCCTGGGGAGTGGTCTGTTAGACTCTTACTGACTAATACCACCCCGGTGTTCCGTCTCACACTTGCGCCGGGGATCACGGGATCTAATGCAACTTCCGTAATCCCCGGCTAGGGCCGGCCCGCCTCTGCGGGCCACCTCGAGTTAGGGGGGAGTGAGGTGTTAAACTCCCTCCTTACATCATAGAGAGACGCGCGTGGAAAAACACTACGCGCCACCATCTCGGGTCCTAAGGAGTAGGTGGCGACGGATTTCCCCAGATCCATCGCCCTGGACCCATTTAGGGGGGCTGGAAGATGGCGTTATCCGAAGCTAGATCGGGTTAGCGGAAGCAATCTCCCGGTCCCTTTCCGCATCCTCTTTCTGCGAAATGACTGTTTCGTAGAAGGATAACCACCGCGTCCCAGGACTCCTCGCTGCCAACCATCGAGTAGACAACGGCCGGCAGCGACAGGTCACTGCCGACACCTGAGATGAGGGCACGGCGCAGCTCCTCCCAAGCTGCACACTCTGCCAGCGTGTGCCGTGCCGTGGCCTCCCGACAGTGATTGACACAGTGGTGACACCGAGCGTCCGGCTCCCTGTTTATGCGACAGAGGTACTTCCCGAAGCAACCATGCCCTGAGAGCACCTGCGTCACCCGAAATGACAGGGAGCCGTGCCTCCTCCCGAGCCAGCGCTCGAGCACTGGCCGGACCACCCCGATGGTGACGGGGCCGTCGGTCGGGCGTGAAAACCCGTCCCGCCATTACGCCACCAGGGCTGTGCGAAGCTGTGACCGACGCAGGTCCAAATGTTGCTGCGTCAGCCACTCGCCTCGCGCCCTCAAGTCCTCGCGCCACCGATACATTGACGCGAGTACCTTCGCCTTGAGGTCTCAGGGCGGCCATCTGGCCAGTACACAAGCCGCCTCGTAGGAGATTGTGCGATACCCCCTGATGACTCTGACGGCCATCGCTCGCTGCGGCTTCCGCAGAACAGCGATGCTGCCAGCCGTCAGGTCAGCCACCCAAATTGGGGCTCCATATAGGGCCATCGATCGCACGATCCCACACAGACGGCGCTTGGGCCCCCCAGATTGAGAAGCAGCGTTGACAGCGCCCCAGCCGCACCCAACAATTTGGGCGCCAGCCGCTGGAAGTGGGGGCCGAAATCCAACCGGCTGTCGAGCACCAATCCTAAGTACTTCATGGTGGACTCGACAGCGATTCTAGACCCTCCGACCACGATATGTGATCCCAGCGACGGTGCGCGCTGGGGGCCCTGAAAGGCTATGGCCTCCGACTTGTTGAGGGCCACCTCCAAGCCTAGGCGCCGTATGCGGGTCACGACCTGTGACACCGCAGCCGTCGCCAGCAACGCTGCCTCCCTGTACGAGCTCCCCCGGGCCGTGACCAGCGTGTCGTCCGCATAACACGTCAAGTCCACGCCCAGCTGGAGTTCGCCCCTCAGCACCTCGTATCCGATGTTCCACAGGAGCGGTTTCACGACCGAACCCTGTGGAACGCCGCACGACTCACAGTTCTAACCTAACCCAGTTGGTCGGGGTGCCACATAAGTAGCGTTAAGTATTAGGTACCCAATGGAATCTCAATTAAGGCCATTCGATCTGAGAGTTAAGAGAAAGGTGATAATTAGTGACGAATTCTGGGATTTTTTTAAAAATACTTAAAAATTGGGTTTTCTCGAATCCCATTTTTTTTTTGCCTCGGGTTTATAAAGTGCAAATGAGTCAGACTATCACTTTCTAGAAGGAATACGTCAAATTACAAGTCAACCTGTATACATGGAATTAGTATGAACCATCCTATACAATTAAATGAGCATTCTCTATTTTCACCCGAGCAGAGCTCAGTCGACCAGGTACTACTATTAAGTGAGCAATATTATTACGTTCCCGAAAACGGCTCTAATGATTTCGATGAAAGTTGCAATATAGGGGTTTACGGGGTGAAAAATCGATTTAGCTAGGTATCATAAATGTGGGAAAATTGTTTTATCTATTTTCACAGCCGCAGGAATATGATACAACGTTAGTATACCTGGATGATATGCTTATCTATTTTCACCCGAGCAGAGCTCTGTCGACCAGGTACTCAGAAAATGAAATAAATACACCTTGTTTAAGTTCAAATACAGACATCATTTAAACTGTCATACTTTAAAACATTAAATCGGTAGTATTACTCTTTACAACTGCAGTAAGTACTCAAATGTTATAATACAGCAATAACGAGGATTTAAAGATGACTATAAAATACAAACTTGCTTAAACTAACCACCAACAATTCTATTAGAATAGCGGTCACGCGAACGGAACTGCGGGCAAATGCTTGTATTATTATATGTTCGGGCAAAATTCAGGCTACACTGCCTTACTTACATGATTTATGCCTCGTAAAAAGCAACTGTAAGTAAGCGATGGAAATGCATGTTTGATAATGTCTAGAATATGATTTAAAATTCAGATTTTTGTAATAAATATCCACGTTATGAAGAAACAGCATTGAAAAAGTAAAAATGGGATGAAGGGACTCTTTATGTCTTCATTTTCACTACCTACGTGGCATTATTTTGTAACGCCGCCATCGGAGTACAGTCCTCGCTTATGCCATCCACATCAAAAGACCCCGGCCAAAATGTTTGAAAAAAGCCGTTCGGCGAATTTAGCTGAAATTTTGGTACAATATAGCCTATAACATGCTGATTAAACGTCTATATGGGCGCAACAAAAAATAATAGGCAAAGACATAGCCGTTTTTATGTTGAAGTCAGGAAGATGGTTTTTTAGGGTTCCGTAGTAAACAAGGAACCCTTATAGTTTCGCCATGTCCGTCTGTCTGTCTGTCCATCTGTCCTCGGCTTAGCTCAGAGACTCTTTGTACTAGAAAGCTGTAATCACACCGACAAAGTGGTAAAATAAAATCATAAAAAAATGTTTTGGGGTACCTCCCCTACAAGTAAAGAGGAAATGTTTTTTTAATTTTAGGATTCAGGTATCGGTTAGCGAAATATTAAGCTTTAAAGTGCAATTTTTTGTTAGAGTCTTGTGCCCCCCGCCAGCTAGATGGTGGGTTTTGGTATGTGAAAAAATTCACAGCGGTAGTATATACGAGTATAACGAAATTAAAAGGAAAACTATCACAGCTAAGTAGGCAAAGTTACCTGTTAAGTTAACGAGTAATAATCGACCAACTTAGATTTGCGGTTGCTAAAACAACAACTACAAAGTTAAGTTTGTTCTAGAGATAAATTCATCCCAACTGCGGAACCCTTCATTGTGCGTGGTCCGACACGCACTTGCCCGGTTTATATAAATGAAAAGCATACACATCAACCACATCAAGTTTCAGTTCATATTTTATGGTTTAAAAACATATTTCTAAGTTTATATACCATGAAGGGGTAGGCATGTTTTACGTGTATTTACAGAGTAGACAAGTCGTCTGACCGAAATTTTTATTTATTTATTTTATTTTATTGAATATAAAGGTCCACTCCACTTTTTCTTCCAACAAAAATGTCTCACATATAAATAATTTTTAACACTGAATCAGAAACGGCAAGTACTTTATATGCCCATAATAACGTCCATATTATGTGAATAGCAGCACTCAGCAGTAACAATAATTTGCAGTTATTTTATAATCCATCTACAAGCATGAAAATACATTAATTTCCAAACACAGAGAGGTTTTCTATAGCCTTTTATCATTATGTATATGGCAGTTATGAATTAAAAATGTGAAGCAATTTACGTTTTCAGAGTTCTGCAGTCTAATGGCACATACGAAACCCTTATAATTCCGTTATGTGCAAAATACGAAAATTTCAAGACATTGTGACATCTACCAACCCCCACTGGCCCGCGTGGTAGATTACAGCCCACTTGGAGCTAATACTGCAGATTAGGTTTACCTGGAAATAGTATTCATCGCATTGTGGTATACCGTACCGTAATCCATTACGGTAAGAAGTAGACTTCGATGCCTCACATAGAGCAAGTTAACAAAAAAAAATCGAACATTTTTGTCACAGCCAATTGTACAGTTTTGTGAAATTGATTAGTTAGCTTACTTGATATCGTTATTATTTTAGTTAACCTAGATAAATAATTAAATAAACTCTGACAATAATTTATATCTGTACAACATCTTTTATGCATCGAAGCCTCGTCTCAAACTCAAACTCAAAGCATTTATTTCAATTAAACCATTTATAGGCACTTTTGAATTGTCAAGGGGTCAGTCAGTCAAAAGAATGAAGCTAGTTGCCCATTGCAAAGCGTAGGTTCCTATGGAGAAAAATGGGCAAGAAACTCCACGGAAACTCTTTTAAAATATAATTATTGTTACAAAATATTGGTTACATAATTCATGTTGAAGTTATACATGTGAGAACAATGTAGTAGGGCACGTAAAAAGCGTGCGTCACTTAAAGATAAAATCAATTCAAAAATTAAAATAAGCCGTGGCAGATAAGAGATGACCAGTCCCTACCGACGGCGCCCGTTCACAAACATGACGCATGGATTAGCACCGTTTAGCTCAACAATTTTGAAGGGAGTTTAACGATCCAACACCATTCGTCTTGAGTAATTCCACAAAAAACTCACTTATATCTTGAAACTTTAATAAAACCGTTGTAAGCGGAGCATAATATTATTTCGCAAAGCACTAGTCAGCGTATGTGTCTATAACAACGTCCATATCTGGTTTCAGTCAATTAACCGCGTGCATTTAATATTTTTCAGGTTGTTGAACACGTTTATACGAGACCTCTTTCCTCCTCTATGCCGTGACGTCAAGTTAGTCAAAGTGGCCTGGTATGTGGTTAAATATTTAATTTGATTTATCTACATAAAATTAAAGTTTGAAATTTTTGGAAAATTGTAATAATTTCTTACAGGGTGCCTTTAAAATATATTTTTTTAGTTTTAAGATTGTTTCTTTATAGTTAACTTGCTGCACCCGCGGTTTCTCCCGCATAAGTCTTGATCCCGTAGGAATATCGGGATAAAAAGTATCCTTTGTCTCAATCCAGGTATTGGTCTATCCATGTAGCAAAGTTTTTGTGTAAGCTTTTACTACGAAAGCTTTCACAAAAACTTTTACAAACAGGTGAACCCTAAAACGTCCACAAAACCAAGTTACAGTCATTATAACAACCTGTTCCAGTAAAAATTCAATATTATTTTAAATCTTTGTTGCGCTGCAAAAGCGGTTACCGGAACACACGGGGCAAAAGCGAAAATGTCCAATTTCACTCCGGAATTGTTTTGCTAAAAATATTTTTATTTTTTGTCAACATGTCCACATTTTCACGCCGTGTGAACGCGCCTACAGTTTTCCTAAAGGAAATATATTATGTTTTTACATCAGCTTTATTTACTGGTTTAAACTATTTAATGTTTTGTTTTTGTATCGGAATGGAAGAGATACGAAGTTTATTGAGTGGAACCTGAATATGAAGGTAGATGTGGAATGTGTGAATAATAATAATTATCATCCTGTAAATTTACCAGTGGATGAAATTATGGCAGGTCACGGGAACAAACTGCGACTTCCGCATTCTCCTTAAACTTAAGGGGAAGGTATTAAATTTTACTTTGATATATTAAGTCAATGGTTAGACCTGCTGTTTTATATGGATCAGAAGGTTTAGCCACAAAAGGGATACATGAAAGGCAATTCCATGCAGCTGACATGAGAATGCTAAGAGGGATATGTGGCGTAACACGAATGGGATAGAATAAGAAATGAGTACTTAAGAGGAATTCTGAAAGTGGCACCGGTGACTGAAAAGTTGTGCGGTAATCGGTTTTCATGGTATGGGCATGTGATGCGGAGGAATGAGGAAAATGTAATGAGGATGTAACTGAATTCCAGTATTTTACATGGAGCGACTGCTCATCTGAAATACACAACCCAGTTACTAGGTAACACAATACTCCTTGGCTTCATCATCATCAGCCTATAACGTCCCCACTGCAGGGACACGGCCTCCTCTCAATGAGAGGGAGCGGGTTATAATCCACCACGCGTGCCCAGTGCGGGTTGGTAGACGTCAAATGTCTTCGAATTTTTGGTTCTAGGATATGCCGACGATTTCCTCACGATGTTTTCCTTCACCGTTTTGAGAGCAGTGGTGATGAAATAAATTACACAAAGTAATGCGCCTGTCTGGGTTCGTACCCACGACTTACTGTTCGTAAGTCGGGGCCGCCACTTGCCTTACTAAGGGTTATTGTTTGGTGTGTCAACTATTCATATATGGTTGTCGGACTTTTGGGCACCTGACCCGTAACGACTGTCAAAGATCTACGACCAACGGCTTGACGGCAGATAATCTTTTGCATTTTCTATAGTAAAAAAATCATAGTTACTTATAAAAATAAGTTTAGTTTTTGTTTACACTAAACCACTCAAATTCAAATTCAAAAGTCATTTATTTAAACTAAGCTGAGAATTAGCACTTTTCGAACGTCAAATATACGTAAGAAAGTCCCCCAAAACGCCCACCTTTCACCACTTCCTAGTGCTTTAGCTGGGAAGAAGAAGTGGCGCAACAAACTCCCCAGCAGCACAGCTGTCTGTTCAGTTAGAAAAACTAAAAGGAAGTATCACCACCACCTTAAAGTTTTTCCATTGTTTGTCTTATTTGTTTGAGTATATTTATGTATAATTGTGCTTCAATGTATATATAATTAGGTATATATCTATTTTATTTATAGTTAAGTTAAAAGTATAAAACTTTTGAGTATGAATGTTGATGGCTATAAGAGTAGGGGACGACCAAAGAAACGATGGATGAACTGTGTGAAGGATGATATGGCTAGGAGAGGGGTGACTACCAAGATGATTACCAATAGAGAAATATGGAAGAAAGGGATAACTTACATCGACCTCAAATAAATTGGGTTAACGCAGGAGAAAGATGAAGTTTCCCACTGCAAAAGTTAAGGCCTCTTCTGAAATCGGGAAGGATAAAGCACCACGTGTGCTAACTGCGAGTTGGCGAGAGAGTTTTTATTCAGCCATACACTATTGAGCAATAGCAAAACTTGAAAAATATTTAAGTGATTTTTTCCATTAAATAGCTACAAATATGATAGAATAGAATAGCATTTATTTGCAAATATGGGTTATACATAAGTAGGTAGTAGTAGGTTTTCATCAGAGTTCTGCCATATTTCACCATTCGGCATGCAAACATTTTCATTACCAATATAAAATTGTTAAAATTTAAACTCTTGTTGGAACATTAAATTAGTTATGTCATTCTCATTAAATAAAATTATTAAAATTCAAATATTACATAAATAAACAATCAAACATCAAAATTCCAGGTCATAGACAACACACCATAAATATTCCATAAGCAAAACAATAAAAATAAAAAAAAGTTATGATAAAGTTCACATATCTATTTGAGTAGACACAGGATATTATTTAATAAACTTTTATTTTGTTACAGTAAATAAAACCATTCGCGGTCGCTACGTAAGCTATGAGAATACGAATATTTACTCCTGTTAGATATCGGGCATAGGAATGAGCGGGCGCGATTTTATTTGAAGTATTTATTCTAAGCTCGGCATAACATGGTACAGAAAGTCATAAGGCCATTATACTATAATTCAGAAATTATAATCTAAGTGTTATGCTAAATTCGCGAAAAGAAGTCTATAGTTCAGCGTCACCATCATAATTCTCATAATTTTCTTGGGGTGAGCACAAATATGTATTTTTTTCCTTACGTACTCTATTAGTTGTAAGCTCACCTTACCACCTCACCTAGTCACCTTTCTAGCCATATCATCGTTTATACAGTCCATACATCGTTACTGTGGTTCAGTGTATATTAAAGAAAAAATAAAATAAAACCTACCAATGACATTAGTTATCCCCAATCGATAAATTTTACTTTGTGTTCTTTTCGACTATGACAATTTAAATACAGAGAAAATATAGTAATTAAAAGAAAATAATTAAATACTTCGATATGCGACATACAACAATAACTAGGTATTTCATTGAAATGAAACATTCAAATCATTGCATAATATTGTAGAATATTATGCCTCACGGCTGCGCCAAAGAGGCCCAGTTCAGCATAAATGCCAGACAACTAGTGTCTGACGCTGGTTTTCAACTGAACCTTATGTTACGAGGACGTCTTACGAATGTATCAGTCATCAGTCATGTGTAATCAGTTTTATAGTGTGTAAGTGTTTTATATTTAAATAATATAATAGATATAATAAATTAGTAAAAAAAAGGATTAAACTCGATTAGACACTGCTCCTCATTCAAATAATATGTATGTAAATTTTGATGAATATTATCACGGTTTATTCACCAATTTGTACACCACGATATGCGGCTGAACATGTTAGAACTTTTCTGTATCCCATTACTATCCTGCATGCAATATATCATGAACACCATGTTGGAACAAATAAAATTTACTTACTTACTTACTATATATTTATATATAATTTTAGTAATATATATAATAGTATTTAAACATCAACATGAATGATGTAACCAATATTTTGATTAAAAACAGTATCCGTGGAGTATCTTGCCCGTTCTTCTCCATAGATACCTACTACGCTTTGGAATGGGCAACTAGCTTCATGTTCCTGACTGACAGACTCCTTGATAATTCAAGTGTCTGTAATTGGTTTATTTGAAATAAATGCTTTGAGTTTGAGTTTGACGTTTCATAATTATTCTGCAAATATACCTGCTTAAACCCCTTCCCAGCTTTTTACCTGCTGCTGCGAGCCTCACGCGTGTACAATAAATAATGTTACTAACACTAGTTTATAAGTTTGCACTGTAACTAACAAATATGGAATTTATTCTGAAATAAATGTTTTTATTTATTTATTTTAAATGGAACTCAAACTTTTTTTTTTTAATTTTTCAGTGACCGGGTTCATGGTCACTGAAAAATACATAAGTAACTGATCCTTTAAGAGGTCCTGCACACTCAAAGTCTTTAATAAAACCACGATAAAATTAAAGCTTTTTTCTACAAAAAACCCCAAAGCACCTTCAGTGCTGAATTCCCACATGCATATACATAATGTTCTGCAATTCTAACTGTACCTGCTACCAACACCTTTGTGTGACCGTAAAACTAATGTTAGTCCATTTGGACGTCCATGGCTAGCATTGAATCCACTGATTATAGTTGCAGCAGTAAAATGTGTACTATGTTAGAGGTAATGTGGAAAGTCTGTGAGCAAACATTGTACTTACATGTTGTATGGTTGCTCTGGTTTCAAAACTACGACGAAAACTTGGTTAATTCTGTTTTATGCTTATGTAAATAATGAGGCTGTTTAGTTTTCTGATGACAGACACGAAACAGTAATATTATCATCACTGGAGTATTTTTTTTACAAATGTTGGAGGTGCGGGGTATAGATAGTGCAATCCACGCATACTCACATTTGCAATGCCTTCCATTTTGACAGTGCAACAACGTCCATTGCGTTATTTACATTGCTAAAACATATGATTATGGATTAGCAATTTCCTTAAAAATCTTAAGGATTTGATTACATAATTGTAATTGAAAGTGTGTCATTGAAAGCAGATAGGGTGCTATCGTGACTAACTATAGAAAAAAATACCGAGATGTATAATAATCCTAAGATGAGATAGAGCAGCACTGAAATTCAGTGGGGCTACAAGATGTGAAAGCAAACTGTACTAAGACAGTCCACAAAAGTATTACCATCTGCCATGCCTGTTTCCGACTATGTTGGGGTCAGCTTCCAGTCTAACCTGATGCAGCTGATTACCAGTATTTTACATGGAGCAACTGCCTATCTGATCTCCACAACCCAGTTTCTGCGTAATACGATACCCCTTGGTAAGACTATTATAAAACATAATAAATATAAACAAGCTATGAAAGTAAAGTAATAGCTGTACAGAAGAATTTATTAACAATGAAATTGAATGTTAGTGAACCGTTCGTCCTGAGTACATTACACTCAGGCCATAGGTCTTGGCCTATTTATCCATCCCGACGTTACAAGCTGAGAAAAATAGCTGTTCATCCAGCTTTAAAACTGGGTCGCAAGCTTATCTTACGAAAAATTGCAACCCACTCCTGTAAGGAAATGCAGCGATTTTTTAAACATTTCACTCCGGTTCCCAGTGGAGCGGAAACAATTTGTATTTATATCACAATCAATCTTTAGTGGAGGCGTTATCATTTGCAGCTGACTTACTGTGCGAACAAATTGCCCAATAAATTGTTGGTGCGTCACCGAAGTAAAGCCCGCACACGTACGAGTATTTTATGCTATATTGTGTAAAACGATATTCGGAAAATAGATTTTTGTGTTACATGCATTTTTTTGTTTGTTTTTGTTTTCCGACGAGTGTCCGGTTCGATGGTTTTATGGCATTTATGATGAAATGTATCCGATAATTTACTTTTGAAATTGAACAATATTTTTTCCAACATTTGCAGAAACGTATCCGGTGTAAAACGAAAAACCTTGTTTTTATTTTAAGAATATTTTTATGATATTACTTAAACTGACTTTTCATGTTCAAATCCAAATAGTAATATAGTTATTATGGTCTTAATGAATAAATTGTTCTTTGCAAAGATGTGTCTTCTCGAAATAAGAGCTCGCTATTACAGGTTTGTGAACCATTTATTCCACATAATGGATGTTCCATGCTGGGAAATACACTAAAATTCGCATCATGAAGCCATTACATACTTACACGCGACATGTTTTATTGCTTTACGGGTATAATGATGGTGCAATATTCTTTTAGAACCGCAAATTTGCAGGTTTTGTTCCTTCTGGCAAATAAAATTTTAAGCACCAAAGGAGGATGGCGAGATTGGACCCACATTATTTATAAATTAACGAAGTGTCATTCACTTGCAAGTTAATATTAATTATAATTAAAAGTTTGTAAGAGGATTATATTAAAAAAGAGAGATGGGAATTGAAAGTTGGAAAACATTATTATTTACAAAAAAAAAACATGATTTAGATATGAAACGCGTGTTTTGTATTCATTCCAACCTACTTATTATATGACATACGTTCTTACATTTGTAGACGTTTAGGCTTGTCATCTTTTGCGGGAAAGTCCGAAAGGGATACCGTGGCCCCCTGGCATTGCACAGGCAACAGAAGGAACACGGGTGGGTTTTAGTCAGTAAGAGTCTGACACGCCCTCCCGCTCCACCCAGAGCGGGAGGAGTCATTTGATGATTTCCCACCCAAAAAAAAAAAAAAAAAGTCTTGTCATCTTGTTAAATATATGAAAAAAATATTTAAGTTAATATTAAAAATATACAAAAATGTACAATATTATTACGATTATATTTCGTGATATCTTAGAATGGAACGTTACGCTGTCAATAAGGGTTGGTTGTCAGTGGCAATGACATTAAGTCATTATGTGTTATTCCATTGTTTGTTTTTAACGGCTAACGTGGGATTTATATTATTTTCTATGCAATTTTGTGGATTCTTGACGACTTGGCTTTACGTTTGGACTGTATATTCTATATACCGACTTAGACAACCGCTTTAACCTTTGGATTCCGATTTGCAAGTGGTTTGGACTGTCAATCGCGCATTGCCCGATTGCGGAGACATCGTTTGTCCGACCAAAGTGCTCAGGTAGTTAAGGGAGTTCAGAGATGGGTTTATCACGTGATGTAAGTATTGTTATACCAGGAACCCTAAGTAATGACTCCAGAGTTAAGCACACACGCAGAAAAGAGGATGTGATCAAACGAAAGCCAATGATGGCATCACCCTGCGACAAAGCCCCGAAAACACACCACTTTCAAAGGCACTACAACATAATACTTACAGAAGACTGTGTGTGTGACTACTTAGACCCAAAATAAGGGAGAGTATACACCGACAGGTCAAAGACCGACTCCAGTATCGGAGTTGGAGTCTTCTCACACGACCTCAACATAAATATATTCAGACCGCTGGAAATGTTCAACGCCGTCTATCAGGTGGAGTGTGTGGTCATCATACAAACGGTCAACGCCCTAGAAGCCAGGAGGGTTACGGACACCCACATACGTATACTTTTCGACAGTGCCTCAGTGTTCCAATTCTTACGGAAAAAATATATTACCTCAAAGCTAACACTAGAATGTCACAATGCATTAGAACAAATAACGGTATCTAACCGTAACACGGGTGACACTGCAATGGATAAAAGGACACAGCGGGTCGCTAGGTGACGACGCAGCTAACGAACTTGCTAGACGAGGATCCAGCACGGCAGTCTGTGGACCCGAGCCTATCGTACTCATCCCCTTCAACCAAATACGTAGGTGGTTACATGAGCTCGACACCGGGCTGCAGGCAGTCATAGGAAGCTATGCCATCTTTGGATAGCAGGCTGACCAGGCGTTTGTTACGCCTGGACAGGAACGGCCTGCGCCTGGTGACGGGAACCATCACGGAACACTGCTCGCTAAACAAACACTTCCACATTATAGGCATATTGGACAGTCCTCTGTGCAGGGCGTGCATGGATGCTGAGGAGACCGTTGCGCACGTGCTCTTTGAATGATCGGGCGTCACCCACAGAACAGAAACCCTCGGGTCACCCAGATCATATACAAACGTTCTAAACAAACCAGGAGACCTAATTATCTTCTGGAGGGAGGTGGGCTGGTTGGAAACCACTATACGGCCGCTATGGCTCATGCACAATAGTCCACCTGACGGACTGAGTGCGGAAACTAAACCCCATAACATAGAACATGCAGGTTATCTAGGAACGAACATTAACAAGATAGAATGAAGATACAATTATTGTATATGTTATCCTGACCTCTGTTTTATAATCACAAACAAAATAAATGATTTTTAAAAAATATAAATATTGTTTTTTTCAACAATGCTCTTGTTTAAAAATCCAAGGAAAATAATAAAATATGGAAATTCGCAGTATCAGCCTGAAATCTGAATTTATGCCCGGTTAGTGACAATTGGCTCACCCCTCTTATATGAGAATTAAACGTATGTAACTGGCAAAATGTGGATGTAATGTGTAATATCGCTGCCGAATACTTTCCACACACAGGTGCGACCCGACTTTAGAAGGAAGGAATCTCGGTCGCAACTAGACATGTCACGCCTATGGGAGACTTAAAAATACATTCAGTAACTAGCAGTACTGCATGCTGCAATTGAGTGTATTGGTTATGAATTCATCATTTTCAATATAGCTGTTATTAGGAGTATGTTTTTGTTCCCAAGGATGGAATTATTTTATTTGCTTTGAATGAGTAAACTTTCTTATGTAACTGATGGTTTTCATTTTCTATCGATATAGTCAGAAATCCGGGAGAAATCCCTAATGCCATGGGCATGGGACCACGGGTAATTCAAATTACCCATGGACCCGGTAATGGGTCGATCCACCGGGACCACGGGTAACGAGTGATTCTGCTAGATATTTACGCTTCTTTCTGCTAAGTTTTTTGTCAACAATGATTATAGTTCCATCCTATATCAATCTAGTTTATGAGTATTTCATATCTCGTTATATAATAAGTATCGGCCAGAGAACCTCGATGGTAGTGTTGGTAATATTTATATTCTGATTGAAAACCTCTTTGAAAATACAAGAAAGAATTTAAAAAAAAATGGGACCCACTGAAAGGAGTATCGTTCAGTATGCAAACTTATAACTAGTTGTAGAACTATAACCTAAAAAGAATCTAATAGCGCTTGCTATTAGATTCGTTTTAGGTTATAATCTTCTACCTTGCATATCTTTTTTCTCCCATTTTCTACGACTTACTGTTCATTTGATGTTTTGATAGTTTTATATAGTTCTACAACTAGTTATAAGTTTGCATACTGCACGATACTCCTTTCAGTGGGTCCCATTGTACATGCAACCTCGCCGTCCTCCTTTAAATGCCTTGATATTATGGCATGAACTACGAAAAGAGAATGGGTAGCGTCGTCTAATGTGTTAATAACAAGAGATATATAGAGATAAGAGGAACGTGTCAAATTTACTCATCCTCCACAGAAAAGGGAGGATCCTCCGACCAGATGGGTGTCGTTTCTGGTGGGTAACTGCCCTATGACAGATATTGGGAAGTTATATTTAGGCTAATCGCGTGGATTTCAGGATTTCGTGTGACGTCAGTGTGATGCGTAATTGACAGATCTATGCGACCATCAGTCCCTCAGTCAAGAGTCATCAGTAAAAGTGCATAGTTACTAGCGATCAGTGGGTAACTTCAGCAAGGACAGTTTTTAAAGGACTGATACCTATTTCTACGATACCTTTGTATCGTGAAAGTCCCTAAAATACTCTACATAATATTGTCTTCTCTTTAGAACCCGCAAAAGAACATGGAGAACTCACAACAACACCATCTCAAAATGGCTAACAGGCGTCAACAATTTAACAAATAACACGCACTCAGATTCAGGTCCTCGTTCATCCGAGAACATCATTGGTGTCGGTTTAACAGACCACAGGAGGGTCGGTTTGAAATGAAGACATCTGTCAGAGGTTAAAGGATACCGGTTCCGGGCGACCCCGGAAATTTGAGTCGCGCGGTTGCGAAATAAATTATAAAAAAATATGTTCTGTTTTTCGCGGAGCATATTTCGCGATTTATGGAGTTCAGGTTAAGTTGTTTATGGGTTGAAAGTGATAATGTTTATAAATAAGCTCAGGTTTAATGTGTTTTTTTTTTTTGGGATTGTTAAGAAATATTGTACGATTTTCTCACGAATTTTCATGTGTTGCGTTGCAAGCTCACAAGAGAAAAATGTTTTTGCATCGAGGTTATCAATGGAACTGGAACCAAATCGTGATTGATTTTGGACCCCAAGGAGAAGAGCTGATGCGTAAAGGAATACCGCAACAACTTTGGTAATTTTAATGGAACTAAGTCAGAAAATTCAACAGACAAATTTAATCGTACGCAAACCCCGTCATAAAAGTAACTCTAGGAAGTTAAAACTTAAACTACGTACCAATTTTACGACTCCTTTATCAAATCCAAAACTTATGTCTTAAATCGGTTAATTCTGTTGTAACTAATATAAAACAGATATGTATTAAACTCAGGGAATGTCAACAACGAACTTTTAGTGCAGTGTATGTATGTTCCAAGTTATAAGCAATCTCGTCACTAGGTTATGTTTTTTTTACCTCAACGGGAAGCTCTTGGCATGTATCTTACCTGATAGTAAGTAATGATCAGGCCAAAGGTGGAAGTGAGCTTCACCTGGAATCATTTATAATTTTAATTATGTTTTGTGTTGCGTAATGTAAATTATCTTGCATACTATTATATAAAATCATCTTTTTCTAACTGAACACACAGCTGTGCCGTGAGTTTGGTGCGCCACTTCTTCTTCCAAGCTAAAGCACTTGGAAGTGGTGAAAGGTGGGCGTTTTGGGGGACTGTCTCATGTACTTTTGACGATTTTTGGATTTTGAATCCTCAACCACAGAGGAACTCGCCATCTTACCTCTAACTGCCGAAACACAACAATGCTGTTAATCTTGTTATTATGGCAACAAACTTAGATAATATGGCGGAAGATAGCCGAGTAGACTTAGCACAAACTCTACCGCCAACCAAACCAAGCAGATTTTTTTTCCCCCACTGGGAATCAAACCCGGGACCTCTGGTTCTGAGTCTAACCTAACCACAAGACCACAGAGGTGGTAAAAAACAAAAAGGTAAATTTTTACATTTTCTTCAACTTTTAAATTATGACGACTTGAAGCATATACAATGCTTAAAGCAAAATAAGTACTTGATATTATTTCCAGTACCTAAGCATATTGTTTTTGCCAAAAAAAAAATGATGTCACTGCCCTTATTTCAATTTATTTGGGGTCAGCGCAACATGTCCCATTCTTCCATACTTCTCTATCTCGTCATCTCGGTAGTCACCCGCTTTCTATCATCTTTCACAGAATCCATCCGCTCGCTAGCTAAGTAGTATACTATAATTCAGCTGCATCCAGTTAAGACTGGAAGCTGACCCCAACACAGGTGGGAAAAGGCTCTAGTGGTAATGTACAATACTTTTCTACAATTGTGTCGTTTGTTTCCTGCCTAGCTGAATTGTTCAAAAGTTATCCCTCTAGATTTATTTTATATAATGCGTGATACTTTTCAGACAAAATACCAACTCATACATAATTGTCTGAACGTGGTCTGAACACTTCCACATGTAAGCGAAGATTTATGAACATAAGAAGAACGATAGTCAGAACCTATAAATAAATTATTCATACTTTGGCCACAGAAGCCAAGTACCTAAGCCATGTACATATGCAAACAAATATTGTAAGGTTATAAGGTAATAAAGCAAGCTACGACGCTGCCTGACATTTCGACTTTATGATGTATTATACTCAAACGTTAGATTGTACTAAACAGAGGTGTAAAAACCACCAAATGTTCTGACGTTGTTACTCTGGAATTTGTATTGTTTGATTAACAACTGCGTATGTATTGTATGTAAGAATTGGAAAAATATTATTCTGTATTGTATGTAGTTTTAGCTCGTACTGACAACAAAATCAAAGTAGAATATCCAACACAATATAGGTTTCGGTTTAATTTAAGCACCACCATGTGAACATCATTAGGTATATTGTTTATATAAATTTTCATTTGTTTTTGCTTTTTCATGGAAGAAATAAAAACCGATCAAGTGCGATGAATTTATTGCAATAACAAACTTAACTTTATAGTTGAAAAACATGTTCTCCCATACGAAATGTATGGGAAAACATGTTTTTGCAACCGTAAACGTAAGTTGGTTGATTATTACTCGTTAACTTGTAAAGCCTACTTAGCTGTGATAGTTTTTCTTTTAATTTCGTTATATATGCTACTGTCGTGAATTTTTTCACATATCCAAAACCAAACATTTAGCTGGCAGGGGGGGGGGGACACTTGACTCTAACAAAAATTTGCAATTTAAAGCTTAATATTTCGCAAACGGATCCCTGAATCCAAAAATGGTTTTGACAAACTCAATATTTTTGGACGACCTTTCCAATTACACCCCATATAATGGGATAGATGAGAAAAAAATTTATTCCCACTTTACATGAGGATATTTTTGGGGTACCTCTCGTACCCCAAAAATTTTTTTTTCTTGGTTTTTAGGACCGTTTTGTTAGCGTGATTAATATGTATACCCATACCAAATTACAGATTTCTAGTACAAAGAGTCTCTGGGCTAAGCCGCTGACAGACAGACGGTCAGACAGACGGACAGACAGACAGACAGACAAACAGACGGACGGACATGGCCAAACTATAAGGGTTCCTTATCTACTACGGTACCCTAAAAACGAATTTATCCCAATTTTCTAACTCTAAATCGCCTAATTAGAAGTCCGTTAAGGACCAAAACTAATATGGGCAACCCTATATGAGTTTTGTGGCAATCACAAGCCTATAGCATGACTGTGGCCTCATATAATGGCCCATATGCCACAAAAATGCAGCCATAGTGACTTGTCTGATCGATACCGTGAAAGTGCAAAAGTATTGGACCACCAAAATTGAATCCACTGTCGTACCATCGACACGACAAAAAAGACTATGGCAGAATGTCATGATCTATGTCGTTCATCAAAATCATAATATCGAACATTTATAACCTAAACAGTAAAGTTTCACAATACGAAGTAGAAGTTTCAGTATTCTTCTTGGGAAATTCTTCAAACTTTTTTCATAAAGAAATATCGGAGTTGGTTCAAGTATGCTATTCAGTACTAGAACTATTATGTCTGGACATATTCAAAGGAAAACTTCAAATGACTAATATAGGCATGAAGAGTTTTTGGTTTGGATATCACAATACCCTCTTTTATATTTATTAGATAGAAAAGTTTCGTATGGAGAAAGAAGAAAGATAGGCTTATCACAGTTCAAAATTTTTAGGATATTCTATTATGAGCATTTAATAAAATAGGTTTATGTGTGTTATGTAGTTAACTATGAATACATATTTATTAAGTTATTTTGAATTTAACAAATATCTTAATTATTTTATTTTAATGGATAAAAAATACATTGCATTGCGTTGCGTTTGCATAAAAAGGTCACCAAAAATACTGACCAAAAATACGGTCTACGAGCTAAATCAAGCTATTTGTAAAGTAAGCATTGTTTTTTTTGTTGCAAATATGGGTACAATGCATGGTCATTTAAGGAATAGGTTTAGCTATATTGTACCAGTAGCCATGCAAAAATTACAAAAATATATAATAATCAACTAATCTACAATTTTTTTACAAACAGAACGCGTAAACGTCCATTTTACACTGAACTGCCGCTTCACAAAAATCAAAATCATTCTAATTTTTATTATATACATATTGATATTGTTGAAAATTATAACACAAAATGACATGATTACTTTGTAAAGTATTACTTGTTTTAATTATTGTGAATGTGAGGACTATGTGGTTTTTTTTTTTGTTTTTTTTTTCTCTCATTAATTTTTTCTTTTTCGGTTAGTTTTAATGATGGTCTGGTAGTTTGAGTAGTTTATGCGGCCTACCGAAATGTCCTTTCTTTGGTGAATGTCTTTTCTTTCCGTCGAGTTGAGCTCCTTATGTTCTGAGTTGAGCTCCACGATTACTGACAGGACAGGTCCACTCAAATATGTGTGGTTCTTTTCGCAAAAGACCATAACAGACTAATCTACATGGTCCTCATATGGCCTGACCAAGATTATGTCTGGACTTTAAAAGAGACTGTGTCCTCTGAGTTTGTTTCGGCATTTCTTCTCAGAGTAGTCAGATAGGAAACGCCGAACTCATCTAGCAAATTTTTATTTTTAAGATGACTTGTAAAAGTGATTTCAACATCATATTTACAGATTAAGCAATTTCATTTCATTTCAATTCCAAAAATAGAAATAACAATGAACTTATTAATCATTGAAAGAAAGAAAGAAAGTAAAAGTATTTATTGGGACAAACACATGAGATATCAAATAAGCTCAACTCACACTATTAAAAATAAAAAAACAATACAAATAAAAACAAAGAAAAATTAAAGTATAGCAGAAAGTCCTGTGCGCGGCCAAAAGGCTCCTATCTCAGCATGATGCTGCGACATTTACTAATAAATGATGTTTTACAGCACTATTTAGATAGCCCTTTCCATTATGGTATTACCATCATTTAATTTTACTATCTCAACCTGTTGAAGATCTGCACATCTCCAATGTTGTCATTTGCACATGATTTTTACACCACAGAATCTGAATCAGAATTTAGTTATTTGTAAGAATATAGTTTTACATATTTTACATAGACACACAACACTCACAAACACTGATCACAACAACTCTACACAATTCATCAATTATCACTTGCTGAAAACCTATTACGTAATTTATGTAACACTGACAAGATAGTTAATCAAAGTAACATAACATCACGCCTGCAGTCCCCATAGGGATAGGCAGAGGTATAGTACACCAACATTACGCCAGTTATGATTAAGTTCCATGTAATAGGGCCTATTGCCATGCTATTGATCAGATTGTTTTGATCAATGGCATCCATCCATCATCACATGCTGAAAATCCATTTTGTAATAAACACTGGCAAGATGGTTACCCAAGTTATTAAATTTCAAGATATAATTTAAAATTAACAGGACCTCTAACAGCGTTTACTCTAAAAGTTGGCAACGTCACAAATAGCTGTCAAAATATTTACCTGTTTTGATTAATTTGTCAGTATGGAAATATTAAATGTTGTTTTATTGAGTTTTTTTCTATTGGGAATTTCTCACATTTAAACTCACATACACAAACAGCCAGACCAGGAACAACTATTGTAGGTCATACAAATATTTGTTCCGTGCAGTAATTGAACCCGCGACACGCCACAGTGCCAACCATGTCGTCAATGTTATGTTTTGAGAGTTTTTGAAATTCGTGTTCCATAGAAAGTCTCCATCAGGAAAAATATAGCACTGCACCACGACTTCGGTACCTAAATGGCTACAAGCATAGGTACAGATACCAAAACCGTGTCACTAAACGCCCATAAATATATCTTTCAAAATGTAAACCGCAGTAAGTTGGCAACAGTCTGGCACTTATGACTTAGAGGCCGTAGTGACACAGCGTTCGGCGTTAAATTTACTGCGGCCATTACCGTGACGTCACCGTAGGCGGTATCTCGAACAAACGACTTTTGTTACGGACTGCAGAATAGTGGAGTTATTGTCTGAAGGGGAAGCTCCGCTTTATTTTTCTTTGGACCAGATTAAGATAAAATATAGCGATTATTATTAGTTTCCTGTGTCTGCAGTTTTTGGTAATGTAGTTGTTCCAATTGGGGGAGTTTTTCCTGGGATGTGGTTTTCATGAACCGTAGTCTACTATTATGAACCATCTAATTTCAATTGACATTCAAAATTACTGTCATAAAAAAAAAAATATAAGTATATTTAATTTTTTTTTTGGTCGTTCGTTAAGTCAATGTTTACTCGTAGGATCTAAACATTATTTTGTGTTTAGTAAGCGTAATATTATTTTCCTATAATTGCTCAATACGAAGAAAGTTTTCCGTTCAACATTCTCGTTTATCTTGGAATCGACAGCAAAATCTTTCAATTTAAATCGGAAGTCTATCTATGAATCGAAAGTTTTAAATACAACGAAGTATAAATCAAAAGAAGCATTTATTAACAAATTAATATAAACGACTATTTAACAAACAATTGCTTTTATTAATTTCCAAATTGTATTTTCAATATCTGTAGAACTTTGTTTGTTTGAATACGAGAGAAATTTCAATGTTCAATAACAAAGTTTCGCTTCCGAATCCTGGTGCTCTCGGCTATTGATTATATTAACTTTAAAACAACAACAACAAAAATAAATGTTGTTGTTTTATAATTAATTGTTGGTCTCCGATTGATTTTAATAAAATTTCCTCTTTATATTTGTGTTGAGAGCGGGTTAATCGAGAAATCCTTTAATAAACGGTTTTAAGTTTAAAATTAGAATTATGGATGGAACATCACAGTTAATATTTATCTTAAAGGACAATGACAAGAATCGGCTCGAATCATGTAGCGTCCGACAGACTTTTAATATTTATGATAATTTATAATATAAAACAGTAAGAATTATAGAGTATAAATAAGATCTGTAGAAGTACACCGTTTAAAAGTAGTTTTAAATAGTTATTCAATTTTTCAACACGTTTCCTATCTGCTGTCGCCAATACCAAAATAAAATAATATCGATACGAAATTGCACTTGCAAATCGATTGCATTAATATCATTATGAAACTACTTAAGTGAATTTATTACATGTATAAGTCGTAACTCGGAATTTTTTATATAATAAATAGTATTTAGATATATTTTGAATATATTTTATAACAATTTAAAATAAGTTAATTCGATTTTCGATACAATTTAGAATATTAATTATTATAGTGCTGGCAACACTTGATCTTGTTTTTGTAGTTGTCATTGATGATTGTCAAAAAGTTTTACTCCTTCTCCTGAATCTCTTGCGCGTTTTATCACGAGCGTCGAAGTGATTACGTGTTTTTGAGTTTTGTGTTGTATATTGCTGTGTTTCTGGACTCCGATTTTTCTACCACTTACGACTACCTTGGCTGTTGAAACTGAACCTGAACCTGTATTACTCGTTGACCCGGCTCGCCCAACCGAACATCTGAACCTGCCTACTTGTTGACCTGGCTTTTCTCACACGGACGGATCTTTAGTCTACTAACCATGATTCGTTGCATTAATTGTGGAGTAAATGCCTTTCGAATGCGACGATACTCGTTAGAAACTGAGACTGAAGAGATTCTGATGAATAATAAATTGTTAAAAAGTATGTTTTTTTTCCATACCTACATTCTAAAATAATGTAAGTATGTTATAATTATGTAGGTATATTAAATATGAAAAAATATATTTTGCGAGGATAATATGTGCCAAAAATCATTATTTAATTCATAATTTAATAGGTTATTTGTTGTTATCGTTAAAATTAGAAGTATTAAATGGTCAACTTTAATATAACTTTTTTTGGTGTACTTCTTTTATATAACTAAATATACTATCAAATTCTATAATTATTTTCCTTTTTAATGATATATAGTTCATCTTTGTCGGTTCTGGCCGAGTCTTGAAGAACAACTTAGCATTCTCCTTAGAAATTTAAAAAAATCTTTTTTATTTTGCTTCAGCTTGTATACATTTAATGCTTTTGTTAAGTTAGTATAAGATCACATTTTCTTAAATGCAACCAACACAGTCTTCAGCGAAAATAAGACAAGAATTTATCATGTTCTGAAATACGAGTATACAGCAGAACAAATAGAAGCAGTTTCCAATTATGTTGCTTACTGCGATGCAATTCAATGTGTTTATAAACTTAATAATATAAACCAAAAACAGTTTATTAAGGAAATTGCTTCTTTCATGTATCATAAAGTCACTTATTGTCACTAGGCTATGCAGTAAAAGTAATAAAACGTTTTGAACAAGCAGGTATTCTGATTATTGTATTTGAATTCAGACGACAAGTTAGTGAGATTTTTGTTACAACATTTTATGTTAATTTTCTTACTATCTCTACCCTAATATTACCTAATACATGATCAATCGCAATTTGAATCATTTTGAAACAAATTGCTAATCCACTGCTTCATAAGTTCTAAAAAAACTGCTCGACAACGTAAATAACGCAATGAATGTTGTTGAACTGTCAAAATGAAACAAATTTGTCGTGATCGTTTAGGAAAATGTAGATAGTAGTTCTGTTTCAAGTTTATTTATTTAGTAAATTTGATGACTACCTCTTGTTCACTAGTTGCTGACTCGTAATTTGGCTTTTACTACTTACATCTTAACGAGAACCTAAAAATCATGAATAGTAGTAGTAGTAACACTAGTGGTCACAAGCGCTACTGCTGAGCATGAGGGCTCGGTCTCGGGTTCAATTCCCAGGTCGAGGTAAAATAAAAGTAAATTGTTATTAGGTTTTTCTATCTGCAATTTCTCAGTAGCAGCCCGAAGCCTAGATTTGTGCCCGTTTGATTGCAATAGGCTCGCCACCTATTACCACATAACTGGCGAAATGTGGGCGTACTATAGGTGCAACTCTGACTAATCCTTCGGGGAATACAGGCGTGATGTTATGTATGTATGTTTAAACTGTACTTACATAACAATAGCATAAAACATTCATCCTAATCCTTCAAAACCCACTTCTTATTCCAGTAAAAATTACTCGCGAGTAATTATAAAAGGGTCCGGATGTGCTTCGCCGTTTGCTCTCGACATTGCACTCAGAAGGAGTCTGAAAAACGTTGCTGTCGCCTGAAAAACGGTTTAATTTTCTGAAAGTTTCAGCAGGCGGCACTGGGAAGTCCAACAGGAAGGGAGTGCCGAGAAAAAGTGGAAATATGAGTGTCTCTAATTCGAGCAACACTCAACGTGAGGATTACTATGGGATTAGAGGGCGGTTGTGAGTTATCTGTGACTAATTATTGTTTAGACTGTCATTTATATACATATTATAAAACCAGCTGCAGTTTTTTTTTTTTTAAGTGAAAACTTCTTCAGGAGCCTTGAGCGATTTTTGGTAGGGGATTAACTTATGGATTCGCGTCACCGAAATGCTCGCGCCATAGAATACTATAGAATATAGATGGCGCTAATATCAGTTTTAAGTTTTCACTTCTGTCGGCAGTCCCGTGGGTTGCAGCTGAAAATCAGCGTCAGGTGGTACTACTACTGGTACTTTGTGTTGTCATCTGACATTATGCTGAGCTGAGGCCCTTTTGGCATTATAATAATTTGTTTTCTGTTTTTATAGTTTTAAGGTGTTTTTTTTTTTTTTTAATGCCAATAAACGCATTTTTCTTTATTTCTTTCTTTCATTCTTTCTTTCTTTCATTACTGCCATTTTTTTTTCTAAAATAAAAGTATCCTTAGTTACTCCGTATAATATCAGCTATCTGCCAGCAAAAGTCCTGTCAAAATCGGTCTCGCTGTTTCAAAGATTATCCGAAACAAATAGACAGACAGAAAGAGCGACAGACAAAATTACAAAAAAAAAAAAAAACTTGCTCTAAGCCTTTCATATGGATTAAGTAAATAGCAGTTATTTTGACATTACAAATTAGCAGACACTTCAATGTATGTATGTATGTATTTTATAGATAATGTCTCTTTTGGTGCCTGTCTGTATGATCGCGTTGTTCTTCTAAACTACGCATCGGATTTTGATGCGCCTTTCACTATTATTTAGAAAATTTATTCTGGAATGTTAATGTGTATAATACATTTATATTAAACTTAAAGAAGTCTCGATGTTTTATCACGTCATTGAAACCGTGCGAAGCAGAGGCAGATCATTGTTGATTTTATAAAAAACTGAATTTAAAACAATACAGAACATGTATTGGTGAAAAAATAACTAATACCTAGTTTAAAATGCATGTTAGATTTTAAACGTAAAATAATGTTTACAATGTCCTGAAGTTTCTTTTACCCCGTTCAAGACATGCAATATCTTGTTTAATATAAGATGTTTCCAAGCTTAGTAGCAATTTTAGTAGAAGTTTAAAATGAACTTTAAAAAACCTTATTGCCACTCTAACTTTCATAAAGGTAGTAAACATTATCCTATAAATATTATTACCAGATAACATACAAATTATTTTTTCAGCATGTAACCTAAAAATTTTAAACAGATTGTCTTTTCCCAAATGGGTGCCGCTCGAAATGTTATTATTTCGCAAACAATGTTTTTAGGGTTCCGTATCCAAAGGGAGTCAAACGGAACCCTATTAATGAGCCTCCGCTGTCCGTTCGTCTGTCCGCCCGTCTGTCTGTCGAGATGTATCTCATAAACCGTAGGTAGGTAGACAATTGAAATTTTCACAAATTGTGTATTACTATTGCCACTTTAAAAAATAATAAAATTTAATAAAGTCAATAGTTAAAGTTAATAATTAATAGTCAAGAAACGTGTTTTTTTCTGTGTTTTTACTAGATCTTAAAACGGTACGGAGTACCTTTTCGTTTGCGAGTCTGATTCGCACTTGTCGGTTTTTTTCCTATTACTATAGTAATTCAAACCTTTATATATATAATACGTGGGTATTAGGCTAAAACTCATATATCACTTCGCATAATTAACAATGTCATGTACAAATTAAACACTGACCATAAATTTCCATTACCTTAATTCTACCAAAATGTTCCTAATTAGAGTTTAAAAGCAACACTAATAATATTTTCTCTAATATGTTAGAATTAGGAACATTTACAACGACTTTTTTGTGTCCAAAACCCGACTTATTTGTTGTAATTATTTTGTTTATCATCATTAATGTGGGATTTATGACTAAAAGTCGATTCATATCGATAGTGGTTCTGACAAAAGTTCAGTTTTTGATGTGTAACATCTTTCATTTCACTTTCCTGTAATCTGTCGGAGTGATTTCGTGAAGGGACGTAAGTGTGTAACAGGAAAAGCGCGCGCTATGCTAGAGTTGGCCTTGATGAGGCCCCGCCCCTATATTGTTGCCTATTGCCGAAGTGAGATGATAGTCAGGTGTTACACATCATAATTATTCATCATTAATTGCATATAGTTCCTTGCTCTTGTTTCATGTTTATAATTTTATATATTTTATATGTACCTATAAATATATATATTTATATGAATGAGTTTGTGCTTTATGTATGTATGTATTTATTTTATATGTAAATAGTACACCACTGACTATCTGCAGTATTGTCTCTCCTGTTATCTTTAATTCATCCAAAGGTTGTTTGTAAAAGATCGCTTTAAGCGATAAGACCGCCCATAGTGTCACCATATGTAAAATTTCTAAATTTATGTCTGTAATTTTTTATGGTGTACAATAAAGAGTATTCTATCTATCTATCTAGCATATGCGACTACTGTAAGGCTTGAGGCACAAGAGTGGTTTTTATTACGAAAGTTTATATGGAAATTCATCATTTTTGCCGAGGGGAAAACCCATCAGGTCACAATAAATATGTGAGCACCATGTATCTATCACATAATTAATTGATCTGTCATTGTATCCTTTTCAATTCTTTATTATGTAGTAATTTTATTCTAGGTCCATCATTAATTAATAAAAAAATAAAAGCATATGCTTTTATATAATTAATGTATACAAAATATTGTAAAACATTTTTGAAAGAGTAACGGCGGATTTTCTTGCCCATTTCTATATACGAAACTACCTTTTCAAAGGGGAAACTAGAATCAATTATATTTTTTTCTGTAAATGTTGACGTTCATAAGTGACTATTTGAAATAAATTATTTGACTTTGACATAAAATGTTCAAGTACTAGAGATGTCACATACAATAGACCGTGCAGACACATTCCGTCATGCAGTGAGTCAACCAAATATGTAGAAGATAAAGCAGGTATGTTAGTACTTGTATAATATATAAACAAATTAAAGATTCTTTGAACAACCAACGAAAAGAACAGAAACACTTCTTGACTCATTATCACCTCAGTTCTCACTGCGTGACTTCGGCACAATAGTACCACCGGAAGTGCCAACACTGAAACGGAAGCATCACGTAGTACCTGCCGCGACATTCAGATTCAGTACTTTGAGTGCAACTTCCAACGGTGGTTGCTCATGAATAAATTTTACACGTTGTTTTCAAACTAGCTGTTTGACGTGGATTTTATTCAATTTATTTCGGTGCTGATGTTTTATTCTGCTGTGTCGAGGATAAAAGCCAGACTTTTGTCAGTTTTTTTTAACTCAAAACTGTGGGAACGAATTTTAGTGTGTGGTTTTCAAATTTTTTTTTTTTAATCTTTCTTAGTTAGTATTTTTATGGATCATCATCTTTAACGGGCCTCATTAGAAGACTAAAATTTACTCAAAGGGCAATGGAGAGGGCTATACTTGGAGTTTCCCTGCGTGATCGAATCAGAAATGAAGAGATCCGCATGAAAACCAAGGTACCCGATATAACCCGAAAAATTGACAAACTTAAGTGGAAGTGGGCCAATCACATTGCTTGCAAAACAGATGGCCAATGGGCGGAAAGGTTGAACGAAAGACGTAACGTTGGATGGACTCCCACAAGATGCACCGATGACCTTGTGCCTTGTGGATGCACCGAAAACCGCAGGAATCCGCTGGATGCAAGCAGCAGAGAACCAGTGAAAGCGGCGGTGCTTGCAGGAAGCCTATGTCCAGAAGTGGAGCGGTCTTTCGGCTGAAATGATTATTTATTTGATTTAGTTATTTATTTTAAAGAAGGCTTACAGACTAACAAACCAATCATGGGTTTGTTAGTCTGTAAAAAGAATATAATATTAAAAAATTGCTAATAACATAATGCATAATGATGATGATGATGATGAGTATCTTGATAGCTCACAATAACAAAAGCCTTTAAGAATTTCTCACATGGCTGTAAAATCCCGAATAGCTCTACCAGGGTTTCTTTAAAACCCAGTAACTTGGTTGAGGAGGTCAGATAGGCGGTCACTGCAGGTAAAATACTGGGATTTACCTAATTACAGCTGAACGTGCACAAAGAGCTATCCTTAAGGTCTCTCATAAATTAGGAATAAGATAAGCTATATTGAGAAACGAGAGTGCTTTCGGTGCGCCAACTGTATATTTTATCAGTGCTACTTAAATTTCATAAAGCGGCAGCTTCCACAGAGGTAGCGGATCAGCGCTCACGCAGAAAATTTAAGTGGAACAGAGTTTTCTGTAAACTTAAATTTGGCAATAAGGCTTTTTTTTCGTATTGGACCATACGTGTAAGAAAAAGTTAACAAAAAGGTTAAAATCTTCCCCTTAACAAAGTTTGGGTGCAAAAAACAGGTTAGGGACTGGCTGCTTGGGCTTAATTATGCTGAAACGGAGCATCTTTTATCATACACCTACTAAAATATACATAATCACATACACACAAACACTTATCACAGACACACTGACACTTATCATATACACACTCACACTCATCACATACATACTTACACTCATCACAAACTCACATACATTTGGTTACCTTTTAGTCCTAAGTTTAATTAATTATACAGAAACCGTTGTTTTTGTTGATTTATTGTTATAAGTAATTCTTATTATCTGTCGAAAGAGACTGGATCCTGCGACACAGGGTATCCTAGTGCGGGATCTAGTGTTATACCTATTTATTGTAACACTTTCTGATGAATCAATAAACTTTTTTACTTTTTGTTTTTACTTTTCATTTCAGCTGCTTCTAGTTAGACTGGAAGCCGACCCCAACATAGTTGGGAAATAGCTAGACATATGATCTCTGATGGCAGTTAAGAACCTACATCAGCTCTTCCATATAGCAGTGATAGCCTAGTGGTGTGTCCGTCGGACTGCCAAGTCATAGGTCTCGAGTTCGAAGCCTAGGCAGGCACCTTTGACTTTTCGGATTCATGTGCGTATTGTATAATTATCACTCGCTTCAAAAACGGTGAAGGAAAACATCGTGAGGAAACCGGCACGCCTAAGATAAATTCCTCGACGGCATGTGAAGCCAAGTTAGAGGCCCATGGGCGGCTTTAAAACTCTGACACCAGGTTAGTCACTAACCACACGACAAGAAGAAGAAGCTCTTCCATTGCAGAAAATTACGTATAAGCTAATCATAACTAGCTTCAAATTTTCTTGAAACACAAATTATAACTTATAAAATTATACCCAAACTACAAAGAAGCTTTAAAAGAAAAAAGTAATGTGAATTAAAGTTAGTACCCAAATAAACTTAGTCGAAACTTCTTATTTTCTCCGTATTTCTTTCAAGAAAATGTTCAACACGTGGAAGACAATGAACTTAAGAAGTACATACACTGAACTGATAGATAAAGTTCTGTTATAATAAGTTATACCGAGAAGGGAATCCTAACTTATATTATAAATGCGAAAGTGAGTTTGTTTGTTCGTGACGCTAAAACGGATTAACGAATTTGAATGAAGTTTGGCACATGGGTAAATCATGACCTAGGTTATAACAAAAGATACCTTTTATTCCGATATTCCCACGGGATCGATACTTATGCGGGTGACATAGCGGAGCGCAGCTAGTAAACAATAAACATAGCATCACGTCGGAGCTTACAACCACATTTCTCCAGTTATGTTGAAGACCTATGTAATAGGATAGAACTCAACTCAAACTCAAACTCAAATCATTTATTCCAAATAAACCAATTACAGGTACTTTTGAATTGTCAAGGGGTCGGTCAGTCAGAAAGATGAAGCTAGTTGCCCATTCCAAAGCGTAGTAGGTTCCTATGGAGAAGAACGGGCAAGAAACTCCATGGACACTCTTTTAAATCAGAATATTGTTACAAAACAGTGGTTACATCATTCATGTTGTTCATGTAGAACCAACTGTGATGTCAAAGTCAAATAATTTGCCTAGTTTAATCTGCCTAGTTTTTCCCAACTATGTTGGAGTCGGCTTCCAGTCTAACCAGATGCAGCTGAATACCGGTATTATACATGGAGCGATTGCCTATCTGACCTCCACCACAACCCAGAAACTGGGTAAGACTGGTTAGAGACTCCAAGTTGCTACTGAAAAATTCTAATTGGAAAACTCAAAAAAATGCCGTCAAGAATCGAACTTAGGATCGCTACTGCAGTTGTCGTACTAAAGACCACTAAGACTATACATAAAATAAACATAAAATCACGCCTGTTTTTCTCAGAAGGGCTAGGCAGTGTCTATAGACACCAACATTTTGCCAGTTTTGATTAAGTCCCATCTAATAGGGGGCGAGTCTAATTACCACTAAGACTAATACTAAGGTTATACATGTTTTATATCACGAAGATGGGTTGATCCTGTTATGTAAGGCCCTTTGTACTACATGGCACGGTTTCTTCACAGTACGGCGTATAAACCGCGCCGTAGAAAAAACGTGTCTATCGACAAGCTTCCATAGTGATCCATACAACACTGTCGACCGTGCCTACACAAGGCGAGAAAAACGTATGTGTAGCAATGGCTTTATTCTTGGTCTTAGTGTGCCGATGGTAATTTAAATACAGTCGAACAAAATTTGAATAGAATCGAATCCGGTTCTGTATCGCAACTAGCAGACACACAACACGCTGGAAACGATGTAATTGTTGTATTCGCATTAGTAATAATAATAAGATACCTATCTATCTACTATACAATGACCTTTTACACTGATTGTTATTTCAAAAATAGTCGTATATAACTTTGATGTATTCCTTGTTTGAGATTCGTAGTAATGGGTATTTTTTTTTTTTACGTATTCATAAAATAATAAATTCGCAAAACATTGCTTTGATCATAATGCTGTGAAGTTCATTGAATTTGTAACACAAAGCTAATGTTGATTATTTTTTAGATTTTGTTATATGTATAACAGAGCACAATATTATAAGCACTGAATTGCCAAACGTGGCAGTAGACAGGGCTCATTGCTCACAGAACAGATGGCCAATGCGACCGCGCACCGGAAGACGTAGCGTTGGACAGCCTTCCTTAAGGTGAACCGATAACCTTGTGAACTTGAATCACAGGAATCCGCTGGATGCGGGAAGCACAGCACCGGTCAAAATAGCGGTACTTGAGGATGCTTATGTCCAGCAGTGAACATCTTTTGGCTGAAATGATGATTAATGATGACAAGAGTAAAAAAAGCGTAAAATGCTCACATCAATAAATGATAAATGATAAATGATTTATTTCTGCAAGTAGGTTTGTACAAACACTTTTACACGTCAATCATATTTTAAAAACTAGATGAGGTCGGCGTTTCCTATCTGACTACTCTGAGAAGAAAGGCCGAAACAAACTCAGAGGTCACAGTCTCTTTTAAAGTCCAGACATAATCTTGATCAGATCATGTGAAGACGATGTAGATTGATGTCTGAAATGGTCTTTTGAGGAAATAACCATTCAGATTGAGAAGACCTGTCCAGTCAGTGCACGCATTTGTCAGTTATCGTGCAGCTCAACTCAGAATTTAAGGAGCTCAACGATTCGACGAACAATACCAAAGAAAGGACGTTTGGGTAGGCCACATAAATTACTCAAACTGCCAGACCATGATAAAAACTAATTGACAACAAAAAAAAAAAAAAAAAAACAAAACAAAAGGGAATATCTGCATAGTCTTCACATTCACAATAATTAAAATAATATAATACTTTAAAGTAAATATTCATGTCAATGAATATATAACATTCATTAATGTCAATGTGTATATAATAAATAACCCGGAAATAATCTTGGTCAGAGCATTTCAATTTGAGGACCATGTAGATTTGTGTCTGAAATGGTCTTTTGAGGAAAGAACCATACAGATTTGAGTGGACCTGGCCAGTCAGTGCACGCATTTGTCAGCAATCGTGTAGCTCAACTCAGAACTTAAAAAAAGCTCAACGAATCGACGAACAATACCAAAGAAAGGACATTTGGGTAGGCCGCATAAAGTACTCAAACTGCCAGATTAACATAACAAAAAGTAAAATATAGCTAAATATATGACCCACATAGTCCTCACATCATAATAATAATATTATACTTCACAAAGTAAATATTCATGTCATTTTGTATACAGGGTGACAATAATAATGTTGAATCAATACCTACCTACTTTTTAATCCTTAGTCTGTGATTGGTAACATGGACCACCAAAAAGATGTAAGTATCTCCAGAAAAATATTTAAAAGCTATGAATCAACACATGGTACCAAGCTATACATCTCCAGTACAAGCTAATCACGCATTGCGTGCGTACAATGCGAGGTCAGCTTATACTAGAAATGTATTATCTTGATGTGTAGCCGTGTGCACAAAAGGAAGAAGGTCTATACTAAGCAGTAGGTGGAACGAGGCAGCCAATGATGATGATGAATCAACTAATGACACAATAAGCTGGACAAAGAAAGGTCCAGTCCACATTAGCCTGGGATCGAAAGTGCTGGAAACCATGACGAGAGGCCTTTGCTCAGCAGTAGCATGATGCAGACAGTATCCAATAATGACTAATGCGTCCCCTTCGTAACACAAAAATGTATCTCGATTTTGATCAATTCTTAGTTAAGTATACCATCTATCTCAAAATAACAGGCTCTATTTAGTCACAAAGACACGTATCTCGATGACACTTAATTTCTTAAATTTTGGTTGACGTATCTATAATTATGCGTAAAACAGAAACAAACACAGAAACTTATCTGATATGCGTAAAACAGAAACCCATCTAAAGTTACGTCTGTGTGCTACTAAATGTTAAACGATGAATGCACCTATAAATAAAGCGTATACGGGTGCGTACGTAATTGGTGTTTGGCCGGTCAGTAGAACGCTGTGATTTTTATAATAATATGTTGTTTAGTGTGGGTTAGTGTGCCGTTTTATATCTTTTTACTTATAATATCATTGGGTAAAACAATAAAAATCTGCCTAGCCTTTTCCCAACTATATTGGGGTCGGCTTCCAGTCTAACTGGATGCAGCTGAATACCAGTATTTTACATGGAGCGACTGCCTATCTGACCTCCACAACCCAGTAACTGGGTAATACGATACCCCTTGGTAAGACTGGTTATCAGATTTTCGGGCTTCTGACGACCCGTAACGACTGTCAAAGATCCACGAATGACAGCCGGGACCAACGGCTTAACGTGCTTTCCGAGGCACAGAGGAGTCTCGTTATGTAAAGATGGTCACTCATCCACAGACCAACCCGGGCAAGCATAGCTTAACCTGATGGATCGACCCGTGCGGCAGTTATTACTTAGCCACGAGATCCTCCACAAAACAAAACGAAAGCTAGGTAAAACAATAACGTATCTAAATTATTTTTAAAATTATTTAGTGTTGCAAAAACTATCTCAAAATCCCAATTGGGGTCAATACAGGTTTGAACTTGCATGCATGATTACGAGATAAAAACCAAAGAAACTGTGGTAAAAACCCTAAAGTAACTTTCATGGTAACCATGAAAATTTTAAATCAAAAGCAGCTTGGAGGCTCACCCCATATTAGATGAAATTTAAACAGAACTGACACTAACACAAACACTACGCTAACCTAACATAGATACACCTCTACCAGACCCTTCGGGGAACAGGCGTAATATTATTCTTATGTTATCTGTTCTATATGGAAGTACGTTTAATATCATGTCATTATTTCCCTCCGAGGTTTTAGGGGCATGAGGAATAGGGTGTAAAGTTCATTCATCCACCATAGAAAAGGGAGGATCCTCCGACCAGACGGGTGTTGTGTCTGTTGGGCCAACTGCCCGACTGTAGATGTCGGATAGTCTTATATATGTCGTTCGCGCGGTGAACTCTAATTGCGCGATGCAGGATTTGTGTGACGTCATGTCTTTGATGCGTAGTTCGTATGTGGCGGTGTAACCGCTACATAATCCTTCGAGGGATATAATGACATGATATTTAACGTCGTAAGAGTTCGTGGCAAAGTAATATCAGCCGCACCGTTCGATCCATCAGGTTAGTTACGCTTGCCGGGGTTGGTCTGTAGACGGGTGACCATCTTAACATACCGAGACTCCTCCGTGCCTCGGAAAGCACGTAAAGCCGTTGGTCCCGGCTGCCATTTGTGGATCTTTGACAGTCGTTACGGGTCGTCAGAAGCCCGAAAGTCTGACAACCAGTCTTACCAAAGGGTATCGTATTACCCAGTTACTGGGTTGTGGAGGTCAGATAGGCAGTCGCTTCATGACAAATATGGTATTCAGCTGGATCCGGTTAGACTGGAAGCTGACCCCAACATAGTTGGGAAAAGGCTAGGCAGATTGAATCGTTAAACCAATTCAGGAAATATGTTACTATGTCACGCCTAAAACAGCGCAAGCAGATCTTTATTTCTTATACTATTACAATCATGAGACCAATTCGTTATGTGACACATGGTCTCAACTGTTATCGACGAAACGCCCCCGCTAAAGAAAAGCAAAATTCCTTCAACTCGGTAAATTAGTTTTTCCTGTAGTTTTTCTTGTAATGTAAATAATAACAAAGGGCGAGAGCAACGAGTTTAATTAACATCAAAAGACAGTAATTAATGCAACTACAAATAGAGTTTTACAATGTCGCGTCGCCGTCGGTGTGTTCAAATTTTTATTTTGTAAAAAATGGAACCGACTTAAAAAAAACACTTAAAATGCAAAATAACTTTTATTTCGGAAGTCGGTGTCTTTAGTTTTGTATTTTCGTTTTTGCCACTGACTTCCGAAATTAAAGTTAATTTGCACTTTTTAATGTTCTTTTTTTAAGTCGGTTCAATCATCTTGTATATATATTTTTTTTTCACTTTTCATATTCGAATACCACTATAGATAGTGCACGACGACGCGCCCCACTCCGCGATTACTGTACTGTAAGCTGTACTTTAGTACGGAACGGAGCGGAGTGGGGCGCGTCGTCGTGGATTTCACTGTCTTTACCTGCTATGTAAATAACAGTGATAGGAACTTATAGCATCATCCATATAGCCAAAAAAAAAAGTGGGAAAAAATACCTATTATTGAAACTAACTCAAAAACTACCCAATTTAATAAACCTCTGAAGTATGACCTACCAACCAAAAAAATAATCATCAAAAAAAAAATCATAGTTGGTGGAGTAAATGAGTAACAATTTCAATTGCATTAACGTACTCTGGTGGTAGTTGCAGTATGGTCACAATATGAGGCAATACAACTGTGATTTTTTGGTCAACAACTTGTCAGCCCTCTTGTAATCATTTTCCAGCCCCCCATTGTTGTAATTTTTAATTTTACAATGAAAAGTCAATCTGCCATGCCTTTTCCTAACTATGTTGGGGTCAGCTTCCAGTCTAACCAAATGCAGCTGAATACCAGTATTTTACATGGAGTGACTACCTATCTGACCTCCACAATCCAGTTACTGGGTAACACGATACCCCTTTGTAAGACTGGTTGTCAGACTTTCGGGCTTCTGACGACCCGTAACGACTATCAAAGATCCACAAATGACAGCCGGGACCAACGCACAACGGCTTAACGTGCTTTCCGAGGCACGGAGGAGTCTCGGTATGATAAGATGGTCACCCACCCACAGACCAACACCGGTAAGCGTAGCTTAACCTGATGGATCGAACCGTGCGGCTGTTATTACTTAGCTCCTCCTTTACGATGAAAACTATAAAGAACTATGAATATTTGAAAGTAAACGTTATTAATATTTTGTATGCAAGCCGTACTGTACGAGTATACATAACAATATTTAAAAACTCGAACAAATATTACGCTAATAAAATATCAAACAAGCTTTCAAGATCTCATAGAAATTCCCGGAGCCCTCTTAAATTTAGTTTTAGAGGCTAGACGATGTGAAATGACAGTCACTAACAGGTAATTGTGAGAAAATTGCTGAGTGCAGATCAATCCGTTCACCTAGCTGAAACCACTAGCCCACGCCCGTTTAGATTGGATAGTAGACGAGCAATTTGATTTCGTATGTCCAATTGTTCGATTCGGGCAGTGTTTAGGCATTGAGGATTCCTTTGTGACATAGACGAGGCCTATCAAGGTAATGGGGATAGATGAATTAATTTAGTCTGTTCTAAATAAATGTATTTTCTTTCTTTCTAATTAATTTCTATGAGTAATGTTTTACAACAACGTTGTTTAACGCGGCTTGCGGTATGAAAAATCTGGTAAAAATCGTCACGTAAGGCAAAAGCGTTAAACCCGCTCTATCTATGCGAATTTCTCTCTCTCTATAAAGAGCGAAAGTGTGAAATTGGTCAAAATTAAAATTCAAGATGGCGGTGACGAAATTTTTCAATTGTTTCATCGGCTCTTTAGTCAACTGAGGCCGCTTGAACTCATCCCGCGGGATGAGTTGACCTAAAGAATTTTTAAATCGGGCACCTGATCCATGTTTTCATGGTTTTCGAGAGTATTAAAGCCGATAGTGACGTTTAAAATGTAAATCCAAGATGGCGGCTGCAAAAACTTTGTTTTTGTTTTAAATCATACGTGAGAAGGAACTTCGTTCCTGACGAGGCTCCCCCGACTTGCAGGCATTTTTTAATTTGAAAATAATTTATTATCGTCATTTTTTGACGATAGCGTTATAAGACGTATCGTTCTAAAATGTTCAACTTATTTTGTGTTTTGAGGTTGTGTATGATAAGATAGATAATATCATAATTTCATAATTTGTTCACGGTTTTTTGAAGTGAAAACTTCTCTCGCGGCAGGACACGTGACGTGTATCAATGTAAAACAGTCATTTACCAATACTTAATTAAATGTTTAATCTAGCTCAAAAAATCACATGCGACAACGGACTCAAACGACACAAACATAACCAGTTCATTGGGTGGACCGTGGGGTACGAGTGCTGATCGAGTATTTCGGGACATCGCCAACCAGTTGGTTGACTCTTCAGGTAACCAGAGAGCTGGCCTATTTTCAACCATCCAACGTGGCAATGCTACCAGCATTTTGGGCACTTATTCCATACGGACGAACGTTTTGATTCCCAATGATCTCATCCCCTCTTTATATACTTGTGCATAATATAATATAGTTTAGTGTTAGCTTATATTAAGGTTAATTTCACTGTAATAAGTCTACTATCCTCCAAACTAAAAGCGGCACGAATAGAGCAATCTGTCCAACGTTCAAACCATTTAATTGCCGACCCAATTGTGACATTTTGGTGGTCGAATTGCAGTATTACGATCACCCATTACCTGTACTACAAATAGTTATTTACTAGACAGTATATTTACTGCTTTTTACTGGAGTTTTATACGAGTTTTTAAAGTTTATATTGTGCCATTACGGGATTTACGTCGCTGGTACGATTTTAATTTTATTGAAATTGGTCTCATATGTTTGGTGTTTTTTTTATGTTTACGAGGGAGCATCTTTTACCATTAAATGTGATGGAGGCAGGTATATTAACTGTGAATAAATAATATAGCATTTTATATGAAATTATCTTACTCAGGAAATGGTAACTCAACCTACTAACGTTTCATGAAATAACTGTCTCAATAAGTATTTAGTCTTCAAAAGTAATTTATTAGAATTGAATGCATAAAATATGTTAATAATCGTAAGAGGATTACTAAAACATGCATAATAGTTATACGACGCAAAGGTTTTTACTATTTTTAAATAAAATATTTTTTCAAAACATCACAAGCAGACTCCTAGTTCCATTTGTTTAATCCTCAAATTCATTATCTTTTAAAAACATAAAATGCATGTGTAGCAGAAATAACAAAGTGAATATTCTACTTCAAAAAATAACGCCAAAAACAAAACCTCAACTTACTCGGATTTTATTCCGATGTCCTAACGTTTGATGCATCATGAATCTCGATGTGATGTCGACGGATGATCGATTGTTGTGAAATGCATAGACAGCTCTAAGACAATTGGAACGTTCATCGTCTAGACATCGTTTGAATATATTCCTGTCTCACATCTTATGAAATAAGCAAAATTTGAATGTTCTCTGACTTCGGATCTTTGTGCACAACAGCTTCTTGTCTTTGTCTAAAGCAATTGTTGTGAGATGAAACCTGACACGATCCGTTTGTAAATGGTGAAATATTCTATCTTATACTTACTGTGTGTTATTGTGCTGCTGGGGAGATTTTTGCGCAAATTCTTCTTCCCAGCTAAAACACTAGGAAGTGGTGAAGGGCGGGGAGTTTTGGGGGACTGTCTTATGTAATTTGAACGATCAAAAAGTGTTGATTTTCAGTATAGTTCTTTTTTAAATAAATAATGAGAGAATAAAGAGTTTAAATAAATAAGTTCAGTGTATATCAGTGGTCATGAATTTAGTTCCTTTCCTCAGAAAATTACCCATTACAAATTTAAGGGCATTCGTACATTGCAACAATTTTATTTACATAGGTACATAAAAGTAACTGATTGGACATAAGAAGCTTATTATTTTAAGTAAGGCTTAAAACCAGCAGTATTGGCAAAATATCGATGTAGGTAATACAATGTGAAATAACAGAGTAGTACCTACAATATTATGAATGAAATAATTACACCACACAGTAAATTGTCAAAACTAATAGGATTACTCGCATTGTAAGTATTTATTCGCTCATAAAAATGTCGAGAGCGTTGCAAACGATACTGGAACGTCATCACTTTTCCAGTAATAAAATGATAGTGATATACAGATACATCACAATAAAACGGATATTGCGACTACATCGTTTGCCTAAACTGGTACAGTGCTGAAATATCCGCTTTCATCGGGAAGTCCCATTTTTTTAACAAGTTTTCAAATAAAGTCACCCGTTTACCTGGCTGTAAATGGTTGTACAGGGATGACGGACGGACCTAGGGACGTCACCTCACGAAAGAAAACTGTTTCACAAGGAGCACTAGCAATGTTGGTATCTATTATGATTTTGATATTTTATGCAGTTTAGTCACTCCATGTCTGATATTCAGCAGCATCCGGTTAGACTGGATGCCGACCCCAAAAGATCTGGGAAAATACTACGGAGATGATGAGGATGATATTTTATGCAGTTATATTACATAAGGTGTTAAAAAAAATACTTTACAAACTTTAAGAGGTGCTTCAGACCAACCTTGGTACAAATGGGACCAACTTTGAAATCGCGGAAAACAAATCAGCTGTTCCATACTAAAGTTGGATTGCTACTGTTCTAAATGTAAGGGACAGCAGCTTTTTTTCGCGTTTTTAAAGTTGGTCCCATAATAAAAGTTATGCAGTTCGATGGTCTAAAGCACCTATTAGGGCTGATATCACCAATGAAACTAAATGCGATCAGCATTTCTAAAACGCGTTCAAGAGCTGACAGTGTCAAAATTGTTATGGAATATTGTACACTGACAGCTCTTGAACGTTTAGAAGTGCTGAACGCGTTCAATTTAATTTGTGAAATCCGCACTTAAAGTTTCTAAAGTTAATTTATTAACACCTTTTACTCGTATATTAAATCCTAAATTGTGTGAAATTTACTCGTCAATACTAATTCGCGCTTGCAATGGATCAACGCAACGGTGCGATGGGATCAACCTAGATGTCTCACTCAGCAGCATTGCAACTTGTCTTATCCTATGTGGGTTCTATACCTTTGAAAACATAAATAATGTTCATCGTATCACCTCAACACGAAGAAACATCGTAAAAACATAAACAACCTTCGAAACATATTTTCCTATAGTACAGTTTCATCTGCTGATAGAATAGGTACTCTAGTTTATTGGTTTTGTTTCATACGGAAAGATGGATGGCTTGACGTGTGTTATTTTACTACCCTTTTTATTTATGAACCACCTCAGACTACCGTTTCTATGTTGAAATATGAATAAGGAAAAAAATTCTGGGTGTCAGGTTTGTCATCTCAATTGTTAGGGGAAGATTGCGAGTTGATATCGAAGTTAAGTGTGAGAATCTCAAAAATAAATTTCAATAACTTGGCTGCCTTATACTTAAATAATATGAGGCGATAGTTATAATATCTAATAGTAGAGGAGGGGCTCATGGCTACATAATAACAGCCACACGGGTCGACTGATGGTTAAGATACACTTGCCGCGGTCGGTTCGTGGATGGACGACCGTCCATTGCATGCGAGACCCCTCCGTGCCTCGGAAAGCTCGTGAAGCACTTAGTCTCGGCTGTCACTCGTAGATCGAAGCCCAAAGTTCGACAACCAGTTTTATCAAGGGACATTGATTTACCCAGTAACTGGTTACATATGTAGTTGAGAAAAGGGTAGGCAGATTGAGTTATAATATCTAACGGAGTTCAATCAACTTACCTACCTAGTCCACAGCTGGAAATAAATATATTCTAAAGATGTACTTTAATAATGAATTTTCCACTTTCTATTTCTGGTTTGCTCCGGTTGTCTTCGTTGGGTCATCAGTTCATCTAGTATATCAAAATAGGATAAAATAATGTTGAAAAAATGTTTCCCCAATTTCCAAAATGGATGTTTAAACGTAATTGATTTCCATGTCATAATAGCACATCTAGATCATCTCAACAGCTCTTTTGGGATCTTACTTAATACTGAATTGCTGTGTCACCATAATGAAAAACATTAAAAGTAGGTAAAGCATGAACACAAACTAATTACCCGACAAATTCAGGGAAGAAATCACGTCAAAGAATCTTCCTCGGTCACTCGAAGAAGTCTTGCAATTTAAAAACTCCCATTAAAGATAGTTCAGTGATTTACGAGCCATGTACATGCAAAATGACTTTTATATCCCTGGTTGTTTTAAAATAGAGAATATAAATAGAGATTTTTTCTTAAATGGGTTGAAAAACTTAAAAAGTCGTTGAAGTTTTTCTTAAGCATGGACTGGGAGTTCCGTAGTTGAAAGTTAATAATATAGTACCAGCATGATAGTTAGAGAAAATAAACTTAGCGGCAGCTACGGTTCAATTTAAACTTGAAAAAATGAATAATAAAGTAGCTATCTTAGAGTTTGGATACTTAATGCAAGATGGACATAAAATACTGATTTATTCCAGTATCTAAGAACACTAATTGTGAAAGATCCGGAAGTTTTATACATAAAAATGTTGAAATGTATAGAACCTAATTCACCAATGCTCAATAAATTTATTTTAAAAGTAATAATATAAAATAAATTATAATAGTAACAGTAGTAATATAGTAACAGTAGATTTATTGAAAGCTTTACCATTAATAACATTTTATCGAATGCAAAATTTTACTTCTACAACTATCCCAAACACAATCACAACGACCTCTGTACAAATTATATTTCACATTCCATTTCATTCATCACTTTGATATCTACAAACTATTCCTAACAAAAACAGCAATGTACATCGTATTACTTAAAATTCCCGCGTACAGGTCACAAAGATATTCAGGTTTAACGTTACATTCACCCGTCGACGCACCGGTCGAGACAATCGAATTATTCTGTGGTATATCCATATAACAGAGTTACGGATGGTCGGACGGTAAAAGTTTTACACCCACTATAGCTTCACGATCAGTTTTCAGGTTACCTGTAGGTATTATTTTGTTTTCAGGAGTATTACACGGGTGTGTGAACAGAATTATAGCGTGGGTGACCCCCATTTTATGTAAAATAATGTTTATTACTTTTATAGCACTAACAAATACTTGAATAACTCTGTGATATTTTTGAGTAAACGTTAAATTTCTCTTATAATCAATATGATCTTTATAGACTTGATCATGATCATCGCCTACATCAGTCATTTTGTTTTTTGTAAGAGTAAAACACATGTCTCAATTTAATGCTGCTTTTTCTACTTATAAATCCCTTTTCTTACCATTAGAGTGACCTATACATAGATGGAATCCACTACTAATTCAACCACATCTAGTTCAACAACTTCATAACTGGGCCGCTGGACTTCAAAGTGGCCAAAGGTAATTTAAACGTTCCACTTTCAAAAGACATTACCTACGTCATTTAGATCTCAATTACAATTGAGAAGATTTGCGTCAATGGTACGAATACCCGTACACACACGAGCACAAGTTTCGCTATCCATTTCCTACATCCGTTGCGGTTGGCCACGCGAAAAATTTGCTCTCGGTACAGTTTTACTCTCCCATACTTCATTCCATTCGTCCACATTCATGAGTCGACGTTTTACTGTTTTTTGTTCGTTCATACAAAAGTTTATTTTGTTTTCGGGAATAATGGCTGCAGTCGCTTTCACATCGACAGCTTTTTTACTATCATGTCGAAGTTATTGATCGAATGTTTGGTGAATATAACGTAGACTATTGAATTGAATGATAATTAAATATTAATCATCTGGTATAATAGTTATGAGTGTGGTTCAAAATGAATGGCGTATTAAATGGAATTGGAATAATAATTAAAACATAAGCTGTAAACATTATAGGATTTCAATTTTCATTATAGCAGGTAATTTTGAGGCTAAAAAAATGCTAAAAGAAAGTGTTTAGATCTTTGGCAGGAGTATTTTGATGAAAGATCAAAAGAAAAAAAGATATCCAGCCAGAGATTTTTCGGGTTCTGTGGATTGATTGGGACCTCAATTAAAACCTAATTACTGTGTAACCTTAAGCCGGACTTCGTTCCGGACATATTCCATCAAATCAGTTTTATTAATTAATGAGGAAAACTTTCTCTCCTAATTATGATGACTGTGGAGTGGTTGATGATGTCTTCCATATTTTGATGGAGTGCGTCCGGAATAAAAAAAAATAGAATTAGTGTTTTCGGACGATATAGAGGGTATGATATTGGCTTTTGTTACACCATCCTTGCTTTTCCAATGACCAATGAGGCTAAACAATTTTACAAGAAAAGCACAAAATTGTTGTTATAACTATGTAAGGTAGATCGAGATCAACAATTTTGTGTTTTTCTGCACTGGGCGATGTGGTCGATAAGCGACAGTCATTTAAATAAAAAATGCATTCGCTGGACATGTCAGACGATTTTATCATAAACGGTTTAAAGTAGGAGTCAATTAATTTATTTAAAGTCAACAAAAATGGCACTTGCAATTTATTAAAAGGCGCTTTTGAAGGTCAACATTTAAAACAGAAAACAGAATTGATTCTATGTGCCCCTTCCATAATTTAGTTTCATTGACATCATCGGCTTCCTCGTATTAAATCCAATACAAAAAAATAAATGGGACTTTAAAATAAAATCCCGCAACAAAATACAGGTGGTAACATTTTTTGTGCAGCAACAATTTGTTACCTGTTAGCAAACTGCGTGTCACTAGCAACCGTTGTGTCATGATTGATTGAATGACGTATTTCAGCTTTGAAGTTTTTGCATTGAGAACTTGTTTGCAGACATGGAGGGAATAGTTTAGTTTATTAAATGTTTTTGTGGGATTGTTGATGAAATTGAAACATATGGAAGAGGAAAACATGCTGCGCTAACCTCAAATGAATTTAGGTAAAGGTGGATGGATGAAGGAAGGTGGTGGATGGAGCAGCGGTGGCCCAGTGGTGGCGGCCCTGACTTACAAACAGTAAGTCGTGGGTTCGAACCCGCACACACCCGACAGGCACATTACTTTGTGTAATTTATTTCATCACCACTGCTCTCAAAACGGTGAAGGAAAACATCGTGAGGAAACCGGCATGTCCTAGAACCAAAAATTCGAAGACATGTGACATCTACCAACCCGCACTGGGCCCGCGTGGTGGATTATAGCCCACTCCCTCTCATTGAGAGGAGGCCGTGTCCCTGCAGTGGGAACGTTATAGGCTGATGATGATGATGATGATGATGATGATGGATGGATGATGTTGATAAATAAGAGAAGACTAAGAAAGATGTCAAGTTTATTTAGCTTACCCACTAACTAACACACAGTTAAAAAAATATATGTATTCTTAGCCAAGATGAAGAAAATGGCGCTAGTCCATATTTCTCATACAAAGTTGCAAAAGAAAACAACGAAATCATTTTATCAAATTACACAAAAAATGGGATTGGAAAGTCAAGCAGCAGTGTCAAAACATCAAATTCTCATAAAATTATGGAAATTACGCTGCCCAAGGTTCAATTTCTACAAGCAAGATATATTTTGTATACTGGATAAACGAAAAAAGCGTTCGCTCTACAAAAAAAAAGGCAAAAACAGTAATGAAATAAAATATTACCCCGGAAACGCTTACAACAGTATCACCTGTTCAGGTATTTGATGGAATACAAAAGGGAACATTTCTTAGCTTCATTAATATTAATGATTTGTCCATGAACGCTTCGAAAACCCTGTATTTGGCGTTTATCGCGTCCCTTTTAACGTGACATAGGTATTTTAGCTATTAAGATGCTACAAATCGTTTACATTATTCAGCACTTAGAGAATATAGTATTAGTAGTATCAGGGTTGATGGAGAGAAATGTTAAAATTAGTATCGGGTAGTTTACATAGTTGTAATGAATATTGAAAATATATTGTGTTAAAGTTTTATGACTAAAGCGAAGTTTAAAATAAATGATAAATGATTTTAGTATTGTAAATAGGTTTGTACAAACACTTATATACTTCATTATTATTTTAAAGACTGCCTTGTTGGTCTAGTGGTCGCAAGCGCTACTGCTGAAAAAACATACTGTTGGATCTTCAACTCTCAGCGCTAAGCAGAGCGTTGAAAATCCAATGCACGGTAAAAAATCGCCGCAATAAAAATACGCCCGTGCGTACTTTTTATTTTTTGAAATCCGGGGATTCCTCATGTATGTCCCCCCGTTATCAAAAATAAATGGAGGGGTCTGTCAGACTCTTACTGACTAAAACCACCCCGGTGTTCCGTCTCACACTTGCACCGGGGATCACGGGATCGAATGCGACTCCCGCGATCCGAATATTTTTGTTTTTGTTATTTTAAAGAGATTTTAGAAAATTGATGAAAATTGACCATTCTCTCCACTTATCTCCGAAGCTATACAGCGAGCTAACATGCCCTAAAATGTTGAATAAAATACGAGTATGGTTATATAACCATACTCGTAATTTTTTCAACATTAGACTTTTTATAAATTATCCTGTAATCTACAAGTTTACTTGTAGATTACAGGATAATCTATAAAAAGTCTATGGTCTTAAAATAACATGGTAAATCTCTACTTTTGCAGTTGGAATGTATAATATGAGAACATGAGATGTTTTTAACAAACATAACATTACTTTATTCTTGGGCTAAAAAACATGGGAAATAACATATTTATCGCAGGGACATATTTACCACACCACTTGAGTTCAGCTCGTGTTTGTCCGGTTTTTCAGTCTGTGGTGTCCCACTGAAAGGGATAAAAAAGGAACCATCATCATTATTACCTGCCGCTATCCCAATCTATTTGGTGTTGGCGCAGTGTCTTTTTCTACCATACTTTATTATTAGTCGTCATAAAAATGGAATATGTATGAGTATAATTTTGTTGTTGTTTTGTTGTTTTTACAGACACGCACTAAAACATAAAATCACTCAGTGGTTACTTCAACAGGACTACATCACAACAGAAAATCTACTGACATACATCTCATAAACACAAACATACTTAACATCTCCCCACCATCACACCATACTATACATATAATACACCTGGCTGGGGCCCTATTATGAACTCTTATTTCCAGGCAGTTTACGGCGTAAACAGAACTGCCTTGCAATTTCGTATTATGAACTCGTCAAACTAGCCAGTCAGTGGTCACGTGACACCCTGGCCGGCTTCTGCCCGACTGTTGGCTGGAAATACCGTATTATGAACGTTCGTTTGACATTTCTTGACATATTAAAACTGATAATAAGTAACCTCACAATCCAGTCAATTTCCGCTACTTCATAGGAGTTTTTATTGAATGGTTTTGGATATTTTTGGCGAAATTATTCAGAGAAAATATCACGTGTGACGAATATGTACCGTTCGAGTTTCTGGAAACTCCGGAAAGTGGCACTTCTGATCAAAATACCAAAATAACGGTAAAATTGAAAAACTCCTACAATTTTTCAAACTAAAAATAAGTTAGGCTCAGCCGAGGGCGATAACTCTAATCCATTGAACTATAATAATTTCAACAGCCTAATAAATGGTGCACCATGATAATTTCATAATATTACCATGATAGAAAGAAAGAAAGAAAATACATTTATTTGGCACAGACTAAAAGGCACACAAGTAGAAAGAGAAAAAAAAATAAGATAAAAGGAAAGAATACAAAATAAAAAGTGTAAAACTGCGTTGCATGATACCAGCAGGAATGTGTGCCTCGCGGCTATGGTTATAGGTAAATATAACATGTTAAAAACTGGATATTTAGTAAAAACACTCAAAAACACCACACCACCATAACCATTCATTATCCATATTTTTGTTTATACTCTGAAACTAGTAGGTACTTCTTGCGAAGGGACATAATACATTCTGTGTAAAAAGTACTGGGAATTGTTCAATAAAACCATTAAGTAATTTATTCGTCAAAATTTATTTTGTCGGCTCCAAAGTAGGCCCTTTCCCTTGCAATACAGCTACGCCAGTGCTTGACCCAGTCCTCCATACATTTTTGGTAAGCTGATTGAGGTATGGTCTAAAACTCCTTCAGCGAATTTTCTTTTATAGCTTCAATCGACTCGAAACGTCTTCCTCGAAGAGGTAATTTTAGCCTCGGGAACAGGAAAAAGTCAGACGGAGCCATATTATGTGAATACGGCGCTTGGTCGATGACATTTGCTGAATTTTTGGCTAAGAACTCTTGCACAATGATGGCTTTGTGTGATGATGCATCATCATGGTGCAAAATCTATGAATTGTCCACAAGTCGTTCCACAAATCTGGGCCATTTTCAGCGGATATTCTCTCGCAAACGCCTCATAATGCCTAAATAATACTCTATAATCACTGTTTATCCTTCTGGAAAAAAATCGTTGTGCACTACACCGCGGTAATCTAAGAAAACTATCAGCATAACTTTCGTGGTACTTTTTATAGAGAGTATTATACAAACAATACGATAGTATTATTTTATTAATTGCAACAATAAACATTGTCCAAGAATGAAGTTGTCAAATTCCCCGTTGAACATCAAGTGGAATACGTTCGGAAAAGTTATTGTTAGGAAAATATCGCGTTACAATTTACAAACACGGAAAAATTAAATAAAAATTAATTGTATAGCACAATAAACATTGCGTTCATATTTTCACCTACTTTCAGTAACTATATTAAGGTATATTTATTATTTTTATCATAAAATACGTGATCTAAATAAAACCGTAACTTACCGATAAATATTTATTTGTGTTTCTGAACGTTACGGCAGAGAATTTCAAGCCAGCCACAGACAAACTAGCCAGCGTGAAGTCGGTCAGAATTACCGATGTCATAATACGAAATATATCCAGCCAGTGAAATGAATTGCCTGGAACTTGCCTGGTTTTTTAAAAGTTCGTAATAGGCCCCCTGAACACCACACTCACACCCACCCAAAAATACGTAACTGATTCATACCTCCGTAGTTTTTTTTGTTTTTCATTTTTTTACGTTTTAGGTACCACATCGTCACTGGTTTCACTTGTTGTTGTATTTAATTTAGTCCAACACAATGGCTAAACCCTATCTCTTAAGATAGGTACCTACAGGCCAGACCTAGTTTAAGAAATAGAGTTAAAAAAAATACTGTACTATGTTATATAGAATTATGTCAACTATATTAATATACTATATTAATGTATGCAATGCAATGTGATTTTGTGTATGCAATCAATTCTTTGACATTTCTCGGGACCCTAGTCCAGGACCTTTGGAAGGCGTACGAGGGGCCGAAGCCAACTCGCAGAGGCCCGTTAGACGTGTCTAATGAAACAAGGCACTAACCGACGATTATCCCTGTACGCACTAATCTAGTGCACCCAAGGACAACCCCCGGTTAGTGCAGGACTATTGCAAGATATGGAAACAATGATATTGGATTATGGGTTTGGGTGGCTAAGTGAACTGGTTATCTAGAACTATGGAAAGACTATGGCCCCTGCCTGACCAATCAATTCTTTATTATTATTTTTAATTATTATTGTGCGAGACCTTTGAAAGGATAGTAAAAAACCGCAAGTGAGAAAAATACGGTTCAGCACTAGACTTCGGGATAAGACAATCTGTATTGTATCCTGAGAATTTAAATAAGTGACGTGACGTTGGCAAGCATGAAATATCGGTGCGACGGCTGTGACGTCACACCTCAAGCCAGATACACAATATTTATGTAGATACTTCTTAGTATATTTTAGTCACTATTTTTTTGTAAACAACATTTTGTTTGGTGCCTTATCTAGCTGGTGGAAAGTAAACAACTCTAAGGACCTGTTTCACAGTTCATACAAGAATTCACATTCAAATAATATATTTGCAAATATGGATAGAAAAGTTACATAACTGGAATGTGTTTAAATTGTTAACACAATAATGTAAATTCATCAATTAATGCCTAACAAAAGTATGATAATTTTATGAGATCAAATTTTCACAATCTCAAAAGGGGCTATGCAACAAGCTAAAATATGTAATAGAATATTAAACAAACCGAAGTATAGCTTCGGTTCGGTTAATATTCTGTTACATATTTTACCTACATTTTATATATGTACACCATAAAATTACAAAAACTCTGCGACATAAATATTATTCCCTCCACCTTATTTATAGTCATATAGACATATTTAACATCTAAAATCTAACTAATAAATAACAGAGTCTGTCGTCGTCATCACCAATAAATCTATTAGCCATTACGTCGTTAAAGTTAGTGCAAAAATACTGCTAAAAGCGAATAACATTAATGAAAGCCATAAAGTTATTAATAGCAAAACTTTCGTTGTTAATCTCCTTACATCACTACGTTTCCAACAAATATCTCTCAATCATTGCGATGTGATTACAAGAGCAATAACATTTTATATGAAAAAGTTATGTCTAAAAATAATCATAAAATATAAGGATGGAAATATTGTAATGTTCCTATAAAAAAGGATTGATATTATCGAGGTTGTAAGTCGATTTTTTCTCGTTGATCAAGGAGTGGAAAAAACAGAAAGTAGGTACTAGTATCTTGTTATCCGCATAAGTTGTTACAATATTAATGTACAAAAACAAGTTACATCGCTGTTTGTATGCCAAGAGATCGTAATCTATTGGGGTTATTTCATGCTGTTGTGCCGGTGTTTATTTGTTTTCGCTCTGCTAAACTATCCATTTTTAAGGGAAAACAATAACATGAGCGTTGACTCTATCAATATCAAACGTAGACAATAAGATAATATGTGAATACACTGTTACTACTGATTAATCTTCATTAAATTGATCTGTTGCTGAATCAATAATATGTTGACTTATTTCTATTACTGCTTGTTGTAAAGTTACACTGTACACGTATCCAATAGTAGATGTAGGTAGTGTGTTAATATTATATAATACTAAACCCATAAGCAGTACTTGAATCAATAACTTCCATATTAGAGCTACATAAGCAAGCAACCCACACCGAGCCCGCGTGGTAGATTACGGCCCACTCCTTCTCACAGAGGAGGCCCATGTCCCAGCAGTGGGGACGTTATAGGTTGATTATGATGATATATTAATCTATATTTTCCAAAAATAATAAGAACAAGATGTTACGCACCCATTATTACACCGGAATTGGAATACTTCATACTTTAGCATAAAACTTTGGCAGTAAGAATAAGTAATGAACCCAGAAAATGAAGCTCAAGTAATAATTTTGCTCGGAATTGAGCTGTTGAGGCTTACTGAAAAATTTAATCTCAAGAAAAAATATGCGGGATACAGCTAACGATCTCCTCGAGAAAGCAGGACAACAAAGCGTAAAGAATGCAAGAGGAAACTTTGAAAATGTTAAAAATATTTATTACAATTTAGGTGGAAATAATAATACTGCGGATATAAAAGCATTAGATACACTTGCTAAGGTTGATAAGGCGAATTTCCGATGTCAAAACTGACGCATTGTCATTATTCCCTAAGGTAACGGTTTCTATATGACGCACTTGAACGTTAATGGATTACTACCTATTTCAATTGTATTTTAACTTACAGTATCTACGTACGGCTTTGTGCACAATATTGGTTGTGATTGTACGTTTTACAATAGCAGACATTTCCAATAGTGGAAACGGAGGATCAACAATACAGAGCTCAAATCTCAAAGGTCATATTACACGTTGCTATCAAAACTAACCCACGCGTAGTAAAGGATTGGCACAGGTTTTTAGTCACATATTTTTTCATAGAACAACGATGGAACGAAAGCCGCGTATAGCAACTATCCTCAAATAAACGACAAATCAAAAAGGTTTGTCCGCTTCACGGTGTTTCAACGAAACAAAACGCAGTGAACATTTTTTGGTGCCAAAAAAGAGGAAATTCAAATTAAAAAGTGTCAACGGCAGAATCGATTTTTAACCATTCCAACACGAGCGGTGTCGATTGCAATTCTCGTGTAGAACTTTGGTCTAGGCTCTTTGTTGTTCATCTAGGATTGAACCGAAATATGTATGCAGAGAGTAGGCTTTCGCAAAACCTGTTTTTATTGGCGTAACTTCTTTCGGGAAGCAACCAAATGTTTTTAGTGTTACGTGTGTGAAATTAATTGGTAGTTGTAGACTTGTATATTTTCAGTGAAATAATCTGCCGTATTGTTGTTCTAGCATACTGAAAGCTGACCCCGACATAGTTGGGAAAAGACTAGGCAGATCTCAGTTCGCTTTTAAGAAATCAATTTTGAAGATCGATTCTGTTTTCAATTCGATTTCATTTATTGGCTCTAAGCCACACATGATTAAATGCATGTACTTAAGTCTGATCAAGATCTGAGTTTTTGATTTGGTAACCATTTACTTTTGTTGTGGGTTAAATAAAGCTATATTATTAAACGAGCAATATTTGCATATATTATAGGCTAAGGCTAGGCTAGGTTTCATATCCGGCAAAATTCGTTTTCTCTGTATTTTCACCCAAGCAGAGATTGGTCCCCCAAACTTTGGAACAACATGTCTCAAGAATGTCATGGCAGGACGGATTTAGTAAGTACCTACGAGTACTATCGTGGTAGCATGGAATTAGTAAGTACCTATGTACTATCATAGCAGCATGGAATTAGTATGAACTATCCTGTATTATTAAATTAAGTAAGTACCTACGAGTACTATTGTGGTAGCATGGAATTAGTAAGTACCTATGTACTATCATAGCAGCATGGAATTAGTATGAACTATCCTGTATTATTAAATTTAGTAAGTACCTACGAGTACTATTGTGGTAGCATGGAATTAGTAAGTACCTATGTACTATCATAGCAGCATGGAATTAGAATGAACTATCCTGTATTATTAAATGAGCATTCTCTATTTTCACCAGAGCAGTGCTCAGTCGCCCAGATACTTATCTATTAATTACGATTGAGATTAAAGTGTCTCTTGGTTTACCTTTATTAATTTTGACTGATAAATCAACGTAGATAGGTAGGTACACTGTTTTGAAGTTAAGGGCTCTCTTCCTTTTATATTGGGACCGTGATCAAAGGAAAAAATTGAATTTGCAGATGAGGTTAAGAAAAATTATTGAATGTACAAGAAAATCAATCATCTTTGAACTTCACCTAATGGTATTTCTCATACATACATAAACTCACGCCTTCTTCCGATGTGGGTAGGCAGAAACTGCAGATCGCCACCTGCTATGATCCTTACGTACTCCTGTTTGTCTCGTTTACGATCATATATCTGGTCATACACGCACGCCGGTTGCAAGCACTAAGCACCTGACCTTTCTGAAGAAAATCACCAATAAGGTTACTATATGTCCTCCTGGGGCGTCCCCTCCCGGCGTGTACCCTCATTCCTGCCTTTTGTTGGTCGTCTTTGATTGTCCTCTCTATCCTTTAATGGAATATCGTACCATTAAAACAAAGTTTTAAAAGATTTACGTTATAGCGGTAACACCGCCACATACAAACTACACATCAAAGACATGACGTCACACAAATCTTGCATCGCGCAATTAGAGTTTACCGTGCGAAAGACTTAGGTATAAGACTATCCGACATCAACAGTCGGGCAGTCGGCCCGCCAGACACAACACTCGTCTGGTCGGAGGATCCTCCCTTTTCTATGGTGGATGAGTGAACTTTACACCCTGTTCCTCATGCCCCAAAAACATCAAGGATTTACAAAAGTAGAAGACAATTTTAAATACGAAGATATAGCAGTAAGTCAGTTTTCAAATACTTTTAAACTTTGGAAGTAATGTCAGTAAGACCAATGTCAACAAGTTACCAGTTCCAAAGTATTTAATTTGATTTAATGGCCAGAGGCTTAAGCATTGCCATACAACGTGGTAATGCGATCAGTCTCTTGGGTACACTACCAGTCGACAGCAATGCGGATGAATTTTTTGACGCTATATTTTAGTTTGTATAATAATATATTAGTTTTAACATTAAAATATTAAATAACCTTAAAAAAAATGATTTAATTTGTTGAAATTTGATTTAAGTTAGTTTGTTTTTTTTTTATGGGAAATAGTACTAACGTAGTTTATAAGTGTTACTAACAATAATATGAATCATTTGTGTTCGAAATAAATAAATAATAAAAATGAAAAAAAAACATGGATTCCTATGAAGCATAACGAACAAAAAAATAACAATTTTTTAAAGTGATTTTCCATCAAGTTATTGCCTAAACTATTAGTATGTCTTATAATAATTGTCTATAAGTACTTAAACCCCCACACTCATAAACGTATCTCAAAGTTAAGTAATTATTAACGTTGGTGGTTCTCTAGAAGAGCAGTGACTGACACATAACTGCCGCGGTGACGGCCGTCATAATAATTATGGCGTCAGGGTTCGACTTTACGGGGTCAAAAACTATATTTAAGAAAACACATCAACTTACTTTCATAAATAACGTTTCAGTGACGTCATTCGCCATGCAGACGCTATGTGACGGCCACCGCAGAGGAAACCCTAGCTTAATCAACGTGTATATGTAAGGGAGACCAGTGGTAACAACCGTGACTTACAACTTGTAGGTCATGGGTCCGAACCAAAGCAGGCGCTTTACTTTTTGTAAACTATTTCATCACCACTGCTCTCAAAACGGTGATCGAAAACATCGTGAGGAAACCGGCATATCCTAGAACCAACAATTCGAAGACATGTGACATCGACTAACCCGTACTGGGCCCGCGTGGTGGATTACGGCCCACTCCTTCTTACCGAGATGTGTGTCCCTGCAGTAGGAAGACTATAGGCTGATAATGCTATGTATATGTAAGGGCGAAAAAGTTTAGACACAAATTTTTAAACACGCTCCTACACGAGTAGTGTTTTAAAGCCATACTAAACAGTTCTTCGCAAAACTAGAACGTTATCAACAACAAGAACAAACTTTGACGTTATTTTATCTATTTCTCGCCAACAAAGAAATATATTATTCTCAATGGTTGAGAGACACTTGAAGATGTTTATGTTACTGTTTATTATATTACCCTTTTTTGTATCAGTGAGACTTCCTTCAAAATAATGTGATGTTTGTAGTGGGAGCGAAAATAAATATGACACTATTTAGGCTGTCGACTTGGTTTCATAGTTGTTTTAGTAAGTGCGATGCAAATATACGAAGTTTGTATGGCCATAATGTTTTGTGGCAGTTGGTAAAGTCTTTGGTGTTATTTGTAACATTATTCCGTTTTTATTTGCTTTGGTTTGACTAACGAAATGGGTGTTTTTTATAAGTTTTGTGGAAAATTTATATTTTTTGTCTTTTCGACGTTATTTACTAAGGTTCAAATAAACTTGACATTTTTGATCATCTCATTAGCAAAATGTCTTAAAGCTTATTTACTTAGACCAGTTACAATTTACAACAATAATACAGTAACTATATTAAAACTGTTTTTGTCAATCATTATTGTAGTCCCAAAACAAAACTGATGATAGCATATTTTGTGTCAAAGAAATAATACTGTAGATCTCTAGAATAAAACTCACGAAATCACAAAAAAATGAGATGAGAAAATCTCAAATCTTATAAGAAAATAGTCTCGAACGGCACACGCCTGCACCGAACACGCACACAAAAAAGTCCTAAGCTTCCATTTTTCATATCCGCAATCATACACTCAACCTTAACCCCTAGTCACAAAATACATAGGTAAAGAAGGTTGGCTCCAATCAACAAGCGAAAACTTGCGCATGCACACCTAGCCGCGTACGTACGAAGATCTGAAAGCATTGCCAGTCGTGAGTGCACTTGCACCCACTGTATAAGATGCGACTCTATGTGTGCGTGCATGTCTGCTCGTTTTATCGAGCCAACCTTCTGTTTCATCTATTTAGTGCCTCAGTACCGTTAGATTTCGAAGCGTGAAGTGTGCCACTTGCCCTTATTTATGACCTGCCATTTTCCTTAGCAATATCTTTTTTCTCTCTCAGTAAGTGCCCTCCCGTTCTAATACTCGACGGAAATTAGGCGAGGAGAATTGTTGAGATTTTTATAGGAATAAACGTGTTGGTGTCGGTACTTCTCTCAAAAAGGGATCGTTGAGACGTAGAAAAAGAGGTAAGTGTGTGGATGTGGATGATATATTATACATATTATTTAGACTCAATTTATTCGTAAAAATTACGAGACTCCTCCGTGCCTCGGAAAAACTGTTAAGCCGTTGGTCCCAGCTGTCATTCGTGGATCTTTGACAGTCGTTACGGGTCTTCAGTGGCCCGAAAGTCTGACAATCAGTCTTACCAAGGGGTATCGTATTACCCAGTAACTGGGTTATGGAGGTCAGATATGCAGTCTCTGGTATTCAGCTGCATCCGGTTAGACTGGAAACCGACCCCAACTTAGTTGGAAAAAGGCTAGGCCAATTGTTTTTTTTAATGATTTATTGAAGAACGCTATTCTATATATTGACGACTTCAAAGGGTTAAAACAACTAAATGCAAAAGCAAAAACAGAAAATGATGTCTTAAGTTATTTTTCTTTGATGATTTCAAAGTAAAACTCAGAACATGCATAAATAGTGTCTTACAAGTACCTACTTTCCAAAATTAGCTCTCCGTCTTACATAAAATAAAAGCTAATAATAACCAACTTCGAGGTTATACTCAATTAAGCAACATATATATCTCCAAAATAACAAAATTTAAAATTAATTTCTTTGCTTAGCTACGAGTATTTAAAATAAAGTTGATTTATTATAGCATAGAATATGTCGTACAAAACAGCGCTAGTAGAAAGATTTGGAGTAACTCCAAGTATTGTGTAATTGTCCCACAAAACCAGACGGTTGCCCATTAGTGGGACACAATTAACGAAATAATGGAATCACCACATTTTGTGTCTCAGACTTCATGTTATATCATTTTGACCTTTGTACTACCGAGATCCAGACTAATGTTAACATAATTTTCCCTAGAGTACCTATTCGATGTTGTTGTTTTTATTCCTAATTGGACTAAAAATAACAACGAAAATACCTCGTTGTTAGTGATCTTAAATGGTAACAATGTTATTGTGTAGAAATGCTTTCCTAATTTAATCCAAACGTCTCGAAAGATCAAAATAAGAAAATTCAATTCGAAGTCGAAGAATCACAAAATAGAACTGTTGTTGATAAAAATCAATGTTACAACATCTAAAATTCTAATACAGACAATAATAAACCCAGTCCTTACAAAAAGGTGAACAAAAAGGAATTTCCTCTAAGCCATATTGATTCAATTCTATAAAGAAACTCACAACAGCTTTTATTCTCAAGATGAAACAAAATAAGCATACACAATTTCTAAGTGAAAACAAGCTCTCACATTTGAGAAGGAGCGAATTTCGTTTGAAAAAGAAATTCCGCGTTGTCGACCCCTAAAAATCTAATTATATACTTTTGTGAGTATTCCAATGTATGACGGATTTCCGTTCTCGACGCCGTCCTTAAATGATTTTACTTCTTGAAATCTGTCTCAATTTCTCCCCATTTCAGTCCTCGACGCAATTTCGTTCATATTATATTGGATGGGGTGCCAGTGAACGTGAGCGTTTAATTTAATATTTGATCGAGGTTTGAGTTTTGTTGTATTAGTTATAAAGACAGTGTGACGGTTAAACCACTCGTTTTCTTGAACAGAGTAGACTATATCTGAATCTTCTGTCTTATGAAATTTTGTACTTAACAAGTGTTGATTTTAATACCTTTACCAAAAATGTTTTACATTTTTCTGTGTATCATATTATTCGTATTGTCATGTCACAACGTAAACAATTTCTACCAAGAATCTTAAGAGATCTTTTTAGAATTCTTAGAAGAATATGATCATCAAATCTTTTTTTTTTCTCTCTACCTATTTATTAAGTTATTTGTGTAACTGTTCGTTTTCCCGAATTAAATAAATACTCAGAATTTGACAAATATAGATATAAAACGTAATCTTTACTAGAAATTCGAAACCCGTTTCTACTGAGAAAACTCAAAATATATAATAGTTATATTTACAGAATAGGTTACGCATCTAATGCGTCTTTGGGAATCTTAACTTGATTATCAATTGTTCTTTAGTTTCTGCCTACCCACTGGACAAAAGGCGTGAGTTTATGTATGTGTATGTAAATTAATCAACTGTGTCATCATCATTATCATCATTTCAGCCGTAAGACGTCCACTGCTGGACATAGGCCTCTCCAAAGCACCGCCACTTCGACCGATTCTGTGCCTCCTGCATCCAGCGGATTCATAAGGCCTTTACAAGGTCATCGGTCCATTTTGTGGGAGGCCTTCCAACGCTACGTCTTCCGGTACGCGGTCACCACTCCAGAACCTTTCGGCCCCATCGGCCATCTGTTCTGCGAGCAATGTGCCCTGCCCATTGCCATTTAAGTTTGGCAATTCTTCGGTCTATGACGGCTACCTTGTTTCTCCTGCAGATCTCTTCTCTTCTAATAAATACCTATCAGATATATCAGATGAGTTTTAAGCTCCAAGAGTTGTAAGATTTGTTTTCTTTCTTGAGAACTTGCTTTATCTTTTAATTTATTTCTGGCTAGATTTTGCCCTCGGCTTCACCCGCGTGGAGGTTGTAAATTATCAGTTCAGCCGTTATGCCGTGAAAAGTTAACAGACAGACATACAGACAGATTTATAGCTGATCCACTCTGAAATGACGCGCCCCATTACCGCATTTTACATACACGCCGCCGCGGCGCCTTGTACGTAAAATGTGGGGTGCGTCATTTTAGAGTTTTAACATTTATAATATTAATACAATACGAGTATATCCCATTAAAAACATGACATATAAAAAAATGCAAGTCTAGCAACGCAGTTCTTCTACCGAACAAAGGTTTGAGATGTAATGTAAAACCAACTCTGTTTATCTATTCAGTACCTATATATTTGTCATCTCTATTTCTTTAATACATAGAATGTTCGCACGGAAACATAATCACATCGAATAATCTACTTTTTTAAATAGTCCTAATCAAATAAAGGGCAGCCCTAATATTCGGTAGATTTTGTTGTATGTAGAATGTAGATTCTATTGTTATTCTATTTACTAAATAAATAAAGATGGTTTGGTAACTGAAATGCAGGCTTCTAGCTTTATCCACATCGAAGTTACGTGGGGTCGAAAATGTTCTGAATGGCTTCGAGAAAAGATGGGATGGCTGTGCCTTTGTGTTTGTTTTGCTCGACTTGGCGAGGGCACTACTGTGCCCCCCGATTACAATTTGATTGTCATTCATTTATTGAACTTCCGACTTAAATAAAGTAATGTGAATTATTTTAATTTACCTTTCCGTGGAATCAAAGAAACCGGCAATGTGCAGTTTTTTTTTTTCATATCAGAATTATTAAAGGTATGTTAGGGTTCCCAAAATGGTGTCTATAAGGTTTTCCTCAATATTATGTGGTAAAAAATATTAAATTACTTCGTCCCCACGACTTCGTCCGCCTGAAATTTCGTGCTCCCCCGACCTACCCTCCTAACGGTCGGGGGAGCAAGAAATTTATTTATTATTATTTATTTATTTGTAACTCATTCGTCATTCAATTCGCATTCGTTCGAGTAGCTCTGCATTATTTAGCATAATATTGTTTGAAGCTTTTGGTTTTATTTAATATATATCTATTTGGAATCCACTTTTATTTGATACCAATATAGTTGTCATTTTTTTTACCTCCCCACTCTTTTTTCTTGTATTTGCAGAGGCAATAATTATACATATCATAAAGCTTAAAATCACTCCCACAATTAGGACGAATCTAACGACACCTCATAAGTTAAAATCTATCAAGTCGTTTAGGCTACAAAAGAAATAGACATAGGTACTCTCGAAAAACGTTACCCTCCTTCAGGGACAGTCGGGTAACTTTTTACCTGACTGCCCCAGTTTTATTTTTTTGGTAAACATCTACATCCAGTTGTTTACTAAAAGAAGGTTTTCTAGGCGACAAAATATGAATATATTTATTTTTGTTGACTACTTACTAACTCCGTTTCTGCTAGTCACAAATACAGTCCTTGAATTTTCTTTGACTATACGTCTAGATTTTGTGGTAAAAAAAAACAAACATAACTTTTTGAAATCAAAACATAGCAATTTTTTTCAAAAAAAAAAAAAAACTATCAAAGGATTCCTTGGAGCATAATCAGCCTATAATATTGCCATTGCTGAGATACATCCCTCCTCTCTGCGAAAGTAATGGGGTCGTTAACCACCACGCGGGCCGATTGTGGGTTGGTAGATGTCACATGTCTTCATTTTTTTTTGTTGAGTAGTATATGCCGGTTTCCTCACCAGTATCCATTAAAAAAAAAACATTTTGGCTTCAGATCATCAAAGAAGATAGTATGTATTCCATTTTATTTTTAAACAACATCAAGTAGCAAAAAAATATCGATAATATTTATCAAGTTCCAGGTTTAAACCTGTTCCAAAATACTTAGATAAAAAGAATACTTGTCTTAACTTGATTACCGAGCTTTCATTTAGATTGACTGTTCAATTCCATTTGAGAGTAACGTAATTGAATACCTACGAGATAAGTTGAATAAATTATTAATAGGGATTCAGACTGGCATGATTTTACGAAATGTAGGACGTCCTTAATAAATTAATTTTGAGACGGTATCGGCAATTAGAATTGTATACACGTTTTATCTTTGATTTATATCATCTGACTAGTTTCCGCCCGCGGCTTCGAGTGGAGGGCGGAAATAATCCCACAGGAACGTACAACTCATATATAAAAATATAAAATAACCTAACCCAGGTCATAGTCTATATGTGTGCCTTATGTCATCCAAATTTGTTCAGCCGTTAAGGCTTGAAAAAGTAACAGACAGACCGAGTTCCTTGCGCATTTATTCATACTAGACCAGTGTTCCACAATAGCCCTGGATCATAAGAGCTGGAAGTCATAGGGAGAGACCATTGTGTTGGGCTAACAGTAACATAATTATGACCCTTTATTTATAAACGTTGCTTAAATTTAGGAGACGTTGAGCGGTCATTCTTAAAGTTGGCCATTTCGCAAATAACTGTCAAATATTTACCTGTTTTGGCAATATTACTGTATGATAATAAGTAATAACGCTAACTAGAACAACAATATATAATAATAAAAAACCGCAAAATATTTGATATCTATTTGCGCCATTGTTGCTCACTTTCAGGATGCACGCTCTTAGACTTTCTATAGTGTGTGGACAACAATGTGTTGCTTTATTTCAAGGATTTTAGTTTTCTTCATCTATTTATATAAATAAAAAATGAATCACTAAATATTTTGCTAAGCGCAAAACTCAATTCAGCAATTTAATAAAAAAATATGCCTTGAAGTGCGAGGAATGTTCTTATGAAGAGAAAATTTGGAAAAATTGCCCGGAAAAATGTAAAAAAACCCACTGGAATTGACTCATTACTTACTTCTATTTGATACCTACCAATGTTGTTGTTTTTTTTTTCTAAACGCCCCCCCCCCTTTTTTTGTATTTGTGAATGCAATAAATAAATATTATATCTTATGTCACTCCTACAATTACGACGAATCTATAACAACACCTCCTATGTTGAAATCCATCAAGCCGTTTAGTCTTCAGAGCGCGCCAAAAAAGAAATAGACATACATACTTACTCTCAAAAAATCTACCCTCCTTCTGGGGCAGTCGGGTAAAAAATATTATAAAGTACTACTTACCGATAACAAGGTTTTCAGTAACTGCAATGGAAGAAAATATTTTATTAGTACACTTAAAAAGGCAATCAAGGCGTTAAGAATTTTATTTAGTCTACCTACATAAAGCTAAACTCCATAAAAAAAAAGTGTTCTTCATTTCATTGATTTGAGATACTTTCAGTTTTTATGTAAAGCTTCTTCAGTTTATAGATAAGCCAGTCTGATAATAAACGGTTTTCAGTACGTTATAAAAATGGTTTAGTCGTCTCTTGAAAACTTTGATGAAGTGCGTATTTTTAATTGCCTTGATTATAAAACTATGTATGTTGGTTAAAAAATCAAGTAAAACTACTGTTTTAAGATCACAGATTTTAATTTACTTTACGATCATCATTATATATTTCAATTTTTTTGCGCCGTTTTCATAAAAAATATAAATCCATCGACGTGTGAGCAAATAAAAGTATGTATTTTTAAAATGTATGTTCCTGAAGGATTATTTGTGAAGCTTATAAATTTTATAATTTAGTGAATATTTTAATTCATTTTTTTTTTAATTTAATTTTTATTGAAAAGTTTTTTTTTAATGTATGTTTGTTTGTTACACTTCAACGCTAAAAGGGCTGACAGGATTAAAAAAAAAATTGGCACATTGGGTAGTCCATGATCTGGGTTAGGACATAGGATACTTTTTATACCGAAATTCCCACTGCATCGAAACTTACGTGGGTAAAGCCGCAGGGCGCAGCTAGTTTATATATACAAAGTTACTACTCATACCTACACAATCTTAATAATAGTGTAAATGCAAATAGCAAGTAATTACGTCCCATAATATATCCGGCCAGATAGAGCAAATGTAAGCAGAATTACACCCATTTAGAAATCTATTTTACCGTTAACGAGCCACCAAAAGATAATATCTAATTCTCTCAAAGCAGAATTCTAGACTAGTTTGTATTACCTAAGCCTAGATAATGACATGACACGAAACTTGAACAATGGACGGACTGAATTAATGACCGATAATAATAGGTATCGTGTTCATTGATGTGGTAATTGGAAGGGTTTTGATACTGAGCCAAATTGAAGAAATTCTGACATGTTTTGGAGAAATATTAAACAAAAGTTAGTTTGTATTTATAGGTACACCATTTAATTCAAATAGAAAATAAAACTTGTGTACAGTCACGAGTACTAATAAGTACGTATACAACTAGCAATTTTTAAAAGTAATTTTCTCCTACTGTATTGAGTCAATAATTTTATTTAATATAATTATCTAACTATTGAAATATTTATTATTATTATTACCATAAACAAATTAATTTTATTTAAGTATAAATACACACATTGCAGTATAAAACTGATTAACATTCGTCACCTCACTCTTCAGGTCCAGTTGAAAACCAGTGTCAGACACTAGAGTTGTCTGGCATTTTTGCTGAACTGGGCACACGTGCAATACGTGCATGCTAATATCTTACAATCGAACTTTACACTTTTTTATTGTTTCATTTTATTCCTTTTTTTACTTGTAGTACAATATTTTGTTGTGTGCCTTTTAGTCTGTGCTAAATGAATGTATTTTCTTTCTTTTTTTGAATAAAAAACAGGAAAAAATTAACGTTATAAAAAAAAAACTTGCTAAATAAAAACTCGGTAAACGAATTCAAAATTCAAGTCAATTATTCAAACTAGGCTGAGAATCAGCACTTTTAGAACGTCGAATACATAAGTGATAGACTGATAAAGTCATAATTTAAGTGTCTGAGACTTTAAATGTTATTTGATTTATTAATTATTATTACATCTCTCAATAGATACCTGTTTATATTTTGTATTAAAGCTATTAGTATATCTCATTAAACCTACTTATGTCCTAGTTTGCTAAGTAATGTTATATAATTAAATGCTTTCTCTCCCCTAACTCACTTATTTTGCTGTATCCGACAGGGTCCATATGACCTAATTAGGTATAACTTCACCACCCACATTTAGAATGCAATAAAAGTATTGAGTATTGATAATAGTTTTGAACCCATACAGTTACAAAATAGGCCTGATCTTAATGTTTTAATCTTTATTCCACGAGATAAGCGCTTTTGAGTTTTTATAAACGTGTACTTAGCTCTTGACTGTACTTAAAATGGGCGGTGAGTATGGCATACCAAGTCTATACTCAATGAATCTTATTAACAGCCAATTATGTACTAAATTTATAACTTTTTAAATATTTTAGGGTTCCGTACCTCAAAAGGAAAAAACGGAACCCTTATACGATCACTTCGTTGTCCGTCAGTCAGTCTGTCAAGATCTATTTTATCAGGAATTCGTGGAGGTCTCAAATTTAATTAAATACCAAATACGTAGATCTACGATCTCTTGGATCTCTAAGACAAAACAAACTTCTAAGTCAACACATTCAAAAAATATGGCTATTTATGCGACATACTCGTATTTTGATACTCGCAAATAAATCAAAACCTACAGGGTATTTCCCGTTGACCTAGAATCATGAAACTTGACAGAAAGCAAGGTTTCACAGCACATGTAAAGCAAAAAGTCCAAAAATCCATAATTAGTAATTTTAAAATGCATTTAAAAAATGCGATTACAAACTTACATTTGCAGCTGAGAATTGACCGTGACGTATATGAGAACATATTTTTCAACTACGATGCTAAGTTTCTTTTTGTTTCATCGAATATTTCGGGACATCGCCAAGCGGTTGGTCGACTCTTCACGTGACCAGAGGGCTGGCCAATTCTTAGGACAAAGAATCAATATTACCATCCAACATGGCATTGCTGCCAGCCTTTTGGGCACCTTTTCCGCTGACAGCGATGCGGACGAATTTTTTGATGCCCAATGTACTATACAAATAAGAAAATAAAATTAAAAGAAGATTTAATTTTATTTTCTTATTTGTATAGTAAGTTGGTTTTTAATTTATTTTTAGATTATATACAGGGTGGAAGGGACGTCTCACGTGGCGCGTGGGACATCGACGCGAAAACTGATACCATGGATTCAGCACATGATTCTGAACCCCCCAGATTTAAAAAAAGGTTTTTATTTAATCTGCTGTTCCATACATTTTGACCGCAAACTTTTCGAAACCGTTGTTGGTTTTTTAAATAACCGACGAAAAATTTCAATAGAGGGGGGTTCAGTGTCCCTTCCTCCCTGTATTGTTTATTAAGATTTAAGTGTTTAATAAATAAAATATAGTTTGTTTTTGGGATAAATTCATCCCAACTACGCATCCCTTCATTCTGCGTGGTCCAACACGCACTTGGCCGGTTTTTTTTTTCTACATAACATCACACCTGTTTTTCTCCAAAGGGTGAGGTAGAGGTATACCTATAGTACACTCATATTTGAATTACTTTTGGGAAAAATCTGTCAGGTTTAGTAAGGTATCTTCATTAAAAAAGAAGTTCTTAAATCCATCTGTGGTGTCATCCAGGAAATTTATAATGAAACAGGAATCATTTCCTATTGTAATAGCAGCGATTTTCATAATAATTGCATTGTGTGTTTGCAGTTTTATACAAGAATTTTAAAATGTACCTACATCCTAAGATCGCCAGTCAACGATGTACTAATAAGCTCTATCGTTTTCTTTACACGAGCGAAAAAACCATTGAAACTAATAAATAATACCTAAAAACAAACAGAGGAAAATAAACAAAAAAATATGAGATACCTAAGGCCGCGAGCATTTTGGATGCGTTTTCGTACGAACTTCACTCGTGCCTACACGAATGAACACGCACGAACGATCCCAACCTTCCAAGTACAAAGAGAGTGCGCAGACTGGGTGCGACCTAGTCGTTCGTATACTTACGTATAGTTCTGACGTCCGGAAACAATCCGAACATGTTGGGATTTTTCGTGCGTTCAATGCGATACCACCGGAACACTACCTATTTGACGGACTAAGACGTATCCAGCATGCGCACTCAATTTGTACGACCATTGTCGTACGTGTACTGTACGTACGAGCGAAATTGGTACGAAAACTCATCCAAAGTGCGTGCGGTCTAATCCTTCTGCTCATTCTTTGTTACACAGGCCATACCTACCGACCCGGGAATCGAACCCAGGAGGTTCAATTCCCGGGTCGGATGTTAAGTGATGTTTCGGGTTTTTTTGTTTGGAAATTCTCGGTAGCAGCGCGAAGTCTGGATTTGTGCCCGGTTCATGGTAATTTGCTCGCCCCCTATTACATGGAACTAATAAATAACTGGCAAAATGTGAATCTACTACAGTTTTTCTGTAATAATTCAACCTGTTACAATCGCCATGTCAGTGTATCATCATTTCAACCGAAAAAGGTCCACTGTTGGACATAGGCGGGAGGCCTATGTCCAACAGTGGACCTTTTTGGTCCAAGGTCCAAGCACCGCCACTTCGACAGGTCCTGTGCTCCCTGCACCCATCGGATTCCTGCGACCTTCACAAGGTGGTCAGTTCAGCTTGTGGGAGGCCTTCCGTCTTCCAGTACGCGGTCGCCACCTATTTAGCCACCGTCAGCCATCTATTTTGCGAGCAATGTGCCCTACCCATTGCCATTTAAGTTTGACAATTATTCTGGCTACGTCGGTTACCTTGGTTCTCCTTCGGATGTCTTCATTTCTGATTCAATCACGTAGGGAAACTCTAATCATAGCCCTCTACATTACCCTTTGGGTGACTTTTAGCCTTCTAATAAGGCCCATTGTGAGGTCTGTACATACAAACAACTTAAGGGCCACCGCAGCAAATTCTCCGTTCACCATCAACCTATTTAGCAACCTCTCCGTCAGCAGTTAAACGAATTACAGGCTATTAGAAAGACTTAACTGCCACTCTTTGTATTGGCGGCGTAATAAAATAGGCGTTTGTTATTTTATGAAGATCGTATATCTCCGTTAGTGTTGAAATGTTGACGATTAACGTCATCAATATCGGCTTTCAAATAGTCGAGTTGGTTTAAATATTAATTTTCTTGTTTTTAATAGCGTTCCTTTGAAAATGAAAAGTTAGTAAGTATTTTTAAGATAATTTAAATGTTAATGGGATTCCTTTAAAATCAGTCATTGGAGCGAAAATTGTTTATTGTAGCCGGTAAAGCTACGTTTTCTTTAATGAGCGACGGCCGCCATATAACGCCCGCAGTGACGGCTGTCATGAAATGAAATGAAATGAAATTGTTTATTCTGTACATAGGATATTAGAATCACTTTTACACGTCATCTTATAAAAAATAAAATTGCTAAATGAGTTCGGGGTTTCCTATCTGACTACTCTGAGAAGAAAGGCCGAAACAAACTCGGTTGGTCCCGGCTGTCATTCGTGGATCTTTGACAGTCGTTACGGGTCGTCAGAAGCCCGAAAATCTGACAACCAGTCTTACCAAGGGGTATCGTATTACCCAGTTACTGGGTTGTGGAGGTCAGATAGGCAGTCGCTCCATGTAAAATACTGGTATTCAGCTGCATCCGGTTAGACTGGAAGCCGACCCCAATATAGTTGGGAAAAGGCTAGGCAGATGATGACATAATCTTGGTCAGGCCTTATGAGGACCATGTAGATTAGTATGATTGGTCTTTTGAGAAAAGAACCACACAGATTTGAGTGGATCTGTCCTGTCAGTGCAAGCATTTGTCAGTAATCATGGAGCTCAACTTAGAACTTAAGGAGCTCAGCTCAAGGAAACTGATGACACCGAGGTTTGACTTTACGGTGTTAAAAAACGCTCTTTAAAGAAATACATAACGTTTCAGTGTCGTAATTCGACGGAAAATTGCGGACACTATGTGGCGTTCGCCGCAGTTTTAGGAAACCACAGCTTAAAGGCAAAATTACATTACGAAATTACTGACATAAAATTATAGGGCGACTTTTTCGTAAAAGTGTGCTGGCGACGCGACGGAACCGCCTGGCGGGAGAGTTAGTCACTCGCCGTGAACAATGGGAGTGTCCCCAATGAAAAAGTCATCCTATATTTTTGTCTTTTCATGTCACTAATTTCGTAATTTAATTTTGGCTAGTCGTTTTCAATACAAACGTAGTATGGTGATTACTCGTCTGTTTGACGGTGTACGTTCAAAACTAAAAATTATATCAATATTGCTTCTCATTTTCTAGCCCTGTATGGAAACAGAATTGGGAAAAAAAAATGGTTTGAAAGTTATGAGCGTCGAAACTTCCACATTTCAACGCAAATTTTAACTCGTCTTTGGGCCTAAATAAATAACTTATGTAGTCAAACAATGGAAAATCAGAAACCGTACAGGGATAAATAATATATTTAAAAGTTCCATTTTTTTTTTGTAAATACATCCAGTAGTTTTCTCATAATATCTATACGCCCAACGCACGCTTGTTTTCGTTATAAAATATCATCTACGAGTATTCCACTAAATGCATTAATAAGTAAATAAAAACTAGGTTAATAAATAAAACTAAATATGTAATTAGACTAATTAGCATGAATATTAGTCACGCCCACCAACGAGTTCGACTGGTCGACTAGTGTACCCTTAAGGTAAAAATTAGGTTACGTCCGCTTCGATGTCGGAGCACGTCAACTGTCTCGGTCAAACCACTCGATAATTTGAAGGTTCAACTTTAGTAGCTACCCACTCTTTTTGTTACATAGTCATAATTTTGCAAAAGCACGATTATGTATCTAATTACTGACTTTTCAATGAAAAAATCATATTAAACCAAGTCGAAAAATTATGAAAATTACAGAAGTACTTATTGTGCCATTGGAAATAGGTTTACACAACTACGAGTAGCAATTTACTACAATAAATGTATCTATCATTCTATATTCAGAAATATATTTCAATTAATTCAATTCAATCTAGCATTGCCGTACCTAACATCAATTTATCACATACAACACAACACATCTGATTACTTAATTTACCCCCGACGAAAGAACCATTCATTCTTGATTCCTCCTAAGAATTAATACAACATATATTATCCCTGGCTCAGTACAGTCGCGCAGAAATCTCGAACTGACAACGTCTGGATGTGTTAATCTAATTAACACATCTGTCCTTCACTGTACGTCCCGTTTCATTAATCACTGCTGCCAGCGACTGTACAGGACTTAATCAGCCGCTGTCGTCAGATGTCTTCAGTTGTGTTATTACTAGAAACTCCGTCTTTTGTCACGAGCAGAAAATTTTGGAGATGAATTTGTGGGGTTGTAATAGCCTCGTTATTGAATGGCTGTGAACTTAGGTACAATAAGTACCTATTTTAAATTATATGAGTTGTAATATAAATCCAAATCTGTAAGTAAGAAATGGTAAACAATGATTGACGTCCTAGTAAGTAATGCACGATAAATTGATAACTTAAAATTTTCTTTACCAACTATGCATTTGCATTTTCTTTTTATAAATATATTTAGTTACGCTGCAAGAAAAACATCTTTGAAATAGAAAAGGTAAGAAGTATCTATTATAAACAACCTCCCTGAAATATGAAAATTAACCCACTTTATCATGCTACGCCAATTTTCAGAAGGGTCAGCTAAAAATGTCGTTTTCCACCTGATCTTAATTATTAATCTTAAGAAACATTTTCGCTTTCTTCTTGCATTTCTTTATTTCGACATTGAGACTAAGGATAGATAGACAGAGAATCAATACTGTCTATGATACAGTCTATCGTTTTGTGAAAATAATGATGGCACGCACACTCACAACAAAACAGTACAAAAAAAAGGGTTGCACTCCGGGAGTACCGGCAGAAGTGAAAACTTGAATATTAACGTTGTGCATTTTTTATATTTTGGATTGGTTAGGGAATAATTTTGCACCGGTCTACTCTCCCTCCGTCTTACGAATTTTCGATCAGGTCACGTGTCCTGACGTGAGTTTAACATTTTTTACCCATCACAAAAAGTGCACAATGCTAAAGCTAAAGAAAAAACTGCTAAAGAAGTTTTCACTTCAAAAAACATAACATAACATGACACCTGTGATTCCCGAGGGGTTAATCACAGGTGTACCTAATGTATGTAATAACCACATTTCATCAGTTATGTTTAAGTCCCATGTAATAGGGTGTTGTACAAATTCAGACTCCGGACTGCTACTGAAAAATTCCTGACGGAATATTGCGTTTTCAATCACGATTTTTTTTTTACACTTTGTCCGACTTGGAATCGGATCAAAGACATCATGCTTAGCAGTAGAGCTTGCAACCACCAACAAGGCAGTCATTTACTTTTTTTTTTTGAAAAACCTGTAAGACACGAGATAAAAATTAATTAGTCTATGACAGACAAGACTGTTTTGTGTAGTCTGCACTGCCAGATGTTTCTCCTATAAAACGGAGCAAAGGAATTTACTAAGAATGCATTCATATTTTATGAGACCAGGTTACTGGGGGCTCATAAGTGCAAAGGAGTTCTGTTGCAAGGTTCCAGAATAATTGCAAAATGTTGTATAAGTTACAGTTCGAGTACTTGAACCGCTTTGCAGTTACTCTTTAAGTACGTCGTGGGAAATGAAGCAGCTGATTTGTTTGAGGGACTTTTTAATTCAAGTGCTTATTTCTTCCTTAGGGCAACCTTACCTTTTGTGAGGAAGGTAAATCTGCCCTTGTTTACAAGGTAACAAGCTGATTATGAATAATCTTTTGAATCTCTTGTGTGTCTTATTCTAGCCTCTTGCTGGCAGCAAAATGGTAATAACTGATGCTGTGGAAACAACAATTGACAGTTACTAAGATTAGTAGTACAGTGCTTTCTCTGGGAAATTATAAGTTACTCAACGATGGCCGCACGTAACGTAGCTAACTTATTGAAACAATCCTTCATCACTTTGACTTCATCACCTTGGTCGCTGTGATTAACTCAAGACAATGTTTAAATGTTCTTTCTACAGAATTAGCTTACCTACTGACAGGTTATATGAGATTTTATAATTGTTTATAATTTTACTTTATAATTCAATTTAGTGTTAACATAATCTACCCATTAAAATGGTTTTTTCATGAGTTGTATTGCAATATGTAGTTAGCTAGCGACCTCGACAATTATTTATTTTACCTCGATGGTCCTAGTGTATCAATTATAACTTCTAGTTACAGCTATATGTAAGCTGGCAGTATCATGCACTCAGTTTTACACTTTTTATTTTGTATTCTTTCCTTCTACCTTTTTTTTTTTTTCTCTTTCTACTTCTGTGCCTTTTAGTCTGTGCCAAATAAATGTATTTTCTTTCTTCTTTTTTTTCTTTCCCTGTATGCCTGGAGTAGAGTTTTGTGTTACGTAATGTGAAATTATTTTGCATACTATTACATAAAGAATCATTTTTTTTCTAACTGAACAGACAGCTGTGCTGCTGGGGAATTTGTTGCGCCACTTCTTCTTCCCAGCTAAAGCAGTAGGAAGTGGTGAAGGGTGGGCGGTTGGGGGGACTGTCTTATGTAATTTCGACGTCCGAGAAGTGCTGATTCTCAGCCTTTTTTGAATAAATGACTTTTGAACTATTGTAGATTTTCTATTATCCAAAGCACACTACAGGTGGGCCGCACCGCACTTTTTTGTATAAAAATGCATCGCGCTGCGGCCCTTTGCGGTTTGCGGTAATGTGCGCTTGGCTTAAGATTCCTTCTGTACGAACAGCAGTACATACAAAAATATACGCCTTCTTGCCATGGAAGTGGGTGGAAACTACAGAACGCCTCATTTTGCTTCGTTTACGTTCATATTACGCACCTGACTTTTCTGAAGAACATCTCACACAATCACAACAGCAGCGCGGTGGTATTTAATTATTATTTTTTAAATATTGCCGTATTATGCTGAGATGCCTTTTTGGCCTCGCACAGGTCTTTTTTTATTTTATTTTTGTTAGTTTTGCTGCTCCTTTTTTATTTTATATAATTTTGTTCTTTTTTTTTTAAATATTATTACTGTTTGTATTTCCTGTGCGTGTCCCAAATAAAATATTTTTCTTTCTTTCTTTCTTTCTTTCAGCACAATAATAACAACAACTACAGCCACAATAATAACCAACATTGCAACGTCAGTCAGATAGCAACAGCAGGGTTAGCAGCACAATATTTTATCACTACTGAGAACGCTGTAGACTTAGTGGACTGTAGATTTTTTGACCATCATTATTCTGTTAAGTACCTAATACTTGTTGAAAGACCTACACTGTCCTCCCATACCTAATAACACTTATTTGAAAATATTGTAAAAGCCAATTATTTTTAAAAGAGTAGTTAACCGTGGAGTTTCTTGCCGGCTCTTCCACTCATCATTGGTCATGGACCAATTGAAACCGTGCACCTAGCTTCTGAGTTTCATAAGTGCCCATGTAGGTTTATGTGAAATAAAATCATTTGAATTTACTAATAATCCAGTATTTTTTTTCAAATATTTAGATTATTGATTCTAGCCATTTTTGTGTTTAATTTACGCAGCAGTATTTAATGGATATGATAAATGAAAAGCCGATAAAATCTTTTTAACTCCACCGGAGTATCAAAGGAGTTGTTTCGTTGAAATTTAGCGTAGTGCATATGTAGTCGTAATCAGCAGTGCTATTCTGTAAACTTAGGTGAAGTGAGCTTGAAGTGAGCTGTCAGTCCCTAGCAGCTAGTACTGACAGCTCACTCCGAGCTCACTTCACCTAAGTTTTCACGGTGAGATGGTTACAGAATAGCACTGCAGATCTCTAAAATACAATCACTCTATTTGTATGTTATTGTTAGGACATAACGATTATTATTACGAGTGGGACAAACGAATGGTGTTCGATTTGAATAGCGTGTTTAACATAACATAACATGCACCTATAGTGCACCCACATTTCGCCATTTATGTTTAAGTCCCATGCAACATATCCAAATAATGATAACATAATCAACTGGGCACAAAACCAAACTCTGGGCTGCTACTGAGTAATTCCAGATGGAAAAACCCAATAACACTTTGCCCGTCCCGAGAATTGGACCTAGTACCTCATGCTCAGCAGTAGAGCTTACTAGATGAACGAGGCGGTGTTTTTTTGGGATTATTTTTATCAATCAATGTTAAAACCAATAAATAACTGTAAGTATTCGTCAAGTGGTTACAAATTAATTTGCTCAGGGTAATATAACATGGATGTTGAATGGGGAAAAAATAGTTATTTGTGCAACAAGAGAGCAAAGTCGTTTTTTGCTGCGAGTGTTGATTTTGAATCCCGAGTAAGCGAAGGGCGAGTGATTCTAGGTTAGAATCCTGAGCGCTGCGAGGGATTCAAAGACACGAGATGCAAATAACTTTGCTCTCGTGTAACACATACAACTTTTCACCTCAGCAGCGAGAACATACAACATGTAAAAAAAAACCCTGTCCGATCCGTGAGGGTGTTGTTAGGTATCGTACTGTTAGCATATTTATGTGGAAATTTTCAGGAAAAAAGAAAAAATAATCCCTACATTTTTTTTCAATGGTGAATTTGATCGAATTTTACATTTGGTGCGGGCAGCAACCGTCGTTTAGCGGGTGTCTAAAAGTCATAAGTTATGAATTTTGCAATTTTTTATGGATTTGCGGTAATTTTGGAACTATAAATGTGAATTTAAAAAACCAATAACTTTTACTATCGATAATAATCAAAAAAATACTGTTTTGTAATGTTACTGCAGTACCATATGCCCATTTTCCTCAGATTTTCGGATCGCACAAGGTTTTTTTTTTACATAAGCTTCATCACCTCGTATTTTGCAGCCACCATCTTGGATTTATATTTTGACCTCACTATCGACTTTAGCACCCTCGAAAACTATGAAAACGACACCCATGTCGAAAAATGTGAAAATTTTCGCAGCCGCCATCTTGGATTTTTATTTTGACTTCACTATCGGCTTAAGCAACCTTGAAAACCATATAAACGATACCCATGAAGAAAAATTTGAATTTTTTTGCAGCTCCATCTTGGATTTACATTTTGACTTCACTATCGGCTTTAGCAACCTTGAAAACCATAGAAACGATACCCATGAAGAAAAATTTGAAAAATTTCGCAGCCTCCATCTTGGATTTACATTTTGACCTCACGGTCGGCTTTGGCACCCTTCAAAACTATGAAAACGACACCCATTATGAAAAATGTGAATATTTTCGCAACCGCCATCTTGGATTTTCATTTCGACAAAATTCATGCTTACTATCTCTCTCTTTCTCTTTGAATTAGAAGAAGACAGTCGCAAGCGCCTTTTCGCGTGACGATATCTGCCACTGCACTCTTACCCCAAGCCGCTTAAGAACTTCGTTCCAAAAATTTAATAAAACAGAATATAAATAAAACCTTAACAGATGATTTGCAATTTTAATGTTTTAAGTATATCCGAACGTTTTATTGTTTGTTTCTTTTTTGGGCCTAGTAGGTAGTTATGGAATTTTGAAATCGAACTTCGAATCGATTTGTTTCTATCTCTCACTTTTGTGACAAAACTAATTGAAGTTTAAATCTTTAGAATTTTGTGAGTAGACCCAACACTGCTGTCGGCACTTAAAAAAAAATAATTAAAAGTTACTTTGTCTCACGCTCGCAGCAAAATCGAATTTTGCTCACTGTTTTTTGACAGCAAAACCTGCTTGTTTGAGGTGCTGAGGTGAAAAAACTATTTAGCCTGTCAGATACTATAAAAAATATTAGACACGTATTTATTTATTTTATCAATAGTTTTTTTGTCCGTCAGGTAGAGACCCGATGGACAAAAAACCTATTTTTAGTCATCATTTCTATTATAAAGAATCTTATGGCGCGAACCCTTAAATAGGACAATCAAATAGACTAAGTTGCCCGAGACAAAAGTCTACTCGTATTAACAAAGAAAAAATATTGGTGCCCATAATAAAACTTTGGATGGTTTACAAACACAAAAGTTACTGAAGTGCCACAGATTCTAATCTCAGTAGGCTCTCGAGTTCCTGATAAGGATCATAGGTACTGAGTCTTGGTCACATTGCCAAAATAGATTGTAGGTATAGTGACAGTAAATGAAAGAAGTAGGTGATTAGAATTGAACAATCAGCAGATATATTATACCTAAGTATATATTGTTTTTTTTTAATCTATTGGCTTCCGAGTTAAAAACATTTTGCTCGTCCAATGGACAGAATCAAAAATCAACAAATCAAGAACTTTATTCAATGGTTCCGACCGACATTTAAAAAATCCTAATGACAATAGGTTTTTCTTTTAATAGACAGACAAACAAAAAAACAGAAACTGGCTTCATTCCGGTTTCAGAATTTCCCAGTATTCTAGTTTTTACTGTGGAACTCTCGAGAATTTCACTGATTGGAAGCTCTCGTATATTTTGTACCTACAACTGTATTGTAGCATTGTTTTGTTTATGGACAGCGATATTCATGTAGGTTGAAAGTCAAAGCCGCAAACGATGAGTTAAAATTGCAAAAAAAAAAAACTAAAAACTTGTTCTTGTTGATTTTTTTTTTTGCGAAAGTCCCCCCATAGTTTTCCTATTTTCTTTGTTTATTGCCTTCTCGAGAAAATAGTTCAGTAATGTCTCCAATTCGTCAAGCCAGTTTCTTTGGCCTGTCTCTAATAAAACTTGTATGGTACCAAAATGAGAGTAATTCGACAAAAGAACAGTACCTGTCCTAAGTGTTTATCAAAAGCTGTCATAAATCCGATACCACTTGTGGAAAATAACGTTTTTTTCTTTTGATTATTTGTAATGGTCATGGAGCATAATAACACCTGGGGGCGTTCAATATTTGTAAAAAGATTAATTAATCAATTATAATTACATACGAAGATTCGATTGTAATCAAGACATACGAGTATGTTTTCATTCACGAAGCGATTTAGCGACAAGCTTTTACCATCAATAATTTCTCTGTAGCAGCCCGGATTCTGGTTCCATGCCCGGTTGATTGTAATAGGCTTGCCCCCTATTACATGGGACTTAAGAGGCCGTGCACGAAATCGACAGGGTTTGTTCAATTTTGTTCAATAATTGTGAGAAAGGGAAGAAAGAATTTAAACAAAACTATTTGTGATTTGAAACATGTAGTTCTTTGTTTTGCATGTGGCTAAAAAGATTTTTCGAATAAGTTAAGTATTGTTTAGTCATGGAAGATCGCAAATATTCGCAACAAGTTTTCCGAAAAATTATGCGAGACTGATGTTTGATCACTTTAAAAAAAGAAAAGAAACTACTTTTGATATTGAACATTTAAAAATACCATCAACATCGTTATAATATAAAGTACTAAGCAAGTGGCTGAACCACTTTTTCAACTTCGATAAAAAATATAGCAGAACAATAATGTTGTTGTTATTGTAAAAAAACATTTTTTTTGTAAACCCTGCCAGTAATGTATTTTTTCCTATAATTTAGAAAAACATATGAAGAACTTTAAGAATCACATATTAATCTTCAGCTATCAAATCAAAATTTTATTTTGTGAACACACTATATCTTCATTACGTAAATCAACGGCGAAAGAAACCATATTTTCGAGAGCACAAAAGTGATGCAAATTTAACAGGTGCTGTGACTGACACGAATGGTGTAGCACCACGAAAACTCTACTTTAATAGTCAAACAGACGTAATGTTTCAATTATTTCAAGTTTTTTTTACAATAAGATAAGTTATTGACGAAAAAGGGATTTTTTCGTGCATGGAGCCTTAAACATAACTGGCGAAATGTGGGTGTACCACAGATACACTTCTGCCTAACTCTTCACGGATTATAGACGTGAATTTACCTAGTCTTGCCATAAATATTGTCACGAAGAAAACATTTTTTTTTTTTAATAATATTTATTACTTTTACAGTGTGTTAGTTTAATACATAAATATAAAACAATTTAAAATATAAAAAGCTTATTCGAAGTGGTCTCCATGGGCTGCAATACAGTCCAAACGTTGAGGTCAGTTATCAACAGAAGCACGCACTCTTTCCATGGGAAAATTCTTCACTGCCAATCGTATAGATTGTTTTAGGGCAGGGACTCCAAATTATCATGGCGTTTAGAGAAAACCGTACTCTCTAAAACTGACCATAAATCATAATCCAGCGAATTAAGATCGGGACTAGACGACGGCCAGTCTTCAGCTCTGATGAAGTCCGAAACATTCACTTCCAACCATGACCATCGGTTTTCGTACGAACACTACGTGGACGGCCAGATCTTTTTCTGTCACAAACAGAGGAGGTCTCATTGTACCTATTAATAGCCCGGTACACAAACATTTCACTAATACCAAGCGTATGGAGAGTTTTAAAAATTGCATTTGGCTCCATACCAACTTTGTATAATGCAATCACAGCGATTCGGTTCTCTTTATCACCCCACTCCATTTTAATATTGCAAAATATTGTACAATGTATTGGCGCCAAAATGAGAAAACTCAATGAACAATCGTATAAAAATGAGAGATTCCAAATTCAAATGTAATATCTTTCTTATTTTTAATTGTAACAGTATTTATGGCCAGACTAAGTATGTTATATTGCTCAACCGAGTACTAGTAACTATATAGTTTTCTAGCGTTATAATCCTTTTATGCTTTTTATTGCCTGTAAATAAATTTTAGTTCGGAAAATATCGAAGGGAAAAATAATATAAGTTAGGTCTGGTTTTATTTTTCCAAGAAGCAAAGCTTTGCAGTTACCTTTGAAAAGTTATTTGTTGTTACTTTTATAAGTTGAGCAAAAAAAAACAACTGATACTACATCTCGCTTTTATTTTTATTTCCAGAGTTTCCTTTTAGGAAAATGCGATTGTTGGATAAAACGATTCGAATAAACGATTAGAGCGATTCTTTCTAGTTCATGGTTTGAAATAGCATGCCGCCCTGAGCATTTTTCTATGCTTATACTATGCCCAATACGCGTTGCTTTTTTTTTTTGTTAGGTACCTTTTCCAGCGCGCACACGACAACTTACCTGGTTTCAATCGGTCGAGCCATTTTTACGGAATTTGACATAATTATATACATATTGTAAAACAAGGTTGCATTTCGCGTTTGTCTGTATTTCCACGTTGTTCTTCTAAACCACGCGACAGACGGCAGGTTTATGCGTATAATACTTTTGTATTAAAGTTACGTTTACCTAAGAAGTCTCGAGGTTTTGTCAAGTCGTATAAATCGTGAGCGGGCCGCTAGTACATTATAAAGAAGTATTTGTGAGTTTGGGGGGCAAAAAAAAAAAAGTGTTTATTTCTTCACATAAGGATTTAACTATGTTAGGTTTGGAGTCACCTTTTAAGCAAAGATTTGCTTTTATTAGGTGGTTCCGCTCCTCCAGTTTACAATCATTCTACAGATGTGTGAGAAATAAGCAAAAAGCAAAAATAAGCAAAAAGATTGATTTCTGACTAATTAACATTTTATAATTCTTATATCAGTAAGGGAGCACACTGGGTGGAGAATATGACGTTTGTGAGTGTTTGTATATGTGTGGGTTCGTTTGTGTGTATGTGTGTGTTTGTGTAGGTGTCGGAATGTAGTGTGAATGTGTATGAGATATGTGGTATGTGTACTTCGAGGATGTGTGGGTGTGGTGTGTATATGTGTACAGATTATATGTGTTTCTTAGTTATGTGATCTTGCGTAGGATATCTTAACTTTTACTCTTGAGCCATTCAGTTAGTGTTTTTTTGCAGTCGTGGAGAGTAGATGGCACATTGTTCATTGAGAGCGTTTTATACACGGGAAGATTATGAAGATGGTAATCATTGGAACTACTAATCCGATTTCGAAAATGCTTGTACTAATGCGAAGAAGCTACAATATCGTCGAGTGTATAGAAGATATTTTAAAACAAAGATTTAGACGCCGGCGAAATTGCGGGTAGAAAGAAGCTAGTAATAATATAATTTTACACAACTGTCTCAAAGCTTATTAAATCTGTTATCAAATTCTCATCTCTACAAATGTAATAAATTGGTTGTTATTTTGGTCACCCAATCACAACGGCTTATTCGAGATTTCACAGAAAATCACATCATCGTATCCTTAATTAGGATTTCAGAGACCGTTTGAACCTCTTCATTGTATAAATTGGAGAGTGAGTACCTCAAGCATCAGCTCTTGGCATCAGTGATAGTGTATTTTCAGAAGAAGGATTATTAAACGTCATGCAGAAAAATATGTGTCAGATTTCACGTTAAGCCGTTGGTCCCGGCTGTCATTCGTGGATCTTTGACAGTCGTTACGGGTCGTCAGAATCCCGAAAGTCCGACAACCAGTATACCAAGGGTATCCTATTATCTAGTTACTGGATTGTGGAGGTCAGATAGGCAGTCGCTCCATGCAAATTATTGGTATTCAGCAGGCAGTCGCTCCATGTAAAATACTGGTATTCAGCTGCATCCGATTAAGCTGGAAGCCGACCCCAACAAAGCTGGAAAAAGTTTAGGCAGATTTATTGCGATTGACATATTATCTGTAGGTACTCATCGTATTCCAAAACCAGAGCAACACGGGCCTCTTCAGTAAGTAATTAACTTTAGAGTCAAGATCAAACAAAAGACCAAAAACTCTCAAGAAATTTCAAAAACACAGTCACAACTTTATATATCATTCTTAGACTTTCTCAACACAAATGAGTACTTCCATAGCTAATACATCACCGGCAAGTCACTCGAAGCATTTCACCTTTTGTGTTGCGTTCCTATTCAACAGTACGGTTGAAACTTGAGTTTATTCGCACATTTGAAAGTTCCCTTTTGTTTCCTAAGGGACGCCATTTAGCTTAATGGGGGACGCATTACTGTATCTGTTTCTGAGATCTTCCCTCCTTACAACGTTACGTTGTGAAGCGATAGGTAACAGTGATGTTTAAATACATGTTCTGTAAAGGGTTATGAATTTTGGCGGTTGAATTTCAGAATTTGTGTAATGTATTTATTTTGTCGTGAATTTTGTAAAGCAGATTCTAAGGGAATGGAAGAATGCTTTATATGCGATCAAAGAAAACGTAAAATATTGAGAAAATATTTCACGTTGTAGCTTTGATGTTCTGACGTGATGTTCTATGTCACACTCTGACAAGTCTTTATTACGACACGAACCAAGACAAGTAAAATTAATTCAATTTTCATGTTTTATCGTTTTATTAATCATGTTATACTTGATACGAGTGAAATTTCTGCATTCCTTAAACTTCCTACTGACCGTAAAGGTACGAGGCAAAAGGAGTATGTAAGGATCGTAGCAGGTGGCATTCTGTAGTTTCTGCCTACCCCCATGGGAAGAAGGCGTGAGTTTATGTATGTATGTATGTAACAAGGAAACACCGGGAGGGGATGCCCTAGGAGGACATAAGTGAACTTATTGGTGATGTTCTTTAGAAAGGTCAAGTGCGTAGTACTCGCAACCGGCGCACAGTGTTCGGAATGATTATATTACGAGCCACTTTGATTTTTATATGAAATTTTTAATTTAAATGTAGGTAGGTACATGTTTGTGGACTTATACGATAAAAACACATATATTACTAAGTATATGTTGTATTTATAGTGTGTGTACAAATATAGTCTTTAAATAAAAAAAGTTTTTTTACGTTTAAGACATTTTAATAGGCGGCCCTGAAAAAGGCATTTGTCTACTCGCTGTTTGCCTCTTCATCGGATGAGTGCGTCCTTTCAGGCGCTTCAGGAGCTTTCAATAATTGTAATACTTCTGGCGCCAAAGTACTCGATTTTCTCTTAGGCAATGGTCTGATGTATCATAACGTATCGGGCGGCAGAAGCGAGTGAAGGAAGATCTCGGGTTTTGTCAAAGAATTGTCTCATATTCTGACTGGCTGCTGCTTCCGTCAAATCCCCACTTTGATTTAAGGTAGAATTTGCTGTTTCCATCTTCGATCACTACACCTGCTATTACATCTAGCTGAACTTTAACTAGTCTTTGTGCTGTATGATCAAGCAAACTTTGCAGCTTAACTTCGCCTTTCGTCTCAGTTATTATTATGTCGTTCGGGTAACACTCTTTTCGGGCCCTTAAAAATCTCTCATATGATGGGTATATATCACACCCTCTCTCTTTAGCTCCTCTGCGAATCTGTTTATACTGGTCCACGCTCAGTTTAGAATTTGTTATCAGAGCTAATGCTTCATCGGGGGTATATGGACGTATAAATCTCTGCGTTATTTTCCTTTTTTTAATCATCCGAAGTGATTTAGGTGACGTCACAGATACTGCCTTTATAACAGTGGTCATATTCCGCTTACCAATTTTTGTGAAACTTGTTGAGTGGCATAGGCAAGCTCCTCCGGAGAATGGCCCGCCACCAATATCTTCATCCGGTTTTTCTTTGCTGATGCACTTAAGCCAACAAAATCCATCCTTCGAGCTACAGCAGATCGAGCAAGTGTACATTCAGATTGTCCATCACCTTGATTTTGTACTGACCAAAGCTCTTCTTGCAGCCAGTCGTTGCATTTTAAAACAAACTTCTTTTTGTTCCTGATATCACTCTATTTCTTGGTTAGCACAGCAGAAAACACCTTTATTTTATTTTTAATAACTTCTACTCGATGTCCTGGAATATCTGAAGAGACATAGTCCACCATCCGAGCAACAGAAGATTCCTTATTCGCTTGATTGACCAGTTTATGACGACAGAAAAGGTCGAAATGGTGAAGGCGAGTTATTCCTCGGGTATCACCTAGTAAACGAAAAAATTAAATTACTCAAAAGTCGCGGCGAGTCGAATATTAAGACTAGATTCATTCGAAAGCTAGATAAATACTCGAGTTTCACAAAAAAACATAGATGGCTGGAATTGGCTGGGAAAAAGTTGGAATCTATTAAACTTTTAAACTTTTTGCAAATTTTGTTATTTTTTTCAATTCATATTTGATTTATTTTCTCAGAATACGAATTTATATATGATTAAAAAATTGGTGTATATCTTACCTGTGGATGTGGAACCCACGATGAAACAATTTTTTTATTAAAAAACTCAAAAACTGTTGTAAGAACAGAGCGTAAACACATGCTATGATTAGCGGCTAACAAAAGCGACTGACCGGTATTGTTATCGCGTGGGATTAGTGCAGTGCTGAGCGGTGAACATTTCCCGGAATCGGAAAATTTGGTGTGGGAACGAGTTGTACGACTAATAATGTACCTTAATCACTTGCAAATTTCAATTTATATTGCCATGATGTTTGTACCTAAAGTAGCTCGTAATATAATAATTCCGAACACTGTGCGGCGTGCGTTTATGATCAGATGTATGAACGTAAACGAAGCAAAAGGAGTATGTAAGGATCCTCTCAGGTGGCGTTATAACATCAATTATTTTAAAAATATATTTACTCAAGATCTTAATGCCTTCAACAGTCTTGACAACAAAAACGTTATAGCAGCAATATCAACATTAAAATCGTTTAATAGTTTTATCATTAGTCCTTACGAGGTCTGATTGGAAGCAAATGAGCCGTCGGTCCCAACAGATACGAGTTGGCCAGACAGATTTTAATCAACCTTTAACCCCAAACCTTTGTCAATTGTAGTTTAAGGTTTCAAACAAATTCAAATCCTTTAGCAATCTGTCCGTTTCCTTGACTATTATAATGCTTATATGTGAGAAATATTCTCACGTTTATTATATTACACATAAAGAAGTATTTTTAGACAAGTATTTTTTTTTTCTGATTGATTATTATTATTGATTTTGCCTTACTTATTCAGCCAATAACGTTCCCACTGATGGGCCCTCTTGGTGAGAGGGAGTGGGCCGTAATCCACCACGCGGGCCCAGTGCGGGTTGGTAGATGTCACATGTCTTCGAATTTTTTTTCTAGGACATGCTGGTTTCCTCATGATGTTTACCGTCACAGTTTCGAGAGCAGCCCAAGGCCAAGACCAACACCAAGTCCATATAGCCTTAAATTAAATGAACTAGTGAAACTCCACAGACGTCACGAGTTTCGACATTAAATCATGATGAAAAGAAAAAAGAGAATAATAATTTTTTTTAAAAAATGTCCAACTGTCAGTCGGACTCGCACACGAAGGGTTAAGTACCATATTAAGCAAAAAACGCAATATATATATCTTTCTTTTTTAAAGCACGTAGAAATACACAATTTGTGAAAATTTTAATTGTCCTATTAAGGTTCATGAGATATGACCGCTAACAGACAGACGGACAAACAGCGGTGGTTTAGTAATAGAGTTCTGCTTGGAACCCTTCGGGTAAGGTAGGGTACCTTACCCAAAGGGTAAAACAAGGGTAAAACGTTATTCAACCGAATAATATTTTAGTTGAATCTGAACAATGAAGATATCCCAAGAGAATTTGATAAGGACATAGTAAAGGAGTGCTTACAGAGAGTGGTGCACTAGTGGGCATAACTAACATTCCTGTTAACAGCACTGACCGAGCTAAAACGGTAACATACTTGGGGAGAATACAAAACAATCGTTCAATAGAATTGAATTTGGACCCATCCTAACTTCTATTTCCGCTACAGAATGTCAATCAATCTGCCTAGCCTTTTTCCAACTATGTTTGGATCGGTTTCCAGTCAATACCAGTATTTTGGAGTGACTCCCTATCTGACTTTACATGTTACCCCTTGGTAAGACTGGTTTTCAGGCTTTCGGGCTACCCGTAACGTCTGTCAGAACTTAACAGTCTTATGCCACTAAAATTATATTTTACAGACATTTTTGGATGAACTCAACAGTGAAAGTGACACGATATAGTCACGTAGTCAGTTCTTACCAGTTTTAATTTTCTTTGAAAAATTTGTTTATTAATTATTAAAATGTCAGACGTTTAAAGTTGAAAGTGTGTCTCAAGGTAAAAAGCAATTTTATTTTTTTATCTTTTTCATCCAATTTAGTAAACTTTAAATTGTGTCTTTTATGAGACAAATTGAAACAGTTTTATAGATTGCCTTTTCAGGTACCTACTAGGTAAAGAAAAACATCATTTCAAGAAGATAGTAATAAAAATTAAATGGATTGGAGAAAAAACAAGAAAAAAGTTCAACTATTTCGCTCCTGAATTCATAATGGACTTACAGATTTCAACACTGAATAAAATATCTAGATTCGTTACAAAAAGCCTCCTGTTACTTTTAAAATGGAAATTCTATTCGTTGATTGTTATGAAAATCGAACGAAAAATTCGTTTCCCAGTTCATTTAGAGAGTAAAAAAATGGAATTTAGTACCAAATCTTTTCCACTTAAAATATTTGCGAGTTTTTCTGAAATTCAGAGACGTTATCTAAAAGCGGTTTTTGGAGCAAAGTTCTTTAACGCGGCTCATGCTAGAAATCGTCATGACTCTATCGAAAACGCATTATGCCTGAAAAAGACAGTTTCAAGGTCTCCAGTTACAAGTGTCCACCTAAAAACTTATACTAGATGGCTCTGTATTAATACATAATATACAGCGAAAGGAACTATGCTATGCCCACGACCGAATTTATAAAAAAAAAATGCAGGATCTTGTAGAGTAAAATCCTTTAACACAGACTGAAATTTAATTTGGACAATACAAAGCAATACAGAGAAGCGTCAGCCGACAGAAGCTGCACATCATAAACCTTACACAAAGGTAACAATAGACTTACTGTCACACCCTTTACAAAGGGTTCAGATACAATGAAAAGAAATAAAGCGATGACAACACTAAGTTTATCTTCAGTGAGAAAATTACTTGGGAAGGCACCTACTTAACAGAGCGGTATTGTGACTTTGTTTTGTGTGCCATTGTCTGCGTGAAACAGTGTTTCAGGCTACAAGGTATAATTTTTGAATACATTGTCAAGTTTGTTCGGATGGAGCAAGTAATTACAGAGTGAAAAAAAGTAAAGCAACTAGCTGTGTAAAGTTTTCCGAGTTTTCTTGTTGGTGCATTCTTCGTTAAATTAAATTGAAGGGAGCTTCAACTCGATTCTTCGACGTTGGTCTAGTAATACAAGAAAAAAACGTAGAACTTTATTGTATCAACTTTACGATTCGTTGTATTGCAATGAAACACTCTTATAATGTCCTTTTATTTAAAACTTTGTAAGCGTAAGACTAGCCTAGACCAGACAAGCTTTCTAATTACGCAACATATTTTCGTAAACGATAACGACAAATCTGTTTCATTTTGACAGTTCAACAACATTTATTGCGTTATTTACGTTGCACTGCAGATTTTTTTTCGAACTTACGGAGCAATGGATTAGCAATCTGTTTCAAAACGATTCAGATTCGATTTGATTTTGAATTACGTAATTAGGGTACAGACTAAGAAAAGATTTCTGCCTACATCCACAGATGGTTCACTCCGTATTTTAGGTATGAAGCTACAAGTAGGTACGCGGAGTGCTCGACTTGTCGAATTCAGTGGACGTAAAGTAGTCAGAAGATATAAGAGTTACACGATAGAAAGAGAGGCAACTTCTAGGTGAATATTACCGTAGGTAATTAGTGCTGTGCGACCTGAATTGCACTTTATTGTATCGTTGCAAGAGTCGCTTTTTATGTAAATGATTTTGCGGAGTGAACCGTCTGTTCTAATCTGTGCTGCAACTTGGAAAAAGCATCTTCTTTGTCTTAAATAAAACGTGGGTTAGAAATAACTGACATTGTGCATGCCTGGTTGAAGAATCTAATCGCGATTTCAAATATGTGTTTACTCAAAATATTGTGATAAGCACGCAAGCAAGGTAAGATGGCACAGAAAGCAAGAAAGAAAAATTGGTTTATTTGTCAAAGCAACACGTGCATACAAACTCGAATAATAAAGAACAAAATACATTTATCACGAGCACAAAACAGAAAAGCTAGTCATGTGAAAATGATCAATCCATTTACTTTAACAAACCGGACCATAATTCGTATTCGTCACAAAGTTTAATGAAAATCTATTATAGCTAATTTCACGGTATAAAAACGGCTATTTAGAGTAACGAAGATTAATTCGTTTCTGTACATAATCGATTTTGAATTAAGTATTAAAAGCGTAATAATAAAACAATTAGCACTCGGTAAAATTTCGGCTATTTTTAGACCTATAAAATGTTTTAATTTTATAATTACTTTGTTACATTTTGCGTTTATTTTGGAGACCTCTTTTATTCAATAATTGTGATTCAAAAGAGTCCCAGCAATGAAATCGTACTAAAAGCTTTAAAAAAAAGTTTATTTATTTATTTAAGTATATTATGTTAATTACTTGCGTTATATGTGTATATTTTAGGGTAGGTATATTTAATGTTTAAGTTTAAGACTTCGCATATTCATATTTTCCTCTTCTTGTTCTCACACACTATTGTCTATATTTCCTTCTCATTTCTCCTTTCGCAGGTCTGCTGGAAGAAATTTCTTAAGTAATAAGCAGTAGCTTTGTACTGAAAATTATAATTATGTCGTGTCTGTATGTATTTAACTATGTGTAGGTAAAATATACCTAAGTAATAAAATAAATAAATAAAAGCTAGATTATGATAAATTTTCAAGAGAGCTGACAGACCAATGAAAGACCAGTCTGACACCTATACGGAGTCACCACCTTTTTCGTTGCAAAAGTGCCATTTACTTAAGACGCAGATATAATTATGCCAGTGACCTTGACTGGTTAGCTTGCGTGTTCTGTACTGAGCTCACGCAACGCGTCGTACGTCTAGCCAATAAATGGACTCGCCCATCAAGGAGCGCTGTCCCAAATTAGATGCATGATTAATTTATTATAAATAAAATTCTTTAATTCAGGCAAACCCAAACATAAAATAAAATTACTTTACACACTATACTGCAACAAAATAAATCAAAATAGAATGGAATAAAATATCAATTCAATTATAATGGGTACTAATTACAAAGGTCACAGAATACAAATTACAATAAAATGTCAAATGCAATTAAAATAAACTAATGAGTGATACAAATTATTCGGGTCACAGAATCGAAATTAAAATTATATGTCAAATTTTAAGGGTCACAGAATTAATAAAAAAAAATATTTCATCAAACAAGTCATTATTTAAAATATAAGCCAGTGTCAATCAGAATTAAGTGCCCTGGCTATACATGTCTGTTACAGTATTTACGTATGTAGGGGCAGTCAAATCGCTCAGCAATCATTTTCATTTTAAAGCAAAAGGTATTTTAAATAAAACACGTATACCAAAAGATCAATAGTTAAATTATTTATAAAATGGTAAAGGTATAAATAAGGAAGAAGCTGAAAAATTCTTTTTTTTATTTTGCGTGATTCTCAGTTTTTTATCATGACCGCGTTAGACATAAGTTTACAAATTAATTTCAATATGTAATATAAACAGAATCTAAAATATTCCTTTATTAAGTTATTAAAAAAATGCTCTAGTTTAAGATTTTTTTTTTTCCAAATCATTAACACTACTACGTTTAGACGTGATCTTCAGTATGAAATCGTTAAAAAGTCGGTTATCGTAGCCTTAAGGAGGATCCACAGAGGTAGCGCCTGAAATTCCAATTTTCTTATTTTCTTTATTTATTTATAGTTAATTAAAACGGTACAACACCAATTACATTAATTAACATAGAGACAAAAATTACGTTGACAATAATATAATTTAAAACTAACATGGAACAGTGGACTCCTTTGCATACTTTCTCTCACAGAACACCAGACATATACGCATAATTTTAATCCATTCATCTGCAAACACATCACATTCAGGGTTGGCAGCCAGGAGGGCATTCAGCACCTTTAGAGTACGACAGACTGGGGATTCGGCTCTGGCAACAGTTTTGGCTGGCAGTTGCGCAAACAGATTGTGCCGGCGGCTCTGACGGTGTCCGATATATTTATCGGGCACAAATAGTCGGCAGAAAAGACCATGGAGCTCTGGGCTGTCGATACGTCCCCGTAAGGTCTTACAGGCTACAGTGAGTTGATCAAGGCCTCTTCTCACCTCCAATGAGTTAAAGCCCAACATCCCTAAAAGATAATTGGTAGGGTACATATACGGGAAGAAATAGTATAACCTTTGGAAGAGGCATCTAAGGAAAGTTTTCTGTACTTTTTCCAGCATCAGAGTTTGGGTCGCGTTATAGGGGTGCCAAACACAGGCACTGGACTCGAGTTTGCTTCGAACCAGAGCGGCGTACAACAGCCTAACAACATTTGAGTTGCGAAAGTCACGAGCGTTTCGCAAAACAAATCCCAACCGCCTAAAAGATTCCTTCGCGAGGGTGGAAACGTGGTCCCTAAAAGTTAGACAGCGGTCGAAAGTCACTCCTAAATCTTTTATGTTGGCGACACGAGTAATCACGTCACCACCCAAACTATAGCCATAATGAATTGGCCGCAACCCTCTACCGTATGTCATGACGTAGCACTTGCTTGTGTTAAAAAATAATTTGTTGGCAATGCTCCATTCATAGATGGCATCAATGTCCCTTTGTAGGAGTTTGCAATCCTCGTCCGTTCGGATTTGTGCGACTAGCTTAAGGCCATTGGCATATAGCAGGCATTTGGCAAACTTAACATTATTTATGAGGTCATTGATCATGATTAGGAACAGAAGCGGCCCCAACACGGATCCCTGACTTACACCCGAGCGTGTATTATAAGGCTTGGACTCAAAGCAGCCGTGTCTTACAAACTGCTTACGATCGCGTAGATAATTCGAAAAGAAGTTAAGAAGACCAAACGAGAAACCGATGGCCCCCAGCTTAGTCAAAAGAACATCGTTGTCAACTCTGTCAAATGCTTTCCGGAAATCGAAATACAGAGCGTCAACCTGCCCACCGATGTCTGAGCCACGGGATATGTAGTCTACGTGAATCAGTAAATTCGAATTTACGGAGCGACCTGGTCGAAAACCGTGTTGGGCATCGGATAAAGACATATTAACGCGTTTGAAAATGAAACCGTGGAGTATATGCTCGAAAACCTTGGCAATGGTTGGCAGGATAGCGATGGGTCTGTGTTCCTCTACTAATGTTTTATCACTAGTTTTAGGGATGGGAGTGACTCGCGAAGTTTTCATTTGCTCAGGGTTCTTTGCAATTAGCAGGTCAATGTCAGGTTGTATCTTGATCAAAATATAATTTATGACTATAACAAATATGTATTTACAGCATATTATAATCATTAAAATCAATCATACATCTCTTTCAGTTAGATTTGTTGAGAATTGTTCAGATACTTCCATAATAGATTCCATAGTAGATTCCAACTTAAAACAATTTTCAGTACTAATATTATAAAAGTACATTATTTATACTAGTCAAAATAGACGTAATAAATCGGAAACCTAATGCCTCATGCAGACTAAAACGACCCCACGGCGCTACGCGACACCGGTATTTGTTCTAACGTGTTAAAAACTTTTCTTAGAAATTGTTTTGTTAGAGACGCATCGCACCAGTCTACACGAAGCTTTAACGTCAAAGTCCTAATACGAGATCCCACAGGGATAAAATTTGTGGTTTATCCTCACTTGGCGACCATATTTTTAACAACTCACAAAATTTTCATTGTTCAGCCCTTTATATCAGCTGTTCGGTTCTTGATGGCCATTTTATTCGTAACAAGTTGTGGTGCGCTCCCCACGGACCGATAACTGAGCTCGTATTGTAGAAATTGGCGCTATGAGTGCGTTGTAAACGTCAAAGTGCTATGAGTTATGGCTTTTTATGGTGTTTTTTATGAAAAAGTTTTGGTTTAGCCCGTGAGCATTTGGTGCAAGATTGTTAGCATCTGTTTTTTTGAAAGCGTTATAAATATTGCACGGTGCAGCTATTTCTATATTATTACTTTTTTGACCTGTAACTTGACTTCGATGTGATGATCACATTCGATTAGATTTTTTGAAAAAATGTAGAAGGTATATACAGAAAAGTGTGATTAGTAATTATGATCTATTTAAACAGAAGATCGTAGTCCTTTAAGCAAAACAAGGGTAAAAAATCTAGAAAATTTAAAAACGACCAAGTGCCAGTCGACTCGCACGCGAAGGGTACCACCGCTGCCATTATTTCCATTATTATAATCGAACAAAAAACGCAAATAGTTTTTTTAACTTAATTTGATTTATAATATTTAACCTTATTTTATTTTAATACTGGCTATTACACACTGCAATAAATTCAAGTGTTTACCTTAATAGGTAATCGGTAATCCGTTCAAAGTTACAGCCCTGTGACAGACGGACGGATGGACAAAGCCCGTAAAAGGATCCCGTTGGCAGCATTTGGGTACGGAACCCTAAAATTCAAACGCCCAAAAACATGCCCCTTATAACATCATGACTAAACACCAGCAAGTTGAAAAGATAATTTATTTATAGGATACATCAATCATGCTTTTGATGATTCATTGTATTGAAGCTACTGTTGACTCGACGCTACCATTATATCGAATTAATAAAACATCAACGATGAATGATGATTTTTTAATTAATCTTGTTGCTATGAAAATTGGCGAATGTGGAAGTGAGATTGGAGAGACTGAAAGTGTAAGGTTTTGAATATCAAATAATGAATCGATCAAGTTTTTAAAAGACAACTTAAATACATTTACTTATTTCTAAAACACTTAATCTATTTTATTTTACAGTTTGGTTTTAGCCACGCAACGAAAACCTCTGATTTATCTGTGTGCTGACGAACCCTTTTTTTTTTTTTTTTAATGACTATGTGATTAATGATACATAATAGTAGATGGTTTGCCTAGGGAGCAAACAAGTACTTTTAAAGGCGCATCGCGCTTATTGAGAAATAATTGTGTTCGTTTGATCCCTTGCTGCATCGTTATTACTTAACCTTTAGTTATGCAATTAAATGTTAGATATTTAAGGATTCACTCTGTACATCATATATTAGAAACACGATTACTTGTAGTTTCTTGTATGTAATCTCTAAAAAACAACATAAACCCTTAATACCGCGTAAATACTTCACGGAAGGTTATCAGTTTTTTTAATAGTAACAAAAACTATGTATACGTTTTTTACATTTTCAAAGTGTATATTTGTTTTAATAATACGAAGGAAATACCTAAGCGAACCTCTCATTCTTTATCCCGCTCTATTCCATTCGTGAGCGGAAAAAGCTCGGTGTACCCTTAATTAAACTTTAGTTTCCTAAGAAAGCGGTGTACGGTCAGACAATAAAGGCTCCAATCACAGAGCTTTTTTTGACACCGTTATGTCAAATACTGGTGAAAATTACTAATTTCCATGACGGCCGTTTCATTAACACTAATTAATCTTCTCTATTTATAAGAAAGTCGTTTTAGTTACACCATTTATAACTCAAGAACGGCTGGTCCGTTTTTTATGATTTTAAATTTGTTGGATTTGTCTTCGCCCCGAATAGCAGAATAAATATTAAAACATTGGAAAAAATCACGAAAAAAAAAGATATAAATTTTTCACTTTTGTGATATCCCGGTATAAATGCCATACATCCAAAAATAGTACCTACTAGGCTTTCATGAATTCACAAACTTTTGGAAAATCCACTGCAAAAGTAGATTTATCAAGACCGTTCTGATCAGTAACCTAACAAAAAATACTAGGCTTGCATAAATTCACGATATTATTTCATCATTAAACCTAAAGATAGGTGGTATGCAGGTAGATATAAATATTTATACCGATATAGTATTTCAATCCTAAGGCGTTGTGCACAATTTCTGAGCAGTAACCTAGCAAAAAGTACAGGGCTTGCATGAATTCACGATTGTATTTTATTAGGATTTAGATGAGGCAGACAGATAGTTTATAAGCTGGATTAACACATCGGATACTTTTTGTCCCAGTAAGTAGGTTTCCATCGGATATTTTCCGACTTCCACACGAGCAAAGCCGCGAGAAAAAGCTAGCAATATTATAAAGAGAAAACTTTTTTGTATTTTTGTTTGTAATGAATAAACTAAAAAAGCAACTGGATCGATAAAAAAAAACTCATATTTATGACTGAGTAAGAAAGGCTATAATTTTTATAAGCATTACGCATATAACATAAGATTTATCATTACGCCTGTATTCCCCTTAGGATAAAGCAGAGGTGTAGCTACCTTACCTACACCACATTTCGCCAGTTACATTTAAGTCCCAAAATTATTGTTAAAGGAGGTGATCATGTTTTTATAAATTACTTAATGCCCATATTAATTATGGTAGGCATTGAAAAAATACCCGAAACCTTATAAGACAGATTGCTTGGTGTGGTATCTATATGTAATCGGTTTACCGAAATAGTGCCAATTTCTTGCTACCTAAGGTAGAAAGAGAGATAATTAGGTAGATATTAGTTGTCCCAAGAAAATGAAACAGTTTCAAAAATAGTGCTAGGTACTAACAGTGACTGATTATTCTTTGCAAGGCACTACGACCTACGTGCGTTCTACAAACGAATGAATAGAAAATAGAATGGAAATTATAATAAAAAATAGAATAGAATATAAAATAAAATCGAAAATAGAATGGAATAGTAAATAGACGTTCGCCCTACACAGCACACAGTATTTGCACATTTCTGACTAACTTTCTCAACATCATAGGCTTTACAGTAACCGACAACCATTTCAAAGCTCATTGAATTTGAAACCTACTGCCTCCGAAAAAATTAGCCCCGTAATTACATTCTTACTGCAAAGTGTATTTTTCTCTCAGTCCTAGAACTGTGAAATAAAACTTAAGGTCCCTCTGCAAAGTCGCTGATCTTACTGCCGACCATTATCAACAATGACTGACATTTAGGAGGACATTTTCTTCACTAAATCTCTAGTTATTGACCACTGAAGTTACCTTATCAGTGCTTATAGATTCAGTGCTGTTCTACAATATTAATGTCTATCACTTGAAATTCCAGAACGAACACATTTCAGATTTTATTATATCGCTTCCTCGCATCAAGGCAAACGACATGACCCATGATGACGTCATTACAGCATTAGGTATTTACATAATCACCCGGTCTTCTCAACCCCTTAACATTGGAACTTAAATTGAACCTTAATATCCATAAAACAAAGTCCAATTTTGATTGTGCTGATATTTTCTGAAATATTTAGGACTGAAGCGTCTTTGCTACAAAATGTCTAATATTAGATACTTTACATTTAAAATTATAGCGATGGTTTTCGCGGGAGGCTGCACTCTCGGTCGGATTGTCTCGATTCTAGATGTAAAGCGATCTTTTTTAATTATACTTTCGTATTTGGGGTTTCTGAGAATTTCTTCAGTTAGTAAATAATGTAAATGCTATTTTTCATATTGCGTTCTTTCAGGTTTCGTTTTTCTTGCAGAATCAAATATGGTTTGGGCTTTCATTAAAGAGCCCACTAAAAGCAATAATTTTGATCGATAAATAAAAACCAAACATTATACAACCACAACATAGTAACGTACTACCTAAGATAGTTCATGATATATATCATCATCAGTCCTAAATGTTCCCACTTCTGGGACAATACCGGTTTCGTCACCGTCACGATGTTTTCCTTCACCGTTTTGAGAGCAGTGGTGATTAAATAAATTACACAAAGTAAAGCGCCTCTTTGGGTTCGAACCCACGACCTACAACTCGTAAGTCAGGGTCGATACCACTGCGCCAACACTGTTCTTAATCCAGATTCAAAATCCAAACCGTGGAGTTTCTTGCCGGCTCTTCTCCATAGGAAACGACCAATTGGAACCGTGCACCTAGCTTCTGACGTTTCATAAGTGCCCATGTAGGTTTATGTGAAATAAAATATTTTGAATTTTGAAAAAGATCTATGTTCTACTCAAATTTTCTGAAATACTTTCTCTGGTAACAGCTCAAAAATATTAAGTTGAGAACGACTGATTTCTGTTTCAATACAACTTTTTATAAAAGTAAACTACAAAAACCTCCATTTATATCCAAAATCGAATAATATCTTAACCAATTCAGCTAAACAGTATTCTCCAAAGAAATAGAATATAATATCGTTTAGTTCTCCTAAGCACAGATAAACGATTTTGGCCCAGAATGTTCTGGAACTTTTACAAAAGTCTATTTACCGGTGCGTGACGTGAAAACTCGATTTTATTGTATCCCAGTAATTACGGAGTTATTGAATGTTTCATGTTTCTATATAGATGGAATTATAATGTTTATTGTATAAGTTATGAAGAATAAGATAGTCTAGACTGTTATAAGATTTGTATACTTGGTTTTGCTTAGCATAATACTAAAGGTTACGCATGGAGTTTGAAAATGGGCTGGGAATTGGGATCCCACACATTCTTATGACACATCACAAATCTAAAATGTCATAGCTTTGTATCGAATCTATTCTGATTTCGCTTTTGGATGTCATTATTATTGATAGAATAATAAGGTAAAGAAAAATAATATAACTCAAGTTATTCTGAATTTATGGAACGAATTGTATTTTAATGCAAAATCGATGCAAAAATCAATGTGCGGCTGTCATAGTTATTTTAAATCTTTTCATACCTAAATATTTCTGTTTTTACCAATAATACGAGTGTATATAAGAAACGACTTAAAAATTGTCAGATGTCTTTGCTACAGAATGTCTAATATCAGATACTTTACATTTAAAATTATAGAGATGGATTTCGCGGGAGACTGCACTCTCGGTCGGATTGTCTCGATTCTAGATGTAAAGCGATCTTTTTTAATTATACTTTCGTATTTGGGGTTTCTGAGAATTTCTTCAGTTAGTAAATAATGTAAATGCTATTTTTTATTGCGTTCTTTCAGGTGGTTTCGTTTTTCTTGCAGAAAAAAATATGGTTTGGGTTTTCCTTAAAGAGCAAACAAAAAGCAATAATTTTGATCGATAAATAAAAACCAAACATTATACAACCACAACATAGTAACGTACTACCTAAGATAGTTCATGATTATATCATCATCAGTCCTAAATGTTCCCACTTCTGGGACAATACCGGTTTCGTCACGATGATTTCCTTCACCGTTTTGAGAGCAGTGGTGATTAAATAAATTACACAAAGTAAAGCGCCTCCTTGGGTTCGAACCCACGACCTACAACTCGTAAGTCAGGGTCAATACCACTGCACCAACACTGTTCTTAATCCAGATCTATGTTATACTCAAATTTTCTGAAATACTTTCTCTAGTAACGGCTTAAAAATATTAAGTTGAGAACGACTGATTTCTGGATTCGCAGGAGACGCCCTGGGTGTCGGGAATCGCAGACCGATTCCCTACCACCGTAGGTACTTGCTTGCGGACGGTGAGAAATGGGTAGCTCACCGTCCGTTGGACCAGGCCCGGGTCGACGGCGCGTTGTGTTCCACGCGCGCCTCTATGAGATGTCAGCAGAACTGGCGGGGTCTAAAAAGGGTGCTATTATTTCGTTTGATATTTTTTGTATCTAGGTAACCCCAAGCCGAAGCAAAGCATCTGTAGAGATGCTTATAAGTATGCGTATGGAGTTTCATAGAAAAAATCCTGAACAGCTCGATTTAAAGCGATGCTGATCCCGTGCAGAGCCTTATACTTGTGCGTTAAAGATTTAACACTGATGTCCTTTTTGTACTAACGATCCCACATTAATCCTCGTATTTTATAACTTAGTTACACAAAGCAATAACTTACAGAGAACAAATTGCCTTGGTCAAGGTTGTTAGAGACTCCCCGTGGTGTAAGAAATGGCTAACGATGCTGGTAAGATAATAATAATATTGGCTTGTAATCGATTCAGTATAATATGATAAAGACCTTTTATTATACAGACTGCATGTTGAGGTTACTGAGTTTTCAGGATGTTTCTTCTTTCTACCTACCTTCTATGCTTTTTGATAAAAGTGCCTGTTTTTAACTTTCTGACTTTTTCGTCGCATTAACTAAGTTAGGGCACCTCGACCAAAAGCGTTAGGTTAGGTAAGAAATGCGACAACCCGCGCGCGAGCCGAGCGAGAAAAGCGAGCGTTGCCAAGTAAATTTAAACGGCAGTGGACATTGATCCCAGAACGGAAGGGCGTTGGAGCTTAAAGGTTTTGGAGGTGATTGGTGAAGGCGCAGTGTTGGAAGGCTTCCCACAAGGTTGATTGACGACTTTTGAAAGGCAGTGAGAATCCACTGGATGTGAGAAGCACGGGACCGGTCGATGAGGCACTTGGGGGAGGCCTATGTGCAGCAGTGGATGTCTTTCGGATAAAATTATAATGATTATGTGAAGATTCCGTACCTTACCCTTTTCTCAAAAATCCGATTGCATTAAAAATGATTTTTTAAACTCTAACTCAAACTCAAAGCATTTATTTCAAATAAACCCTTTACAGGCACTTTTGAATTGTCAAAGAGTCAGTTAGTCAGAAAGTTGAAGCTAGTTGCCCATTCCAAAACGTAGATCTCTATGGAGAAGAACGGGCAAGAAACTCCAAGGACACTCTTTTAAATATAGAAATTACAAAATCCTGGGTACATTACTCTTGTTGATTCTATATGTGAGAACAATGTAAAAAAAAATATATATATAAATCAAAAACGATTAAAAATAAGCCCTGGCAGATAAGAGATGACCAGTCTCAACTGACGGCGCCCGTTCACGAACATGACGCGTGGATCAGCACCATCCAGCTCAACCATTATTTACGTAATCCTCTTGAATATTGCATCGATCTCTGGATTCTTTCTTAGTTTGTTATAGATCATTTGACAGCAATAAATGGCTTTGTTTCAATCGTTTCTTTACTAGTTTTTTTTATCTAATTCAGTAAAATTTTGCATTTGTGATTTAAAAACTGTTTCACAATTCAAATATCGAGTAAAAGAGTATTACCTTTCCTCTCAACTGTGAGTATTTATATATCCTTTAGTTTAAGACTTGCTATATTTATATTTTTCTCTTCTTGTTCTCACACACTATTGTCTACAGTTCTTTCTCATTTCTCCTGTCGCAGGTCTGCTCGAAGAAATTTCTTAAGAAATAAGCAGTACCTTTGTACTCATAATTATGATTATGTCTTATCTGTATCTATTTATGTATATAAATTATATAAATAAATATTATACCTACTGAAATTTTCTTAAATATCGACATTCGGTGCAATTTTTTACATAAACAGCTTGCGAATCGCGAATAATTATCGCTCACTAAATTATCAAAGATACATGCTGTATCAAGAATACGCACTCAAATCGAACTAAACGTCGTCATCAGGTATATAATATTATTGTCTTGTAATAAATACATAAATTATCTTACCTACTTATTTGATGTCAGAATCTCATAGGTGCACCGTGTTAGTAACAACAGTATCACTTTAACTAAACATGTTCAAGACCCACAGAACAACAGTATCACTTTAACTAAACATGTTCAAGACCATTTACAGGTTTCAAACTCAAAACCTACTTCTATTCAACAATTCACGCCCCAGGCTTTGGTAAACAAAATACACCCGCATATTTTACGACATGACGGGATGTTTTTTTTTTCTCGTAAACTTATTACGGGCTATAACTCGATTTGTACTAACATTCGCAGTGCGAAAGTAAACAAGGCTATTATATTGAATCACATAACATTCTATCCAAAACAAATTCCTATAAATCTGTTGCTAGCTTTGTTTTTCCGCCCGTTTTATGAATGCTCCGAAGAAAAATATGATTTATATTGAACAGAAATATAATTCAAAATAGGAGTTACGCTTTGTAGGTATTGTTTCTGGCCTAACTTAGGACTTTTTATGAAGGTCTATTTTATGATGTTTATGAAAACTACAAAGATAATAAAAGTCGGCTTGTTGTGTAAAAGGGGAGAAAATTTATTGAAAGCTGAAGAAGTGTTTTGGGAAAGATCTTAACATCAAGAAGTTTGGAGACTAGGCATAAGATTGAATAGAAAATGTATGAAAATAAAAGATAATTTAACTTGCTATTACAGTCATGTTTATTACTCCAAGCCTTTCTTACAAACTTTTAATCCTTCTCAAATCTTCCACCCTCATAATCAAATTAGAACCATCCAAGTTTCTTTCAACTCAAAAATACTCATAAACTTTAAATTAAATTAATAAACGTGAAATAACCCATAATTCAGGTTTCGTATTAATTACCTTTAATCGTTTCACGTTTCCTTTTTTCGCCGAAAGAGAGTAATCTGAGGTCCAATTATGACAGTAAAAACTTGGACGTTTGGAGTTTCTTTTGTTGAAACCAGCAGTAAAGCGGGGTAGATTGTTTCATAATTTTGGCATTGACGTTTTCGTTTCTCTTATATGAAGACAACTTTTCATTATGGCCTCTGAACGAGATCGTGATTTTCATAGGTTTTTTGGTAAATATTTAATTCACGGAAGTTTTGTTAATTTTGACAACATGAAAATGGTTTTATTTTTAATGCTGTGACAGTTTTTCGTTGTTTCGAAATATTTGCGTTAGAGTCATAGAGTGTATGAAATATTCAATAAATAAATACATAATTGTGGCAACCAATGAATGGAACACAAAAAATGGGCCTCACTTGACACACAAACACGATTGTTTGTGTGTCAAGTGAGGCCCATTTTATGACACTTTAGAGGCATGAGGAACAGGGTGTAAAGTTCAGTCATCCTCTATAGAAAAGGGAGGATCCTCCGACCAGACGGGTGTCGTGTCTGGTGGGCAACTGCCCTATGATTGATTTCGAATAGTCTTGTATAAGTCGTTCGCGCGGTAAACTGTAATTGTGCGATGCAAGTTTTGTGTGACGTCAGGATTTTGTTTGACATCAGGTCTTTGATGCGTTTTTATCATGTGGCGATATAAATGCCGCCACAACACAAATTCCCAAAAGTGGCTGCATAAGTTGAAGAGTCCCATTCTCGATCTCCGAAGTTCTTTATCAGATGAAGACAAAAATTACTCACCACAAACTATTGACCTGCAGAAATTGATCACTAAAAATTCAAAAATTGAATTTTGTTTTACATAAGATTAAAATATAAACCAAATGAATCAATTTGTTAAACATCCTTTTTTCAAATTCTCTCTGTGTTTTGAACCGTGAAACGTGGTTTTGACACGAAAAGAAACGAAAATTGTATTTATTACTAGTACGAGTATATGGCATTATGCAAGCTTCAGTAATTTTGGACAGAATCGTAAAGACAACACAAAATGGTTGGCTAATTTTAGAATAATTGTATAAACCACGTTTAATTTAAGTACTTATAAAGTTTTCCTAAAAATATTACACGAACATTCCAAAGGCGATTTTGCTGAACAAAGCTTCTAAGGCGACACAGAAATCTGCTTGCTTACACAGGAATAAATGTATGTACAATTTGAACAGCGTTGCGAGCAAAACGGACTCTTAAAACCTTATTAAGATTCACACAGTAAAAAAAAATCTTGGCGGTTAATTAACCCAACCAACACCTAATGTGAATGCTTTGCTCCTGACGAAACTATGTCCCATTTGATGGAGTGTCCAAAATCTCCAAAAACCTGGACTTCTGAGGACCTAAAAACACCACTGACACCGAGATTAGCGTGGCCACATACCTGGACCCAACTCATCTAACATATATTATCATCGAATAGAAAAGAAAGAATAAAGAGTCTTGTATTATACAGATCCAGCTCAATGTTCACAATAAACAGACATTTCCTTAGAGTAACAAGTAATTAGGTTCAAAATTAATGTAGTCCTATCGTAAGCAAAACTACAGAAACAGAGAACGAATAAAGAACACTGTTTAACTTTTTGTTTGCATAGCAGTTTGTAAAAGGGAAACAGTGAAATACTGTATTTAAAACTGTGCTTTGAATTAGTTTTTTGCATTGAATTTACTGTAACAGAGTATATTTATATATTAATAAAGAAACGCTTTGTGTAAGGGAATATTTTAATTATTCACTGTTACAAAAAAAAAAAAACTCGATGTTTTTGATCTTTTTGGTGCTAATCAAGATGAATAAGATGACACAGATGAAGACGATTTCAATGAACAAGAAAATATTTCGCATGTTTGGATTGTAGCTTGAACAGAAGAACTGTTTTGAATTACGATAGGATAAATTGTTATTGTTTGCTTACCAACGACTACAAAAAAAAAAAAAAAATAACGTCGATAATAAATTATGTTTTAAAACTAGAGTTTGTTGTTTCATATCCGACTACTCTGAGAAGAATGACCGAAACAAACTAGGAGGCCAGTCTCTTTTAAGGTCCTGACATAATCTTGGTCAGGTCATATATGAGCATGGTAATTCTATAAAGAAGTAAATTATTGTCAATGTGAATTAAACTCTTTTGTCAAATATATCCACGGACTCTTATTACATAGAATTCGAGCAATATACTTTGTTTGAAAAGCTCTATATCAGATCCTGGAAACAGATTGGAAGGCACAAAAAACGGAACTATTGTAGTTTCGGATAGGAACTTATGACTTTCCATACTTCCGACGATAAGTACCTATAGTCTCTGTGAATATTTATCGTGACTTTGTCTTGTTGGAAGCTCAACCTTATTTGTCACTCGACAGAACAAAAGAACATTATCTTACCGCTTACTAACTCTAATCATTTTCAAATATTTTCATTAATAAATTAACATCTAGACAACGAACAAAATGCACTTATCCTAAGCTACATTTAACTCATTAAAATTAAGGTACTGTAGCGGTTACACCGCCACATACTAACTACGCATCAAAAGACATGACGTCACACAAATCCTGCATCGCGCAATTAGAGTTTACCGCGCGAACGACATAGATAAGACTATCCGAAATCAACAGTTGGGCAGTCGGCCCGCCAGACACAACACCCGTCTGGTTGGAGGATCCTCCCTTTTCTATGGTGGATGAGTGAACTTTACACCCTGTTCCTCATGCCCCTAAATTGGTGACCCCGAGTATGAACGTCAACGCAGCCTTCGTGCAACTACTTCAGCGTGACGTCATCATCATCACTCCCGCAAGCTTTCGTGAGGCGAGTCACACAGACAGACAGCACCCTCGGCTTCAACGGGTATCCTGACCACCAGCATGCAGCGAACGCGCATTCCTGGTCATCACCCACAGCCTCATCACCCCGACTCACTGGGGAATCAACGCAATCATCTCAATCACCACAACCGCCGCAATCACCGCAGACAGTTCCGACTCACCGCGAACTGTGCGGCACCCGGTTCCGAATCACTGGAACCTTAGCTGGCACTGTGAAGCATCGCAAGATACAAGACTCAGCCCACTATCGACCTCCGGTCTCCGGAGGGGAGTGATGTAGCGGTTACACCGCCACATACTAACTACGCATCAAAAGACATGACGTCACACAAATCCTGCATCGCGCAATTAGAGTTTACCGCGCGAACGACATAGATAAGACTATCCGAAATCAACAGTTGGGCAGTCGGCCCGCCAGACACAACACCCGTCTGGTTGGAGGATCCTCCCTTTTCTATGGTGGATGAGTGAACTTTACACCCTGTTCCTCATGCCCCTAAAGTACTATAAGAGGCTAACGATTTTCAAAGCTTGTTAGATACATTTTAAACTGTTAACAACATTAACTTTACACAGAACAATCATGGGTGCATTGCCGAGAGAACATTACTACGTGTGGTCACTGTGGTGGCGCAGGCTATTCGATGTCTGAATGCGTGAAGAAAGCCGACATTCCGAAATGTGCAACTTGCTCACGCTTTAAAAAGCCTAGTGATCACAAAACAGGAGACACTTAATGCCCTGCTAGGAAAATAGCAGAATACAGATATATTAACTCCATAGATTATGGCGGTACTTAGTGCGTCACATCAATTCTTGTTGCTGACTCAACAATATCACTGGCCTCAGCACTGTCATATTTACCTACCTTCGATATGTCGCTGTCTAAGCACATTAGCCGACCGCTTCAAAAATTTTACGTCACCTTGAAGGTGATTAATGCAGTATTTGTTTCAACCTAGTTAATAAAATTGCAAACACAATCATAATTCATGTAACTAAGTACTAACAACTACGGATTTCCGTAAATAATATAAACATTATTTATCCTAACTTTTAGTATTTAAGTTGATTATAAATCTATAAATAATAAATTAAATAACTATGTCACTATTCTTAAAACTTATGTTATTGTATTATATTGTTTAAGAAATCAGTTGTCCAAAAAGTAATTGTAAGAACTCATGCCGCCTGTGATACAGGTTTATCCTAGTACAGGCATCATACTTTGTTATACCTACATTATTTCTAAGATTTATACCGTATTTTAACAATTTTAAGTTTTTAAATAAATTTTATTATTATTTATGGGTACCTACCTACACGATGACAGTTAGGCAAATTATTCTACACTATATTAATATTTTAAAGAGAATAGGTTTGTATTTTTGTTTGTTATGAATAAACTCAAAAACTGCAGGACCGATATTAATAATTCTTTTACTAGTAGAATGCTATATTATCACTGAGTTACATAAGTTATTTATTATAAAGATATCATACGGGTGAAGCCGCTTGTCGAAGCTAGTTTAAAATATGATGTAATGAACAGCTGATTTATTTTAAATAACCGACCAAAAAATTTGAACTCTAGTAGGTCTAGAATTATATAGGTATTCGTGTCCCATACACCGTGTTTATTTAGTTGTTATCAATCAAGTGACCATCATTTGGTTTTCTCTTTGTGCTCAAATATTCGGAAAAAGAAGAAAGAAAGAAGCTCATATTTAATTGATTTGATTAGATTTATTCAGAGCTTAGATTTAAGGTCTATGTATTTATTTAAGTATATGTTAATTTATTACGTTATACGTGTTGGTTTATTTCAATATTTAGTACAAGACTTCGCATAATTATTTATAATTTTTTTCTCTTCTTGTTCTCACACACTTGTCTACATTTCTTTCTCATTTCTCCTGTCGCAGGTCTGCTGGATGAAATTTCTTAAGAAATAAGCAGTGCCTTTGTACTCATAATTATGATTAGGTATGTCTTATCTGTATCTATTTTTCTGTGTGTACATAAATAATAAAATAAATAAATAAAGAAGAAAATACAAGAATTCAGCAATTAGATTTTTTTAATAATCTATTAAACTTATTTGTAGACTATTATTGGTATTTATGAATATAATGTCTAGTTTGTGATAATAATCTGTCGAATGATGACAATTCTGAAAAATAGCAGATTTTACATCGTTAGTATTGACTTTGGTTACAAAATCATTATCAATATTATAATCATATCGTATTTTTATCGATTGTCCAGTTTAAATCTCCCCACAATTACTTATTCTTATTTCGTCTGCATTCAGTATTTTTAGTTACAATTTAGAAAATATTTTTCTACCACAAAAGCTACAATTATAAAGATAAATACCAAATTAAGACGCCGATATATGTCAGTGGCCTTGAGTGGTTAGTAAAACATGTATACTAAAACATCAATCAATTAACTTTTCCTAAATATGTTGGGGTCAGCTTCCAGTCTAACCGGATGCAGCTGAATAACAGTATTTCACATGAAGCGACCATACGATAACCCCTTAGTAAGACTGGTTGTCAGACGTTCGGGCTTCTAACGACTGTCAAAGATCCACAAATGACAGCCGAGACCAACGGCTTAACGTGCTTTCCGAGGCACGGAGGAGTCTCGGTATGTAAAGATGGTCACCCATCCACAGACTAACCCCGGCAAGTGTAGCTTAACCTGATGGATCGACCCGTGTGGCAGTTATTACTAAGCCATGAGCTCCTCTAAACAAAAATAAACTAAAACATAAATAGTTAAATTATATTTAAAATGCTGAAGGTTTCAGAAAAATACAAATTGATAGTTTTTTCGTGATTCTCAGTTTTTTATCCGCCTTAGACATAACTTTACTAATTATTTACACTATGTAATATAAACGTACTTAATCTAAAATATCCACAGATTAAGTTATTAAGAAAATGCTCTTAGTGAACATATTATATTTTTCCAAATCATTAACACTACTCGTTTAGACGTGATCTACAGTATAAAATCATTAAAAGTCGCTTAGAGTCACCATAAGTTTTCAAAATCACTTGGAAAATACATTTTCTAAACCAAAACTCTCTTTTGCCACTGAATATTCCTTTACTAATACTGAAGCAACTCAATTAACGATATTGGAGAATGGCAGACCAACTTTGTACGTTCGCAATTCATCTGTACGCTCGCTAGCAACTCTGAAACTAGTTAGCTAATAGCAGAGATAAATGGCTACTGTGGCGCGAATGTATTTGAATCAGAGTGTTGTGTAAATCTGTATTTCAATGTACAAATTGGAGTTTGCTTAACGAAGTTTTACCGTGATTTTTGATGCTGTTTTATTGGAGTTCGTTGTTATGAGTATGTTGTATGTGAGTCTTAATGTATTCTGAGTTATATTATGAACTGGGCCCAATTTTTATACACATATATGCTCTATTTCTCCGTTACGCCTTTACAATATTTATAGCAGATGCCTCAGTCCACTATATTGTCTTTGTGTGTGTCTGTGTCTCCATTAAATTATTCAATTATTCATTCCGGCAGCAAAGTTCCACGTTTCCATAAAAACTTTCCCAGTCAGCTTCACACTCGGACATCAAATGCTCTTCAGCTCAAACTCTGCACACTTCACATATATTTTTAAAAATCTCTCAAAAAGCACTCCAAACTTAAATTAGGTGCACATGTTTCATCCTTGTTACCATTTACATTAATTTTGCTTATTTCTGCGACACCCCACTGTAAATTGTGTCTGAATTGTACGGAAACAAACAGGTATTCAAGTCGCGTTAGCACGTTAACTACACTTGCGAATAACCTGCTAAGAATGTTTAACGCTTAGAGGAAACGCTCCGTTGCCTGCATTTTAAAAGTATGGTCTGTTTTGAGATGTTTTTGTTTGTTTTCATGACAAGGGGCGTTTTGAAGTGAAAATATGAGTAAGACTATTAAAACAATGGGGTGGGCATTATCAATGAAAAAATAAGAAATAAATCTAAGGTGAATGTGCCTCTGCCCATGCTTAGAAAACGGTTATCAATTTCACAAACTTTAAAAAATTATGATTGAATTTTCCAAGGACCTAAACAAATGTACGAAATATCGTCGTATAATAACAAACTGAAAATAAGGTTCCAAAAAGGTTCTTATAATAAATACCATCCACTTTTCATTCCTGCTTTGCTATCCAGAAACCCTAATAAATTCTACAGATGAAAAAGCCTTACCAGATGATTTCGAGGCAATGAAAACACAAGGAGGCCAGACCTTATATTTACATCCAACGAGGGTCTGTAAGTCAGCAACAAAATGAAGCAATTCAAATTTAACGACATACATTTTGAGTTTCATCCTTTAATTACACCCAAGAATATCTTAGTTGGTGCGAATTTGTCCCGCTGCTTAGCACGAGGAGGCAGTTGTCTTAATCTTAACTCGTACAATTCGTCAACTGGAAGGGGTTAAGGGTAAGCTCTCAACATCTGTATAAGCCTAGCTGGAAACGTTGAGTAATTCTACAAACTTCGGGTTTTTGTTTTTATTACGCTCTGTGTACTGGGTGTTTCAATTATCTTTAAAGTTTGGCGGGAAATGTTAAGAATGAAATATAATGGTCGTAGTCTTTAAATTATAAAAGAGAGGAGAGAGAGGAGAGAAGAGCTCGTGGCTAAGTAGTAACTGCCGCACGGGTCGATTCGTCAGGTTAAGCTACGCTTGCCGGGGTTGGTCTGTGGATGGTTGACCATCTTTACATACCGAGACTCCTCCGTGCCACGGAAAGCACGTTAAGCAGTTGGTCCCGGTTGTCATTCGTGGATCTTTGACAGTCGTTACGGGTCATCAGAAGCCCGAAAGTCTGACAACCAGTCTTACCAAGGGGTATCGTATTACCCAGTTACTGGGTTGTGGAGGTCAGATAGGCAGTCGCTCCATGTAAAATACTGGTATTCAGCTGCATCCGGTTAGACTGGAAGCCGACCCCAATATAGTTGGGAAAAGGCTAGGCAGATTGAGCCTTTAAATTATAAAAGTTGATTAAGTTATTATGATGCGCGTCGAATCGTAAACTTGATACACGTAAGTGAAAAGCAAATAATAATTTATAAACAGTATCTAAGTTGCTAAGTTTATAAAATTATAAAATTACTCATGATTTAATTAAAAGAATATCAGAGAAAAAAAAAATAGTGAATCCAGAAGTAAAAGTAATTACTATATAAGTAATAAATCTGAAACAGATGATAACAATCTTAACACTTAAACTAAACAAAACATTAATCATGATTTCACATAACTCACGACATAGGCACCTGAACATAGAAGATGCTCCTATACGGTGTATAGATAAGGCGTTAGAACTACGTGGACCAACTAAAACTTCCCTTTGCGCACACAGAGACAACTTCGCACAATCGTCGAGTGAACAATACCGCCGCCCGTCGAGTTTCAACGTCGATGCTTCTCGATTGCACATTATTGTGCGAACAAATTGATCGTTCTTTAACTTCGTGTTCGTCTGTTGTATTTATATTTTCATTATCTATTTGAATAAAATTGTCATTAATTCTCGTACTGTATCTATGTAGTAGATTTGTTTGCATTTAACATGGCAGATAAATCAATTTCAGCGTCGCGTTGTTTATTATCTATATTTATTTTCTGTTTCATCAAAACGTATATTGCTTTATATTGTATGACACACTAAACTAAATACTGTACAATGTCTCCTGCTTTACTTTTTACTACATACAATTTCTGCTTTACTACTTCTTCACTGTCATGAAATTGACATTTATTCATCAGATGATAAAGATAACTTTCAAATGACTAACTTTGCAGTTATTTATAGATCATATTTTAGAACTAGACAATGAACTAAAACTTTAAACAGACATAGAACTAACAATGCAGCCACGATTAGACAACGAGATGCTTTTGGATTGCAGCCGTCATTGTGAAAACTAATTGATCGTTGGAAGTTTGCCTTCATTTGCTGCTTTTCCTGCGGTGTTACTATTGAAATAAGCAGAGCCTATATACCTACCGATTGTAAGAAGTTGAATTGATTTATGAAATTATTTGTCTTATATTTTGAAGGGAAATATTATAACACTGAATAAAATGGGGGCTCATACAGTTTTGGTATCCTTCGACCAATAACAGAAAATAAATCCAAAAAAAAATAATTAAAAAACAAACAGAAACAATGAAATCGAACAACAGCGCTGCTCTTTAAATAACAATCTGTCAAGCGACCCGCTTAACCATTCGCGTTTCCCGAAACTGGCTAATCGACTAAAATCGGCAGAACTTCGCCAGTGTCGACAGAGTCCGCACTTTGTCTCCGTGATTGATTGATCTTGCAAGGATCCATACAACAAATTAGATCCGTGGTTCTATTTATAGAAGACAGCGAGTATACGAGCGAGCGAGTTTACTTCTGGATTGTTATAAAGGCTCAGTTTTATTTAGAAGATACGACGATTTAAAAACTTTCTCACATCATGGTTTTGTGAACCTGGTACACAGTAACAATGTGCTGCAGCAGTTAAATGCTGAATTAAGCAAGGATTGCAGATCCATGCGTCATGTTCGTGAACGGGTGCCGTCAGTAGGGACTGGTCATCTCTTAGCTGCCATGGCATATTTTAATTTAATTTAATTTTTGAATTGTTTTTTTTATTTCTATTACGGACGCTTTTAATGTTTTGCATCGTTCTCACACGTATAATTTCAACATGAATGATGTAACCATATTTTGATTTAAAAGAGTGTCCATGGAGTTTCGTGCCCGTTTTTCTCCATAGGTACCTACTACGATTTGAAATGGGCAACTAGCTTCATCTATCTCTTCTCTTGACCGACTCCTTGACAATTCAAAAGTGCCTGTAATTGGTTTATTTGAAATAAATCCTTTGAGCTTGAGTGCAACGTAAACTCATATAAGAAAGGTTTCAGAGCTTTCTACGTGTAAAATATTGACATTTGTGTCGCGTTATTTTTTGGCCCACTCTATTAATGTCAGGGGTAACTCAAAAATTGACTAAATAAGTATGTCTTATTGCTCTGCTCTGGGCCCGCGTGTTAGTTTACGGCTCACTCCCTCTCACAGAGTGGAGGCCTTTGTCTCACTACTGGGAACATTACAGCTGATTATGCTAAGTAGGTATGTTATGCTTTAACATCGCAAAAACAGGTACAACGTTAGTTCAACTTGTCAGTATTAGTAAAAAACTTAAAACGAATTCTGAAAATAGTTACTACTGGACCATCTTTCATTTAAACCAATCACCCAAAATAACGATTTGCAATTCTTTTCCAAGTAAACAATTTGTATAAGACATTGAAAGTTAAAATGCTGTAAGTAATAAAATTCATCAGTTGCCCCTTTCCCTTTGATTTATTAGAAGCGACATTGTCGACCTTGTTTGTTCAATGTTTATAACAAAGGTTATAAAACCATAATGGGCTTTGAGGGCTTCCGGATTATCGATGAGGTCGGCCATGGACCTGACTGAATGGTATTATCGGTTGTATGCAAATGTAATTTGTTTTGGATACAAAGGAAAATCTATTGTTTGATAGCTGCTTTAGGGAAGGGTCCGCTTTCGTTTTCCCTTTGCCTATTTGTATTTTACATTTGTTTTGTTACTACACAATATCAATCGAGTGATCGATTTCTTAGCCGCAATATAAAAGCTACACTATATTATCTAGATTTAGGAGTGTTATTAAATTAATGCAATCTGTAAAATACCAAGAGAAATCTAATCTTACCACCGTAATTAATATCGCAAGGTAATAAAATAGCATTGTTAAAACATAGTTTGATACTGAAATATTTACGCCGAACAAAGGAGAGTACCTTGAAAATGTTTGAGGTTTGAGGAATCCATGTTAAATGACCCAGATCAAGTTGTTAATTCACCTTTGCAAAATCACCCGACGATAAACAATAATCTGAGGATTGTTGATCAAAAAGGTAGAATGAAGGGTTACTTCAACCCAGAAATACGTAGAAAGTACTTTTTGATTTCAGCCACTGACTGCCATTGATTATAAAATAATTGTTTATTCAACAGTTGTTAATTAATTATACCAGCCTTTGTTTCGCTTAAATCAGTGAATTGTATGAATTTTATTGAAGAGTTTCCAATTTTCATCGAAAACTGTATAAAGAGGAACCACATAATGAGATTATTATTCATTTATTATTTTATTTTTAGACGTTGTTGTCCCACTGCAGGGCAAGCCACTTTTCTCCTTGAGATTGAATACGATATAAAATTCCGTTCCCAATATTAGCCGCGCGTTTGGTCTATTTTAGCTACTTCCACAGTATTATGTCGTATGGCATTTTACTGTGGGGTCGGGCTGCTGACATTGAATCCATCTTTGTTTTACAAAAAAGAGCTGTCAGAGCCATTTATAATCTACGTCGTCGCGAATCTCTCAGGGAACTATTTAAAAAGATTAATATTATGACGGTACCTTGCCAATTCATTTATTCAAATATTATGTATGTGAGAAAAAATCTACATCTTTTTAATAAAAAGAAGTTAAGTGATAGACATAATTTTAATACTAGAAATAAAGATAAAATAGATCAACCATTTTTCAGACTATCTAAAGTAAATACATCTTTTATGGGGTACTGTGTTAAATGTTACAACAGAATACCTTGTGATATATTAGAATTAAATGAAAGAAAATTTAAAAATCATATAAAAAGTACACTTTGTAAACAAGCATATTACAAATTAGAGGATTATATCCAAGATAAAAATGCTTGGAAACATGCTGGTCCTGCTCCATAGGACAATTCAGAATCTAGACAAAATCGAACTGGTTGCTAATTTAATTGTATAATTATTATTTTTTATTTTTTTAAACATTTATTTTATTTTATTTTTGTGATTATTTGAACTCACACACTGACTTATTATTATTAGTATTACTTATTATAATGTTAGAAATATAGTATAATTTTACAATGTTTGTAAGTATGTGAGCACCATGCATCTATCACATAATTATGTCATTCCTTCATTTTTCATTCTTTTTACCTATCGTGGTATAGTAATCTTATTCTAGGTGCATTGTCTTCACATATAATTATATAATAAGTGTATACAAGATATAATGATTTTTTTTAAAAAGAGTAACGGTGGAGTTTCTTGCCCATTCTTCTCCATACGAAAACTACCTTTTGGAATGGGCGACTAGAATCAGTTTTATTATTTTTTGTAAAGTTTGACGTTCAAAAGTGCCTTTTTTGTGCCTAATTGAAATAAATTATTTGACTTTGACTTTGACTTTGAGTAAACCCTCATTTTAGGGTTTTGACTTTGACAAACTAAATATGAAATTGATATAGAACTTAACGAATAACTGACTAGAAAGGGCAAAGCAATCGTTGCCTAAAATTATAAACGGTAAACCCTCTACTGTTTGACTTTTGGAATATTATATTAAGAAAGTTCTGCAGTCAGCCTTACTTCGTTTCATTATAAATTAGCATAAAAGGAAAGTTAACGGTCAGATGATTGGACTTGCCTCATAGTTTTCTGGAGACAGTTCTGTAAATGAACAGTGCTATGATTCTTTAAATGTGATGTCATTTAGATAGACAAGACTTGATTGAGGTTTAATGTTCCGTGGATTGTTAATTTGAAGCTGTGAATAATGATGAATTTAGTTTACATTGGAGAAGACGCATTTGTTTCAAACATTGGAATCAAAACGACGGAACAGAGAGATAATTGGAAATATGAAATGACGTAAGGGACAAAACTAAGATTTTCAGGAGAGCAAAAATAAGATAGTTTTTTTACAAAACTGACTATAATTTTTTAACTATATGTTTTACGTAAAAAGTGTCTAGAACAAAGTTTCTTAGATTTTTTCATTCTTTGAAGCTAAAATAGCAAAAAATCAATAAACCTTATAGTTTTAAAGATAGCATGTCCCTTACGTTAAATAATAATTAATAAGGGTGATATAAGTTAATAATTTTTTTGATATAAATGAACAGCATTGATGTATGGGACATTAAAAGAAATAAACATTTAGAGTTTTTCAAAGTAAAGTTCTCTTATTGGTGTACTCTTTAATGCTTATGCTGTTAACAAATTTAAAAAATATAATTTTATACATTCGTGACCTACTATGCCTATGCCATATAGTTTAAAAGTATTTACTGACATAGAATGATAAAAAATAAACGAATAAAATAGATCAAAACTTTTATTTGTACTCACTAATCCTCTTTTATAAACGCAATTTACTCTCATAATATATGTCAAGTACAACATAATTAAGTCGCAATAAAAAATAGCTATTATGGTTTACTAAACTTAGACTTATTGTCTGAAGAGAAAATAAAATTCACAATAAAAAAAAAACAAAATCAACAAATCAGTCTTTTATGTAAATAATAATCATTAAACAAAAACCAAATTAACTTCTTCCTCAATAGAAACCCTACAGTTACAGTGAAAAAGTCTCAAAAATTTGTCATTATCTTTATCAGTTTCATCATCACTGGTGTCATTGAGCTTATCTTTTGTTATACTCTTATTAGGAAGATTCAAATATTCATTGTGAAACCTATTTGGAATTAGACCACTGTCACATAATTTTTTGAAAACTCTGGAACTGTAATTAGTAGTATTTCCTTATACAGAAATGGTAAGCTGTCTATGCTACTGGGCACAGCTAGATTACTGCTACTTTCTAATTCGGGTTGATCAATCTTTGCAATGCCCTTGCCATTCCCTTTACCCTTCACTGTCCTTCTTCCAGTTTGCATTTCTTTGCAAAGTTCTATTTTGTGAGATGTGCCATCCTCTAAAATCGTATATTTTACTTACACTATCTTTAAGTTCGATTTTAGAAATGTACATACTCGAATTTTCGTGAAATGCAGGTCTTTTTTTTTGAGAGTAGCAGGAGTAAAAACTGATTCAGCAAAATCATTGAAGTCAAAGAAATCCTGATATCCTAACACATTCACTCGATAAGCCTGAGGTCTTTTTCTGGCTGATTCCTTAAATGATGAAATGACATGAAATAAAATTGTTTATTCTGTAGTTATGATATTGGAAACACTTTTACACGCAACCATAAAAAAAAAAATTGCTAAAGAGCTCGGCCTTTCCTATCTGACTACTCTGAGGAGGCCGAAACAAACTCAGAGGTCACAGTCTCTTTTAAAGTCCAGACATAATCTAGGTCAGGCCTTATGAGGACCATGTAGATTAGTCCACATAGAACCACACAGATTTGAGTGGACCTGTCCTGCCAGTGCAAACATTTATCAGTAATCGCGAAGCTCAACTCAGAACTTAAGGAGCTCAACTCGACGAACAATATTAAAGAAAGGACATTTGGGTAGGCCGCATAAAGTACTCATACTGCCAGACCATCATTAAAACTAACTGAGAAAAAAAAAACACACATTCACAAAAAGTTAAATAATATAATACTTTATAAAGTAATCATGTCATTTTGTATGTTATATTCAACATGTCAAGTTTTATATAAAACTGGTAAATTTTGATGATTTTACTGAATAAGTAGGTATAATATTCATTTTTATGATTTTATTTATTTAATACTTCAAGCACAGAAATGTACAGAGGCGGACTTAATGCCATAGGCATTTTCTACCAGTTAACCTTTGGGTGATGCAGAGACAAACAGTGGTAGGTGCAATTACGAGAAATTGAGGAATATTTTTAAAGTAGTTATAAAGATACACATATACCTATAACAAACTATAAACATAATATATATTATGTCTAATCATATACTTATATAAATATAAGCACAAATAAATATACATAAATACACGAATATACTAAAACAAATAAGACAAACAATGGGAAAACATTAACGTTGTGATAGCTTCTTACGAATATGCTCGCGAACTTTAACTTTGATTTTATCACAAGGCTTAGCAGAGCAAGCAGCTCAATCCCAAGCTTGGAAGGTCCCCAAATAATCAGTTTTTTTATCTCCTTTCAATGATAGCTTGCATGCTATCTACTGGCATGTATGTATGGCCAGCTAATAAATAATTTAATTTTAAAAATTTAATGTAAGGGACGTGGTATGTGTACCTTCTCAGGGAACACTAATGTATAAGACAATACAAAAACATCTCAAATTATGGAATAACGTATGTGACCTGTAAGTACCAAATACTGTGACTATAGAGACTTACGTTAGTTTTTATAAAAATATTAATTTAAAATGTCATTTACAGCCAGTTTCTAGAAACAAAAAGGTTTAGGCCTACGGAAAATATGTGATGTAAGGGACATTTTTTTTGAGCTAGCGACATTTTAAATATACCAATCGATAGAGCAAGAAATTCCAAACCCAACGATATATATAACCCATTTTCGACCAAATGTCCCTTACGTTATTTCATATTTCCAGTATCGATATGTGATATTCCACACAACACTGCGCTATATTCAAAAGTTTTTTTAGGAATGGCACCCAAAATATATAACAAGTTACCCAATCCAATAAAAAATCTTAACATACACCATTTCAAAAAGGCTGTTTTTAATTGATTAAATATAAAAGCATATTACACAATCAATTAGTATTTAGATTTAGACGAAAAATTAGACATACTATTTAAAAAAAAATATTAGGAATATTTTAATTTGTTAATAATTTAAATGTTTTATTAAATTTTATTTTATTTTAATGTTTTTATGTAGTTTAATATACATATTATAATAATTGAATCAAATAACGAATGTTTTTTTAGATAAGTAAGTATGTATTTTGAATTATTATAATTTTGTTTAATTTATTATTTTAATGTTTTTGTTGCATTTATTACTAATTAATTTGAAATTATAATTAGAATATTTGTACGCCGTTGACGGCAAGACATAGCGTTCATGCTATGAATATAATATTAACACATGTACTTATTTTGTTTACCTATGTTCTACAAATAAAAATATTTGAATTTAAATTTGAAAGATAGAGGGGAGGCGTATGGCTAAATAATAACAGCCGCATGGGTCGATCTATCAGGTTAAGCTACGCTTGCCGCGGTTGTTCCATGAATGGGTGACCATCTTTACATACCAAGACCCTTCCGTGCCTCGGTAGGCTTGTTAAGCTGTTGGTCCCGGCTGTTATTCGTGGATCTATAAAACTAGATGTAAAATTAAAATAAATTATTCTGAGCTGCATGATATAAATTAATTTAAAAGATGCAATATAGTAATTTACTTTGTAACAGAAGAAACAAATTGTATGAATTACAAAAATAGCTTTTCTTTGAGCTTTAGGAGTTAGCTGGAAAACTCTACTTCCAAATAAGAAAATTGCACACGAAGAGTCCCATATCACAGTACAATATTTAACACATAAAAAAAAATAAGTACATACTTTGTAAAAATAATGTTTTTTTTTTGCGAAATTTTCAAGTGTCTACCTACTACGGTTCAAAAAATACAGCCCTGTGACAGACGGACGGACGACTGACAGCGAAGCCCTCAGTAATAGGGTTCCGCTGACACCCTATGGGAACGGAACCCTAATAAGAATACACCAAAGAATGACCACGGTATCCATCAGTTCGTTTTTTTTTCTTGAATTAAAATATCTCCTCGGTAAGCAAAGCCTTGAAGATTTTTTTATATTGCTTGAGTTCACTGTTATAAGAGGTAATAGTGTACAAGAGGCACTTGGATGAGTACTTACCTTATTAAATCCAAACCGTGTCTGACCTATTTCTTTAACTTTATTGGATAAACAAAAATGTGCCAAGAAGTTTTTAGATTTAGTTGGGAATTGGACAAATATGAACTAAAAGAGATTAAATTTTTGTGTTAGATTGTATATTTTATTTAAAATTTGTGAAGTGTACCTAAATATACAGTGTGTCTGGTCACCGGTGTCCGACCCGTTAAGGCGAAGCAATATGATCAATTTTAACGACAAATCCACCATAATTTTACCCAAACTATTTTGAAATGGCAACTATTTCTTTTTTCACAAATCTTAAATACAATATAGAATCTAAAAAACATAATCCCTTTTAGTTCATATTTGTCCAATTCTCAATTAAATCTAAAAACCTTCGTGACACATTTTTTTTTATCCAATAAGATTAAAGAAATAGGTCAGATACGCTTTGGATTAAATAAGGTACACATCCAAGTATCTCTTGTACACTATTACCTCTTATATCTGAACTCGAGCGATATTAAAACATCTTCAAGGCCTTGTTTACCGAGAAGGCGGATATTTTATTTCCTTAAGGGTTTACAGGCGTGATGTTATGATAATTTAAGTTATGTATATTTCATTTATTATTTACGTTTCATTTGGGATAAAGTATAATATTGCTCATACAAAACCATTGCCGACGCTTCCTGTAATTAATATTGAAGTAATGAAAACCAGAGAGATTAACGAGACATTTTGATACGGAATTAGTAATCTAAATCTATGAAATTCAATAACTAGAATGACAAATTAACAACCGCTAGAGTTTCAATTTTGTCGACACACATTAAGGCACACACTATTATTGCTATAAGATTATTTACACTTTTTATATTGTTATTAAGCGTTTCACGAACTGTGTCCAAATAAATATTATTATTTCTTAATTACCTATAAATGGTATTAGTAAACACGACAAAACTAAAACAATAGCGGTATGTTGCATACTTGTACTGCAAGCGATTAGGAAGAAGTGTGGGGCCCGTCTTCGTGGATGACACTATCTGTACTTTTATCATTTCCTTTATTTTACATTATTACATATAAATTATATTTTTAAATATTAGAATAAAAGAAAATATATAAACATTTAAAAATATAAAAAATAGTAGCCCACCGGTATCGGGAGCAGGGTCCAAGCTACCGGCGGTCAGGGCTCCAGAGAGAGGAACCTCCGAACAATGCAAGCCGTGTCCAGGAGTACCGCTTTCTGAATCAAGCCCTTAATCCAGCTGCCCAACGAGAGCCTCCTTAGGTGTTGGTCGAGGCTCTTAGCAATTAAGCCATTGGCTGATATGACTATCGGCACAATGATCGCTGAGTCCACATATAATACCACATCCTTTTATAATATTATTAAGGGGAATTTATTACTTACCCGGAATCAGATTATGATTCTCGTTAACTAAATTGATATCGAAATTTAGTTACGCAGATATTAGCTTCCAACAAGTTAGTTTAGAACAATTGCAGAGCAAATAACTTAATCCCGCTATGAGGTTTGAAATAACTTTATTCTCATATGAATACAATAATTCACTTACATTAGAATATTAAAACTAAAACATAATTCAATATTGTTTTGCGTTTTACAAAAAATACATATATAAAAATTGGTACAATAATTACATAAAAATCGTACACAGGGTTAAAATAAAAATGCATTTTGCTGTTGAATAATTTTTCATACGCATATGAATCGTATTAGGTATACTTCTGCCTAACCCTTCGGGTATTACAGGCGTGATGTTATGAGTGTATGTTATGAAACTTATTAAAAGCGAGTGTGTGCTAGTGTCGCGCACGAATATGAACGTTAACGTTAACCGTATAGGGTTTATATTCGTATGCGACGCTTACTCATCAAAGTAAGGTCAAAGTGCGATCTGTGAATCTTGCCCAAAGTGTTAAAAGAATAGTAGGTATTTTAGTGGGTTTATGGTGGGACGTATTTATTTTGCTTTTGCTTCTTTATGATAAGACAATTGTCACTAAAACATTTATCCAAATAGATTGACAGAACAGTGTAAATGGAGAACCATTAACAATCCGAAACTTCTAAATGGACAGTCAAAATTACTGTTAAGTACAGTTTACGTACATTGGAACTTTGAGTGTTCTCTGTAAAGGACTAAGTTGTTTTTATTATGATAGGGTAGATTAATAGTTATATTCCAAACAGTGAAACAGCGAACCAAAAAGTGTTTGAAATAAGGTCATGAGCCAGTTTCATGATATCTATTTCGAAAATACCAGGAACAGCTACATTGTAGCTAATTTTGTTTTGCAGGCCCTTGCGGGCCCTTACATGTTTGAAACTTATAATCGTATTCCAACCTCTGTACAACATGTTTGCAATAAGCTGAGTTGATTTTATTTTACTCCAATGGTTGTGTTACTCTACTGACATTGTATTATGTATTCCTAATTATCTACAGAATGTTTATTGCATATTTTTAGTGAAAACTTTTTCGATTTGTATAGCAGCTGAAACTACAACAATAAAATAAAGTCAAAGAAGAATTTTATCTAAAAACGACCACATCATCCACATAAACGGACTCCACAAATTAATTCATCTTCCCTCACGTTACAATTGAACTAATAACATTATGAATGGACCGATCATCCATCATAGCCTGGTTTTGACGCGAAGGGAAACTTCAGAATCACTGCATCATATTCCATTAGATGTGAGGTTTATAGGGGATTTTATTGTGAATTGCAAACGGATTCGTCTGATGGTTTTCGTCAGATACCGGTTTTGGATACATTGTGTGATTGCGTATGAGTTTTTTTTTTTATATTCATGCTTTTCAACTTAAGTTGATTTACCTACATTAAATTAAATAAAAGTTTATTTCAGACGATAAGGTCCATATTTTTGGCCATGTATAATGGCCCAAGGTTAAGCTAGGCTTGCCGGGGTTGGTATGTGGATAGGTGACCATCTTTACATACCAAGACTCCTCCATGCCTCGGAAAGTACGTAAAGCTGTTCCCGGCTTTAATTCGTGGATCTTTGGCAGTTCTTACGGGTCGTTAGAAGCCCAAAAGTCTGACAACCAGTGTTACCAAGGGGTATCGTATTACCCAGCTGGGTTGTGGAGGTCAGATAGGCAGTCACTCCATGTAAAATACTGATATTCACCTGCATGCGGTTAGACTGGAAGCCGACCCCAATATAGTTGGGATAAATTATTTTAAATTATTGTTTTTCAGTTATAAACCATGCCAATTTGTTAATTACCTAAAAAATTAGAATGCGGTTCAAACTCTTTGAAAGTATAAAAAATTATTGGCTGGTAAAACTGGAATATCTGCAAGATACCTAAAAAAAATAAAGTGACTATCTTTTGTTTTTAAATATTATCAGTCATTTGTTTGTTGTAGGCTTTTGGCCAAAATGGAAAAATATGAATTATGAGCGTTTATAGTAGTAAGTATCTGTGCTTGAAATTTTTTACCACGGAACAAGTCAATCAAGATTTAAGGGATACATTAGGAGCAAATGCTCCGCCGAATTCCCTAGTTGCACGTTGGTGCTCTGAATTCAAAAGTGGAAGAACATCCACCAAAAGTGACCCTCGCTCGGGACGCCCTACGACAGCTGTGACCGAAGAAATGGTTAAAAAAGTTAAAAAAAAATGTTTTAGGAGAAAATGGTGTCAACAAGTAGCATAGTATCTTACATGAACTCTTGGGGACGAAAAAAGTAACCACGCGTTGGGTACCCAGAATACTTACCAATGCGAAAAAACAAACGCCTACTAGCCCACCGTTGCGATGGCTGCAATTCGAGATGCTGGATTTGAAATACTTGAGCACACTTCATATTCACCACACCTTGCCCCCTAGTGATTTCTATCTATTTCCGATTGAATCTGAGAGTACAGAAATTTGAAGATGATGAAGCAGTAGCTATTAGTATTAGTATTAACATTTCTCGGGACCTCAGGGTCCCGGACCTTTGGAAGACGTACGAGGGGCCGAAGCCAACTCGTAGAGGCCGTGAGATATGTTTAATGAAACGAGGCACCAACCTACGATCATCCCTGTACACAGTTACGCACTATGCCCGGTTGGTGCGGGACTATTGCAAGATATGGAAACAGAGATATTGGATTATAGATTTGGGTGGCTAAGTGAACTGGTTATCTCTAGAACTATGGAAAGAACCCCTGCCTGACCAATATTTTATGTATATAAAACACACAGGTAAAATGGCAGGGAGTGACTTGCACAGTCAATAATGGGCCCCCGAAACCGGTCGCTAGCACAAAGTGTCATAGTGACAACGACAAGGGGGACTTCCTGAGGTGCTTATGAGGAGTGGAGCAGAATTCCACGGCTATCAGGACAATCCCGGAAGTACGGTCAAGATCCCTACTAGCATCTTACTGGAATACTTCCTTCCTCCGAGCACATTTGCTCTTGCGAATCTCCACTCAAGCCGGCCACTAAAGGCAAGCCAGAGATGAGGAACAAGATTTCTCCCGGGAGATAGGGTCCGTGGGGTCGCTACTGCCCAACAGCTCGCCACATGCTGCCCTGCGGGTTTCTGTATCTCTCTTGGTCTGGTTCCTCATCCCAGACCTGTTCCGGTAAAAAACTCTACCGGCATAGACCTGGAGTTCGGAGCGCGCAAACCCCACCCCGACGTCAACGTAGAGACACGGCGGTGGGGGTATTAGTATTATTAGTAGTAGTGCTATTTATTTATTATTAAGTCATCATTATTTTGTTAGTTTTTAAAAATGCTCCTTTATCTCTTATTTGTATAGTTAAAATTATTGTTAAAATAAATAAATTACTTAATTTAAAAAAAAACAGTAATAAATATATGTCATTATATTTATTACTGTTTTTTAATTAAGTTATTTATTTATTTTAACTATACAAATAAGAAAATAAACATTATATAATAATAATAATAATATAATGTTTATTTTCCGTTTGTATTTCCTGTGCGTGTCCCAAATAAAATATTTTTCTTTCCTTCTTTCTTTTCTGTAGTCACTGCAGCACAGGAATTTTTAGTTGCTCAGGACGAAACGTTCTTTAGGAAGGAAAATTTAAGTTTAAAAAAAGATATTCCAAGTGTATTACACTAAAAGGAGACAAAAAAAAACATCACACCACAATATTACAACACAAAAGTTACCTGTAACATACTCATTCTCACTTTTTATTGAACGCCGTATTATACCGCCTCATTTTTAGGGTTCTGATCCGGACCCAAAGGGTGAAACGGGACCCTATTACTAAGACTCCGCTGTCCATCTGTCTGTCCGTCTGTCACCAGGCTGTATCTCATGAACCGTGATAGTTAGACAGTTGAAATTTACACAGATGATGTATTTCTGTTGCCGCTATAACAAAAAATACCTACTAAAAACAGAATAAAATAAATATTTAAGGGGGGTTCCACACAACAGACATGATTTATTTGCCGTTTTTATATTTAACGGTACGGGAGCTTTCGTGCGCGAGTCCAACTCGCACTTGGCCGGTTTTCTAAATTGCCTCTTGTCACATGGGACTCAAAAACTCCGGTACTGTTTTATTTTTCACACGCTTACTCTAAAAGGATCAATCAATTCCTATAAAAAATATCAGTAAAACTCCACTTCATTTATCCTACATCTATGTATTACAGCATTTTACGTCTACAATACAAATTGATATCCATATTACGATAAGCTATCAGTACAAAATTCAAAACCTATTCCCACGTAATACATACGTCCCGAAAAGTTGTTTGCTTAAGCAAAACTTAGCTATGAATCCGCTTACCACAAACAATACCGACCCCGGCATACAAAAGACGATCACCGCTTAATATCCAATACCTTTACAAATTAAGGTATGAAAGGTCTGTTCGCAATGATTCTTGAACGAAATTCATTAATGGGCTATAAACAAAATCCTTTTGGGTCTAACGAGCCCTCAAATGGGTGTTATTAAAATGAAGGGCTTCGAGAAATTTCCAATACTTTTGATATTCATCGCGCGTTTGGCGCATCGGTGGTATTGTATTATTCTAAAGAAAAGAGGTAATGTATTGTGTTGTGGGATATAATTCGTGTTTTGTTTCGTAGTGGGTACTTGGATACCTGAAAAGGCAACATTTTGTGGTTTTCGGTACGGAAAATGGATATTAAGTATGTAGTATTAATTTGTAAGGCGATTTGGGCTTCCTGATTGTGGGAAATAATGCCTTTATGCAGTAATTGAAGTACGTTCATATTTAACGAAAACGAAAAATGTGTAAAAGATCCGGAAAGTCTAATAAAAGAGTGATTTTTTTTCCTTTACTTACGTATACTCTTTCGATAGAATTATTTATAAGACCAGCCCAAAAAGTATTTTTGCCTTTTTTTGAAATATTCTATAATGAGTTCGAAACTCGAAATTAAAATAGACTTTATGTTACTTAATCATTTCAGTTTCAGCAATATTTTACTCAGAACTTAGTTAACTGTAAATAAGGTATTACAATGAAATTGAATTTTGATGAATAAGCTAAAGAAAGTGAAAATTCAAAGTTAATAAAACTATAGCAGTCGGAACTCAGTTTAATGAGGAATATTATTGCGTCGCTTTTAAAATTAAACACTAAACAATTTTAAGTTTCGTTAAGAAATGAAAAGAAAACTGGAGGTCATCCTTGAAGATGGTTTTCGTTTAACAAGGAAAGTAGAAATATTAAAACTGTCTGTAGTGACAGCTGACGAAGAAATTGTGTTGTAGTATTTTGGGAGGGCTAAAACATAAAACACGTCTAACGAAATTATTTTAAAATTAATCTTTGGAGTACTTATTTAGAAGAGCCTTTTGTGAAAATGCTCATATAGGAAAATAATATCACTGTTGCTGTGTCGTGTGTGCTCATTTGAATTGAAGGTCATGGGTATTCGTTGACGCATCATAAAAAAGATGAAGAAGAAAAAAAACAGTATAAAATTAGTTGAATGGCATCTCAGTATGGAATTAGTGTGAACTATCCTATCAAAATTTAAATTTAAATGAATTATGGTCGATTTTCTACTACTGGCGACCACTATTAACTAATGTCCTTGGCGTCAGAAACCACTTAGCATCAGCTTTCCTTTAGAATGCGCAAAAACTGAAAACCAACCTAACTCAATGTTTGGCCTTGACACACAACCCGAAAACGCCACACATTTACCACAACACAAATCATACTAATTAGTCTAAAACATCAACAATTCAAGTGCCCTATATACCAACGATGACGAGCATTACGTTTGACGTCAGCAATCACCGCGATACTAGTTGAAGTTAGTTGGTAACTTGCAACTGACATTGACAAACTGTTGGGAAACTAATCCTAACAGATCGCCCGTACCACCCAGGAGGTAATTAATTATACATATTGGGTGTTCAAGTGATGAAGTATTCAGTTGTATTGTGGATTTAAATGATGCGGATTAAATGCAGGCAGTGCTATAATTGTGAATTGCTCTGGGACTAAAGTTAGAGCCGCGTTGATACCGCGTTGACGACACTTTGACGCCACGTTGTAAGCGTGTAGACGCCGCGCTACCGTCACATAGTGGTAGATATTTTTGTGATAATATTGCGTTTAGTCTTGTTTTTATTTACTAACTCAATCTTGCTGGTTTGATTTATAGGTTATCAAAGTTAATATTTGGTAAATACTGAGAAGAGAATCGACGAGTTTTTTTTTTGATTTTACATAACGATACTCAACAATACAAACATTAACTAAAATCTCAAATTAGGTAAAATAATAAGAAACTAAACTAAACAACTAATCGTAATCCTTACCCCGATACCTTTATTTTAAGTTTCGACAACTCCCACATCTTCAAGGCAAAGAGTGACAATGTTTACCGCGACAGCCTCTCTCCCCAATTTATCGAGCGTTGTAGACACTTTGAGATACACCAATGTCTTGTTTGTTTGTTTTTTGTCAACTGATGTGACCTGACAGTTTGTTTTTGAAAACATCATAAAGTTACTAACTCGGTTATTTTAGTGTATTAAGAAGATTTCGCCTTCTATTCTACACTTGGGAGAGATTGTTATTTTATAAGTTTCTGATAAGATAATTTATTTTGTTTTACATTTTGTTTTTAGATAATTAAAACAAACAACAATTTAGTTTGATGATGATTTTTAGTATGATAAATAAGATATGGTTTAGACACTTCCTGTTTGAAACACAATATCAATAGTATTGCAAACGATACGTCATCGTGAGTTGGAACCAGGCATCGGTAACCGTACCTATGTACAGATTTCTTGTGAGGGAACCGGAACATAATTGACTGTCAGTTATCCTTCTCTGCGATTGGCACTTGGATCTGCATTTCTGTGGCACTCACTGAGTCGCAGTTATTACATCAAAGTGGGATATGAGACCACAATGTTACTCAGAACTGGCATTGCACAGTGTTTCAAAGCCTTACATTTTCAATTGCTGCACTTGATTTTCATTTGTTTTGTTTTTTTCTCAGACAATGGCTCAAACAAACAATAATTTTGATCCTAATGGCGTTGAAACTTCTTTTATCCTGATTACTAATACTTACTATACTATACAGGTGACAGGAAATCTATGACAAAACTGATACCATGGATTCAGTAAAAGTAGAAAACCATGCGTTAATTTTTTTTGTCGATTATTACAGCGGCTGGTCGACTCTTCACGTGACCAGAGGGCTGGCCTATTCTTTGGCCAAAGAATCAGCATTGCCATTCAACGTGGCAATGCAGCCAGCCTTTTGGGCACTTTTCCTGTTGACAGCGATGCGGAAGAATTTTTTGATGCCCTATAATTGTCCCCCCCCACTTTTTATGTAATATACAGGGTGTTTGGCGCATGGACCGACACAATTATTTGGGGGATTGGGAGCGTCATTTGGGAGGTTTCACCCAAAGACCCCATGTCCTAAGTGTCACGGTTATTGAGATGTTTTTTTTTTGTTTTTTTCACAAAATTACCCGAAATCTCGCCTTTAAATAGTCATTACTTTTTTGTTTATTGTTCTAATTGCACGAAATAACTTTTATTGTATTCTGCAATGTATTCTTATTCTAAATAAATAAAGAACTTTTTTAAATAAAAATATGTTCATAATTTTTGGAAAAAATCTAAAAAAATCATATCTTATTAACCGTGACACTTAGGACATGGGATCTTTGGGTGAAACTTTGCAAATGACCCTCTCAACTCCCCAAAAAATTGTGTCGGTCCATGCGCCAAACACCCTGTATACTTGTACATATTATTAATATTATTATTTTAAGTCTGTTAGTATTTAATATATTTTATAATATTAATGTGGTTAATTAATATTAACGAAGCAAGACTGTAGATTTTATTACGAGTATGATTAAGATGTGTATGACTAATGCCATTGAAGTCATTTCTTGATATTAAAGGATGCGCTAGAAATATTTGCACGGCTCATAAGTCGAATATAGTGAAACTAAAATGATTTTACCTTGTTAAATAAATAAAATTTCATTTCCACACTAAATATAAAAGTAACTCCGTCCGTCTGTCTGTTGCCCTTTCACGCCTAAACCACTGAACCGGTCGTTTTAAAATATGACAGATAGCTAGCCTAGGACCTGGAGAACGACATGGGCTGCTTTTTATCCTGGATATTTGTATTAAAAACTGATGACAAAGTTGCAGGCTAGTATAAAGTTTCATACATAAACTCTAACCGTAACTAAAACACCCATGTACTGTTTTCATCCTCACTAAAACTTTACCAATACAACTGGATTAAACCGAAACCCCGGTATAAATGGGATAACAACAGAAAGAAGTATAGCAAGTGATTTTACTATATTACTTCGCTAGCGCAGGATTCCGTGTCGGAACAAGACTGAAACAAATTACCGAGTTTCAGTCGGAACTCGGTGCGGTAACGTGCAGTGCCCACAGTCCACACGTCTCGGTGGTGTGGTCAAATTTTATATAGATTTGTGTTTGAAATTACTTAGCGAAGATCATTATAACAAATAAGATTTTCCCCGTGACTTTGCCAGCGTGGAGAACATACTACTGGAGTAAAAATATATAGGTCTATCCGTGCGCAAAACTTCGTCCAAATCAAAGGTATCAGGGAGACATACAGACGGAGTTAGTTCCGCATTTATAATATGAAATTAAAATAAGGATATGTATAAGTACTTCGTTGTTTATTTTTGAAGGAAACTGCAACATTAAAATAATATTGGAGACTTTTATCGGTACTAGCTTTCGGGAGACACGATTCACGGTATTGCCGCGTGATCGGCTCATGGCTTAGACTTTTGTTCCATTCCAAATTGATAAAAATTAATTAATTATAAGAGTAGTACGCTTAGTTTAGTTAGGCTTGATGAAAATGAAAATATTAGAGACTACAGTCTCTAATATTTTCTTCAACTGAGCTAAAAAATATCATAATCTTAATCTGTTTACAGAATTTATCTTTCTAAAAAACCTCTTTGTTTGCCTCGTTGGTCTAGTGGTCGCAAGTGCTTACTGCTGAGCATGAGGTCCTGGGTTCGATTCCTGGGTGGGGAAAGTCTTATTGGGTTTTTCATCTGGAATTTCCCAGTAGCAGACCAGGGTCTGGATTTGTGCCCGATTTACGGCAATAGACTCGCCCCCTATTACATGGGACTTAAACATAACTGGCGAAATATGGGTATACTATAGGTAACCTCTGCCTAACCTTTCGGGGAAATACAGGCGTAATGTTATGTTTATGGATTTCTAAAAAACTTTAAAAAATACCCTTTCAAGATTGTAAAGAGTCCTACATTTGATACCAAATAGAAAGGTATAATATGTAGGTAATTGTAGTGAATGCTAGAAACTCGTATTAACCACGTGGCGCAGATAGTTTATGTCTAGTGCCAGGTGCCAAGTGCCGCTATTTATCAAAGTTCTTAACACGTTAAAAATTTATATTCTGCGGTTGCTTGCGGTATCCTAAATTTAAATTCTATTTTAAATATTAAATACAACACGGTTTTATGATTTTAAGCTATGAGATTTATCTCTATTGTTAAAACTAAAACTTTTAGTGATCACCAAATCCTTTCAGATTAGTATGCAAAACCTCTACGGGATAAAAAAATTTTTGATGAAAAATAAAATTGTAATTTAACGATAGGTCGGTTAGTTTTTTGCACTGACACAGAACAATGGCGTATTTAACCAAGCGCGACTAAAACAAACAATTTGTACGAGATGAAAAAAAAGGGATAACTTCACACTTAAGAAAATAGTCTACTTGAAACTGTCCAGACAGATTTTCAAGCACCCAAGACCATAAATCCAGCGAATTCCTTTGTTCGAACAGAAATCATTCTAGCGAAAATAATTACAGAAAAAAATGTCTCCTTTTTTTCTTACAATTGTCTTTTTGGCCTTTCATCTTCCGCGACCTTGACCTCTTATTATCGTTTCGTTTTGTATAATTTGTCTCGACTGGAGACCGATGGTAACCTCTGGTGTGTAACGTAAAGTAATTTATTGCTGTCGTATTTAAGTAGGTTGTTTTTCTATGACAAAATAATAAGCTATAATAATAATAACGAAATCTCTTTTTTGTTGGGGTGTTTCCAAGTGGGTAAGAATGGATATAATTTGAGAATCAGAGGCAGTTGAATTACATACTTATTTTTGGAATAGAGCTTCCTTCTTGCCGAATATTTTTCCTTATTATTTTGTATTACATTTTCTTCTTGATTTTTTACACGATCCTCTATGTAGGTACACCACCCAAATCGACCCAATTTAAGATTAAGACGAATAAAATGGGTTATTTTCCTACTTATTCCACGTCCTAGAAACCTCAAAATATTGTTATGTTCAGTCGAGACCCAAATCATACCAGACGCAAATAAATAAACTTGATTAAAAACCGGACGCCTCGCAAGATACTTATCCAATAAAAAAGTCGTTTTTGGCACCAAAACTGGTGCAATAACATGGAAACAAAAACGATAATTCAAAAAAAGTGGAGACGAAAGCCAAAATCTCAAGGAAAACGGAATAATATTACTTGAAACTCGTTTCGTTTTCAAAATGTGTAAACGAGGCTTCAAAGGCGGCCCACATTTCCATACTGTTTGGTTCGTTAGACCTGACTTAGTGCCGTCTGTGTCCTTTGATTGGCAAAATACATTGCGTACCATGAGAACGTCTGGTTTTCACTTACCCATGTCTTTGTAGCTTCAAGACGCCTAAAAAACTTAATCAAGATTTGGTTATTTTTCATCTTTAAAGCCCGCTTGCATCACAAATTGTAAAATACGCTTACTGCTAAACGTATTTGACGATTTGTTATTATCACTATGAATTGTTTGAAGTTGTAATAATAAAATAAATAAACACATAACATCACGCCTAATTCCTCGAAGGATTAGGCAGACGTGTAAATAGAACATCCACATTTCAAAATAAAGGATACAATAAAGCTATAGTAGGTAAATGCTGAATATGTTATCAAGGCTTATACTGTAGTAAGCCGTTGATCTCCTTTTGGCATTCAAGGATGAGCTATCAAACATTTCTTAAACCCTCAAAAGGAAAATCCCATTTCCATAGAATTTGGTTCGTTAACTCTGAATAAGGAGAAACCTTATAATGAAAATCGTTATACTTAATTAAACTAAACACGTGTTTTAGGATAAAATTTATGGTTTTCGTATAGATATAAGCATCCTTCGGTGTCGTTGATTAAATAATTATATACATATACCTACACACACATAACCTACCGCTTCCTTTTCATGGCAAGAACTACAGAAAATCATACCACGTGAACAAGGTCTGATGATGTAGTAGGAAAGAGAAATGAGGTAATGTTTGTGTCGATTTTTTTTTTAAATATGAAGTGTTTTCATTTAATTTCATAACCAAACAGCTGATAATCTTGAACAAACTAATAGCATATCTATTGCTACCCATGTACATGTATGTACATACTTAAATGGCGACTGATAGTGCTGTATGGAAGAAAAAAATATGCCGTGCAGACCCTGAATACAATCAGTCTGCTTGCCTTTTCCCGACTTTGTCGTGGTCAGCTTCCAGTCTAACAGGATGCAGCTGAATACCGTATTTTACATGCAGCTTCTGCCTATCTGTCTCCACATCCCAGTAACAGAGTAATACGATACCCTTTGGTAAGACTGGTTATCAGATTTTCGGACTTCTTAGGACCCGTAACAAGACTTTCAAAGATCTACGAATGAGACGGGAACAACTGCATAACGTGCTTGCCTAGGCTCGGTATGTAAAGACGGTTACCCATCCACGGACCAACCCCGGCAAGCGTAACTTAACCTGATGGATCGACCCGTGTGACTGTTTATTACTTAGGTACGAGCTCTTCCGTGCAGTGCAGACCCCAAATACATACATTAGAGTTAAGGCAGGAGAAAGATTATGAAAAATTTATTTTTCATAGGATTTTAAATCATTTTATTTATTTCCTTCATTCCAACATTATTGTTATGCTTACCCTTCAATTTATTTGGGGTCAGAACAACTTTTATTTTTCTTCTTATTAATAGTGATCTTGGTAATCACTCCCTTTCTAGATATCGTATAATCATCTTTCATTCCGTCATATCACCACTTCGTTAAACTCCTAAGCAATCGGTATAAAACGGCTAGCTCATGGCCTTCAAAATGCTGCGTTTAAAAAGTACGTACTTTCTAAGTTTAATACAAAGGTCTGTTCTTACATAATTTATATTAATTTTGGGTGGGACTGGGGCCTAAAGAAAAATATAATAAGGGAAGGTAATTTGAAAATCCAGCATTTTTATATTAATTCTATGAATTGTATATTTGAAGACGAAATACGACTGGTTATAACGTTTCCCGCTTGGAGACCACATTTCACATTTTGTATTTATTCATTCGAATCTGTTTTCATTCAGAAGCTTCCAAGAATTTTTCGCTATCTCAATAAATAATCTAAGAATTCAGAGTAATAATCTTGGTTTCCTAGTTACCCCTTAGTAGAAAGTGCTTTTGAGTTCATCTTCCTAACACTAAGATATACGATATCAGTAACAAGATCGGAAACAGTTATCAGTTGCTAGAAATATGAGCAGCATGTTTTATCATTTTATCTTTCACGTCGAATATCTTTCACAAGCTCTCCCTAAAAACGAAATCCCTGCTTTAACGCCAATATCAGTTCACATACAGATTCCAAAAACAAAATCACAGTCTTTGGCGTTCAGTCTCAAAGCTATTTTTACACACCGTTACTTAACGAATTTTTCTAGTAAAATAAACTTAAAGGCAGACTCATATATTAGCACTGGAGTAACATGACGTGTTAAAGGCTAGAGAGAATTTTTACATGTATTTCCACGCTTTCTAAAAGGTTAGTTTGCGTTATAGCAGCGTTTTGCACGATAGTAATGATCCTTTTCGAAATACGAGAGTAGGGTCTAAAATGTAGGTAGAAAATGTCAGAGAAATGTTTTTCGGGAAAAGAATATTGAATCGACGACAGCTTTGACTGTACCTACTGACGTTTAGGGGTGTCGTAAAATCGACTGAGGAAACACGAGTTGTACGAGTAATACCGATATGTCAAGAAGAAGATACTCACGCCACAATAAAATTGTGCAGAAACAAGTAATTGCAAATCTTGACATGGTTTTATCTATAAAAAATCACAATATGTCCCGTGTCGTTATGGGCAATGAATAGGTCTTGCAATATGTGGTTAGCCAGCGACCTCGACAATTATTTATTTTACCTCGATGGTCCTAGTTTATCAATTATAACTTCTAGTTACAGCTATATGTAAGCGGGCACGCCCTTTATGCCTGGAGGCTTTATATTCTTTTTTTAGATATTGTTTACGTTTAGTTATTTTTATTTCTGCTTGAGTATTAGTTCTCGATGCTTTTGGTTGGTATATTGGCGTGTGCTAGCTTACATATGGCTATTAATTTATAATTTAAATTATTTTTTGCGTAATGTAAATTGTCTTGCATACTATTGTATAGAACCATTTTTTTTCTAACTGAACAGACAGCTGTGCTGCTGGGAAGTGGTGAAGGGTGAGCGTTTTGGGGGACTGTCTTATGTAATTTTGACGTTCGAAAAGTGCTGATTCTCAGCCTAGTTTGAATAAATGACTATTGAATATTTTTGCCTCTCGTCGCGTGGATCTAGTAAAAGGCAACTGAGGGTGTTGTTATATCATTAGGATGGGCAGCAGTTACTTTTCATCCTATATACCGATTATTTTCATCGCTCCGTTGGCAAAACACTTAGATTTTTCGTCAATATGGTACTTTTTTGCTTTCTTTTTTACATTGGCAATGTAAGCAATGATAGTTCAAGCTACGGTTTCCTAGAAGAATAGTGGCTGCTAAATAATGACCTCAGTGATGGAATGAAGAGCGGGAGCGGGGTTGAAGTTGTAATGACAGCGTATTGTTTTGAGGATATAAATTTATTATTATTGCATTTTGTTACATTTATGAAAGATTTTTGAACGATCACAATACCAAATTTTATTTTTGTTAGGTATGGAATCTTAGTATTATATTGCAGGCTGATCAAGAGATCAGCTGATCTGGCGGGCACCGCTATTCCAGGAAACCGTAGCTTTAGAGGTATCTAGTAGTGAAGTAGTCGTTGGTAGTACCTAATTCCTTCTATTAATATCGGTACACGAATTTCTAATCAGGGTGTATTGTTAGCCATATCCTGTATTAATATACATTTCTCAGAATAGACTGCCTTTTCATTACTGATACAGGTATCGTATGAAGTGATTATCATCGCATGATTGAACAGCCAAATTCGACTATGTCTGTATCCTCTCCTGAAATAGTATTATGTCTTATTTACGGCGTGCTATTAAATACTCGGTTATGTATTCATCAGACTGAGTGAAAATATATAAATCAGGAAAAGAATATTCTTAGTTTTTAGCTGAGGATAATTAGAGGTTTTGATGGAGTTGGAAATGGTATCAATTTCTTAAACCTAGTTTCTTCTCTCCTAAGTAATTACAACTGCACGGGTCGATCCATCAGGTACACATTGCGGGTTGGTCTGTGGATGGGTTACCATCTTTAATACGGAGACTCCTCCGTGCCTCGGAAAGCACGTCGTGGATCTTTGACAGTCGTTATGGGTCATCAGAAGCCCGAAAGTTTGACAACTAGTCTTACCAAGGGGTATCGTATTACCCAGTTTCTGGGTTGTGGAGATCAGATAGACACTAGGCAGACGCTCTATATAAAATACATGTATTCAGGTGCATTTGGTTAGACTGAAAACTGACCTTAACATAGGAAAAGGCTAGGCAGATTGATTGGTTTCTTCTCTTCTAAATATAGTTTTCGTGAATAGTCAAAAGGGTTATTGTAGAGTAGGTTGACCTTGAGCTGGCCGAGCGTGGTACAGAGTTTAAATAGAATAAGAGGCCAATTTACACTGATTTTTTACCACTATAGTACAGAGGCCAGCACATCAACCTACCCGAAACTATTAAATTTTCCCATCAACTTTGAACCTCATCATTTAGAAATAAAGTTTAAAATCTATTAAATAAATTTGACCGATTGTAGTAGGTTGACGTGCTGGCGTTTGTACATTCATTTTATTCACACACATTCACATTATATTACATTCTGCCAGCTCTATTTGCAAGCCAAATCGAAATTTGAATAAAATCTTTGGTAAGTTACCTCTTTGGTTGCCATGTGTCGAAGTAAAAAGTTCGTTCCATTTTTAAATTACACGACAGGTATGGACTTTCATACTAACATTGCCTGCCGCCTGCTGGTATGTATTTCACTAGTACAGCATTTTCGATTTTATGTCGACGAAGGTTGTCAAAAAAAGCTCGAATATCTAAGCATGTTTGAGAAAATGGAATTATCTAAATCGTTTATCAAAAGCTTCAGAATGTTTGGCCAACAGCAATTTTGACAAAAAAACTCTAAAACTTTTGCTTGTGTGAAATTGCTCAATGAAGCGTAATCACAGTCCTTTTCAAGCATATTTTCAAGCGTCTGATATAAGCAAAAGATGCATTGAAGCAAGTGGCTGCTCAATTTATTTTTTATTGAAATTCATGAGATACGTGTTGCAGAAGCATTGGAGCACCTAACTAGCGTATTTTACTGAGATTTTTTTGTAGCTTGAGATACGGAGAAGATTGTGGTGATTTTACATAAAAAGCTGTAAAAAATGAATTTAATAAACATGAAATATTTTGTAACAATAATAGAAAGAACATTTGAGAGGTGTCAATTTTACTAGAACATTCTATTGGTTACTCCATTCTCGATATTATTTGGAAATGTGTCGATAGATTTCGATTCCAGTGAGTAAATATAAGTGCTGCAATACTCTATGGAAGAAAAGTTACGTCGTTGGTCCCTCGGTACCTTGGGCTTGAATGATAGACACGACGAGGACAGACTATGCATAAAAATGATTGACGCTCGGGAGACTCGAACGGGTAGCCAGGCATCGGGCTCCCAAATGAGCTAGTGCGATTACCGCATACGTTCCACTCCTTCGATTTAATCCAAATACAAATTATAAACTATAATTTTATACTATTCCAATTTAAAGCAAAATAACATTTTAAAATAAAATAAATAATAATACCAGCCTATTAGCAAATCCCATTGCAAAGGCAAAGGCCACTCACATGCAGAGAAGGCACGAGCATTGATCATCATGCTTACTCAAGACAGGTTGGTGATTTAAAACCTACGAAACTTTACTATTGTTGCCATTTTAAATAAAATGTTTATGCATGTAGAATTAATTATTGTATATTTATTTTATTTTATTAATCATAATTATATTTTCATTGTATTTAAAATGGCAACAATAAAAAAAAAATATACAATAATTAATTCTACATGCTTAAATAAAATATTTTGTTTATGCATTTAGAATTGTATATTTATTTTATTTTATATCATAATTATATTTTCATTGTATGCTGCGCCGGCTCTCACGATGTTTTTCCTTCACTGATAATTAGTGATGCCCAAGATAAACTTAGAAAATACTTGTAGAAAAGTCACATTTGTGGCCATCACGTAATAAATAACATTTAGTTATGTGCAAAACACATTAACAAAAATAAAAAATATATTTTAATGATACTCTACGTTCTCAGAACTCGAATGCTATTATTTCTTAAGCAAAGTGAATAAATACGAGCATAAAATAAGGAAAGCTTGCGTCTGTCAACTAACTTTTGAACAAGGTTTCCATTAAGACTCTTTATCATTTCTCTGAATTCTACAACATGGGTTTCATATACAACCTCAAGAATTACTACTGAGAAAAGCACTTTACTTACTTCCTTTGCGTATATATTCCGAGAAAACCCGATTGATGCCTTGCAATCACTTTAGGTACTACTTCATTAAGCCAATATGCCAATGTCTTGACGATATTTTACTTGAATTACCTTTGAAAGACCGCTTTTATGTTTCTTAATGTGATGAATTTATATATAAAGCTCGTATTTATGACTTATTTTGTGTTCTTAGGTAATGATTTCGCAAACTTCAAAACAACTTCACTTAACTCTTCGAATTTCACCATTTAGTTTTCTAATAATATTATAATTGAGCCTGTTTAATAATGCCTCTTACTTTAAGGTCTCTAATGGTCACCTTGGTGGTGAGTGTCTATCCATTTAAGCAACACAGCCTTGAGAGGTTCTATAGTTATCTCTCAAATCCTAAAGGTATTAAAAACAAAATCCCTGTTGTACTTACGCAAAGCCGAGTTAATTTACACCTCACAGACACAGCACAATACAGTTCATAAACTGACTTGGAGCCGCGGTATCAAGTCTCAACGTGATTTATGTTAATGAGGAGAGCGCCACCTTGCGGAACAGATTGGGTATTAATAATGGATCAGCTGGCAAATTGGCTGATGTGGTCTGAGAAAGTAGGTAAAGAGGAATTGATTGTTTCGATTCTTATAAGACGAAACTGTTAATTGTAGGATAAAGACGTTTTTTGAAAATCATTTTTGATGTGTAACATCTTTTCTCTCTCTTTCCTGCTTTCTGTTGGAGTGATTTCGTGAAAAGGGACGGAAGTGCGTAACAGGAAGCCGGGGAATCGCGCGCTATTGAGCGTTCGCGGTGCTAGAGTTGACTGTCAGATGGTACCAAACCATTTTGCGCGAGATGTTACTGTTGAGAAGTCGCATAAAATGTTACACATATGTACGGCTCACTTGTTTTTTTTTTCTGATCAACGAGATTTTTTTTTGGGAAGATAAGACATGATATGGCACCCAACTAATACAATAAAGATCAAAATAATGAATTAAAGTACCACAATCATCCAGCATGACAATAAAGGCCAGTAGCTGAGAAGTTGGCAGAACAAGCACAACCCATGAAAGATACTCGTATGCGGCGACAAATTCAAGCACTTTCAATCCATCTAATTTAATTTTAAGACATCAAGCAAACCTATGCTCTTGTCACATTTAGTTTCTAAATACGTTCAAAAGAATAATATGTAACTGGAAAAATAATATGAGAGATGAAAAATTGCGTTTGTTAGTATTCCGTCAAGTAGAGTTATGTGTTTCTCGCTTTCTCTCTGCAAAAGGTAGGGTACAGACTACGCGTTTTAAAATATATCGTCAAATTCTTCTTTTAAGTTGGCTCAAACTATATTTCCTTTCAAAGCACTTATAACAGTGTTGTTGTAAGTCTTGCCTCTGTTGTAGTTCCATTTGAAATCTATAGATATATTTTCAACGTCTTCAGTTTTTACAATCTCTTCTCTGTATCACTATCATCATTGGCTGATAACTAACTCCTTTGTTATCCCTTTGAAAATATATGAACCATTTTTTTCCTACTCGAGTGTTGGGTTTATTGTAATTCATTCAAGGTATCTAACTTATTATGGGATTTGATTGGCACATTTATCTTTTCATATTCTGCTTTCATTATCATTCGCAGTATCATGTGGTCAAGAATGGTATTCCATTATGGTTAAGCAGATAATGGTTGAATGTCAACATAATTGGTGGTCTTGGCACCAGAAATCTATATCGCTTCCATAGTTTATGTACTATGTGTTGGTTGCCAAGTAGCTATACTTATCACTGTTCGTATGTTGTATTGATATTAATGTACGAAGAGCCAGCTGGTCTTTATCGTTGTTTTAACATTCAAGTTATTTGAATTTAGATCCCTTTATTTTTATTTTCGTATGTATTGCTTTGTGATTAAGCTTTATAGTAATAGAATCTTCTTTGTCTTCTACATTTTATTTTATATTTTCAGTCTTCTAAAGTGTAAATAATAAGTATAACATTATTATTACTATCTGTACTACCTGATCCTTATTAATTTGTCAATGATGTCATCTTGACAAATGAGTAAGAATAATTGCCTCTCTGACATTTTCCTAACGGTATTTTATTATTGTATCTACTGAGTGTTCTCGTTCATGTATCCTCCGTTGGTCATTATGTAAGTACCTTTAACAATATTGCTTCCCAGGAACCGAAGTTATGAAGACCAATTTATTGTTTGTTAGTAGTCAATACGGGACCAATTTATCAATCAGTATTACGGTAAAGTACTTTCTCTTTATAAGAATATGCCCACATTTCGCCAGTTATATTTTAAGCCCCATGTAATAGGGGGCGAGTCTATTGCCATCAACCGGGCACAAATCCAGACTCCGGGCTGCTACTGAAAAATTCCAGATAGTAAACCCAATAATACCATGCCCAACCTGGGAATCTATCCCTGATGCTCTTCCAAACTCCGGGCTGCTACTTAGAAATTCCTGTTGGTAAAATCCAATAATACTTTGCCCGACCTAGGAATCGAACCCAGGACCTCATGCTCCGCAGGAGCGCTTCTGACCACTAGGCCAACGAGGCAATCAGTTCAATTTTAGTCTGTAACAATTACGTAGCTGGCACAAAAGAATCCCAAAATGTTGTTAGTCAGTTGAGGAAAAATCCATTTAGAAGCGTTTTATTATTATGTTGAAATATTTTTATTATTATGTCAATAGAGTCACTTTTATAAAATACGGTATTGCTATTAATACAAAAATCAAACATGAAATCACTATTCAACTAGATTCAGTTACCTTGCTAATATTATTAATTTAAATATTCAAATGCATGTATTCATACCAATTTAGCGGTATGTTAATAAATTAAAAAATCATCATGATCACTATAATAGAGCATCCAATTACAACGATTCCACATCAGCAAATGATTAATATTTAGCCACATAATACGTGAATTATGATTTAGTATTAATTAATGAAATTCATTCGATAAACTCAATTTCATGCTGCATTTGGTAAAAAACGATAATAATTAACTTCCTGTTTGTTGTTGCTTACTAAAACTCGGAGAAACGGGGCTGAAATAAAAAATATATAATTATATATTTAAGTTTGAAATGCTGATAGTTTTCTTCTATAAAAAATGTTATCCTCATGTCGTGAAACATCATACACGATAACCAAAATCTGGTAAGTTTACGCTTGTATATTTTCTTAACATCAAGTCACATTTCCCGTGACACACCAATTCATTAAATAAACATAACATTACTTCCACAAAGGTTTTCTGTATTTTCCTTACATACATCACATTTAATTTTAACACCACTCACTCGCCGTCTGAGCTCCCCATTACGAATCCCTATTCAACACTTTTTTGCCAAACTTTGTGAAATAAATCCAGAACTAAAAGTTAAGGCTACGGTTACACTTCAGGATAAGATTATGTAACGTATACTGAATGCGGTAAACATGTGAGATTGTGTAATATACTCCGCTGGTGTTTTTATGGATTTACTTAGCGTATAACGTGGTTTGAAAGTTTTGCAAGGTGTTTTTAGGAAGAGAAGTTTCAAACAATTTTAAACTAATTTATGATAACATAACATCACTTTTTTCCCCAAAAGGTTGGGCAGAGGTGTACATAGGTACACCTCTGCCCAACCTTTTGGGGAAAAAAGTGATACAGTACACCCACATTTTGCCAGTTTTGTTTAAGTCCCATTTAATAGGAGGCGAGCCTATTGCCATCAACCGGGCACAAATCCAGACTCCGGGCTGCTACTGAGAAATTCCAGATAGAAAACCCAATAACACCATGCCGGACCTGGGAATCGATCCCTCATGCTCAGCAGAAGCGTTAATATAATTTATGAGTATGAAAACGATTTGAAACATAGACGATGCCTTTTAATACATGGAACTTACTTTGATCAAGTTATAACTTCGGACATCCAAAATATAAAAAGTAGAATAAAAGCATACACAGTCTGATAAGACATTATTGACAACAAACCTCACAAAACTAATATCAATATAAAAATTATTATCATTCAATTTAGCTGATCAAACAACATAATATAATATGATGTTTAATCAATTGCTGAGTTGAAGTTAAATCATATTATTTCTTTACTTCTACTTTTATTATTTTAACTCTCCTATCCAAACCAGAAAGATCCCGTAAAAACAAACCCAATAAAGTACCAATAGCCTTAAGCAACGCTGACTCATTTATAAGAAAACAATATAGAAAATTCAAATAGAACAGAAAACTTACGAACTCAATACACGTGATATTGAAAAATAATATCCCAGAAAGTTTCCGCAAGAAAAATAACGGAGAAACGTGTGTTATTCCCGAAGTAGAAATTGATGCGTCAGTAAAACTGAAGGAATAAACCCGGTTTTTGCTAAGCTAGGTCTCATTGAACTTGAAAGGAACAAAGAACGTAGTAAACTCAAAACCTTTTTGTACAGTTTAAGGCTTTTTGATCCAATTAGGTGGTTAGATGCTTTCGGAATCGTCGTCATTGTTTTGGTTTCAAAAAGGCATATGACAAAAATCCCATTGCTTTTCAATTGAAAGATTTTTATTCATCGGTTGAATTTATTATTTCGACTAACTTTACGACCTCTGTTTTACATAACTGAACTGTGTTCCTCTTGTTCTCTTATATTGGTATTGGTGGTGTCGGTATTGGTTAGTTGGTTAGTTGTATTGGTGGTATTGGTTGGTTGGGTTTACGAGACTAGATTAACCAATCAGCATAGTCGGTATTGAACCTGCCAGACGTACAGACCCGTTTTTTTAATTGGTTATTCACTTTTTAGGCAGGGTAACGTTTTCTTAGGAATTCTTTAACGCAATTAATGCAAGTGTGTCAACTGAAGACGAAAGAGTCATGTGGTTAGGACCGACTGACTCTTTCCCTACAGTATAAGTATATATTTTCATATTTTTGAGGCTTGACAAAGTATTCTTCGTATGCCAGCATGGCTTGGAGATACATGCATTATACATGTATGTGAGGCCATCTGCGCATAATAATGTACCGAAACTGTAAAATTTTCCCAATCAACTTTGATCCTTATGCTTTAGTATTATAGTTGAAAATCTAGTATAGAAATTGGACAGATTGTAGTAGGTGCTGGAGTCTGTACCTAACATTGGTATTTTCCTTTATGTGTTTATTAGTAATGTATTTAGCATTTTTAATAGAGAATAGGGTCAGATTTATTAAAAATGATATATCAGCATTGTTGTTGTGTTTCGGCAGTTTGAGGTACGATAGCAGTTCCTCTGTCGTTGAGAATTACAGGTGGAACTCACTTCCACCTTCAGCCTGCTCAGCACTTACCATCATGTGATTTCCCATCATCAGCTTTCCCGCTGTGGTAAATAAGAATAAATTAAAAATACAATGTTTATAGCGTCGAAAAATTCATCCGCATCGCTGTCTAATGGTAGTGTGCCCAAGAGACTGGCCGCATTGCCACGTTGTATGGCAGTGCCTAGCCTCTGGCCAAGGTAAAAACCAGCCCTTGGGTCACGGGAAGTGTCAACCAGTCGTTTAGATTTCAGTGAATAGACCATGAGCACTCGGACCCATCATCAGCGGCCCTAGGGTTTCAACCCCAAACGGCTCGAAAATATAGTTGCATATAAGGTTATTATACTTTCGCCGCTTGAGGTTTTCTGCAGCCGCAGCGGCAGCACAGCACGCTGAGCTAGGAAGATGGGATGGCGCAAGAGTATCGACACACGTTGCGTCCCACACTAAAGGCCTACCCACCTTCCATGGAAATAAAGACATGCCGTCCGGTCTCTTGCCATCATCGCGTGCCAAACCATTAGGCTCTAGCACAGCTGGAACGCCGACGGTGACAAGAGCTCGTCGGATGATGTCATTAATGTTCGCGTGCCGCGCTAAGCGACCAGCACTTCGGCTGCAAGATAAGCCGTGGTGTCCGAGGCTGTTGACAACTTCACCACAGTGATGACAGCGATGCGGATGAATTTTTCGACGCTATATTTTAGTTTTTATAATAATATATTAGTTTTAATTTTTTATAGATATTAAACATACATGTGAAAATTTAATTAATAAATACTTTTTGTGAAATGTTTATACATAGCTCATGATAAGTTTAGAGAAATAGCAGAAGTTACCTGTCCAGTTGGAAAATATCAAGAGACCTTTGATTGAAGTTATCTCTAACAGTTTCTTCATCTAATAAGGAAAAAGAAACAAAAACTATAACAAACAACAAAACAGGGAATGACACCAAAGAAATCCAAAGGTCTCACATGAAGAACAAACATAACGTATTAAAAGTTAGGAACGAAAATGCAAAAACAGAAAATAAGCAAGCACATTATACATGTTGATGTGTTTTGTGAAACTTTTACGATATATCATTTTCTCTTACTCGTATATAGGATGTATCTAAGAGTTTGTGAGTCACCGCTACGAGATTATGTTAATCATATTACAAGCGTTACGTTGATGTTTTATACCAGCTTTTGAATATGGCAACGTTTTTTTGTTCCGCGGTTTCCTTATTATTTATTTGTTGCATTTTTTTTTTCTTTTATCCTTTGTGGAGTGAGTGGTGTTAACATGACACGAATTTTGAGAAAAATGCGAAGTTGTGTAGCTGCATCATGGCTCATAAAAGTCTTCTTAACCCGTCGCGCGTGCAATTAGCGACACAATAGAATTTTATTGTAATTTGCACACATGGGGTGCAATCGACATTTTAAGAGTTTGGTGAATACTTATTGAATTATGACGAGATTCAATCTGTTCCGACTGTTCGTAGAACACATTCTACGAACAGTCGACGTATTATTATGTCAACCTTAGATAAAATTGAAAAGACTGTACCTACTGTAATTTTACTTACACTCAAATTTAAACAAAAAACATTGAAAGTTATTATCCTGACAAATTCTTTCAAAAGGAACGCGAATGTTCTACGAGTATTATTTTTAAATAAAAATTTAAACGACCACCTATTTGTATTCCATGAACGTCAAAAAATAAATCAGTCATGAAAAATATAAAACCAGTAAATCCTGGCTTAAAAAAAATAAAGAAATAAAGTTAAAATCTACAGGCAGCACATGGAATCCACTCAATTTAATACGAGCAGTATTTTGATTAATAAAAAATACCACAGCTCCGGGTTCTGACATTACGATTGTTCTGAACAGCGGTAATCTGCGAAACAGCACAGCTTTGCTAGGGCAACTCATCTTGTGCTGCCTGAGTTATGAGAGGAAGCGGGGAGAAATGTCTTAACAGCACTTTTGAATAAATTTGAAGAAACATTAAGTAAACGGGGACGTATGAAATGAAATTTCAAATGTTGTAATTTAAATGTAGAAACACTTTTTGAATATATTGTTGTATTTAAGTTGCAGTTAAAGAATATAGGTTTTCAGGAACATTTATATTCTACAAGATGCTAGACTGTCAATAAAGATACTAAAACATTCTGCGTTTCTAAAGAGCCTTTAACAGTCCATATTATAGGCTGAAAACAAAAGAATACCATCAAAAACATGACTAAAATAAAATGTGATTTCATTTAATAAAAATAAAAAAATTGTTTGTTTCTATCTTAACAGTAGGTATATAAATGGCTACAGTCTGCGGGTAGTGAATATAAACATTGACCCACTGAACTGAAGAAGGTCGAATGTCCGTATCTTGGCCAAGTAGACAAAGCTACGACTTGGCAACTAAACAGAAACTGTTTTGTTTTACAGTTACCGAAATATTTTTCATTTACACACCCGTACTTACTTTTGGCTACATACTCTGAAGTAAAACTGGACCAAATAGGATGCTTCTTTATTTGTTCCTACTGCTGGTATATTTTTTTCATTTTTACGCTACGCAATGTACCTAAAGAATGACCCTAAGATATTGCTATCAATAAGGACCTTTTTATTGAACCTTATACCCACAGATTCATTCATAACACATAACATAACGCCTAAATTCCCTGAAGGATTAGGCAGAGTTGTACCTATTAGGTACACTCATATTACGCCAGTTATGTTTAAGTCCCATGTAATAGGAGGCAAGCCTATTGCCATCAACTGAGCAGATTCATTCATATGTAACTTTAAAAGTTTTAACAACATTCCCCACGTTTAGTGTACAATGTCCATCGACCTATCCGTTACCCTATCCATCAAATAGTGATTCATCAATCAATATCGTAATAAAACCATCCCAATATACGTCATTCAAAACGGTTTTAAATTTTCTGTATATTCCTGTACCTAGCTAGATTGAATCCAAGTAAAACTGTTAAAGCGAATTTTATTAAGGCTTTATTAATTCTCGAAACGGCCGGTCTGTTCTGTAAAATTCAAACCGTGAAATCTTAGGTGAACTGAGCTTGAAATGACTGGTCATTCTACCTGATGCACTATTATATTATAAAAGTACCTATGTAAGTGCTATTCGGGTATGCAACCAGCAATTAAATGGAAATATGTTAAAGAAACTGTTAATTGATAGTGTATTTATAACCTGCATGAAGTTTTTGAGAATATGTTCTTATGTAATTTAGACCTCTTTCACATTTAGTCGACTTTAGCAGCGCAACAGTAGCACGACAGACGCGCGACCGTCGCCTGTCAGAATTTCATAGCCGGAGTACAACCTCAATTTGATTTGATTGTCTATGCGACTATTTTCTATTGACATTGTCGATGCTCTTTTTATTCATGCTTGTCAATTGAAGAAAAAAACTGCTGCCCCAACAGCAAGCGCACGTGATCAGGTATAAACACCGCGCTGCTGTCGCGCGGCTGTTCATAATGTGAAGGCATCTGCTTCTGCCGCGCTATTATCGCGCTGCTAACGTCTTAATGTGTAAGCGGCCTTATTTGTAATTTGTTTGTAATTGATTTGCCTAGTAATACTATATTGCAAATCCAACATTGGTAGACTGCCGAGGCTAAATATTTTACGTTTAAAATAAGAACTGCTGTACAAAGTTATGCAATGAATATATCTATATCTGTACCTTCAAGCTCACTTCACAATAAATTTCCCGATAAGGTTTTTACAGAATAGATTGACAGTTGATAATAAGACCAAAATCTCCGAAAACTTGCGCCAACACGGAATTTAATCCGTAACCTCTCGCCGAAGCAAAATAGCACAAGGCATTTCATAACCACGAATCCAACGTGTGCAACTGAAGCTCTTATTTATATAGGCCTAAAAGCGAAATTTCAGTGACACAGTGGATTCTCAAGCACTCATATAGCCAGGATTACTCGGCTCAACGGTTCTGTTGGAATGATTTAACGTTTTGGTTGTTAAGCTAGTGCCATTCGTAGGCTCGGCTTAAGTTTTTTTTTGGGTATTTAGGGGATGTTATTTCTATAATTTCATAATAATATGATATGATTTTATTTTCTGAAAATAAGTTTGTAAAATAATTTTTACACATCAATAATATTTTAAAAACTAGATGAGATCAGCGTTTCCTATCTCTGAGAAGAAAGGCCAAAACAAAATCAGAGGTCACAGTCTCTTTAAAGTCCAGACATAAACTTGGTTAGACCATGTGTAGACTTGGTTAGACCATGTGAAGACTTGGTTAGACCATGTGTAGATTGGTGTCTGAAATAATCTTTTGAGGAAAGAACCACACAGATTGAGTGAACCTGCCCACTCAGTGCAAGCATTTGTCAGTAATCGTGCAGCTCAACTCAGAACTTAAAGAGCTCAACGATTCGACGAACAATACTAAAGAAAGGACATTTGGGTACGCCGCATAAATTACTGAAACTGCCAGACCATGAGTAAAACTAAGTGCGAAAAGAAAAAAAAAATAACCCACATATTCTTCACATTCACAGTAATTAAAGTAATTTATACTTTGCCATAAGCCCTACCGTCTACTCCTATTTTATGAAACTCTCCCCGATACGTAACACTGTTTTTAGACGGTCAAAACAATTAATTTAGCAAAAGTATCATATTCACAATATTTTATTTCACATAAACCTACAAGGGCACTTATGAATTCAGAAGCTAGGTGCACGGTTCTAATTAGTCGTTTCCTATGAAGAAGAGCCGGCGAGAAACTACACGGTTACTCTTTTAAAGATAATTGGCGTTTATAATATTTTCAAATAACAGTGTTAAGTATGGGAGGACAGTGTAGGTCTTTCAACAAGTAACAGGTACTTAACATAATAATGATGGTCAACAATCCTAAAGTCACTAAATAGAACATAATCTACATATTATATAAAAATAAATAAATTAATAAAATAAAAAACGTATTTCGAACGAAATGACGTGATTGTAAAAAATCTGAATACGAATAATTATCATGTCCGCAAAAAGCCACTAATAAAGAGTTGAAATTCAATTGTAGGTATATAATGTCAAATAATAGGGTGATTTTGTCAAGGTAGAATGTAAAAAATATAAAAATGTAAAAATATAAATATTAACATGGTAATTTGGGAGCAGTTAATAGACTAACATAATTTGCCGTTAATGAGGTACGAGGGAAGCCACATGTGCATAAGGGATTATTGCCAAACTTCCTTGTCTTCAACGTAGTCTTTAATTTTATCATATCAATTAAAATCAACTTAAATTGTCCGTAATTTCTAATCATTCTGTTACAGTTGTATATGCTGTACATGACTAATCATCTCAACATCTGCCTGCCTTATCCCAACTATGTTGGGGTCGGCTTCCTGTCTAACCGAATGCAGCTGAACACCAGTATTTTACATAGACCGACTGGCTATCTAACCTCCACCACCCACTGGGTTACTGGGTAATACGATACCCCTTGATAAGACTGGTTGTCAGACTTTCGGGCTTCTGGCGACCCGTAACGACTTTCAAAGATCAACGAATGACAGCCGGGACCAACGGCTTAACGTGCTTTCCGAGGCACGGAGGGGTCTTGGTATTTAAAGATGGGTGACCATCCATGAACCAACCCCGGCAAGCATAGTTTAACCTGAACGATTGACCCGTGTGTCTGTTATTACTTAGCTACAAGCTCCTCAGTTATATGACTGAGTATAACTCGAAAAATTGGCGTAGTGTGACAATTTGATAAAATATTGATTTCTCTCAAATTGATGATAATCCCAATGTTATCAGCAGAAAATGCTACATTAAACTCACCTAATTATACTTGTATAAGCTTTAATACTGAAGAAAAAAAAAACCGGCCAATTGCGTGTCGGACCACGCACTATGAAGAGTTCCGTAGTTGAGCTGAATTTATGCCAAGAACAAACTTAACATTGTAGTTGAAAAACATGTTCTCCCATACATTCCAACTACAAATGTAAGTTTTGTACTCACAATATTGAGAGATTTACCATGTTATTTTAAGACCAGCGGGAATGGTCATTTTCATCTATTTTCTTAAATATCTTCAAATGTAACACTTTTTTTGTAACTTTCTTATTTGCCCCCCAAAAGTGACCCCATATTCAATATTCATTTATTTACGTTACACGCCCGTGTGTACATATGTGTACCAAATTTCAACTTAATCGGTCCATTAGATTCGGAGCAAATTGGCTGTGACAGACGGACAGACTGACAGACAGACACATGAGTGATCCTATTAGGGTTCCGTTTTTCCTTTTGAGGTACGGAACCCTAAAAATAGAATCTCAACACCAAAGAAAGGTAATATGAGAGAGGAAATACTCTCCACACAGCTGACACACCGCATATTGTTCAAGCCCAAAGTTCCAATTACTTCATAAGACGTAGGAAAAGACAGATATCTCAGGGAAATTAGTTTGACAGTACTTACCTACAAATTGTGATTTGAAGGGTTCCAAAGCTTACTCAGGATAAGTTAGTAGTCCTAGGTGGGATTTGATGATTAACACTCCCCAGAAATATATATGACATTTATTATATTCAGTTAGTTTATAGTTGGGTAAAATTTAAATTGGTCTCTAGAGGATCTGTGTGAATATTCAGTACCAATATATTTTCGCTAACTGCTACACTTAAGTTAAGTGCACTGTATTTTATTATTTTGTCATTGTACTTTTATTGCCCTCTTCTTTTTCTCTTCTCTTCTTATTTGTCGCATTTCTGCCAAACTAATTTAAGTTATTGCTGAGGTCTGTATTATTTAGCTTTAGAATCCCTTATTTTTCCCCAAATATTTTTTTAACATTCAGGCGTACGAAGCACCGACTAATTCATAAAATATTTACACGGAAGGCTCAAAAGTTCAAGTAACAAAAACTACAAAGTAAAATTGCATATTTTCACAAGAACGAAAGAGACAGATGTATGAAAAAGAAAGAGTCAGGTGCAAATTTGAAACTCCTATTACACCTTCCAAGCGAAAAACAGCCTTTACAATACGGAGCGATGAAAATATCATTTATTTCAAGTCCTTTTTATAAGCGCACTAAAGCCAACAGAAAATTTTATGAATGCTCCAAGTTTTTGTCTTATTGGTTATATTTTTTTGAATTCAGCCTTAAACAGCGCCGTTCTAGACTGTCCCAGGGCGGGAATTTTCTGAAGAATAAGCCTTGGGTTTCGTATTACACCGGAGTGCAAAGCAGATAAGAATATTGTACCGTTATTAAAAGGGGAGGTTTTTATTCAGAATAGAGACTTTTCTTTTAATATAAAGGAAGATAAGACAATGGGCATCATGTTGTTCTTTAAATGGAAGGAAAAATAGCATGTTGGATCTCTTTTGTTTAAGCAAAATAACGATATTGAGTTGTTTTACTGAGTTGGGATGATTGTTTAAATTATATTAGTCAGTCTACACTTCTTCATTTATATTCTTGTCTTTTTTTGGGCTTGTCTTAGTCACCTTCTTTTTTTAAAGGCTTTGTAAGAATCAATTAACTGTTTCTTCATATTTTTATCACCAAATCCAAATTTTGTTTAGTGGTAGTGACTTTTTATTATGAACCTCATGTTCGGTATAATTGTATTTTCATATTAAAATTGCGTGACGGTGTAATAGGAAGGATTATAGGTGGTATTCAAAATGGAGGCATGAAGAAAAGCATAACCGCTTAAGCAAAATAATTTTCACAATTTTGAGGTACCTGTACTCAGAAAATGGATGGTATGCAATATTTTCAACGTCTTCAAGCAGAAATATTATTTCATTTTTTTATGATTAGGAACATTTTCTGCCTCTCTGTTATTGATGTACATAAATCAGTAGTATTAGCTGTTCGGGAATTATTGGAGTTCATACCAGCAACGATTTTGGGACGTTTGACACCATTGCTTTGTTTCAGTTTATGAGTGTGTAGGAAAAATAATACTTATAGCACTGTTCTTTTGGCGCATGGGCAAAATTGGATCTAACGCCACCATCTTGTTTTTACCAAACATTTCACAAAACAATTGCACAAATGTTTACCAACAGCGCCCCCCTGTGAACATCATTCGAGCGCCAATAGGTCTTTGTTACATGAGACTATTCAACATTGACTGTTGGTAACGCAAACGGTTGTAATAGTGTATGTAGGGCACATCCCAGGTTGACGTGGTCGACGAGATATTGTAGTTGTTACAGGGAGAGCTCGTCGCTTAACATAAAGCCGAATTTACATTACGAAACTAGTCGTGCTTACTTATTCATTACTTATTCGTACTTAGTTATTCATTGATAGTTTCACGTGTAAATAATTATCTATTTACATGTGGAACTATTAATGAATAACTAAATTTACGCAGCTAATATCTAATGTTAATTCAGCTTTAGGTCAGTCAGTCTGTCAGTCAGTGACACTTGACCAAGAGAAGTCGTAACTTTTTATGCAAAACCTTTTTTTTTGTTTTTGTTTTAGGAATAGATTTTTATAATAATTATAAAAAATGCGTATTTTGTATATATTTATAATCTGAAAAATATATTCAATTCTGAGCCGACCGGTAAGGGAATCGAACCCGGCCCCCGTATTACACAGGCAGGAATTATAACATGACTTTAAAATGTATTCATTAATTGGTATGACATATTATTATTCCTTCTATAAATAAATCATGCGTAAGCGACACCATAAGTGGGTACTTAGTTTTATTTTAGTTAGCAATGAGAAATGTAAACAACCGTCCCGCTTGATAACAATAACCTACAGCACCAGCAAAACAAACTTGTCGTTTCGCCTCATAGGTAACTAGATAAATATGATAACTACACCAATAGAATGTTTACTTCACGGGGCCTCACCGTAATTTGTACTGTGAGTTTAATTAGTTTGAGCAATCCCAGACTCAAATCTCAAAACACCGTCCTTTTTTTTTCTTTCACAATTATTGTGACTTATTGAAGAAATGATTGTACCTACAGTACTACAGTTGCTGTTGCAAACCAAGAATATTCTTATAAAATTTTCACTTTGAAATAAATATCTATACTCTTAAAAGCTAGGTCAGCAGTAACAATAATTACAAACAACAACTAATGTTCGACCATTCTCCCCAAGAGCCAGAGTAAGCCATTTTACTTTCTTCCATTTTACTCCGACTCTGTAATAAGCCGTATTATTTTATAATGTTTTTCTTTCATTACAAAATCGTAATAGAACTAAAATAGAGACCGTATTATTTTTTATTACTCTACTATAATGAGTGAACGAAACAAAAAAGCACTTGCTCGTTTAAAATTTCTCTTGCAATATCACTGACATAAATAAATTTCCGTCTCTCTCACACGTAGGGTGGTAGAGAGAGTCGGAATTGGCACCGTGGACGCAGGTGTAAGGAGTGGAAGTGTTCCATTTTTTTGCCGAAATGCTGATGTATTTCGCATTGCTGCATAATACAGGGGAAGAGAATAATCAGGGGAGGTGCATCAAAATGTAAAAAGTAACCTTGACTTCAGTTTTTTTATTAGCATGCATAAAATAAATAAAATAAAAATAATTTATTTCAGACATTACAGTCCATAGATTGTTAGGAATTAGTAACAATTTGTGTTTATCTTCTATGTTAGTAATGTTAGTATAGCATAAACTGATTGCTTTTTTCTGCAACAATAATTTTCTTAAATTGCCAAAAATAAGCAACCAATTATTTTCGGAATATCTACGTTTTCTTTAATACTCTTAAAATGTTGTCTCACAGTGGCAGACAACCTAACTGATACAGACAGCCTATACACCTGTAATACCTGGATTGCTAGTCTGTCTGTGCGTCTCTTACCAGCCTTGTATCTACAACAAATAGTTATTAAGTATTTTGAAGTCTGCTCATACTAAGGCAGAATACCTAATTTACAAAGTCATGTCCTACAGAAACTGACAATAGTCACTGACTAAAACTCTTTTTACAAAAACCAAAACAATGTTTTGCTTCAGCAAGTGTACTAAATCCCCCTTTTAATTCTTCACAAAAAATATTTATCCCCTTCCTACTTTATTTCATGAATATTAAAGCCCAAACTTTTAATACCGCTGTTTTTTGACTACTTAACTTATGCCATTTTCAAATCCTTGTATCCTATTTGATGTTATTTCCACTTAAACAAATATCAACTATAAGTTTGTGTAAATTAAGTCTATTTCACAGTGACAAGTACAATTGGAAAAGTCATGTGTTGTGTTGAAATTGTAACGCAAACTGAACTATGTATAAGTGTTAAAGTTACTTTTAAAAAAACACATATATGTTTACATTTTTGGAAACTAAATTGCGAACGCGGAATAGCGAAAATTTCAGAAATAATTTTGTATTCTTCAAAACACTTCAGGCTAGGCTTATTTAGTTGCAGTATTTGGTTCACTGATGTCTCCAGTGGGTATCCGTTGCGACCTTTCTTTATACCCAAGGGATCCATACATTTCCCTGAATGAAATGTAGCCCACGTTGTTCTGTGGTCGTTGTAACAGTGTCGTGTTGGTTAAATGCTTTTTAATTTTTATTAATGGTTTTTTGTATTATGCTTGATAGATGTTGCAATTTGCATGTGTATTTGGAATTTTTCGTCATACTTTACAAAATCTTTATGTCAACTGGCTTTTATTTATGTAGATTTTACAAAAAACTACACTTCCGTTTTTTGTTTGTCTATAACAAGCTCAAGCATAATAAACAAAAGATAAGTAAACTTGTCTGTCAGTAATATTGTCTTTATACTACGGAGTATGTAAGGATCTTAGTAGGTGAGGTACTGTACTTTCCCATGGGAAGAAGGCGTGAGGTTATAATGTATTTATTGTAGGTATATTTACTTCTTCACTCCATCACTACCATAAGTAAAGAAATGACACTAAAAGATACCAGAAGCGTTGTTTCAAATGATATCTCTTCCATAATAACCTTCATTTTACCTTCATGTAAAGCCGTCTTAAGGTGCTGATAAACTTGACAATTCACTTGTAATGAGCATTCTAGCGAATGTTACATTACAGAAAAATAAGCGGGAGCGTTTTAGCGAGCATTCTAGCGAAAGGACAGTAAATTTGCTTGGAGCTTTTTGTCGAGCCGAGCCATTCTGTCATTGTTCAGTTTCCATCTTTATGAAGAATATTTTTTTTGACGAGCATTGACTAGAGCGTTTGCTAGAATGATCGTGAAAATGTTCGTAGTGATGTTTGGCTCTGTTCGTTGTTCAGTTCGACAAATTAAAAAACGGCGAGTGCTCGATGTTCTGTTACAAGTGAATGCTCATTTATAGAATTGAGCATTCACTTGTAACAGAACATCGAGCATCGAACATCGTTTTGCTAACGTGCTGATAGCAGCACGTTAACAAAACATCCATTTAGTAATCTGAAGATTGCGCAACTGGGTCCTGTCCAAAACCATTACCTAAGTGACAATTTCCTTGATTTTCGCCAAGTGACATTCTTCTGATCAAACAAGACCTTAATAATGCTGTATTTAGAACCCAAAGGTTGGTTATCTTCTAAATAATGGCATTAATAATTCCGCAAAATTATGTATGACCGGTATCTTGGAACTGTGACAAATAACCCTATGCCCACTATTTCAAAGAGCCCTTGGGAATTACCGAGAGGACAGGTAGACAAAATTATTACTGGGAAAATGTATGGTATCCAAATACCCTCAAATATAAGTGACCTATTTCTCTAAGACCGTGCATACAACACATCTTACGTCTACAGTGCTATATAAGCTTTAAACTAAGCACAAGAAGCTTGGGAATTAAATTTCGCTACTGCCAAGCGATGTCGGCACGCTGCGCACAAAATATGGGCTAGAGTTCTAGAATGATCCGGAATTTACTGGATACAACCGCTCTGAACCGGTACGGAGTTTTTCGCCTGAGGGTACAATAGATTTTTTTGTTTTTTGATAGATATTGGAACTGAATTTTTAAAGTCTCGCTTCTTTTCAAGTTTAGGGGTACAATTTTAGATATATAGGATGGTATCTATGGGAATACGAAACGTGGCAAATAAATAATGCCTGTGTTTACGAAGAGTTATTATAGAAGACGTGAAGTTTCATAAAGGTATTAGAAAGGTTCCCCGTTCTATTAAAAGTGGGCAATAAATTGCTGGACAGTCAAAATTTGGTGTAAACAGACCAAAAAAAAATCTAGTAGCGTTGTATTAAAAACATTTAAATTTTCTCCTTTTTTTTCCACACTAAAATCAACACAAACGAAAGATCTTGTTTACACGTAGATGCTTGACAGTTAATTAGGGAAAGCAAATTACTAACGGCCTTCACAATCAATCATGTTCAATCATCCCTCAGAGTAAGGCCATTGTTGAAATATTCTACTTGTTTTAACAACTTGATACGTATGTACCTACATAACATAATCAGCCTATAATGTTTACACTACTGGGACAAAGGCCTCCTCTCTGCAAGAGGGAGTGCTCTGTACTTCATCCACCACACGTTCCCAGCGGGAGTGAGTAAATGTCACATGTCATTATATTATCTTCCATAAATTTTATTTTTCGTTTCTTTGACGGCAGTTTTTTCACGATCTTACTCCTTGGCCACGCCACGGGACTTGCATCTTGCGTCTGCGACCCGCGGCGAGAATAAATGTTAGAAGTTATTTAGAGAGTGCCATAAGTCAACGCGGTGCGACTTGCGGAGTGGAGAGCGGCGCGGGAACATTCGAGCGCCGAACTGCGTCGCAAAATGGACTGCCCTATGTCGTGGCCCTGGCCTTAAGTCCTCATGAGATGTCACTGGCGATGCGACTTGCATCAAGCCACACGCCCGTGCGTCACCTATTTTCAGCCGTCGCGTCGCGTTGCGGTGACTCGTGGCATATTCTATCAACTTCTTTCATTTGTCTGCTCCTGCAGCCGCTGTCGCAAAACGTTTCGCTTGAGAGTGTAGGTGGGCTTACAGTCGGGGCAGTTACCAATTGGACCACCACTGTTGTATGTACATAATGCAGTTCGAACAAAAGTGATAACTTTAAAGCCATACTCGGTCCTTATAATCCAGCGGCTCAATTTTATTATAAAGCTCAACTGTTTTAGCCAGTAAAATTAAGAAAGTTCCATAGCACTTTCGAGTCGTAATTATGAGCCTTTGTCAATTTCACATAATTGTTTCCTACATAGAATTTAATTATTCGTATCATCATTTTGTATCCTTCTTATTAATAGCATTTTAGAAAGATGTAATCTGGGCTGTAATGTTGCAACTCCTCAAATAAAGGCCTTATAAAACCACTAATTGTTGGAGCTAAAGATGGACCAAGTGTAAACCACAAAACCCGAAAGTACACTGACGAGCAATGTAAAAAAGCAACCAACTTATCATGAAATATTTCCGAAACCACGCAAGATAGCTTCTTGTAGTAAAAAGCAACGTTCAAATGTATTTAATAGCTTATAAAAAATACGTAAAAAACTGTATTCAAGATTTTTTTACTTCAGTTATCTAACTTGTGTGGTGTAGGAGATATATTATTTAGATTATTTTGGCACTTTGCAGGTGGCTTTGTAGGCTTCGTCAGTGTATAAGAATGTGACATTATAATTATAATACATCCTATATTATCAAATGAGCAATACTTGTATAGACAGGGTGGCTAATTAGGAAGTACATATACAACTTTAAATTAAGATTATTATTTTTTAAACGTACATTACCGGATATTTTTCTATAAGTATATTATTCAGGCTTGGAAATTTTATACGGTGAATAAGATCTGCCTATGCTGCTACTGTTTTATTCTTAAAAATGAAATCGCTTTTCATCGTGTTTTTCATTAAATTTTCGCATACTTTATTAGGTATCTCACTAACAAAGTCACAGATATTCTGCTTTTTCGGATTCAAGCTTGACCACGACACGTCCCATTAGATAACCCCACAGAAAAGAAGTCAGGAGGTGTCTCGAAATCCTCAGTGATCAAAATGGTATTTGTTAGAAAAATTGGGTGGTTTTTAAATTCGGAATTTCAAGATAAAATTACTGAAAGTATTGCAGTGATCATGGCCTTACAGACATAATGAATTTGCCGCATTTTAACTAAATCATAGACAAACGACTGCAAAAGTTGGCGTTAATTCAGAATAGGGGCTAAAAAAGGTTGTGCCATTTGTAATCACGTTCTCGAAAACGGCTCTAGAAATTTCGATGAAAGTTGCATTACGGGGGCGAAAAATTGATCTAACTAGGTTCTCCGTTTCTCCGTATTTTCAAAAGCCAAAAGTTTAGAGCGAAATGGTATCATGGCAGCATGGAATTAGTATGTACTATACATGGAATTAGTATGAACTATCCCATACTATTAAATGAGCATTCTCTATTTTCACCCGAGCAGAGCTCGGGCGATCATGGAGTCAGAGCTGTTTAAACTTATACCTGAGGTTAGGTACAAATATTATTCTTTATTTGTTATGTTATTGCAAATATACGTTAGAAATAGCAACCAAAACCAGATTTTGAATTAAATGATCCAGAACCTTCCATTAAATCTAAGCAGCAAAAGACATTAGTGTCCTATCTCCAACTATGGCAGTTGGAGATACAATACTAATTTATCTGAAAATATACCGCGTTTAGACAAAACTATACAACGAACTAGATCTAAAATAACCATGTGACGTAAACTGTCACCCATCTTAACCAGGATAACTGTTACTCAACAGCGCTAATCGCACAATTTATGCAAACACCACTAAGCCATCATCTTGCACAAATCAAAACCAACTTTATACTGCTCTGTATAAAGTTTAAAGTTAAATGACAGTTATGGGAATAAAACGAAGGTAAATTCCACCAGGAGAATTTGCATAGACCAATTCAAATAAGTTTTTTATCCTTTTTTTTCCGTTGAGTCCATTGCCAACATCGTTAAAGTTTCGTTAATTATGAATGGTTCTGTTATTCAGTTTATTATTTGTTCTGGCAGGCAAACACCCGGCTGTATTGAATTTAGTATTTAATAAAAATAACTTTTTTGTCATGTTAAAATTTTTAGGTTAATTGTTTGTGGGGCAAACATTCCAATGTATTCTATAAATTGATGATCCAGTTTGTAACAAAAAATATGTTGGTAGCTTAATTTTATTTTGTGGAAAATGATACGACACTATACGCGGAAAAAAATCCAGCTGCAACGCTTAAATTAATAAACTTTTAATCTAGTAAAAATATACTTTAATCCGACACCGTAAAAATTCAAAGCTTGCCAAAAAAAACTACTAAAATTGGTAGCTTTTGTACACTGCATTAATAAACCTCTATAAATCAGAATAGCAATTGGCTATGGACTAGGGAACAGTACACAAATTTCAAGTTTATCACAGAGGTTTTAAATAAATTCTTTTTTCTTCTAATATTTATGTTTTTTTTTGTTATAGTCATAAACACTATTAAAATAATGAAGTTATATGTACCTTAATAATTATGTAAATAAGTCTAGCAGGTAGCTAGGCCGTTATAATAATTACACTCGCTTTTCTCCGAAATTTATACTAATTTCCAAGACACCGGCTGAGTAGTTAGCATAGTTATGGACATGACTTATCTTGCTAAGTCGGTTAGTGTACCAAGCTCACATTCCGTTCTCAAGGTATCAGCTGGTCCAGTCATAAATGTCTCTGTAACGGCTAAGTACCAACAGCGAATGTTCATAAAGGTAGGGATGAGAAATATAGTGCTGGATGGTATCCAAGACTAGAATGTACTGTAGATTAAGAGACAATAAATAAAACTGTTAAAGAAAATAAAATAACTTTTAACGTATATCAAGTTGGTTCTGATGAGAAAAGATAAGATCAGGAGGAAAAAGAGAGGAGAGGCTTTTCTCCTGCAATATGAACCAATAAAAGCTAAAGTAAAATCAAATCAGGTATGTGTAATAAATAACAGATCTTCGTTTTACCAGATTTCAGTCCCAAGTAAAAGGGGTGTTATTAACGGAGTATAAATCTAGACAAGCTGCCACTGAGAATTTTAGAATTGAAGAAGTCTATACCATTTTCAACGAGTTTGAAATCGACATCAGGGACATCAGACCTCACACTTATCACCGTCCTTATAAGCACTGGGTTATTGGGTGATTTAATAACAACAATCAACAAATATGTAGAAATTCTATCATTTATAGGAACTATAATAATAAAAAGAAGTAAGCCGGGAGCCGGCTTGGACTCTGTTCCCAATACCGGTAGGCTACTATTTTTTATATTTTTAAACGTGTTTATATATTTTTTTGTATTATTTAAAAATAAAATTTATATGTAAATAGTGAAATAAAAGAGGTAAAATTGGTGAATTTGTATTTAGGGTAATCTCATCTTCGGAACTGCTGATCCCATTCCGAAAATTATTTTACTAATGGGAAGCTAAAACAGTATCAAAGAGTGAAATTTCAAGCGGACAAAGTTGTAGACAGCGGCTAGTCTGCTATAAATATAACAGCTAGCTAGAGGTTATCGTTGAACTACATAGAACACATACCGTAAAGCGTTTGACACTAACATGACATTCATGATTTCGATTGGTTTGCAGATTGTTAGCAGTTAATTCCAGTCTGTTTGCAAAATATATCGCAATAATGTATGGAAGTTCTTTTATCAATGAAAACGAAGATATTTGACTGAGATATCATATTTTATTCAAACCAATTGTTTTAGCACTATAGAATTTGGCTGCAATTTTTTGTCTTCATCGTCTTTAATTTCAATGTACAATACTATTTCCTACAAAGCCACTCAGCAGTGCCTAATTAAAAGCACTAACAGCACAATTCATTCACCAAATAGAAATAATAAATCTCGAGCCAGCCTTCCCTAACCGCATTAATTAACTTCCAAATTCGAAATAACTCAAAACAGTTTCACACTAATCAAGACAAACATAGTATAAGCAAAAACCGCAGACGAATATCTCGTGAGAGCTGCCACGAATTAAAATTATCCCGAAGTTCTAAACTCAGGTGGAATTTTGCTAGACCTATTTATTTAGCCAACACCAAAAGACACGGATTTCGTATTACTCCAGCTACGTTTCAAATGTCAAAATAATGTCACGTTGACATCTAGTTTGCGAAGATAATTGGCGAATGTTTATTTTGGAATAGAATCCATTTGTTCGAATAACTTTGGGTGGAAGGGTTTCTGAATAAACAAGCAGTTGATTTAGAAATAACTGATCTGTTTGGGAATAGTTAAACAATGATCTTGGATACAAGGCGTATTTAAATTACGATGATGAATGTCTAATCCAAGCGGAAAAATACCAGAAATTTTTATTCTTGTTTGATCTAGAAAAAGGAAATGTAAATATTTCCATTGAGGTGGCTGTTAGTACTACAAACACACTCGATGTTGAAACAAAATAGCTTGAACCTATTTAAACACTTCCCACAGTTCCACACTTTAGAAGAAAATAAGTCAAACAACAAACGAGAAGTTGGTTTACCCGCGCAGTTAGTTTAAGCATTAATTATATCTTAGCCAAATTCGGGAGGTCTAAGTAAAATGGTTATGAATGCGTTTAAATTAATGTCAGAACGCAGAATTGCCTTGTTTAGATACAACAACAAAATTTATGTGTACTGTTACGTCAGGAGTTGAAATTTGCAAATTGCTTTAGTCTATTGTTATGTTTGCGTTACTTAGTTAAAATGAGTGAAAGAGGCTCAGTTCTTTTCTCACAAAATGTAAGTCATCGGTATCTTGTTCTTCATATTAATATTTAAAACGCGAAAGTTTATGAGCATGGATAGATGTCGGTACTCTTTCACGCAAAAACTACTAAACGGATTGGGATGAAATTTGGCACACAGATAGTTTATAACCTGGATTAACACATAGGATATTTTTATCCCGATATTTTTACGGGATCGAGACTTATAGGGATGGAACTGCGAGGCTCTACTAGTGTTACATACTAATATTGTAAAGAGGTAAGTGAGTTTGTAATGTTCAAACCTACTGATTCAGTTCTGTATCAGTAATGGGAACCTTCAGTATTGTAATGTCATGATATATTTTATGTAAAAACGAGATTTCCAGCGGACGAAGTCGCTGGCAAAAGCTAGTATTTCATATATTTACTATAAATGTTTTTGATAATTGGGTGTCATTGTTATTAAATCAATTTGACAGATTCTGAAAACAAATAATATTTTTATTATTTACTTTACATGACTTGTAAGCCCAGCCTCATTATTATATTATATGTCATCAGCACTATTGTTCTAAAATTGGGCCATAACCACACTATCGTATTTAAATGAAATTTAAATTAAACCAATCCAATACTCCACTTCATCCACTGAATATATTTCATTCCGTCATTCATAATCATTGTGGGGATGGAAAATGTGTTAGTAATTTTAATTTCCTGACATTTTTGGCTTCCTGAAAGAAGACCTAAATTCACACTGAACGAACAAATTTGCAAACTGAAATCCACTCATGGTCGGTTAGAATATGGCTTTATATGGATTACAGAGACCCTAGGGGCTCAGAGAGAATCTAATTTAGCTATAACGCAATTTGTTGGGTCTGGTGTAATGTCTTCGGCACGAGCGGGACTCGAAATCGGAGAAGTATCGCTTAAGGGACACAGGTGAACAATTACCTACAGCCAGCTCTATGTTAAGCCTTTTTTTGACTAGAACCGTCCCGATTTGAAGGGATTCAATCCTTTATTATAGGGACGGGTTAGTAATTCAAGTTAAGTCAGGGTTCCTGGAATATTTTGTCTTATTTTTGCTGCAAACATCGGTTTGCTTGGAGGAGTAGACGATTGAGTCTGATACACTTATCCATGATAGATTTAGTTACCATGAAATAAATTGTATTTTTTAACATTTTGGTAAAACAAATAAAAAATTGAAATGCTCAACTATTAAACTTAGTTAAATTAACATTAGGTTTTATCAATTTAATAGTGACAGTCAATCTGCAATCTCTGTCAGCTTCCGGTCTAACCGGATACCGATGAATATCAGTATTATACATGGACCGACTACCTATCTGACCTCCACAACCCAATAGCTGGGTAATACGATACTCCGTGGTAAGACTGGTTGTCACACTATCGGGATACTTACGACCCGTAACGACTGTCAAAGATCCACGAATGACAGCTGGGACCAACGGATAACGTGCTTTCCGAGGCACGGAGGAGCCTCGGTATGTAAAGATGGTCACCCATCCACGGACCAACCCCGGCAAGCGTAGCTTAACCTGTTAGTGCGGCTGTTATTACTTAGCCACGAGCTCCTTAACACACACACACATAGTATACGTAAAAAATACTATATCCACAACACTTCTATCAATGATGTGTTCCAACCAGACAGATAATCCGAAATTGGTGCTACAGTAACCTGATAGTTTTCAATTAATATTACATATATACTAGTAAGTAACAATCATAGAATCAAAGTAAGACAGACAATTTATGTATTCTGACTTGCGAATAATAACTACGAAGCGAGCATAACATTAATCTAATCGGGTTAGTAGTCGATTCGCACGAAAATTATTCGTACGATCGTGCGAATCGTCCCCTTTCAATAAAAATATTTTTTTAGTAGGCGATTCGCACGGAAGTATTTAAATTGCGTGCGAATCGACCCCTTCAAGAATTAGTAGTATGCGATTCGCACACACCTATACTTTATCGAAAAGTTTCAAGAAAAAAGTACTATCACGTACAAAATGCTTTCTTTTAATACAGGACACAAATAAAACGATTTTTAAGGAAATCAAGTTTTTATATTTTACTTTGTATCTATCAGAAAGTGATTTTACATCATTCACAGTTTAAATAACTTAAAACCATAATTATAACCAAGATTACAAATAAAATCACAGTTAGTAGGTACGATTTATAATCAAATATTTGGTTTTGCATTTTTACAAGTAAGTACTCTTTTTCCGTACACTTGCATTTACCTTAAATCATCACAAATTACTACTTATTAGAGTTTTTACCGAAATCAACTTTTTATGAACCCCTGAGTCTTGTTAAAAATAATGTTGTTTAGAAAAGGTAAGTCAAAATTAAATAATTAACGTTATAATGGTCTAAAAGCTAATTTTAAAAACAACGAAAAATATAACGAAACTATAAATATATAAATCTTTTTAAATATTCGTAATAACAATATAAAAATCGTTTTAATTAGCTAAGGTATGGTTTTAAATGTGGCAATTAAATAAACAAAAACAAAATATTTTTTCTCTATTAAGTATTAACTAGTACAATTTTGGAGTATTATAGTAAATGTAATAAAATAACAGTCACAAAATCACAGTTACTATAACAACAATATTTTGCTCTAATAGGTAAAAAATAACAATCAACTAATCAATAATAATATAAATATTTCTTAACACAAAAATTTTACGATGATAGGAGCATTATCATCACTGAAAGTTAAAACAATCACAAAATCACAGTTAAACAGAGTCATATATAAAAAGTCATATATAATAGAGAATTATTGAATTTTAATATTAATATTCTAGAATATTGTACATGACTGTACTTAGATTTATTATTCGCACATTTTGTTAAGTGTGCGAATCGCATACTACTAATTCTTGAAGGGGTCGATTCGCACGCAATTTAAATACTTCCGTGCGAATCGCCTACTAAAAAAATATTTTTATTGAAAGGGGACGATTCGCACGATCGTACGAATAATTTTCGTGCGAATCGACTACTAACCCATCTAATCGAACACTGAAACACGATATAGATTAGTAAGGAATAATTATTATTTATGGAATATATTAATGTGTTTTCTTCTTCGTCTATTGTATTATCGATGGAGCAAATAATATGACTGTTGTGAGACCTGCCTAATGTATGATTAATAAGTTTGCTTGTATTTTCTATGTAATCAAGTATCTGAAGCAACATTTATCTAAAAACTAGCGATCAGTGCCTGCTTCGCACAGTTTTCAAGACTTTACAAAGCGTCGAGATTTATTTTTTATATCTCAGTTTTATTTTAATGTATTATACAAATAAACCTTATGAAATATAACACAGGTTCCACGTAGCATTGATCAAAATTCTGTGCACTTGTAAGTCCTACGCTGTAAATACTGCGCATAACTACTTTGTACATTCTATTCTATTTTGGAAAAAATAATTTAAAAAAAAAAACGTATCAAAATCTGTTGCGGAGTTACAATAACACGGTTACACAGACACAGACACAGACGAAAAGCTACTTCAATTTATAATAAACTAGCGACCCGCTCCTGCTTCGAATAGTTTTTACGGCTTGACAAAACATCGAGATTTCATATTTGAATTATAACAATAATTTATAGAATGTAAGAAATATGTTGATAGATGTCATACTGTTTCCATGGAATTTCTTGTCCTGTTTTGCGAAAAGACAACTAGCTTTCTGATTAAATTCTGACAAGTCTAATTAAATAAATGTCTACCCTTGTATTTCTGTGCTTTACTTCATAAAATCCTTTCCCTACAAAACATATTCAACAGAACTTACATACACGGTAGATGACCGGTAACCATTCACATTTAAAGCGTGGTATATTGGTTAATATCTATATATAAGTATACACTGACAGTGCTTACTGAACTTTCTACTACTCGCGTCAAGGTTAAAGCCGTCGCTTATAAGTGACAGCGGGGCTTGACGGTTGGGACCGTAACTATCGCAGAGCGATAGAACACTTCTGGCTCTCATGCATAGGTATGAACAACTTTAACAATGGGATCAATTTTGAAATATATAAAAAGTACATTGAATAAAAGTACATTGTACAATACAAATACAAAAATGTCTTTTTTTGGTATTGTTCGTCGAATATTTGAGCTCCTTTAGTTCTGAGTTGAGCAACAGAATTACTGACAAATGCGTGCAGTGACTAGACAGGTCCACTCAAATCTGTCTGGTTCTTTCTTCAAAAGACCATTTCAGACGCTAATCTGCATGGTTCTCACATGATCTGGCCAAGATAATTTCTGGATTTTATAAGAGACTGTGACCTCTAAGTTAGTTTCGATGTTTCTTCACCGAGTTTTCAGCCAGGAAACACCGATGTCATCTATCTCTATGTTGGTCTAGATGTTGGTTGCATAGCAATTTTTGTTGTTTATATTTATGAGTGCTGTTTATTAGGACCATTGGTATTTAATATGACCGTTTCGTAAGTTACTTGGACTACACTAATGACCGATACGTCTAAAAACTCCTCAATGTCCAAGACTTAAAAACGGAAGAAATGAATGGGCATCAAAGATTAGAATGTAGATAAAACAATTTCTGTGCTATATCTCAACGCTCGCCATTTGTTCACGAGGCATAGCTAATTGCCTAAAGGAATACCGTCTCAGCGGATTTGTATAAGTCTATCCGATTCTGGGAATTAGGGGAATGAACAAACCATGAGCACTTTGACCCCACGGCTCTAGGGTTTCAACGTCAGATTGATTAAAAATCACTCAATAATAATAAACAAAAAAAAAAGAATGAATTGGATTTCTTATTACTTTGCGTTCTCCAAAGAATACTCATAAATTTGTAAGTAAGAACAAACAAAATAAAGTAGATAATGTATTTAAATACTAAAACCTCAAGTAACTCAACATCTGGGTTCCCGAGCCAGACCAAACTAACATAAACTCGGCTTACAATATAATTTGCTTGTTACCTTCAAACGACAAAACTTCTGCCCGTATATTAAAACATCTTGCGCTGGCACATACCTGAAAGATAAAGAAATTATATATTATTTCTAGAAATTAATTAAAACTTATACAATTGCGTATAGACTAAAACTGACGGTACGTGGAATTTGACTGTCGGTATGTTAAAATAAACTACTGGGTACCTAAAAGATGTGACGTCATAAAAATCCTAAATCATTATCGGCCTAGCCATTTTCCATCTATGTCAGAGTCGGCTTCCAGTCTGACCCGATACAGCTGAATACCGGTATTTTACAAGAACCGACTGCCTATCTGACCTCCACATCCAAGAAACTGGCTAACACAATACCCCTTGGTAATGCTAGTCAAATAAAATATAAGTCAGTATGATTTAAATTTCGTTCATGATATGCTAGACAGACCTAGCCATGCAACGATTTACGAGTAAGTCGACTTTAGGCAACTTTAGTCGCAGGCGACTCGCTGGCGATTTCAAAATCTCACGTCCACACGCGGATTTTGACAGCAGATTTGACGCAAGCGATGTCAAAATACGTAAAAACATATTATGTTAAACAAATATGAAATTTTGAAATCGCCACCGACTAAAGTCACTTGCATATGTGACATTACTAGCATAATTGTTGAGAGAAATATACACACATCAACACGGTCTAGGGATATTTTTAAAAAAGCGAATTACTATCAATGTGTTAATTATTTATATGACATGTATATATTTAAAAGATACGTTATTTAATATTCTACCATTTTTTAATAATGGTTAAGGTACTTAGATTAAAATTTCAGGATTTTATGGAAAAAAAATGAAGCATAGACGGAAACCGTTTATGAATTAACTTTTAATTTGTGAGTAAAAACTGAAAAAAATAGAAAAATCATTTAATTTGTGTTTATAAACTTGAATTTAGTAGTCTGAGAAAGCGCCTATGATGTTCATAACACATCGGCAACGATTCGGCATGCTCAGAACAAGGTTGTCAATGTCTTGCTGCGGAATATTGTCCCATGTCCTTCTGAGGTGCGCAAAAAGTTGATCTTCTGTAGCCAGATTTTCAGGAACTTCCTTCAGAGCTCTTCTTTGCAGCATATCCCACGCATGCTCAATGGGATTTAGATCTGGCGATTGAGCAGGCCAGTCTAAGGCCCTAACATTATGTGTATGTAACCAAGCTGCTACCGTTCTCGCCGTGTGTGCCCGGGCATTGTCGTGCATGAGCAGGAAATCTTGCCCCATTTGTGTTCTGTGGGGCAAGATTACGGGCCCCAGCACCTGTTGGACGTATCGTTCTGCCGTCATATTGCCCCGCACCCAAACGAGATCCGTCCGTCCTCCAAGACGAATTCCTGCCCAAACCTTAATTGTTCCTCCTTGGTATGGGTGAACTTCCTGAGGGTTCTGGAGACGGCTCCATCGTCCAGGAACTCGCCAAACACGCGTCCTTCGTGAATCTGGATGGAAGCCGAACCTGGATTCATCCGTGAACAGCACATTGGACCATTGCTCACGGCCCCAGTCCACGTGGTTCCGAACCCATTCTAATCGTCGTCCACGATTGCCTCTCCGTAAAGGTGGGACCCGGAGTGGTCTACGAGAGCGTAGATTGCTTTCATGCAGTCGCCTTCTTACAGTTTGGTCACTCACAAGCACTTGGTGTTCCACTCGCAGCCTTTGGACCAATTGAGTCGCCGTTGCATTTGGTTGAGCTCGCGCAGTAATTTGCAAAAATCGGTCTTGTCTGGGGGTAGTGATGCGACTTGGCCCCCGGTGCCTCTCCGCTACTTCACCTGTGGCACGATAGCGTGTCCACAATCTTGAAATTACATTTTGATGGGTCCCTATGGCCTCAGCAACATTACGCTGAACAGATCCAGCTTCCAGCATTCCCACAGCTCGTAACATCTCCGCCCTCGTCAAATGTCGGCGTTGCATGGCTACAATACCTCAATTTTAACTTTATCTTTCGTTTAAAAATGAAAAAAAACTGTAACTAAACGTAATTCGTATTGTTTTCTAAATTTCGCACAAATGAAAATTCCCTCTCCTATACATCAAGACATTTTTATGCCACCGAAACAAAAGAATTTTCAAAAATTTTAATTTGGAATTAGTCTGAGATAAATTACAAACAAATCGGTGTATAAAAGATTCCAATGCGGCCAGTACTTTTCGAGTTATTTAATTGAGTATGAAATATCCCTAGACCGTGTTGATGTGTGTATTTATCTGATTTTGTACACATAGCATTCATACCTACAAGTTACTGATCAAAGGCAGTTTTATGCACAAACGCAAGCTCTCAGAATTGAGTTTTCCGACGTCGGCCATAGATAAAATTTACTTTATGGACAGAAAGAGGTTATATTAAATTTGAACACTGTTGTCCATAGCTTATAACTTTTTTTATTAATTTATGCTTAGGTATAGTCGACCTCGTAAAGTCTAAACCACCCGAAGGGTGAATGCCACTTGCATATCATAAAATGACAGACGCCTAGAGACAGACAAGTGACAATCGCTTTTGAAGCGTTTTGTATATCTACAACGATTTTCAGCAGGATTGACATAATTAATTCGGTATCCAATACGTAATATTTGACATTTCCATCATTGTATTTACTGATAGATTGTTGTTGTTGTTTAAGCTCTAAGGGTCTTCTTGTCTATATTAGTTAGATAGTTTCAAAGTTTCAACCTTAGTGAAGCCTACTCATGATTGGAGTTTCCTTACTTGATCGAATCAGAAATGAAGATGTAATCAACGTGTCTCGAAGAATTGCTAAGCTTAAGTGGCAATTGGCAGGGCACATTGCTCGCAGAACAGATAGCCGATGGAGCCAAAAGGTTCTGGAGTGGCGACCGAGTACCGGAAGACGTAGTGTCGGAAGGCCTCCGCTGACACAGGACCGGTTGAAGTGGCGGTGCTTGGAGAGACCTATGTCCAGCAGTGGACGTCTTTCGGCTGATACGATCATCATGATGAAGTGTGTAAAGTTTCAATTTATTAGGAATTGTTGTCACAACAAGTGGTAAAGCAGTTACGACGTCGACTATACTTCCTTACACATATGAGTTTTATTTCAAATCCTTTTAATTTCATCACAAAGTTTTTTCACCCTATGTATTTTAATTGGATTTCAAAGTAGGATTATACCTACTTAAAAGATTTTAGATTACAAAAGCTACTACAATTAACTGACAAATAAATTATTTCAAGAGGCATCAAGGACCTAAGATTTTGAATTGCTTATTGAAATAAGTAAAACTCGAGGGGCGTTTTAATTCAAAAGATATCTTTTACACTTAAATTGTTGAGAGTATTTACTCAACTAATAGACATCTTGTTACAATTCCATTTTTATCTTAAAGACAAAAATGAAATGAATTATTATAAATATTTTTGTTTTTGTTTTGAAATCTATTTTTGGTGATGGTCTAAAGAAATAATTCACAGACTTTATTTTTTGTTAAACTAATAAACAAAGCTAAATTAACTAAATTAAATGGTAATATTATAGAAATAGGTTAAAGAGAGTAGGCCATAAACAATAGGTACAAAATTAATTCTGTCACAGCAATTTTTTCTATAGATTTAATTGGACTTAACACTCCAGACATTATTCAGAAACTTCCCGACTATTTCGAATGACGACGACTATTTCAATCATGAGCTTTTCACGCGAAAATCCGTAAGCCGAACGGTATTTCGAAATATCAGACTAAAACATTGATCTGATAGGATATACTTCTAATAAATGAATCATGAAGATAAAGATATACCAAGGATAGAACCTTTAAAATAACAAAAGAAGATTGGGTCACATTTTCAACAAAGAAGACAGTCGTCCAGGCAAACCAAAGTCAAGTTTCTGGAACTTGTACATATACTAGAAACTTTAACAGAACTATACATTAGCTCACTGTCATTCACAAAGAATATGGTTGAAGAAAAAAAAAATATAAAAGAAACTTTTAAAAAGGAACTTGGGCGCAGTTGTAATAGAGGGAATAAACTTGATAGAACCTCAGAGCCGGAGAAACATAGTGTGGACGGAGTTGGTAAGATTTTGAAAGGAAAATTATTCTAGTGTGAGAGTCATGGAAGTTTTTAAAAGTTTTTCTATGAGACTTTATTTCATGCCATATATATCTATACCAACATAATGAAACTGGAAAGTTTCATTTTTTTTGACCACGCTGCACTCTGTAGGATTTAAAAAAAATGGTATTTTGTAGCCAAATTCTTGAGAAAGGCTATTTGATATCACGCTACGACACCCAGGAGGCGAGTAAAATGGAAAAAAAGTCAGAAATAACACTAAGCGAAAATGAAATAGGGCGGGTGATCTGATTGCTTTAAAATTAAACGGCGGGTGAAACCGTGGGGCACAGCTAGTTTCGTATAAAGTCACTACAGTAATGATATCTATTATATAATAAATATTTTGCCTTAATCTTAAACTTACTAGGTACTTATAGATTGGTCTAAAATACCTTCCACGTCGACGGAGTCTCCGCTGAGATTAGCCGCCAGGGCCGAATTAGATCTGGAGCACTACAAATCTTGGTGGGATAGTTTTATTATAATCTAAAAAATCCTCTCACATTTATTCTTTATTAATAATACATAAATAAGCCTTTTATTTTTCTCATATTTCCATGCAATTTTACAATATTTGTTAGCATGTAATAATACAGGGTGTTTGGCAGAACGTTGAACATACGAAAATGGTGGATAGGTGGGGTCATCTGCTACTTACTCAACTCATTTTTTTTTTTTTTAAATGCAAGTTGAAATTTAGTTTCAAGTATTTTTTTACATATTTCTGTAAGTTTGAGGACTTATAACTTTTTTTCTAGCTAACATCTGAATAAAGCAATAGTTTTATAAGAATTTACCAACATTAACGATAAAAAAAATGCCTGTTTTATCCATTTGTGATAAAAAATACACTCTAAGGATAAGAAAGTGGTGAAACTAGAAGAAAGCAAAAAAAAATTTTTTTTAATATCCTGGGGTCCAGGGCCAATTAAATTAGGGCTGAGTAAGTAGCAGATGACCCAATCTATCCACCATTTTCGTATGTTCAACGTTCTGCCAAACACCCTGTATATTAATAAATTTTCAATTTAAATTACATAATTTTGTCTTCTTTTGAAATCTATTGCAATATTTTTGTTATGGTATTTAATATTAAGTTTAAATAATTTTCAACTTACTAGATTTTTTTTAAGATAGATTTTTTAATATTGACTCAAGCGTGACTTGGCGGAAATGCATTATAAAATAAAATATACGACGTATATTTAGTAACCTAATCCGCTTAACTGTTCTTAAAATGTCATAAAGAACCCTGAAAAAACTTTGTATTTTATTTTTATTTGAACCAATACTTTAATTTAATTTATTTGATTGTTAAGTCTATGACAAGTATGTATTATAATACACCTGACAATATTTTTTTTTAAGTATAATAATTTTTAAATTTTATTTTAATAATTATTTACTTAGATTAACAATAATATAAATATTTGCACACCTTAGTACGTAATGATACAGAGTACTTTATAGTTATATTTGATTTGAAAAGAAATCGACACGTGTTTCACCTCTCACTAGGCAACCTTAGGATGACGATTGACTTGTTGCGAACCTAGAAGTGTTGCCACTTCCAGCGCCAAATGCGCACCCGCGTCCGCGCTGATTAAGATCGTAGCCGAGGTAGACCGAACAGTAATCCTATACTCGTATAAGTGGGGTTGTAAATATACGTCATCTATTGTATTTTAGATTATTTTTAATATTGTTATTATGATTTCCTATTTATTATTACATCGAATAAGATTTTGTTTAATTTTAATGTAAACTCCACTGTTGGATAAAGGCCTCCTCCATTTTTATCCGTTGTTTTCTATCATTCACTCTTGTTTGCCATTTATCTCCCGCTATATCCTTGTATACGAGTCGCTATACGCATCTCTATGTATGTGGACGAGTCATGCCGTAGTATGAGAAAGACCCAAGACAAAAAGATAGCGAGGAAGACCATCAAGAAGATGGGTTTTATTCCTTACTGCCTACTAATCGACAGTTATCCTTAGTGATTCGGAAATATTTTTCACTAACGTTTATATTGCGTCCATCGATAGCCTTTTTACCCGTAGTCCTTAAACACGTCGTTACTGACCCATCTCTTGAGCCATTCGATTTTAAAGACAGCTCGCCATTAAAAAGACGTCACCCACAAGTTTAACCCTCTTCATTCAATACTTCGACAGTATTTTCTTTGAGACCTACATCGGCTGAAAAAGACTACTATTTTCAATGTGTGGTAGTCACAAGTCCAATTTTGGGTAGTCCAACGCCTAGTTTAAGCTGACGTGCAATATTTTGGGAGGAATTTGTGAATATTTATGTTCTTTATTTTTGTTCAAAATTTTTACGTTAGGTACGGTTTAGGTTAGGTATCACTAAAATTACAGACAGAAACTATTTTGAAGCTGAATTTACTCCATAGATGAAATTTGGTCTAGATTAAAATCTACTTTATATTGACGTTTGTTTCATATTCGGTGCGTTTATAAATTATTTTTGATTTTAACACTTAGAATGTATAAAAATATAATCAGTCACCTTTTTTTTTTTTAACTATGGCATCTCGCAGGTATACCACTAAGGTATTTACTGCTCAACCGAACAATCCTGTGGCTGCCTTAAGCACTACACTCAAAGCCTCCAGCCAGGAGCAACTATTCTAAATTAAAATTAGGCGAACGCTCGCTAAGGGCACCCCCTGTGGGGTACGAACCTCGGCTTAGGGCGTCGCTGAGGGGAGGACAGCAAGATGGGACAGGCTGGATCAAGGATATATTATTATTATGCGGGGAATTTAAAGCTACGCGCTTAGCTGCGGCGCGGGCTGGCGCTTCATCGGACAAGAATCAGTCACCTTACCACCAATAAAATTTATACTAATGAACATAATTTTGTAATTCTTTAAAAATTTAATTTTCTTTATTACTATCATTTTACTCATATTCCACACAGCAGTATAGTAGTACCTACTCATTTGATGTAGTAACGCAACTACTAATCATATAATCCGTGCTTTGAAACCACTCACTTCACGCACACACACGAATTTGATATGTACCAAAACATACTACGTTAAACTCGAAACTGGATCTGTGTTCAGAAAATCTATTCCAGCCTTCAACAGCACCACTTGACCCAAAACTGTGCCAAAACGTGCTAATAATTTTGATTAGAAAACTCTGAAGGCCAGAATTGGTCTAGGAACTTGTGTTTGCGACAAACTTTCGGAGGGTCATCTATTTTCTGAAACTGTTCTGTTTTGGACACATTGTATGGGAGCACAAGATGTTTGTTCGTGTGTATTGTTTTATCTACTAGTTTTCATTTAAGTTCTATATAAAAAAAATAGCTTCTGGCAACTTCGTATTGAAATTTTCTTGTTTTAACATAAAATAAATATCCATGGCACTCGGCAATATTGTAGCTTCCCATTACTGACAGAATTTTCGGAATCGGATCCTATACATACAAACTCACAAATCTTACTTATTTATAATATTATTATATTAGTATAGATATTTTGTGTAAGATATTCGAATGTATTTTCCGATTATAAAAACAAAAAAGTAAAAATTATCGAGAAGCTCGATTCTATGCCAAAAACAAAAGACTCCACAACAAAAATCAATATAAAATATAATCATTCCAAATTCAACAGCGATCAAGAACGTTCACAGTAACAACATAACATAATCCAAGACTCAGGAATTCAAGTGCAGTTTCAACCTGATAAGTTTGCTCACCCACTTAGAATTTTGGAGTATACTCCTTAGCTAGATAATCGCCACGTGCCCGCTAACATTCTGTAGCTGTATGCACCCACAAATTCCCACCTTTGTGACAACGTACACCACGCTGGTATTCCGGTATTCTACGTAAAAGCCAATGGTTATTTAACTATTTTGTTCTTTATCGTCGTCGTCACCGGAGGCTTTACTATCTATATTTTTTCTGCTATATTGTTTTTTTTTTTTTGCGAAGAATAATGTAATTTTCCGCCTGGACTTTTTTGATTGATTGATCAAAATATTTCTTCATAAGGAAACATGTTCAATTTATTAAGATGAGACATCCCACGCTTAATCTATTAAGATAAGATCCATTAAAAATTCTGCCCACGTTAATTTGAATTGATCAAAACGTTTCTTTAAAATGAAACATGTGCGTGGGATGAGAAGGCAAGAAGTTACAACTCTGTAGGTATAAATAATTATTTTACTGTGAGAAAATTCATAAATTTTTGCCATTTTGTGTAGGAATGTTAGTTACCTGGCTCACTGTCCAGATATAAAATTACACTACTAATCTAATATATACTTCTACACTACTAACAATTAGGAAAGCATAGTTGATCGCAGTGATGTTAACGTCTCTTGAATTTCTAATCTCATTACAGCATAATTAGGTCGTGACTGATTAGGAATTAGTGCTTTCATAATCGAATTCAATCAATGCATCCATCAGTGTGAAGGTATAATTTTGAACAACGCTGCACGCGGCAGTACTGCCTGCCGCGTGATTCGATTCGCTGTTTGTGGTTTACTTCTCAATATTTGTCAACATTATTATGTAACGCCACACTACTGGTCTGTCGCGGCGGCAGGATGACACTGCCGCACAGCAGTGCCGTCACAGCAATGTCACGCAGCTTGGCTGCCGTTCTCGGAATGTAATCTCATATAAAACTATGCAAAATGTATGGGGACCAGTATCTAGTGACGCGGCAACATTGCTGCGGCACCACTGCCGCTTGCAGCGTTGTTTGGAATCATACCTTTAATCTATTGGTTTATATGAGATTACATTCCGAGAACGGCAGCCAAGCTGCGTGACAACATAGAGGTAATGTTAGATTGAATTAATTGAATTATTCTGTTCAAATTAAACAACGTTATAACTTATGTTAAATTACCAACAAAAATACAATTCTTATTCAGCGAATAAATAATTAAATATTCATTCTTAGATCAACAATAATAAATTTTATGTACAAGAGATAGACGGAAAATTGGCTGCCCGTGCCGGATACCACAAAAACAGCTCTAAAAATAAAACCAGACGTCTTTTCTAAATTCAACGACGAGGATTTTTCAATTTATTTCATATTCTTTATTCTACAACTAGACTACTGTAACACCTAAGAACTTCTACTGCTGATTGAATTTCAACCTTTCTGTCTGAAACTTAAGATGTAAATTCGGATAAGTTTGGTAGATAACAAGGACAATGAGGAAAATGGTAATGTCAATATCAGAACTATAACAATTGGATACGGAATTGTAAAGAAACTAGTACACCTTTGGATATATCAATGCTGTAAAAACGAATGGTATGTCCTGTACTTATTGAAGATCTAGATTCAAATGGGATTCTTCTAAAGACGTTTCTTTTTGGTATTCATAAGCTGGTTGGAATTACATTTAAAATTCAAGTGAAAATAGATTTAAGACTCCATAATTACAGAACGTCAGATTAGATTTCCAGATGGAAAAACCCAATAACACAAAACATCACCTGAATAATCTGAAATATAATAATTATGTTCTATGTTGTTGTGATAAACTATGTTCTTGAATACTTCCTTTTCACTAGCAAATCAACTTATAAATTAATATTATCTATTCGTCGAATATAAATAACGTCAGATAGAGGTTTCATAAAACCAGAGTACTGTAACAACTTTATAAACTCTGTTTACATAAACAGCTTGAGCGAGACGACCACTTCTTACTTTCGTAGAACGGAATTTAATCATGATCGTGAGTATGATGAAAGAAATCAGAATAAACTTCGTTACATTTAAGTAACATTTTTTATAACATCACCAACACAAAGTACACGTTTATTTGAGCATTTACTTGTAAATTTGAGTTAAGACCAAACTTACAAAGAACCAGAGTAAGACCTGGAGCTTTTTTGTCTTGACAGTTTTGATTTTTGTGCGAACTTCAATTATTCTATCTCTGTTTACACTCAACGAGAACAATAGACCTAGAAAACGTGAAAATATTTTTCTATTAAGTCACTAGAATACAAGATCGCTTTGATAACATCGCTCCGAGGAGCGAGCTAATGTGAGTAACATTTCTTGGAGCAAATAGACGAGCATGGGAAAAAGGTACTAATCAAAATGCAACGTAAAACAGAAATAAATGTTACTAGTAAATACTTACACACCACGAAAATTTTGCATATCATTATCCTATACTAAGTTATCGAGCAATATTTGTATATATGTATATATTTGTAATCACGTTCTCGAAAACGGCTCTAACGATTTCGATGAAAGTTGAAAAATCGATTAAGCTAGGTATCATATCTGGGAAAATTCGTTTTCTCTATTTACACAGCCTCGATAATGTGATACAGCGTTGGTATACCTGGATGATATGTTTATCTATTTTCACCAGAGCAGAGCTTGGTTGACCAGGTACTGTATATGTATCTATTTTAGTATATTGTATACTTATTATTTGCACCAACGAAATTCCCGTTTTAAGTCCAGATTTTACTGTCCAGTCCAAGGTTGCCTGAAAGAGATCGCAGAAAGCGATAAAACTGCCCATTGTACCTATATTTTTTAATGTTTCATATACTTATGGTTATGTATTTTGTGCTGTACAATAAAGTATATATAAATAAATAAACATTTCCTCGAACACACCATCGAGCATTTGCAATGTTACGTTTCTTGAATCAAGTGTGTACTCGGCATAAGTTAAGTTCATAAAAATCTAAAGCACTACTAAAATCTGCGTGGGTGTATTAATAAATTCAAAATTGCTCTAGTATAGCCTGTCAGATTGTTAGTCAATTCCTTGAAATCGTTTTACTGTTACGACAGTACTAAAATGAATTACAACTTGCTTTTCAAGACGATGTTCGAGACTTTATTGAATAAAAAATAATTAAATACCATCTGCTCTTTATTATCTTCGAAGTCTGTTAAAGTCAGGAATACTACTGGTTTCAAGTTGGTACTATTGATGTCAGTGTTTTGTTTTAGGTTATAAATCAACTACGATTTATCTATACATAAATTTGTAAAGCAAAAATGTTGTATCCCTTTTTACGAAAATCACGCAGACAGAGGAGAATTAAATTTTGCACAGATACAGTATATAAGCTTCAACTGTGCTTAATTTCAGAAAGGAGTGCAGAAAAAAAGGAGAAGAGGTGCAGAAAGCTAATATTTTATAGAATAATTATTCATTAGAGATAAATTAAATTTTCAAAAAAAAAAACATTACACACACTGCCATGAATTTAATACAAGAAGGCTACCATAGAATAATGGCAGCATGGAATTAGTATGTACTAAACAACTTAAAATTTAAATGAATTATGGTCGAATTTCGACCACTGAGCAACCACTATTAATATGCATTAATTAATGTCGTAATAGCCCAGTGATTCCTCGCCTACATCCAGGCAAGTACCAATGTGGCTTTCAATTCATATGTACATTCTGACCCTATTTTGGACATTACTAACATCGGTGAAGGAAAAACATCGTGAGGAAACCTGGACCTATATTTTAATGTAAGGCTGTGATTGGCAACTTGTCTTCAGCAAGCGTGGCGATCCATGCTCGTACCTTTTCTGTATGAGAAGAGGCCTTTGCCTTGCAGTGGGACAATAAAAGGGTGGTAATTTTAATGTATTTATATTGAACTAGTTACATTTTATAATACAATTTTGTACAAACACAACACCTAATTTTATTTTTGGCTGTTTTGGTATGGTATCTTAGTAGGGGTACCTGGTCGACCAAACTCTGCTCGGGTGAAAATAGATAAACATATCGTCCAGGTATACCAACGTTGTATCACATTCCCGAGGCTGTGAAAATAGAGAAAACTAATTTGCTCAGATATGGGACCTAGCTAGATCGATTTTTCGCCCCGTAAACACCTATAATACAACTTTCATCGAAATCGTTAAAGCCGTTTTCGAGAACGTGATTACAAATATATATATATATATTTATATTTATATAATTATATATATAAATAATTGCTCATTTAATAATATAGGAGATAATTGACTGGGGTATGCAAGTCAAAGTCTAAACACGTGATCCTATATTACGTCTGAATTTAACAAAATATTATGAAGCGCTACACCGTCATAATGAAATGACTCATCAAATCTTCCACCACCAGCATAAAAGATTTTAATTTATGGTAAGAACATTTTAATTGCCGAGTTTTAGTTTGAGTTTGAAGCTGTAGGCTTAGCAGAGCAAGCAGAACTCCCGACGATGTCAACATAAACTTTGTTGGTACATTGCTAAGCCCGAGCCTTTGTATCAAGATTGCAGTAACTGACAGGTTCGTAGTTGATAATCTACAGGCTTTTGATGGCGTTATGTAGTTGAGTTGGTAATGTTGCTTGTGGTATAATCTTAGCGGTTAAAGAGAGAAGAATTTTTTATCATAGCTGCACGTGTTGTAGGACTTATCTTGTGTTAGTCGTAACAATATTTATTGTAGCTGTACAAGGATTTTTTGGCTTGTGGCCAAAATTCGAACTAACGCCGCCATCTTGTTTTTTCAATATATTTCACATAAAAATTGCACTAACGTTTACTAACAGCGCCCTTCTGTCAACGTCATTCGGGCGCCAAAAGATGCCTGTAGCAGTGTAGATTTATTATTAACTTGCTATTAGCCGCGACTTCGTTTGCGATCCACGATGAAAAATATTTGCCTTTCATCCAAATCCGTTCAGCCGTTTTAGCGTTAAAGCGTAACAAACAAACACACAAACAAACTTTCTTTCACATTTATAATATAACTAGCTTTTGACAGCGGCTTCGTCCGCGTGCATGTTGGAAATTATCCCACGAGAACGTACTACCGGGATAAAAATTATCCTGTATCCTATTCCAGGTCATGGTCTACTCGTGTGACAAATTTCATCTAGATCCGTTCAGCCATTTTAGCGTGAAAGCGTAACAAACAAATTCACTTTCGCATTTTTTATTATTAGTTAGTCTATAATAGTTAGGATTCACGTAAGAAAACTGACAGGTGTTGCTGTCACTTCGTGAAATTAGCTCGTATTATTTTTTTAGACTTACTAAACACTTATTTTTAGTCACAAATCGGGGTGTTTTCTCGTTGACCTACTTTTTTGTCCTACCAGTAGGTCCACTAGATTATGTTATGTCTGTTGGTCCTACTGAAGTGTTGAAACGAATATAAACCTCCTGTATAAAGCAATTAGACTAGGTATCACAGTGTAAATGTCATCACTCATTTTCAACCGACTTCAATAAAGCAGGTTCTCAATTCTGTTGTATGTTTTTGTATGTTTGTTACGCGATTACTCCGCCAATTATGAATTGATTTTGATAATTCTTTTTGTGTGTTGGTAGGGCATACTTCAGAAATGGTCCCATATAAATTTGGTCAAGATCTGATGAGGGGTTTTTGAGTTAGCTTCAATAATACGTATTTTTCCCACCTAGTTTATGTGGATGATGTTCTAATTGCGAATTGTTTTAGAAACTGATAAATAACCCGACCACCTGTAATGTACTTTAATGTAATTCTTGCAAATAAATTTCATTTCATTTCATTTAATAGTTCCTGTCACTGTAATTTACATAGCAGGTAGTGGTATTCAAATTTTTGTGGGGGGTTTGTGTAGGTACCACAACTAAAAAGTAGAAAATAAAAACTTTTTTTCCAAAAAATAAAACCGACTTCCAAAAAAAACACTACAAAGTGTAAAAAAAACTTTGATTTCGGAAGTCGGTGGCAAAAAAACGAAAATACCTGTCAAAATCTTCAAGTTAATTAATGACATAATAACACGTCTGTAAACCTCGAAGGGTTAGGCGAAGGTGTACCTAGTGCACACGGCTACACATTAAGCTTTACATTTCCAGTATAAGCTGACCTCGCATTGTACCGAAATCCTATACAATGCGAGATCAGCATAAACTGGAAATTGCCATCAATCGGGTCCGAATCTAGACTTCGGGCTGATACTGACAAATTTCTGATGGCAAAAATTCAATAACACTTCGTCCCTCCCTAAGAATTGAACTCCTGACTTCATAATGCTCAGCAGTACCGATTGCGATCACTAGACTAACGAGCCAGACAGTGAATTAATTTATCACGTATAAGCTGTTCGCTAATTAAATAATTATATTCTGATTTATTGATCTTGGTAAAAGGAACATTATTGTTACATTATTTGCGAAGTGATTATTAACTAGCACAGCATAAATTTATATTGTGCTATTAGTTTACGTAATATTTTGAATTTGTATTTTAGTCTAGGCAGATTCATAATTGATGCGTTAACACAATTTAGGTTCGCTAATGCTTGGTTTCGTAAAGTGAGAAGGATCAAATCAAAGTTACCTACTTCGCGTATACTAAACCAACAAAATAATGATAGAAGATACAAACCATCGATCACTTAAGCACAGTCAGGGAAATTAAATTGTTGAAAGTGAAAACTTCTTTAGCGGCGTTGTACACTTTTTTTGTGATGGGTAAAAGATGTTAAACTCGCGTCAGGACACGTAACCTGATCGAAAATTCGTAAGCCGGAGGGAGAGTAGACCGGTCCAAAATTATTCCCTAACCATTCCAAAATATCAAAAATGCACAACGTTAATATTCAAATTTTTATTTCTGCCGGCACTCCCGGAGTGCAATCCGTTTTTTTTTCAACAAATTGACTACTAACTTAAATTGCACGTATAGGTATTGGTACAAGTCCATAAACAGCTGCAGGCAGTAGCAGCAGACGAAGTGTCGTCACGACACTCACGACACTCTGTTTCTATGTATTTCTATGAAACTGAATCGAGTTTCTATGAATTCGCTTACTGCTGCTGCCTGCAGTAGGCTACTAAATTGAACCTTAATAAAGCAAATTATCGGAGTGTGTCAATTTGATGAACAATGAATCTACCCGACTGTACTTTGCTCATGATGATTAATTGTTTGATATACAATATGTAAATTAATTCAATATCTAAAATGAGGAGCTCGTGGCTAAGTAATAAGAGCCGCACGGGTCGATCCATCAGGTTAAGCTACGCTTGCCGGGGTTGGTCTGTGGACGGGTGACCATCTTTACGTGCTTTCTGATGCACGGAGGAGTTGAGATTCCTCCGTGCCTCAGAAAGCACGTTAAGCCATTGGTCCCGGCTGTCATTCGTGGATCATTGACAGTCGTTACGGGTCGTCAGAAGCCCGAAAGTCTGACTACCAGTCTTAACAAGGGGTATCGTATTACCCAGTTACTGGGTTGTGGAGGTCAGATAGGCAGTCGCTTCATTTAAAATACTGGTATTCAGCTGCATCCGGTTAGACTGCAAGCCGACCCTAATATAGTTGGAAAAAGGCTAGGCAGATTGGATTCAATATCTAAATTCAGTATCCTATTTACCGTGGAAGTCTTAAAAGGCAAGTAAACTATTAACACTGAGGCACCTAAAACTCATTACTATTAGGGACTTCAAGGGTTGCGTCTTAGCAGGCTTTGAATTAATTTATATCGCCATATCAGGCCATAAACGCTTACAGCTGGTCCTTAAAGCGCTACAACGTCTAAGTCTATGGATTTAATACCATAACTAGCTGCGCCCGCGACTTTGAGCGCTTGAAATTTTTTGTTTTAAGAGTCCTATTACATTTTTGACGCAAATTCATGACTTTTGACGTTGTAAATTTCAGCAGCTGTAAGATATTTGATTATGAATAACGATAGTGCCATTCTCTTTATTGTAAGTTGGAGTTACACATTTTAACTTTTCTTACTATGAATATATTACGAACTCAGTTTACAAGGAAAAACGTCGGCAATGGAACTTTGACGCTCAAATTCACATTGTTTCATTCAGTTCTAATAAAAGCGAAAGTTATGAAACGATAATTTAAATGTTTTACTGTTTTTTATTGGAGTTCTAGGATTTCTTTAAATTCCTTGAGTTTTCAGGGAAAAATCGTAAGGAAAACGAATAAATGTCTTGATTCAGCGTCAATTATATTCCAAATAAACACAATTAAATCAAATAAACTAATATGATATAAAACTTCAATCTACAGTGAATACGTTTCATTAGTTATAGTTTCTCAATATAATAAGACAAAATTACAATAAATAAAACTTAAGTACTATATATTCCGCGTCAATTCAGCAAATTACATGAAAATAATGTGTAACTCCAACTTACAAGAAAGAGAATGGCACTATAGTTATTATAATCAAATAATTAAAATATCTTACTGCTACTGAAAATTACATGGTCAAAAATCATGAATTTCCGTAAAAAATAATAATAATAGGACTCTTAACATTAAATATATCTTATGACACTCCGGAATACTGTAGGTTCCCATTAGTGACAAATAATTCGGGAAGATTACCGCCTACATAAAATCTCACAAATGTTACCTTTTTATAATATTATTTCCTTTATTTCATATATATAGGTATACATAATATTTACATTTTTAAATATTTTTATAAAAACAAAAAAAACTGACTGCCTCGTTGGTCTAGTGGTCGCAAGCGCTACTGCTGAACATGAGGCACTGGGTTCGATTCCCAGGTCGGGCAAAGTGTCATTGGGTTTTTCTTTCTGGAATTTCTCAGTAGCAGCCCGGAGTCCGGATTTGTGCCCGGTTGATGGCAATAGGCTCGCCCCCTATTACATGGGACTTAAACATAACTAGACAAATGTGGGTGTACTATTAGGTACACCTCTGCGTGAAACAAGGCGTGATGTTATGTTATGTAAAAACAAAAAAAAAAAAAAAAAAAATAGTATAGAATTAGATCGCAACCACACCTCATGGACACGAGCTACACGCTGAAGCGACACGCCTCTTACAGCGACTGCGGACAAAACAAATGAATGAAGTTGTTTAGAGCATGCCACGAGTCACCGCGTGCGGAGCGACAACATTGATTGCGTTATTGACGTAATCGAGCCAACGAATTCTTCAAACGTATGAAGCAATGGATTAGGAATTTCTTTCAAAATCCTTCGGACTGTGAAATAATGTTTGTTGTAATTGGGGTGCAGGTGACCTGTGCGACTTGACGCAAATCGGTTGCAAGTCGCATAACTTAAGGTTGTGAATGGGACCACACTTGATATATAAACTCTTATTAGATATGAGGACTGTCTATGTCAGTGGAAATTTATAGTACTGTACATAATGACTTTATATTCATTTGGATGAAGTTCATATAACATGGGAAAATAGATTTGCCTTGATGAAGCAAACCACGGTATGTCTCAATGGCCTCTCCATTAGGTCTCTAAAGACTTAAGAATATCAAAATGAAAAAAAAAAATATAATTGTTTCCCAAATGTGATAATTAGTAAATTTTCTTTGTTCATTGCAGCTATTGTTTGGTCCTGGGTTGCCAATTATACCAATGAATGATGATGAAAACGAACAAAGGAATTTGTAAGAAAATATTCGAATCGAGCTCGAACTCAAGGCACGAACCTCTGAGTTTTCGGATTCATGTGCGTATTGTTTAATTATCACTTGCTTCAAAAACGGTAAAGGAAAACATTGTGAGGAAACCGGCATGCCTGAGAGGCATGTGAAGCCAAGTAAGAGGCCCATTGGACGGCCTAAAACTCTGACACCAGGTTAGACACTAACCATACGAAAAAGAAAGATGGGATTAGTATAACTTCAAAATGGCGTTAACCACAGCTTATCTCATACGTAAGAAATTCTCTAGAGCCAAAACTTACATTACACATTTATTTAAAGCTTTCTTAACAACGTATGCAAAACGGGTAACCCACATTCTGCGAACAACCGGATGGAAGTAACAAAAAATAAAGTTTTTTTAGTTGCAAAAAACCTGCATACGCTCGTTGAGTCGAGTGCACATAATTACCGTATTTTTTGGTGGAACAGAAACATTTTCCGTTTAATCGTGAGCAGGTACCTTCAACGCACTGTTTTTAGCATTATTCGTTGAATGAATACGGCTTTAATATTCACAGCAGTTGGGGTAATGAGAGTATTTTAACTTTGTTTTTATAGGGAATACTGCAGAAGAAAACGTAAAGTTCTGTAGACTGACTATAATGGAATATACCTATTTTCTATCGACATCCTATTAAATAGTTGATATTAAAGCCAGTGCTATAGATACTTTCTCATATAAATTGTTACTTATGCACGCCTCATATCGTGAAGCGTTTGAGCTAGTGCATTAGTCTCAACTAGCCAAAAACAAGTGCTGTCTTGAAATTTGATTGCCAATTATAATTATGCATATCGCACTTACTTATACGTTAACTAAGAGAACACTGATATGTAAAAAAACTATCATTTTAACACAATTATAATAAAAAAAATACATTTATTGCGTATTATAAAAAAATAAAAAAAATTGAAAAAAATCATGACGTGCGTGTGTCTGTACGTATGGATCCCGTGTGTGTTATATATGGAAATAGTCCACATATCGGGATATTTGTTTTTTTTGTTCACTTTAGACTTGCTTTCCCAGATTTCGTATTGAAAATGCCTGTTTAATTCAATGTCGTTTAATTGATATGAATAAAAAAACTTTTTTTTTCTTTTTTTCTGTTTTTGAATGAGGGTTTTGATACGTGCACTTTTGGATTTTCCAAATTTTTGTTTTAACAGCAATGTTCAGTTCAGTTCCATCAAAACAATCTTAACATTATACTGGTTTTGCTCTTGCTATGGCAATTTGTAATCTACGAGTGTAATTTCATTAACACTTAATACGCTAAAATTATTTCCTTTATAATGACAATACAACAAGGCTTTTATCTCATAAAAGAAACTTAAGAAACAAAGAAAGTAAGAAAATTTTGGAAGAAGATTTTGTTTTAAGATGTTAAACTGGATTCGAGAACAAAAACTTAATAGGTACTAAACAGAATCAAGGAACAAACTGCTAATCAAGAAAATAAACAAAGTGATCCTCATTTTTTATGTTACCAAAACCATTACAAGATCACATTTCGCTGAGACATTTTAAAAGGTATCAAAAAGGCAACGAAGAACGTTGCAATTTCTAAACTAAATTCCATTGCTGAATATTTTAATGGTCCGGGACCCTCAAATGGAGTAGTTTTATGCTCCAGAGCCTTTCATACCACAAGTACGTTTAAAATATAAAAGTTCACATGAAAACCATTAAATGTCGAGTTTAACGTGCACGTATTAATTTGTTTGCCTCTAGTATTTCTGTCCTGTATGCGGTTCAGGGAAATTATGTAGGTACCTATCTTTTAACTCTGAATGTTGTGGTGATGGCCCTGGTCTGGGTTTAATAGTTTTAATGGATATTGTTGAGGGTTTTATATATCTTTTAATATGTCGCAAATGGAATATTTAATTTTGTGTCATATGATGCCTGTGATGTTATTCAGTAGCATAATGAGGCTTTAATGTCCCCACTGCTAGGACGCAGACCTCCTCTATTCAAGAGGGGGTGGGCTGTAATCTACCACGTGGGCCCAGTGTGGGTTCGTAGATGTCACATGTCTTCGGATTTTCGGTTCTAGGACATGGCGGTTTCCTCACGATGTGTTTTTTCACCGTTTTGAGAGCAGTGGTGATGAGATTATTTACACAAAGTAAAGCGCCATGACCTACAACTCGTAAGTTACCACTAGGCCACCACTGCTCTCTCATGTGACTTTATTCAGTATTTTATAATATTGAACACTGAAAGCAAAACCAAATATTTAGATTAAATTCCTTCGCTCATGGGGCATTCAAAACGCGCTACAGTAATTAAACAAATGGAAAATTACCAATGACCTCTTCTGGTATATAGATTTTTAATGGTCACTACCATAATAATTGTGTTATAAAAAGAGGACAATGTTGCTCTTGCATACATTTATAATTATCTAATAGTCTCGTTTTGTTACCAAAGATGAGCAGATTCTTGCGAATTATTTACCTCAACCTACATGGAACTACATCATACATAAATCCCAAAATATCTAACAGAAACAATTTATAAAGTGTAAAAAAGACAAACAACAGTAAAGGCTGGTGGGCACTAGATGATGCTCACTACTAGAGTAATATATAACTTACTCAAGTACCTAGTAAACTCTTGTATATTGGCCTTAACACTTTTCATATAGTGAAATCTCTAATATCCTATAAGTACAATTATGCGTATATATATATATTTGTAATCACGTTCTTGAAAACGGCTCTAACGATTTCGATGAAAGTTGCCATATAGGAGTTTACGGGGACAATAAATCGATATAACCAGGTCTCATATCTGGGAAAAATTATTTTCTCCGTATTTTCACTCGAGCAAAGCTCGGTCGCCCAAAGTTTAGAACAAGATGGCTACTTTATAATAATGACATGGCAGCATGGAATAAGTAAGTACCTACTAACATGGAATAAGTATGAACTTTCCTATACTATTAAATGAGTCGCCTCGGTCACCCAGGTACTTATAAATAAAACACTAATAAAAAGTCACTATCACTAATTCACTAATAATAAATTTTACGTATACAGGGTGGAAGGGACATCGACGCGAAAACTGATAACATGGATTCAGTACATGATTCTGAACCCCCGGTCGGTTATAAAAAAAAAAAACAGCTGTTTCATAGAAAAGTTCAATACCTACGCGGTCAAAATGTATGGAATAGTAGATTTTTTAAAAATAACCGATGAAAAATTTTAAAGAAGGGGGGTTCAGAATCATGTACTTGGATACAGGATTTGGATGAAATGTATTTATAACCTGGATTACACACAATGACACACACATACGTGTTACACATAAGATACTTTCAATCTCGGTAATACGTTCTAGTGAGATAATTTCCGACCTCCGCACGGGCAAAGCCACTGGAAAAGCTAGTAATAAATATGACTCAAAACGTATGCATAAACTTGAACAGATTGAATGGCAGCCTAGTTTTATTGCGTTCTTTTATAGCCCCGGAAGCATCTATCTGCATCAGGAAAACAGTTGTTTTATGAAGACATAAACTCTTTTCCGGAACTGTTTTCTGTTTTATGTCGATTTTGAACTGTAAACTAGTTGAAATTCTCTTCAATAATAACTGCACCGAGACTTTTATAACAGTTTGAAATGAATGAAATGATTAAATGCATATGCAAGTTCAACTTAACAGGAAAGATTTTGTGAATCCAGAAACAAAATGGCATACGATAGATTTGGTCAGGATCTATAAGCTGAGAATAAACTGCTGTGGGCAGGTAAAAATAAAGAAGACAAAAATGAATTCAAAATTAAAGTATTTATTTCAATTAAACCATTTACAGGCACTTTTGAATTGACAAGGAGTCAGACAGAACTATGAAGCTAACGCCCTTTCCAAAGCGTAGTAGGTACTTATAGAGAAGAACGAGCAAGGAACTCCATGGGCAGTCTTTTAAATTACATGGATACAAAATATTCGTTACTTCATTAATGTTGGACGCAAGGCTGTGTAATGTTTATTTGACCTGATTTAGTTTAGTGTGAGTAATTGGAGGGCAAATCCACATAAATTGTAATGCTACTAAAAGAAAACAAATTGAAGTAGACTTTGATTTTACCAGCTCTAAGGCTTCAATTTGAAACTTAACAATACTGAGGTCACAAATAGCAAATAATAACAGTATAGTAATAAATATTAACAGTAATTAAAGACAAACAAACAAAGACAAAGAAAAATAAAAAAGAAACAATCAAACTCCAGACAAATAAAGCCTTTCACAATGAGCTATACTACTCGTAAAATCCTATTAAAAACATATTTTATGAAACCAATTAAACCTATTTAATCTATTTAAAATAACCGACTTCGTCTGAACACAATTGATTTTATACGTAGCTTCAATTAAAATGCCTTTTACTATTAGAATCGCAAGACGTTCGAGTATAAAAAACAGAAGGATACCTAACGGTCTTGTGATTAAATTCATTGCTCGTTCCTTCGCTAGCATTCCCCAGGGCTGCTAAGCTTCAATGCTGCCAGTAACTGAGACGAACAGATTGCCGTGAAGTTTTAATATAGTAAAAAGAAGAATAATTGATTAAATTACATGCCACTGTTATATTGATCGTGTAACCTACACGAATTTTGCGTTGTAAGCATTTATTACTTTGGCAAACCAAAAGTTCAAGTGCCAGTTAAGCATTAAAAGTTCAGACCGACGCGTTTAAAATAATGATGTAGATTAGAAAATTAATGTTCTGTACGGTTAGGGAAAATAATTGTTTCCCAAATTGATGTACTACGTCAATTTTGCGTGTTAGAATCATTTCATACAACTGTCAGTAAATGACAGTAGTGATTTGAATAAACGGACAATTTAATGAACAATAATGAGGATAAAAATATTATATACACTAAATAAACTTCTTAAAGTAAATTAACTAACCTACGAGTAACAGACTATTACAATTTAAATATTATAACCTACCCTAAATTAAACTATAACCAAACTAAAATATAGCATCGAAAAATTCCTCCGCATTACATTAATGTCTGGCGGCATTGCCACGTTGTATGGCAAGGCTGAGCCTCTGGCCAAGATAAAAGCCAGCCCTCAAAGGCGAAAGTATAAATAACCCTATCGGTAATTATATTTTCGAGCCGTTTGGGGTTGAAACCCTCGGGCCATGAAGTCCGAGTGCTCTTGGTTTGTTCAACGAAATCTCCAAACGGCTGGTTACCGTGACCCATGATCAATTAATTTGCCTGGATAAACATTCTAAATGATAGCTAATACTTAATTTTATTTTGCAGTCTCCTGCTTGCAATAACCCTAAAAACAAGAACTTTTTGCAATATTCTCTTATCAATATATTGACTTTCCTCTGGATACTGACTGCAAAAGCAACGGCATAAAATTGAATATTGTTTTAGTGAAACACGAGGCTCCTTTTCAGATTTGTATAAAATATTTTTAGACGCACTAACAAAACGAGCAACGAGATGCGTCACAACAAAATAAATCTTATTTACTTTGACCCACAAAACCGGCCGAAGTCAACAAATCCTTGGAAGACTTCGGTTGAAATTGCAAATAGATTGGAAGGCCTAGAATACAGTTAAACTGGAATAACACACGCGTATACCAAATAGTGCATGAAATTGGACCCAAATATAATCAAGAAGGGAGATTCATAATATATGAGGTTATCTTTATCTATATATATATAGTTTATATGAATATTATAGGATCTACATATTTTTTTATACACGCGAGCTTCAACAATGTGATTATGATAAATATAAATAGTGAAATTTCTTCCAAGTTTTTACCTATTAATACTCTTTTGAAAGTAATAAACAGCCCATATTTATTCAATTTAAATAGAGAATTATTTAAATCTTGTATTAAATAAAACCATTGAATCTCAAGATCTTCTTCAGTGCAAAAAATAATAATGTTGAGAATTTTGAGTACAAAAACCCAAGTGAAGAAAATATTTAAGATGTGCTCAAGTGAAGAATAATGCGAGTCGCCAGAATATCTCGTTTAAAAAGGTAATAATATTATAAATAGCCAGATATGAAACGAATTCATTTTCATACATTCCCCTATTCTCGTAAAAGTTTTTGATATCTGTATTTACTGTTATATTTTTTTTGAATGTAATACAATAGTTATTTGTTACTCCGTATAAATTGGTTATTTACTTTTTCTATTTTTCATGGCTTTTTTTCAGTAAAATTTTATGTAAGCAGTAATTCGAATCCACTTTTTTCGGTATTTAGACCTGAAAAAAGTGGATTCGAATTTAATAAAATAGGGCTATCTACCCCAGTGACCGCGTATCAAAAGACGTAGCATTGAAAGGCCTCCCAAAGGTGTACCGATGACCTTGTGAAAACGCAGAAATCTGCTGGATGCAAGCACAGATTCGGTCGATTTGGCAGTGTTTCGGGGAGGCCTATGTCCAGCAATGGACGTCTTTTGACTGAAATGATGATGACCCAGCCCAAGTAGACTGAAGTTAGGTAAGACTGATTTTATTATTAGATTGAGGACTAAGTTATCCTCAAACAAAATGTCCAGGTACACCACTGCAATATGACGACATACAAAAAGTTTCACAATTTTTACCACAATAAAATAGATTCTCGTTAATATAAACGACCATTGTGTATAGGTTTTGTATGTATATGTTTTCATTGTTTCACATGGGTCCGTCCGTACTTTGGTTTCATATCCTGTTTTAGCTATCAGCGATAAAAAAAAAGTAAAATTGAAAGCAAGCGCCATTTTTGTTGTGAGCCGGTGTTAAACTTTTATATTAGTTTTTTGGGATCGAAATAAAACGCCCTGTACCTTTAGTAGGTATAGATCCTATTAAATTTTTCTCAAACTTACTTGGAAATTCAAACATTATTTTGACAACTTTTGAGATAAATCGAAATTGCTGAACAAGTAGTAGGTGGTCGGCAATGTAACTATGAAAATCCATAGCAATCATGTTTATCAGCCAAATAAACTACAATGAAAACTCACAACTTTCGTGTTATTTAAAAAAGGAATTAAGTTTTTACTTCGACCCATGGCAACCAAGGAGGTAACTTATCAAAGCTTTTATTTGAATCATTTTGGAATGTAAAATTAATTTACTTAGTTTGAATTTCCACGCATTATTTGAGAAAAGTACTATTAGAAAAGCCTTGGCTGAAACCAGGCATTGATGGACTCACGTATGTATGTGTGCCTCGGCTTCACCTTGGCCCACATTTTCACGATAGTCAATGTAATTGCTGGCCGCGACAGTAATGTATTATATTAATATATTAAATAAGTGAAGCAAAATGTTGTATCCCTTTTTACGAAAATTACGCGGACGGTAGAGAAATTTGGCACATTTACAGTTTATATAACGAAGGTGTGCAGAAAGCTAATATTTTTATATAACACTCGTTAGAAATAAATTTAATAAAAAAAACATTACACTTAAAGATACCTATAGGCTACCTTAGAATGATGACATGGCAGCAAGGAATTAGTATGTAGGTATTTTACAACTTAAAATTTAAATGAATAATTATGTTGTAAATTTGATGTGCAAGAGTGAGACTGAAAACTTTTCTTTTGTCATCAGATCCGATGTGAGTAATTTTCTTAACAAAGGAACGTTTATTAAAAAAAATATGAACTTAGGCTACTTATATAAGGATCATAATTGAAATAGGCGTTGTATGTAGATAATCATGTTTTCCTGTTTTGTATTTAAATAAAAAACCAAAAGCGAAATAAAAAAATATATTCGTACCTAATGATTTATTTCAAAATATCGATTTTCTGCCTGACCGTACAAATCATCGACATCGGGAGTGAAATATCTGGTATTATTATTCGAGTTAGCAAGACGCGGGACGAACTGTCTCTGACCCGAATTTCGACCACTAATCGATCACTGGTATTATAAAGACTTCATGTTAATTACCTAAAAATATAATATACCTACCCACAATTTTATGGTGTTTGATGTTTAGACATAAATATCAGTGAATGTAAACTCCTGTTAGGTACAAGGTTTCGAAATGTAGAACTTATAATATTATTTTTTAATAAATATTTTCAACCGACTTCAAAAAGGAGGAGGTTCTCAATTCGGTTGTATGTTTTTTTTTTTTTTTTGTATGTTTGTTACGCGATTACTCCGCCAATTATGAATTGATTTTGATGATTCTTTTTTTTTTTGGTAGGGCATACTTCAGAAATGGTCCCATATAAATTTGGTCAAGATCTGATGGGGGTTTTTGAGTAAGCTTCAATAATACGTATTTTTCCCACCTAGTATATGTGGATGATATTCTAATATTTCCTGTCACTGTTATATACAGGGTGTTTGGCGCATGGACCGACACAATTTTTTCAGGGATTCGGGAGGTCATTAGCTAGGTTCTACCCATACACCCTTTGTCCCAAATGTCACGGTTGGTTACATATGATTATTTTTTTTAAATGAAAAAAATTCCCAAAATGTGTCCTTTAATTTGAAATAACTTTTTTGTTTGTGGGTGTAGTGGCACAAAACAAATTTTGTTGCATTCTCCAAAGTCCTTTAAATCTAAAAACATCTTTGTTTTATACAACTGGTTTCAAGAAAATTCCTTACAAGCTTCCAAAGTTAATTTTTGTATTTAATGAATGAAATTTTACAACTTCTAAATTAATTATAAAAAAAACTAAAAGCTATTTTGAACTTAGCTAGAACCTAGCTAATGACCTCCCAAATCCCTGAAAAAATTGTGTCGGTCCATGCGCCAAATACCCTGTATATAGCAGGTAATGGGTATTAAAATTTTTGTGGGGGTTTTGTGTACCACAACTAAAAAGTGAAAAAAAAACTTTTTCACAAAAAATAAAACCGACTTCCAAAAAAAACACTACAAAGTGAAAAATAACTTTTATTTCGGAAGTCGGTGGAAAATATACGAAAATAAAACCCCAAAGACACCGACTTCCGAAATCAAAGTTATTTTTCACTTTATAGTGTTTTTTTTGGAAGTCGGTTTTATTTTTTGTGAAAAAGTTTTATATTATTTGTACTCGAAATTTTAATGAATTATTCGGGAAGTGTTTGCATCGTAAAAACTACAAGCAATGCAATGCCAGAATAGTCGATGAAAATTCAAAAAAATATGACAGAAGATATAGAAATCAGTATTGATTTCCGGCAGAACCTAGGGTTATTAGAACAAAGTGAAAAATGCTATCGTTTAAAAACTTCAAATAAATTTAATAGTGTATATAGGGTGGATTTTGAGACAGGATTGTTTCAGAATTTACCGTTATACACTATTGAAATTAACTGATTACATAGGCTTTCTAGACCATAATATTTATGAAGTTAAATTGAGTTTAAAATTATTGACTGCCTCGTTGGTCTAATGTTCGCAGGCGCTACTGCTGAGCAAGAAGCCCTGGGTTCGATTACCAGGGCGGGCCAAGTGTTAAATTGGGTACGTATTTGAATATCGAAGATTAAAATACCTACTGTTAAAATATCGATGTTCAAAACATCGAAAATGGAAATATCGAACGACCATAAAACCGAAAATTAAAATAACGAAAGTTTATAATTATCGAATGGTTAAATATCCTACGTCCAATATATCTAAAATCTAAATATCTACAAAAGTTACATCAAAAGATCCAAATATCGAAATACAGATTATCGAATTCCTAAATATCGAAGTACAAACTATCTAACGTCCTAAATGTCGATGGGTACATATATTATTTGAACATCGAAAATTAATATACCTACGTGTAAAAATGGGTTAATTTTCAACCTTTAATACATTCATTAATTCACCCTAAAAATACGTACAAGTTAAAATATCGAACAAATTTTGATATAAGTAGTATGAGTGGAAAAAGGTTGCTTCTGCAACTACTCCGGCGCTACGGGAAGTGCAACCCCTTCGCCCTTGCGTAACAAAGGATAGGCACCCATGTTCACCTCCGCAGCTTCGGCTTGCTGTTCGGCGGGGGTTGCCCTCCCTTCGCGCCTCCGGATTTTTATATACACTCTAGGGGTAACAGCCAAAAGATTACTTAAATTCGGGGTGCCCTATTCGGTTTTGGAACAATTTCGACCTATTTTATCCATGAAAATCAGTGTCCAGTGTACAAGCATAGGTCAATCGTGAAGGTATTATTTAGGTCTTTAAATTAAAATATTTTCTTGAAAGTCAATATGTTGTGCTACTATAGTTAGTGACAGAAACGTATAGCTGCAAAACCGCCTCCACGTAGTCTTGTCTGCCCTACCCTTAGAGTGTAATTTAGAATCGCGTAGGCGCAGAGGGGCGAGGCAGCCCGCGAGCTGAGGAGCAGGTGGTTTTAACACCCGCTTCGGCTTGTTGGCCGGCTTCGCCGGCCAGCCTCAGCTGCGGTGGTGAACGTTTAGACCATCTGCGACGTTAAGCTCGCGTGGGACTGCCGGAGCCCTGCAGTGCCGGAGCCGTGACAGAAACCATGCTTGCTTGCATGTTGCATGATTGCTGCATGCTTGTTTGCTAGATGGTAATCAGTTACTTTACAGTTTTCTTTTTCGGTATTTTAACTAGCAGGTATTTTTAACGTAGGTAGATATTATGAACTTAGATGTATTAAATGTTGGTATTTTGAACTTAGGCATAATGTCATTCGATATTTTGAATCATTCGAAGTTTTAATCACTCGGCATTTCAATCTTCGAAGTTTTAAGCGTAGGTATAACAATTTTAATAAAAAAACATTTTTATGATCTCTCGCGTCCGGCCCTGGTCCAGGCCATGGTACGGAGTGAGAGGGCATGGGAGGCCGTCACCTCCTTCTGCAAAGCAGTAAAAGCAAAGGAGGAGGCGGAGCGCGTGAGGGAGAGGCAAATTTCGCGCCCTCACGCCCCTAGCCGCCGCAAGAGAAGACCATAGCCGATTCCCGGCCACCGTAGGCGCGGGCTTACGGACGGTGAGCAATGGGTAGCTCGCCATCCGGCAAGGACCAAGCACGGGTCGACGGCGCGTTGTGTTCCACGCGCGCCTCAAAGAGTGTCAGCGAGTGAAGGGGTCCGATGAGACCATTGCCTGCCGGGGTTGCGGGAAAGTCCGAAAGGGATACCGTGGCCCCCTGGCATTGCACAGGCAAGAGAAGGAACACTGGTGGGTTTTAGTCAGTAAGAGTCTGACATGTCCTCCCGTTCCACCCAGAGCGGGAGAAGTCATTTGATGATTTCCCACCCAAAAAAAAAAAAAAGGTATAACAATTTTCGACATTTTGATATACCTAATCGATATTTAAATTTTCGATGTTTTGAACATTGGTATTTTAAGCGTAGGTATTTTAATCTTCGATATTCAAATACGTATTCGTTAAATTATTGGATTTTCCCATCAGGAATTTCTGAGTAGCAGGCCGGAGTCTGGATTTGTGCCCGGTTGATGGCAATAGGCTCGCCCCCTATTACATGGGACTTAAACATAACTGGCAAAATGTGGGTGTTACTATAGGTACACCTCTGCTTAACCTTTCGTGGACTACAGGCGAGATTTTATGTTATGAAATTTACCAATAAGGTGTGAAATTTGAGACAGAGCTGCTCAGAATCCACCTTATATACACTATTGAATTTAACTGATCAATTAGGCTTTTCTAGCCCACAAAATTAATGAAGCTACAATTACAACATACATAATAGAAATATAGGAACATTGTTGTTATACCTGAGCTCTGTTATACTATCAATTGCTAGCGAATTGTGGTCGGATTTAACTCAAAATTTCATGACACAAATTAATCCGTTGTTTCAGCACCGCTTTGGTAAATAAGACTTAAATTATTAACAAGTTAATGAGCTTACTCGTGTATTGTTGTTTTTCTATGAATGAGGCTCGTGACTAATTCATAACAGCCACACATATCGTTCGATCAGGTTAAGCTACGCTTGCTGCAGTCGTTCGTAAACTTTACATACTAAGATGCCTTCACTTTGTCTAAAAGCACCAGCAGCCATTGGTCCCGACTCATTTGTAGCCTGATATCTTTGACAGTACCTGACGCTGGTTTGGTCTTGGCATTTTTACTGAACTGGGCCTATTTGACGTAGCCACTTTCCTATTAATTTCTTACTTTACACTTTTTATTTGTTTTTTTTTACTTATAATATAATTATGTTGTGTTGTGTGCCTTTTAGTCTGTGCTAAATAAATGTATTTTCTTTTTTCTTCTTCCACACCCTTAATATGACCACACATTTCTGATACACGCTGTCTATACACAGTCATGCAAACCATGCCTTATAATCAAAAGCCGCTACAAATCGTGGTCGTGCCAATAATTACGTCATTACAAAGCAAGGCTTGTAATTTTAAAAATGCCAGGCTTTTCATATAAAAATTGATTTATGGAGGCTTTTATTAGAGCAATTTGATTTTTTGTCGTAAGTATGTGCTCGCGTGAAGGTATTCGCTGGTCGGATCCGGAATTATAAGGTACTTAATTGTTTTAAGGGTTCCGTACCTGGATAAGGAAAAAACGGAACCCATAAAGGATCACTTCGTTGTCCGTTTGTCTGTCTGTCTGTCAAGACCTTTTTTCTCAGAGGTATCTACTTAAAATCAATATCAAATATGTAGGTCTACGGTCCCATGTAGCTGTAAAAAATCAAGCTTGTATATCAACGCAATAAAAAATACGGCTTTAATAAGTGTAATTTTATGATACTCGCAAATAAATCAAAACCTATATGGGTACTTCCCGTTGAACTAGAATCATAAAATTTGGCAAGAAGCAAGGTCTTACAGCATAAGTAAAGACAAAAGTCCAAAAATATTTAATTTGTAGTTTTTTTGGTTTTTACAGCGCTTAAATTAAATGCGTTAAAATACTTCCAATAACAGTCGAAGAATTGACCGTGACGTATATCGATGTATGAGATAACATGTTTTTCAACTACAATGTTAAGTTTGTTTTTGAGATTAATAAATTCGTCCCAACTACGGAACCCTTCATTGTGCGTGGTCCACACGCACCTGACCAGTTTATTTTATTGAGGCCGTTGTTACGGGCTTGCATTTTCCGAATAATGACATCGGTTTTCCATTAGTTTATACATGATGACCTTACAAGAATCTAATCAATGCTTAAAGGCTTACATCCTTACTAAAATAAATGCGAAAATGAGTTTTTTTTTGGTTTGCTTGTTTATTTGTTTTTTAGTTTGTTGCGCTTTCACGCTAAAACGGCTGAACGGATTTGGATGAAATTTGGCACATGAGTAGACCAGTACTTGGGTTAGGATATAAGATTCTTTTTATCCCGATATTCTTACGGGATCGAGACTTATGCGGCTGAAACGAGTATTAATATAATAGGTAAATTATTCAAGCTCCCTTTTTACACTATTAAGTCTACGCCCAAAAAGGGATCATAATCCCTATAACGTTGGTAACGCATTGACTACCGTCTCGTAAGAAAATTAAAGACTGTAAAGTGCTCAATAAAACACTTTTCAGTATACAGCGAATCGCAGGTTAAAAAAAACAACTAATTCCCGATCCTTAACCCACAAATACCGAGAATCACAACATTTTTTATTTAACACGCATTATTTAATAATACTTTTTCACCCTCGAGTCAAACTTTCGGCAAGCAAAAAAATCGTTCTGGGTGAAACAGTGCAAAATGTTCATCGGAACCCTTTTAAATAAGTCACAGACCGGGACTAACCGGGTTTTATCTCGCGATAAAAGTAAAGTTGGGTTAGTACATAATTAAGTAGGCGTTACCGCTGATATGGGCGTAAAATGTCTGGAAGAGGCTGGGAAACTTCGTTGAATCTTGATTTGTTGAGTGAAGTTCTGACAGATTTTCTGGTTTCTGTTTTGAGTATTTTCAAAGTCATACGTAATTATATAATAATTAGGAATGACAGTCATAATCTTAAATAATACTGACAAAAGTTTGCTTTGATTTAAATTCATACGGTACAAACTTTAGATATTATAAGATTCTTGACATTTTTGCGATGCTTTAGTATTCATGAACCTGTTCCAATCCATTATATCCATGGTTTATTTTGCCGCTAAACAACAACAACGATCCAAACTACAAAAAATAGCTCATAAGCATTATCAGGAATCCATATCGAGTTCTTCGAGCATCCTTGTCAGTCTTGACCCTTCATAACTCAGCCACTATCTACGTCCTGGCCACATCCAGTGGGCCTTATCTCAAGCGAACCGGCTACTTAAACTGTCCAAGTTTGCACCATCCCTTAGGTTCTTTTCTTTTCAACACTTAAAAACTTTTCAAGAAAGATACCTTCTATATTTGAGTAAGGATTGACAGAGTTTTGTTAAGCTATTTATTGGGTTTTATTCGGGTGTTACGGAAAGGGTTAGTTCAAAATGTCGATAAAAGATATCCTTTTTTTTTTGGTTGGGAAATTATCAAATAACATCTCCCGCTCTGAGTGGAGCGGGAGGGCGTGTCAGACTCTTACTGACTAAAACCCACCGGTGTTCCTTCAGTTGCCTGTACGATGTTAGGGGCCACGGTATCCCATTCGGACTTTCCGCGACCCCAGCAGGCATCGGCCCTAGCGGACCCCGCCAGTTCTGCTGATATGTCTTTGAGGCACGCGTGGAACACAACGCGGCATCAACCCAGGCCTGGTCCTTATCGGACGGCGAGCTACCCATTGCTCACCGCCCGCAAGCCCGCGCCTACGGTGGCCGGGAATCGGCCTGTGATTTCCGACGCCCAGGGCGTCTCTTGCGGCGGCTAGGGGCGTGAGGGCGCCAAATTTGCCTCTCCCTCACGCATTCCGCATACTCCTTCGCGAGCATTACTGCTTCGCAGAAGGAGGTGACGACCTCCCATGCCCTCTCACTCCGTACCATGGCCTGGACCAGGGCCGAACGTGATAGATCACCGCCACTGATCGCCTCCACGAGGACATGGCGATGCTCTGCTCAAGCCGGGCAGACCTCCAGCAGACCTCCAGCCTATGCTCCGCCGTCTCCTCGTGGATGATCCACGCAATGATGACACTCGAGCGTTTCCTCCCGCCTAATCTGGAATAGGAACCTCCCGAAACAACCGTGTCCCGTGAGGACCTGCGTTAGGCGGAAAGCGAGGATGCCTCTAGCCACTCCTCAAAGAGGGGACTTATCGCCGCAATTGTGGCGTGCCCAGCACTGGGACAAATTACACTCTTCATGAGATCCCGCCGGAGCTCTGTCCGCTGTGTCATAATTTCTAGCGGCAGCGGAGTTACGCCCCGGCGTTTCGCCTCCAAAATGTGCGCAACAACTTTTGCCTCCAGATCCCATGGCGGCAATCCGGAGGCCAGCCTCCTTGCGGCTCGCCTCCGGATTGCTGGTATCCCCGGCCCATGACCCTCTGGGACGCGTTCAACCGGCGGGCTGGCCAACGCCTCAACGAACGTGCTTACCCCTGGGGTGCCCCGTATAGGGCCATGGATCGCACGACCCCCGCGTTGAGCCCCCAGCAGGAGGCGTTTGGACCCCCTAGATTGGGTAGGAGCCACTGCAAGGCAGCCCCGACTGGCAGTCTGAGAGACAAACGTCGGAAATGCTTCACGAAGTTCCACCGGCTATCGAGGACGAGTACTAAATACTTCATCGTCGACTCGACGCCGATATGAACTCCACATAAAAGATATCCTTTGAAAGCGCCATTGTTAAGGTACCATTATTTACCCAATCGCAGGAGGTGACTGCAGGCGACGTGTCGCCACGACACGACTGGTTTCTATGAATTTCTATGAAATACCTTCCGTAGCTAGCGACACATCGTTGGCAGCTACAAGTGAGTGACAGGCGACACGTGCAGCCTGACGGCAGACCAGTACTGTCGCCAACACTCGATCGATAACACGTTTTTCTATCTTCTATCTACCGACTGGAATACGAGCTGTTGACACCTGCGGTCGGATTCGGAATCATGACTGCAGCGACATGACGCCGCGACGTGTCACCACAATATAACGCCGCGACACGACGCGTGCAGTAACTGCCTGCGGTCACGTACGGAATGGTACCTTTTTCGATCAAATCTGTGGAAGACGTCTTTTGTTTTTGAAGATGTCGGCCTCAGTTCAAGCCCAAGGCTCCAAGACTTCTGTCTTTTCAGATTCATTTATGCGTATTGTATAAGCTGCATTGAACGAGTAGTTTCATCAGAGTCCAAACCTTTTAATCAAGATCAACGCGTCATTGAATAGCGGAAGAAATAAGTAAGTCTTTTGTAATAGGTAATTACCTGAATAAACATCGACGGATTAAGATGAAAATTCTCCTTACAATTCATTATTTTCTTGGAAATAGGTCTGTTCTTATTTATTTACTCAGAATTTTCTTTCATGGTATTTAATGAAAGGAAAATACACAACTGTAGCTACTCTTGAAGAGAAAAGAGTTTGCTGTTAATGTATTTCTGTAAAATAAAAAGATTTTATTTACTTTACGAAATACATCGTTCAGGAATAAAAATAAAGCCTTTTTAGCTACTGTTTTCCTACAAAATGTAAATGTCGTCACACACTTTGAAGATAATATAAAATAAATATATTAGGTACATATATTCAACATATCCCTCACCATACAATTTAATGGACCACCACTCACAGTGAAGATAATATATATGTTACCTTAAAGGATTTTTAAGTGCTATAAATTATATATTATTTTCAATGTCTGTGATAAGCTTAAGAGCCCATAGAGAGAAATTGGTTGGTACAGTACATTCGGCAGCGACCATTTGTATAGCGGCTTCGTAGTGGGACTTCGGCTACCTACATTATAAGTTTTAAGCTGAAAATACTTTCAGGATACGATCCGATACGTCTATTGACCCAGTTAGAGGCTCCAGTCACTTCGGGAGATAAAATGTTCATGCTAGTTTTACATTACTCACTGGAAAGAATTCAAAGTGTAGGTACTTATACTGTATTGGCAGTTTAGAGATATTACTTCGAATAGATAATGTCATCATTTTGAAAAAGACTCTTGAACTTAGTGTATATCGAGTATTGGTTAGATATTGGGACCGATTCTCTTGTACACCGAACTAAACTGACTAAAATATCACTACAATTCCTTACTTTTGGCTATTAGAATCTCAAAGATATTCTGCACAAAAAAAAAACTACATATACCTATTTAAAAATAATTTTGACACAACTTTAATCGAATTTGACAATTGAGGCTTAACGTAGTAGTTATGTCGTCGAAGTTTTCATTATTTTTGCGATAGGACACACCATTTTCGAGATATAACTAAAAGAAAAGAAAAAATAGATACAGTACTGTTCGTGCACCTGAAGTCGAGGTGTTGGTGTGAATTTTAACTCAGTGTCATTTTAGTGCCGTCGAACTAAAAAATAGTTAAGTTGTATCATTTCAGTCTATTTCAGAATGGAAAATCATCATTTGACAGGAAACCAAATTTTGGTGATTTTTAGTCTAGTATAGAGGCATTTGTGACAAGATAAGCACCATTGAGTGATATGCTGATTTAGTAGTTTTGTTTTGTGGGTGAACTATAGGTCCACGTTTGCCTAGCCCTTCGGGGATTACAGGCGTCATGCTATGTATGCTATGTCAGTTGTTGATGTTGTTGTTGTGATGCCGGTAGGCGTCTTCAGACAACCTCTTGAAACGAAGTTCCTTTCCGCTAATATAATTATAGTACCTCGTCGACCGAGCTCTGCTCGGGTGAAAATTGATCAACATATCATCCAGGTATACCAACGTTGTATCACATTCCCGAGGCTGTGAAAATAGAGAAAACGATTTTTCCCAGATATGAGACCTAGCTAGATCGATTTTTCACCCCCGTGAACCCAAATATTGCAAATTTAATGGAAATCGAGGAACGTGATGTATATAGTACCTGGTCAACCGAGCTCTGCTGGGGTGAAAATAGAGAACACTAATTTTCCTAACCTAACTAGATCGATTTTTCGCCCTCGTAAACCTACATTGCAACTTTCATCGAAATCGTTGGAGTCTTTTTCGAGAACTTGATTACCAATATAATTATATAAATACAAATATTATTTATTTAATAGTATAGGATGTCATGGATTAAAACAGAGTTATTAGAGTCATGAGAGTATGGTCAAAAGTTTTTGTTTTTTAATACATAGCTATCAAGTTTTGAGGAAGCTAAAGACTTATACTAGATAAGTAGAAGTCTTTAGCTTGCTAAAAACTTGATAGCTCTGTATTAAAAAACAAAAACTTTTGACACTTGAAACTGACTTTTCTGGGCATAACGTGACTATTTTACTCCAGGGCCAGTTTACTCTTACCGGCGCCGTGTTAAAGATCTTCGATCCAAAAAAAAAATAAAGTCGAAGACAATTCATTTATTTAAAATAGGCCCTTTTAAGCCACTTTTGAACGTCAAAATTGACAAAAAAAAAATATTCTAGTGGCCCCTGAGAAAAGGTAGTTTTTGAATGGAGAAGAATGGGCAAGAAACTCCACCGTTACTCTTTTAAAATGTTCCAACTTGAACTTATGAACAAAACTGAACTAAAATCACAATCTACCTAGTCGTCTAACACTAAAGAAGCCAATATCTATCTGTGTGGCGAAAGGGTCGTCGTTAATGAGGCAAATGTTCGGGATGCCCACGTTCCTCAGATTCCTAGATCCCAAGGTTAGGTCTCTGTCATTACGTGATAGGAATTAGGATTAATGGCTCAAGCGTTTGGTCAGGTGAGTTTAATTTTGAATTTAAAATCTATTGGAGATTGCTGCTGAGTTATCGATATGGTAATGAGATTTTTATTTCTTTGTGAGGCTGGTATTTTATTATTTTTGTTAAAATTTATGAATTGCACTAATAAATCCAAACTTGAATGCCGTATAGATATGCTGATTGCGTTCAGTGATGTTTCTCTCAGTCTGTACATTCAGACGTCACCTACTTGACAGTACTGCTGGCCAACACTTTATCGGTCTCATATTTACTTATCGGTGGTTAATGAGTACATAATAATAATAAAACAGAGCAAATTTTATCATACAAGGACCCATATTCACAAACAATACCTACTGACGGATCAAAAGCATTATCCCTTATCCTCCTTTGATTTCCAAGTGCACATCAGGAGTAAATACCCAACCCAGTCCATACATTAAAATACATAATTATTAAAGGAAACCGAGGCTTGTTCCCAAACGTTGAGCACAGTACCACACGGTCAAAGCCGTTCCACTAAGCCGCGAATCCTCTTTGTTACGGGGAAACTCGGGAGATTACGCTTTAAAAGCATTTTAGTGTGGAGGTTTTTGGATCAAGTGTTTTCTTTTTATAAAAATAATTTGGTGTTGAGGAAGCATTGAATTAGAAGGTATTTACTTTAAGGAAAGAAATAATCAGGAAGCTACAAGACGTAAGGACTTACAATATAATATACTCGTACAACCGCATTAAATGGAGGAGCTCGTGGCTAAGTAATAACTGCCGCACGGGTCGATCCGTCAGGTTAAGCTACGCTTGCCGGGGTTATTCTGTGGATGGGTGACCATCTTTACGTACCGAGACTCCTCCGTGCCTCGGAAAGCACGTTAAGCCGTTGGTCCCGGCTGTCATTCGTGGATCTTTGACAGTCGTTACGGGTCGTCAGAAGCCCGAAATTCTGACAACCAGTCTTACCAAGGGGTATCGTATCACCCAATTACTGGGTTGTGGAGGTCAGATAGGCAGTCACTCCATATAAAATACTGGTATTCAGCTGCATCCGGTTAGACTGGAAGCTGACCCCAACGTAGTTGGGAAAAGGCTAAGCAGATGATGACAACCGCATTAAATGAAAGTAGTTAGTCATGCTGAAAGCTATCAGTCAATTAAACTATATAATAAACTACTTGTAGAATTAAACTCCATTTATAATATAAATCAGTTTAAGAATCAGCAAAAGTAATTTCTGATGGAAAAGTGCTCGTTCACTTGATGAGCTTCTCAGTGATGTTTATAGTGTGTCTGGGGAACTATCATGAAGGTAAACCTTTTTTTTAAATTATTTTTTTGGCAATATATATGTTTTTAAATGATAATGTAAATCAGTACATTTGTGTCCAGTTATATAACCCCCCACTTTCATTACATTTGTGACAACCACAGTAAAAATCTACGGTCATCAAATAATCGCGTTCTTCAATATCCCACTCACCGCACAGACTTCATTCATTCTTCCTTCTTCGATCAGTCTATCTCTCTGTGGAATGCGCTCCCCCAGGAAATCAGAATGGCAACCAACCGATTATCTTTTAAATTTAAAGTTCGGGCCCACATTAGTAAGAAGATGGCAGTATCATCACAACGTTAATGTTTTCCCATTGTTTGTCTTATTTTTTTAGTATATTCGTGTATTTATGTATATTTATTTGTGCTTATATTTATATATAATTACGCCTATACTTATATATTATATTTATAGTTTGTCATAGGTATATGTGTATCTTTATAACTACTTTAAATAAAAAACCTCAATTTCTCGTAATTGCACCTACAACTGTTTATCTCTGTATCACCCAAAGGTTGACTGGTAGAAAAATAATTGAATTGAAAATTTTATTGAATTTTATTTTCTATATAACTACAAAACTATTTATTTTTTGCAATTTTAATAATTTATATGTATTTTTTATTTATTTACATGTTGATAATGTGTTAGTTTATAATGAATTACATTTCGATAAAAAGTAAAAATTGTTAGTGAAATAAATAATAATAATAGTAGTTTTAGGAAAAAATTAAATCCTAACTAATGTTATAAATGCGAAAGTGAGTTTGTTTGTTTATTTGTTTTTACGCTTTCACGATAAAACGGCTTAGTGGATTTGGATGAATTTTGGCAGTTGGGTATACCATGACCTGGAAAAGGACATAGATATTCCCACGGTATCGAGATCTTTATGGGTGAAACTGCGGAGCGCAGCTAGTGATTTATAAAATCAATACAGTTCAATCAAATACTTGGTTCTGTAAAACGTAACTTATACAAGGTTCTGTCCCGAATAGTATATCTTCTCCGAACAGTCCTTTACATACTTGTACATAATATATATAATAGTTAGTTGTATATACATAGTTTACATAATGTGTAATCAAATATTATTGAAATAAAAAGATTTAACTGCCTCGTTGGTCTAGTGAACTCTAGTGGTTGCATGCGCTACTGCTGAGCATGAGGTCATGGGTTCGATTCCCGGGTCGGGCAAAGTATTATTGGGTTTTTCTATCTGGAATTTCTCAGTAGTAGCCTGGAGTCTGGATTTGTGCCCGGTTGATGGCAATAGGCTCACCCCCTTACATGGGACTTAAAACATAACTGGCGAAATGTGGATGTACCTACTACAGCTACACCTCTGCCCAACCCTTCGGGGAAACTAGGCGTAATGTTATGTGTGTTATTTAAAAAGAAATAAATTTGAAAAAAAAATTGCCACTTATATGAAAGGTCACCACTTGAGAACGGGTCTTTTTTTGTTATTTGGTACTGTCAGGACAAGGTTTGGATAAGGAAAAATGGAAAATCCACCAGATATGTCGGAAATTTAGAAGGTAATTTTAATAAAAAGACTGACAGACCACCCACAACTCAAACCACTGGAGAAAGGGACATGAAATTCATCCGGGCAACGCCAGACACGAACAGGTAATAAAAATTTGATTTGATAAAAAAAAAATATGCATTCTTCTGAGTTTGCCAGACAGGATTGAGAACTCCAGTTCACTATTAAGAATTTCTTAATGGATACGATCTATGAATGATAATTAACCTGACCCAGGGATACAAGTAGAACGCAAGATTTTAGCTGTTGCGCTTGTGATTAAAACGGCAGTGAGCATTCTAGTAATCTTTGAAAAAAATAACACCAGTTCCATCAATTTATAAGCAACTAAGTTCTGCTCGCGAATTCCGACGCGTGAAAGCTGTTCGCCTTACCAGTCCCGTCACATCGCATTGCCTGCCTACGCGATTACTTCGTTTTCACTTCGCGTTCTTTCTGACTTTTATTTATTTTTGCTCGGCTCCTAAGAGTCAACGTGATTTTAAAATAACCTCAAGAATTACTCGTAGGCTATCATAATGCAAAAAGATTTTTTTTAAATCCGTCAGTACGTTCAGTACGTTCAAACAAACACACAAAAATCAAAAAAGTGAAAATGCGGTGAAGGTGTCGACTGCCTCGGACACCATGGCCTATTCTGCAGTAAGAACACAGCACGGCACGCCAGCATCTATGAAATCATCCGTCGTGCTTTTATCACCGCCGGGGTGCTAGCTGCTTTAGAACCCAATGGCGATGGGAAGAGACCAGACGGAATGATCATAATGCCCTGGAAGGTGACTACAGCGTTTACAGCGTGATTACAGCGCTTATAATATTCAAAAATTTCAAGAGTGTATTAAATCTTTATCTTTCTCTGACATGTACAAGACTAATGACACAAATGTAGCTTACAAATACTTTATAGATGAATTCAAACTCTTCTATGACCTTTGTTTTCCAAAAACTTTAGTGACAATTAAAGTTATTGACAAGCTAAAATGGGTGTCACGAGGAATTAAGGTCTGTAGTAGGAAGAAAAAGGATTTGCTATGGAAATTCAGATTAAAACCTACAAGAGATAATGTGAGTAAATACAAAAACTACTGCAAACTGTTTAAAAAAATCATAGTATTAACAAAACGTGCACAAAAAAACCATAATATTAAAACATCAAGCAATAAATGCAAAACGGCGTGGAAAATTATAAATAAAACTAGAATCAACATCCCAAAAGAACATATCGATACCATCAAAATTAATTATAACGAAATCATTACTGATCCTGCTCAGATAGCAAACGCATTTAATAATTATTTTGTAGACAAAGTCAAGCCCATTCCACACGCTGGAATAAATGAAACTGCATTCATAAATAATCGATTAAACTCAATGTTTCTTGCACCCAGTACACCCCAACAAATCTCTAATATAATTAAGAACCTCAAAAACACAAACAGTGTAGGATACGATGAAATTTCTACCAAAGTTATAAAAGCGGTACATGATAATATCAGTCAACATCTTAGCCATATTATCAATCTAGCAATATTAACAGGAAACTTTCCAAGTGATCTAAAACTATCGATAATAAAACCCTTTTAGTGGCATGAGGAACAGGGTGTAAAGTTCACTCATCCACCATAGAAAAGGGAGGATCCTCCAACCAGACGGGTGTTGTGTCTGGCGGGCCGACTGCCCGACTGTTGATTTTGGATAGTCTTATCTATGTCGTTCGCGCGGTAAACTCTAATTGCGCGATGCAGGATTTGTGTGACGTCATGTCTTTGATGCGTAGTTAGTATGTGGTGGTGTAACCGCTACACCCTTATTCAAGAAAGCTAACAAACAGTTGATGGAAAACTACAGGCCCGTTGCACTGTTATGTATATTTTCAAAAATCATTGAAAAATATATTTACGGTGAAATAAATAGCTACCTTGAAGTAAATAAAATTTTGTGCACCGAACAAAAAGGCTTTCGTCGTAATATAACTATAAATATGGCCATTTATGATTTTATTCAAAACGTGATAGGCCACATCGATAAAAAATCTCCAGTTTGTGCAATCTTCTGCGATATGACGGAAGCATTTGATTACGTTGACCACTCAGTTCTAATTAATAAACTCCACGCCTACGGAATTAGAGGAAATGTCTTAAATTTATTACAATCTTACTTAACTGACCGAGAACAGATAACAGAAATAACTAAATTGAATCTTAAAACAAAAAATCAATAAACATACACGTCAAAGAAGCGATATGTATCATATGGTGTTCCCCAGGGTAGTGTACTGGGGCCACTCTTATTTATCATATATATAAATGACCTGCCAAATGCTACGACTCAGCCTATGACACTATTTGCTGACGACAGTACTGTTACAATAGCATGTAAGGATAAAGAACAATATAATTTTGACATAAGTAATTCACTGACATCTGTAATTTCATGGTTAGATAATAATAATTTGAAAATTAACTTGACTAAAACAAATATAATGCATTTTGGACAACGATCGCAAAATTCTCTAAACGTTATAAAAAATTTATAATTGAAGAAGTTACTTCTGCTCGTTTCCTTGGCTTAATTATCGATAATAAATTAAATTGGAAAGATCATATTGACGCTCTTTGTAAAATAAATAGTATTTTATCATATTCCTTATATAAACTATCTTCAACCATAAGCACAGATGCGCTACTCACGGCATATTATGGCCTAGTGGATTCAGTCTTGAGATATGGCATTATCTTTTGGGGCAACTCAACAAATAAGGACATGGCATTTAAAATGCAAAAACGATGCATACGTGGTATGTTTAGTATTCGAAGTGATGAAAGCTGTAAGCCACTATTTATTAAGCATAAAATTCTGACACTACCATCTCTTTACATACTCGAATTGGCTCTATTTGTAAGAAGCAACTCTCATCTGTTTCCCCTGCTATCCGATATTGTACAACGAAATCGCCGTGATAATAGCAAGCTTTGTGTTCGTCCTGCCAAGACAGCTTTGATGTATAAAAGTGTAGTATGTAGAGCCTCCATAGTTTATAATAAAGTCCCTAAACATATCAAACTGCTGAGTTCAAACCAATTTAAGAGAGCACTAATAAAACTACTGGCTGAAAAAGCCTATTATAATGTTAATGATTTTCTGACCGACTTATCTTTGTGAATGTTTGATTATTATTTTGTTTGATTATTATTATTTTAATTTTATTATTTGTTTTGAATTTATATTTTATTTTATAATAAAAATAAAAAAGCACATTTTTATATTATTAATTATTTCATTTTATTTCACTGATTTGTACACCAATTATGGTAAGACATGTTGAAACTAATTAAACTTTATCACCTTTAGTAAATATCTCTGCAAGGTAATTACTAATGTACACATGTTTATGCAAATAAATTATCTTTATCTTTATCTTTTATCTTTAAGGTAGATAGGCCTTTGGTGTTGGATGCAACGTGTGCCAACACATTTGCGCCATCCTATCTTCCTAGCATGGCGGGCTGTGCTGGGGCTGCTGCTACAGGTGCGGAAAACGTCAAACGGCGCAAATACTCCAATTTTATTGGGACTTTGTTTGAACCGTTTGGGGTTGAAACACTACGGCCATGCGGTTGGTCAACTCTTCACGTGACCAGAGGGCTGGCCTATTTTTTGGCCAAAGAATCAGCATTGCCATACAACGTGGCAATGGTGCCAGCCTTTTGGGCACTTTTCCTGTTGACAGCGGTGCGGACGAATTTTTTGATACGCTATTATTCCTATTGTCCCTCCCTTTTTATAGTCATATTAGTTAGTTAGTTAGTTTGTATATGCCGAATCTTGCAAGCTGAATTAAAACCATTTCCTCTTGTCCCACAAAACACAAACTCTTCAGCTTTAATAAATTTTATAGGTATAGATAAGTATGTAATTCTTATTTCATTCAATACAAAAAATAAGCTTATTCCTCAAATATAGACATTCCATACCATTTCTGTCATAAAGTTACTCAAAGTTCCAAATACGATATAAAATTCGCCCATATCACGATACGTTTGCGGGCGGGACGTTGTATTTATACTTAACGCTCCATTACGCTTTTTATATTCGATTTATGTGAAGATTGCGCTGTGAAAACGGTATTGGATAGCGAAAGTTGTGGCGTGGTCGTGTGTATTGTGTGGAGTTCTGTTGTGAATTTTTTGTTGGTGTATCATTATTTTGCAGTTGATTCTTTGTTGAGTAAGTGATGATTGCAGATATTTAATTTAAAGCAGTAAGAAACTCCCTTGTGCAGTCAGTTTACTTAAGTGTTACGCAAATTGACATCCTACGTAAATTTTTCATGTTATAGTCATGAATCGGACCATGACAAAATTGTCAAAGTTGACAGTCGCCAAGTGGTTAGTTTATGAAAATGCTTGTTGTAAATGTTTATGAAAGTCCCAAATCTAGCGGGACAGTAAAATGTGTAAAATAAATTTAATTTCGGAAGTGGTGGTTTGGTATTTTCGTTTTTTGCCACCAACTTCCGAAATTAAAGTTAATTTTCACTTTGTAGTGTTTTTTTTTGTTTGTTGTAAAAGCGTTTTTATACTGTGTGAATGATGATATTATTGAATAGAAATAGCCTGCAACATACAAAGTGGAAGGTAGACAGCAGCAAGATCACTGTTAAGCTACTTACACCTACTTATCGTTTAGTTAGAATTCGATTCAATAATTTCAGTACATTTGAGCTTATCTTCGAAATAATGGAACGTAACATCTCGAAGTTCAATAAGTAAGCACATAATTCTGTGAAAACCGATTTAAGGTTACACTGAAATCATTACCATATTCTTGGAAGCTTTCGCAAGCGTCTGCAGAGATTCACTACATTCGGCGAATAATGTAAATACTGTGCTTGAACACTGAATTCTTCATATTTCCAAGCCATCCAGTTTAACTAGGTCGGCGGTCCGAACCCGGACCGCGGTACATTGGTGACTCCTGTTCTAGTTTACTTTTTATTTCATTCTCTCGACACCACCGGCACTTAATACCAAAATTAGTAAAATCATTTGCGGTGATAGTACCTACAAGATGGAAAAAGTTTTCATGTTGGAACATTGAAGAGAACAACTCAAGGAAGAGAACATACATACTATGGTAAAATGTGCTGTAATGTTCCTTAAGAATCCACTTTCGTATAAGCCTATAAACTTCCAATTTTCGAAATGGGACCCCTAATAGACCGATACAATAGAGTCGCGCAGAATATCCAAGATTCACTTCAAAGACACAATGAAGATGATATAAAAGATCCACTCCTAAACGTACAATTTTGCTGGTTTAAACAGAAGGCTCAAGATTTATCGCGAGAAATCGCGGCACAGCGGACAGAGCTCCGGCGGGATCTCATGGCGTCATGAAGAGTGCGATTGTCGCAATCCAGTGCTGAGCACGCCACTATTGCGGAGATAAGTTCCCTCTTTGAGAAGTGGCTAGAAAGGCGCCACGGCGTCCTCACCTTCCGCCTGACGCTGGTCATCACCGAACACGGCTTTTTCGGGAGGTTCCTGTTTCGGATAAGGCGAAAGGAAACGCCGGGGTGTCATCACTGCGTGGATCGTCCGGAGGACACGGTGGAGCATACGGTGGAGGTCTGCCTGGCTTGGGCAGAGCACTGCCGTGTCCTCGTGGAGGCGATCGGTGGCGGGGATCTCTCGCGTCCGGCCCTGGTCCAGGCCATGGTACAGAGTGAGAGGGCATGGGAGGCCGTCACCTCCTTCTGCGAAGCAGTAATGATCGCGAAGGAGGAAGGAGAACGCGTGAGGGAGAGGCATAATTCGCGCGCTCATGCCCCTGGCCGCCGCAGGAGACGTCCTGGGCGTCGGGAATCGCAAGCCGATTCCCGGTCACCATAGGCGCGGGCTTGCGGACGGTGAGCAAAGGGTAGCTCGCCGAGCATCGATTGTATCGGTATTTATACCTGATGGAACATAAAATAAATTCATTTGAGGAGTTTTTGGGGCCATCAACGCAGGTCAGTCATTTTAAATATCAGTTAAAAAAATTATATATCGATTTCCATCCGTCTGCGGAGTTTTGCTAGCTAATTCAATTTGATCCTGTATAGAAATAGATAACAAATACGTACGTAAAAAAGTAGATATAAAAATGGTGATTGGCAGAATCGAGTTATTATCCCGAGCAGCACTATGGTAGTGGTTGTCCAGTCAGCCTGCCAACTTCAACCAAAATACATTGGTTATTTGATTACTGTTACTGTTAGCCAGTATGACCTCTCCCCATGACTTCCAGCGCTTCCGATTCAGTGCAAATGAAGGACCACTAGCCGCTATTTTCTACGGGGTCTGTCGCGACGCTTTCTAGCTGTCTCAGGGCTCCACACTTATTTTGGCCCACAACTGATTGATAGTTTAAAAATAAAATAGATTTTCTGTCAATATTTCTCTGAAAATTCTTGGTGTAACTACACGCTTGACGCTAAAGTGTGGTACAGAATTCCGGAATTAAGTCACACGCCTGACTTCCTAGCGGAGTACATTTAAATAAACGACAGGCGGTGTGTGCACGGAATTAGTAATAATATGTGAATAGTTTTCAGATTCTGAACGCTTTGCGAACTGCTTGGGTGGGTTTGAGTGCTTGCAGACGGTCTATTATGTAGCGACTCTCTGGTGTGAACTTCCAGCAAGCGTGCTTTATGAAATTGCAGGAAAATTTATCTTTGGGGTGCCTTTGTTTCTATGTCCCGGTAAAGATTAGTTGCCTAACCTAATAGTGTGTCATGAAAGGTGACTAAAAGACTACATTTAGAGGACAACAGAGAGAGTCCCCAAATGCCCGCCGTTCTACTAAAAATGACAAAGATACTCGTAGTAGCTATAAGCCTTAGGATGATCGAAGTTGAATTTTGCGAATATGATGATTATGATCTGGTCTGGTGTTTATTGAATAAGCATGGGTGGTTATTGAAAGGCCATCATAAACATGATGATTTCAATATAAAACTAACGTAAAAAAAAACAACCCCATTCCTTGTAAATTTTGACGTTCAAAAGTGCCTTTTTGAGCCTAATTGAAATAAATTATTTTACTTTGACTTTGACCTATTCAAAACCCACAATTCACAACCATTCCTGTATTCATGCATTCTGTAAAACCTGAATTTGTAGACCACGTCAGCTTTTTGAAGCACTAGGTATGCATAGTTGAAACACAAAGTAAACAGCGCTCAAAGCGATTGCGGTTCTGTGTTGATCAGTTCAGTGTCCGCAGTTGTGTATGTATCGAGCTTAAAATTGTACTTATGTGTGAGGTCAGAGCGAGAAGTGACTAGAAAGAAAGAAAGAAATCATTTATTTGCTGATAATGTAGGTATACATATAGTTGGAATATTTATTAAGTGTCCCGATACATTTTACCTTACGGCATGCAAAATATTAGGTTTGAAGTAAATATTAATATAGATACAGCTATTACGATCATTATTAGCCATAGTCGAATTTAATTGGTTGTTACAGATCAGACAACATAAAATAAATAAGAAAAATATGATTAATGAATTACATATAAATCTCTCGCAAATCATACAATGAAGAATATAAATGTCGAAATGAGTAGTGTCGAAAAGCTTAATGTCAAAATATTCCAAAAAAATAACAACTATCACAATTATTATTAGATGAAGAATTTAGATAATCTCGTAATGTCAAGATCTATTATGTCAAATAACAACATAACAACAACCATAAAAAAGTGTCATTATGTCAATGTCATCAAAAACATTCGAAATAGCAAAGACAATGTACATTTATCAAAAACATTTTCCTATAGTTTTGTCATTTAATAAGTCTTTAACTGTGTAATAACATTTCTCCAGCAACAGTTTGTTAATTGTTTTTTAAACATTTTTATGGGTAGGTCTTTTAAATTTTCAGGTAATTTATTATACATTTATTATCGGCCCCATGGAAAAGATGCTATTTTTTAATAACGCTGTTGATGACCACCTGTGCGCAATTGGTTTTTATACTGGGACCTCATCGGTGCTGTGCGTTGTCTTATGTCAATCATTGACGTAAATTGGTGTTTATTTAATTTAACGAATAGGGAAACCACTTCTAGAATATATAAACAAGGTAATGTCAGAATTTTAAGGGATATAAATACAGGTTGTCAACTTTCATTCATCTTAAGACCTGTCATTGAGCTAAGACATCCTGTAAGACTATCATGTAAAGTTTTGCCTTGAAGAGATCGAATAATTATTTATAATTTTATATAAATCATCAATAACTTGGGGACTTGTTATTATTTTTATTAGGACGAAACTGGAAGGAAAGCAAAAATGGTAGAGTAACAGAAAAATCGGGTCAAAGCGTTTCCGAGTACGTGAAAACAACTTTGAAGCAAAAAAAAATACATCGCAAAACGTTGCTGTTGTGAGTATTTCTCGGTAATTTCTGCGTTTATACAAGTACTAAAGTCAGTAAATTCAGGAAACTAATAGTGAAGTAAACAATAATGGCAAGATTCCATGCAATTTGAGTGTCGCATTAAGACTTCACGTATATTCGTACCTCAGAATACAGTTCGTACAAATACTCTCAAAAGATAGATCTCGGTCACAGATAAAAGGTAATCATAGCATATTTTTTTGATGTTGGGTTATCCAGAAAAACGATTTTTAAAGTGTGTGTGGCTTCGGCTGACCAAAGAGTATATTCCAATCATCAGTATATTTTATGACATTCGAAGATGGCGAAAATGATTAGTTCCAATAATGATCACTCACGGAATAAGTGACATTAGTAGACGAATCAGAATATTAAGCCCTCGACACATTGGTCATATAGAAGGACGTCATGTCCGATCGTGTTTTACGCACTCCTTTCCAAAACATAAAGCCATAATTACGTGATGATTGACAAAATGTATTTTGATATTACTACTAATATTAAGTAAAACCAAAATTGCTATTCTTCTTTAATACCACCAACTTAAGATACCATTCCGTACCCGACCGCAGGCAGCAACTGCACATAACTTTTCGCGGCCTCATGTCGCGGTGACAGTCGCGGCGTCTTGTCGCGGCGACAGTCGCGGCCTCATGTCGCTGCAGTCATGATTCCGAACCCAACCGCAAGCGTCAGCCGCCCGTATTCCAGTCGGTAGATAGAAGATAGAAAAACGTGTTATCGCTCGAGCGTTGGCGGCACTACTGATCTGTGGTTGGGCTGCACGTGTCGCCTGTCACTCGCCCGTAGCTGCCAACGACGTATCGCTAGAAATTCATAGAAACCAGTCGTGTTGCGACGACACGTCGCCTGCAGTTGCTTCCTGCGGTCCGGTACAGAATAGTACCTTTAAATTTGTCCGTACATTCAAATCACCAAAGTCATTCTTTGACAGATAAATGAAATGACAAATTGACGTAAGGGAGTCACTTTACTTCATCATAAATTTCTTTAAAGGCAATCAACCATCTGTCTACCTGTTTAAAATATTAAATTCATCACCCAATCGTTCGTTCTTCGCTGCGCTGCGTACTCAGCTATAAAATAGGCATTCTCGTCATTCCTACCATCTCTTGAATAACTGAGAGAATACCTAGGTAGTCAAAGGTGGCTAGGTGGCTAGTCTAGGTAGGTCAAAGTATAGGTTTGTGTTTGTACCTAGTGCCCGCACTCCGTCTCTGTTCAAAGCGATGCCTAGAACAGTGGAATGAGGCTAGGTCATCGCTAGATTGTAGGTCGATGTTTTGATACTCGTTTGTATAGTTTTATGGAAGTAAGAATGAGTCGTCATTTTCTTTTCTTTCCTTGGGTAACAATTTTGAAATAACAATAGGGTAAAATAATTTATTACAGACATATTTTTTATCCTTAAATTTATCCCTCTTTACAGTAGAATCGAAGAATTAAAAAGTTAGGTTTACTTACTTGCACCGACTATGTGGATCATTGTTTTTTTTTTTTCTCAGTTTTTTTTAATCATGGTCTGGCAGTTTGAGAAATTTCTGCGGCCTACTCGAATGTCCTTTCTTTGGTATTGTTCGTCGAATCGTTGAGCTCTTTAAGTTCTGAGTTGAGCTGCACGATTAATGACAATGTGTGCACTGACTGGACAGGTCTACTCAATCCGTGTGGTTCTTTCCATTTCAGACACCAATCTACATGGTCTTCACATAATCTGACCAAGATTATGTCTGGACTTTAAAAGAGACTGTGATCTCTGAAATTGTTCGGCCTGTCTTCTCAGAGTAGTCAGATAGAAAACGCCAACCTCGTCTAGTTTTTAAAATAAGATTGACGTGTAAGTGTTTGTAAAAACATTACAGAAATAAAATAAATGAATGAATGATGAATTTATCAATAATTTTTCATTTGTCATTTTAAGCTGTCTACCCTATTCTCAACTACATATCTTAGGGTCGGCTTCTAGTCTAATGCAGCATTCGGATGCAGCTGAATAACAGTATTTTACATGGAGCGACTGCCTATCTGACCTCCACAACCCAGTAACTGGGTAATACGATACTCCTTAGTAAGACTGGTATCAGACTTTGGGGCTTCTGACTGTCAAAGATCCACGAATGACACGATGAATGTAAAGATGGTCACCCATCCACGGGCCAACCCCGGCAAGCGTAGCTTAACCGATTGACCAATGTGGCAGTTATTAATTAGCCACGAGTTCCTCTTATCATTTGTCATTTGAGGAAATTAATTCATTTGCCATTTCGTTTTGCTACCGTACATTTTAAAATAAAATTAAATTTATTTTAAGACTTTAAAAGTACCTACCATTCATCCAGTGTTACAATTGGTCGTATTCGTTTCCATTTAAACCCAAACCAAATCAATTATTTGTGCAAATAATAAGGTGGGTAACAAGTTTAGATGTTATGGTAATATGAAGAATTTCAAAGAAATAGTTACGAGTATTCCATAGCCCAAATAACGACAATATATTGTGTTCGAGAAGGGTACGTTTTGATTCTTATGACAGTATTATATTGAATCTTTTATTCCGATGAAGCTGTGTGGAGTTGTGTGTTGTCGTATTCTTATTTGGCAGAAGAATTCCGTTTTACGGACACTGTGGAGTATTCCAGTGTCCGTAAAACGGACAGTATAGGGGAATATTTTGTTGACCGTTTCCTTAACAATATTTTTAAAAAAAAGCTATATTATCGATATACTCGTAGTATTTTTGTCTTTTTAAATTAAATGTCAGTTTTATTTTACTAATAATCACAGTTATTTTAATAAGACGAGTGATATGGTGTGTCTTAGTACATCATCTGATTTTCAAACAAGTTCTTAGCCTGTTTTTAGTTTAGAAGAATAGTTGAACTGTCATTTTATCATCATTGTCTTATCAGTCAACTGTTATGGATCTATAAAAAAATATATTTTTATACTACACATTAAATCTTGTCTGATTTCCCCGAAGGGTTAAGCAGAGGTGTAACTCTAATAACCCCTATACTTCGCCAGATATTTTTAATTCCAATGTAATTTGGGGCGACCCAAGCACGAGCAAGACCTGGGTACTAAGCAAAAAAAATTAAAGAACGCTTAGAAAAAAATGCTTTGAGTTTGAAACGCAGACTCCGGGCTGCTACTGAGAGTTTCCTGTTGGAAAACACCGTTTTAATCTAGTGGTCGCAAGCGCTACTGCTGACATCCTGGGGTTCGATTCCCAGGTCGAGCAAAGTAAACATATTTTTTTCTTTCTTGTTAATTTCAATTTAAGGCTAGCAAATAGGCGGCACGCGACACACGACACTTCCAAGAAGTTTTTATAGAAATTGTTCCACCCGAGTTGCGTAGCGCTGTCGCGTCGCGCATGTCTGCGGGAGCCTTTATGTCTAAACCCGCCTAAAGGACCAGAATCAAGTTTCCATGACCTTTGGTCAGTAAAATTGGCTGAATTGACCAAAAGAGGAAAAAAGGAAAGCCAAAATCTGTATTGTAATGCGATAAGTAAATCTCAAGCATTTTAATATCATAAACCTTTACAAGATGAAAAAATAACCTGGACCATGTTGAGCGACCTTTAAATCCAACTATCGACCCTGAAAACGCAGACAAAGAAAAACAAAGCCCAAAAAACTTGAAGACGCTTTATATGCAGTATGTCACACCAATAAGAACGAATTAAGACGTAATAGATGTTTTAAGCAGAGGCAGGTGTTCCCCGACTAAGTTTAATTAAATAAACATTTTGCTGAAATTAATTCTGTATATTAATATATTAAAATGGCGACGTAACGGGACAACTTTTAAAATTAAAACGCGGATCGTGTGTTTCACGCTTTGTTTTAAGGTGTCAGCAGGTGTTTAGGTGTAAGGTTTATTTAAGGAGTCTTTTCTGTATTTTGCGAAAAAAAATCGGAAGTCGGTGTCTTTGGTTTTGAATTTTCGTTTTTTGCCGTCGAAAATGTTTTTATTTTTCTCTTTTTAACTGTGGTACCTCTCCCGCACAAATTTGAATACCACTACCTGCTATGTAATTAACAGTGACAGGAACTTATTATAACATCATCCACATAGACTTAGTGATAACGGAAAGCTAATAACTATGGGATCACCGCGCAATCTTCCTCTACCAAATGAAAAAAATATTTTTCAAAATCGGTCCATAATTGACGAAAATATCGATGAACATGCAATTATTGGATGTGATAGTGAAATTGATGAAATTGAGCATACGATTTTTTTAGGCATTGTCAAATTATAAAAAAATGAATTGGAAAAAACATATTGGTGTTATTTAATTCTAAATTCGCAAAACTTTTGCATTTGATGGCGAGAGGCGCTCTTTCACAAAACAATGAACCACCTTACGTATACACATCAGCAGGTGAACGTCTGAACATAACCATTAACATTTTAATGTTTAAAATCAATAGGTTATGTAATAGGCTAAACAGCTTTGCATTTGCACTAAGAAATCTCAGGAAAACTTTTGGACGTAATGCCGCTCTATTAGCATAACATGGTAATCATATGGTGTATTTCCACCTGCATTATTGGCATTTGTTGTGAAAAAAAAGTGTTTACGAGCAGTGTTTGGTGCAGACCCATTAAAATCATGCAAACCTATTTTTAAAAACATAAATGATTAATGATTAGCATACATACTAAAAATGAACTGTTAAAAAACCGGCCAAGTGTGAGTCGAACTTGCGCACGAAGGGTTCCGTACCTACCATTATCTATAAAAACAGCAAAAAAATCATGTCTGTTGTATGGGAGCCCCCCTTAAATATTTATTTTATTCTGTTTTTATAGCGGCAGCAGAAATACATCATCTGTGAAAATTTCACCTGTCTAACTATCACGGTTCATGAAATACAGCCTGGTGACAGACGGACGGGCGGCATAAAAATCATGTCCTTTGTATGGGGGCCCCCGTTAAATATTTATTTTATTCTGTTTTTAGTATTTTCTGTTACAGCGGCAACGAAAATACATCACCTGTGAAAATTTCGATTGTCTAACTGTCACGGTTCATGAGATACAGCCTGGTGACAGACGGACGGACTGACGGACAGCGAAGTCTTAGTAATAGGGGTTTCGTTTTTACGCTTTGGGTACGGAATCCTAAAAACATCCTCACCTATTCAGTAGCCGATAGCGTCCACGTTTATAAGGTGGACAAAATCTCAAGGGATCCAACAATATTGGCAGTGCCAACATGTAGAACAGCGTACTGCCATAAAAACACAAGTCGAATGGCAATAAAGATATTTAATAATAATATACTGAAGGTATTAGAGAACTGCGAACCACCTTATTTCAAAAGCATCTCAGAGCATGGCTTATCGAAAATTGTTTTTTCTACTATTAAGGAATTTATGAATTCTAGAACGAATGGGAAAGTTGCATGACATGAAAATTAAATTTGACATTTTTATTTTAAACTATTCACATTTTTAACTTAATTTCTTTGGTTGTCATTTGAAAGTTGATATTTAAACAACTTGTAATTTAATTATTTTTCTTTGTCATTTTTTATTTGCTACGTAGACAATTCTTGAGTTGAAAATTTGAATAATTTTTACCGTCTCAAAATATGCATTCCGAATTTAGTAGGCGGAATATGAAGAACAATTGTGTATGTGTTATTAAATCTATAAAATACACATATTTCAGGCAAATAAAAAATTTAATTAAAAAATATTTTTCGGAAGTCGGTTTGTTTAGATAATGATGGCCCGTATATTTAACCTACCAATAACATTTTGAAAGTTAATGGTTTTAGTCACGTATTTATTTCAGGTAATCACGATTAATTTCGATCTCTAAGGTAGCTCCAACAGTGCCTCTAGTAGTTACTAGAAATGCCCATTTCAAAACTGAGAGGTTTTTAATTCCAAGGTCCCAATGTTTTCGCAAAGATACTGATCGTAATTTGCGTTATAACTCGCTGAATGTTAAACGATACACTATTAATAAAGCAATATATTTACCACAACTTATAATATAGTTCACGTTTATAATAAAACATGTTTTGTGTTCCAATATCGGTTCTCCTTTATCTACAAAGCCTCTAGAGAAATTTGTGGGTGGATCAGATTCTCTATCCACGAGCTTATTATCAAAGTAGGCATAAATATTTCATAATAGATAAATGGAATTTCCCTATTAATATCGATTGGTAAGATATTTAATATATTTGGCTTGAATTCTTGTGAAACCAGACTGCTATTGCTATCCTTTACGTTTATATGAAATTAGAGGGGAAAAACTGTCTTTGGATTAGTTTTTCTCACTGTTAATGCTTGAATAGTAAAAACTTTAGTTGCACCTCATCGCTAAAAAGTCGCACAGTCTGGTTGTGCAGAGAAAGACCGAGTGCGACCACTCTATGAAGCAAATCGTCATTTGAATTAGTAATTTATTCGTACACACATACCGAGACCACTCCGTGCCTTGGAAAGCACATTAAGCCGTTGGTCCCGGCTGTCATTCGTACATCTTTGACAGTCATTACGGGTATCAGAAGCCTAAGAGTCTGACTACCAGCCTTCCCAAGGGGTGTCGTGATATCCAGTAACTGGGTTGTGATTAGATAGGCAGTTGCTCCAAGTAAAATACTGGCATTCAGCTGCATCCGGTTAGAGTAAGACTGTAATCTAACCCCAACTTAGTTGGGAAAAGGCTAGGCAAATGTGATTCGTATGTGATAGTGCAGTCAAGAAATGACAATTTTAAGGTTTTTACATGCATCTTATTATGCTTCGGACTCCGTAATGCCAGAGGAGCTCGTGTCTAAGTAAAAACTGCCGCACGGCTTACGTTATGCTACGCTTGTCGGGGTTGGTCTGTGGATGGGTGACCAACTTTACGTACCGACTCCTCCGTGCCTCGGAAAGCACGTTAAGCCGTTGGTCCCGGCTGTCATTTGTGGATCTTTGACAGTCGACGTTACGGGTCGTCAGAAGCCCGAAAGTCTGACAACCAGTCTTACCAAGGGGTATCGTATCACTCAATTACTGGATTGTGGAGGTCAGATAGGCATTAGCTCCATATAAAATACTGGTATTCAGCTGCATCCGGTTAGACTGGAAGCTGACCCCAACGTAATTGGGAAAAGGCTAGGCAGATGATGACTCCGTAATGCCAACGTTTTTGCTTAAAATTACAGTTAAAAAACGTGACACGCGCCCGCTTTGGGGGAAAGGAATGTGATTAAAAATTGCTTCACATTTTCGCTCCTTGACCGTACCTACCTGCATCCAACATAGCCGGTTGCTTGTGCTAACGCAAGTTAATACTTTGCTTGTTCACTACAATGCTGAAGAATCAAGAGAAATAAAGAAAAATCGTTTGTTGTGCCCAAAAAAGACACAAAATACACACACTAGAGAGCAGTGGTGGTGGTAAAGGCGGTGACTAAGTTCAAACCCAAACAGGCACTTTACTGTGTATAAATTATTTCATCGCCACTGCTCTCAAAACGGTGTGAAAAACATCGTGTGGAAACCGGCATGTCCTAGAACCAAATTCGAAGACATGCGACATCGAACAACCCGCACTGGGCCTGCGTGGTCGATTACGGCCCGCCTCACCGAGAGCAGGTCAGTGCCCCATTAGTTGGAATATTATAGGCTGATTATGCTACATACACTAATACAAAGTAATTATGTTATAAATACAATCTAAAGTTGATAAGAATTACGTAATAGGTAAATTAAGTTTCGATTAGCTACCAGGAAAAGTTACTTGGAAAAAATCCTTTTCGTTATCATAGACATTCTTACAAACGAAACTCCTTTGAACAGTAGGTACAAAAGTGCTCGAAAGTCTTTCTGCCTTTTCATAAGTGATCCATACAATTTCCAGTCGGAACTATACGGACAGGGGTACGTCAACGAACACGAGTAATTTATTAACTTTATGTTGCCAAAACATGTTTACGTGTATCCTGAATTACGTAAATAGAATCAGGCTTCAGTATTTATGTCTGTATATTTTATAAAGATGCGTTCACACTGCGAGCATTATTCAAATTCAAATATGTTTATTGTTTGTTACATGTAGAAAAAGATCTTATAGTAATTATAATATTGGCACTGTAACATACCTATAAGGTGTACAATATTCTATTACGTTATATATTTTGTAAACATTCTTAATGTTGGTCTAGTCACTCTTTGCATTAATCAAATTATACCTTAAAAATATTATAAAATTAGTATGCTTTAGTCAAATTATACATTAAAATTAAAACATACATTCCATAGTCATACATTATCAATGAAACGAAAAACATTAACCAAGTTTTTGTCATTAAAAAAATCATTTATTGTGTAGTACGCTTTACCTTTAAAGAATTCCTTGAGCTTAATTTCAAAGATATTCATCACTGAAATATCTTTAATACAATTTGGTAGTTTGTTATAAATTTTTACTCCCATTCCTAATAAACTAGATTTAAATTTAACTGTTCTACACCTAATTCCGCATAGCTCATTTTTATGTCGGGCACTTCTAAATGTTTCATATTTTCTTATATCGCTTTTTATCATTCTTGCCGCTTCATAAATATATAATGAAGGCAGAGTTAACAATTTTAACCTTCTAAACATTTCTTTGCATGAGTCAGTCTGTTTAAGTCCGGTTATACTTCTCACACATCTTTTTTGGGCTTTAAGAGCATTTTCTCTATCAGGAGAATTACCCCAAAACAGAATGCCATATTTTAGCGTGGAGCCCACATATGCATGGTAAGCGTTTAATAATTCACTCTCGTTTACAACTTTCCTTAGCATGTAAAGGGCATAGGACTCATTTATATTATAAGTACACCAACAGCTAATCGTATCGCAACAGTTAATCTAATACAATTTAGTTTTAAAATAATATACTTACCCAATTAATTACTCTTACAATCATTGAAAATATTGTATCTTCTTTTTAAATGTTAATTTGTGAAATGCTGGCCTGAAACACAGGTTTTCATAAACCTAGATCAGGCAAGTCTACTTTACATCTGGATTTTTTTTTCCTCGATTGGAATTAATGTAAATCATTATCTTACTTTATACTTGAATAACTTTTTTATTTTTTTATTTAGGTAGCTGTAAATAGAAAATAATAAATAAAAGTGTACGTATGCCTATTAAAGGTATACACGGCATTCACAATTTAGAAAGTAAAAATTCACGAGGTTGTAATGGCATAGCAAACTAAATATTTAGAGCGAATTTAAAAGTGGGTGGGATATACTACCAGCAGAATAGATGTCTTTTAACGTCTAAAAGTCTCCGGGTGACAACGGAAGGCGTATGGACTTTACATAAGGCCTACCAAAGATCTGGTAAAGATCGTTGGGATCCGATGTATTCTAACTGAACAGACAGCTGTGCTGCTGGGGAGTTTGTTGCGTCACTTATTCTTCCCAGCTAAAGCCTCCATTTCCCAGGAAGTGGTGAAGGGTGCGCCTTATGGGGGACTGTCTTATGTAATTTTGACGTTCGTGCTGATTCTCAGCCTAGTTTGAATAAATGAATTTAGATTTTGATTTTGCGTCCAACACAGGACCAGTCTTTAATATTCTTCTAGGTAGAGCTGTGTTGGCAGTGGCCATCTGTCTATTAAAACTATGAATAGGATAAAATGCGGTGATCCTTGGAACTTGAGCTTTGAAAATCTCATTACACGTTACTATGACTATTTTCGTAGCCAGTAACTCTTAACGCGCTATTGTTCGCAGTGTGGACGCACCTTAAAATGTTTCTATTACGCTTATATATTGAAAGGAATTATAGCTAATGGAATTAATTCCGGTTCAATACTGATTGTTTGTTAGTTTTTATTATTCGTTTATAGAATTTATTATTACCTATATCATAGACAATTTCGGGGTTGTAAAAGGCTACTCTAAAATAATGCTAACAATAATTATACTTTGATTATTATTAATTTTTGTTTTTTTCCACCATGAAAGGCGCCGAGTTTGAGTGAAATGAATAACAAAATACAGGTGAATCAAATTACCGTTAGAGTATTGACATGCTTGAGGGTTTATTTAGTAACGTTACCTAAAGTTAAGACACGTCAAAACATGCATGGTTAAGCAACATCCATAAAAAAAATTACAGTCATGGGGACTGCCGACGCAAGTGAAAACTTAAAACTGGTATTAGCGCCATCTATATTCTATAGTACAGCACTATGGCGCGAGCATATCTGTGATGCGAATCCAGAAGTTTATCTCCTGCCAAAACTCGCCCAAAGCTTACAACAAGACGGATACCTTAGAATAATGACATGGCAGAATTAGTAAGTAACTTCTATCACGGCAGCAAGGAATTAGTAAGTACCTACTATCATGGCATCATGGAATTAGTATGTACTACGAGTATATCTATAAAAATAGCATGAACTATCTGTTGGGGACTTATATCCAGAATTATTTAAATAAAAAGCTTCCGATGGTTTAAGAGTTGTATTCCGTGCACAGACAAGGTGAAGATGATAAAATTAACAAAAAGTTGCACAAAGTGGCAGGTACTTATAAAATAAATCTTAATAGCTACGCTTTCAAGCAGTGAAACGTATCTGTGCGTTATTGCTCAAGAAACTTGAATAGGCGTTTAGGTAAAAACGTAAGTATTCTAAACATCCCCCCGGGCGTTGAGAGATGAGCTCTCAACCAGAATCCTCTGTGTGAGTTATAGGTAACGGGCATATCTTGCTAAAAGCGCGATGAACCACTCCACATGTCGTCTTGATGTCAGCAACACGACTAATGCCGTCCCGTCCAGGGAAAACTTCTGTGACTCGGCCCAATCGCCACTTCAAAGGAGGTAGTTTCTCATCCTTTATGAGCACAAGGGTGTCTTTTTCTAATGGCTTAGTGCAGGATCGCCATTTCACTCGGTGCTGTAGCTCGGAGATGTATTCTTTGCTCCATCGGCACCAGAAATGTTGACGGAGTTGCTCAATCCTCTGGTGTCTAGCCAAATAAGTCACGGGTCGGTCCTCGAGGTTAGGTGCAGGTAATGCTGTCAGTGGCCGTCCTATCAGGAAGTGTCCAGGCGTAAGCGGCGATAAATCGTTGGAATCAGATGAGAGTGGTGTAAGTGGGCGAGAATTAAGTAAGGCTTCTATTTGAACTAACACAGTGTTCAGCTCTTCAAATGTAAGATTACAATTTCCCAGTACTCTCTTTAAATGATATTTAGTAGATTTAATACCGGCCTCCCAAAGACCTCCAAAGTGAGGAGCGTAAGGAGGGATAAAATGAAAGTTAATCTCTTCATTTGCTAAATCACTAGATAACGAATTGCAATTACCGCTTATGAACTTGCCAAGCTCGTGATATGCTCCAACAAACGAGGTCCCATTATCAGAGTAGATGTGTTTAGGTTTTCCTCTTCGCGAAACAAATCTACGGAGAACTGATAAAAAATTGTTGCTTGTTAAATCACCTGCCAACTCGATATGTACTGCCTTAGTTGTGAAACATACAAAAAGAACAACGTAAACTTTAGTAAGACGACAACCACGTCCTTGTCTAGTGGCTGACATAATCGGTCCAGCGTAATCCACACCTACTGTTTCAAAGGGGTACCCTCCGGGAATCAAGCGCTGCGATGGCAAATTACCCATGAGAGGAGAGACCACCTGTCCTTTCATACGACAGCATAAAATACATTTATTAAAAATTGATTTAGCTAAACGTCTACCACCAATCGGCCAATAATTTTCTCTGATGGACGCTAGCAACAGTTGCGGCCCAGCGTGCATAAGTTTTTTGTGCATAAATTCGAATAACAATTTTGTGACAATGTGAGTGGACTGTATTAATAAAGGGTGTTTTTTGTCGTAACAAAATTGTGAATTTTCGAGTCGACCTCCGACACGCATTAATTTATGTTCGTCAAGAAAAACTTTGAACTTAATCAATGGACTCTTTTTTGGCAAATCCTTATTATTTAATAAAAGTGTGTATTCTGGAAATGAGTCCATTTGCGAGAGCCTTATGATAAAATTTGATGACTGGTTTAATTTGTCAGTGCTAAGAAATTGATTTTTGAATGATCCCTTTTTAGTAAAACTAGTTATAAATCTCATAACATATGCCACCGACCGTTTAAGAGTAGTGAATTTTGAAACTCTATTAAATTCTATAATTGGTCGTGGAGTTACGGTTGTAACAAGTAAAGAAACTTCGGAACGAGTTTCAGGAAGTTTTGCCTTTGTTACTGTAGGATTACTAGGCCATTTCGAAATGTCGTATCTCAAAAATTCAGGGCCTGACCACCACAGATCTAGAGATTGCAAAAGACTTACATCTATTCCGCGTGATATATGGTCTGCTGGGTTTAAATTTGTAGGGACGTGCCTCCAGGAGCATGCAGCTGTCTTGTCCAATATCTCTGCGATACGGTTGCGCACAAACGGCTGTAATTTACTTGGTAACATCTTAAGCCAGCCTAAGACAACCGTCGAGTCAGTCCAGAAGGTGATACTTCTTACTTGAGCTCTGAGCGCGTAAATAACCTTTTCGTACAGACGAACACCAACCAACGCCGCGCAAAGCTCAAGTCTTGGTATCGTTATTGGTTTAATTGGTGCTACTCGGCTTTTGGCTGTAAGCAAACGTATTAGGACATTAGTATCATGACTTGTACTTCGAACATATATACATGCTCCGTATGCAATTTGTGAGGCATCACTGAATATGTGCAGGTCTATATCTTTATACGAATCACAAAGTACAATCCGTGGAATACTTAATGTATTTAACATTGGTAAGCCACGTATGACATTAGACCAGATTTGGGATATATCAGATGGCAACTGATCGTCCCATCCCAATTTATGTACCCAAAGTTTTTGCATGATGGTTTTCATAACAATAATGTAAGGAGCTAATAGACCTAGCGGATCAAAAATCTGAGAAATTGTAGAAAGTATACCGCGTTTTGTCATTACATTAGTAATAGTGGGATTAATTGAATAACATAACACATCGGACTCAGTATGCCAGCTCAGACCTAAAGTTTTACAAGGTTCTATTGAACCAATGTTCAAACTTAATGAAGAATGATCGGTGTGATCTGAGACTACTTGAGAATTATTTGATTTCCATTTACGTAACGGCATCTCAGCTGAAGCCAGTTCTGCGGTTACCTTATGACGTATATCAAGGACCTCTTTAATAGTATCCCCTCCCGAAAGCAAATCATCGACATAAAAATCATGTTTTATGATGACAGCAATTTTTTTGTCGGTGCAATCGAGGCCTACCTGTCTAAGACACCTCGTAGCAAGATACGGTGCGCTAGCGGTCCCGTACGTAACCGTATTTAACTGGTAGGCTACCATAGGCTTTGAGGGGTCATCCCGCCATAGGATCTGCTGTAGCTGCCTGTCATCTTGGTGTACTAATATCTGGCGGTACATCTTCTCCACATCTGCGGAGAGGACATATTTATATTTCCTAAACCGAAGAAGAATTGATACCAGGTCATCTTGTACAGTAGGTCCTGTCATCTGTAAATGATTAAATGATACTCCTGAGGTGGTGGGACTGCTAGCGTTGAACACCACTCTCAGTTTTGTAGTTAAACTACTTTCACGCACAACGCCATGATGAGGTATAAAATATGCAACCCTCTGTGGATCAGGTAAACATTTAGACATATGTTTTAACTCAATATATTCCTTCATGAAATCACAATAACGTGCTTTAAATGATGGTTGACTCTTAAACCTGCGCTCTAATGAAAGCAGACAGTGCTTAGCTCTATGTACAGAGTCACCTAAGTTATGGTGCGATTGTTTTAAAGGAATTCTCACACAGAAACGGCCGTCCTTGAGACGCGTTGTGTTTTGAATGAAGTGCTCTTCGCACATTTTCTCCTCTTGAGAATATACTGATGACTGATGGCTAACTTCCTCAAGCTGCCAAAAACGCATTAAAAGGTTTTGAATGTCATCAGTACTTGAGTTATCCACTGAAACATTAGTTTTGGGATCATTAAACCTTGTCAGATTACAAAGTAGAGGAAGCGAACACGGAACTTGGCCACTATGTAGCATAGGACCTGAAACTATCCAACCAAGTCTAGTCTCATATAGCACCGGTTTGCCTGTACCGAGGTTTATCTTTTCTGTACCCAAGAGGTCCCAGAAAACATCAGCACCTATAATTAAGTCCACAGGAGATGGTGCGTAAAAGTGAGGATCAGCTAAACATAAATTACTCGGAATATTTAGTTCATTAAGATCCAACTGACGAAAAGGAACGTCATCAGTAATAGAAGGTAAGATAAAACAGCAAATATTTGTAGAAAAGTTTTCATTTAATGATTTTATTGGAACGCAGCACATTTTACCTATTGGTGACTTGGAATTATTTATACCCATCAGTGACTCGCTGACTTTGATAGTCGGTAAATTTAATAAATTATAGAATTTTTCTGTCATAAGGCACGACGTACTGCCACTGTCAAGAATGGCACGACCGATATGTTCGCGGTTATTGCCATCATAAACTTTTAATAATGAAGTGGCTAAAAGAACTTCTTTGTTTTGAACATTCGTCGTGACTTGTGCCGATAATGTTACGTTATTGTTGACCAGTGGTTCAGTAGCTTCACCGCTGTCATCACGGTCACCAATGGTAGTAGATGGTTTAATTGTTGACTTAGCTTTGACATCTGTAACATGAACAAGTGTGTTGTGCTTGCGCTTACACACTTTGCAACCACTTGATTTACAATGATTGGCATAATGGCCTTGGCGGAAACAATTAAAACATATTTTATTTTGTGGTAGTAACTCTAACCTCTGTTCATTACTAAGTCCTAAAAATTGTGAACAGTTACTGAGGTTATGTTCACCGCGACATTTCGGGCACGATTTCAATGAATTAGGCCCAGAATTAGGCCGACTAATTGACGTGCTGGTCACAGACACCATGGATTTATGTTTATTGTTAGAATTTGAAGAATTGTTATTTGAATTATTTTGTGACATTTCAATAGTTTCTAATAAATCTGAACGATTTCGCAAAAAACCCAGAAGTATGTCAAATTTAATTGAGTTTTCTTTATTTAAATCACCTTTAAATTCTTCCCATTCGCGAAAAGTTTTAGAATCCAACTTATTTGTAACTATATGGATTAAGAGCGTGTCCCAATGATCTGTTGGTTCTCCTAATGATTCTAATGAACGCAAGTTCTTGTTTACAGTATCAATTATACGTTTTAAAGTAACAGATGACTCCTTCCTAATTGTCTCGAGACTAAATAATGCCGTTACATGATTTTGTATTAAAAGCCGCTTATTGTCGAACCGTTCACACAATATTTTCCATGCGACAGAGTAGTTACTGGCAGAAAACTCTATAGATTGAATCACCACAGCAGCTGAACCCTCGAGAGAAGCCCTAAGGTAATGGAATTTGTTGACGTCATCTATTTCATCATTAGAATGTATCAAACTAGAGAACGTGTCGTGGAACTCCAACCATTTTTCATAGGAACCACAGAACTTTGGCAGTTGTATGGTAGGTAATTTAACAAGCCTACGATTACGCGTTCCTGATGAGCAGTTATCTAACTGATCATCCTTAGTTGGTTTTAAATTACGTGTAAGTAACTCTTGAGCCTTTGAAAAGATCTTGTAATATAACGATTCAAACTCGTTTCGCTCTGGTATTTGACTGTTGACGTCATCAACTAAACACTCCAATCTTAATTGAACCTCGTCAAACTGTACAAATAAATTTTCTATCTTACCCAAACGTAGTTGCAATTCGCACACCTGTGATGGATTCAACAAATCTTCCAAATCATTGACATAATTAGAGAACGCTGTCAAACGTCCCTTATAACTTGCCCTTCTTTTAATTAACTCCTTGTCAGTCATTTTGAGACACCGGTATTATACTGAAATACAAAAGTAACAATTAAATAACGTACTAAATGCCTCACAATAACAATGTCTTGCAGCTGAAATACAACAAGTTAAAGTACGATAATTATAATAGTAATCTACCTAACACATTGTTTTATACCACCTTACACTAATAAAAACTTAACTAAAAAACTACAATAATGCCTAATGATATATTGATATAAGTAAGTAATTACTTGATTTACAATACTCTTAGTAGTTTCTGTTTAGTTTAAACAGTATAATCAGTTAACTGCAAATAAATAAATTATCTGGTTATAACAATCTTAGTAAAATAAAGTAGGTAGTACTAACCTTAACAATTTTCGGAAACTTACGCGAAATATTACCTTCAAACAAACCTTAATAAGAGTACTGGGTATTAATAATAATATTGTCCACTGAACACTGTATATAATTCACATCCAGCTATCCAATATTTCCAAATATACCAAGATTTCCAAGTCGATATTCACGTTGACCTTTGGACTTCGTGTACTCGGTAGCTTCAATAATCTTCAATATTATAATTCCAGTATGAATCCGTATTTTTCTAATTTCCACTGATTATTATTGAATCTTCATTAATATCCGCTCGTTAGGACCATGTTGGGGACTTATATCCAGAATTATTTAAATAAAAAGCTTCCGATGGTTTAAGAGTTGTATTCCGTGCACAGACAAGGTGAAGATGATAAAATTAACAAAAAGTTGCACAAAGTGGCAGGTACTTATAAAATAAATCTTAATAGCTACGCTTTCAAGCAGTGAAACGTATCTGTGCGTTATTGCTCAAGAAACTTGAATAGGCGTTTAGGTAAAAACGTAAGTATTCTAAACACTATCCTATACTATTAAATGTCATGGTCTATTTTCACACGAGCTGAGCTCGGTCAAAGGTACTTTGCATTAAACATATCTAAAACCCCATTATTACATTATTTAAAACAAAGAAGATCAAATGTTACTACTCGAACAAGGCTATGTTAAGTTATGAACAATTATTTCCTCATTTCTGTGCTTCGTTTTAATAAGTAACATATCTAATTACATGATTTTGTTCCGAGCTTTAATTACACTAGTACTTAGGTACCCTTCATATATCGTGTGATATAATTACTTTGAGCCAGGTGTGCCTTCGGTTAGAAATTGGTCCTAATAATTATCTATACTTAACATGGCATTGACTCAGTAAAGATAATTAATCCGCTTGATTGTCTTGATCTGAACCTAACCAATGAATGACTTTAATCATATTTCTTTAGTATTTTGTTTATATGTCCGTCGGTTTTTGACCATCTTTCGTAATTTTTTGGAACGGATTTTCGATTGGACTTTTTTTAAACGTTGTCGTATGATAGGAGTTTTTTTACATCGTTGGAGTGTTTTGTAGTCATTTCATTGTTGTTCAGCATTAGTTTATAATTTTTGTAGCATACCCTTTACAATTCAACGCATTATTTTTCAATAGTTTATAATCTATCCATCGCAAACCGACAAATTGTGAACTGGTTTCAAACTTACATGCAACGAAAGTACCTTGCGCTAATACTAACCAACCAACTAAACAAAACAGTAACTGCGACCAACTTGGAAGAAGCGGTTGGTCACAGTTCTAACCTAAGCCAAATCATTTGGTCGGGGCCCTTTTTTTTTTTGCTTTTTTGCCTGGGAAATCATCAAATGACTCCTCCCGCTCCGGGTGGAGCGGGAGGAGGAACCCCGGCAGGCAATTGTCTCATAGGACCCCTTCACTTGCTGACATCTCTTTGAAGCGCGCGTGGAACACAACGCGCCGTCGACCCGGGCTTGGTCCTTACCGGACGGCGAGCTACCCATTGCTCACCGGGAATCGGCAATAGATTTCCGACGCCCAGGGCGTCTCCTCCTGCGGCGGCTAGGGGCGTGAGGGCGCGAAATTTGCCTCTCCCACACGCGCTCCGCCTCCTCCTTCGCGAGCATTACTGCTTTGCAGAAGGAGGTGACGGCCTCCCATGCCCTCTCGCTCCGTACCATGGCCTGGACCAGGGCTGGACGCGAGAGATTCCCGCCACCGATCGCCTCCACGAGAACATGGCGGTGCTCTGCCCATGCCGGGCATACCTCCACCGTATGCTCCACCGTGTCCTCCGGGCGATCCACGCAGGGTTGGTCGGGGCCCTGGCTTCGTTACTACGACCAATTCGGCTACCACCAAGATCTACCAATCAGGGACGATCCACAATTTTACGGGTGATAAAATCAGACAGATTATATGAACTCTGTCGATTTGACATTGATAGAACGAAAATGAATGCGTTTTATTATAACAATTCACAATTTTTCGAAAGTATATAATCTCGCTAGATAGATTATAAACTAACGATGCTCACAATCTTACCGTGACAAACATTTATGATATGAAGTTATCTGGAGAAGAACCGGAGTTACCGAAATAGCCTGCATAGTACGCAAGCTGAAGTGGGCTGACCATATTTGTCGAAGGACCGATGGCCGGTCGGGCAGACGTGTCATAGAGCGGAAACCACGGCAAGCGTAGTTTGGGATGCCCCCCAGCTAGATGAACCGACAACCTTAAAAAGTTGGCTGGACAGACTGGATCCGGAAGGCAGAATACAGGGTATTGTGGCGCAGCCTGCGAGAGGTCTCTCTCAGACTGGTCCAGCAGTGGACTTCGATATGCCGAGTCATATGAAAATATTTACTATAAACTAAAACTCTTAACCGACATCAACATCACCCACAGCCTGACTTTACCCATTTGCCCCATTTTTCTTGTCCCAATCCCCACGCTCCTGTGTGCCAGCCTCGACAAAGTCTGGAGAATTGTTGAAAATGGCAAACTGCTCGCAAAACAGAGATGAACGATTGAACGTTACACTCCGGCCGATGACAGAATACGTTTCTGCCACCTGTCAGCCGAGTACAAAATAATACGTGTTTTACGAATGTAAACTTTATTCGCCCAACTGTGTGTAACTGTCAGAAAGCGTAAAATATTTGTTTCCTTACCGAAAATTTCTAAAGTCAAGCCGTGTTTGCGCAAAATATTAATCAGTTCTACCAGGAGTTAGTTACGGACTTTGTTCAACAGTCTTAGACCATATGTTTAAGACCTAGTGTTGTCAAGAAACTTTAGGTCTTAACTTAGGTTCAAACTCGAGTACCTATCAGTGTTAGCTAACCAAGTATAGCAATTAAGTATAGCGTTCGCGTAAACCACGTATTTATGTACTAAGTTTGGTCTAGTTATGTTCAATGCTATCCGGAAGAGAAATAACCTGACTTACGGTGAAGGAAAACATGGTGTAGAATTAATTACATTCTGTATTTACAGATGAGATAAGATAAAATATATTTATTTGCTCTTACATGTGTACACATTTAAGAATAAAAACGCGTATGCAGGATAACATTTAAAAAAATACAGGTTCAGACATGTTTGCCGCAAATATTAATAGTAATGATTGTTAATAATTTAGATAGCAGTTTTTTGTTCTTATAAAAATAGTTTTAACAATTAATAGTATGCTGAAGATTAACATTTCGGTGAAATAATAATATTTTTTATTATAATAACAGGCTGAATTTTTAGTCACCGTCCACATTTTATCTAGGCATTAGGTACCTATGGTTCACTAACTCCATTTTTTTTTTTTTAAATCGATAAAATTTTCATATTAAATCATTTTCTCGAAAGAATTATCCGCTCTGCGTGGTATATAATAACTTTGTGATGTGATATCTCAATATTTTTGCATTGAGTGATACTAAAAGAAAAAACACGTATTCAATGATTTTCACCAAAGATTAATATATCAAAATTTGGACGGGGACTAAAAATTCAGGCTGTATATTATTTTTTAGTGATTTAATTCACAACTGTATTTATAATTACTGTAATTATAATTTTAATATACGGACTTTTTAAAAATACTTTAAATATAAACAATACATAGCTTTAAACCTTCACCGTATTTTTCTTAGTATTGTAAAAAGATTATACCTATATTTGGAAGAAGACACAGAAGCTCTTATCCCAGCAATTGGAAACAGAACAAGTAAAATATAACAATTCTATTATGAATCATAAACAAAATAATAAGGGCCTATAATATGCCGATATTATAATCAATGACAGCTGCCTTCATTACGCCATTTATTTTCTATAGCAACATATTGCGAACCAACTTTAATTAATATCAGTAGGCCACCATTCATTCTAATTATAATAAATTCAAGTATCTTATGCTTGAAGCCATCTCACTGGTACAGTTAATTTAAATATTATATCTTATATACTAGCATCATTATTATGTACCAACATACATACCTACATATAGACAGATACAGCAATGGCATCGTGTCTATAATTAAATTCCAAGGATAATATATCAACTGTATTGTTGTGATAAGATTTGCATTAGTAATTGAACAAGGAGCTTCTATATATAGCTTTATTTATATGGAGACTAGATGGCATCGGCATTGCAAAGACCGATGTTAATCAGAAATACAAAAAAGTTATGCCCCATAGCTTTTGTCTAAATGTTTCGTTGTCTTAATCTTAGTAACTCTCCCTAAAAAAGTTTTTTTTTTTTTTTGATTTTCCAACTATGAATCTCAACCCATATTTTATGACATACAATGCGTGGATAATACATAGGTCGGAATTTTATTATGTTTTTTTCAACATAATTTTAGAGCCACTTAAAAACCGGCCTAGTGCGAGTCGTACTCGCACACGAAGGGTTCCGTACCACCGTACATTATTTAAAAAATAAATGAAAATATTAAACGAAGAATATTTTAATTTTTCATCTATAATTTAAAAAATCGCAAAAATAGATTTATATTTCATAATGATACAAAGTGAATGAATTACAAAGTTATTTTTGCATTTGCAGTAAATCACCCTTATTTCAATAAAAAACCTTATGAATTGGCGTTGTTAGTATTTGTTGATTATATACAGTTCATAATATAAACAAGTTTCAAATTCCTGACATGTTTAGTTGTTGAGATAGAGGTACAAAAATGGTCTAAAATTATTTAAAAGTGTGTCGATATCCAGTCATAGCCAATAGTGATAACACACTGTCTTATTTTCTTCCTTTTATATTTGTTTGTATATTGGCACCTTGCAGCTATTTCCTAATAGCTAATTAGTAATTATTTAATCGTGCTTTTGTTTGCTATGCTGTTTTTTGTGTGCACTAAATAAACAATTTATCTATCTATCTATCTAAAATTGACAAATTTTACGGCCCCTGTAACATCATCTTTGAAGATAAAAAAATAAAAAAAATATTCTCTACTCGATTAGTTCTAGACAATGACACCCCACATGGCCAGGCTTTGGATTTTATTTCTTCATAATTTAAAGTTTTTTTTTTGGATTTTTATTTCAATAAAAATGCATAATCTATGGATTTTTCAACTGTCTACCTATTACGGTTCATGAAATATAGCTTGCTGACAAGGATGCTTAGTAATCGGGTTCCGCTTGTTACCCTTCGAGTACGGAACCGTAATAAAAAGTAAAATAGTATTAGTAACAGAATTACTATTTTAAATACACATTGTTTGTTCTATTTTAGAAACTTGACGTGGGCACTTTTATATGTCGTGGAAACAAGCTGTTGGTCGTTATAAACAGGAGGTTTAATTTACTAACATAAAAATAAATCTTCCCTTCTCCAACAGTTAGTGATCTCCATTAAAAAACTCACTCAGGCATCTATTAGAAACAAATTATATTTCGTATATATCCTTTTGAGTATGTAGACAAAATAACAATTTGTTAACTTGAAGCGTAAACGATCCTTCTTCAAATTGAGTTAATATAATATGATCCCAAACCTATTGTCGGAACCTCGCATATCAAATTACATTTCGCTTATTAGATTAATTAACAGAACATTTGTAACACAATAATTAATTTATCGTATGGAGAGTTAATAATAAAAGTGGCGGTAGCGCAATGGTTGAGACGTTAGAATGGGAGGAGAGGTCATGAGTTCAAGCGCTATCCGTTGAAATATTCTTGACGTTTCTTCATATTTATCTTTATATTACAATGAGGTTGCTCAGAAATAAGGAAGATTTCTTAGGCTCATAATTTTAGGTATAGTCATTAAATAGACATAAACTACAAAAATACGAGTTTAACAAATAATTTTGTTGGTAAACACCACAGTCAATTCGAATTCAAAACCACTATTTTAAATACCATATATTGGTCTTTTGCGTCAACAACGAAATTAGCAAATTATAGAATAAAAATTCTCAATTTACCAATAATAAAAGTTGAAACTATAAAAACGTTTTTGAAACAACTCTATTAATTCGGGCGGATGCATAAAACACATCGCTTGGCAATTTAATTTGTTTCGTAATGGTTTTTTTTCCCTCTAATTATATTTTTGGGAGTGTATAGTAAAATTAATGGTATCGGTTATTGTGTGGGCAACCGAATGGATGTGAATCCCGACTGAATTATTTTATCTTTCCCATTTTTGTTCGAGTGCAAAGTGGGATTGGTCTTGGGTGTTTTATGCTGAATTTAAAAACTGAAAATACTTTTGAAATTTCTAAAATTTTACAGGATTTTTACAGATCTTAAGTGTTAATTATGAAGAACTAAGATTAGAAAGAAAAAGGTTTAAGTTTTTATTCCCATTCTAAGAACCCAGCTTCATTATTAACGCCAAAAAGATATCACTTCTCGCATTTCAAGACGAACTTTATCCATCCGTATCGTATCCTTTAAAAATCAGATTAAAAACTTTTCAACAAAAGAAGAAATCCAAAAAATAAAAAATAAATATTCAGCTCCACTCGAATAACGACTTAAAACACAAACGGTCCTCATCTTAAAATATATATTTTTTTCTTTTAGTGGAAATTCTACGGAACTCTTATTGAATGAAAATCCTCGTGAAGAATTCTCAGATGTTTTTTCTGGGATCATGGCGGTTTAGCTCCGTATTGTTAGCGAGAATCTTAAGTCTGGTGCTGTGAGTACAGAATTAATGTAGAGGCCTTCGAAATAATGGGTGTTGAGTAATTTGAGTACTGAGATAAAATGGTGAAATTTCCGTGTTTTTAACCGACTTCAAAAGAAAAGGTTCAAAAAAGGAGAAGGAGAAACTCAATTTGCTTGATTTTTTAAAATGTTTCTTTCTTCCAGAGCTCCGCGATTTATTTATAAACCGATTTGAAAAATTCTTTTTTTAGTTGAAAGGATATACTTTCGGATTGGTTCCATATACATTTAGTCAAGTTCTGATGGGTGTGGGAGTGGTTTTTGAGTTAGTTTCAATAATACGTAATTTTTTCTACTTAGTATGTTGATGATGTTGTAATAACTTCCTTTCACATTGGAAGTAGTTGTACGAATACATACAAATTTATGAGGCATAGGTAATAAGTAAAAAAAAAAAAGTTGTTAAAAAAAAACACTTTCAATAAAACACTACAAAGTGAAAAATAACTTTAATTTCGGAAGCTGGTGGCAAAAACGAAAATAAAAAACCAAGGACACCGACTTCCGCAACTAAAGTTATTTTTCACTTTGTAGTGTATTTTTACTATTGTGCTTCTAATCTAAATAAATTTTCAAAACATTCCGTCAAAAAATTACATTTATTTTTTTCTGAATTGAGCTTGACCTAACACCGTAGCAAACAAGAAACTTGAATATTTCAGGTCTGTTGATTCACGCCGAGTGCACTCCTTTAGCAAAGCCCTCTCGAGATTAAATCCCGAAACAGAAATCACGAGAAGGCTCACTGTTTTGATTAATGACTCTCTTTTAAACGCCTTTTATACTTTGAAACGCTCCCCACGGCACTGTTTAAAGGTCAGAGTATTTGCTTCTTTGAACCTTTTCTTTGCTCCTTAATTAAGCGCTAGCTTGAAGCGTGAAAGTTTTAATTGAAGGTCATTTTTTTTTTTCTCACAAACGATACGTTTGGTCCTGTTTTGGGACAATTTTGAGATCTGAAGAGAGCTTTAATGAATTTTTACGGGATAAAAATAGAAATAAGATTAGAAGATTCGTTTTTATGTTTTCTGGATTTGGCACTATTAAATACTGGGAAATTATTTCCTACTTGGAATTATTTTCCCACTTGATAATATTTTGACATGCAGTAACAAATAACGGGAAATTATTTCCCACCGTAAAACCCCCCTTTTGGAAAAGGGTCTGGCCTTTTCCAAAAGTTTATCAAAATTTATGAAATCCACAGACAAAACTTACCTAAAAACCAGTCTCAGTTTTTATTTATCTCTTAAAAAGCTTTCCGTTTGATTAAGGGTTAAATAATTTCCATTTTTTTTCTATCTTTGCTTCATGGCAATCTTTATCTATCTAGTTTAATAGCTACACGGTATCGCTGGCTTTTTATCACCCGATAGTTAAGTTTGATCGCCAATCGGGATGAGAATATATGGGAGTACGCGTTCACCAACTAAGCTAACAGCCAATAAAGTAGTCAAAGGAGTGAACTTGGCAGACTAATGGCTGATGGTCATAGCTGGCTGCTAAACGAAGCATATTCATATAGATGCATATGATAAACATAGAAAAAGTTAAATTAAAATAAAATACAAAGAGTCGACTGAATAGATCATAAACTTTCAAAAAAACTTACCTACCTATCAACAAGTCAAATTCCAATCAATCCTACGAAACGCTAGAGAATTTAAATCAAGAAATACTTGAAATAATCGTAATAAATCTGGAACAGACAACAAAGTGAAAATAACTGCTACCTAAATAAGATCTAAATTCAAAGTTGAAATCGATAACAAAGGTAAGAAAGTCCTTGAAGCCCACAATTTCGTTACAATTGAAATATTGGAAGCCAAAACCAACAATCCTTAATCAAAAGACAAAAAATCTATACAGTTAGTTTGTTTACGAAAGTCAACGCGTTTATTGAAAACCCTGTGAGGGAAGACTCAACCGATAATTGCTTTTCCATTCTCCATCAGCTTTTTGTTCATCGCGACATTACCCAGACGTCGAATCAATTCTTGCCGAGGTTAATTTATTTATTAGCATATAGAGAGAATTTTCAAACAGCTCCTGTAAAGAATCGTCTGGTGTTATAGGAAAATTGAGGCTCTTTTTATCATGTTTAATTTGCAGCTTGATTTGTATTTCTTTGCTTTTCGAGAATGGAATGGATTATTGAATCAATCTCAGCGTCCTCCAAAGAACTTAGTTTGAGACAGAGGTCAATTTTCCTAAAGGTGAGTATATACTGAATATTTTGTCGAGCATTTCCAAGTAGTGTAACGTTCCTGCGAATGCTCGACACTGCGTCCGACGCAATGCTCACTCCGCTTCGCCCGCGTTCGTGCCTTTGCTCGATAAAAATTTTTAAGTGTTCGAAGTGCAGTTCGAAAAAATTAAAACGGTGAATGGTCGATGTTCTGTTACAAGTAAATGCTCTGGTCTATACTCACCTTAAGGTTTGAATTTTGTATAAAGCAATGAATAGAGAAAAAGTTAACAGCTTAATTGTCTAAAGAAGAACCTAACGACATATTTTTTTAGACGAGATTTTTGACTAGTCTTGATAACTTTTATCTAAAGAAAAATTAATATACTCTCGTACTCCTGAATCAAGCCACCCTGCATTTTTGTAAAAACATCTGTACATTATTTTATGGTCGTGAATTCAAATTCGGAATAATGATGACCCCAAAATAATGGCAAGTATTTCAGCTTCAAAACTGCATGAAAACTTTTGCTTTGTCTCACCATTATTTTGTTGTTTTAGGCCTTTATACCTTACATGGAAATGGAAGGTTGTTCGGTATAAAAGTCTGGGAATGGTATTATGACAGTTTAACATATTTTTCTATTTCTACAAAAGCCGTCAAATCGCAATATTTATTCCCCATTTTTCTGACTTGAAAAATCAACCCTTAATTGATTATTGGAATACTAAAATTTTATCAACAATTTTGACGACACTTCGATGTAGCTACTGTGTAAAAGCGTTTTAATTCCCTTGTTTTATAGGATGTAAATTGTAAATATGAATCTTTATAATTATGTTTTTTGCGAAATGCTACTTTAATACCGACGTATGCTTTTAACGTTTATTAATTTCATTTCGTTTTTTTTTCCATTCATAAAATTGAAAGTTGTTTATTCCGCCCATAAAAGTTAATCACATCGGCTACATAAAAAAAAAACATTTTACAGGTGTGAGCTTAGATTTTCCGGTTATTAATTATTTTGTATAAAACATCAAAAAATCACGAGATCAAAGATCCGCATTTAAATCCTCCGAGCTCTTCCTCATTTTATATCTGAATGTTGTTGTTTTTTTAATAGGCCTCAGTTTAAAATTAATTTTAGACATAATTGTTTTTGAATGCTTTATGGTCTGTTTAATATTTGAAGCAATTAAAAACCAATCGAAATAAAAACACCCAGTTTCTGAATTTATAATTTAAAGTTGGGAATTTTTCGAACTCTAACAATGAACTCTAAAATTATCACATTTTACTGCCAAAATAGTATGAGAATGTTCTTTTCAAAACTTGACTTTTCCACTTTCGACAAAACACTTTATTTTTTTTGGTTCGTAACATTGAAATTTACATGTAGCGAAAACAAAAGTTTGCCAAAACGTGATTGATCCAGCAAAAGAAAAAACGCATGATTTCATCAAAAGTAGTTTAATCCACTTCGAAATTAATGTTTAAAAAAGTATTTTCTCTAATTCTGAAAAAAAAAGTGGAAAAATCAAGTTTTGAAAAGACCCTCCGTCTTTTCAAAACTTGATTTTTCCACTTTTTTTTCGTATATTTATTATAATCTACAGCTACAAGTGAGAACTTGTAGAATTTTGAGTTGAGAAACTTGAAATTCTCTGTTCACAAAACTTTAGGATCACAATAACTTGATACCCAAGAATCACTAACCCAGTTGTCCGAACGCTGCCATTTCGAAATACGAAAACAATAAGAGACGTAGCACGAATATTGTTTCGCACAAAGATATTCGAAGGAACGTCTGGCCCACCTTCCGTTTCCTGCAGGAAATATCCCTATTGTTACATCTGATCCACGGAAGGGATTTCAGGGCTTACCCTCGCCTTTTTGTGAATGGAATTTATTATGTTATAATTTTTGCGTTTATGGGGGAAATTAAATTTCGGGGAATGCCCCCGTGATGTATGAAAACTGAATCCAATTTCGGTTCACATTTTGAAGGAAATGTCAGACATCATTTTGGGGATTTAGGGAAGGAAGGTTCTTGATAAATTTGGGTTCGATGACGGCCGTAACGGTCGGTTAAGGTTCTATAACCCTAAGTAGTGTACTTATGTAGTGACTGATGTAAAGTTTAGTGCGGTCTGTTATAGTTAAACCTACGATTAATAGTACGGATTACTATATTAGCAAATGATCCTATTACCGTAGTTAATGATTAGGTATCTATCTAATAGCGTTGTAATAGTAGTGTGTATATCTTGTTTTAACCCATAGAAAATGAAGAAGAATAAACTAGAAATACCTACAATAATAATAATCAGTAAAGCTATACTAAGAAAAAAAAATGTTAAAAGCCCGAATCTCAAGTGACCGTCTTAACAAAAATATAACCAGTAATGAATGAACACAGTAAAAAATACAAAAAACGCAAACTTAAAGAAAATCCTTTTTCATAATACCACGACACCGTAGAAACTTTCTAACAAAGTTAAAAGTGCGAAGAGCCCAACTGAAACCTATTTCTTTCCAATGCCTATTACTAAACAAATATTTGTTCGGAAACAAGAGCAAGCCCGCGAACACGGAACTAAGTTTTTTATCCAACAGACAGGAGCAGAGTACGTATGCAGAGGAACGCCAAAGTTCTGCACTACGTATAAAGTAAATTTAAAGTTTGGATGCGTCTAGTACACAGTGTATTGGCGCGAAGTGAGGAAAAATACGTTGTGTGTATCTCGAGATGTATCGGCAGAAGTTTTGCGGATGTTTTAGATATCTTAAGAATTTCTTTCTCTTGTGAGTTTTAATGTTAGAGATACTTTTCCTATTGCTGCAGCTGAAAAATGCAAGATATTTTTCATCTATAAAATCCTAGCTTATATGAGTTTGTTTGTTTGGCTTTTACGCTAAAAAGGCTGAACGGATTTGTATAAAATTGGGCACATGGCTAGACCATACCCTGACTTAGGATACTTTTTATCCTGATAGTACGTTCCTCTGGGATAATTTCCGACCTCCACGAGAGCGAGGTCGCGGGCTAAAGCTAATATTATAATAAATACATAAGTTTATCAGCATAGAGGAAAATTATAAGAAAAAAACACTACACTAATAAATATCAGTATTAAAAAAAAAACAGTAAAAATTAATAGTAATTTGTTTTCACCACATACCTTATAGTTTCATCTCACAGCATAAACAGTAAAAGTAAATATAGCAAGTATTTACCACCTGGGAACTACACAGCTGCAGGAACCACAGATAATAATAAATGTTGCAAATCCAGAACCACTTGATACAATTTCCCACATTTCTCTTGCAATTCCACAGTCACAATAAAATATGTAAATTAAGCATTTTTTTTTACTCCCAAGCACAGTTCTTTGGACGAGGAAAATCTTTTGATTCTGGTTAACAAGAGAATGGAGCACTGAATCTCGTTATCTTCATGTCCAATCAATTATGGGCGGTAGCAGAAAAAGTTAATTGCGTATTTATTGCTGTATTATTCATAGCTGAAGGCTCTGTTCATTTTATGTTAAGAATAATTCTATTGACCGTTTCTTTACTGGTTACTGAACTTATTACCAAAAGGTATCTTACCTACCCAGATTTTATATGAAGGCAGTAAATTATAAGCCTGCTAAGATCGAGTAAAATAATGTGGCAACAAGATGCTAAATCATAGGATACATGGCTAACGGCCTGGCATAAAATATATCTGGTGTAACTAAAAATGTGCGTGAAAAGAGAGACTTTTTTCTTTCATTCGCAAAAAGCACACGAACAAAACATAGGCAAAGCTCCAAAAAAAAATTGAACAAACACAAAATTGAGCGTTCTATACAAAAGCTCAATTTTTCGAGCACTATATTCTAGTCGGATCGAACAAGGAGAAGTGAGATAAGTTTAAAATTCTATAAAAATCTTTTGTACGAGTGCGCACAAATCCGGATTCTACGTTCCGGATTGTAGGAGTGAATGGAAATCGAGTCGAAAACAACGCGCGTTCGGGCAGAAAGGATTTTTCTGATTCGTATAGAAACTTTGTACGTTAGTTGGGGTACAGGTGTACACCGGCGATTAGTCGGAGATATATTTTTGATAACTTTTGAAGCCAAAATAATAAGGCAGTAACCTTACAACAAAACAAAAATTATCTTCTTTTCTCTTAGGTATTGTAAAATATGTGTAGGATAGAAAGATGAGTAGCCAGTTTCATAAAATAAATACAACGTTTTAACTTTTTCATCAAAAACACCGTTTTTATTATTGGTGTCGATCTAATAACAAATTTTAATTTTCATATTTTGTGCGATAAATTCAAGCATTAAGATTGCATTCGGAAATCCAGTCGCAGCATAAAATCGCCCGTTCACATCAACACCAGAACCGAACACCAGCCGTTCGTAATGCGAAAATGTTGATTTGATTCGATTCTAACGAAACAAAATGAAGTTTGGAAGCTCTTTCTTCCCGTGAAGTAATTGGATTAATCACTCGCACTCGATAATCCTATTGGGGTTGAGTTTTCCTTTTATTTAACTCGGAGTTGTAAATTGGATCTTTTACGTGAGTGACGTATATGTCTTATCTCGTTGTCGTTGTCTTTTTTTTTGGGTTGGAATTTCCTGCTTTGTTTTTATTTTAGCATCAATAAAAAGTTTTTTTTTTTAAGATATCTCTAAAATTATCAGTTGTCAACTCTTCAGTCAGATCTGAAAGTAATTACTTTTTGCCCGAGTCTTTCCTTGAAAACCTGGCAGGAAATAATCTAAAATAAAAAAATGCCAATAAAATTCTACTACCTAATTCAAAACGACCATTTCATCCTGACCTCTTTCCCGAACGTGTTACAGAAGTAGCAAGAGACCAAGTTGTATCAAAAAGTTTGGTATAAAAGGTAACTAAATTGTTTCTTAAATTCTTTGTTGTAAAAGCTTCTAGGACGGCTAGCCTACTCTTCTCTCGCCGCCTTCTTCGAAAACGTTTTCTGCATTCGGCAACTTACTGCAGTGAAATTGTACCTGTTTGATACTTTTCTGTATTAGAGTACATTACATTTACGGCAAGTAAGGGGTTAGTTGCAGAATAATGTTATTATTTTATTTGCATATATTGCACTTTAGAAGCTTATGCAGCTAAAGCACTAGGAAGTGGTGAAGGGTTAAGGGGACTGTCTTATGTAATTTTGAGTGTGCTGATTCTCAGCCTACTTTAAATAAATGACTTGAATTTTGAAATTTATGTTCAGGGATAAAATTCGTGTAGCTGGTACATGATCAAACATAAGTGATATCTACCTGCCAATCATTTCTTTTTAGAAAATAGTTTTCGATGAAGAGGATTTCTCCTATACTAGAGCATTTGAATCAATAGAAGTAGAAAATAAAGAAATTATGATCATCCTTTCAACCTAAATTGAACCAGAATAATTTTGTTTAATTGAAAAATCTTTGAACGAATGGAACTCAAAAAACAATGTTCCTTTCAAAGGCCAACAAGTTGTTAATACTGAACTTTCTAAATACTAATACTAAGAGACAAACAAACCTGGGAGCATAGTTCGACACATTCTCTTAAACTAACTGAATGGAAGTCGGGGACAACAATGGGAACAAGTTGTGCTAACTTTAATTTTGTCCTTCTTCGGTACATTTTTACTTGTTTCGCAAAGCTTTTTTCGCCTAAAGAAATGTTTTTATGTTTGTTTTGAAAGTTCTACTTTTTTTTGGCTTTATGAGCAGAACTGCTGTATTGTCATAAATTTTGAATGCGACTTGAATAATGTTGTGGCAGTAAAGTGGAATAAGTATATTGTAAGTTATTCTTAGACATCTGATTGTAGATTGCTCTATAAAATTTGGGATCACACAAATTTTATAGATCGTTTAGTTTCAGCTAAACAACAACTCAACTCAACTTATTTCAACTCTCAAGGGAGATTAACTTTTAGACAAAAATATGAAACTGCATCAACATCAAACGGTTATCGGAAACTGATTTTTCTTGGTAATAAGAAACAAATGGAAAAAGCAATAAACTGCTGTCTCTTGGCATAATATTTTTCTTTTTTCTTAGGTACCTAACATTACTTGGTACATCATCGTAGGTACATATTTGTACTCCTGCGATTGACCCCAACTGACCTAATTATGCTTGCACAGGGTATGGGCTCACCACAACAATTCAACGGATTTCAATTAAACGTCTCGGCGATCACATCGGCAGTCAACGTCTTAGATGCCATAGGACTAATGGCTTACGAAATACCAACTTCTTGGTATAAAAATCAATTACCTAGAAGATAAAAATATGGAATAGTGGGATGTGAAAGAGACCTTGATGCTCTTTTTTTCTAAGTTAGGCCTATTTTTGGAATTCTACGAGTACATGCAAATAGTCATTACAAAATAAATGGCTTTAGAGAAAGCATTTCAAAGGGGTTTAGTAAAAAGTAATAACCTTCAAAATCAAGACCTTCGTCAAATATTCTAAGCAATTTCACGATGTATTTTTGGGATCAAATACGGTCTTCCATTTTTCTATTCCGTACAGCCAAGATCTTGATGTTCGAAATCTTTTAAAACGATTTGGAGCCATGTGTAACTTATTGCCAGATGGAGATATTGTGACAGCTAGCTACCTCGTCGTCTGTAAGCGTAGTAGCAATCCATTTACTTCCCGATTCTTACAACCTGGGCGGAAAATGAACAGCCGATAGAATCTAACGCTTTCTTTCATTTTTATTTTGTTGAAAACCGTGTTTTGAAAGATTTCATCTATTTAGACGATGTTTTAAGCGCAATTTCTGTGTGTAATATAAATATACTACGTGGTCACTTAAAACGCTTTTCACTTCAGGTCTAATATTAAAATCTTCTTTTACGAAAATCAAGTTTATGTAACAAGACGACAAAATAACACAAAGATGATTATGAACGAAAAAATGCATGTAAGACAAATAATTACAATAATAGCACTAATTTGTTTACTAACACCAAAACCTCCCAGTTCTATGTCAACAAAACCTTGTCTTATTAGTGTCTCTCCTAATCAACAACAGATACAGACACAATAAACTTCTACCTCATTCCCTGCCAATACAAATATGAAGTTCCCACAATTCCCTGCGCGCACATTCACACGCTTATTTTACTTCCAATCAGTAGCGTGTACGTAGTAAGCACGATTTCACAACTTTACTTCTCAATATATAACACAAGTTACGGCGCTAGCTAGTTTTGCTCTAGGGCCGGAAAATGAGCGAGGTGGGGGACTAATAGAGTGAACGAAATCCAATTGTAATTCATGAATGCTATCACAGGAATGAAATCAGAGATGTGCTTCGTGTTATTAGCCGGTTGAAAGGTTCTTTTCGTGCTTTTATTAGCAGGATGAGATTTTTTACGGGGAGTTTCGGTAATGTAGTTTTCGGAGTATGATGAAGAGATTTTTTTTGACGAATCCATTATCTGCTATGCCAATGTACAGGATGGCTCACCGTGTACTAAACACTGTACGATGGCAAAATAATTCTATGTGGACAAAATTAACTTTGTATCCAGCAATTTTCTTTTCGAACAATTTACCTTTATTTCGTACAATACAAAACGCAATATAGACCAGCCAACTCTCTAGACTCCAATCACAACGAACCCTAATCGCTACTTTCCTAGCCACGTCTTTCCCTATTTTATTTAATACAATGTGGAAATGTGATTTGTTCGTTTTCACATACTGTTTCGGGGCGTGACATAGTCACTCCTGGGAGGGCTTACTTCTATATCTAGCAAACTCTGTGCTACAGCCTACATGTATCTATTGCTAGGCTGGTTACACGCCTGAGAAATTTGAGGAGACTTATGTATGCTATGTATTTAGTTCACCGCTAAAGGATTCTGACTGAAGCGAATGATTGAGCAATCGGGGCAACGCTTTAATTCTCGATTTGATTTAGGCTGTAGGCACGTTCTAGTAGATGGAGGTATTAGAAAGTTTAGATCAATACTTGGTTATGGCGTCAGCTGCTGAATATTGAATTTTTATGTGATTGGACTAGATTTATCGAGGTTATAAAGGATAACATAAAAATTTCATATCGTCTAAGCAATTTGAAGCATATTAAGAGATTGAAATGAATATTTTTAACGGTAGTAGGTATGAGGTATTAGATTATAAACACGTCGCAAAAAAGGTGAGAGCTTGACATAACCCTTCAGGTTATGTCAAACTCTTACCTTTTTTAGACAAACGAACACAAAGAAATCAAAAGTGAAAAAATTCTGTTTGATGCTAATGTAAGTCGCCTATAAGACTGCCCGAGGTCACATAGCTTGACATTATCAATATTATGTTGTTTGTACGTTTATATTCCTTTCATTTTCGTATCACCGTTTTTAGAGCCATTCTACTTATTCGCACTCAGTTGACATTCAGAGCATTTTCGCAGTGATGAAAAATGTTCAAGTTTATTTGCCAATAAAAATAAAAACATGTACTTACAGCAAGCGCTATACGAGATCAAGTATATTATATTCGGTACGTGTGAGAAAACATTATTATATTTATGTTTGTTGTATTCGATGTTTTGAAACTACGTGACGCTATTATTTTGGTGACTGTACCTACGTACCTATACCTTTCTGTATAAAATGGTAATAGGGTCTCTGTTTATTGTAAGGGATATACGAAAACAGTCTTCTGTGTACATACTTAGGTTAGACGAAAACACCCGTGGGTTTGATAGCAAACGAAGGGATTAATATCGTAGCGTAGTAATATGAGCGGACCCTTGCTAAGCACGTTTTATTATCGCTAGTCTGAAGAAAAAGCGTAATGTGGATATATTTTTAGATGAAATAGATATTATTATTTTTTTTGCACTGAATGTGAATGTGAAAGAAACGATTTGGTCTTTAAAAATCTAGATAAATAAGTTTAATACAAGGGTAACACTGAAAGTTTTTAGAAAAATTAATTTAAATTTAGAATTCTTTGGAAACCTGATGATGAATATAATAATATCATCAATAATTCATTTGTCATTTATTGCCATAAATTGGCGGCAATTTGAAAAGTGCGTGTTGCGTGTCTAAAATAATTTAACGCGAGAAAATTTGGTATGAGTCAGGTGCAAAAAATCTTCATGAGCATTTAAGCGTAAGGAAGCTATGTACTAGATGAACACCCCATAATTTGACCAAAGACCAAAAAACCGTCGCTTATTATATATTGGTGCCACAAAATGCTAGAAAAGAACAACGTAAGTGAACATATCTGCACACTGGATTACTTTTGAGGATTTGCCAACAAAAGTAAAGACAGGAAGAATGTGAAGGATAATAGATGATTCCTTCATTCTTTGAATGGACGGGTCGTTTTGCCACACTAGTGCTAGAAGACAAAACGACAGTTACAGCAGACTGGTATATTAACAATTGTTTGCCATTGTCTTAAAAAAAGTTAGACAGCAGCGTTTGAAGCAGGATTCTACTTCACCACGACAACGCTTCAGTACATTCCGCCAGACGGACAGGAAAATATTTGATTACGGCGGGTGTTAAGATAATGAGTCATCCACCATACATTCCCGATCTCGTGCCTTGCGACTTTTATTTATTCCCAAAAATCAACGATAAACTTCGAGGTATTCGTTTTACGAACCCCGAAGACGCAGTGCAGTGTCTGTGTTCGAAATGACCATGGAAGAGATTCCTAAAGAAGAGTGCTGTGTCTGCGTTCGAAATGGCCGTTGAAGAGATCCCTAAAGAAGAGTGCTGGTCTGCGTTCAAAATGGCCGTTGAAGAGATATCAAGAGATGAGTGCAGTGTCTGCGTTCAAAATGACCGTGGAAGAGATCCTTAAAGAAGAGTGCAGTGTCTGCGTTCAAAATGGCCGTGGAAGAGGTGCCTAAGGAAGAGTGCTGTGTCTGTGTTCAAAATGGCCGTGGAAGAGATCCCTAAAGTTGAGTGCAGTGTCTGTGTTCAAAATGGCCGTGGAAGAGATCCCTAAAGATGAGTGCAGTGTCTGCGTTCAAAATGGCCATGGAAGAGATCCCTAAAGAAGAGTGCTGTATCTGCGTTCGAAATAGCCATGGAAGAGATCCCTAAAGATGAGTGCAGTGTCTGCATTAAAAAAGGCCATGGAAGAGATCCCTAAAGAAGAGTGTAGTGTTTGCATTCAAAATGGCTGTGGAAGAGGTCCCTAAAGAAGAGTGCAGTGTCTGCGTTCAAAATGGCCGTGGAAGAAATCCCTAAAGAAGATTGCAGTGTCTGCGTTCAAAATGGCCGTAGAAAAGATTCCCTAAATAAGAATGCAGTGACTGCGTTCATAATGGCCGTGGAAGACATCCCTAAAGACGAGTGCAGTGGCTGCGTTGGAAATGGCCGTGGAAGAGATCCCTAAAGAAAAGTGGTCCCACTACTTCTCTCAGTGGTTCCATCGAATGCGACGTTGCTTAGAAAGGCATAGAGAGTATTTCGAAAAACAGTGAAGGTATTAGCAACGTAATGTTTCTTTCAGTTTATTATTTTGTAAGAACTTTCAGTGTGTCACACGTAACAACGATGTACGTTTTCCGCGTTCAGAATTTTAAGACAAAATTATTTTATTCAAGTTTTCAAGTAAACTTCTAACCAACTCAGTGAAGTTGTACAATCTCAGGACTATATGTTTCTGAGCTGTAAAATTGAACTTCATTCTCCAAGAGACTTCCGTTCAAACACAAACAGAATCCGAACGAGAATCTAGTTCCAATAAAATCTATAAGCCGTCTGAATTTAATGGCATGCGATATATGCACTTTATTTCATAAGTTATTTCCGAAGTTGGTCGTGTTTTCAACTGTATGTTTGTATGGTGGGGGCTATGAAAGTAAAATAAGGCAGGAATGATTGGTGCTGTCTGCTCTGTTTCATTTATTTAAGGAAAAGTTTAGCACGTGTGAAAAGTCGCATATTGTAACCGAAAAATGTATCCGCCAGAGTCAAATACTGCAAAAAAAAAAAACATCTCTCCTTTGCTATCCCTGAAGTGGTACACTGAATTTTCACACCCGCATTTCAACGGTTAAGTTTATTGTTCCATGTGAAAGAAAGTGGCGAAATCGCTCGTGGAATGCTATGGGGATATTTGTTCCTAGTCGCAATAGTATTTATTTTTATTTATTTGGAAGCATTAGGGGGATGCAATTAGTTAACCTGCGAAATTCAAATTTTCTTAATTTTTTTTGCAATTTGCAGGTCATTATCAGGTTGTTATGTTGATTAAAATATGATTCGCGACTGTAAAAAATATAGCTTTACAGAATTAGAATCAGCAATAGAACTCCTTAAGTTAGAATTGGCCTCAAATGTCATGATTTCATGAAATAGTCATTCAATAAGGTAATATGATTGATGATTTTTACGATTATAATTCTTTTTCTTTGAGAAGCTCGTGGCTAAGTAGTAACTGCCGCACGGATCGATCCGTCTGGTTAAGCTACGCTTGCCGGGGTTGGTCTGTGGATGGGTGACCATCTTTACATACCGAGACTCCTCCGTGCCTCGGAAAACACGTCAAGCCGTTGGTCCCGGTTGTCATTCGTGGATCTTTGACTTTCGTTACGTCAGAAGCCCGAAAGTCTGATAACCAGTCTTACCAAGGGGTATCGTATTACCCAGTTACTGGGTTGTGGAGGTCAGATAGGCAGTCGCTCCATGTAAAATACTGGTATTCAGCTGCATCCGGTTTGACTGGAAGACGACCCCTATATAGTTGGGAAAAGGCTGGGCAGATTGATTGAATTCTTTAAATACATATTTGGTATGGCCGCGAATCATATTTAGAACAACATACAACCTGATACCTACTGACCTGCAAATTGCAAAAAACTTTCGCGGGCTACAATGACGCTTCCGTCTTAAACTGACTGTTCTATACCCTTATATTTTGTTGTTAATTCCTTATGACATCACTGTTACTTTAAAATATAGGCATACTTATATCTTGGAGCCCTCATGGCCAAAATGCCGATGATGTCAGTGACAATGATAATGCTAGCTACTATTTGAACAATATAATTTGCTACCCATCTAAACAGTGTCTTTTTCTTAATATATTTTAAGTACACATTCATTTTTATATGAACCAGTCAACCTGTTTATCTAGCAAAGGCAAACGTACTTTTATGTGAGTATTTACGAGTTTTCTCTTTCATCTTTCGACACAAGTCATAAAACTTAGGTAAAAATGACGAGTTACTTAGTGTCCACGATCTTTATAGAATATTGAAATATTGAGCAAATGTACTACGATCCGATGGGTATCCAACATAAAGGATATTTTTAAGAATTGTCGTGTCATATTTTATGGCAGCATAAAATTTTCTAAAGCGAGCAATCCTATAAAATGCCACCTATAGAAGTACAATCCCACACAAAACTTTATGTAGTAATAAAAAAAAAACAGCTCCGCATTCGAACTTCAAAAGTAGCTTCTCAATTTACAATTCGAAAGAAACTTAAAAAATTCAGCGTGTGACGAATTCCCCCCTAGAAGTTACATTAAATTACTTACACGCATAAACCAAGAGTGCCATACAAAATAGGTTTTTCTTGGAGATAAGCCGAGGAACCAATTTCCTCGACGAAAAAGGCAAATGTGTTTGGAGTACGTTTAATAGAATGTCGAGACAGACTAAAGAGATGGGACAGGATCGAATTTGTATTTGCCCTACGAATAATAATGTGAGGTGGGATTTTTGGAGTGTCGTATTAAGTGATTTATTTTGAGTACAAAGATTTTAAGGTGGGGGTGGAATTATTTATTGAATTATTGAGGAGATTTTCTTGGAAATACGCTTCAATAGTCACGTGTTATTGAAGACGTGGGTACACACATTTCCACAGGCAGCTCTCAAGTATTTGTATTGACCCAAACTATCCAGGTTTACCCGTTGTTTTCATGAAGATATTCAGATAATTAAACAAAAAACTGGTAACCCTTTTTCTTCAATGCAAGATAAGACAAACTAGGCCAAATACACCACAACCAGTTGAGCAAAGTTGTCAACCAAAAACTTCGATATTTTCATCTTGTTTTCGAAGTCAACATTGCCCAGCTGTGCGAGTTCAAGTTATTTCAAAGTCACCTAATAATGTCATATCAATCTAATAAATTATAAACACACCGCAAAAACAGAAGAAATAATTTAATTAAAATATCCTTCGATTCAGCCGAACTGTACAAAATAAGTCATTACTCTAATAGGGTAATATTTCATTGAAACAACTTAGTGGAATTGCAATCGCTAATTAATTATGACCTTTTTATTTATAAATTATGAAGTACGCTCAACTCTTGGTAACGGAATAGACAGGTAAAAATATTGGTGATGGTAATTATAAACCTTTGAATTCATTCGTTTTTGGGTGACGAAGCTAGGTTATTTTGGAAGGTTAGATTATTTTCTATAAAGGTCTTTGACTGAAATAACAACACTAGATATTTACAGACCATAGATTTGTAAACTATTGTCTATTTTGTTTTGTTAAGTAACTGGTACTTGTTGACAGGCCTACACTGTCCTCATACCTATTAATACTGTAGTACCGGCGACCGAGGTCTACTCTGGTGAAAGTAGAGAATACTCATTTAATAGTATAGGAACGTTCATACTAATGCCTTGTTGCCATGATAGTGGTTTTTACTAATGCCATGCCACCATGATAGTAGGTACTTACTAATTCCATACCGCCATGATAGTAGATACTTAGTAATTCCATGCCGCTATGATAGTAAGTACTTAGGTACTAATTACATGCTTGAGATAGAGCCGTTATCGACCACGTGATTGCGTTCTCGAAAAACATTGTATATATACATACAAATATTGCTCTTTTAATAGTATAGAATTTGAAAACATTCTAAAATTAATTTGTTTAAAGAGTTACCGTGAAGTTCTTTCTTCTCCATAGGTACCGAACTCCATAGGTGCCTAGCTTTTGACGTTCCAAAAGTGCGCATTTAGGTTTATGTGAAATAAAATATTTTGATTTTGTTTTTACAGTCGACAAACATAGAGCAAAAATACAGTCAGTGACAATAGTAATATACGTATAGGTACGTTATGGTAATTACGTAACATAAAAAAAAACACTACAAAGTGAAATATAACTGTAATTTCGGAAATCGGTATCTGAAGTACGCTCGACTCTGGTAAGGGAATATAGAAAGGTAAAAAAAAAGTGTGATTATTTGAATTTTTTCGTTTTTGGGTGACGAAGCTTGAAACTCAGTTTTTTTTTTTCGGTAAAAATAAAAAGTGACACTATCTTTGACCGAATTCAATAGGTAACACCAGATGATCCATTCTGTAAAAATCACACTATGATACTTAGGTGAAGTGAGCTGTCAGTACACCAGCAGTGCTATTCTGTAACCATCTCACCGTGAAAACTTAGGTGAAGTGAGCTCGGAGTCAGCTGTCAGTCCCTAGCAGCAGGTGGAATGTCAGCTCCCTTCACCTAAGTTGTCACCGTGAGATTATTGCAGAATAGACCGGCTGCTGCTAGGGATTGACAATATTGACAACTAGAATAGATCAACAGATATGTACACAGTCCATACACTTTGAGAAAGAACAAAGGTACAATCAGCGGCGCAAAAATAGCGCCAGCAAAAATACGTGTGCGTGAATAACGTAACAAAAAAATATTTAGCACAATTTTGCATGAACACAATATTCTGAATTCATCCAAAGCTCGACACTCACATCAACCCTCTATTACTTGGTCTCCAAGCCCTTACAGTCTCAAGCCGAACCTATTAAGCCATGGAACCCTCCATTGTCTGCCCATTGCCTTATATCACGTCTTGAGCATTACGCCAAAACCACATCTGACACATTAAGAGCGGCTTAGGTCCAAGTCTGTACGGCCTCTTAAACTGATATTATCGCGACGGTACTAGACGGTACGACAGTTACCATTAAATTAATTAAAGACTACTTGGCTGTCATGGTTTTGTTATTTGTTAGTTTAATTTATGTTGGGAGTTGTTTTGTAGTTGTTTCGTGAATATGAGTGTAGGAAACTTAATTCTATTACAACTCATAGAAATTAAGCCCTGCATGTACATAAAAGCGAATCAATTTTCACCCCTACATAGACATAGACATAACCCAAAAAAAAATTTTGATATTCGGAAATCTAAAGAGGTGCCATGAAGAACATCAACAAAAACTGGAAAAAAGCGCTTTATTGCGCGGTATTCTGCCATATAACAATAAAACAGATAACTGAAAATTATCCTTACAATAATCGAGTTGTTGAGGTTTCATTCGACGTGTAAAAGAACCAAGCCATAATATCAGGAAAATATAACGGAGAGAGTTCTCAATTTCGGTGAAACTTCTGTGATTGGCCGATTAAATTATTAAAAACTTCCCTACAGTAGTCAATAAACATAATGCCCGACTTAACTAACACTAACCGCTATCTGAATGTTAAGCAAAAGCACACTGCACTGCTTAATAAAAGGAAACGGTTGGATTTTCAACTCTCGGCGCAGAGCAGAGTGCTAGAAAACCAGCAGTACGCGCATAAGCGGGCTTTAACATAATAAATTCGATTATTACTTTCATATCAATATACCTAATAGATGCTCTTCGACCACCCACTCCCCGCTACTCTATATCCACTCCAACCCTGAACTACTTTTCGACAACCAACCACTCATCATCGGTTTTGGTTCACATTAATAATTCCTATCCATCAGCAAAGGTATAATGGCTCGATAGCCACAGCTCCCATGTGGTCAACTACTACTTTACCTGCTTCGGATAACAAGGGAAGTGAATTTGAGGGACTCGAGGGTCCGAAGTAATGATATTGTGGTGCGGTGTGCGAGGTCTTAACATTGGGTCAAGGTGGATGCGGATACAAAGGATGTTAGTAAGAACCTAAGTAGGTAGGTACATAGTGTAGGTACGTAATAATATGTATATCGTTAAAGACGGACTACCCGTAGTATTGTTTCTCTTCCTAATCTCCTTTAATCTATCCGAAGGTTGTCTTTAAAACCCGCCTATTGTGTCACTCTATGTAAAATTTCTACGTTTTCTTTTATATGCCTAATTCAAATGGTCTACAAGAGATTATATAGTATTCTATTCGAAAGATAACACAGTTGTAATAAGTACCGAGATCTAATTAAGATATATCTTGGCAAGAAAAGACTGACTAAATAATATTTTATTATTTAATAAGCTCTGATTTAATATGTTTGTTTCTTCCCTAGTAACTCGCAGTGTGAACTTAAAACTAATAAAACTAACACGGCAATATCAAACTTGTTGTACTTCAACTTCGTTGTATTTACAAACTTCTCAAATGTGGATCGTAGTGACCCAAAAACAATTCAAACCAAAAAGTAAGACCAACTAAAATCTCTTATAACAATAATAATATCATTATCTTAAACTCCAAACATTAATATCCTTTATACTTTTAATATATTCACTTCCCTAAATAAATTAACAACGTAAATAAGAGTTTTGAAACAGTCATAACTGCCGGAGGGTTTCAGCCGAAGTTTGGGGTATTTAGACACTTTTTTCCAAGTTTGAACGTGTAATTTAGGGGTTAGATGAAACGTGAAATTTAATCATTTTGTTCTGACCCCAAAATGAAGAAGAATTTTATGATCCGAAAGAAAGAAGGTTCGAACGAGATGGAAACACCATTATTGCCGAATGGTTTAATTTAGATGATGGAGTTTGAAGTTTAAATAAAGCAAGTTTATTTGAAGTAAACTTCGATGTGCATTTGCGCGCTTCGGTAATTGTCTTCCAGCTTAGGCAATTTACTAGTTTGTTTTTTATTCTATTCTATAATATCCACATTTCAATCCAAAGCCATATCTGTATTTTATCTATAAGTACTATTGCTTCTATTATAAACTATAATAGAAGCAATAGTACTTATACCAAATCAATACCTATTTTTTTCTTCGATGTTATTGGCAAAAAAGAAAGCTGCCAATAAATAAAAGAAGATAATATCATATTGATCAGGTCAAGACCATCTTTTATAAAAACTGAATATAGGTCCATCCATACAATATTATTCTTCTAGTTCCTTCTAAATCATTCCTGGTTAAGCCTCCACGTTTGCCAAAATCATACAAGTCCAGGTTTATTGAGGTCTGCACTTAGACCCGTATAATTTTACATTTGATAGCCGCTGTTACTCACCCTTGACCGTCGAAGTGTAGACCTCAGAATAGTTTAATACTAGATGATACTCGAATCGCTTGAGATAAAATATTGCTTTGAAATCGTGACATTTTCATTGTATTTGAAACATTTATTTCAAATGAAATGACAATGAAAATGTGAATTGCGTTTGATTTCATACAATTAAGTAAACAATAGCTTTCAGCTTTTATATTTTGTTGACTAATATTTTTATCTGGTCTTTTAATGTAAAAATCTGTGCTGTGACAGATATTTTTATTGACAAATAACATTAGATACCCTCTATCATGACTATGAATTCTCGATGAGAGCGAGTGGGCCGTAATCCACCACACAGTCCCTGTCCGGGTTGGTAGATGTCACATTTCTAGAGCAGTGGTGCCCCAGGCGGTATCGGCCGCTACTTACCAGTTGTAGGTTCGAATCCAAACAGGCGATTTACTTTAAATAAATTATTTTCATCACCACTGCTCTCAAAACGGTAAAGGAAAACATTGTGAGGAAACCGGCATGTCCTAGAACCAAAAATTTGAAGGCATGTTTATTATAATATTTACACAAATGAACAAAAAATATTGACCTGCGAGGTGATTATCAAAATGAGCACAATATCGCGCAAGCGAATTACGAAACAGTCTTGTTTATATCCATTGAAGTTGACGACATAAAACATTCACATCGGGATGAAACAAACCCCATAAAATTATATACAGAAATCTAAACAAATTAACCTTTCTCACTTAAAAGATATGATCCGATCCTTACCCAACTTTTCTCTAAGTGCCCAAAAAAATACTCTTCATCAAATCACTCCGTTTAACTCCCGGACATGACTCCCAGGTATCTCTTAAACTTTTTCACTTAGAACTTTAGTCCAACCGATACTGCTAACTTGAGGGGTTGTTTTAATTAAAAACCTGTTTTAATCAGAATCTAGTGTAGTCTTGGTTCCTAAGTCAACGCAGCGGAAAAGAGCCGAGATAAAAAAAGTAAGAAAACGTTTTTAGTCGTCAGTTGTTAAAGAAAATAATCTTTGTATTATAAATCTTAAGATGGAATGAACGTTGGAGAAAGTTTATTGAAAGTGAAACTGAAAGTAGAAGCAGTATTTACAAAGAATATTAAATTTTCTTTGTAAATACTGTTGATTTGAATAATTGTTCACCTTTTAATAAGAATATTGTGCATGATTATTAGTGATGTATATTCACACGGTTAGAAGACACGTGATTACCTATTGTTTACCCGACTACGGCGAAGAAAAAAGGGTTATGATTTTGGAACGGTATATTCGTGGGTATGTATGTTCAGTTCATTTGTTCCCTTATAACTTTTTAACTACATATCATTATTTGACAAATGAGGTATCGTTGGAAACGTCTCAATCGTCCACCGATTATAAACTATGTGAAGTCACATTACATTGAATACAGCGCCCTGTAGAGGAAATACAGGAAATAACAAAAAAAAATATTGAATGATGCTAACATAGCATCAAATAAAAGGGCTTCATATTTCAAATTATGTATATATATTATCACCCCAAAATAATAAAAATTAAAATAAAGGTATTAAATAGTGGTTTTTATTGTGCCAATGAATTTTAATATTTGAATACGGAGATATTATTGTTGATATTATTATTCGATCTGATAATTTGCTATGTCGATAGATTGTGACAGGTTGACTTAAAACATTAACACGTAAACCCAAGCCATTTTTATATGATGATAGGCAGATTTATAATACCAAAGAAACAAAGCTGTTCTACAATGTTTTTTATATTTTTTTATAGAGCTGAAATATTTTTAGAAAAGAGACAAGGTATTATGCAAAACTTTATAAAACTCTAGTTAAAAATCTAGTAAAGTAATTTAAGAATTTCTTCTATTCAAATGAACTAACATAAATCGCTTGCACTGAAAAATGTTAAAGTGAAAAATACATCGGATTTCCATAAAATTTCTTCTCCAAGACAGCTTAGAAAGCTCTTGGAGTACTAAATATTAATTATCTCGGTGCAAGTCCTCTAAAAAGTTAAATAAAAAAAAGAAATGGTGCTGGGAACGATAAATTACCACTCGGGATCTGGGAATTAATGAAAAATAGACCGTGTTGGCGTTCTGGTGTTAATTTAGAACGTTAACTGGGGAAAACTGTTTAGACTTGAGGCTATTAATGTGAAAAGTGCCTGTTAATGATCTAATCGGGATAACTGATTTGACTTTAATTTGGAATTTTGTTTCTTTTTTTAGATTCGGTAAAGAGTTACTTTGTCCTCCAAGTTTTATGCTCGTCTCATAACGAGAATTATTCTTTTTCAGCTTGTGTTGTGCCACTGCAGGGTAAAAGCCTCCCTGTCTGATTTTCAAACTTCATTATCTTGAGCACAATACGTAATCACCGAACCAACGCCGTATAGAGTCGCCAGTACTAACAAGACTCGTGACCCCAGAAATGCGTTGAGCGCACAACTCCTGTCACGGACCGCCTTCAAAGTAAATGGTGACCTGCTTAGTTTATACGGAAAGAGTTGATACTGCCGTTTATAGCAGCAGCCGCCAAAGCATCTCCGTGCTGTGATCCTGAGCAAATGTGAACCAATCCTGTCTGCGAACGTTGCGTTCGTCCCGCCATCTGCAATCGTCTGCCATGATGTCGCTGGATGTTTTCCACATCAGGATGATCGGTCATTATTATCATCAGCATCATCCACAGATGTAGCATTCATTTACAGCATGCTTAGCAGTCAGCCATTCTGGTTGAAATAATGTAAGTGGAATCATCGATACGACAAAGAAGATTTCTTTGCCTGTGCAAGTCTCCACGCTCTTGCACCAGTTGCGTCCACGTTTGATCGATGACGAGTCCTAGAATCCTTCGTTAACTCCTAAATATGATCATGATTTGTTTCCCAAATTTATATGTTTGAACCATTTTACACTACTACTAACTGCGCCCTGTGGTTTCACCCACATAAGTCTTGATAACGTGAGAATATCGGGATAAAAAGTATTGGATGTTCTAACCCAGGTCATGGACTACTCATGTGCCAAATATCATCTAAATCAGTTAAGCGGTTTAGCATGAGCGTAACAAAGAAACAAAAACCCACTTTCGTATATAATATTATTAAGTTAGAATACTTAAGATTTTATGCTACGCTATGCTTTGTTTCATGATCCTTTGGCAATAATTCTGGAAATAAACGGCATAAAATCCGTTAGGCATCATGGCAGTTGGCAATAAGTGATTATATTTACGTATTCCTTACAACGGATGCCCGGAACGTGACGAAAACTATAATCGGAACTTTATCCAGCTTTACACTTTTTTGCAACATACAGCTTTACTGAGTGACTGAAAACTGAAGCCTAAATGACTAAAGAATTACACAGAAATATCACGCCTGTATTCCCCAAAGGGTTAGAGAAAGATGTACCTACCTATATTATTGTATACCCACATTTCGCCAGTTTTGTTTGAGTCCCATGTAATAAGGGGCCAAACTACTAATTAACAAATTTCGTTCACTTGTGCTTTGAGACCTTGCTTCCTGCCAAATTTCATGATTCCAGGTCAACGGGAAGTAATCTAATGTAATGTAGGTGTTAATTTATTTGCGAGTATCAAAATATTATGTCGTTTTATCAACGCAATAAAATAATACGGCCATTTGTATTTTTTTATTGCGTTGACTTAGAAACTTGTTTTTTTTTAGACCTCCATGGGACCACAGACTTACGTATTTGATATTAATTTCAAGTTGATACGTCCTCGCGATCCTAAAAAATTGACAGATTGACAGACGGACGGATACACGGATAACGAAGTGATCTTAAAAGAGTTCGGTTTTTTTCCTTTAGAGGTACAGAACCCTAAAAAGGACAACATATAGTAGATAACTAATCATTGCAACCACATTGGTTCACAATTTTGCAAACAGGTGCAAAATAAAACACCTCGAATAGCCAGGTCAAACAGTCGCACCTGTCAACGTAAATAAAAAATAAACGATTGCATTTAACAGGCAGTGTTAATCAATTAATTGGTTAGTTAATTGAATTTATATTCAGTCGCTCCAACATCAATCTAAATTGAAGTCATTCGAGCAGTGAAAACAATTTTATTTTTAGCAGAATTCAAATAGAGAACGAACTAACTGGTGTGTATATTAAATTAAACTTATTTATTTATAGAATTTTAACCGGTTAATGGTTAACTTTGGTTAACCAATTAGAAATGAAACAATAGGCTCCTTGACTAAAGGGCAGAGTTCTTCGATTATTTTCTAAGAGTATTGTAACAAACAGCTTAGGTGATACCAAGTAATTAATAGACTACTACAATAGAAAATAATTAAATCGAATTTTTGGAATATACCTACGCTTGTATAAAGTAAGTAATGTTTTATTTTATACTAAGCTGAAAACATTACGTGTGCCCTATCTTTTATATAAAATAGATGAAAAATTCGCGTAATTACACACCTAAAACAAGGCAAAATTACAATGAACAGTCGACAATAAAGCCGCCACGAAATGCCGCAACCTAACCCTCTAAATGCCGAGGCGTAATACAATTTTTCCAAGAATGCAACTTAACCCATTTGGGGGCTATTACTGTGGACTACAAACGATCCCATTTCACTTGACCTTGGATTTACGTTATCCAGTATTTCTAGGAAATTGTACAGAAGTTTTATTTTATCTTTATATTTCTATCTTTATAAATGGTACATGGTCATGGTCTTTATACAGTTACTCGTACTTGACTGTCTAATTGGTGGCTGATAAACACCACTTAGATGATACCAGACAGGTAAATAATTATCCATGCAGGTGACTGCCTCGTTGGTCTGAGCATAAGGTCCTGGGTTCGATTCCCAGGTCGGTCATTGTTATAGGGTTTTTCCATCAGAAATTTCTCAGAAGAAGCCCGGAATCTGAATTCGTGCCCGGTTGATGGTAATAGGTTCGCCCCCTTTTACATGACATTTAAACATAACAAAAGTTAATAGGAATACATTTGCCTAACCCTACGGGATTACAGGCGTGATGTTATGTTATGTGTCATATATGTGTGTGCAGGTGAACTGCCGTAAGTAAGAAATCTTTTTCTTAAATATCCCTCAGTGAGTGTGTTTGCGAAAAAAGTCAAGGGCATCAGCTAGTTGAAGAATAAGACAAAGTAATATTCTCAATTTTTTTTAGTTTGATTGGCGTGAAAAAAATAGTAGGACATTAAGCGATATCAGACAAAGTAAAACTATTCAAACTTCAAGCGACAATATCCTCAAGTCAAAGACGTTGATTAATGGCCGTAATGATTGAGGTCGTAAGTTAAAATCTAACACCAATGACTTATTGTTGTGGAGTTTCTTCACGACCTCTGAAGATTAGCTTAAGAGATTAATAGATGTATGAGTTATGCCCATCACAAATTGCGATCACTCTTGAATGTAAAAGTGAAATATTGCGCACCAGCCTCTGACTCAGGGCAATCAATATCCCGTCATAACCAATTTTAATATTCCCGAAGAAGATTTACCGCACACAATTATTTTTAAAGGTTCGGTTATAAACTGTTAATGTATTCTATCATCCGGAATGGCCGTTGAAATGTAGTCAAATGTAAACTCCCATCAAAATAACAGACCATATCACACCTGATTTTACAGGGCACTCGAGCACCATCTATCGTAAGACTCATAAACTTTAATGTCGGTCATAATACAAAGCTGGGGTCACATCTTTACACCCCAATCTTACACTTAAGCGTTTAACATTAACATAACCGAGTATAAACGATGAATTAGCACTCCGAGTGGCCTAATTAAGATCAACGCGATTCACGGCTAGGGAAAAAAAAACACATTTTTTTCACAACTTTTAAAAATTAGGCTTTAATTTCGCGCCATTTGCCATCCCCCGTCTCAGGGCATTTGTCACTTCCTCGAATGAAGAATGGAAAAGATTTCTGTTGTTTTTTTCCCCTAGTCAGCCTTCCGTTTTTGTTCGAATGGACAAATTAGCTCCTTTGTTTTTGGCCCGTTTGGAATTTCAAAAGAGTTCGACGCCGAAATGTTTGCGGTCGCGGCGGACGGGTTAAGTTGAAAACGTATTGCGTTTCTGATTGGCCGTGTTTGTTCAATTGTTTAATTTGAATTTTTTCCCATTTGAGAATTTACCTTGTTTCCGATTCAAAGAGAAAGTACCTACCCAGATCTGAACGATGTTGTCTGATTGAATACCTTTCAATTTATTATTTGTATGAATCGGTTTTAACCTCTTGTTTTACAATTACGATGAATATAATTATATTTAGGTACCTCAAAACAAAAACCGCGAATTCAATAAACATTGGTAATGGTTTTTATTTCGGTTCTCATAATGACAGCGTTAAATATTATATAGTCATTATGAATTAATTAATTTAATGTAATTGACTTGTTAATACCACCGTACACAGTTATCACAGCTGTCAGCGAAATGTAATTAATTAATAGGAAGGTATTATTATTACGTAAGTATTGTGCTGTACAGGCAACATCAAAAGTGAGGGATTATAATAAATGTTGTCACAATTTAAATTGCTGTCTTATTTTAACGACTGTATCTATTATGATGCATTGCTCAGACGAAAGTAACGATGGCAATTTAATTGTCATCCATAAGTATTGTGTAGCAGGTATTATTATTAGTCTGTAAAACTTTTTCACAAGTTTAATCTCAATTCCATTTGTTAAAAAGTTTTCTAAATCAAGGAAATCCAAATGGTTTGACCAAATTCTTGGATTTGGTCCGTCTCATGACCAAATTAATATTCATAAATTGACAAGCTTCCTTCCAAGAAAACTGTCAAATATTCAAGAATAACAAAACGCAGAAAAGACTCAGTAATCATTCGGTGTAAATACTAGGTAGCAATGATCTAAAGCCATTGCTTCATTTTAATTGAACTTTCTCGAACAAAAGTGATATTTTAATATATTTTCATTCAATTTAAAGTAAGCTTAAGTAAGCCACAAGTCACAAGCCGACTGACATGCTTACTTAACATTATTTGCTCCAACAAGATGTGACGTTACCAACAAGATTTATCGTTTTTAATTTCATTTTTTATCAGTAAAAAAGTTTTACTCTCCAAGATAAGGGTGACAGAATTAAATTTATTACGTAAATTAGTTTTCGCGGCGAGTGTACATGTTTTCGTGAAGTCAGGGGTGTTCTGGGAAAATGTTGAGCAGACACTTTTTAAGGTTCCGTACCCGAAGGAACGGAACCCTAATACTAAGTCTCAGCTGTCCGTATATCTCATGAACCGTAATAGGTAGACCATTAAAATTTTCAAGGATTGTATATTACTATTGCCGCTATAACAACAATAAAAAAATGTGCCGATAGTCGTATCAGCCAATGGCTTAATTGCCAAGAGCCTCGACCAACACCTAAGGAGGCTCTCTTTGGGCAGCTGGATTACGGGCTTGATTCAGAAAGCGGTACTCCTGGACACGGCTCGCATTGTTAGGAGGTTTCTCTCTCTGGAACCCTGACCGCCGGTAGCTTGGACCCTGTTCCCGATACCGGTGGGCTATTTTTAAATGTTTTTGTTTTTTATTATATTCTAATATTTAAAAATATTATTTAAATGTAAATAGTGAAATTTAAGACAATGTTTTTTTGTATTTGGTACAAAAACCATCGTGTGCGAGTCCGACTCGTACTTGGCCGGCTTTTTAATGCAACCCAGTTTATTATGCGTTTCGTATATTTATGCAGTATTTAGCAATCAAATGGGGAAAATTTGACTTGGTAGGCAACAGTCTTCGGAAAATTACTTTGGTAAAATTTCAATTTTAGTTTAAATTTCAAACGTTCAATATTGTAACGATATTTCTTCAAAGAGTGTCTTACAAGTTTTATCACAGTTTAAAATACACATGTCTCTTTCGTGTCGTAATAAATGTACCTGGTCTCTTCCAGTAAAAACAAAATTGTAACCGTATGTATATATTTCAAGCTATCACACAGGTATTCAGTACTTTGATTACCTAGAACACGTTTGAACAGGAAAACATAAAAGTCAAGTGTCACTTGCATGTTACAGAACAGGGAAAAATGTTCGAATAATAGAGCTTAGGTGCTACGCACGCAGATTTCATAAGCGGATTTGATGTAAAAAAAAAATATTCTGAAAAACATTTCGGTCTTGAGACGCATTTCTTGTTTACACGTGTTTGGTATAATTTTCTAATAAGTACCTACCATACAAAAGGAAAGTCTTCAAGTTCTGAAGGCTTAGACAAGTAACAATTGCTTTTATAGCATTTCGTATTTCTACAAGGATTTTCAACGAGACATAAGCTTTTTGGTAGGGTATCATATGCCTTGTTTAAGTATTCCTAACGTATTGGGGTCAGCTTCCAGTCTAACCGGATTCAGCTGAATACCAGTATTTTACATGGAATGACTGGTTGTCAGACTTTCGGGCTTCTGATGGCCCGTAACAACTGTGAAAGATTGCGTGCTTTCCGAGGAACGAGGATCTTAGTATGTCAAAAAGGTCACTCATCCACGGACCAACCGCAAAAAGCGTAGCTTCACCTCGATTAAACCGTGTGGCTGTCATTACTTAGCCAAATTTGGGTTGCTTATCCAATACATTTTAGACTTTTTCATCACTGAGATCGCTGCAAAAATGAGACTTTTTCTGGACCCTCTAGTGTCACTTGAAAGAGGTTCCTAAATTACCAGCAGTGGACTTTCTATAGCCATAAACAAGTAGTTTCGTGATTCGTCTGAAACTATAGTTGATAACCTTGTAATATTTTTAAAGCCATCGGAAAATTAGTTGACTATTGTATTTTTTTCTTATTATCTAAGTATCAACATTTTATCGAGTCTTTCGATCTTAAATTCACTGACAGATAACACACAGCCTACCCCCCTCTACTGAGTTTAGAAGCTTGAGCACAAGAGTTCTTTATGTAACGAAAGTGAGCTGTTAGAAGGTATTTTTGAAGAAAAAAATCGATCTTCCATACACCAATGAATTAAAGTGTTCGAAATTTTTGCCGACGGGAAATCCCGTGAAATTGCTCGTCCAAAGATAAATAAAATACTCCATTACAATTTTATTGAGATTCCTTCTCGAAATTAATCACTGATTATAATACTTTGATCCCGAATCAAGAATTCGTCATTCAAGACCTTCGTCGACAAGACATTCGTCGATGAAGTTCGAAGAACTGCCAAACTTAAGTGGCAGTAGGACATTGCTCGCAGAACAGATGACCGATGGGACTGAAAGGAGTGGCGACCGCGTACCGGAAGACGTATCGTTGGAATGCCTCCCACCCACAAGGCAGACCGGTGACCTTGTGAAGGCCGCAGGAGTTCGCTGGATACGGGAAGCACAAAACCGTCTGACGTGGTGGTACTTGGGTGAGTCCTATGTCCAGCAGTGGACGTCTTTCAGCTGAAATGATGATCCCGGATACAGTTATATGGGAAAACAGTAGCCTACCAATACTACACAACCACCCATCGTATTTTGAGAGGATAAATATTAGCTTACCAGTGTCCACGGGCGCTAATTGCGTTGACCTCACTAAAACAAAGCTCACACACGCTTTGAAATTACGTCAATCATTGATAAAATCCGCTTGATCTGATGAATGTTTGAACTTTCGGGACAGGTCAGCAGTGGATTGCAATAGGCTGGATTGATTGATTGAATACAAGAGACCCGCCCCTGCTTCTCACGACTTGACAAAACATCGAGATTAATTCATTATTTGTAAGTTTAATATTAATTTAATAAACACGTGAATCCGGAATAAATTCTCTAAAGGATTGTGAAAACCGCATCAAAATTCGTTGCGGAGTTTAGACGAACAACGCGGTCACATAGACCTGAACGAACAACTTTAATTTATAACATGTGTAGCAGCGGCGAAAGCACCATAAAACACGATTCAAACCGGAGGTGTGTACCTTCTAATCTTTGAGGCTTGGAAAGGAGTCTGTATTTTAGGACCATTCTATGTTCTCTTTTAATCTTCAACCGGCTTTCTAGCCATAATCAAAAGGGATCCTCGTGAGAGATAAGACTATTTACTGAAAATTTTCAGTCTTCCCACAATATATTTTAGATGAAACTTAAAGAACTCGTAATACTATTTACTGAAAATTTTCAGTCTTCCGACAATATATTTTAGATGAACTCGACATCTAATAAATGAGAAAATAATAATTTAATTAAAATACTGTTCTAAGCGACATTTAATTAGTTAGATGAAAAGATCTGAGACTTACCGCAAACATTTTAATTAAGTTTCGTATTGCACGTATAGCTAAAGAGGAAAAGTACGACGGGTGAACTCCGCAAATTCTAAGAAATGAGCTTTACCGTTTGACCTTAGCCCCGTCCTATTTATGAGCGATCGTCGCATTTCTTACTTTTTTTTCCGTGAACCTGAACGCGTGGTCGCGCTGACAAAATGTGATTTCCGGTTTTCCGACGATCGCTTTTAAATGGAACGCGGGGTTAACACGCTCAAGCGACACGATTCCTGCGACAGCGACTACTGAGAAGACAAATGAAAGCAGTGGTGTACAGCTTGCCACGAGTCACCGACTACGGTACTCATCGACGGTACCGACGAAAGAAACAAGTGACGCGCACGTGTCGTTTGACGCAAACTCAAACTCAAAGCATTTATTTCAATTAAACCATTTACAGTCACTTTTGAATTGGCAAAGAGTCAGTCAGTTGGTCAGAAAGTTGAAGCTAGTTGCCCATTCCAAAACGTAGATCTCTATGGAGAAGAACGGGCAAGAAACTCCAAGGACACTCTTTTAAATATAGAAATTACAAAATCCTGGGTACATTACTCTTGTTGATTCTATATGTGAGAAAAATGTAAAAAAAAAAAAAAAAAAAAAGATTAAAAATAAGCCCTGGCAGATAAGAGATGACCAGTCTCAATTGACGGCGCCCGTTCACGAACATGACGCTTGGATCAGCACCATCCAGCAAGTCGAGTCGCAAGTGGCATAGTTCGATGCCTTAAACCGAGAGTAAGCACACTCCTACGCTGTCACACTATACTTACCTACCTATTGAGAGGCGTTAATCACACTAATATTATTAAAGGCGAAAGTTTGTGAGTGTGTAGGTTTGTCTCTTCTTCACGCTAAAACTACTGAACGGATTTGGATAAAATTTGGCACACAGATACTTTATAGCCTGGATTAACACATAGAATACTTTTTATCCCGATATTCCAACGGAATTTAAACTTATGTGGGTGAAACCGCGGGGTGCAGCTAGTCATCTATACTCGTACATTTATAATACTCGTAAAATATTAAAGAAGTCAAAACTTTATATTGAATATTTTTGAAAGACTACCTCCTTGATCTAGTGGTCGCAAGCGCTACTGCTGAACATGAGGTCCTGGGTTCGATTCCCAGATCGGGCAGTGTCATTGGGCTTTTCTTTCTGGAATTACTCAGTAGCAGTCCGGAGTCTGGATTTGTGCCCGGTTGATGGCATTAGGCTCGCCCCTATTACGCGGGACTTAAACATAACTGGCGTAATGTGGGTGTACTATAGGTAGGTACACCTCTGCTCAACCCTTCGGGGAAATAAGGCGTGATGTTATGTCATGTTATGCTATTTTCGAAAAAATGTTATAGCTACTATGTGTGAACGAGTGTGATGCCGAAAATATTTTAGTTTTTAGTAGAGTTTTTGTTCGATTTCTGTTTTTTACAGATAGTTTATAACCTGGATTTAACACATAAGGTAATTTTAATCCCGGTAGTACGTTCCCGTAAAATATTTTCCGACTTAGACGCGAACGCTAGTTTCAATCAAAACTTTATGTCAAAGTCACAAGACCACAATTTTAAAAGGCCAAGTCTATTTACGTACCGCCATTACTTAATTCAACAACTACAATAAAAATAAAATTTTACTTTACCAACAGTGATTTAATCAACGAACAAAATGGCAACTTTTTTTTTCTTTAACTTTAATAAGTTTAACTAGCAGAGTAACCATTGTTTTAATATTAAACGAGAGTTGAGTAAAAAAAATCACTTAGTGCTTACAGAAAGTATGAAAGTTTGTTTAATGAAATCTTTGTTACCATAGCTTGGTTTAATAAGGCTATTTTTTTTAAATTAAGTGAGATTTTGATGAGCATTTATAATGATCAGCTTGTAACTTTCTCAAAGAAGGAACGAGAGCACGTATTCGAGTTTTAAGCGTACACTCAGCGGAAATTCGTAATTTCATCGAACGCAAATATTCGCTTGTTCACCAAAATGTGGGGCAGTTCGCGTTCAGCTCTCATTACCATTTTGCAGCTTTTTCCTTTATATTTCGACTTTTACTATATTATTATACAATGTGGAGCAGGACGATTGACATTCCTTAAAACCACATAAAGAGTGTCATGTTCTTTACCTGTATACAAAAAATCAATCAAATCCAATGAATACTTTAGCCACAGGAAATTATTTTTCATTTTCTTATTTTTCAACATGATGTAGATCTGAGTCCGTAATAATAGGTAAACATTGTAAGGTCAAGAACCAGTGTAAAACCTACGATTCTATCCTCTACGTCTCAATATGCTTGAGAGACAGAGAAAGGTGTCATACGATTCCACTCTGACGCGCCCCGCCCAGTCCCACAAAATAATACTACAATTAGATAGAAAAAGAAATATTACTTCCGCAAATTATGTATTAGTGGTGCATAGACAATTGCGAGTGTGTGTGTGAGCGGAATTTTTTCGGCAAAAAGTCTCGGGACTCGGTCACTATGTCAGTCAGTGCAGCGGCGCCCTTTGAGGAGCGCACACGCCTACTTTTTTTTATTACGAGACGAGCCGCGCGCGCATTGTCGTGATTTTGTGAAAAAAATTAGTTGTTATTTAAGACGATTTAGTGTGACTTATTGGTCAGTGTTAGTTTAATATTAGTTAGTTAATTAGGTATCGATGTCGCTTGTGCATAATGAACAACGGTGGAAACCTTGAAAATTTAAAAATTTGACTATTGATGTAAATTCTGATTGTGATGTGATATTATGTGATTAATTATTAAATCAGTGATCTTTTAACTAACAACGCGCAACTTAGTGAGTTTATGCCGCTAATTTGTTGTTCTCCGACTAAACTACCTACCCACGTCCACCTACGCCCCGCACCGCAGCGCAGGCGCCGCCCCCCGCCGCGACCCGCATCGGGCCGCGCAACAGGTTAGTGACTTTTCGTAGATAAAGCGTGTTTACTTTTTATGCAGTTGATTCTGCTATTTATTTTGTTTGAAAATTGCAATTTTTCAATTTTCCATTAACTACTAATCTTCGTATTTTAAAATGTTTCTATGGACTAGTACTGTGCTTGTTTTAATTTAATGGCGTAAGTCCAGATCCACATGGTATACCTTAATATCCTATTAATACGAGAAAGGTGTGTTAGCTCACCATAGCGCCAAGCACTACTTTCTATACAACGAATGCTCATTTTGGATCACAATGTAGTTCGTATAATGTAATAATTGTAAATTCAATGCCAAACTGACCTAAGAATGTTTGTTCGCTGATCAACTCCTTCATGAAATCAGCACCCTAATTTAAAAAATTACGTAACACATTTTCGATCATAATCAGAATGATTTTGTACTAATTCATTGCTTCTTAAGAGAATACCAGCGCGGTGTTATTTTTTTATTATTTCGCCGTATTTTGCATTATTAATATAGGGGTCTTTTTGGCCTCGTACAGGTCGTTTTTTTTATTTTTTTTAAATTAAAAACTTTGCTTCACACTAGGAATTTCACCTGTATTGTGGATGCGTTTATAACATTTAAACTCACATACACAAACAGCCAGACCCTGAACAACTAATTGTAGGTCATACAAATATTTGTTCCGTGCGGGAATCGAACCCGCGACACGCAGCGCAACAGTCGATCGCTTAACCACTGCGCCAACTATGTCGTCTACCATTGCTACCGTTGGTGATTAATAAGCCGTAATTTAGAAGCATTTTTTTTTTAATTTTTGTAAATGTGAGTACCATGGAGCCGATTATTTTGTTATAATGTTGTATGTTGACTTGAAAGAGCAGGGTAGTTAAGAGTATGTCATGCTCACTTAAATGTCTCGCTGATGGTGGCGAGTGTGTTGGATCATTCGGTTCCTTACAAAATGGTTGAGCTGGATGGTGCTGATCCACGCGTCATCATTCGTGAACGGGCGCCGTCACTTGAGACTGGTCAACTCTTATCTGACAGGGCTTATTTTTAATCGTTTTTTTTTTAAATATTGTTCTCACTTATAGAAGCAACAAGAAAGAATAATGTACCCAGGATTTTGTAAAGAGTGTCCTTGGAGTTTCTTGCCCGTTAAAGAACGGGCAAGAAACTCCTCTCGGTTCTTTACCATAGAGATCTACGTTTTGGGCAACTAAAGTAAGGCCATTTTAATAGGTAATATTTGACAATTCATCAAACTTCAACAACGTAACCTCGTAACGCCGGCCATAAAATAATATATTTTTTCGTTTTGTTAGAACTGCACAATTGCTTAACTTTTTTCAATTACGATTACATATTTTTTGTAATAATGACCGATAAGAGTAATTTTACGATTTGCATTCACTAAACTGACAGACGTCAAATGTTATCTATTAAAATGGCCTTACTTTAGCTTCAACTTTCTGACTAACTGACCGACTTTTTGACAATTCGAAAATGGTTTAATTGAAATAAATGCTTTGAGTTTGAGTGTATTACGCAATTATCCCGCAGATCCAGCTTTCATTTAAAGCAAAATGATTGTATTGTCCGTTTTAAATTTAGATTATTGCATAATTACAATATTTTGAGTATTCATTTTGTTATTGTCGGATAATATATAATCATAAAGGCAATACATCGTATTTATCAGAAGAGGTCTTATTATCTCATAAGTGTGAGTATGCGGGCGAGGAGTTGGGAGTAAAGGTCATATTAGGATCAAGGATCATATTATATCAATGAGAAAGAGTACTAACATAATAGTACAAGTACAGAAGATTCACTCTGCAAATCATATTTAAAATCAATAGTGACCCTTGCTTCGATACAATAAAGTGCAATTCAGGTCGCACAGTGCTAATTACATACAGTCATATTCACCTAGAATTTGCATCTCTTTCTATCGCGTAACTCTTATATCTTCTGAGTACGGTACGCCCACTGAATTGGTCCGACAAGTCGACCCCGCCGCGCATTTGTAGCTGCATAGCATATGAGGAGTACGGGAGGTGCGAGCACATATCAATCAACTCACTGCACTACAAGGGGTAGTCACAATGATCACCATTATCGCAGTTGCAATAAATATTTTTTTAGCTTTTCTATCGATCTCCTCGATCTTCATTTGTTTTCCATTTTGGCGGACCCGGGGCTACTTGCGTCAAGTTAACATCTGTCAAATTCGTTCTAAAATCAACTCTGTGAGTTTAGCGTCGCAAATCCTTTAGACGCGCCCCCAAACTAATAATAATACGTATTACGTTGCATGTCCTGTACACCATGTAAATAACTAACATTTACATACAAGAAACCGTCAAAAACGATCAATATTAATTTTATTTTATACCACTTAAAGTTTCATGCGAGCGACTTGAAGGGTGTAATCGGGTGTATACGGACACAAGAATGGGCATCGATTCTTTTTTTCATTTTGACCACTGACGCATCGTACCGTACTTGGTTACCAGTAATTATTATGTTGCAATATTGTTCGAGAATTTTATTAAATACTAGCTTCTATCCGTGACTTCGTCCGCGTGTGTTTTCATTTTTTTATGCCTATAACCTTAGCACAAGTGTTAGCAATAAGTTGACAAAGTTTCTAAGTTTCGAACCCGACTGGTAGTTTCAAAGATTAACCCCTACATACAAACTTACAAACAAACCAACAAACACACAAACAAACAAATTTTACCTCTTTTTATTATTAGTATAGATAAAGAAGAAGAAAAAGATAAGTATTTTTCCTATTGATATTTGCAGTTCATTGTTGTGTTTATTGCAAAATATCGAAAATTTTGTAAATCTCATATGAATTTTTAATTGGAAATGTGGGAAGGAATTATTTGTAATTTATGTATTGGATATTTTAATTAAGTAGGTTCTATCATGTGCATGAAATAAAATTATTGTAATGCAATTTAAGTATTATAACGTATTAATTATCAGCAGTTAAGTAGTCAGTACATATTTATTAGATATTGTTATTTTATCTCAAAAATATGTCATAATTTTATTTTAATATTATTTTCTATCACTGTTTCTTTATGACATAAGTATAATACCTGGGCACACACAGTACTCATAGCAACGGTACGGTCGCAGACCCGGCTTCAAAGCACGGTGATTACAAGATTATCCCTAAGATCGTTTGTAGCAATTATTACTAAGACTTATGATCCCCTTGGGATAACAAGAGTAAGCATAAGTAAATTAACACTCCTTGATTAATATTAATGACTTTAAAAGCTTGAATAGTCTATTTATAGCTTTATGTGTGGACCTGGCTGAAGTTCCAAGGTCAAAGTGTTTTTTGCGGATATTCTTAGTAACAAGGTTCATCTATCACAACGAAACTAATTATCTGCTCAAAAATTTATTGACATTGAAAACTACATGATTTAAGGATTTAATATAAGTAGACATCTAACCGTATCTATTCTTAAAGAAAACTTCTAAACCAATTTTACAATCTTAATGTATTCACTTAACACTAAACCAAATACCCAAAGACTTCATTATTATCCTCGACAGCAAAATAAAAATACGAAAAAAACCTATTCCAAAAACAATAGCCTAGATTCCAAATCGAATAACTACAGTGTTCTTATAACCCCAACTTCCCCCCCGTTAATAAAATAAAAGGGATTTTAGGGTAAAAGACCCTTCGAGATTCTTTTATAAGGCTAGATTAGCGAGCGTGAATATTGTTGGCGTCTTGTGTGAAAATGGCTTAGCAGGGGTCCGTTTTTTTCTATGGCACGTTTCTGTAAGGGGCGGAGAATTTTCGATTCTTCTGACAAATGCAGTTTGGGATATTTAATTGACTTCGTTTCGATTTTTGTAGTGTCGTGTGTCTGATGTGCATTGCTAATAGAATTGGGCGAATGGCTCGTGTCGTTTATGTAAAATCAATAGGGTAGTTGACTACTGTTGAAAAAGTACAAAGAAAATAAATCTCTTGAAAGGCAAAAATATGAGAAATTCTATGTTCAAATCAATGAACAAATGGGGCAGGTTCTGAATGGAATGTTTTCTGGCAAAGTACGTATCTACTTCTTGTTAGTGCCGTATTTTAGTAAACAATAATTTTACCCTCATTTTTATTTTATTTTTTAGTTTTTTTTTTTTTTTTTACCTAGGTGATTTTCCGTCTTCATTTCTATATAATATTTTGCTGTAAGATGGTTGAAGCCATGATATAGTTATATAAAAGCATTTCTACTGTCTTACACGGAATATAGGTAACTATGGTACGAGCGCGATCTAGTAATATAACTATTAGGGCATTCCAACCAAATAGGTGAGGTTAGTTTAGAACTGTGACCAAAATCGCGAGCCAAGCGAGCGAAGCGAGTGGTGCCGCGGTAGTAGCGACCGGCGAAATTGGTCGCAGTAACAAAATTAGGGCACTCTGACAGTTATGAAGCGCTTTCATATAACTATATTACGGTATATAGCTATATCCCTAGGGAAATAACTAGGTATGTCACGGCTTCAAACATCTTACTGCGACATATAGATCTTACAAATAATGACATCAAAAGTTGTATACCATCTCCCTTATAGCAACGCTTTGAAATAAAGAAAGGAATGTAAGTTTTTCTACAATAATGGCATTATTAGTTTTCCTCACTAGTTAGGTATTTCATAAAACTGGTTTGAAAGGACTCGGTTGTATCTCCCGAGGCATTATTTATCCCACAAAGGATAAAAACTTGGAACTATTTCAAGGAAAAAATGTATTAGTATCAGTTTCTCTTACATTCTTTATTTAAGATTACCTTTTTGTGATAATATGGCGAACCGTATAAGGGTTTTTAATAAAGCAAACAGAATTTAAAAAAAGAACATTTTTTATTAGGCGATATTACATGCTGAATGTTCATCTCATTGGAAGTGGTTAAGAGCCTGCATTCTGAAAGTGGGCCATGTCGCAAAAAGCTGTCAAATATTTGAAGCGATATTTCATATTTCAATATAGTAATATTGCCAAATTAATCAAAATAGGTAAATATTTGACAGCTATTTGAGACGTTGCCAACTTTATCAATGAACGCTCTTATGAACGCCAACTATTAGATACCCAACTTGGGTCACATAAATTTATTTTCCTTTTTCCTTTCAACCAGGGTGTTGTGGTCACTGGCTCCTGGCCGTAGGCACTGTAGAGGTTTATTGGCTGGCTGATTTATATTAAGACTGGCAGACATTCTAACATTCAAATATAGAACTGCTTTTGAATGTTGGACAGCTCTAGCATTTGTTCTAGGGGACAGATCGGTTTAGGGCTCGGTGTGGAGCAAGCGTTGTTCTTTAACTCTATAAATGTCGATTGAACCCCATGTGTGCAAATAACAATAAAATTCTATTGTGTCACTAATTGCGCGCGCGACGGATTAAGTGTTAATTTCTTAAGAGTTTCTAATACAGCGGTCCTCTGGACCTCTTAAAGTACCTCCGCTGTTTGTCATTTGTAGTTACAAGCCCTCAGTAAGGTCCAAACCCTAACAGTACTATAAAATTCATCGTTATTTTAGTGCAAGAGCAGGATGGAGCTATACTAGACAAATAAAACTATATTTTCACCGTAACTGAACAATTATGATTTCTACAAGCCCAAGTAACTTGTTCAGCGGAAAACTGGATCGTGGTCACGAAATTTTCAAACCTATAGTGCACCAGTTTACATAAAAACGTCGGAACATTTATATTAAGCTGCGATAGGTACACAAAAAGATTTAATATACTTACCCATCTAAGTTCGTTTGTCTATATAAATATCTTTGAACTATTTCAAAACTATGTAAATTTGGTAGTCCTTCAATCTATGATTATTATTTCTCTTATTAGAACTTAACCAAAGTTCTGTTAAGATAATAGACTTCGACTGAACTCTAATTAAATGATATGGGTAATAGATACAATTTTGTAATTATCATACTATTGCTTAGAGATTAATATGGTAATTATAAACCAAAAGTAAACTATTCATATTGGTTCTGTTTGATCTTATAATCCAAAGATCTTGTTCATGCGATGCGTCTTCCTCTTCGAATTTGTGGTTGCGGTTGAGTCAAATGATAACTTCTTGATTTCTTTAGTAATATAAATGGTTTATTGCATAAAGGTTAGTGACTTGTACAGTAGGAACTCGTCTTGACTTGAGATTTTAGAAAAGCAGTTATACAGAGCAAGGTCGATTCAAATTGTGTGTTAGGTGAAGAAAAAACGAGCGGTTTTAACGTTCCGCGAAGAAGCATTCGGAAGTCTTCGTAAATTGCTCCTATTGGTGTTTCTTCGAAGACATTCCTCGAGGACCTCTCATTGGCTGTCCGAAGGTGACTTGATAATTTTGATTATCGATGCGTAAGTAGTAAAAGTGTCCATAAGTAGGTAGGTAGATAGGTGAAAGAGCGCCTAAAGGTTATATGATTGCAACACGCAGGTTGACAACATCATGCGTGAACATCCTCCCGGCCTTGAAAGATGTTCTTTCAACGTGTTCACTCAGCTTCATTATCCCACAGAGGACAAATCTTGGAGAATGCTCTTCTTATGACGCCCTTTTCGGTCTGGATATCCGCCACTCGTGCAACTCCGTCGCTGCCTGGAACAGTGCTGATGATACGGCCAAGACACCATTTCAGCGGCGGTGCGTGATCATCCTTAATGAGTACCAGTGTGTCTGGTTTTAGATCAGCTTGCCTTGCCTTCCACTTCGTCCTGGTCTGCATCTCGGAAACGTACTCTGTGGACCATCTGCTCCAGAAGTGTTGACGAATCTGCTCCACTCGTTGATAGCGTGAGAGACGATGTGTAGTTTTGTCGATCAGGTCCTCGCAGACCGGCGCTGTCAGCGGACGGCCAACCAAGAAGTGAGCTGGGCATAGGGGTTGAAAATCATGGGGATCTGTGGACATAGGACTAAGAGGACGGGAGTTCAGGACTGCTTCCACTTGTGTCAAAACAGTGTTGAACTCCTCGTACGTTAAGTGCAAATTTCCTACAACACGGCGCAAATGATGTTTGCATGATTTTACCCCAGCTTCCCATAATCCACCAAAATGCGGGGCGTAAGGGGGAATAAAACTGAATTTAATATCCTGTGAAGTAGCGTAATCTATAATATTTTGTGAACATTCGGAAAGGAATTTTGAAAATAAATTCATTAAGCCAACGAAATTCTTTCCGTTGTCTGAATAAATGTGTGACGGTTTGCCTCTGCGCGAGACAAAACGTTTGAGAGCTAATAGATATGCGTCTGTTGACAAATCACCTACAAGCTCCAAGCTAACCGCTCGAGTAGTGAAACATATAAATATGCATATGTATGCCTTCACGGTTCTAGCGCCCCTACCTTTACGGTTCAATATGAGAACTGGTCCCGCATAGTCCACACCTGTGGTCATAAAAGGGAACCCTGGAGACAAGCGTTGCGCAGGTAAGTTACCCATAATAGGTGTAATAGGCTTGGCACGGAATCTAGCGCATCGAACACAACTATGCACAACTTGTTTGGCGAGATTTCTCCCTCCCACCGGCCACCACGTCTCTCTGAGTGTGTACAGGAGGGCCTGCGGCGCGGCGTGCATTAGTCGCTCATGCTCAGCGTGAAACAGCAACCGTGTGAATGTGTGCTTGCTGCATAATAGTATTGGATGCTTCTTACTATACGAAAACTCATATGAATTACACAAACGTCCCCCGACTCTAATCAAATTTTGTTCATCTGTAAATGGATTTAATTTAATTAATTTGTGTGAGTGATTTAAAGTTTTGTGTTTTGTTAAGCTATCTAAAGTGTCGGGGAATGATTGTGACTGTGACGCCTTTGTTAGAATAGTTAGTGCCTCGTTTAACTCGCTGACGTTCAATGAGCTAGTACGTTTAGCAGCTTTATTTCGCACATTATGCACAAAACGTAACATATAGGCACAAACACGTCTCATGTGACTGAACCGAGTGAAACGATGGAATGGAAACCCGCTATCCCTATCAGAGATTTGATGAATATGTGCTTGAGACCTAACCTCTGGTAAATCAAGTGTTGTATTGCCTGTGGGATCAAAACTATTGTGATCGGCTAGACTAAATGACGGATCCGAAAGGAAAGACGGCCCTTCCCACCAAAGCGTGCATGAACTAAGTGCGTCCATAGTCGTACCACGTGATACTAGATCTGCTGGGTTTTCCCTACCAGATACGTGGTTCCAGGGCATATCCTTTGTTAATTCGTGTAGTTCCGCGACCCTATTTTGCACAAAAGGCTTTAGAGAGTTAGGATTCATGCGTAACCAACCTATCACAATAGTGGAATCTGTCCAAAATGTGACACTATCAAATGTGCAACGAAGTGACTTTGCGATTCTTTCATACAACTGCGCGCCTAATAGGGCACCGCACAATTCCAATCGTGGTATACTTACGGGTTTCAAGGGTGCAACCTTTCCTTTAGAGCACAGTAGCTTCGTTGTAACTATGGACTTGCCTGTGATGGAACGAATGTAAGCACACGCGCCGTAAGCTGTTTGTGAAGCATCGGTAAATAAATGGAGTTCTATACGAGTAGCATCGATACCTATAGCGTGTCGCGGTATTCGTAATGCACTCAGCAACGCTATACCGTTTGCGAACTGAACCCAACTGTGTGTGACGTCATCAGGTAACTTATCGTCCCAACCTAATTTTAATAGCCATAGTTTTTGAAGTAAAATCTTCGCAGTCATGACACAGGGACTAAGTAATCCTAACGGATCGAAAATTTTAGAGACTTCCGACAATATGATGCGTTTCGTTAATGGCCGGTTGTCATTTGTGTATTCAGTGTGAAAATGTAAAGTGTCAGACTGATTATACCAGCCTAAACCTAGGGTTTTGTGATGTGCGTTTTCCCCGAGTGAAAGTTCCTTGGAATGAGACGGGAACTCTTGTGTGTCATGATCAAAATTGAAGATCCATTTCCGAAGTGGGAAACAACCACCCTGTAGGACCTTTGTTGTTTCCTTAGCTATGTGTTTTACAATCTCAATGCTGTCAGCACCGGTCACCAGATCGTCGACAAAAAAATCATCCTGTATGACTGTGCGAATCAATGGCTCAGAACATTCCAATGCCAGCTGTTTTAAACAACGTACGCTAGTAAACGGTGCGGACGCGGTACCGTACGTGACAGTATTGAGCCTGTAAATTTCTAATGGGTCTATGGGATTGTCACGCCATAGAATTAATAGTAAATTTCGCTGATTCGGATCTTTCTGAACTTGGCGAAACATTTTTTCGACGTCTGCACATCCTACCCAACGGTGTTGTCTAAACCGAAGCAAAATAGCAAACAAGTCACCCTGTATTGCTGGGCCCACGCGTTGTATGTCGTTGAGTGATTTACTGGTAGTGGTTTTTGCACTTGCATCGAAAACGACTCGTAGTTTAGTGGTAGTACTGTGCTCGCGGAATACACCGTGGTGTGGTAAGACGTAGTGTGGTTTGTCGTATACATAGATGCGTGACATGTGACCCAATGCGATGTATTCATGGATGAATTGCATGTATAATTGTTTATAGGCAGGTGTGCGTTGCAGGCGTTTCTCTAGTGCGTAGAAACGACGTTCTGCCTGAGAAAATGAGTCACCCAATGCGTCAGGGGACTCCTTCAAAGGCATGGAAACGCAAAACCTACCGTCAGAATCACGTGTGGTGGTCTTTATAAAATAATCCTCACAAGCCTGCTCCTCATTACTGCGGACATCAGTCGATCTGCCTATCTCTTCGAGCTCCCAAAATTTCCTTAATTGTTCATCCAATGACGATGTGACGTTACATGAAACATGAGAACTATGTATGTGAGTATTCAAAGACCCTGAAATGATCCACCCTAATTTAGTGTTTTGTAGATATGGACCATGTTTCAACCGGAATCTTCCATTTTCCAGAAGATCCCAGAAGAGGTCAGCACCAATCAATATGTCTATGGGTTGAGACTCGAAGAAATAGGGATCGGCTAACTGAATGTTCACAGGAATGTTAAGACCATCTTTAGATAAAGACACGGCTGGTAATTGTGAAGTTATAGAAGGTAAAATTAAACAGTATATGTGTGTAGTGTAGGAACCTACCAGGGACCTAATTGTAACCTTACAGGTCTGTGTGCACTGGGAAACTGAGTTACCTACACCTGTTATATTGTAAGTGGACTGTATTTTTTGTGTGTGTAACTGATTACATAACGCATCTGTGATAAAACATCGTGTACTACCGCTATCGAGAAGTGCGCGTGCCGTGTGATAATTATTATGAATATCGGCTATCTCGACTAACACGGTGGACAACAGAACTGGTTTGGCGGCTAGCCCTAGCGTGGTGGGGTTGCCGTCGCATTTCGCATTATGTGTGTGTGATTCTAATGCGGGTTGCGAAAACTGTCCTAATGCCACTAATGAGAGAGGTTGATTTCGCGTGTTATCCTCTGACTCATTACGATGTAGTAGTGTGTTATGTTTCTTAGAACATTTCCTACACGGTCCGAATGGGCAGTCGTTCACTGCGTGCCCTGAGCGCAAACAGTTTGTACATAATTTATTTTGCGTGAGTAAATTATATCTGTCTGCTATGGACAGATCAAGGAATTTCTGGCATGAAAATAACGGATGTTTTTCCTTACACATAGGGCAAGGTTTGTATTGTGTTTTGTGTGACAGTGGTTTCGTAGTGCCGGACGAAGAAGCGTTGCAGTGTACTTTAGAAGTGACCGCATTAGTGTATTTCTTACTATCGTGTGTACCTTTACTATGCGTCCCTAATAGCTTATCTAACATATCTGCTTTCTGTCCGAGAAAACGAATTAAATCCTCGACCTTTATCTCAAACTTTGCGCCGATGGGACAGTGAACCATTTGTGTGGTTACAAATTGTTCCCATTCTCGCTCGGTAGCAGGGTCCACCTTACACACAATCATGTAAATTATGAGCGTATCCCAGGAGTCGGTCGGCTCACCGAGTATTTTTAGTGCTCGTAGATGTTTTAACATCGTATCGACGAGCTTTCGCAATAACACGGGTGACTCTTTAGTTAAAGCTTGTATAGAAAAAAGAGCTTTTACATGATTGTGTATAAGTAGACGGCTGTTATTAAACCTATTAGTGAGTAACTCCCAAGCAACACAGTAATTGTTGGCTGATAATTCCAGTGAATCGATTACTAATTCAGCACTACCCTTCAAAGCTGACTTTAAATAGTGGAACTTCTGAATCGAACTTATTTGTGTGGAATTATGCACTAAGGATAAAAAGGTATCCCTAAACTCTAACCAACTCTCATAAGAACCGTCAAAGGTTGGTAAATGTATAATGGGTAACTTCACTAGTTGCAGCGGATCAGAGTTATTGGAACTTTTAGGTATTTTGCCATCCTCAGACAACATAGACTTAGCTTGCGCGATGACCCTAAAGTACCTTTGTTCGAATTGTTCCCTATATTCCAGATGTTCATCCAAACTATCACACGATTCTTCAATTTGCGATTGAAGGTCGTTAAAGTCAGATAACAGAGAGGTAGCACTATCTATGCGTAATTTAAATTCAAAACTCTTACTTGCATCTAACGGCTGTTGGAATGATTCAACATATTTTTGCAAATAGGACAATCGACCTTTAATTACTCCCCTTTTGCGCGTGAGGGCGTCAATCTGTGTAATTAACGGAGATTTAGGAATAGTAACCTTTAGATGAGTAGAACCTGGTTCAGACATTTTGGTGGATATAGAAATCTGGAGTACTCACGGTTTTGCGAACCCGATTTCAGCGTCTGGAGCGCAGAGGCTGTAGCCGCTGCGACTCTTGTCTGATCTTACACTGGAATTCGAGAGGAAAAACACTGTTAACACAAGAGAAGAGGAAGTTGGTTAGGAGTCTTGGCTGGCACGTCTTACCGAGCTGCGCGTCTCTCGTTCGTGTCCACGACGACTCTCCACTTGATGGGCTAGTTCGCTGACTGAATGCGGCATGAAGGACCAAATTATGTTCATGCGATGCGTCTTCCTCTTCGAATTTGTGGTTGCGGTTGAGTCAAATGATAACTTCTTGATTTCTTTAGTAATATAAATGGTTTATTGCATAAAGGTTAGTGACTTGTACAGTAGGAACTCGTCTTGACTTGAGATTTTAGAAAAGCAGTTATACAGAGCAAGGTCGATTCAAATTGTGTGTTAGGTGAAGAAAAAACGAGCGGTTTTAACGTTCCGCGAAGAAGCATTCGGAAGTCTTCGTAAATTGCTCCTATTGGTGTTTCTTCGAAGACATTCCTCGAGGACCTCTCATTGGCTGTCCGAAGGTGACTTGATAATTTTGATTATCGATGCGTAAGTAGTAAAAGTGTCCATAAGTAGGTAGGTAGATAGGTGAAAGAGCGCCTAAAGGTTATATGATTGCAACACGCAGGTTGACAACATCATGCGTGAACAGATCTGTATTCTGTTTAGTTTAAAAAAAGTTGTAGGGTGGTATAGTTGCTACAGCTATGGTTTCCTAGAAGAATGGTAGCCACCGCATAACGGCCGCAGTGGCAGCTATCATGAAAATGATGGCACCGAGGTTTGACTTTACGAAGACAAAAAACGCTATTTTATGAAACAGACCAACTTACTTTCAAATATAACATTTCAGTGACGTCATTGGACGGTAAATAGCAGTCACTATGTGGCCACCGCAGTCTTAAACCGTAGCCTTAACGACAAAACAAACTTTATAAAAAGTTGTAATAATAATTTATTTATTTATTATTCGTTTATTTATTTTTCTAACATATAAAATACATTTTTAAATATTTTTTTTTTTTAAAAGGGTATAAAAAACATTTAAAAATATAAAAAATAGTGTTCCGCCGGTGTCGGGAGCAGGGTCCAAGCTACCGGTGGTTAGGGCTGCAGAGACAGGAACCGCCTCACAATACGAGCCGTATCGAGAAGTACTGCCTTCTGAATCAGGCCCTTGATCCAACCGCCTAACGAGAGCCTCGAGAGATGTTGGTCGAGGCTTTCGGCCATCAGGCCATTGGCCGTTACGACAATCGGCACAATGATAGCCGAGCTCACATTCCACATGTCGACAACCTCGTGTGCTAAGTCGAGATATTTTATTTGTTTCTCTTTCTCAGCTTTCACGAGGTTCTCGTCATGTGGAATGGTAACATCAACTATCATTGCGCGGCGCGCTAATCGGTCTATCACCACTATATCAGGCTTATTGGCAACAATAGTCCTGTCAGTAATGATAGACCGATCCCAGTACAACGTGACATGGTCATTTTCGAGAACTGGGTCGGGCACATACTTGTAGTACGGTACCTCAGAATCCACAAGTTTATATTTCAAAGCAAGTTGCTGGTGAATAATCCTGGCCACTTGGTTATGCCTGTGCAAGTACTCGCCGTTAGCCAGACGAGAACAACCAGAGATAATATGTCTGATGGACTCACCCGGACGGTGGCATGCCCGACACACGTCAACCGTCCCGTCCCTCATAATATGTCTCCGGTAGTTATTCGTCAAGATAACTTCGTCCATAATTGCACAGACGAAACCTTCAGTTTCCCCGAAAAGGTCACCAAAACGTAGCCAGGATACGGACGCTAGGAAATCTACACCAGGCTCGTGAAGAGCCCGGTAGAAGCGCCCGTGAAGCTCCTTGCTTTGCCATACTTCCTTGCGGTCATCTGTAGTAAGTACAACAGGTTTGCGCCAGTTCTCTTTAGCCATGGAAAGCGGGGTGAGCCCCTTGTCCACTGCTACCACATCACGGTGCATACCCACTTCGGCTTTTAAAAAATATTCCCTGAGGCTGCACACCTCGCGGTTATGGAGGGTCTTCGCATTTAAAAAGCCTCGACCCCCACATTTCCGCGGGATGTACAGTCTCATCACCGATGAACGTGGGTGATGCATCCGATTTGCGGTCAGGAGTGTACGGACCCTCCTGTCCAGGGCGTCGAGTTCGGTCTGAGTCCATTTGAGTATCCCGAAAGAGTACATCAAAACCGGCATGACCCAACCGTTGAAGGCGCGCACCTTGTTTCCGCCCGAAAGGAGACTAATTAAAACCTTCTTCAGGCGACCAAAGAAGCGCTCCTTCAACGATTGCTTCATGTCAGCAACGTTGATGCCTAACGCTTCCGACATACCCAAATACTTATAGCTTTCGTTTGAGGAGAGGGATCTAAGGTGTATGGAGTCCGTGAGTTGAGTTCCCTCGGACTCCATAATCTCCCCTCGCTTTACATGCATGACTGCACATTTGTCCACACCAAATTCCATCCTGATGGCGCTACTGAATGTTTCAGTTACCTTCAGTAGCTCCATCAGTCGCAATTTGTTGGGGGCAAAGAGTTTCAAGTCATCCATGTAGAGGAGGTGAGATATGACCTGACCACCTCTCCTCAATCGATAGCCCAGTCCTGAATCCTCCAGCAGTGTGCTTAGAGGATTCAGGGCTAAGCAGAACCAAAGTGGACTCAAACTATCGCCCTGGAATATTCCCCGTTTAATCCATACAGGTTCATCGTTCCGCTGGATCTGTCGACATCCTGGATAGCGAAGGACCGTCCTCCATTGCCCCATACACGACTTCAGGAAGGAGCGTAGAGTTGTATCTATCTTGTACAACTCCAGCACCCACATGAGCCATGTATGTGGCACCGAGTCGTAGGCCTTCTTATAGTCTATCCAGCATGTCGACAGATCCTTGCGGGATCGACGAACCTGTTGGCTTATGGCCATGTCGATGAGGAGTAACTCCTTAGTACCGCGGGACCCATTCCTACATCCATTTTGAGAGGCAGACATAATTGAATTATTGACAATGTGTGTGTTAATTTTCTCCCTCAAAATGGATGTAAGAAGTTTATAGACCGTTGACAAACATGTGATCGGTCTATAATTCTTGGGTTCCGCGGGACTACCTGACTTATGGAGTAGGTGGGTAACGCCTGTTGTAAGAAACTGCGGTAGCGACCCAGACTCTAGGGATGACTGGAATTGAGATGCCAGGCGAGTGTGTGAACTAATCAACCATTTCAACCAAAAGTTGTGCAGTCCGTCCGGTCCCGGTGATTTCCAATTCGGTAACGGACGGACTGCTCTGGCTACGTCTGATGGCGTGATAAGTATGGCTATTTATAAACAATCTATTTATTTATTTATTATTAGGCTCTTCAACAATGAGTACACTATTACTTTACATTTTGTGCGTTGCAAACTTAAGTCTAAGCGCCTCATTACTTAAAGAAAAGCACAGCATGCACTACATTATGCGCAGATAATAACTGTTAAGGAAGCACACTAAATACCTACCTAATAAACTGATTATTGTTAGTAAGTACATCTGCACATGTCAAAATAGTATCAAGTCGAATCATGTGTGGATATTAATCAAGTCGGGACATGAAGTCCAGTAGGTAGCATCAAATCTGGAAAGTTTTGGTCCAGTTCTAACATGTCAACTAATATAGAATGTTTCGAATAAATAATCCAACAAGTTAGAACAAGAAAGTCTAGTAAAATCAAAGATTCCTGACACAAAATCAGGTCTCTAGCAATAACCAATGTACCTATAGACACCGACTTAACTAAAAGATGTGTTAGACATTTGTCCGTGTCTACAGGTAACTAAAAATACCTTATTTTCTCTTGTTAACCTGTCCTTATGTAATAAAAGGTATATAACTCCATTGTCAGTCACAATACAATGTTTTGATTATGACTACAACACTGACTAGACTATTTCCCACCTGAATACCTATTTAAAACAATGAAAATACCTATCTGTTTATAATTACGTAATCCATTGTTCTAGAAGTAATTATCATGTCATAACTTGCACCTGCGCAACCCTGCCTCCCTCATTCGTGTAAACACCCTCGTCATAGCAAAATGGGAAATACCCAGCTATACCCCGACCCTCTGTCGCGTCCCTGAATAGCGAACTGCCCTGATGTATAGGAGCAAATTATTGTGTTTGCACAAATGGTACCCGCTACTTGCCCTATAGTAAAAATCTACTTAAGGTATCGGGTCTAATTTTACAATTGTAGTTGCCTAGTACTAGTTGCCTAGTACTCTCTTAGAAAGTCTCAGATTCTTAGTCAGTTGAGCTTTAACTTCGTTCCTACAAACATCTCGCTACTTGAGGTATAAATTCGTGCTGAATAGAGTATTAAATTCGGATTACATCTAGCTCTAACCTTTGTCTGTATTACTGTTGTGTATTTTAAATATATTGTGTGTGTGTGTGTTTTATGTGCAATATACGTGGATCTATTACATTATCTGCTTGTGGTTTTTCTACTGTGCCAAACCTTACAACAAACCGCCCCCTTCAAACGACATAAGCTGGTCGTCTACATTTTGGTTCTTCGACAGCCGGATATCGTTTACAATAACACAGTAAAATAATTAATAATAATATCAGCTACATGAGCTACAGGGCAAACGAATCTCCTCTTAAAGAGAATAAACATAAGTAATGAGCATAAACCACCGCGCTTGATTAAAGTGGACATTTCAGAGCATAAGTTTCCTCAAAAACTATTACTTCACCAAATTAAGTAAAAAAATGTTTAAATGTTTGTAAATGCACTCACAATACAAGATAAATTCCTAGTGTAAGGCAACGTTTAAAAAAAAAAGTAACCGAATATCTACCAAGAAAAAACATTATCGATCACATTAACAAGCGAAAACATTTTTTTTTTTTTTTTTAAATCCCAACACTAACATTTCCTCATTTCATTTTCCAATTCCATCACCAGACCCTGTTCATCATCTACCTACAACCTATTCATTGAGACCATTCCAATGAGCCCAAATACGATGCCTGTGCTGTAACTTGGTAAAGGAGTTGGGTATCCTGCAAATTCTAGGTGATGTAGCATCAGTTCAAGGTTACTATGTTCTTTTAATATCATTGAAGTAACAGAATACCAAATTTGCAATCGATCAGATCTGTGGAAGACGCTCACAATCTCCAAACGGTTGAACCGATTTTGATAAAACATGGCTAAGAACCATTGCTAGAAATCCTGCTTTAAAATTTAAAAAAAACCGCATTCAAATCGGTTCTCCTGTTTAAGAGCTATGGTGCCACAGACAGACACACACACATAGCGGTCAAATTTATAACATCCTGTTTTTGCGTCCGCGGTTAAAAAATAAACATAAACGCCAGGTTGATCTGAAACTTAATTCTTATGAAAAAAAAGTCCCCAAACACAATTATTCCTTTGAGTAGCTATAACTGAAAAACTTTCGTTATGAAACTCATATCCCAATCGGGGAAAAAATAAAAAATTGCTTTTAATACAGTTAGACTGACTAATTCGATTCATCAACTTTTTTTTTTACGAATCCCTTATTAGTTTCATAGCGAAAGTTGTTCAGTATGACAGGTGGAATGCCCTTGACTGATACAGATGACTAATTAATCGCCAACTTGTATAAAGTTAATGTAATTAAAAAAAAACTATATCTAAACTAAACTGTCTTACCATAGCCGCTCTACTAAGCAATTCAAGTTAAAACTATATTGACAACCTACTTTTACTAGAAGAGTCTTAACGGTCGGTCAACATGGTTGCCCTATTGCAGCCCTATTTTAGGTGCATCGACATCAATCTAAGGCAGCTCTTTTGTATTAAAGATCGAAATAACAATGTTGGAAGAAGGTCCTCGATTTAGATACCGTTTTTTTCCATGGCTAATTTTTCGTGGCTAATTGATTACTTTTGGAATTATCACGCCCCCTTCTCTAGCGCTTAGTAGTGGTAGATTTTATCCTCGTTTTGCCAGTTATTCATGTAATCGGGGATGAGCCTATTGCTATTCTCATATTTCCTTAGCTAGCACTGACAATCTTCACCTCAGACGACACGTAGTTGTTCGAGGATAGATTTGTTCGTTCCCTTGGCGGTCCATGGTATGCTGAGCATTCTTCGTCAACACCACATCTCAAAAACTTCTATGTTTTTCCATCACCGAGTCAACCTGGTCATAATAGTCTGAAATAAAGGAGGGAGCACACGTAATTGCAAGCATACCCAGCCTGCATGAACAATCATTTTGTGCAAAACTTACAAGGCAAAATGTACAAGCAAGCTCGAGCAACATCAGTTTTTGCTTGAGCAATGGACGACGACAACGCGCTTGCTTTAGCTGTATTAATTGTGTGCAACTGGCGTGCGTATAATTGCGCAAGCTTAACCTGCATAAACACGTTCAATCATGTTTGCACAAACGTGGCTTGTTCAAGTCGCATAATGAAAATTCTATCAATCACATACAGCACAAAATCATCACACAGACGCTCAAACATGCTTGCACAAAATGATTATTCATGCAGGCTTGTCATGCAAGGTAGATGTGAAAAGACCTCGCCGCGGGTCACCTAACCGCTGCTGGTCAGACTAAGTAACCGCACTCACTGGACTCTGTGTAACGACCGCCCTGAGAGAAGCCGAGAATCGAATGAAGTGGAAGAACATCACACTAATATTATAAAGGTGAAAGTTTATGAGTGTGTATGATTGTCTCTTCTTCACGCCAAAACTACTGAACGGATTTGGATAAAATTTGGCAAACAGATAGTTTATAACCTGGATTAACACATAGGATACTTTTTATCTCGATATTCCCACGGAATCGAAACTTATGCGTGTGAATCCGCGGGGCGCAGCTAGTCATACATAAAGCTCGAAGGCCTTTCAGGGACACGACCTTCAGTAATGAAGTACACGTCCAAGAAGAGATAAAGAAAATAAAAAAAGAAAGAAAGAAATATGTTTATTCTGCACAAACAAAACGCACATTTAAAGAAAAAACACAAATACAAGAGTAGCCAAAAGCCTCGTATTCAACTAACAAATAAACGCTTGAAAATATTGTTCATCGGTTGATGTCAAGGCCTCGGACCAAAGACAATATTGCGTAATTACTGTTACGACATTACGTACTCTGTGGTTGCGACATTGGCAAATGACAACAAAAACAAAATTGCGACTACTTTTGTAATAAATAATAAGAGAAATTAAGCTGCGCATCGCAAGAACATGTCATTGCTCAGCGAAATGCGGACGAAACTTTGGACGAACCTAACGTCAACAGCGCTGGGCCTCAAGTCTGCTATTACAATAGTGTCAGAATGGTCTAACATTGATTTCATAATTATTGATTTTGACAAGTTTGGTAATCTACTAACATATTGACGTCATTATGACTTACCAATGGTCAGCCACTGATACTCCATTGAAAGAAATGGCATCTATTGGTAATCTCGTACATAATTAAAAATGAATGACTGACTTAGGCGGCAATCTGCTAAAATTTTGACAATGAACTAACATGAGAACGTCATTGTGCAGTCATTTCTTTTAATTCGTTACGAGAATCGTGTTTGTGGAATACAGTGATCAACCAATGATCGACCATTATGAATTTAGCAGATTACGAACTTTTAGCAAAATGGCAATGGGATCGTGTTGGAATGACGAATTTATAAAAATAGCAGACTTGGGCCCCTGGTTTTCAGCAATTACCTATAAAATTACAATATATTGACGTCCCCCTGTGCGATGTTGATGTATTATATCGGGTAAGTATTCTTTTTCACTGAAATATGTGTGATTCAACTGAACGTAGTATACTACGTTCACATTTTAAATAAAAATATATATCTGTATTTGTGCGTAACATAAATTTAAGGAGCTCGTGGCTAAGTAATAACTGCCGCACGGGTCGATCCATCAGGTTAAGCTACGCTTGCCAGGGTTGGTCTGTGGATGGGTGACCATCTTTACATACCGAGACTTCTCCGTGCCTCGGAAAGCACGTTAAGCCGTTGGTCCCGGCTGTCATTCGTGGATCTTTGACAGTCGTTACGGGTCGTCAGAAGCCCGAAAGTCTGACAACCAGTCTTACCAAGGGGTATCGTATTACCCAGTTACTGGGTTGTGGAGGTCAGATAGGCAGTCGCTTCATGTAAAATACTGGTATTCAGCTGCATCCGGTTAGACTGGAAGCCGACCCCAATATAGTTGGGAAAAGGCTAGGCAGATTGATATTGTGCGTAACATAAATTTAAGAAATAATAATAATATAAAAACTAAGAAAATAATACAATGAGAATATAAAAAAGTACTAAATTACTAATTAAACTTTGTGTACAATGTGGTGTGTTTTCCTCTTAATTCCTGTTGTGAGATGAATAGGTTTACCAATTTCCTTTATGCCAAGTTACGGTACAGCATCTAAATAAGTTAGCTAAGTAAGTTAGTTAGTCAAATACGTAAATTCCAAGAGATGTAACAACTTATAATTGGGTGCAACTGTTATCAATCCAAGTTCATTAGTAACTAGTTATTGGCGTTGTTTTAGCAGATTTATCATAGTTTTGATAAAGTTAAGTTAGACTGAAGAACAATCCTTCCACAAAATATCTATTGATGGGAATAATCAATATTCATAGATCTTTAGACAGGTTTTAAAAACCAAGTTTTTACTACAAGATACGCTCGCCTCCTATTACATGGGTCTTAAACATAACTGGCAAGATGTGGGTATACGAGTACTTGGGTACACTTCTGCCCAACCCTTCGGGGAAATAAAGCATAATGTAATGTTATGTGTGTTGTTTTTAATAGTATTTTAGTTATACTATGAGGATTTTTTAGTAGTAGTCTGGTTTGTGTGCAAGCATGATTGAACGTGTTTATGCAGGTTAAGCTTGCGCAATTATACGCACGCCAGTTGCACACAATTAATACAGCTAAAGCAAGCACGTTGTCGTGGTCCATTGCTCAAGCAAAAACTGATGCTGCTCCAGCTTGCTTGTACATTTTGCATTGTCAGTTTTGCACGCTTGCACAAAATGATTGTTCACGCAGGCTGGGTATGCTTGCAATTACGTGTGCTCCCTCTTTTATTTCAGACTATTATGACCAGGTTGACGGCCTTGTTGGTCTAGTGGTTGCAAGCGCTACTGCTGAGCATGAGGTCCTGGGTTCGATTCCCGGGTCGGGCAGTGTTATTGGGTTTTCCATCTCGAATTTCTCAGTAGCAGCCCGGAGTCTGGATTTGTGCACAGTTGATGGCAATAGGCTCGCCCCCTATTCCATGGGACATAAACATAACTGGCGAAATGTGGTTGTACTACAGTTAACTGCCTCACCTGCCTAACCTCTTCGGGATTACAGATGTGATGTTATATTATGTTTACAATAAATAGGTATTTAACAATATTACCCTCATTTTGAGTACTACCGCAGTCAGTCAAAGAGAACATAATATGGGCCACCTTATGCCATAACAACAATTGATAAAACCTCTTCATCATTCATCATCATTTCAGCCGAAAGACGTCCACTGCTGGACATAGGCCTCCCCCAAGCACCGCCACTTCAACCGAAGGCAGGGCCGACAAAACATCTTGGGATGCTTAACATATTTTTCAATAACTCTCGACTCCTCAACAGAAGCGAAGCCGATATTAGATTTTTGTAAAGGATCTCCAAAACCACCTACTTTGCAGTCGGGTAAAAAAAAATCGGCCACGTGCGGGTCGAACGCGCATACGAAGGGTTCCGTACCACTATAAAATATTTAGCAAAAATCGCCGAAAAAAGGTTCCTTTTATGGGGCTCCCCTTTATTTATTTTATGTATATGCGGCAATAGAAATCTGTGAAAATTTCAACTGTCTACCTATTACGGTTCATGAGATACAGCCCGCTGACAGACAGTGGAGGCTTAGTAATAAGGTTCCGTTTGCCACCCTTCGGGTACGGAACCCTAAAAAGCAGTCTTGAATCACAAAGAAAATGGCTTTTTTAGAATAGTGCTGTTGTACGATGCATTCATTTTGTTCCCCGGCTTATCAGAAAGCTAGGACAATTTCATTAGAGATATTTTCCGTCTTCGTTTTGTTTATTTCCTAATAATAATTTAAAGCTGTGTTTTTGTTTATCTACCAAGGGATATCGTGTTAGCGTCTGCTTATCTGACCTCCACAACCCAGTTATTGGGTTGTGGAGGTCAGATAAGCAGACGCTCCATGTGAAATATTCAGCTCCATCTGGCTAGACTCGTGCCGACCCCAACATTTAATCTACTGATAGAGAAGTATGGCAGACTACGGGAGGCTTCAATGCCTACTTGGGGAACAGAATAGGTTTCACAATAACTTTTACCTAAAGGTGGTGGAATTCATTAAGATGTATTATGATTTATTTCTTTAATATATTATAATGACAATTCATGTGCTCTAGGGGTAAAGTTTAGCTTTCTACGCGAGGAAATTCACAACTCAGCGCAGCGCTAAGAATTGACGTGAAACAGATGGAATTTATGTAACTATATTAATAGCTATGTCCTTGTAACATACGTCTTGTATTTGGAGCTAAATAGACTCCAGGAACAACAATTGTAGATACTACCTTATATAAAATCATCACAATATTTGCTTCAGAATGTGATCCTATGATCAGAAGTCTTAAGTTAATTAATACTTCACATGATCTGAAAAAGAATATTTCTGGACTTTAAAAGAGACTCAGTTTTTTTCGGGTTTCTTCTCAGAGTAGTCAGATAGGAAACGCCGACCCCATCTAGATAATAAATATGACTGTCGTGAAAAAGTGTTTGTACAAACTTAATTACAGAAATAATAGAACAACATAGGCTAATTTATCACAATTAAAAGAAGATTTTTAATTATAATAGTATCATTTATGGTGCCAATTAAGAACAGGACGTTCAACTTCAACGTCGTCTAATTGGGTAGTTTGTGTATAAATTAGCTACAGACTGTTATCTACTTAGGTCTGTGAAAAGTCAAGGGCAGGATCAATGTTGGTTAACTTAAGTGTTTTTCATTCGTGTGACAAAATATTTTCTTCTCAATTCACGATTTAAAAGCGATATTTATGTTAATATTCTTACGATAAACTAATAAGAACTGATAAGAGATTTCTTTAGACATAAGCATCACCGTTGTACGTATTTGTCTGTTATTTTCTTCTTGTCTATTTAAATGTGTGTACATAAATGTTTAAGTAAATAAATAAAGACCATACAAAATGCCGTAGAAGTGTAATTCTTAAATTACTCTATGACAGTGTACTCTATACGACTATGGTCAATAACTCCTAGATCCTCCTCTGTTTAAGTTCACCCTAAAGTAAAGGTAACCTTGACTTTTTTTAAAATAAATAATGAAAGTAACCCTTTAAAATAAAATTAACAATGAGGAAAGTAAGTACTTAAAACTGAAAGACACGAGCACATTAGCATAACGCATTATGCTGAGCATTAAATAAATTCAAAACCAGAAGAGACGGTACAACTACTTACATTAAAAATATGCTAATAATACTCATTTGTTTGCTTTCTTTTTATAAAAGTCTCTCTTTTATAGTTGCCGACATTTTTATTGCAAGTTATCATGAAGAGTAGGTAAGGCATTATCTTATCATGTCATTTAATGGTCAAAGTATAGACTTCAACTGCCGATCAAATGATGTAAAATATAGTCTTGATAAAATCGTCATAACAAAAGTTTCTTCGTAGAATTAACGTCTCAAAACTATTTATCTCCCCTCAAAAAATGCACGAAAGTTCTTGAAAACTTCTCTTAAACATACGAAAACACGTTTTAAAAAAATCTAACTGACTTACCTCAAAAAACTTCATCCAAACCATCCATCAGAACTCACACACAAAAAACATTTCATCAACTGAAAAATAAAATAGTAAACTCGCGAAAATCGGAACGCTCCAAATTTACCGCACGACCTTTCCCGACCGCGTCTAGTGTGGAACTGGGGTTGTACCAAACAAGCTACATTTTCGGTAGGTATATATCGACAGACATCCCTTCCTCGAGTGCTGCCATCTGGCGAAACAAAACTTATGCATTAACTAGGCTTTAAGAGCTAAAAAGTTTTGATAGCGAACCGTTCGAACCGGTAATGCTATATTAAATTTTTTAATGGTTTAATTGTAAAGTTTTTTCAGAAAGGCTATTTAGGGGCTGTTTCGGTTGTATAAAGGAATTGTTATTGTTGTTTAATAGCCGTTGTGTACGTTAAGGTGATGTTTATGCAATTAATTAAAATCTTGTTAGCTGTACAGTGTTATAACTGGAGCGGGGATGATCTTCTTTGAAAAGGAAGCTATAAAATGACAATTTTAATAAACCTTAATGTTTTTTTAGAATAAAGAAACTTTTTGACAGTCCTTGTTTTTTTGAATAAAGATATTTATTTACTGTCCTGAGCTTCTATAAGGTGACCGGTAATTATTGACCGATACTTAAAGACGTGACTTTACACATCATTATGAACATATTTTACTATGGGACCAAACCTAAAATCGCGTAAAAAAAACAGCTGTTCCATACATTTTGACAAGTTTTGCGAACATAAATGTAGGGAACACCTGATATTTTTGCTTAGCGTCAGAAAAATATTTATATTGGAATACCTGCGGAAATATCACCGGCTCACAGTCCCCTACTTGAGAAAAACAAATAAAAGAACGGATATATATCCCGTACCATGGGCAAGGCGCAAGTTTGCCAGAAAGCACTAAAATAGTATAGCGCCACGCTTTTAGGTACAGCAAATTTAGCCGGTTCAAATTAGTTAGAGACGTTTCCTTATCAAAAAGGAAATCCTAGTTTGGCTTGAAAGTTGTAGCTATGATGATATGGAAAACATTATCCGTAATCTAACCTAGTGGACAGACTCAGACAACACTCACACATCTATTTCACCACAATATTGCAGAATGATAAAAAATAAAAAAACTTTTTGTAATTTTTTTATTTCTATTTCCTTTAAATTATTGTAAGAAGTAAGTGTAAACTGTATTTAGTCTAAGCCATGTAACTGGAGAAACCTCGACCCCTGTCATGCGGGATGTCCTAGTTCAGGGGTCGAGACCTAATTGATGTAACGTGTTCTGAAGTTTGGAAATACATTACTATTACTATAGACAGGGAAAATAATAACAATATTCTCTCAGTAATCTTACTGCTCAAGTTTACTGTCATCTTGTAATCTAAGTATCTAGGTACCCAACAGACTTTAGGTACATCAGAATAATACCACCAAAACCCATATTATATAATGATAGCCAATCTACCCGCCTAGGTCTAGCTAATACGGCAATACTTCTCGTAAACGGTTCGTACTTCAAGTTAATAGTCTACAGAGAACCATTGTACTAGGTGCCTATAAATTGTAAGGGAATAATAATAAATAACGAACGTCGCCTTGAATTGAATTAGGTATTGTACGTTTAGTGAGTAGGACCAGGGCTCGAATGCACCTTAAATTATTGAATAGGTTTAGCGATAATCGAATTTAACATGATTTTCAGTCAATCGTTGGGAGATGACAGACAGACAGACAGGCCTTGGTATGAATATACCATAAAACGAATGATAAATGATTTTTTTTCTGTCAGTCAAAATAGGACAGTTTAAAAAGACTTAATTTTTGTTGGTGGAGGTGTTTAATCGGTTTTTGGGTGACCTCAAGTGTATAAATTGTGACTACATTGTTGTATTGGGTTTCGACCTGTAGAAACAAATGTAAGTGGTAATAGTAAATAAATAAATAAAATGTTATTTACACACACGTATTTACATGATATAAAATTTAACAGACTTAAAATAATATTAACAATATATTCAAGTGTATAAAAAGAGGGTATCCCCCTCTTTTTATACACTTAAACGTAAATAAATAATATTTATTTATTTTAGAATATTAAACACAACTATTTACATACACTAGATACTAAATAAAATGACTAACTAACTATGTAAATAAATTCTAAAACAAAACGAAACTTAGTAGTCGAAGTATTCGTCCGCATCGCTGTCATCAGGAAACATGCCCAGAAGACTGGCAGCATTGCAACGTTGAATGGCAATGCTAATTCTTTGGCCTGGTCACGTGAAGTGTCGACCAGTCAGGAAGAAATTTCCTTAAAGGAGACGCGCACTCGGGCCCCATGCCTCGAGTGTAAGTAAGTTTGTCCAAACATTTTACACGTCCATCAAAATAAAAAAAACTAGATGAGGTCGGCATTTCCTATCCAACTACTCTGAAAGAAAGGCCGAAACAAACTCAGAGGTCACATTCTCTTTTAAAGCCCAGACAAAATATTGTTCGGATAAAAAAAAAACTTGAGAACCGCTCATGTCGAAGTGAAAGTATTAGACAGAGAGCAAGTTGGTAGTGGAGTGGGTGTGCAGGGTGTGTCCAGGGTGTGCCAGACGTACATTGAAGGATCACAAATCGTGGGGACTATGTGATAGAGTGTGGTCACCGAACCGTGTGATCCTCTACAAGGAATAAGCGATCCCCTTTGCCCTCGAGAGTCATAAAATGTGACAAGAGGGTAGGCAGTAGCATGCTCCTGTCTGCAAATAGTAAGTACTTACTGCCATAAAGTGTGGTGTTTCGACAACCGCCGTTTATTAGGGGACCCATGTCTAGCTGTTGGCGTTTACGACGAACAGACGCTCTCTTCTAAAACAAATGAGTTAAAGGACTCAAGCTGTAATAGGGATGATGACTAAAAATATTTTTTGTTTATGAGGTAGATTACTAAAAAATATTGGACCCTTATTTTTTCTTTTTTTATGTAAAACGTCAAAAGATTACGGCGATACATAGAGTTAAAATTTGCCATGAAGATTTTATACTTCTTACTTGCGACGTAGTGACCCCCACTCCCCAACTTTAATGCGTTTTATTTAAGTAAGTTTTTAATAATAAGCAAAAAATATGTGTGTCTAATATTTTTTTATTAACTGACTGACGGACTAAATAGAATTTCTTTTTTTTATACCCAGGCATCATCTCTTTTATTGAAAAGAAATATCATAGTTTCATATGTGTATTAGAATTAACGGTTTCAATCAAAATTACAACCACAATGCATGCAACATTAAGGCTGGCCACATTATATATTCGCAGTTCTGAAACGGGATTTCGTTTCAAAGTTTGGCGGATTGGAGTGGCATGATGTGGCTGGCGTCTGTACTTTAATACTTTAATATTGTTTAATTGTTCGGCATTAAGTAATCGATTTGTTATATATCTGTGGAGGCTTTTTATTAGCAACTTGATAATATTTTGTTGTTACCTATTATTTGTAATTAATCTTAAAATAATAAATAAATAAATATAAAATATCGGTTATCGATTCGGAATTTCGAAGGCAGCAAATCCATTAAAAATCAAGAATCACACACGTTCAAGTTCTCTGTTCGAAATTTTCTCCGATTCGCAATTCCGTCTGTGACCTGCCTTTTGTATGGATTTGCTGCCTTCGAAATTCCGAATCAATATTTTGAAACAGGATTCCGAAAGAAATTCCGTATGTACCGTACGAGGCCGGCCTAATTGGTATCTAGTTTTTGCTTGTAACTTTGTCCGTGGGAATTTCGTGACGCGAGAATTTCTGATAGATAGGTACCTACTCATATTTTCACATAAAACTTTTATATATAACTTTTATTGGGCACTAATCTCACTCTAAAGAACAGTATATTTATCTTTTTTTATATTCATAAGAGTAAAATTGTAAACCAAAAAACAATACGCTACATTAATTTAAGAGATATGTACAGGAAGCTAATGTTCACTACCAGCCATATATCTACCAGGAATTCATGAATTACAACGATACAAATTAAATTACGTTAGTTCAACACATAGTGGGAAGTTTGTAACTTTGCGCGCGCTACAAAACTCTGTTAGTGTTCTAGCGCTAAACATTTTGTAATTATATTTGACCTTCACACAGCTGCTAACCTACGCTGTAATGAGAAAAGTGGCAAGGGTTCGAGTTAAATTATGAAAATGTTGGTTAAATTGTATAGAATTATAAAATAGTTTTTAGTGAATTCCTTAGAATTAGTTTTCGCTTTTCCGTCTTAACAATCTGGTAAGATCCAAGACAAATTTATTAGATTTAGTCAAATTATTGGTTTATTTACTTTGGTGTTTTCGATTCTCAAGTCTATCCAGTAGATAATGATAAAAAGAAAATTAAAAAAGTAATTTAAAAAAATGAATAAACCCGACTGCAAAAATAACTTTTTTATTTTCAACTTTTTAGTTTTTATCAATTCTCAAAACCCATCTTTTTGACACCCACTCGATCACTACGGAGTTTTTTTTTTTTTGAAAACTTACATTTAAAAATCCTGTATTATGATTTTTTATAATTTTTATATTTTGTGACACTCGCGCAATAAAAGTGATTCTAACGACATACCATTCATTAAAATTGGTTTGCCCGTTTAGGAGTTACGAGGGAACATAGAGACTGACACACATACATACTTACATACATACGCCAAACAATTAACCTTATTCTTTTGGCTTCGCCGCAGTCAGTTTTAAAGTATAAATATTTCCACGAAACCTAAAAAAAAAACTAGATACCCAATAAGTTAGTCAAAGCAGAGCAAATAAAAACGGAATAATGTTACAAATAACACCAAAGACTTTACCAACTGCCACAAAACATTATAGCCATATAAACTTCGTATATTTGCATGACTCTTACTAAAAACAATAAAGTGTTTTGTAGCTATTTTATTGTATTTGTGATCTGATTGTACATAAGTTTACAGAATTTAAAAAATATATTTATTAATAATTGTTTGGCAATGTTGTTAGGCTTTTCTTAGTAGCGGTTGCAGTTGAGTCTTGAATTTATTATGCATACACATGGGACTAAAACATTATTCTCCAAATGTGGTTGTTCACAACTCTGCCTTTCCCTTCGGGACTACGTTGTGTTATAATATTGTGTTAGTTAGTAAATACATTACTAAAATTACTTAGGCACCTAAATTCGTATTTAAATCCCACTGCGAATATTAATCGTGTCAAATACTTAATAATGTAACGATAAATAACTCTATTTGCATTATCAATAAATAATGTATATAAGTAATGAGATTCGCGTTTTGATACGGTTGAATTATTTTAATCATAAAAGTCAGATTTTTTTTCTTTTTGATATGCTTTATTACTTTAGACATAAAAAAACTTAAATATTCATTTGTTTGGCTTTAGATTTTTAATAAGATTACAATTTTAACATTAAAATATTTAGACAAAATAAAATGGATTAACTAAATGCTGAATAGAAAGTTAAAAGCCATTTATTTAAAAAAAAGTACTTACACAAACAGTCTTGTTTTCGTAAAAAGAACACTGCGGTTCGATAGTCAATTACTTTTAAAACTCTCCTAAAGAAGGTATATCTCTTTTATAGTTCTCTGGGGTGGAATTCTTATAGGTCCAAAAGGGCTAAAAGGAGGTTCACAGGGTCCCCAAACGGCCTTTGTAGATGCCTCATTAATTAATTCCTTGGCCAATCCTGATAAATAAGGGATTCTAGAGAGCTTTGTGATACATGCGTAAATACGTTCTGAAGTTTTATGTGTTCTGTTTGAGTGAACTTTTGGTATGTATTTTCGGGGTTGCATTCATTCTTTGTTCCTAGTATTTTTCTCCATACGAAACTACCATGTAGCACGGGTACTTATAATTAGTTCTTTTTTCTTGTAAATTTTGCCGTTCAAAAGTGCCTCTTAATTTAACTACTTGAAATAAATTATAAAAATAATAAAACTTTTATAAACACTATTCTAGTAGTTAAAGCTCTTTTCTTACTGTAAGTAGACACTTTTAAATCCTTTTCTTTCTGTGGTTTTGATTGTGCGTTGGTAGTCACTGAACTAGTTTATATTTTTCAAATCCTTCAACATACATAATTCTGATTCATACACTTCACAGATCGCTTCGTTGCAGCTAAAACTTTCTGAAAAATTAAATGTCATGACACACACCTTATCTTTAAACAAAAAAGTATAATACATACAGTAAAAGTGGCATTAATAAAGAAGAAATAGGAAACGTTACTTAAATATCGAGTGATGATACATCAATTTTACTCGAACACAAAAATAATCTAATGCTTCATTACGCGTTCACTCTTTAACCATTCAGTCGGTAATTGAAAGACCAGAAAATTCCATGATAAAAATTCAACGTTATGTACATTTTCTATTGGATCTCTTTCATTAAACCCGGTCTTTAGAATCGAGAAACACAGCACGCCATCTCTTTATTTTCGCCACATAATTTTAGGCACGAATAAATTTTATTTTATTTTTGCAGAATCAGCAATCACTAATCAAGTATTCGTTCAATCATAATCCCAGCCTCCAATACGCTTCTTTTTTTTAATATTCATGAAATTTTTCGTAATCTTCGTGTACAAAAACTCGGTTTGAAGGTAAACCTTTGGTATCTTGGGTTTCCGTAGAATGAAGGAATGTGGACAAGAAAATATTAAAAAAAAAAAACATGAATAGTGTCTTTAGACGAGATGCCATGGACGGTAATTATGAAGACTAAAACCTAAATGTTTGAGTTATCGATAATGGAGGTTGTACGAAAGAAACCTAAATGAGCATGTCCAGGAATCTGGTTTTATCAAGTCTGTCATTTGCAAGTCGCATCAAACCACTCAAACAAATAAGTGTCGCAAAAAGTATTACTCGAAAAACTTCTAATCCACATTCTAAAATCCACGACCAAAATAAAATAGGGGACTAAGGGATTGCGTCTTTTAAACCGAAACGCAATGATTTACGAAGCAATCCTAACGAATGGCGATTCGTTAAAAATAAGTATTTTTCGGCAGAAAACTGATTTGTTTGTTTACTCTGAGGTTAGATGATGTTATTTTATTGATTTAGGACAGAATCAATGTGTCTGGACCGAATTCGTTTTTAAGGTTCCGTACCCAAAGGGTGAAATGGGACCATATTACTAAGACTCCGCTGTCCGTCCGTCTGTCACCAGGCTGTATCTCATGAACCGTGATATGATGATCTCATGAACGCTATAACATTAAATATTAAAAACAGAATAAAATAAATATTTAAATATTTCCCATACAACAGATATGATTTTTTGGCCGTTTTTATAGATAATGGTACGGAACCCTTCGTGCGCTCGTCCGACTCGCACTTGGCCGGTTTTTGTAGTGTTATATGGGCGATTCGGATGACGAGTATATCGCGTTTGGCGTTATTCTTTGAGTGGTAAACAACGTTTCGTGGTACAAAATATTTGACTGAAACTTGTGTGAAAGTTTTGTTGATGTAATTTCGATGCGTGATAAGTAGAAGGCTAATTATGAAAGAAAGGAGAAAGTACCTACCTAGAAATTTAATATATCGAAACAGTATTTTTCTGGAAAGGTGTATTCGAAGGTAATAAATTATAGCACATAATTTAGGTGGTTTTATTAAGATTCAAACCGGTATTTCAAAACAACATCCTAACTATATAATAATATTATAAATGCGAAAGTGAGTTTGTTTCATTGTTTGTTACGCTTTCACACTAAACCGGCTGAACCAATTTAGATAAAATTTGTCACATGGGTGGACCATGACCTGGGTTAGGACATAGGAAACATTTTATCCCGATATTCCCACGGAATCGAGACTTATGCGGGTGAAACCGCGGGGTGCCGCTAGTAAACTTTATAAATGCGAAATTGAGTTTTTTTTTATTGGTACGCTTTTACGCTAAAACGGTTAAACGGATTTGGATAAAAATTGGCACATGGGTAGACCATGACCTGGTAAAGGAAATGTAGCTTCATTTCATCCTGGATTGCAGATGAAGTCACGGGCAAAAGCGAGTAGATACATAAAGTATTCACACATTGCAGTATAAAACTGATTTACATCCGTCACCTCACACTTCAGGTCCAGTTGAAAACCAGCGTCAGGCACTAGCTGTCTGGCAGTTTTGCTGAACTGGGCCTATTTGGCGCAGCCGCGAGGCACACATTTCTGCTAGTATCTTACAATCAAACTTCACACTTTTTTTATTGTTTTATTTTTATTTTATTCATTTTTTACTTGTAGTACAATATGTTGTGTGCCTTTTAGTCTGTGCTAAATTAATGTATTTTCTATTATTTTGCCATACCTAGGTACTGAGTCACACATTATTACAATTTCTTTGCATAATTGCAAAGTATTTTATCACTAGCAACCCTCCCTGAATCCAAAGAAATTTTATAACTTAGCGTGAATCAAAATTCTATCTAACCAAAGATTACCTTGACTCAAATCAACGTTAGCCGATTAAACGTATCAGAGCTCTTCCTATAATTTGTTTGTCTATTTACATACTAACACAACATCACGCCTGTATTCCCGGAAGGGCTGAGCAGAGGTGCACAGATATTATTAGTCTATTTCAACGTGTTAAATGTGTATTCTGTATTAATAATATCCGTAAACAATTATTGAACAAAATAAATTATTATTAATGTCTCGTGTGGTTAGTGACTAACCTGGTATCAGAGTTTTTATGCCACCCATGGGGCCTCTGACTTGGCTTCACATGCCGTCAATCAAGCAATATCTCTCAGGCATTCCAGTTTTTAAGATGTTTTCTCCGCCATTTTTGAAGCATGTGTTAATTATACAACACGCACATGAATCCGAAAAGTCATAGGTGTAGTGCCTTGGGCTCGAACTCAAAACCTATGACTTGGCAGTCCGACGGCCACACCACTAGGCTATCACTGCTATATTAAATAAATATAACAGTCTAGTGGTCGCAAGCGCTACAGTACTGCTGGGCGTGAATCCTGGGTTCGATTCCTGGGTCGGGCAAAGTGTTATTGGGCTTCCCATCTGGAATTTCTCAGTAGCAGCCCTCCGGGATTTTAGCCCGGTTGATGGCTCGCTACCTACATGGGACTTAAAAAATATGACTGGCGAAATGTGGGTGCACTATAGGTACACTGTGTGATGTTATGTTATGTTAAATATAACAGCTAGGTAGGTACTAATTTTACCCTCACACCTAACTTATACCCAAAAAAATACTTTTCCAATTTAAACTTCGTCAAACCTATCAAATAATATTACGATATAACTTTTTCCTAACGTACAAGTCTGTGAATTCCATCATTAACTTTGACACACTTCTCCCTACGTTTGACTTATTACGAATGGACTCAAGTTGCCAACAACTTTTAATAGGGCCTCCGTCAAACGTCAGTTCGTAGGAAAGAAATAATTGTCGCAAAGGGAATATACCTTGAGAGTGTTAACAGTAGGTGAAGTTCATATTTTGTTCTTGAGACTGCAATATATTGTGACAGCTGTCAATCAATCAGTCCACATATCTATCAATCAACTTGGTTTATCACAGGTCACTTAGGTATGTTCAAACATTGTGTATGTCCAAGAACGCGTGCGCAAAACCCGGCGTTTGCAGGACATATTTCTGCCGCGCTCTAGTTAGGACTAAACCGACGAATGTTTTCAACAGAAGCGTACGCAGCGTGGCAGTCGCGCACGATAGCCGCTCTATGTTTGTACACACCTTTATAGGAACGTCTGAATTCCCATTCCCTCCAAAAGTAATATACTTCTTGGTTACAATAAAACACAGATTACTCCTGACACTGAATTGAATACACACACTTTCGTAATTGTTTCACTCTTGTACTTATAGACAATAGTAATTATCAGTCTCGTAAATCCGTTCAAACGCTAAACAAATATTTTTGAAGGCGGCATTTTGACAGCCGGAAGTTAGTAGTTTTATATAAATATAAAACTACAGCTAATATTAACATGAAGTTAATTCATAGTAACACACTAGATAAAAACCTATTATAAGTTGCACCACAACATAGAGATACAAGTATCTTTTCACTTCAAATTCAAATGAAAATCTGTACTGCATAACACATGTGTTTACAAGGTCTTACTAATAATAATAAAGTTCACATGGTCGGGCATAAAAATTATATAAAAAATCAGAGTAGCAGCATGATTAAAAACAATAATGAAGTAAATAGGAATGAAAATATTGTTATCATTAAAAATCGAATAAAATAACAATAATATATATGTCTTCGCAAGTTATACCTCTAGAAATCTTTGGAACGAAAAAAGTAATTTCAAATTAAGAAGATCACACACAATAGACGTAAAACAATCCATACCACAAAGATAAGTTAGGTAATAATAATAATATTTAGGAATCATTCAAAATTTAATTCATTTAAAATAAATAATGTCACAGATTAAAATAATATCAAAAGTCAAATAAAGTATAATATACTAAATGAGCCAACTGTTCAACCTGATTTTGAACTCCACCTGCACAATCACGTTTAGTGTATGATTAACTTTGTGTTTCTCTTTGAAAATTTTTTTTTTCTTAGCCTTTACTGTCCCACTGCTGGGCAAAGGACTCCCTATTCTCTTTCCAACTCTCTCTGTCCAGAGCTGCCAAGGACCAATAAAGGAGTCCAAATCTTCCCGCCATATCCGTCTAGGCCTGCCACGATGTCATTTGCCATTAATTAAGTAGTTTGTTTTATGTTATTAAAACGAATATTATTGTTTCTTTTCATTTTAAACACTAAGCAATTGATTTCTACATTCTTCAGGGATACTGCACTGTTTCTCTTTACTACAGGCTATTATGTAGCCTATCTAAGAGGACAGTAACCCAACCATTTATGTTGTATACCAGTGTTCATTTTAGTAATGTGCAACTGTTTTTACTGTATTTACTGCAACATTTTTTTTGCAATAAATCTTTTATATATTTTTTTTACATTAAGCGGGACCCACTGTGTCGTAAGTTTGGCCCATTGATCGTCTTACTTGCGGCTGATCTGTCCAGCCCAATTTCATTTAAGCGTGACAGCTTTCCGAGTGACATCAGCTATTTTCGCGATGGAACGGATTGTTGTATTCTTAACTCGGTCCACAAGTCCACTTATTATTGATTTATAAACTGTTATGTTAGCTCTTAATGTATTTTGATGATCAATGAATGATCAATCAACTTACTTATCAAACGGCAATAGCGAAATGCTATTTCATCGGACTGACGTCATAGAGATTTAATTTTCAATCCCACCGCTACCCTTATTTACGTGAACTCTGTTAAAGTACAAGCATTTATTATTTAATTTGGTAAAAAGCGTTTATATGAATACTAGCTACACCCCGCGGGTTCACCCACATAAGTCAATCCTGTGGGAAAATCGGGATAATTAAAAAAAAAAAAACATTTATTTCGGGTTCTACCATATTCAAAAAATCACAAATTACAACACACGAGATAAATACAAAACACAACATAAAAATAAATACAATATCAAATACAGTGTCAAAAAGTATCCTATGTTCTAACCTAGGTTATGGTTTACCCATGTGCCAAATTTCATCCAAATCCGTTCAGCCGTTTTAGCATGAAAGCGTAACAAACAAATAAACAAACTCACTTTCGCATATAAAATATGAATGCTAGTAAGTCAGTATTCGCCATGTGTAATCCTCCACAATTGCAAGTAGTAGGTGCTTTGGACGGCGAAAGATTTGAAAACGAACGAAATCGGTATATTTTTTGCCTTACGACAATAAAGGAAATATTTTATTTAGGAACCTAGTAATATTTTATGTGAAAAGTTTTGTTAGTTTAATAGTTGGTCACATAAAAAGCTGTTATTGTTATTGACCTTAGATCGTGACAAAATATTTTTATGAACTAGATTTCTTCTGTCCCCAAACAGAAAACGAACACACGTATAGGTACATACATATTGTGTAGTAACATGTTACCCAAGTCATCAAGTCATTTCATGAGTATTTTCCACTACTTCTTCGCAAATATGCACCTTATTGCACACGAATAAGTGCTACAGAAATATTATAAAATAAAATCAGTGAAAGCGAGACAGTTGGCCAATTGAGCTGCAAATTGCAAAACCGTAAGAAAATTTAAATTCGCGGGCTGCAACTGCGGATTCAACTTAAAATTGTCATAAAATAAACAAACAAAAAAAAAAATATGAGGAACATTTTAATAAAATCTTTCAAGCCTTTGAATTTTAATTCGACTTCTTTTCTCTTTTTACTATGACCACACAAACTTTCAGGGCAATATTATGTCAAAAAATAAGCAGTAATCCTACTGACGTGGCGGAAGAATGAGTATCTGCCAAAAGTTATCCGAATCTGTTAAATAAATAGCCACTTTTATTTGCTTCGGCAACAGCATAATGTGAGTGTTTTTGAGGTAAACTTTGTTGAAGATGTTTCGTCATAGAAAGTAAATCGTAAATATAAAACAATAATACTTTTTTTTAAACGAACGTACCATACGTTAAATAATACACTTTTTTTAGCACAGCGGAGGTTATAACTAAATTATAATATATATCTATATATTGTTGCGAGTGTAACTAAATGATTTAGAAACGCCTGCATACAATCAAACTGTTGTTCGTTAGTTCTGTTGACATTGCTAATGTCAAATGCATAGATGACACTTCATCTAAATCATAACATATCATAGCATCCCTATATTTCTATATTTCCTGAAGGGGAAAGCAAAGGTGCACCTCTAGTTCATTCACTCATGAGTGGTCGTACGGAGTAGTCAGGTCGTATATCTAAACATCTACCCCCAACGCTAATATTCTAACGTAAAAATGACTAAATGCGATAATTGTGAAAAATCTATTACAAAAAAATCACCAGGGCTCGAGTGTAACAAATGTGGCAAAATAGTTCACGCAAATCAAATATGCACGGGCTTATCCTCTAAGCAGCTGTCAGCCCTTCGGAATGCAGAAAACCTAGAATGGACATGCGAAGAATGTCACAAGGAGTCTCCTCGTCGCAAGTCCTTCGTAATTCCGGAAGATGATGAAAATGAGGATGATAATGTTGGTGAGCTGGATGGGAACAGTGCTGCGGTGAATAAATTGTTACGTGATATTTCACTCGAGGTTAAGAAAGCAGTGAAGAAAGAACTAGCATCTGTGAATGAGTCGCTTAGCACTTGTTGCTTACGAATGAATGCTATAAATTCTACACTAGAAATTCTTACGGAGAAAGTTAAAGACATGGAGAAGAAAAACACATACCTGATGAATCAAAACACTCACTTAGAATTAAAGATGGATGCATTGGAACAACACATCAGAAACGTTGAGCAAGAAAACCTAGCTAATGTACTGGAGATCACTGGTATTCCTGATAATGAGAACGAGAATCTGGACATACTCGTAACTAAAATAGCTTCGAAGCTTAACATTGAGAAACGCGAAGTTACAATGGTCAAAAGACTTAAAGGCAGGAATGGTAAAGAAGGAGTTATTCAGGTGATGTTACAACAAGAGAAGCAGGTGGATCAGTGGATACGTACAGCGCGGAAGGAAACAGTTGTTGTTCAAGACGTAGTTCCTGAGGTCAGTCCTGACTTAGCCAAGTCTAAAGTTTATCTTCGATACGCTCTTACCAAGGCAAATAAATCTCTACTATGGCAAGCTAAACAAACATTGAAGGAAACTTACAAATACATCTGGTTCCAGAATGGCAGAATATTGGTCCGTAAAATCGAAAACGACAAACCGATTGTTATTAGGAACTTTAGTGATATTGATAAAATGGCGGTTCAGAAAAATAATTGTCGATAGTAGTTAGACCCAGTGGTCACGTCAGTTTCTTCACCGCAAATATCAGAATTCCTTGATTGCTCAACCATCGACGAGTTTAGTATTCATCTTCCAAATAGTAAACAAAAACTAAGTATTGTCCATATTAATATTCGCTCGATTGTTAAACATTTTTCTTTAGTCCTTCAATTCATTGATTCTTCTAAAATTAATATTGATGTTATGATTTTAACAGAGGTAGGTATTTCTAAAAACAGTAATCTTATTCAATTCTTCAATATTAATGGCTATGAAATGTATCATACGCTGCGGGAGCAGCGTAGGGGTGGTGGCATTGTGATGTATGTTAAACGTACCAACAACTTTCAAATCATTAATAACGTGTCACTAAAACACTGCGAATACATAATTGGCCATTTGACCACATCATATCACTACACGACATCAATCTGCACGGTTTATAGACCTCCCAAAGATAGTAAGCACTTGTTTATCAGAGAATTGAAAGAGCTGTTATGTAAGGACACCTTCAAACATTCAGATTTATACTTGTTAGGGGATATCAATATTGATTTAAAATTGAATGACAACATTAGGGATTACTACCTAAGTTGTTTGGCTGAGTGTGGCCTAACAAGCGCGATTTCTGATTACACTAGAATCGAAAAGCGAAATGATATTATAACTCGAAGTTGTATTGATCATATTTTTGTTAAATCGCGCTCGTTGGACCTTTACTCAGCGGCGCTCGGCACGGTTATGGCAGACCATCGCATGATCGCGTTGTCTTGTATTGGGGGTGGAGCTAAAGACGCTATACAGGATGGTGCAAAAGTAAAAATATTAATTGATTATAATAAATTAAAACCAAAATTGGATGCCATAGATTGGAAAGTAGTTAATAATATGCAATGCCCTTTAGAGATATATAACTACATGAAAAATAGTTTTGAGTGTTGTTATGAGCAGTCCAAGTATTCAAAAACATTTAATACCAACAGCAAAAGGAATAAAGAGTTGTGGATAACCAGTAAAATTAATAACATGTGTCATAAAAGAGATGTACTTTTCAGTCAGTGGAAACACGATATAAATAATAAAATACTTAGATTAAAATTTAATAAACAACGAAATAAGACTAAAAAAGTTATAGACAAATCAAGAAACCAACATTACTTTAACCTAATCAATGAAAATAAAATGAATAAAAAGAAAATGTGGGACATATTGAACACACTATCTGGGCGAATTTGTAAGTCTGTAGACGAAGCAATAATCAAAGCTTTCAAGAAAAATAACTTAACTATAAGTACAATAGCCAACAATTTCAGTAAGGGATTTAGCGAAAACGTTACGAAAATATTACCTAAATGCAACATAAAACTAATCCCTGAATCAGAATACATATTTCCGGTTAACAAATCCATGTTATTTAAAAAACCTACGTTTCGTAATATATCAACTATCATAAAAAATCTTAATGTTAATAAATCTGCTGGTATAGATGGCATTCGATGTATAGACGTGAAAGTTCTTAGTGATAAGATAGTTAAGGTCATAGTTAAGCTAATAAACACCAGTATACAAGTCGGGGAATATCCTCAAGAATTAAAATCAGGTATCGTGCGACCAATTTACAAAAATGGATCTCATAGTAACTATGACAGCTACAGGCCCATTACAATATTATCAGTTATAGATAAAGTAGTAGAAAAATACGTGTGTCAACAAATTCAGAATTTTTACATTAAAAATGATGTCTTATCAGGTTCTCAGTTTGGCTTTCAACGTAATAGATCAACTTCAATTCTGCTTTCTAAATTCACAGATGAAATAAACCAACACCTCAATGATAAAAAACATGTCATCCTGTTATTCATTGATTTTAGCAAAGCCTTTGATACTCTCAGACATGATACACTTATAAACAAGCTTAACAATACAGGAGTTCGAGGCCCATTATTAAACTGGTGCAAAGATTATTTAAAAAACAGAACATGCCGTGTAAAAATCAGCAATGAATTCAGTGACGAAGTTGTAGTAGCTACTGGAACAGCACAAGGCTCAGTTATAGGACCCTTGCATTATTTAGCCTACGTCAATGACATGGAAAATGTTATTAGCAATTGCTCAGTCTATCAGTATGCGGACGACACCTGTCTCGTAGCAGCTGATAAAGACTTATCTAAGGCTGAACAATCAATTCAGTACGATTTTGATAATTTATGTAAGTGGTCTCATGATGCTGGACTGGTGCTTAATGCTGGCAAAACTAAGACTATCCACGTTCGTTCCAATCACTTGCTTAACTCTGACCGGCCAGTTAAAATAATTGCGCACACTCACCAATGTTTGCATGAAGTGCAATTATCGAGGCTTTGTTGCAAATGTGTACCATTGGAGCAGGTTACCAACTACAAATATTTGGGTTTAGTCGTTGATGATAGATTTAACTGGGGCAATCACATTGACTCCATATGCGATAAACTGCGAGCAATGCTAGCCAAATTTGCGATCATTAAATACAAAGTCCCTTTTAAAATATTGCTTAATCTTTATAATGCACTCGCGGAGTCAATCATTTCATATGGAATTACTAGCTATGGCAGAACATTTAAAACTTACCTAGACAAAATATACAATCTACAACTTCGTTTATTAAAAATAATTATACCTAATAAAATAAAAAAATCACTTTATGATGGTGATGACGTAACGGGTTTCTTTAAATACTGTAAAATCTTGCCAATACACACTAAAATACGAAAGTGGTTATTGATAGAACAGTTCACCAACAAAGAACTGCAAATTAAATTCAATCATGTTATAGCAACAAGATTGGCAGCACAAACAAAACTGGTAGTACCGAGATACAAAAACTATTACGGGAAACGAACTAACGCTTATTTAATACCTACTCTAATTAATGATGTTCCAACAAAAATTCAATCGGAAATAACAAATAATAATTATAAAAATAAATACAAACTTTTCTTTGAATCTCTTTGAAAATGCATCATCCTGTTTAAATTTCATTCAATTGGTAGTATCATCGACGGACTGTTTGACCCGCGCCGTCGTCGTTTTTGTACTTTTTAGTAAATATATTTACTAACTACCTCACAATGTTTTATAAATTATGTTTTAACCTTAGATTTTATAATATTCCGTTAGTATTAAGATTGCTTGAAAGTGATTCAACATCCGGACAAACCTATTGAGGTTTTTGTGATGTTTCTGTTTACATTATGTTTTTGTTCCTTAATTAATAAATAATAAAAAAAAAAAAAAAAAAAAAAATAGTACATCCAAATTTCGACATTTATGTATAACGCCCATGTAATTAACGTCACATATCCAGACTCTTTTGCCCGACCTGGGAATTTAAACCTCATGCTCAGCAGTAGCGCATGGGACCAATAGACTTGACTTGACCAACGAATCACTCATAGCCATGTATACAAACTTATACCGTGTTCTACCTTCAGCTACAATATTATCATATTTAGTGACCAGAAGTCGTCCAGTTATTCGATTCCTACACTGTATATATAAGCAACATGGCAACAGCGTATAATTAATTCAGTAATAATTATTGACTAAGACCGATTCCAAATAGATTTCGGAGAAGTTGAAATTATAATTTTCGGATTATTTATTCGAAAACCACTCATTCGTAATTAATTTCGAACGGACTGAGGATTGAAATAGAAAAGCTATATTTTACGTTTATTGGATTTAATCTTCTGGATAATTTACAAGTTTTGAAGCTTCGCCGAGTATCGTAAAAGACAAATTAAATTAAGTCCTCGTTCGGGGAAGTATTACCAATGTAATTAGGTATATATTTCTGTCGAGATGTGATGTACAATAATTAAGAAAAAAATATTTGACTGACTTCTAGGGTTGGTGGGGATCGTGCGTTCGATGGCCCTGTATGGAGCCCCGATCTGGGCGGCTGACCTGACGGCCGGCAGCATCGCTGTTCTGTGGAAGTCGCAGCGAGCGATGGCCGTCAGAGTCATCAGGGGGTATAGCACGATCTCCTACAAGGCGGCTTGTGTACTGGCCGGATTCCCGCCCTGGGACCTCGAGGCGAAGGTACTCGCGTCACTGTATCGGTGGCGCGAGGACTCGAGGGCGCGAGGCGAGTGGCTGACGCAGCGACATTTCGAGCTGCGTCGGTCACAGCTTCGCGCAGCCCTGGTGGTGGAATGGCGGGACAGGCTTTCACGCCCAACTGCCGGCCCATCACCATTGGGGTGATCCGGCCAGTGCTCGAGCGCTGGCTCGGGAGGAGGCATGGCTCCCTGTCGTTTCGGGTGACGCAGGTGCTCTCGGGGCATGGCTGCTTCGGGAAGTACCGGTGTCGAATAAACAGGGAGCCGGATGCTCGTTGTCACCACTGCGTCGACTGTCAGGAGGACACGGCTTGGCACACGCTGCCAGAGTGTGTTGCTTGGGATTAACCGCGCCGTGCCCTCATCTCAGGTGTCGGCAGTGACCTGTTGCTGCCGACCGTTGTCAAATTGATGGTCGGCAGCGAGAAGTCCTGGGACGCGGTGGTATTCCTTCGGTCATTTCACAGAAGGGCGCTGCAGAAAGGGAGCGGGAGATTGCTTCCGCTAACCCGATCCGCAGCAGACGCACCGGGCGTCGGCGGAGGGCGGATAATGCCCTCTTCCAGCCCCCCTAAATGGGTCCAGGGGTGACGGGTCTGGGGAAATATGTCACCCCCTACTCCTTAGGACCCGAGATGATGGCGCGTAGTATTCCACGCGTGCCTCTCTATGATGTAAGTTTAACTCCTCAATCAATCTGCCTAGCCTTTTCCCAACTATATTGGGGTCGGCTTCCAGTCTAACCGGATGCAGCTGAATACCAGTATTTTACGACTGCCTATCTGACCTCCACAACCCAGTAACTGGGTAATACGATACCCCTTGGTAAGACTGGTTGTCAGACTTTCGGGCTTCTGATGACCCGTAACGACTGTCAAAGATCCATGAATGACAACCGGGACCAACGGCTTTACGTGCTTTCCGAGTCACGGAGGAGTCTCGATATGTAAAGATGGTGACTCATCCACAGACAAACCCCGGCAAGCGTAGCTTAACCTGATGGATCGACCGGTGCGGTAGCCATTTTTTACACACGAGCTCCTCTGCCGGGAATTTAACTCCTCACTCCCCCCTAACTCGAGGTGGCTCGCAGAGGTGGGCCGGCACTAACCGGAGATCGCGGAAGTCGCATTAGATCCCGTGATCCCTGGTGCAAGTGTGAGATGGAACACTAGGGAGGTTTTAGTCAGTAAGAGTCTGACAGACCCCTGCGCCCTCCCCAGGGCGGAGGACATCCATGAGGATTTCCCCCAGTAATAAAAAAAAAGGTTGGACCAATCACGCGCGAGCTGAATTGGTCGCCGTAACTAAGCTAGGGAACCCCGATCAAATGGGTTAGGTTATAATTGAGACCAAGCGATCGCAGTTACTTTGGCTATTTTGTGTTTTTAGGACCCCCAAATGCTAGTTACTTATTTTCACAAAAAGAAGTGCATTCAATAAAAGTGGTTAATAATATTCTTAGGAACGCAAAATGGGAATTATTAGAGGCTCGGATTTATACATGCCAGTGATTAAATGTAGCGCACAGCTCAATGAAGGCGCCTCACGGTGTCTCTCCAGATCTATCCCGGGTAGCGACTAGACGTTGCCTTTGAGATGTTGTGTAATTACTGATGATTTGATAGTTTTACTCTTAACCAACGCAGTATTTGCTATGTTCTGGATGAAAAGGTATGGTTGTCGATATAATTACAGGTACATGAGAGCTTCTAACGTTGTCGATAAATACCTGCGATGCCTCCGGTATGCAGACGTTCACATATAATTATATAACTAATGTATACAAGATATTTTGAAAACATGTTAAAAGAGTAACGGTGGAGTTTCTTGCCCATTCTTCTCCATACGAAAACTACCTTTTGGAAGTTTTTGTAAATGTTTACGTTAAAAAGTGCCTTTTTTGTGCCTAATTGAAATAAATTATTTGACATTGACTTTGAATTGAATTACCTAGAAAATAATGGTATATTTCTTTCATTCTATTTGTCCACAAAGCTAAGTTTTTTTTTATATAATCCAGTAAATTCTTACATGGTATACATATTGTTTAAAGAGGACCATAACCAGCTCACAGCCCAACACCCGACCACGACAAAGAAATATCGTCACACCATCGCAGTCTAAGTAGCCAGAGAACAAGTAAACTCGACGTGTATTCAAAAGGAGCTTACACCTACTGAATTGTGCATACGTGCGAGTGGCTTAGTGCCTCCATAGACGGTTCTACATGCACAGAACATTGTTAATGTTGAATAATGTTTTGTTTGTGACTTACGTACATTTGCAAATGGTGTTATGTGCACTGGTGTTATTAAGTAATGTAGTTTAATTAGTAGAGTGGGGAAGCCATAATAAACTCTCACATAGAAGTCTTAAAAAGAAAATAATTCCAAAAATATTACTTTGCAGAGTATTATACCTAATGTCTATCTTATACATATTAGATTCTAGCTGCACCCCGCTGTTAGACCCGCATAAGTCTCGATTTTGTGGGAATATCGGGATAAAAATAATACTATGTCCAAATCAAGGCCATGGTCTACCCATGTGTCAAATTTCATCTAAATCTTTTTAGCCGTTTTAGCGTGAAAGCGTAACAATCAAAGTCACTTTCGCATTTATAATATTAACGAGCTGCGTCCCGCGGTTTCATCCGCTTACGTCTCGATCTAGTAGAAATATCGAGATAAAAAGTATCTTGTGTTCTTTTTCAAGTCATGCTCTACCCTTGTGCTGAATATCATCCAAATTCGTTCAGCCGTTTTAGCGTGAAAGCGTAACAAACAAACTCACTTTCGCATTTATAGTATAAAGTTAGAATTGTAATTCTGTTTATGTAATAATAGTCATAAATTCAAACACCCGAAAATTTTGTATACGTGCAAGGTAAATTTGATGACATGGTTGGCGCAGTGGTTAAGCGATTGACTGCTGCACTGTGTGTTGCGGGTTCGATTCCCGCACGGAACAAATATTTGTATGACCTACAATTAGTTGTTTTGGGTCTGGCCGTTCGTGTATGTGAGTTAAAATGTTTGTAAACGCACCCACGATACAGGAGAAATTACTAAAGTTTAAAAAAAAAAAAATGTGTTGGGCCTATGTAAAAAAAAAAAAATGTATACATACGCTATACAACAAAGCGAATAAATTATTTCCAGGCATGTATAAACAGTGACACAATGTTCGGTACTTAAATAATATCAAAAACAACATTTTAAAATAATTCAATTATTTTTGTCCTTTCTAATGACTACACGAATGTTCAACACTACATATAAAACGTTGAAGATATGTTCAACATTTCATCACCAACACAACACATCCCGTGTATTACTACCCTAACAGGGAAGTACGTAACACGATGTACCTGCATTTATTCGCGTTGGAACAGACGTTGCTCTCGAATTTAAATGTTATAGAAACAATAGACACCTGTCTTGCTATTGTGTATCAAGGAAGGCAATTGAATGGTATTATGTTCTGATGCTTTTATTTACCAAGACGTCTTATATCAATGTGACATGAAAAAGGACAGGTTCAGCGACCTATAGTACTCTAAAAAAACGTTTAACTAGTATAAATGTTTTAATTTTGCGATAAATTGACTTTACATGAGATAGACAATGATTTTACTTTGCACAACCCATGAATAAAATAACTCATTAGTGATAAAAATTTTAGAGGCAAGTTTCCTGAATAAAAAAATGCACCCTGGACATAAGCCACCAAGATTTTTTACTTTAAAAAAAAATGTTTATTCCATAATGTTACAGTTTTATTTTTACATAATACCTACCAAACTGCTAAGCATTTTGTCGGCAGTAGGTTCTCGTGGATTACCCACGAATTTTTGCTTAACTAAACAAAGAAATCTATAAAAACTCAATCTAAGTTAAAACTAAAAGACTATGGCTCTGTAGGCAAACACTCCTTATGTGAATACAGAGTAGTTACCCACACATCCAAAGAGTCTACATCCACAGCTACTACACTCAGCGGTATCAGTCAACGAACGTCATGAGACCATTCCATAGTACCTAATCTGCGTTCGCAATTTAGTTGCCAAACATGTAAACAAACTCAAGTTAAAGAAAAAAAACAACTGTAATACCCTCATATAAGGTTCAGTTTGCGCTACAACTTTTTTTTTTTCAGCTACTAGTCCGTTTAAAATCAATTCTATTTATAATTGCATAAAGTTGATGTTTGTTTATGTGGAAATAACATCTATTGGAAATAAACTTAGTACCCATGACATACATTAGCTAACCGAAGCCGCCGATCAAACGCAGCAACTACGGACACATCGACAGGTTACTTTTGAAATCGATCATTCCCTCAGGTAATTATTTTATTAATGTAGGTTAATCCATCGTCTTACCATAATAATTGTTTACAATTTGGCACCTGTAGTTTATTTTTCTTTACATGTCGAGTTGGGTAGTTATGTACTTTTTCTTTTTTATGTTTGTTAATATTATGTTGTTCAAAAATCATTGTCATTTTTACTCTCATGTCAACTGGCAGTTTATTGCACTTCTTAAATGATTTTTCATATTCTTTGTTTCGCTCAATAATATTTTTAGAAGACGTATTTGTTGTATTTAAATTTTATATAGATATGTTTTAAAAGTCCATAACCACACAACTCTTAACTGATAATCGAATCGGCAAGTGCGTAGTACAATGCATACATTAGTCCTTCTCTTGACTACAGGCTTCAGGGTATACAATTTACCCAGATCTGACCGAACTTGCCATGTCTATGTGTATGCTTCATATAAATTTAGTATAAATGGTCAATCAAAGTACTTGTAAGCTTTTGCCTGCTCTAAATTAATACTTTGACAGCTTGGCTATTAATTTATAATTTAAATTTAATTTTTGCGTAATGTAAATTATGTTAAAAATTATTGTATAGAATCATTTTTTTTTTTTTCTAACTGAACAGACAGCTGTGCTGCTGGGGAGTTTGTTGCGCCACTTCTTCTTCCCAGCAAAAGCACTAGGAAGTGGTGAAGGGTGGGCGTTTTGGGGGACTGTCTTATGTAATTTTGACGTTCGAAAAGTGCTGATTCTCAGCCTAGTTTGAATAAATGACTTTTGAATTTTGAATTTTTGCTTGATTTTCCATTGTGAAGACATTCATAACTATGACCTTTGATATTCAAGTCAATGTTTTTATTACGTGAATATATTGGAATGCACTTAGTTTTGCTTACATTAATTATTAGGCCGTTATCGTGCGCCCATTTGATTATACTATCCAAATCGTCTTGTATTGCTCCTTGTATGGAGGTTCGGTAGCTACCACTGAATAGGAGACAGGTATGCCTGAAGTCTTTTATATATTGTTTACGTTTAGTCTTTATTTTTTTATTTCTGCCTCAGTATAGTTCTCAATGTTTTTGGTTAGTATATAGCCGTGTGCTACCTGTCATATGGCTACCCGCCCGATCGCGAGTACGCCATCCTCCGCGCAGGATGCCCCTGCAAAAAACCCCCCCGGTCCCAAGAAGGTCGCGCCTCCTCCCCCTGTTTTCATCCAAGACAAGGAGAAGTGGACGGCCATCTCCAAATGGTGTGTCGATCAGAGGATCGGCTACACCAACGCCAGGTCGACCCAACAGGGTATTAAAGTTACACTCGCGACGTCCCGTGACTATAGGGACTTCAATACCCTTCTGCAAGCGAGAGGTGTGTCATTCCACACCTACTCCCTCCCAGAAGACAGACAGATCCGTGTGGTGATCAAGAAGATCCCAAAGGAAATCTCCCCATCCGACATCCTAGCAGACCTTCAGTCGCAAAGGATACCCGTCGATGAAGTGCACCGCATGCACCGTTCGCGCGGTAGAGAGGCATACGACATAATCTTATTCGTGTGCTCCCCGACCGAGGGGCATCACCCCATTTTTAATGTCAAGACAATTTGTAACCTTATGGGCTTCACCATCGAGAAGCCCTGGAAAAACAGCGCTATAGGGCAATGCCATAATTGCCAGCTGTACGGCCATGCGCAGAAGAACTGCCATGCTAAACCCAGGTGCGTCAAGTGCCTGGGCGACCACGGCACTTCAGACTACTCACGGCCAAAGGATCGCAACCTTTGCGATAGCCCACCTAGCTGCGTGCTATGCGGGAATATAGGGCATACTGCCAACTATCGCGGATGCCCCAAGGCACCAAAATCGAACCCAGGCAAACTGACCCAGCGTCTCGACGCTCGGCAGTCTAAACAGAGGGATTTCCTCATTCCCTCCTCCCAAATTCCCCAGCGGCTAAGTCCTCAAAGACCTAGCCCGTGGAATCAACTCCAACACCAGCAGGCTTTTCCAGCCATGGCCACCGCGAGGCCCCCGCTCCCTCAAACCCCCATGTACTCACTCATGGACCCGCGTAACCGTATCCCCCCGCCCTCAGCGGCCATCCCACCCACCACGCCCACCGCGCCCGCCGCGCCCCCCGCGCCCTCCGCGCCTACCACGCCTTACGCGCCCCCCGCACCCATAGCGCCCGCCTCGAAACCCGCACGTGCTCCTCAAGCACCGCACCCCGCGATCAACTACAATATCGCAGCGCAAAACATTAATATCATTGCCAGCGCCTTCGCCATATTCAGCACGCCCAGTGCGGCTCAAATGGCAAGCGATATCGTCGCCGCTAAGCAAAGCGGCGACATCCAATCTCTCCTGGCCGTATTAGTCGCGAATCAGGACATCACCCAAGCCCTCTCTGTTATCTCATCATGAATAACACGGCCTTAAGTAGATTTAAACCCAGATCCCTCAACCTCGGCGTCTTCAACGCAAACGGCATCCAAGGTCAACGAGATGAAATATCGGAGTTCCTCCGTGATCATCGAATTGACTTATTCCTCATACAGGAATCCTTCCTAAAACCCAGTCTCCGTAATCCAGCCATCGCTAATTACCGTGTAATTCGTAACGATAGGTCGCGTGCCCACTTGGGCGGCACACTAATTTATTACAAAAAGGATCTGTACTGCATCCCTATTGACCCTCCCCCGCTAGCACAATTAGAAGTCTCCATCTGCCGACTAGCTATGACTGGCCATCAGCCGGTCACCGTAGTATCGGCCTACATCCCTCCCAACCCCGCAGGGGGATTCCAACCCATCGCGGACGACCTAAAAATTCTATTCGGCATGAGTGACTCTGTTATCATAGCAGGCGATCTCAACGCAAAACATCCCTCCTGGAATAGCTCCCTTACCAACTCCAGAGGGCATCAAATGTACAATCTCTCCTTCGCTCAAAACTTTGACGTCATCGCTCCGATGACTCCAACCCACTATCCCCACAATGTTAATCATGCCCCCGACATTCTTGACGTGGCGCTCCTTAAGAACGTCAACCTAAGATTAGACTCAATAGAAACGGTCCACGAGCTTACCTCGGACCACCGACCAGTAGTCATACGTCTGGCTCCCCGCATAGGTCCCTCTAACCCCAACCAACCCCCAGCCACCAAAAGGGTGACGGACTGGAGGCAAGTAGGCGATAAGCTGAAAACCAACACGTCCCCCCAATTGGACTCCATCCCAAACGTTTTCGATTCAACCGCGGACACGACGGCTGCGATCGACTCGCTCACTGACCATGTGCAAACCGTCCTGAATGACTGTTCAAGGGAGGTGCCTGAAGCAGATAACCGCTACTTGAAACTCCCGGACGATGCGCGTGCTCTGTTGACCGAGAAGAACGCGGCCACCCGTGCATACAGCAACTTTCCCTGTCCCGCCAACAAAGCCCACATGCGCTACTTGCAGAGATCTGTAAGGACACGCATGGCGGAGCTGCGTGACGCGGGCTGGGATAAGATGTTGAGCGAGTTACAGCCCACCCATCAGGCCTTCTGGGAACTCCAGAGAAAACTCAAATCCAAGCAGATAGCTGCCATGCCCCCCCTAGTACGCCCCGACAAAACCATAGCCTTCGACGACATCGACAAAGCGGAATGCCTAGCCGACAGTCTCGAGGCTCAATGCTCTCCCAGCTCCCTACCAGTAGACCAAGCTCACCTCGCAGAGGTAGACGCTGAAGTCGAACGTAAAGCTTCTCTGCCCCCCGTCGAAGACCCCGAAAGTCCTCTGCCTCCCGTCACTCCAGACGAAGTGCATGACATTATCAATGGTCTCCACATCCGTAAAGCCCCCGGCTCAGATGGAATCACCAATAGGGTGATCCAACTCTTCCCCGCCCACCTTATTATGCTACTGACCACCATCTTCAATGGTGCTCTAAGCAACAATATCTTCCCCCAAGCGTGGAAAGAAGCCATAGTGATAGGTATCCCAAAGCCTGGCAAGCCCAAAACCGAACCCTCCAGCTACCGCCCCATCAGTCTGCTCAAGGTATTAGGCAAAATCTATGAGAGGCTTATTTATAAGCGTCTCAGGGACTACGCTGAAACCAAAGGCCTCATCCCCAACGAACAGTTCGGCTTTAGAGCCCAGCACTCTAGCGTGCATCAGGTCCACCGTATCGTCGAATTCATCGGCGGCGGCTACTACCGCGGCATGTCGACAGGTGCGGTCTTCTTCGACATAGCGAAAGCATTCGACAAAGTCTGGCACAACGGCTTATCTATAAGCTCTACAAACTCGGAGTGCCCGATCGTCTCGTGCTCATCTTACGGGACTACTTATCGAATCGCACTTTCCGCTATCGCATCGAGGGAGCCCTATCCTCTCCCCGCCAAATCCGCGCCGGAGTCCCTCAAGGCTCCGTGCTCGCCCCGCTCATGTTCTCGCTGTTCACAAGCGACATCCCCAAAAGCAATACGGCGCAGTTGGCTCTGTTCGCAGATGACACGGCCATATATTGCAGGGGCCGGTCGCAGACCCAGATCCACCTTCTCTTACAACGGGCTGTCAATAACCTTGGCGCCTGGTTTAAGAAATGGAGAATTGAGGTGAACCCCGACAAAAGTCAGGCGGTTTTATTTATAAAACCGCGATCTAGACCCCCTCACATCCCCCGACCACTCACCTTGTTAGGCAAGCCTATCCCCTGGGAGAAGCGAGCCAAGTACTTGGGAGTCATCCTCGACCAATACCTCAACTTTACAGAGCACATAAAGTCGGTTCGCTCGCGGGCCGCCTTCGCTCTCAGTAGATTATACTACATAGTTAATGCACGCAGCAAGTTGTCACTCAAGTGCAAATTGCGCATCTACACAGCGTGCATCCGCCCCATCATGACCTATGCGGGTGCTGTCTTTGCACACACATCCCCCAGAAATATCCATAGGATGCAGGTGATCCAAAATAGATTTCTTAGAAGAGCCACGGGCGCTCCCTGGTATGTCAGGAATATCAACCTCCACCTCGATCTTAAAATCCCCACAATCCATCAGTTCTTAAAACGCATTTCCAAGCGTCATTTTGATTCCGCCACCAATCACCGCAACCCTCTGGTTGTTGAAGCGGCCAATTATACCCCCTCCCGTATCAGTCGATTTCGCCGTCCTAGGCATGTCCTCTCCGATCCAGATGATCCCACCACTCTTCTCCAGGAGAGCAATAGGGCCACCAGTACAGTGCACAAATACACCCGACACCCGTCATACCGACCTCGCCGCCGAGGTCCTCCGCGATCGCGTCCCTCACGAGTAAATAATACTCCCCCCCGACCCTTGTCCGATGAAGCGCCAGCCCGCGCCGCAGCTGAGCGCGTAGCTTTAAATTCCCCGCATAATAATAATATATCCTTGATCCAGCCTGTCCCATCTTGCTGTCCTCCCCTCAGCGACGCCCTAAGCCGAGGTTCGTACCCCACAGGGGGTGCCCTTAGCGAGCGTTCGCCTAATTTTAATTTAGAATAGTTGCTCCTGGCTGGAGGCTTTGAGTGTAGTGCTTAAGGCAGCCACAGGATTGTTCGGTTGAGCAGTAAATACCTTAGTGGTAGACCTGCGAGATGCCATAGTTAAAAAAAAAAAATAAAAAAATCATATGGCTATTAATTTATAATTTAAATTATGTTTTGTGTTGCGTACTGTAAATTATTTTGCATACTATTATAAAGATTTTTTTTTTCTAACTGAACAGACAGCTGTGCTGCTGGGGAGATTGTTGCGCCACTTCCTCTTCACAGCTAAAGCACAAGGAGGTGGTGAAAGGTGGGCGTTTTGGGGGACTGTCTTATGTAATTTAAAAAAAATGTGATCCTTGTTTGTAAATTGGTCTAATAATACTAAAGTTACGTTCCACAAAATCAGCGTGGCTTATTTCAGCCAGATAAATTAAAAACCGGCCGAATGCGAGTCCAACTAACAAAGGGTTCCGTACTATATCATATTAAGATTGAACTAAAATCGACGAAAACACTCAGCACCTTTCGGGTACGGAACCCTAAAAATTGTAAACAAATCATAAAAATAATGTATCAGATAAGTTACCAGGAGTTCATCGGAGGTGAAATAGGCCATAAATGTTTAATATAACACCCACTTTGTGGACATAATGATCGTCTCATCATCATCATTTCAGCCGGTAGACATAGGACATAGGCCTCCCCCAAGAACCGCCACTTCAACCGATTCTGTGCTTCTCGCATCCAGCGGATTCATGCGGCCTTTACAAGGTCATCGGTCCATTTAGTGGGAGGCCTTCCAACGCTACGTCTTCCAGTACGCGGTCGCCACTCGAGAACCTTTCGGCCCCATAGGCCATCTGTTCTGCGAGCAATGTGCCCTGCCCACTGCCACTTAAGTTTGGCAATTCTTCGGGCTATGTCGGTTACCTTGGTTCTCCTGCGGATCTCTTCATTTCTGATTTGATCACGTAGGGAAACTCCAAGTATAGCCCTCTCCATTGTGAGTGACCACGTTTGAGTACACAATATCCACGTTATACAATTGATTCAAAGTTTCATACTGCCATAGAAAAAATGACACGATTTCTAGCTCTATTCAAATCCTAAATCCCTATCAGATATTTTTCTATAGACGTATAACTCTTCAAACGACGGATACATATCAAAATACGTAACATATACATCTTATAGAACGCTATCTGGCTTACTAGTTCGGGGAAAGGTCTAGTCAAGTATCCAATTACTAAGCTAGAATAAGCCATAGCAACGTGGACTTTAGATTTTAGCTAAATATAGTAACTAAGGAGTTTGAGGGAAGTATTAGCCAATCGATCCTTGTGTAATTGAAGACGTTTCCTGGAAGTAAAGATAAACGTGGAGTATATACTAATATTAATTATTTTATCCGATTATCTGACTTAATATTAAAAATACGAAAGGAACTCTGGCTGTCTGTCTGTTACCTTTTAACGGCACACAGACTGACCATGACCTGGGTTAGGACACGGGATCTGGATATTGAATCCAGGACCTTATGCTCAATAGTAGTGCTTGCAACCAGTAGACCAACGAGGCAGTCGCCGACATCACGATTAAACTAAAGCATGTTTCGCACCCCGGTTTAACTAAGCTACTGCGTAGCACTTGCTACGGCGTAGCATTCCCTACGGCGTAGACCGTAGGTAATGTAACCGTAGCCATGCCTACAAAGCGGTATAGCGAGTTACTACTGTACCTACGGCGCACTGTAAACTACATTATTAAGTAAAATATACATTCAAAAGTTTGAATATTAAACAGGTAAAGTGCGAATGCGGGTAAACCCAGACTTTCCTTTTAAAACGACCATTCGAGCTAGATCTTCCTGAAAGGGTGTAGATATAAAAGAGGTTTGCTGTAAAATATTTCTGTTTTATAGAAAAAATAAAATGTTAACTGAAGCTACAAACAAAAACAGGTTACCTACCGAGATTGCGGTGCTGGAAACGATACAAGATTAAATTTTCAGGCAAGATATTTTTCTTATTTTAGAATTTTAATAGCACTTTGATACTATTAATTCGCGAGTTATTTCACATACAGAATACAGTGAATTCAAGGATACTTTGCAATTATTTCATACTGTCTATGTAATTTATTGTAATTTCTAACATAATTGTCCTAATTTTGAAATCATCAAAATTTGTAATTATTTCATGCATGAAATAACATCTAACGAACTTATTTCATGCATGAAATAACATCTAATGAACTTATTTCATGCATGAAATAACATCTAACGAACTTTTTTTTTTACTTTTTGCAGTCTGGCAACTTTGTAGAGTTTCTTGTACCTTTCTGTGACGAAGAGCTATCCCAAGCACTTAAACTAAAGGGCATCTAAATCCATGATTATATTCGTCCTAAGTGTGTGGGTAAGACCGAACGAATAAAACCCTGCTTCAGCCTACAAATAGCTTAAGACCGGTCGTGAACCTGAAATAAATCTTCTTTTCTGGGCACTTATTTTCATGTATCTTAGATTCAGGAGTTGGCAGATTTTTAAGTGATGTTAAGAGGGTTTGGTTAAATAATGATAATCTTGTTTAGTGCCTCGTTAGTCTAGAGTTCGCAAGTGACTGCGGATTGTGGGGTCTTGGATTCGAATCAGTCCAAAGTGACATTGGATATTTAAACGCCCGACGTATAAAATTAAAGAAAGAAAATAAATTTATTTGACTCTGGTCAATTATGTGCATGTATAAGGCTTAGCTATTAACCGAACATAATAGGGATGGTGACTCAAAATTATTTTTTTGTCCGTCAGGTTGATTATTAAAAAACCTTGGACACGTATTTTTTATTTATTTACGTTATATACTCGTAACACGACGCCTTACCCCATCTACCCGATTATGTGCACAACACTACGACACCTGAGTAGATCGCAACACAAACAAGATCGATAAGAAGATAATAGCAACAGTACCTACAGACTACTAACGACATCTAACATTCGACGTGTGAAGTGTCCGTGACGTCAACGAAGGTCACAAGCACATACAAGCATGAGATGGTAAAGACACACACTAATCTGTCAAACCGACTATATAAACGGTCAACCATGGAGGAAAGATCACTCGCTACTTAGAAGGCACAGTGGTCGATAGCCCCGCAGTCACCACTGTTGTCGTAAGCTCGACCTGAGCGGAGGCCCCGTCGCCCTCAGGAACAGCCTAGCTAGGAGGTGAAGGGATAGGATAGCCCCGCAGTCCATCCCTAGAACCACGCATAGGTTTACCCTCAGTCTAACTTTGTTTGCTAAATTTTGTCAAGTGTTTGAAATAAAGAGAATAAACTCCCTATCTGTCATCCAACGTTGGTTTTATTCCACCGCCACCATTACAGTTATCAAAAGATTACGGCTAATGAGTTAAAATATGCCATGACGTCACGAGTATGTAGATTGTATACTTACTTGTGACGTAGCGACCCCCAGTCCCCAAGTTTAGTGCGTTTTATCTAAGTACTTTTAATTTATATATAACATAGCAAAAAATACTTGTCAAATGTTTTTTATCATCTTACTGACGGACTAAATAGTTTTTTTTTTGGTTCAGGCATCATCCCTATTGCAAGCTTTCTAATTCATAGGACTTAAAATATTTCTGACGAAATGTAGGTGTACTAAATAGCGGGGTCTACCCGACACAAAGCCAAAATGTTTAAAGACAATACCTACTATTTTGACTCTGGTGTGCGTTCTGTCTAAGAAATTCTGTAAAGTTGAAGGTCATACGACTGAGCACATTATACGCGGCAAAATATATTTAAATTTATTTTCTTAAACCTTATTAACTTTGGCGATCCTCAGGGGACCAGGTGCTTAGTTATTTTGGGCATCCTTAACTTATTTTAACCGAAGAAGCTGCGAGACGCAAAACGTCATAAGTGCGCCCAAGCACCGTGCGTTGACAGATGCCGCGATAAGAATAAACAATGGGCACAAAAAATGGTCTCCTGCTGTTTATATTGGCTCTCGGCGCACAATGTAAACTTTGTTGTGTTGTTGAATACATAGAGCATCATATTACGTATAAACAATGCTCGTAGGACGAGAATCGTATTTGTAAAAAAAATGTTATTATCAGATAAGGCGGGAAAAACCTGTTTGTTCCTGTTTTGTTTGGCTATTTCTGATAAAACTACTGTTTCAATTTACAGGAAACTTTGCAAGTTACATAATGAATAGATAAGTAATTTAACAAAAGCGTTTGTTTGAGAGTCCTACGTAACATTTTCAAATGATTGAAACTCAAATTTCATAGCGCGCGGAGCCATTTTTGTGAGTTTGCGTACTATTACGCGTAACTTTTATTTCTGATAAAACTACTGTTTCAATTTACAGGAAACTTTGCAAGTTACATAATGAATAGATAAGTAATTTAACAAAAGTGTTTGGTTGAGAGTCCTACGTAACATTTTCAAATGATTGAAACTCAAACTTCATAGCGCGCGGAGCCATTTTGTACTATTACGCGTAACTTTGAAAATTCACATCCGAGTTACAGTGACTTATTTCATATAACTTTTTTTATTAGGATACTATTTATACCTTTATTGACGGATATCTACCCCTAACTCGTAATAATATACCATTATAATTGTATCGATCGACATTTTACGTAACTGTACTGAGCGTCACCATGGCGAACGTCACAGTGAAGAATGTGTCACTTTCAACTTTTTTTTGAGTGTTCCCTGTTAATTTTTTCGGTAGTGAAGCATTCAGTGTACTAGAATATCATTCTCCCCATAGACAAAAATCGCCACAAACGATATAAACCCTTAATTCCATGTATACTTAGAGATTTTTACCGCGTGAACCAGGTGGAACGATATCGTTCCAGCGCGGCTCACAATGCTCACATCCGAGTTACAGTGACTTATTTCATATTTTTTTTTTTACTAGGATACTATTTATACATTTATTGACGGATATCTACCACTAACTCGTTATTAAATACCATTATAATTGTATCGATCGACATTTATCGTCACTGTACTGAGCGTCACCATGGCGAACGTCACAGTGACGCATGCGTCACTTTCAACTTTTTTTTTTTGTGTTCCCTGTTAATTTTTGTTGGTAGTGAAGCATTCAGTGTACTAGAATATCATTTTCCCCATAGACTAAAATTGCCACAAACGATATAAACCCTTATTTCCATGTACAATTAGAGATTTTTACCGCGTGAACCAGGTGGAACGATATCGTTCCAGCGCGGCTTGACGGCGCGGGACAGGTGGATCAAGGTTGATCCGCTCGCAGCTTTACAGGTGGGAGGGAACATCGATTGCATATCGTGTTGTGGCCTACACAGTATTAAATAATAGTCTTCGGTTTTGACAACCTTTAGTAGGATTCCTATATTATTTGGAAGGAATTCTCGTCCATTCCTATATTATTTTTGTGCGCGTGGTTTTTAGAACTTAGAGAGAATTTATAATTACCTATTACTGTATGAATTTTACGCAGTCATGAGGAAGTTACAAGTCTCCTTTAAGAACCGAAAAATCTGACGGTGGAATAGTAACAGACCAGATACGACATAAACTATTTCTTCGTATATGGCATAATAAATTCATAATATTAATTTATAAAGAGCAGCGGTGGCCCCCAGTGGTGGCGGCCCCGACTTACGAAGAGTAAGTCGTGGGTTCGAACCCAGACAGGCGCATTACTTTGTGTAATTTATTTCATCACCACTGCTCTCAAAACGGTGAAGGAAAACATCGTGAGGAAACCGGCATGTCCTAGAACCAAAAATTCTATGACATGTGACATCTACCAATCCGCACTGGGCCGGCGTGGTGGATTATAGCCCACTCCCTCTCATTGAGAGGAGGCCGTGTCCCTGCAGTGGGAACGTTATAGGCTGATGATGATGTTTTGTTATTTGTATGGTGTAACTTTATGTGGGTGTATCCCGAAATAAATTACTTATTATGCCTACGCTCACTACTTCAAACATAGTTGTTTTACGATTTTGTTTTATTTTTAGTCTTTTGTTACTATTTTTTTAACATTAAATTTTTAAGGCAATCTGTGATAAATAAAATACAGTATCAAAATTCAAAAGTCCTCAAAATTAAGTCCTTAAGTCCTAAAATTAAGTCATTAAGTCCTCGTCAAAATTACGTAAGACAGTCCCCAAAAAAACACCCGCCCTTCACTACTTTCTAGTGCTTTACCTGGGAAGAAGTGGCGCGAAAATCTCCCCAGCAGCACTGCTGTCTGTTCAGCTAGAAAAAAAAACTTGATTCTATACAATTAATAGTACCTATGCAAAATAATTTACATTACTCAACATAAAACATTATATAAAATTATTTGCCGTAATGACAGCTAGCACACGCCAATATACCAACAAACAGCTAGCACACGCCAATATATCGGCCCTGATATTCCAAATGGTTAAATACTCTCAAGAACTCCATGAGACAGGCTCGACTTAGTATGGAGTCCACGAGTTAAAATATAAAAATTATAATATATGTATATATAATATAATCATTTATTTCAAGTTTCACAGACTCTTTAATTAAAATATTCATGCATATTCAGTCACAGTAAATATAAATTATACGATTACACAAATGATAAGAACCAATACAAAATAATTCAAACAAAACAACAAATAAATATCTACCATGACTTGTTGCAGTGTTGTCACATTACCTGCGTTCAATGTGTAACTCACAGCAGTGATTAATGTAGGCGCAATCTAACTTTTCCGCAAGCGCAGCCAGCATGCTGTTGGGGCTCCCCCGCACTCGCCGAACCAGCGAGGTGCTCTTGCGCATTTTTGTATAAAAACAATCTACGCGCGCCTTCGCAAACATTGTCGAAGCGCAGGAATTATGTTTGCTTTATGACAATAATTTTAGGAACAGTTTATTTGTATTACTTCTAAGGAAATGTAAAAAATATTTATTTGGTCAATAAACGATTTTATTATTATTTATTTTATTCCGGCGTGCGTGTATGACCAGATGAACATTAATGACGCAAAAGGGGTATGTAAGGATCGTAGCAGCTGGCGTTCTGTAGTTTCTGCCTGCCCCCATGGGAAGAAGGCGTGATTTTATTTATGTATGTATTATTTTTCTGTTAATACACTTTCTTTACTATGGAAAATCTAACTGAACATTGAGCTGCAAATGAATAAAAGCGTTGAAAAAATCCGGAGGTTGCTCACCCGTACATTCACCTTAAAAAAACCCTCACTCACATCACCAACACCCCAACAATACGTACTAACAAGCAATCAACACGAGCGTATCACGAAATCCGTGCCACGACAACTTTGGACAAGACGAGCCTCCGTCATATTTGAATTGCTAATACCGACAGCCTTGCAAAGAACACGACAATTAATTCGGAAACACTCCAATGTTGATGTTTAATCAGTTAAGTAGAGACATTTAGTGTGTTTTCCTATGGATTCGCTAGTTTATACCTACATACATAGGTAGATATTTGTGGTGCGGTTTGGTGTTCGGTGTGCGTCTCAAGTTTGTTAGTGATGCCAATTTGAGAGTGTTTGGAGAATCGACAAACGTTGATGTTAATGCTGTGTAAATAGTTAAAGGAACTTAATACCCGTGATTTGTAGGTATGACACTTTTTCTTCTTCTGTGGAGCTATAGGCAAATGTCCTACGCCGTTGTAGAGAGATAAGGCAGTCAGCAAGTTTGGTAGATTGTCTGTACAAAGTGCACTGGTCATTGAAAAAAACCTCGTCTGGTTATTTGTTTAAGTGGTACCTATAGCAAAGTTGATGGTTTACTTTTCAGTCAGAGAAAAAAGTAAATTTCTTACAGTTGAAATATTTATTTTACACGGAGCGTTTTGCATCATGTAATGGAGCCAGATTAATGAGCGTATTGTATAATTATCACTTGTTAAAAAAACGGTAAAGGAAAAAAAAAAACCTTTTTTTTTTTTGGGGTGGTATATCATCAAATGACTTCTCCCGCTCTGGGTGGAGCAGGAGGGCGTGTCAGACTCTTACTGACTAAAACCCACCCGTGTTCCTTATGTTACCTGTGCAATGCCAGGGGGCCACGGTATCCCTTTCGGACTTTCCCGCAACCCCGACAGGCAATGGTCTCATCGGACCCCTTCACTTGCTGACATCTCTTTGAGGCGCGCGTGGAACACAACGCGCCGTCGACCCGGGCTTGGTCCTTACCGGACGGCGAGCTACCCATTGCTCACCATCCGCAAGCCCGCGGCTACGATGGCCGGGAATCGGCAATCGATTCCCGACGCACAGGGCGTCTCCTCCTGCGGCGGCTAGGGGCGTGAAATTTGCCTCTCCCTCACGCGCTCCGCCTCCTCCTTCGCGAGCATTACTGCTTCGCAGAAGGAGGTGACGGCCTCCTTCTGCGGTACCATGGCCTGGACCAGGGCCGGACGCGAGAGATCCCCGCCACCGATCGCCACCACGAGGACACGGCGGTGTTCTGCCCAAGCTGGGCATAGCTCCACCGTATGCTCCACCGTGTCCTCCGGGCGATTCACGCAGTGATGACACCCGGTCGGAGCTCTGTCCGCTGTGCCGCGATTTCTCGCGTCATCGGAGTCAAGCCCCGGCGTTTCGACTCCTCGCGCCACGAGACACGAGAACTTTTGCCTTTAGATCCCATGGCGGCAATCCAACAAGGAGGCTCGCCGCCTCACCGGAGACCATGCGGTATCCCCGGACCAGCAGGGTGGCCATGACCCTCCGGGACGCATTCAACCGGCGGGCAGGCCGCCGCCTCAACGAACGCGTCCATTTCGGTGCCCCGTACAGGGCCATGGACCGCACGATCCCCGCGTATAGCCTCCGGCAGGAGGCGTTTGGACCCTCTAGATTAGGCAGGAGCCGCGTCAAGGCAGCCTCGGCCCTCTAAAGTCTGAGAGCCAAACGTCGGAAATGTTCCACGAAGTTCCACCGACTGTCGAGGACGAGTCCCAGGTACTTCATCGTCGACTCAACGCCGATGTGAACCCCTCCTACCGTTATTTAGGAACCCGACGGTGGCGCGTTCCGAGGACCATGAAAACACATGGCTTCGGACTTGTGCAAGGCCACCTCGAGTCCCAACTGCCGGATTCTGGCCACGATTGTCGCAACCTGAGGGGAGGTCGGCACGCAGCACCCAGTCGTATCCGATGTCCCACAGATGCGGCCCCAGGACCGATCCCTGTGGGACACCGCACGACATCTCTCGCCAGTTCCACTCTCCCTGGTGACCAGGGTAGATGATGGCCCTGTCCGTCAAATAGGCCTCGACCACACGACAGAGGTAGGTCGGCATCCGGTAATACCGGAGTGCCTCCCTGATGCAACTCCAGGGCAGGGTGTTGAAGGCGTTGGCGATGTCTAGAGACACCGTCAAGACGGCCCAGCCACTCGACGAGGCGGTCTGCAATGACTCTTTCAAAGAGCTTGCCCACCTCGTCGAGCAGCACTATGGGCTTCTTGATGAGTACCAGTTTCCCCGTCTTCCAACGAAGCGGGCACTGGCCCCTCTCCAAGCATGCGCTTAGCATTCAGCCATTCTGGCATTCAGCCTACGTACCGCCACCCTCATCTCTACCTCGGTCACCTTCAGAGCATCGTCGTCGTCGTCGGCGGTTTGGTCCGCATCGGGCACCGCAGTAGGCGGAGCCATGGGCGGGGAGGCATGTTCCCCTCTCGATGGGAACAGAGCGCTCACCACGTCCCCCACAAGCTGCAGCCGGAGACTCTGCGTCAGCGGGAGAGCCCATGGGCGGAGTTTCTCCCGCACCATTTTGTATGGGCGTCCCCAAGGGTCTCTGTTCAGAGTCTCCAGCTAATCCTCGCGGGCCAGTGCCCTGGCCCGCAAGATTTCCGCTTGGAGGGCGGTCTTCGCCGCTCTGTACCCCTCGAAGGAAAACATGCCTGAGGGATATTTCTCGACGGTATGTGAAGCCAAGTCAGAAACCCATGGGCGTCTTTAAAACTCAGTCATTCTTACGTGATAGTTTGCAAACCTTTCAAAGTCCTTTGACTTCAGTCAAAGTCTCTCCCGTAATTTGTCGCTTATTTTTCTTGCAAAATACACGACAGACAACATCAAACAAGAACCGATCATCCAAAAACTATCAAATAACTGACACTTACAAAATCACCAAAAAAAAATCCGACATCTGCATACTCTGAAGGTCTAATGAAGGGATCAGTTCAAAGGGAACCCTACTCAGGCCCATTTCATGAAGACAGTTACAGAATAAATCATCATTTACAATAGAAACAAAATTCATTGCGTATTAATATTGTAAACTCGTAAAACAATGAATAAAGATAGGAAATTCGCTGAATAGACAATGGTGGGCCTAAATAAACCAATCTTTGGAGGAGGCTATGTAAAATAACTGATCTCAAACCTGGCGTTTGCTGGCGCCTTATTCTGGTAGGTACATTTTAACTGTAACGTTAACGTGTTCCCTTCATATTTTAGTCTTTAAGTTGTACTTTTTAAAATTCAGCACTGACAAAAGATCTGGATGCAATATTGGTCCAAAAAAGTGAAAAAGCATGAATATCAAACATTCTCTATAAGAGAGGATCGGAGTAAAAGTGACCAGAACTTGAATGACCTGAAACATGATTATTTTAATCATGTTTCAGGTCATTCAAGCTTGCTTGTTCCGAAACTGTACTTACACCATAACGACTATTTATTTTCATGAATAGCAATCATTTTGTTATATATTACATTAATAGCAATCAGTCGTTGCCCCACACTAGGAATTTCTCCTGTATCGTGGGTGCGTTTACAAACATTTAAACGCACGTACACAAACAGTCAGACCCGGAACAACTACTTGTAGGTCATACAAAATATTTTTTCCGTGCGGGAATCGAACTCGCGACACGCAGTGCAGCAGTCGAATGCTTAACCACTGCGCCAACCGTGCCGAAAAATCATATGTGCACCATCATCTTAAAACATTTCGACACCATTTTAAACCCCCATTCACTGCTGAACTCGAAACTTCATAATATCCACACGTACACTCTTAGCTACACATCCCTTATTTTCCTCACAAAGTGAGCTCCTACCACCAAGTTTGTAGACACGGCCACGGGCTACTTGCGGCAGCAATATGTCGCCCAAATTGGATTAAGATGCAAGACCTTAACGTAACACCCTTCAGACAAGTTAACTCTGACTTGAGAATTAACTCTGTGTGTTCTAAGCAATTTTTGAGTAAACAAAAGTACTTGGATTGTTTGTTTCATACATCAGTAATAACTCCGGTTTCTGGAGAAAACAAAACAAAGCTAGCGATAAATTTTCTTTTTTAAAACTTAGTATCAACCAATAATTCGACCAAGCCAAGTGGCACTGGGCAGGGCACATTGCTCGCAGAACAGATGGCCATAGGAATCGAAAGATTGTAGAGTGGCGACCGTGTATCGGATGACGTAGCGGTGAAAGCGTCCCACAAGGTGGACCGATGACCTTGTAAAGGCTGCAGGAATTCAGTGGATGCGGGAGGTACAGAAACGGTCGCAGTTGCTGTGCCTAAAAGCTAACTAAAAATATATAAACAAGACATCACAGACAGAAATTAAAAACCCGGAGCATCCGTGTGCACGTCGCCGCGTCGTGTTTACGTGTGATTCTGGATTTTTTGTGTCTGTTATGTCTTGTTCATAACTTTTAGTTGGATTTTGTCGTAGAGTTTTAATTTCATACTTTTTTTTTTTGGGCAAATTTATATCCTATAATATATATTTTTGAAATGTGCTTACTAAACCCTTTCATTTGATATCAAACATGGCTTCATTATTTTTTAATGCCTGTGTCCTAGCGGGTGCCATATTCAATTTAATGTTACGTCACTTATCTCGTATAATCAGCGGACAATCGAGACGCTTCCAACTTCCAACTTCAACGTATTCATTTGTCAAATTATGATGAGCAGTTAAGAAGTTATGAGGGAACAGATGAACATACTTACCGGGAAAAATCATAACCCTCCGCCGTAGTCGGATAAAAAGGTACCTACATTGATTTCCACTTCATCAGCGAAAACGAGAGGAACAATGAAAATGCACTAAAGCTTATTGCGTTTAAAGTCCATTTGTAAATGTAAATAATTAATGGCCGATATACCGTAACCTAAATGGTCCATTTTGTACAGAACTCATTACAACTTTCCCAGAATGACGAGCAGTCTGTTTAAAATCCTCGATTCCCGTCCATGGAATGAAATAAAAGTAAATTATTTGCTTTAAAGTTTTGTGCAACAACTACATTACATTACTTGTAACACGATAAAACTCATTGTTCTCTCAATTGCATACGAATTTCGGACAAAATAAAGTTACGTTAAAAAATTTCGGACATCGATAATCATAGGAAAATTAATTGTCTGGTTCATGGATGGTGGAATCAAGCAATCACAACAAATGAAACACGAAAAAAAATTAACAACGTAAACTGTGCAGGACAAGTCATATTATTTCTCTCGTCACACTTCAGGTCTAAACCTTACACTTCAGGTCCAGTTGAAAACCAGCATTAGACACTTATAGTTGTCTGGCATTTTTGCTGAAATGGGCCTTTTTGGCGCAGCCGTGAGAAATAATTTCCTGCTAGTTTCTTGCATGGCACTTTACACTTTTTATTTGATTTGGTTATCTGCTGTACCTTTGTCTTTGTTTGTTTGTGCCTTATAGTCTATTTGTATTTATTTATTTTTCTTTCGTTCTGTCTCAAAGTAGGAAAGACGCCCAGTCTTTCCTTTGATATGTATCACTATTTCCGTTGATGTGTAACACTGTTAATGCTTACTCACGGAATGTTTTTCCGGGTCTTTTCTCTTGACTACGTTTTGTCTTTTCAGGTTTTCTTTCTCGTCAAGTTTCTATTCTAGAGTTTTCGTCACTTTAAGATTCAAAGTCGATTTAGCAATTTCAATCTGTAACTTGACATCGAAAAAGAGTATTCGTAACAACGGGGCCATAAAATAACGAATGCTTTCACATTGCTGTCTATTGACCAATGACCGTGGAAATTTTTTCTATTAGACATATCTATTTTTATCCTAAGTCTTCCTATTTGGACTTCGTACAATATCCAAAGTGCGTGCATCATGAAAAGATTAATTAGCTATTCTGCAAAAGTGTAGCGGGGTTAACCAAATGTACTATCTATAATGTATAATCTGTGGTTGTGTGGGTAACTACTGTCTTCATATACGGAGTGTTGACCTACAGAGTCTTAGTTTCGCAAAGATTCGTGCAAAATTCACGAGAATCTACTGCCGACAAATAACTTTGCAGTTCGGCAGATGTTATGTAAAAATAAAACTCTTTTCAGACTTCAGTGTTGTCTAGGGGTTCTTCAATTGACCCTTAGTATTTGCAGATCACACTCAATTCCACAATAACACATCCCCCAGCATTTTTCGCTCCCAGTGTTCTCGATAACGTTGTTAACGTTTCACGTTTCGAATGTCGACCGTTTCCGAATCGGCACATCATTCTACGACATTTGCATTGCAGATATAACCATTTTCATTTTACAATCAACAGTACAAAATTAATTCAATAGGTTCCAGTGAAGAATGTTTCTGGTGTTTTGCAAAAGGATCTTCTCGGTTGGTATGTATGAATTTTTAATGTTATTTAGATTTATCGACTGCAGCTGTTATTTGTTTTTGTCAGTCCAATATTATGGGGATTGGATTCTCTCTTGTGCTGTTTCGCGTTGAAGGAGATGGTTTGTTACTTTGGTAAATGGTTATTGAATATTTTGTGACAAGGAGAGATAGGAAGTGTTTTTGTAAGTTTGATGCATGAATGAAACTGATGTATCAGTATGTATTTATGATTTTGATACTAGAAATTATAAAACAAAATATGTAGCAATTGCAGAGATAAGTTGTACAATCCCTGATTCATCAAAAATAAACTTAAACTTAGTAACAGTGTTTAGAATAATAACAATAAATATATTTTAAAAAAACAACCTCAAGGTGTAACGTCATCAAAAACAATTTTTTTTTTAAATTAAATCATCTCTCAATACATTGCAGTACCAAGAGGAACAAGAAGTATTATACTGTCGCTACATAAAAACCGATACCAATCGCTTATTGAAAATACCACCACGAATCCCTACCACCATTCCCCATATGTCTCCTTAATGTAATGACACACAGAATTTAAAATACGACCCGTCATAAAAATCTTTGCAGTCGTAAAATGTGACTTTAAAAAAATACAACATGTAAAAAGGAATTTCTCAAATACCCCTTCACGAAATGCGATCCCACTTATAGGATAAAAATCTCATAAAAATGCTATAAAACATTGTTCATTCCAACACTATTGCCTCCGGCAGTAGCGGTAGGGACGTGCATCGGAATCGAATGACATAAATCGATTAATTGTCTGAATCGATTGCGTTACCGATATTATTGTACGGTATTATGCGGAATTGTTAAATGATGACGCAGTGTAATGATGATAGTTTCATACAGTGGTATTATCGTTTCCTAGAATTTGAAGTAATTAACCGTTTAACATGCCGTAGGCAATCTTGTATATTAAAAGTAAAATATTGTCTGATTTCTCAGTAGCAGCCCGGAGTCTGGATTTGTGCCCGGTTGATGGCAATAGGCTTGCCCCCTATTACATGGGACTTAAACATAACTGGCGAAATGTAGGTGTACCTACTACAGGTACACCTCTGCCCAACCCTTCGGGGAAACAAAGCGTGATGTTATGTTATGTTATTGTCTGATTTAGACAAACTATGGTAAAATCTCATCAGTTTAAAAGCTGGATTATGGTGAAAAATAATAATATGGAAAAAATATTAAGTATAATTAATATTATAAATAATTACGTGATCAATAAAATATTTTTATTTTATTGATCACGGAAACGATATCAGGTAAAGAGATAAAGAAAACACTGCACCGATTTCAAATAAATAAATCCAAATACGAGTAAAAGCAAATATTTAAGTCAAAAGTAATTAAGTAATCTAATGCCTCAATTTTAATCTATCTATATCTATAAATATAAAAATCATTTGCCGTGCGTTAGTCTCGCAAGAACTCGAAAATGGCTCGACTGATTTGATATTTTTTTTGTTTTGATAGTCCCAATACTGGGGTGGTTTAGGAAAAAAAGCTAACTGTATAGAATTTGCCCACTTATTACGATCACCGAGTTATCTAGTCTAAACTATAACACGTATTAAAAAGAGAAAAATATATTATATTTTTTGTATGTTTGTTTGTTACGCTTTCACGCTAAAACGGCTGAACGGATTTGGATGAAATTTGGCACATGGGTAGACCATGACCTGGATTTATACATGGGATACTTTTCATCCTGATATTTTTATGGAATCGAGACTTATACGGGTAAAACCACGGGTCGCAGCTAGTACTTTATAAAACTCTACCAAAAACCACTCGGATTTGTATGACGCAGTGCAAGTGATAAAATGAAGAGTTGCCAATAAAACTTCATAAGATTAAAGGTTTCAATTACATTAACGGATCAATTCACAACTTTTTCCACTCAATCATTAAATTGCTTCATTCTAAATAATGTGCTAATTCATCAAAGAAAATGGAAGTTTCAAACTTGTGATAATGAGAGTCGATTTCAACGTCTTCCAACTTTTGTATCACTTTCATGAAATAACTTGGGAATGAGCTGTTTACGCCTTCCTGGTTCGAGTATTTAATTCACTGTTTAATATCCATAGACAAGTAAGATAAATAAAAAGGCTCAGTGTGGTGCCAATATAGCGTCTTGTTTTTTGAATATATTTCAAGTGACATTTCACATAACATAATCAACCTATAATATTACCATCGCTGGGACATAGGCCTTCTCTCTGTGAAAGGTAGTGAGCAGTAATCCAGCTCGCGGGCCCAGTGCGGGTTGATGGATATCACATGTCTTCGATTTTTTTGTTCTAGGACATGCCCGTTTCCTCATGATGTTTTCCTTCACCGTTTTGAGAGCAGTGGTGATGAAATAATGTACACAAAGTAAAGTGTCTGCCTGGGATTGGACCTACCACCTACAACTCGTAAACCACGGCCGTTTCGACTGGATCACCACCACTCATTTTCAAATAACAATTATTGCACTGTATACCAACAGTCAATGTCATTCGAGTCAAAGTCAAAGTCAAATGGTAATTTATTTCAATTAGGCACAAAAAAGGCACTTTTGAACGTCAAACTTTACAAAAAATAATAAAACTGATTCTAGTCGCCCATTCCAAAAGGTAGTTTTCGTATGGAGAAGAATGGGCAAGAAAATCCAACGTTACTCTTTTAAAAAAAAACATTATATCTTGTATACACTTATTATATAATTATATGTGAAGACAATGCACCTAGAATAAGATTACTATACCACGATACGTAAAAATAATGAAAAATGAAGAATGACATAATTACATATGTGATAGATGCATGGTGCTCACATACTTACAAACATTGTAAAATTATACTATATTTCTAACATTATAATAAGTAATACTAATAATAATAAGTCAGTGTGTGAGTTCAAGTAATCACAAAAAATAAAATAAAATAAATGTTTAAAAAAATAATTATACAATTAAATTAGCAACCAGTTCGATTTTGTCTAGATTCTGAATTGTCCTATGGAGCAGGACCAGCATGTTTCCAAGCATTTTTATCTTAGATATAATCCAAAAGTACCAAAAGATCCTTGTAGCGGTGTATCTATGTATTTTGCTAATTTACAGTCACTAGGCTGTAATAATAGTCAGTCACTATATAAATACTGAACACAGTATGATGCGAGTACCAAGAATTCTTCAATTGGTATTTGAATGTTGAGTAGGTACCACATCGCAGCTTTGCTACGACGTAGCTGATTAGCTACGTCATTTCGTAGCGACGAATTGCTACGAGTCTACGCATCGTTCTTAGAACTTTGAAGTAGATCGAATGAATTTGCATAAGATTCGTTTTGATAATCACGGTTGTTTTAAAAGGATCCTGTGATTTTAATTACCACAAATTCCAATGAACAAGTCTTTATTTTAAATTTTCCTAGGATACATTTTATCTCAGACGGGAAAACTGCCAAAAATTACAACCATAGATAGATAAATGACATATGACATCTAATAATCGACGTTCCCCCATCACTACCCAAACGCGTGTGAAACGATTCGGAAAAATAATTTCCTTTCAATGTACGACGTATACTTTACGTCACAGATGTCATATCCGCAAAGCAATTTATACTTTATAATGAATGCGGTAGGGTTTATAATTAGATGTGCGAAGTGGAGAGAATGCTGTAATTAAATAGCTTTGGAGTTTGTTAATTGTAACAATTTGATGACGTCACGTGTGGCAGCGTGTTTGCAATGGCTCGGTTGAATCGTATCTCTCATGTCTTGATTAGTTCAATTACTTTGAGAAACATGATCAAATGTTATGTGTTATTTGATTTGTGCGAATCAACGTTAATTAGAGGTGAAAAACAGTCTAAGGGAGCAAATTGAATATATCACACAATCAATCTGCCTAGCCTTTTCCCCTTCCCCTATTCCTTTTTTATGTTGGGATCAGCTTCTAGTCTAACCGGATGCAGCTGAATACCAAAATTTTACATGGAGTAACTGCCTATCTCAAAATAAAGCTGAAAGCATTTATTTCAATTAAACCATTCACAGACACATTTGAACTGTCAAGGAGTCGGTCAGACAGAAATATGAAGCTAGTTGCCCATTCCAAAGCGTGGTAGATACCTATGGCGAAGAACGGTTAAGAAACTCTACGGTCACTCTTACTTTATTCACGGATCTGACCTCCTCAACCCAGTAACTGGGTAATACGATACCCCTTGGTAAGACTAGTTGTCAGACTTTTGGAGTTCTGGCTACCCGTAACGACTGTCAAAGATACACCTACGACTTAACGTGTTTTCCGAGGCACGGCGGAGACTCTGTATGTAAAGATGGTCACAAATTCATGGACCAATCCAAGCCAAGCTTCACCTGAAGGATTGACCCGTGTATCTGTTATTACTTAGCCACGTACTTCTTTGAATGAATATATCATTATTTTATTTGAAAAGCAGTTCAGTGAAATGTGCAGTATTTGGCTTGTGACAATGCTGCAACGATGTTGTGCAACTGTAGCCCAGGGGCTAGGTGCTTGTAGCTCACCGTCCGGTAAGGACCAAGCCCGGGTCGACGGCGCGTTGTGTTCCACGCGCGCCTCAAAGAGATGTCAGCGAGTGAAGGGGTCCGATGAGACCATTGCCTGCCGGGGTTGCGTGAAAGTCCGAAAGGGATACCGTGGCCCCCTGGCATTGCACAGGCAAGAGAAGGAACACGGGTGGGTTTTAGTCAGTAAGAGTCTAACACGCCCTCCCGCTCCACCCAGAGCGGGAGGAGTCATTTGATGATTTCCAACCCAAAAAAAAAAAAAAAAAAAAAGGGGCTAGGTGCTTTTTATCATCTGCCTAGCATTTTCCCAACTCTGCTGGGGTCGGCTTCCAGTCTAACCAGATGCAGCTTAATATCATGACGTTTTAAAACGTTTATATTCAGTAATGCATAATAATACTGAAATATCTTGGCAAATAAAAAGTAAAAGAAATACACATCCATCTTTAAAAAGAACATGTCAATTTTATCTCATCAAAGTTATATTCAAACTCTGAGGAAATTAAATTTTCACTTTTATCCAGTTTTAAAGAGCTCTTCATTCGTACAAATCTATGAGAATTCTCGACATTTCTTCTAAAATGGTAGGTCTTCATAAATTGGGGAGCTTGATAAAAAGAAGAGTATCATTTCACTAGGATTGACGTTTGTAAGGTCTGAGATTATGTCAGGGAAAGCTTTGACTGAATTTTATTAAAAACTTTGCTGGCAGCTATATTGGCCTGCTCCTATGGAGTGGTTCTGTATGATATTTCGTCTGTATAGATTTAGATTATTTATTGATTATACTATTTTTGAAGTGAATTCAAAATTCAAAATTCAAAAGTCACTTATTCAAACTAGGTTGAGAATCAGCACTTTTCAAACGTCAAAATTACATAAGACAGTCCCCAAAAATGCCCACCCTTCACCACTTCCTAGTGCTTTTGCTGGGAAGAAGAACTGGCGCACCAAACTCACCAGTAGCACAGCTGTCTGTTCAGTTAGAAATAAAAAATGATTCTGTACAATAACACTTCTTAAGGCACGTTGAGCGATTTTTGGTAGGGGATAAGCTTATGGATTCACGTCAACGATATGCTCGAGCCATAGTGCTGTACTAAAGAAGCTACATGGCGCTAATACCAGTTTTAATTTTTCACTTCTCTCAGCATGACTTTCGTTATTTAGGCTCGCCAACAAAATGTATACACAATACATACACTGTAATAATAGTTATTGGACGTAGAGTTTTATTATTGTTACGAAGAACATTTTATACAAAATAATTAAAAATAACGTTTCAAATATATTTATTTTAAATTATCTTCTGCCCGCGACTTGGTTCACGTGGAAATCGTAAGACACCACAATATACTAAAAATAACAGATAAAAAAATATTTTAGATCCGTTTACAATTTTAGTTTCTTAGGTAAGTAGATCTTGATAGTTTAATTGACCAAAAGGACGGTTCTTCAAATAGTTATTTCTTTTGGAAAAAATCTATAGCCACTACTTTGTTCATTGTATTATAAATGAATACATAAACATAACCTTACAATATGGGTATAATGGATCACATTCTTGTGAGGGCACAAGAAAAAGGGTCAGTCGTTTACGTGAAGAGGGCTTCACGTAAACGATTTGTTAATGTTTAAAAGCAATCAATGATATAATTTTTCTATTCCATCCACAATTCGATCATTTACCTGTAATTACAATTATCAAAGAGAACCCTAAAAACATTCACAGCAAATAATTTTAGGGGTTCCATTGAGTTCACTTTAAACTGGCAAGTTCGATGATTTTAACGTCAAGATAATGACCTTTTTTCCACAAGTCGAGTCGTCGTTTGACGACTTTAATAAAAATTTACTTTGAGTCGAGCTGGTGGCGCCATTTCCTCTCCCCGTTTCTATATCGGGCTCCTTATTAAATTAATATTCGGAAATTTTTTACATTTTTTATTAAGTGGGTAAGTAATATGACGGTCACTTTGGCAACTCGATTACTATGGAATCTGTGGGTGGTTTTATTTATATTCTCGCAAATATTTTACTACCTGTGGTGTTAGAATTTCTTTTTCAACCGTCACTCGTCGATTGAAGGTTAAGCTACGCTGGCCGGGGTTGGTCCGTGGATGGGTTACCATCTGTAGGTACCGAGACTCCTCCGTGCCTCGGAAAGCACGTTAAACCGTTGGTTCTGGCTGTCATTTGTCGATCTTTGACAGTCGTTACGGGTCGTCAGAAGTCTGAAACTCTGGCAACCAGTCTTGCCAAGAGGTATCGTATTACCCAGTTACTAGGTTGTGGAGGTCAGATAGGCAGTCGCTCCATGTCAAATACTGGTATTCAGCTGTATCCGGTGAGACTGGAAGCCGACCCCGACACAGCTGGTAAAAGGCTAGGCAAATTTATTGATGTTAGAATTTCTCGTGGTTGACCGCGTAGGTATTGAACTTTTCTATGAAACAGCTCGTTTTTTTTTAATAACCGACAAAAAAAATCAATGCAGCGGGGTTCAGAATCATGTACTGAATCCATGGTATCAGTTTTCACGTCGATGTCCCTTCCACCCTGTATATACAGCCTCAAATTGCATGGCAAACTATGGTTTTAAAAATCATAGCTATCTTAATGTACTTGCGGAATTTAGAAGTTTAGAACTCTGTAATAATTATTTTAAAATGGAGGAGGCTCTCGTTAGGCAGCTAGATTAAAGGGTTTGGGATTCACAAAAGCGGTACTTCTGGACACGGCTAACATTGTTAGAAGGTTCGTCTCTCTGCAGCCCCGGTGGCTTGGACCTTGTCCCGATATCGGTGGTAAAAGTTTGAATATTTTTTTATTCTAATAATTTAAAATATAATTTATACGTAAATAATTTAATTAAGGAAATTTTAATATCTAACACAAAAAATGTCTCATAAAAAAATAGAACAATAAAACTATATTGCGGATGATCATTTAATGTTATGAAATATTGCGTATACCAATAATCATCCATGCGTGTGTGAGAAGGCCTTACCCTGTAGCCATTTAAGGTTATACAGCATAAATAACACGAAGTTGCTACCCCATTGACTCTGAACACCTCAAAACCCACATCACACATAACATTTTTCAAAAACATTTCCTTTGAAAATGGAATGTTTCCATACAGTTGCATTTTCATGCCTTTTCGTGTTGGGTGAGTGAAAAAACGAGTAGTAGGTATACGTACTACGTGAAACACCGAAGTCAACCCGAATGTATTGTGTCAGTAATACGGGCCATTTTAGGGTTCCGTACCCAAAGGGTGAAACGGGACCCTATTACTAAGACTCCGCTGTCCGTCTGTCACCAGGATGTATCTCATGAACCGTGATAGTTAGACAGTTGAAATTTTCACAGATGATGTATTTCTGCTACCGCTACAACAACAAACAGATTAAAATAAATATTTAAGCGCTCCCTTACAGCAGACATCTGTAAGGGAGCGCTTAGCGTCAGGTATATTTTCCTGGCACATGCTGAGCTGGACTCCCATTTGGTGCAACCTTGAAGCGCACACCGCACCTTTTTTATGTTCGTTAAAGTGTGTCATAGCCAATAGTGTCATCACAATGTCTTGTTTTCTTCCTTTTATATTTGTTTGTATATTGGCACCTTGCAGTATAGTAATTATTTAATCGTGCTTTTGTATGCTGTGCTGTTTTTTGTGTGCACTAAATAAACGATTTATCTATCTATCTATCAGGCATGATTTTTTTCTGTTTTTATAGATAATGGCACTTGGCCGGTTTTTTAAACTTTATGAGTACCAGTCAAGTGCACCAACTTTGCTTGACGTCCTATGTTTGCCTATAATGAAAAAAATGTAATATCTTTTTCATTATACTTGTATGGCAATCGAAACTTTTATCTATCATTTTTCTTGACATATTTGACATTATTTTTTACCATTATATGATTAAAGTTCTCTATGAAAACTCAAAGTTTTGATTGCCATATAAGTTCATTGAAAAATATATTGCATCTTTGTGAAGTGCGTCTGCGTGAAATTAGGGCAGATGGTATATATAGAGCTTTAATCATCATAATCTGCCAAGCCTTTTCCAACTATGTTGAGGTCAGCTTCCAGTCTAACCGGGTGAAACTGAATACTACTACTTTACACGGAGCGACTAACTATCTGACCTCCACAGCCCAGTTACTGGGTAACACGATACCCCTTGGTAAGACTGACTGTCAGACTTTTGGGCTTCTGGCTACCCGTAACGACTGTCGAAAGATTCTATGAATGACATCCGGGACCACCGGCTTACAGATAGTGCAATCCACGACGATGCGCCCCACTCCGCGATGACTGTACTGTAAGCTGTACTTTAGTATGGAGCGGAGCGGAGTGGGGCGCGTTGTCGTGGATTGCACTACCTATAGCGTGCATTATTTATTTATTGACGACCGTCCATTGTTCCTTGTGCAAATATACCATTTTATTTTTTTCCTTACACAGCACTATATAATTATCTATAATTGTTTTTAAACAAATATGTAATCAAGTTTAATTTTTTTTTAATACACCTACTAATATATTATATCATTTTTTATATAAATATAAAACACTTATACACTATAAAAGTTATTTACATCCGTATGACGTCCTCGTAACATAAGGTCCAATTGAAAACCAGCGTCAGGCACTAGTTGTCTGGCATTTTTGCTGAACTGGGCCTATTTGGCGCAGCCGTGATAGGCACTCAGTACTATTCTTTTTTTTTTGTGAATATTGTGTGCCTTAACCTGAGTCAAATAAACTTATGAATGGTTACCCATCCACGAACCGACCGCGGCAAGCGTAGCTTAAATTTCGATCGACCGGTGGCTGTTATCATATAGCTACCAACCCCTTTGAAGCTTTATGAGAGCATAGAGAATGATTAATAAATAAAAATGAATCCTTTGAAAAATGAATATTACAAAATAATATGAATGTGAGTTTGTTTTGTTTGTTACGCTTTCACGCCTAAACGACTGAACCGATTTAGATGACATTTTATATGTGTATACTTTGAACCCTGAGAAAGGACGTAGGAGTAATGCCACGGGCGGAAACTAGTAGTGGATAACTCATTACCGACTTCGGGACATTTAAGTAGAATAGTTGTTTATCCAACATGTGACGAAAGTTCGTTTTTCCTATGAGTTTTGATTTCGCTTACTCAGGATTGAAATTTATAATCACTCGCTGTGCTCGTGATTCTATTTTTCAATCCTTCGTTCGCTCAAGACTCACAAAACGAATAGTAAATGAACTTGCTCACATGTTGCATACAAATCTTTTCACCACTCCCAGCAAGAACGTATTCAGTCATCATAGGTAAATAAATTAAATAGACACAAAGCAAATCAAAATAATTCTTTATTTTTTAAAATATCTTTAAAACTTAACATAAAAAAATCCGGCAAGGTTAGTTTCGGAACGGGATCATTACTTTCATCACTGTTAAACAGTGAGGAAAAACCGCCTTTCCTCATTGTTCAAGCAGTGAGGAAAAACCAACTTTCCTCACTGTTTTCGTAGAGGAAAGACACTTCTTTCGTGCGGGAGTGGTGAAAAATACTTTTTGTACTCTATTTCATGCATAGTTAGAAATAGTGAGTCCTCTTAGCGATCGTCGGCACTGGTGTGTCATTGATTGGGACTTCACGAAGTTTACCTAACTACCAAAGTTCAGTCTGGTGAGCTCATTCATCAAAGTTATTGAATTGCTGCTACCAATTACACTCTTGTAATAATACCTATTATAAACATCGTGAGGATTCCAACCTAAACAAATCATAATATTAAGAGTTTATACTGCGTTCGCGTTTTAGTTTACAAACATGTAAACAAATATGTGTTTGTCACATAACATAAAGTTCAGTTTGCGCTACAACTTCAAACATTGTTATGACTTTTAAATACTAGTAATCCTGAAATCTAATGAATTATCACTCATCTAAGTGAACATAAACCAATTGGAAATCAAAAAAGGTTTTGAATAGAGAAACAATGACAATGAAATTGGTTAAAAAAAAACAATTGACAACAACAAACAGGAAACACTCTTACTAACAAACAGACCCTGGCAATTGGCTAAAAGCCCTCAAACGATGAAAAATACCAATCCAATTGAATGCTCGTAGGACGAATAGTATCTACGTAACAAAAAACTCAATTTGTTGAGTTTTTTACTAATACGAAGTAAATCAAACACGGCACGGATTTTCCATTTTATTCCGATATGAAGAGAACGCAAAATAAAACTGTATCAAATCAGCCTATAACCGCCTAAAATGTTCCCACTGCACCTTTCGGTAAGAGGGCGTGGGCCGTGATCCACCACGCGGACCCAGTGCGGGTTGGTAGATGTCACACGTGTTCGAATTTTTGGTTCTTGGACATGCCGGTTTCCTCACGATGTTTTCCTTCACCGTTTTGAGAGCAGTGGTGATGATTTTGGTGTAGATAATTTACGCAAAGTAAAGCATCTGTCAGGTTTCGAACCTATGACCCGTAAATCGCGGCCGCTTACCACACTGTTTGGTAGTCATCAATACAGCGCGTAGTGATTTTATAACAATCAGCGTTTGAGTACATTACAGTACGGAGGTTTATTGAGGACGGTCACGTTGAATGTGTTTGCTCTAAGATTCACATTTACTGTGATTTAGATTGAGCATTTTTAATGAACTATCATATGATTATTTTTTAAACTAACGTTTATTTCTTTGCTTGATTGGGTAGTTATTGATTTTGCTTATTTGGTTCTTCTTTTGGTGTATAGAATCATTTCTTCTTCTTTGATTTTGCTTGTTACACAAACTGATGAATAATTTATCTGTTGCACTATGCAATTAATATTCATATTATTACAAAAGTACGACAAAACCTCTTGGCCGCTCCACCCAGAGCGGGAGACGTCATTTGATGATTTCCCAAGCAAAAAAAAAAAAAAGGAGCCTGTTTAATAATGCCACCGGATAAAAAAAAGTTATAAAAAAAGCACAAAAAAAAGCAAAAATACTGTCAAGTGACTCGCTACTATCATTTCAGTCAGTCAATCACAGAAGTTCTTTCAAAATTTAAAAGACATTTATTCAAACTAGGCTGAGAAAGTGAGAATCAGCACTTTTCGAACGTCAAAATTACATAAGACAGTCCCCCAAATCCCCTTCACCACTTCCTAGTGCTTTTGCTGGGAAGAAGAAGTGGCGCAACAAACTCCCCAGCAGCACAGCTGTCTGTTCAGTTATGACAGCTAGCACACGCCAATATACCAACCAAAAACATCGAGAACTATACTCAAGCAGAAATAAAAACCACTAAACGTAAACAATATTTAAAAAGAAAATAAAGCCTCCAGGCATAAAGAGCGTGCCCGCTTACATATAGCTGTAACTAGAAGTTACAATTGATAAACTAGGACCATCGAGGTAAAATAAATAATTGTCGAGGTCGCTAGCTAACCACATATTCCAATGCAACTCATTAAAAAAAACATTGTAATGAGTAGATTATGTCAACAATAAATTAGAATTAAATTAAAATAAATTGACGTAGAAAGAAAAATTATAAACAATTATATAAACTCATATAACCTGTCAGTAGGTAAACTAATTCTGGAGAAAAAACATTTAAACATTGTCTTGAGTTAACCTCAGTTAATTACAGCGACCAACTATTCTTATCATTTAAGTAGTCGTTGATAGAATAGTATGCCTTTGAACAAAGGTTGGACTTTACTTTAGTTTTAAACGCATTAAAAGACAAATCTAGCAAAGAATAGGGTAGGTTGTTATAAAAGGTTAGCCAAGCCCAACAAATGAGTTATGAACCGTATGAAGCCGGTGAAAAGCACGTAGTTTATCCTTACTTCTAGTGTAAACATTGTGAATATCACTGTTTTTAGTGTATAAGTGTATATTTTGTCTAATATATAATATGTTGGCGAAGATGAATTGTGATGCCACAGTGAGGATACCGATTTCTTTGAAAAAATCTCTTAGAGAAACTCTGGCACCTAGCTGGTAAATTGCTCGAATAGCTCGTTTTTGGAGGAAAAATATATTTTGAATATCTGCAGCTTTGCCCCACAGCAGAATACCGTAGGACATAACGCTATGAAAATAACTAAAGTAGACTAACTGAGCAGTATCACCTTCAGTGTATTGTCTTACTTTCCTCAAACTCAAACTCAAATATGCCCAGAAAAACTGCCGAGTTTACAGTTTCAAGCACCTCTTTATCTAAGACGATGTTGGGTCCTAGATTTCTAACATTTGGGAGGGAAAACTTTACACATTTCGTTTTCATTTTTGAGAACTAGGTTATTTGTCGTAAACCAATCCGTAACTATTGACAGTGCACTGTTTACATTGTCAAAATCTTGTCTATTCTTGTCTACTTTAAAAATAAGAGAGGTATCATCTGCAAACAGTACAACTTCACAGATACCCTATAAATAGAATGGTAAGTCATTGATATACACTAAGAACAAGAATGGACCCAGTATTGAGCCTTGCGGTACACCTAACTTAACAAGTAGCCCCGAAGATTTTACACCATCAACATCTACACATTGCGACCTATTATTTAAATACGAATGAGAGCTTCATTTAGCACACCGTAATGACACAGTTTACGCAAAAGCGTGTCATGGTGCACGCAATCAAAGGCTTTGGAGAGATCACAGAAAACTCCAATAGCATTTTGAGAGTTCTCCCATGCGTTAAATATGTGTTTCAGCAGAGCAACACCCGCATCTGTAGTCGAACGACCCTTTGTAAAGCCATATTGTTCATTATGAAGGAGGCTATTTAAATTAAAATGTCTTAGCTTTTATAGGAAGCTGTGTTGTACGAAATATAATAATAAGACTCGCGTTAGACGGATCGATCAACAGCCTGATTCAGAAGGCAGTACTCCTCGATACGGCTCGTATTGTGAGGAGGTTCCTGTCTCTGAAACCCTAACTGTTCCCGACACCGGCGGACCTCTATTTTATTTGTTTTTATTTTTTTACTGTCTTTTTATTTTAAGAAATATTTAAAAATGTAAATAAATAAGAAACAAAACAAATAAACGACATAATAATAAAAACATAACTCGTCTCCATACAAAGTGCTTATCCGTAAATTCTAAAAGTTCGAGAGCAACGCACTGTCGCGTGTTTCATGCGCCACCGACTGGAAAAATGAATTATTCTTCCAATTTATCGAATAGCCCCGTATCTGGCCGGTACCTATTTAGTTTGTTTCAATACTCAGACTAAATGTGTCCAAATTGCTCACGGCGCGGCGCCCAAAGAAGATCAGTCGGTATGTTTTTTCGTACGGAAAATTCGAACAAGTGAACTGGATTCTAGTTTAAATTAACGTTTCATTTAGGAGGGAGTGGTGATGAGTGAATTAGCTTGAATGAATCGGCTAGGGAATGTGTTATTTAGTGTTCGCAACAGTTGAAGTGGCACTTTTACGATTTAATCCTTGAAAGTGGTTACATTTTTTGTGCTTATTTATTTGGCTAGCGCATCTTTATTGTATTTTATAAAACGATGCCTCTAGGGTACGTATTTTCGAGACATTATTGGAGTTTTCATTCATTTTTATTATATTTTAAAAAACGATACCCCTAAATATTTTCGAAACATGATTAGAGTTGAGTGACAACTGCTCAAATATTTGGACACGAAATAAATATATTATGTTGGTCATGCCAACATTTTGTAGGACTTATGTACCATCGAAGAACTCAAAGTCAAAAGTCAAAGTCAAATAATTTATTTCAATTAGGCACAAAAAAGGCACTTTTGAACGTCAAACTTTACAAAAAATAATAAAACTGATTCTAGTCGCCCATTCCAAAAGGTAGTTTTCGTATGGAGAAGAATGGGCAAGAAACTCCACCGTTACTCTTTTAAAAAAATCATTATATCTTGTATACACTTATTATATAATTATATGTGAAGACAATGCACCTAGAATAAGATTACTATACCACGATAGGTAAAAAGAATGAAAAATGAAGGAATGACATAATTATGTGATAGATGCATGGTGCTCACATACTTACAAACATTGTAAAATTATACTATATTTCTAACATTATAATAAGTAATACTAATAATAATAAGTCAGTGTGTGAGTTCAAGTAATCACAAAAAATAAAATAAAAAAAATGTTTAAAAAAATAATAAAAAATAATTATACAATTAAATTAGCAACCAGTTCGATTTTGTAACTTCATATCTATACATCATAAGGACTATTTCTGCTTGAAGAAGCTCTCTCGATGGCTATAAAACTGTGGCGGTAACAGATGTGGTCACGGGATTTTGTATTCACGGGAGTTTGGAGGACAAATTATTAAATACTACCCTTCATTTTCTAGTTTAGAAATTCTAACAAGTCCCAAATTCTACTATTTGAATGATTTGTGAATTATTTGAATGTTTTTTGAATTAAAAACAAGAATAATAATTAAGTCCATCATAGTGCAATTAATATTTCTAAATACTATCAACCCGCACCTGGTTCGCACGGCACTTTACAAAACATTGACATTTCTGTATTAATGTAAGTTTAAAAATATACACATAAATCTTCCGGAAGAAATTCTCAAAATTTTGGTGAAAACCGTATCAAAATCCTTTGCGGAGTTTAGAAGAACAACGCAGACACACAGACTCGAAAAGTGACTTTTATCTATTCACTATGTATCGATAGATAAGTGAGCTTATCGGAGTAACTTTACAAGTAAATACCAAAAAAAAAAAAAAAAAAAATACAATGCTGTCTGCATTACAGAAAATTCACCTTTTATCCAAAACTTTTAGTTGATATAGTCAGAAACGCAGCTACACACCGACGTACGTGCATCGTTAAAACTTGGGGGTTCAGAGAGGCATAAAAATAAATTGCTGTCCAACTTTTAATAGCACGCTTAAGAATTTCGGGGGTAAGCACGTGACTGCACGTGCGGCTAATATGAGTATTATAAACGATGTATGAATTTTGTGACTTTGATTTTTGAACTCGTTTGATTATGTTACCCTTATCTGTGGGGTGATTGAGATTTATTTTTTAAAGACGTGATTCTTTGGTATAATAATTTTCCGGTGGGTTCTGAAAATTCTGTGCTTGGTGAACGATTTTTAACAATAGATTGTTATTAGCTTGATAAAGGTGGATTTTTCAGTTAGTGTTTACCTACTTATTCAGTGCTAAGCAGCCTGTGCTGAAGTTTCACTAACAAATCCGCGTAAAAGATTGCCAGGTTACTAAACCGTTGTCAAGTACAGTAAAATAACAGTACCTGGGCTACCGATCTCTGCTCTGGTGAAAATAGAAAATACTCATTATTAAATATAGTATAGTTCATACTAATTCCATGCTGCCATGATAGTAGGGCAGGTACTTACTAATTCCATGCTGCCATGATAGTAGGTACTTGCTGATTCCATGCTGCCAATGTGTCATTATTCTAAGGTAGCGTTGTCCTAAATTTTTGGCGACCGAGCCCTGCTCGTGTGAAAAACGGAGAAAACGACTTTTCCTAGATATGAGACCTAGCTAGATTGATTTTTTGCCCTAAGGGACTGATGATCACAGTACCTAACTAAGTTATTTCTGATACTAACCAACAGGAGCTGGTTCAGCATCCTACATCACAGATGAACACAAACAAATAAAGCTCAAAATAAAAGCGCAAAATCAGCGTGTACCACTTTGTTTGTGGTGGCCACGTCCTAAACAAACTGGGGACAGTAGTGCGGCCCTCTATTGGGTTTTGGAAAAATATAAATATCTGTTGGAAAACATTAACCGCGTTTTTTTTGACAAGATCTGAATGTTTTTTTCTTCGAAATACGCTTTGGAAAGCGGGAAACTGTCTATGGCAAGCGATTCATTTTTAATTTATCGTTCATTGTCTTAATTAATTTAACTTTTACTTAACCTTACAAAGATAACCATGGGTTATTGATAAATAGTAGAGCATAAATGTAATTTTCCCATTTGCTGACATCAGCAAAAAATAAAAAATCATCAGTAAATAGCTTACTTACTTACTTAGAAATGTTCTTGGCTTTGAAACTCTAACTAAAGCAAGTTATCTTTTACCTCTAGACTTACGCTTTTCTCTACAATCACTACTCAGTTTATATCTTTCTACGTTCACTACCCTTGCCACAAAATTTGAATCATTTCGGCCTATCTCACGAGACCAACTCACATTGCGTTCGTCAGTTTCCCTCAAACAAATATTATATTGACTTTAGACGCAACCCTTAAGGCACAGTAGCCAGGACCCATCTTTCATTAGGTTATACCCAAAGGGGAACCAAATAAACAATGTCTTCTGCTATCCTTATTAAAACATGAGTTGCATACAAGTTATTCCTTTACAAGGAGAAAAGATAAATAAATGGCGGACAAAGCCGCGGGGCTAAGCAGTTGCGTCAACAGTCTCTTATTCAATATGTAGTAACACCTATAAAATATTATATGGGATCCTTTGTAAGGAGATTTTGTTAAGGGGGAGCGTGTGTGTATTGAATCCCTAAGACCACGTTGGATGATTTAAAATTATTATGTACTAGCTGCGCCCCGCGGTTTTATCCGCATAAGTCTCGATTCCATGGGAATACTGGGATAAAAAGTATTCTATATGTGCCAAATTTCATCCAAATCTGTTTAGCCATTGTAACGTGAAATCGTAACAAACATTCATATCAACAAACTCACTTTCGCATTTATAATATTATATAAATATACATATTATAGTTAAGGTACCCGACCACAGGAGGTAACTGCAGGCGACGTGTAGCCGCGACTGTAAATTTCTATGAAATACCTTCCGTAGCTAGCGACACGTCGTTGGCAGCTACGGGCGAGTGACAGGCGATACGAGCAACCCGATCGCAGACCAGTAATGCCGCCAACGCTCGAGCGATAACACGTTTTTCTATCTTCTATCTACCGACTGGAATACGGGCTGCTGCCGCCTGTGGTTGGGTTCGGAATCATGACTGCAACCACATGACGCCGCGACACGTCGCGTGCTGTTGCTGTCTGCGATCGGGAACGGAGTGGATGGTACCTTTAGGATTAGGTTATTAAAGGCAGATGAGGAATTTATTTTTGTAAGCCATTTGAATAAGGTTATTTCTTTTCCACTAGGATTGTTCTTTGTTCTTATCTCAGAGGTTTAAGAAACTGCCAAGCAAGCACTATCTACTTCATAATAGTAAATCTATTTCTGCGATAAGTTTTATGTAGTTATATAGATAGATAGATTACTCTTTATTGTATATTTTTTAACATAAACTTACAAATATAAATATATAATTATATGAGTAAGTTTATGCTTCCAAACTTTTTCATAATTCCAACCTTTTATTTAACGTGCACGTTGAACAAATAGTGGCCAAAGCTTCGAAGTCACTGGGTTTTGTTATGAGACTCGCAGGGTGTTTCAAGAAGGCCAAAACCCTTAAAAAAATATTGCTCTTTTGTGAGAAGTCATCTTGAATATGTGTCACAAATCTGGAACCCGTGTTATGGCAAGTACATTGATCGTATTGAGAATATACAAAAAAGATTTATTCGTTTTCTATGTTTTCGGCTGCGTATACCATACCATTCTGATAAAATATTGCATAAATCTTTGCAAGAAATTTCATTAAAAGCCACTGTTGAATCGTCATCGACTAGCAGATTGCACTTTCCTCTTAAAAATTATATCCAACGAGATTGACTGTCCTGATCTCCTACATAAACTACGTTTCAATGTTCCTCAGAGATCAGTTAGATTCAATCCGCCTATTTGCCAAAAAGCCAAAACCTATTCTGCGTGCAGAATAGGTTTTGGTTCGCTCGGCTAAACGCTGACTTATTTTAAAGTGCATAGCGCATAATATTTATTCTTAATATTTTTTATCATGCTTGGTAGTTGGTGTTAGTGATCCTAAGATTTCTAAAAAAAAAACTGTTTTTACCCTTTGAGAACCTGTAATTGTAAAGCCAATTGTTCCTATTAATAAATAAATACATATACAGGGTGTTTGGTAGAAAGTTGAACATACGAAAATGGTGGATAACAAAGATAAAATGTTTTTTTGCTTTCTTCTGGTTTCACCACTTTCTTAACTTTAAAGTGTATTTTTTATTAAAAATGGGATAAATTGGCAATTTCTTTTTTTTTAATCTTTAATGTTGGCAGATTCTTATAAAATGATTGATTTATGTTATTATTTATGTTAGCTAGAAAATAAGTTATGAGTTCTCAAACTTACAGAAAGATGTAAAATAAATTAAATCTTAATTTCAACTTGCATTAAAAAAAAAGATGAATGGCCAAATAAATTAGGGCTGAGTAATTAGCAGATGTCCCCACCTATCCACCATTTTCGTATGTTCAACGTTATGCCAAACACTCTGTATACATATACACATAGATATACTTATATAAAATTATAAACATGAAACAAGAGCAAGGAACTATATGTAATGACAAAGATTGAGCACGCCTTATTGACACGAGCAAGGCATTAGGCATTCCATAACCGTACTGCTTGAACTGTCAAAGACTTAAATAACATAAAAACTGGTGGAATACATCGGCATCTCTAGACTCAAGTTTTTTAGTTGTACCCACTTAATAATTGTCTCATTAGCAGGTCAGATTGGCGATTGTAGTATCCACTAACGCAAATATTGAGGGTGTCATCTCGATATTATATTCTTTTAGTGAAAACAAAATCTTCAGTCATATGAAATCCCTCTTCCCCTTACCCCAAGATCGTCCTAAGAAAGAAACCCGAAACCTCAGTAACTCACCTCGGCATTGCTACGTCGTATATTATACGAATATATTATTATCCTTTATTATTATTACGTATTACCCTATTACGTTACCCCTTATAACTGTTTGGGGATTAAAAATATTTTGCCTCGGAAATGTGAGTGCTTTTGTCTTTTATTTTTAAAAGAAAACTGTGCGTCGGTTCATTCTCACTATGATAAATGAATATTGAAGATTTTTATGATACTACATCTATTTTTATATGTGTATGGCTAGTAAAGCTTCGATTCTTTCGGCTCCTGAGATACAAGTATCTTTTTACTTAGTTCGGGAGCCAGCTGTGTTCAACCCGGTTTTTGACCACCATAATTATGTACAATCATGTTTTAGTGTATGTCTAAATGTATTGTGTTTCTCTTTGTAAAATAAACTTATACATATATATATATATATATATATATATATATATATATATATATATTTTCTTTATTTTACATTAATACATATAAATTATATTTTTAAATATTAGAATAAAAAATATATAAAAACATTTAAAAATATAAAACATATTAGCCCACCAGTATCGGGAACAGGGTCCAAGCTACCGGCGGTCAGGGCTCCAGAGAGAGGAACCTCCTAACTATGCGAGCCGTGTCCAGGAGTACCGCTTTCTGAATCAAGCCCTTAATCCAGCTGCCCAACGAGAGCCTCCTTAGGTGTTGGTCGAGGCTATTGGCAATTAAGCCATTGGCTGATACGACTATCGGCACAATGATCGCTGAGTCCACATCCCACATGTCGACAACCTCGTGAGCCAAGTCAAGATACTTAATTTGTTTATCTTTTTCGGCTTTCACGAGGTTCCCGTCATGCGGGACCGTTATGTCAATGATCATTGTGCGCCGCTCTCCTCGATCCACCACCACTATATCAGGCTTATTGGCAACAATAGTCCTGTCAGTGATGATGGATCGATCCCAGTACAATGTGATATTTCCATTTTCGAGAACTGGGTCGGGCACATACCTGTAGTACGGTACTTCCGATTCCACAAGGCTGTATTTCAGAGCAAGTTACTGATGGATAATCCTGGCTACAAGGTTGTGTCTATGCAAGTACTCTTCGTTAGCCAGACGAGAACACCCGGAGATAATATGTCGGATTGATTCTCCTGGACGATGGCATGCCCGACAGATGTCAACCGTGCCGTCCTTTACAATGAATCTCCGGTAATTGTTCATCATCATAACTTCGTCCATAATTGCACAGACAAAACCTTCAGTTTCCCCAAAGAGGTCACCAAAACGCAGCCAGGCTACGGACGCTGATAAATCAACATCGGGTTCATGTAGAGCCCGGAAGTAGCGTCCGTGAAGCTCCTTACTCTGCCATACCTCCTTGCGATCGTTAGTTTCTAGCACTACAGGTTTGCGCCAGTTCTCTTTAGCCAATGAGAGCGGGGTAAGGCCCTTGTCTACCGCGGCCACATCTCGATGCATCCCCACGTCGGCTTCTAGGAAATATTCCCTGAGACTGCATATCTCGCGATTGTGGAGTTGTGTTTAAAAAGCCTCGACCTCCATATTTACGCGGGATATACAATCTCATTACCGATGACCGTGGGTGATGCATTCGATATGCAGTCAGCAGCGTACGGACCCTCCTATCCAGGGCGTCGAGTTCAGTCTGAGTCCATTTGAGTACGCCGAAAGAGTACATCAAAACCGGCATGACCCAACCGTTGAAGGCGCGCACCTTGTTTCCGCCTGATAGAAGACTATTAAATACTTTCTTCAGGCGGCCAAAGAATCGCTCCTTCAACGATTGCTTCATGTCAGTAACATTGATGCCCAACGCTTCCGACATACCCAAATACTTATAGGTTTCGGATGCGGAGAGGGCTCTAAGGTTTACATGCATGACCGCACATTTGTCCACACCAAATTCCATCCTGATGGCTCTACTGAAAGTTTCAGTTACTTTCAGTAGCTCCATCAGTTGCAAGTTGTTGGGGGCAAAGAGTTTTAGGTCATCCATGTAGAGGAGGTGAGATATAACCTGACCACCTCTCCTCAGCCGATAGCCTAGGCCTGAATACTCCAGCAGTGTGCTAAGAGGATTCAGGGCTAAGCAGAACCAAAGTGGACGACTATCGCCCTGAAATATGCCTCGCTCGATCTTTATCGGTTCGCTATTCCTCTGGATATTTCGACATCCTGGATAGCGAAGGACCGTCCTCCATTGCCCCATACACGACATCAGGAAGGTGCGCAGAGTTGCATCTACTTTATACAACTCCAGCACCCTCATGAGCCATGTATGCCACATACATGGCTCATGAGGGTGCACCGAGTCATAGGCCTTCTTATAATCTATCCAACATGTCGAAAGATCCTTTCGGGAACGACGAACCTGTTGGCTAATGGCCATATCAATGAGGAGTAGCTCCTTAGTACCGCGGAATCCGTTCCTACATCCATTTTGAGAGGCAGACATGATGGAGTTGGTGTCTATATGTTTGTTAATTTTAGCTCTCAAAATAGATGTAAGAACTTTATAGACCGTCGGTAAACATGTGATCGGTCTATAGTTTTTGGGTTCCGCGGTGCTACCAGATTTATGGAGCAGGTGAGTAACTCCTTTCGTTAAGAACTGGGGTAGCGAACCAGACTCCAATGCAGTCTGGTACTGAGCCGCCAAGCGAGCGTGCGACCTTATAAACCATTTAATCCAGAAATTGTGCAGCCCGTCCGGCCCTGGAGACTTCCAGTTGGGCAACGGACGAACTGCACGTGCTACATCTTGGGGGCAGATGGTAATAGCCCCCATTTCTGGTATTGGATCGCAGGCTCGCTCGACTTCCCGAGTCCAATCACCTTCGGTGTGGCTGACAGGCGCCGACCAGATACTCCGCCAGAAAGAACACATGGCGTCGTCAACCGGAAGGCGCGTGTCAACCACACCTTGGGCCGGTCGCTCCCAAGCCCTATAAACCCACCTTTCATCACTCTGGAAGGTGCGGTTCTGAGTGTATCGCTCTACTCGCCGCTTATACCTACGGATACGGTTCGCCCATGCATACACTTTCTGCTTCAGGAAATCGATGCGCTCTGTGACACGGGACACATAGTCCTCAGGGTCGATATCAGTCCCTGAGAACGCCCGTCTCACAAAACGCATCACTCTAGGGCGAGTATTGCCCTCCCTGAAGCAGATAAGTTTGCCAATGAGCGCTCTGGCCCCACCAATACGGCGCTCAATTCTGCACTGCCAAGCTGGTACGGCTGGTTTCGGTCGTGTAGCTCTAGAGTCATTTGCAAATTTTACGTGAGCTACACGACATGCCGCTACAGCCGCGCAGTACAGAATCGAATGAGTATCGGTGAGGTCTTCGCAGCTATCAAAATAGTTTGATAGCTGCGAAGACCTATTATATATACATTATTATATATTATTATTTTATTCTATGGGTACACCCACAAAGCATGGAGACCGGATGTTGAGACCGGTGTTTTCAATATCGCCGCGCGCTTGTGGCAGTGAACGAGCGATTTTTTTTTTGTTTTTTTATACTTCTATTTTTTAAATATATATTATTTTAAAATTATTATTATTGTTTGTTTTTTCTGTGCGTGTCCCAAATAAAATATTTTTCTGTTCTTTCTTTCTTTTCTATGTAAATAACGAGATATAACAAAACAAAATGTTGCATCTTTCTTTCATCTTTGTCATGTATATGTTCATCTTACCCCGTCAAATAATGATGGGTAAAGATGGAAAATTGTAATAAATCCTAAGCCGTCTCCAGACGTGGCGTGGCGACTCCGTGGTCTCTGGGTACACCACACAATAATAAATAGATTCGGAGCAACCACATTTACGACTGCTTAACCAATGAAAACATTTATACCAGCTATCAAAAACAAATGACTTCTAAACTCAATCTGGACTTATCTGGAAAGCCGACTCTAACATAGGTTGTCCCTCACAACCTACTATGTTGGAGTCGGCTTTCCGTGTGACCAGATGCAGCTGAATACCAGTATTTTTCATGTAGCGACTGCCTATCTGACTTCCACAACCAAGTTACTGAGTAACACGATACCCTTAGAAGGCTGGTAGTCAGACTTTTGGGATACTGACTATCCGTAACGCCTGTCAAAGAACTACGAATGACAGCCAGGACCAACGGCTGAACGTGGTTTCCAAGGCACTGAGGGTTATCTATATGTAATGGATGGTCACGCATCCACAAACCGACCGCAGCAAGCGTAGCTAAACCTTCGATCGACCCGTGCGGCTTTTATATGAGGGGTTTCGTTTCCGCACTTAGTCCGTCAGGTGGACCATTGTGCGTGGGCCATAGCGGCCGTTTGGTGGTTACTCCAACCAGCCCACCTCTCTCCAGAAGATAATTAGGTCTGGTCTGTTTAGAACATCTGTGTATGATCTGGGTGACCCGAGGGTTTCTGTTCTAATCTGGGAGACGCCGGTGCACTCGTAATGGTCTCTTTAGCCTCCATGCACGCCCTGCACAGAGGACTGTCCGTTATGCTTATTCAAATTCAAAAGTCATTTATTCAAACTAGGCTGAGAAATCAGCACTTTTCGAACGTCAAAATTACATAAGACAGTCCCCCAAAAACGCCCGCCCTTCACCACTTCCTAGTGCTTTATCTGGGAAGAAGAAGTGACGCAACAAACTCCCCAGCTGCACAGCTGTCTGAATAGTTATAAAAACTTTATTCTATACAATAGTACATATGCAAAATAATTTACATTACACAACACAAAACATTAAATTTAATTATTTTCTATAATGTCACCTAGCACACGCCAATATATCAACAAAAAAGGTAAAAAGGACTAAATACCTAGATATTAAGCTGTAACTTGTGTATTGTGTGGAAGTGTTTGTTTAGTGAGTAGTGTCCCGTGATGATCCCCGTCACCAGACGCAGGCCGTTCCTGTCCAGGCGTAATAAACGCCTGGTCAGCCTGCTATCCAAGGATGGCATAGCATTCGACTGTTATTATTTAGGCACGAGCCCCTGTGAATTGATTTCTAAACTACTTAAAATATTATCATTTATTGTCAAACTAAGCGTCTTAAAACCTATTAGATATCGCTGTGCCATCTGTTGTTGACAGTTTTACTAAAACTTAGTAGTTGGCAATTTAAAGGGGTGATTAATAATATTGATGGTAGTTTGCGTAGGGAGAAGACGTGAGTTTCAACACTTAGTTTTGATGAAGCTGGTCCTATGGTACAAGGTCCAATGAAAACAGCTGTGAAGAAATGTGACGAAGGACCAAAATATGACTACGTATATTGCTAATGACTTTGTTGTAATTATACAAGGTGTAATTGAAATAACAACAAAATAATTGTACTCATAAATATGAACAACTTTTAATAGAGGACCAAAACTGAAAAATCAGCTGTTCACTACATATTGTCGAGTTATGCAAACATTTATTTATTTATTCACATACAACTATCATCACAGGCTTACCTAATACAATAGTGTAGTTTTATTTTTTAATAACTTACAAAGATTAGACTTAAAATTATATTATTATGCACAATCAGGAGTAAATTTACAAAATGCAGCCCGTGTGAATTCACTCAGAGTACAGTTGAAGCAGTCAATCTGTTGTGACACCGTATTGAGTGTAAGCAACGCGCGCGTCAGCGGCGCGTGCTGCAGCAGGTTGGTGCGAGCGGGCGGCACCCACAGCAGCGGCGGCCGCCTCCGCCGCCCCACGTGCCCATCAGGTACACACAACCCAACTGTGCGCAGAACGCTTGGGTTGTGTATTTTACCCCGCATAACCTTAAATAAGTAAGTGGCGAGAGCTACTTCCCTTCTTACTTCCAGTTTATTATAGCCTACCATGCCCAGCACAAATAGAGTAGGATACAGCAGTGGATATCCTGGATACACACCATACTGCTTTAAGTACAGGAATCTCACAAATTTGTTCTGGATTCGTTCTAGCATTAGTTTGTATTTGGCTTCATGAGGCGACCAGACGACAGCATTGCATTCCAAATGACTTTTTACAAGCGCTTCGTATAACGCTCTCAGAGCGCTGATGTTCGTGAACTGGTTTCCTAGCCTTAAGACCAACCCTAAATTGCGGTATGCTTTTTTAAAAACATCAGTGGTATGCTTACGGAAATGTAAATCAGTTGTAAAGCGCACGCCCAAGTCCTTAACCTCTGAGACACGTTGCAGTCGAATTCCATCCATGCAATATTGATAATGACTTGGGACGCGCGCGCGGGTAAATGATAGCACCGAACATTTGGCCACATTGAAATACAACTTATTGCTAAGACTCCACTCTACTACCCGATTAATATCCTGCTGCAGTATGTCATGGTCAGTTTTCTGTTGTATTTTAAGAACTAGTTTCAAGTCGTCAGCGAATAACAATGTTGTGGATTTATTGACTACTCTCGGCAGGTCGTCAATTGTTATAATGAAAAGAAAAGGCCCTAGATTACTGCCCTGGCTGACTCCAGATCTCGTGAAATAGGGCTCAGAGAGCTGCCCACTGCAGTCGACGTACTGACAACGGTCTCGTAAATAGCTGGCGAAAAATGCCAAAGTGTGAGGTGTACAGCCTACACCAGCCAATTTTGCCAAAAGGACGTCGTTATCCACTGTGTCAAAAGCTTTCCGAAAATCGAAGTAGGCAACATCTACCTGTTGACCCGCATCCACCGTTGGTACTATTTGAGTCATAAGATCCAGTAAGTTCCCCGTTGTCCCCCGCCCAGGCCGGAAACCATGCTGCGCGTCAGACAACAGAGCGCTAATCTGTGGATACAGGCTACCGTGAATGGTCGACTCAAACACTTTAGCTGGAGTGGATAATACCGCTACAGGTCTATAATCGCAGGGTGCTGAACCTCTACTACATTTAGGCACGGGTACAACCCGGGTAAGTTTCCATCGGTCAGGAAAAGTTGCGGTCTTGATACAGACGTTGAACAAGTGTAACAACGGCTTAACCAACACCGCACGGCAATCCTTAAAAATGAACGCCGGAATACCATCCGGCCCGGCTGAGCGCTTGGGCGGCAAGCGTGCGAGCGCACGCTGTACGTCAGCGGGGCCCACGGCCACTAGGTGCGCCCGCGCGCCCGGCGACACGCCCGCTGCCTCGCCCGCACTCGCCGCCGCCACACTCAGTTCGGGAGGTTCCGGATTGTACACCGACTGAAAGAACCGAGCGAACTCACTGGCACATTCGTATTCCGATAATACCCGTCCGTCCTTAATTAACTTCCGCTGATTCGAATTGCCTTTCCTAGACCTAATATACCCCCAAAACGCACGCGGATCCTTCGCCAGGTGCCCTTGCACGCGGTCGCGGTACTGACCATGCGCTCGAGCAGTCTCGGTTTTCACTCTCGCCCTGTATCGTGCGAATTCCACATAATCACTGCGTGATTTACTTAATTTATATTGTTTAAGTAATAAATATTTAATTTTTATATCTCTAATAATTTCAGCAAGTATGGAGCAGCTGGTTATTTTTTCGGGATGTCAGCTTAATGAGTTCCTTAATTAGTCAGTTATTTCAATTCATCTTCATGTTTGGCAGAGGATTGATTTTTTTTTAAAAGAGCCGTAGTCATATCTTAGAAAGAAATACCAAATTGTAATTATTTTCATTAATAATTTTTATTTTAGAATGGTTTCTTTTTTTTTCATGTGGTTAGTGACTAACCTGGTGTCAGAGTTTTAAAGCCGCCCATGGGCCTCTGACTTGACTTCACATGCTGTCAAAACAGATTTCTCAGTTTCAGTTTTCAGAGTTTTGTTGGCATGCAAGTTTCCTCACGATGTTTTCCTTCACCGTTTTCAAAGCAAGTGATAACTATACTGGCACTCGTACAATACGCACATGAATCAGAAAAGTCACAGGTGCGTGCTTTGAGTTCTAACTCGAGATCTATGACTTGGCAGTCCGACGGTTACAACACTAGACTATCAGTGCTCGCATGGTGATCAATCATCGTGCTTTGTATGGGAAGAATTCATTGCCCTGCACCTGGACAGAAACAGGCTGGTATAATTTTATTTTTATTAATTTTATTTTGTACCACATAAGAAACATAACTAAATATTTGTATGACCTACAAGTAGTTGTTTCGGGTCTGGCTGTTTGTGTATGTGAGTATAAATGTTTGTAAACGCACCCACGATACAGGAGAAATCTTAGTGTGGGGCAAGGTATAAAAAAAAAAAAACTAAACCAGGAAACTTGGTTTAGGTCAAGCTTCCCTGTACCGTCGCAACACAACTCCTGCGCCAAAACTCTGTTCTGAAGACTGACTTATACGCCACAGGGATCTAGAAGATGTACTACTTACTTGGAGCTTACTTGAAGTTTGTAGTAGCAATAAATTTCCTTAACTTCTAGGTTTTTGACCTTTTTCTATTTATTCATACAAAAGTTTTCCAGGGACCTACACAAGTACAGTACAACTATTTTTTTAGTGTCCCTCGGCAAACTTCGTGTTCCATCAGTTATCAGTTGCCCTTTGCACTTGGTACAGACCGGACGCTCTCAATAGACTTGGAAGTATATAGAGTTGTTAATACTCTTTTAACTTAATGTATTTTATTTTAAAAATGGGAGGAAAGCTGTTTGTATTTGGAAATACGATGATTCTCGAGGGACATTAAGAAAATAGTTGTACTGTATATTGACTAACGTTACTGACTCAGAACCTATCTTCTATACATACACATAAATAAAATTGAAGCGTCTGTTTGTAATCTCAAAATATCAGCTTTTTACTAAATGCATATGAAAGTATATATGGTATTTTTATAACAAAAAAAGTTTTAAATTTTTTTGTCTGTCTGTTTGTTCCGGCTAATCTCCAAAACGGCTGGGCAGATATTGACATGACTTTCACTGGCAGATAGCTTATGTTATATGGAGTAACTTAGGCTCACTTTTATTTTAGAAAAATAATAGGATCCACGCGGGTAACGCCGTGGGCAGCAGTTAGAAGAAGATAAGAAATTTAAAAAAAACTAAAGAAACGAAATCCTTCGTTTAGAGGCGCTGTATGTCATAGCTAGCCTGTGCTAATGACCTTTTAGAGACAAATGAACCGTTGCGCGTGTAGTCTTAAAATAGAATCTTAATTAGTTCCAAAACACTTTGAATATGCTACCATAAACTTTATTTTAAAGTTCCTTCCAAAACAATATCTACTGAAAATGAGCCAAATTTAAACTTAAAACTCTCCATAATTTTTGATCTTCTTCTTTTCGAATTGATGGTGTAATATTATATTGGTTTTTATGGTTTGTTTTTATATTTTTATATATTTTGTTAAATTTGTTGGGTTGGCGAGGAGCTCGTGGCTAAATAATAACAGCCGCACGGATTGATCCATCAAGTTAAGCTACGCTCGCCGGTGTTGGTCCGTGGATGGGTGACCATATTTACATGCCGAGACTCCTCACTCTCTCTCGTGGCTCAGAAAGCACGTTAAGCTGTTGGTCCCGGGTGTCATCTTTGACAGTCGTTACGGGTCGCCAGAAGCCCGAAAGTCTGACAACCAGTCTTTCCAGGGTATTAATGCCACCATTATTCCAGTGTGATTGAGAGATGGAGCTATATGAGGCCGCTAGCACCATTCTTTTTTCGCAGTGGAATAATGATGACATTAAGGGTCCCGCGTAGCATGCGTAGTTCATACAAACGTAATACCAAAATAATTTGTAAATCAAACATATTCTTAAGGTAGTGTGTATTTCTACCGATCGGATTACAGAATATCTAGGCTCCCAAATATATATTTTGAATGGACACTGATATAAAGACGAGAAATGAGGAATTTTAAATTTCTATAGAAAACTTATTTTTCTCATAACTCGTCTTTAAATCGGTGTCCATTCAAAATATATATTTGGAAGTCTAGATATTTTGTAATCAAAACGAAATAAATACATACTACCTTAAGAATATGTTTGATTTACAAATTATTTTGGTATTACGTTTGTATGAATTACGCATGCTCCGCCAGCCCGTTAAAACTTCATAATAAGGCCCCAGGGGTATCGTATTGTCTAGTTACTGGGTTGTGAAGGTCAGATAGTTGCTCCATGTTAAATACTGGTATTCAGCTGATCTGGTTAGACTGGAAGCCGACTCCAACAATGTTGGGAAAAGCTAGGCAGATTGATTGATTGAGTTGGGCCCAATAGGTAGCCACGCCAATCGCGGTAACAGTGGCGTATTTTAGGTCCTCAGAATTGCAGGTGTATGGGCAGCTTGGACACTCTAACATATGGGACATGATTTTGTCAGGAGCACCGCATTCTCACTGGGTAACGGTATTTATGTTTTCAGGAGCCACGTATGTAAAGACTGGTTAACACGGAAAAGGACCATAACCCATAACCCTCAACCTAGGACACAGCAAAAAAGAAAAAATGAAAAAGTATTTATTGGGACAAGCACAGGAGATCTCAATTAAGCTAAACACACACTCAATAAAAATAAAAACCAAGTAAAACTAAAATAAAGCAGAAAGCACTGTGCGAAAAAGAAAGAAACTATGTTTATTCTGCACAAACGAAACGCACATTATAACAAAAGAAAAAAAAGAAAAATTATACAAAAATACAAAAGTAGCCAAAAGCCTCGTATTCAACCAGCAAAAAAAAAAAAAACGTTTTGAAATGTTGTTCATTGGTTGATGTCAAGGCGTAGTGTCAAGGCCTCGGACCAAAGAAAAGGCTCCTATCTCAGCATAATGCTGCGACATTTAACAATAAATGTCGCAGAGCTGGTATTCTGATAGGGCCCGCAGTGATGTCCCGGAAAGATACAGAAATAAATACAAAAAAAAAATGTATGAAATATAATTTTAAATAAAAAAAACATATTCAGTCTGCGTGTCAAGACAATAACGACCCTATAACTTCGTCGGACAAACTCCTATAAGATTGATGATATTATTTCCCTGGAAGACCTCTTTCCAAAGCTTTATAGCACTGAACGTACCAGCATTATTCATTTATAACCATGCTAACTCACTAGCCTCATATGACGTCAGACCTAATACTATTATCTAGAACTGCTGGCTGCGACAGTTCAACTCTAACTAATCCTTTGGAGACCATGAGCGTGACTGTTAGATAGTAGTTATGTTAGGTACCTGCATAACACTCAATGTATTTAGTTTCGAAAGGTGTTTCAACAATTAATGGCATTTTGCTTGATTTGTAGAACATAAAAGTTAACAAATTTATTCATTTAAAAATTTTGGTTCCTCATAGAGAACATTTTTTTTTATTTGTTTTTTTTTAACTTTGCCGAGGAATTTCTCCTGTATTGTGGGACAAACACAAAAAAAGAACAAATTGGGGGAAATTATGCGTCTCATCCACGCAAAACGGCCATCGCTGTGTATATACGCTCTTTCATCAGATTTGTAGAATCAGTCCCTTCTACCCTGTCTCAATTAAATACCAGTACGTCTGAAATAACCCTGTTTATTGTTTTATATCCCTACCAGTTTAGGTAATAGAAAGCAAAATAGTTTTGTACTATCCGTGACATTTTTGATTCCGACAACTCATAAAAGGAAATTTTACATGCATATTACTCGCCTGATTATGATACCTATCATTAATCCCAACATTATTTATTTATTTATATAATTATACTTTATTGTACACCACAAAAACACATGACAAAAAAAAACAAAATTAACACTACAAAATATACAATGGGCGGCCTTATCGCTTTCCGCGATCTCTTCCAGGCAAACTTGGAATGGACAGTGATTTGCATGGACATAAAATGGGGCTGTCGTTGGTGCAAATAAAAACTATACAATTTATTAGAATAGATACACAAATATATACATATCCTAAATAATATACATTTTACCTCATATTATAAATGCGAAAGTGAATTTGTTTGTTCCGCTTTCACCCTAAAACGACTGAACAGATTTGGATGATAGACCATGAATGTTTATCCCGATATTCCCATAGGTTCGAGACTTAGGCGGGTGAAACCGCGGGGCGCAGCTACTTATTAATTATAACTGTTGCCTAGTCATTAAACCCCTATTTATCAAAGCTTTCAATTAAATGTTTGAAATAACTCTATCATACAAACTAATTCGTCCTACCCTCCTACTAACTTAATGAGTACCTTAACACGACATCAAAGGATAACCTAATTAAAATCAATTCAATAGTTTCGGAGATCAAAATCTCCATATAAAGGCATATATTTATAAGTGGTTTAATTTATCAACTTTGATCTCTGCCGCTGGCAAATTACGAGGCAATGCTTTGAGTGTAATTTTATTTGATTTTGCACTTTGGGTTAATTAAAATAAGGTTGTTTTTGGATGGGTTTTGTGTCGTGTTGACTGCTCCTTTGAGCGCTCTGTCACTGCGCAAACATTGGACAGAAGGGGAATTGGGGTTCTTGTTAAGTACATTTTAATTTTTCTCATTAATTACGTTTGTGATATTTTAATTCGTCATCGTAAGCTTTTTTTATATTCAAAGAAGTTTATATTTCTTTGAATATAAACTTCTTTGAATATAAAAAAGTGGAATAAAAATATTTAACTTAATTTCCTAATTGCTTTCATCATTCCAAATGAAACTAGTTTAAGAACATTGGAAACAGGAAAATGGAAAATAGTGAATTTATCTGCGAGCTAGTTTATTATTTTAACCATCTAAGTGCCAATTTCACCAAAGGAACTTAACGCGATCAGCACATCTAGGTAAACCGCGTTCAAGAGCTGTCAGTGTCAATATTCCACAACAATGATGACATTGACAGCTCTTGAACGTGGTTTAGATTTGCTGATCTCGTTCAGTTTCATTGGTGCAATCCGCTCTTAAAGCACAAATTCTTAGTAAACTTAGATTAAATAAGCTTTTGATGTTGAGTTTGTATTTTTTAGCACTTTCCGTTAACTCATCCTTCAGTCCGAACCACCCGTTCAATTTAGCCCTTGGCCCCAAAAACAATACTACTACAATTAACCTGTACCACAACAAGAGCGCACTTCGAAACAGCATCTATAATGAAGATAAACAGCAGAAAACAATATGCGATACACAAATAGTGCCAGTCGAAACAAATATTTGAAATGAAAAACAAATGTTTGTCAACGTTTGATGTCCTAAGCAAATAGCGTGGCCAGGATTGGCAAAACATTGGATGAACGCCATCATGTTGGGCCTATTTTTAGAAGGGACATGCGTGATTTTTTCTTACTGCTGTACTGAACTAGAAAATAAATAAATAATGTGGAAACTAACATCATTAGTTGCTCAATTTAGAACAAAGATTTAGGTAAAACCACTCAGTTTTCTAACACTTCAAGATAGTGAAGACATTTTATATCTGTTCCTAATATTTTTTGTACAGTCAGAGAAATTAATTGTTAAGCACGTTGAGACCCTACGTAAATTTGCCTTGTTCAGCCAATTCATACAACTGTCGAAGAATGACAGCTGTGATTTGAAGTGTGTCATAGCCAATAGTGTCATCATAATGTCTTGTTTTCTTCCTTTTTTAATTAAATAAATAATAAATATATAATTTATTCTCTCTTGACATTAAGTGGTCTTAAAAATAATGCAAACTTTAGACTGTACAACTTATAACAACGTATTTGAATTAGTCCTTTTTTAATTGTTTGTATATTGGCACCTTGCAGCTATTTCCTAATAGTTATTTAGTAATTATTTAATCGTGATTTTGTATGCTGTGCTGTTTCTTGTGTGCACTAAATAAACGATTTATCTATCTATCTATCTATACAATTTAAGTTGATAGTCAATCTAGAGAATCAAGAGATCAAGATCAATCAAGTCTTTCTACAATTCGGGCCTTATCAGAATATCAGCGCTGCGACATTTATTTTTAAATATCGTGGCATCATGCTGAGATTATCCTTATGGCCTCGTACAGGACTTTCTGCTTAATCATTTTAATTTTACTTTATTTTTATTGTTTTTAAGTGAAAACTTCTTTAGCGGGGATTGTGCACTTTTTTGTGATGGGTAAAAAATTTTAAACTCGCGTTAGGACACGTGACCTGATCGAAAATTCGTAAGACGGAGGGATAGTAGACCGGTGCAAAATTATTCCCTAACCATTCCAAAATATCAAAAATGCACAACGTTAATATTCAAGTTGTTTTCACTTCTGCCGGCACTCCCGGAGTGCAACCCGTTTTTTTTATTTATTTATGTTTTTATGAGTGTGATTTAGTTTAATTTGTGATCTCCTGTGCGAGTCTCAAACGTCAATTTACCGTGTAACAGCCATTTTATACTACTGTCAAAGAATGACAGTTGTGATTTCAATAAACAGGCAATTTAAGTTGGTGGTCAATTCGCTTAATAATAAATATTCCTGACATTACTTTCCTACATCTCAATTAATTCAGACTTCGTTTAAAAAGAAAGCCTATTTTTGGATTGTCTTGTAATCAAAATGAATATACGGTGTTCAGGCTCTGCAGATAAGCGCGACGCGCCTCTAGTAGAACAATTTCTATGAAAACTTCATAAAAATTGCTATACTAGATTTGCTTTGAACCGTCGCGTCGCGCCTGTCTATGCCTATATTCGGTACTAAAACTTGAGTGGAAATGCCGGGTTGGTTTTTTGTTTCCTTTACAAATTAAATTACTTAAAGACACGTACCTCTGAAGTACCAAAATAAAATTTGCTTCAGGCCAAACCCTGGAGTGCGTTCAATAACTCCTATCCTAAAGTTAATCTGAAGCGACTTCGATGAATTTACATGCAAATTGGGTTTCAAAACGGATCTCACTGAGCGCCCATAGTTAATGCTTAGACCAACTTATTTTGAAGCTTAACTCATTTTATTACACTCTTATTTCAATAACCGTAAGGTATAAAATTGAATAAAGATTCATGTTTTGGACGGAAAAGTAAAGCCGGTATTTGAATTAGTCCGACAAATTGAATAATGCATTCGAATTTGAAATGATTTGTTCTAAATGTGTTAAGTATAAGGTCGAGTTTCCCGTGTCAAGTTACTTCCTAAATATACTAGGGTTGTGCCATCGTAAGTTTTAACTTTTGAAGCTTTGGTAAGGACTTTCAAACCTCTAATATGTGACAAAGTGGTGTGACTATGTTAGTTTTTAGTTATTATTAATAGTTTGCTTATCTCTAATTAGTTTGTAATGAAGGCACGTGTATGATTAGTTTCTCTGAACACGTCGCTATATATATTCTAGTCGATTATGTCCTTAATTAGTGAACACCGAGTCCGTATTAGTTTGATAGATATTACATAATACATACATAAACTCATACCTTCTTCCCTTGAGGGTACAACGAACCTACAGAACGCCACGATAGATACTGTAGGTACCAAAATACTCAACTCAATAAAAAAAAACTCAGTTTTTTTTTTTGTTTTTTTTTTAATGCTGATCGCGCGGTAAACTCTGCTTGTGCGATGCAGGATTTCGAGTGATGTCAGTGTGCAAAGGTCGCATGTGGTGATATAGATGTCGCCACAGGTGCAACAACAGGTCATAGGTGTTGCAAAGGTAACCAAGTGAATATAAAATCTGGTTTCTGAATTAAGAACTTGTCAAATTCTACTTATCCGTTAATAGCAGTCTTTTTTTTGGAATTTAGGCCTCTTCTTATACAGAAAAGGCACGAGCATTGATCACTAAGCTTGCTCAAGACGGGTTGACTATTATATAGTTTAGGTTTCCTCACGATGCTTTTCTTCACCTATGTCAGTAATGTCAAGATAAAGTCGGAAACTTTACTTATTTTTAAATAGATTTTTTCAATTTAGCCCACAACTTTCTAAATTCCTAAGCTGTTTGATAAATATATCATGGGCTTTCACCAGTAATGATAAAGGTGGAGTTTGACAAAATCCTTTATTCATAAAATACTTTACAAACCGAGTGTAAGTCAAAAAGATGAAATCCTTAATCCGACTGAGATTTTGGTGAAAATATACATAGAAAAGAAACATATGAAACAACCTTGACTTAATCACATACACACATACATACATAAACTCACGCCTTCTTCCCATGGGGGTAGGCAGAAACTACAGAATGCCGCCTGCTACGATCCTTACATACTCCTTTTGCCTCGTTTACGTTCACACATCTGGTCATACACGCACGCCGGTTGCCAGTACTACGCACCTTTCCTTTCTGAAGAACATCACCAATAAGGCCAATAATATTATATTTAATGACTTGATGCCTTAGAAAAACCAGAAGATATTTTTATCACATACACACATACATACATAAACTCACGTCTTCTTCCCATGGGGGTAGGCAGAAACTACAGAATGCCACCTGCTACGATCCTTACATACTCCTTTTGCCTCGTTTACGTTCACACATCTGGTCATACTCGCACGCCGGTTGCGAGTACTACGCACCTGTCCTTTCTGAAGAACATCACCAATAAGGCCAATAATATTATATTTAATGACTTGATAATAAGCCTTAGAAAAACCAGAAGATATTTTTTTTCATACTTACATCCATAAATTCAAGCACTTTTCCCTCGGGTAAGTATGTAAGGATATGTCGTTTTATAGTTCCTACTTTCTGCCTTTTGCTTCGTTAACGTTCATACTAGTCATGCACGCAGGCCGGTTGCGAGTACTACGCACCTGTTCTTAAGAACATCGCCAATAAGGTCACTATAATGTCCTTCTAGTTCGTTCCCTCCCGGCATTACCACTAAATACCTTTTGTTAGTCGCCTTTCATTCATCCTCTCAACGTGACCAAACCATCTAAGCATACCCAAATTTTTTTGTCACTACATCTTTTAAACCACACCGTTGCCTTATCGCATCATTCCTCAGCCTATCATTCATAGTTATAGCTTATCCACTCTGAAATAACGCGCCCCACTACCGCATTTACATACACGATAATACGGATTTATATGGGTAATGCGGTAATGGAGCGCGTAATTTCAAAGTGAACAAGCTATACACCACACCCACTGATGATACTTACTGTCCCACTATAAGCTGTTGCATGTTTCATATTTTCGAATATTTACTTACTCATATATTACTTACTCATTATTTTCCTTAAATAAAAGTAAGCCTAAGCTACTCCTTTATAACATCAGCTATCTGCCAGTGAAAGTGTCGTCAAAAACGATCAAGTCATTTTGGAGATTAGCCGGAACAAACAGACAGACAGACAGACAGATACAAATAAATAAAAAATAATTTTTGTATAAGTACCGTACCGAGTACTTAAATATACTTTCATCTGCATTCAGTAAAAAGCTGTTATTTTGACATTACAAACAGATACTTCAATTTTATTTATTTGTAGTAGGTACTCATAAGTAGTATTATTTGTAGTATATTAGTATTTTATTTTTTATCTGTAGTATTTAGTAAAAAGCGGTTATTTTGACATTACAAATTGTATTGATTTGTAGTACAGTAGTATGGAGTAGATATGTAATATAGATAAAATCCTCTTTGAACATGGACTGCAGTCTTGCAGCTTCATATCCGTATTGTCTCGATTAGAAAATAGAGTATCACAACATGAAAGAGTACATTTTATGAATAGATTCTCAGTAAGCCTCGATATATTGGAATGCGTACTGTACGACAGTACATTGAAAAATACTTTGATAGTATCCTGAATGGTCCTCGACGAATTAGGGTTCATAGCAAAATTGTTGGTGACATAGTGATCCCTGTAAGGTTAACTATTTCGGTTAAAACCTCAAACTCAAAGCATTTATTTCAATTAAAACATTTACAGGCAATTTTGAACCGTCAAGAAGTCGGTCAGTCAGAAATATGAAGCTAGTTGCCCATTCCAAAGCGTAGTCGGTAGGTGGAGAAGAACAGGCAAGAGACTCCACGGACACTCTTTTAAATAAAAAATGTGATACAAAATATCGGTTACATCATTCATTTTGAAATAATGCATGTGAGAACAATGTAGATAGTCATGCACGTTCGTAAAAGCGTCCGTAATAAAAAGAAAAAAACAAAGAACCAGTCAAAAATGTAAAATAAATTAAAATAAGCCATGGCAGCTTAGAGATGACCAGTCCCAACTGAGGGCGCCCATTCACGAATATGATGCATGGATCAGCACCATTCAGCTCAACCATTTTGAAGGGAGCTAAATGATCCAACTCACGCGCCACCATCAGCGAGACATCTAAGTGAGCATGAAATACTCCAGGCACCAGGGCACGGTAAATGGTAGCTGTTTAGTATATAGTACTCACAACATTTTCTAATTTCAGCAAGCTGCTGAAAGAGAGGATTGGAAGTGAATTAAAATATATTTTGTCATCATTTTTAAACCGAATAACTTGTATTTTTTTACAGGTTTATGATAATTAGCGTATAACGGTACCACTGTAGGACACATGCCTCATCTCTATGAGAGAGAGTGGGCCATAATCCACGCGGGTCCAGTGGATGACAGAATGTCTTCAAATGTTTGGTTCAGAACAAGCCGGTTCCCTCACGGTGTTTTCCACCATATTTACAGAAAAATATTTTCTGTTTCTTGATTTTTTCTCTTTATTTTCTTAACAATAATAACAAAAGTATCAGTAACTCATATTATAACAAAACAACCCCTTACCGAGCAATAAAAAAAGAAGGATAAGACAAAAGCATGTAGGTAATAAACTATCCTATGTAACGTTATGTATTTTCGCTTCGTCTGCTGATATTGATCAAGTGATGCAAAACATTTTTCCTGATAGGATAAGTGAAAGGTACTAACCTATCGGGATCCCTTCCATTAACTATTAATACGTTAAGTACGTACATACACTTACGTCTTAATATATTCGCTGAAGTAGGCAGAAATAACCTAATATTCCGATTGTTGTAGTCTCCATCACATATTATCTCTGTTTCAATGGCACAATGCTTTCTGGGATATCATTCCTCGAAAAACCATCTCAGACGCTAACCTGCGTGGTACTCACATGATCTGACCAAGTTAATGTTCAGACTTTAAGGGGACTACAGGACCTAAGACTTGCGCTTAGGCCTTTATAATGCCTAAAATTATATAATCCACTGCAGTAAACAAAATCAGAAAATTATATGATATTCTTCTAGATATATATGCTAGTTAGGTAGTGTGTTGAACTAATTTGATACGATAGAAAAAAATCACGATTAAATTCAAAACTTAAAAAAAAACGGTTTGCTCTCCGGGAGTGCCGGCAGAAGTGAAAACTTGAATATTAACGTATATATCTACTCTGTCTACTCTTTTTCATCAATGGACGCGATCAGCACATCGAAACCTGTCTAAACTGCTTTCAAGAGCTCTGTGTCAATATTCCGTAACAATGATTATACTGACGGCTCTTGGACGTGGTTAGACAGGTATAAGAGTATTGATCGCGTTAAGTTTCATTGGTGAAATTTTCCCTAAGACTTCAATTCTCTATCGCAATATTAGAAAAGGTTTTTAACCTGTAAAAGATCAATTAAAATTGCGACATTTAAATAGACAGTTAAGACAGTTTAGTATTCCACAAGTCTGTCGAAAAAGGGTCACTATCGGACGGTTAGATAAAAGATGGACAGGCAACTGAAAGTCTACTTTATTTAACAACGCGATTAACTTTTAACGCACGTACCATAGGTACGAGTACATATCTTTTTTGTCTAACTGGTTTCAAGAGGGCCTCTGCATAATCAGCTTTTAATGTTCCCACTGCTACTGGCCTCCTCTCAGTGACAGGGAGTGGGCCATAATCCTCCACGCGGGCCCAGTTCGAGTTGGTAGATGTGACATGCCTTCGAATTTTTGGTTCTAGGACATGCCGGTTTCCTCACGATAACCGGCAGCAGAGGACGAATGAGAACGATTCCTCGTGCCAGTTTCCTAAGAAGGCCTTCACGTGACCAGAGGGCTGGCCTATTCTTTGGCCAAATAATCAGCATTGCCATTCAACGTGGCAATGTTGCCAGCCTTTTGGGCACTTTTCCTGTTGACAGCGATGCGGACGAATTTTTTGATGCCCTATAACTTATATACTTGTACATATTATTAATGTTATCATGTTAGTTTTTAATCATGTAAAAAGGTGTGTGTTCATACTTAATCAATAGATAAAATCAGAAGGCATTTACAAGTGGCAATAGCATTCGAAGCGTTTCGTGTTTCTACAACTACTTTTAACAGCAATATGATAATGACTGTTGAATTGAAAAAAAACTTAAAAAAAAAAAAAACCGACTTCCAAAAAAAACACTACAAAGTGAAAAATAACTTTGATTTCGGAAGTCGGTGTCTTTGGGGTTTTATTTTCGTTTTTTTGCCACCGACTTCCGAAATCAAAGTTATTTTTCACTTTGTAGTGTTTTTTTTGGAAGTCGGTTTTTTTTTTTTTTGAAAAAGTTTTTATTTTTCAATTTTAAGTTGTGGTACACACCCCCACAAAAATTTGAATACCCATTACATGCTATGTAAATTACAGTGACAGGAACTATTAGAATATCATCCACATATACTAAGTGGGAAAAATACGTATTGTTGAAGCTAACTCAAAAACCCCTCATCAGATCTTGACCAAATTTATATGGGACCACTTCTGAAGTATGCCCTACCAAACAAATAAAGAATCATCAAAATCAATTCATAATTGGCGGAGTAATCGCGTAAAAAACATACAAAAAAAAAAAAAAAAAAAAAACACAACCGAATTGAGAACCTCCTCCTTTTTGAAGTCGGTTGATAAGCTTAATTCAATACATTTTTGACTTTCCATCATTGTTATCGCTGATATTTAGAATGTCACTTTGTCTAAGCCCTCAGGTCTACTTAAACTGCTTGCCTTCATTAAAGTTGCTTACTCTGTTTCAGATAGTCAAAAAAACATAATCATAATCGACACTTCCTTTCAACAGCTTAGTAATCCTTCTCATAATGCCAACAAAACAAAATAATCTCCGACTGCCTTCTTTTCCGAACATTCAATAAATATTGACAACATCTCTGACAATTTGGAGAATAACCCTCCATCTATATAATGCGACATCGAAAATGTTCAGCTTAGCAACTAAGAGGGGATGATCATACCCCTGGCCTCTTATATTGGTTTACCATGATACGATGAGGAAAGACTTTTAGATTGCACGATACGATTCTAAAAAAATATTATTCAGGAAGCGTATTATTGTGAGCTGCGTATTCGTAAAAAAAAAAAAAAAAAATGTGAAGGAAGGTAGACCGAGACTTACAGCGTTTGTCCACCGCCTCTTATAATGGGACGTCAACGAGAATCGAGATTATTCAAAACGAACATGATGGCCTGGTGGCGGCACCCGTTTGTCCACGCGACTGAACTCGGCGGTTCAGTATGTTGTGATAGACAAAACAAAAGCCGGGCGAAGCGCGTCTGTATGACGGTACTGTGTGGAGAAGATCAAACGAGTTTTTTATTGCCGCCACATCGGCCCGTCACAATCTCGGGCCGAGTTCTAGCGGTCGCGCTGAACTACTTGAAAAGTGTGTCGGGGGCTGAGTCCCGGCGCTCGGGTGACGGACGTGCGGCGCACTCGCGGCCACGATAACTGCTATTTCGGCACCATCTCGTTTTCGTTGACGTGTCGTTGATGGTGGTGGTGGACAAACAATCTTACACACGGTTTGAAAAGTGACAATTTGAAGTTGAGAACTGGTCAAACTATATTTTAGGAAGCCCGCAAAAATTTATTTGCAAAAAACTTAAGATATCTTGATTTTCGTAGGCTACATTGTAGGAATCACCTTAAATAATGCTTCAAGTCCTCGAGATAAAATTCTCAATTCAGAAATCGGGTGATAGCTACAAAAAAAAAGAAGTGTCTTATATAAAGAAAAAAAAGTGGCTCAAATAAAGAAGAAAAGAAATGACGATGTTATAAAAGATCAAGAAGCTAGCTCTCGTTAGAAAGAGCTGAAAGTTGCTGCTCCGGGAAGAGTGGTAGCTGTTAAGTAGATAAAAACCGGCCTAGTGCGTGTCAGACTACGCACAATATAGGCTTCCGTAGTTGGAATGAATTTATCCCGAGAGTAGTTGAAAAACATGTTCTCCCATTATATATAAGTAAATAGTTAAAACTTCTTATTTGCCCCCTTAAAGTGACCCCATATTCGAAATTCATTTATTTAAGTTACACGTCCGTGTTTGGGTCACAAAAATACATATGTGTACCCAATTTCAACTTAATCGGTTCATTAGATTCGGAGAAAATTGGCTGTGACAGACGGACAGACAGACAGACAAACCGACAGACAGACTAACACAGGAGTGTGATCACATAAGGGTTCCGTTTTTTCCTTTTGAGGTCCGGAACCCTAAAATATGCAATATTGGAAAGAAAAGTTGCTTGCAAGAGGAAATCTTGGACTGAAAGGTTTTGAGGTAGGCGTTCTGCAGGTCTGCAATCTTACACTGGTTAAAGGACCACAAGAATACGAAGATAAATTCAATATTTACTCTGCAATGTAGGTAAGTTGGTATCAGGAGGAGACGCCCCGGGCGTCGGGAATCGATCGCGGATTCCCGGCCACAGTAGGCGCGGGCTTGCGGACGGTGAGCAATGGGTAGCTCGCCGTCCGGTAAGGACCAAGCCCGGGTCGACGGCGCGCTGTGTTCCACGCACGCCTCAAAGAGATGTCAGCGAATGAAGGGGTCCGATGAGACCATTGCCTGCCGGGGTTGCGGGAAAGTCCGAAAGGGATACCGTGGCCCCCTGGCATTGCACAGGCAAGAGAAGGAACACGGGTGGGTTTTAGTCAGTAAGAGTCTGACACGCCCTCTCGCTCCACTCAGAGCGGGAGGAGTCATTTGATGATTTCCCACCCAAAAAAAAAAAAAAAAAGGTAAGTTGGTATATATACCTTTAAAGAAGTTCATATCTATACTCCGTAAGGACTATTTCTGCTTAGTTCTTCGATGGTATGTTATTGATTATTTGTGAAGTAGGTATACGTCTTGTTCTACTAATCACAGAGACAATGTGGGCGGTGTAAAAACGTATCCGGCAACAGATTAAATCATTCTCATATCCTGATCTCGTCTTTTCGACACACGAGAATATTGGTAAACATCGATTTTAAAACAGTTTTTGGGAATAACGGATATGAATTTTAGGATCTGTTTTAGACATTTTTTATAAGTCTAGGAATTTAGAAAACTTTTTATAAGTCTAGGAAGTCGGTGACAAAAAACGAAAGCACAGAACTAAAGACACCGACTTCCAAAATTAAATTTATATTCCACTTTTTAGTGTTTTTTTTTTAAGTCGGTTAATTTTTTTTTGTAAAAAGTTTTTAATTTTCGATTTTTCTTTGTGGTACCTCCCCCACACAATTCGAAAACCACTACCTGCTATGTAAATAACAGTTACAGGAACTTATAACATCATCCATATATACTAAGTGGGAAAAATACCTATTATTGAAGCTAACTCAAAAACTACCCAAGAAAAGTTAATAAAATGTATATGGGTCCACCTCTGAAGTGTGACCTACGAAACAAACAAAGAAACATCAAAATAATTTGATAATTGGCGGAGTAATCGCGTAACAAACACACAAAAAAAATTGCACACAGTCGAATTGAGAACCTCCTCCTTTTTGAAGTCGGTAAAAAAATGTCTACTAGAAAAAATTTGGTCTTTGACTGGAGATGTGTTTGCGTGTCGTCAAAACTTAAAGCTAAAATTCAAATTCCTAAGTTTCGTAGCTCTTGAGGAAAACGTCTGTGACAGACGGACAAAAAAGTGAAATATTAATGATGAATTGCAATTATAACACTGAACTTGATATTGTAACCGTTTAGGTGTAAAAAGTTCAAATCTAAAACTAAATATTCAGTGTTACGATATTGTAAACGATATCCGGCTGTCGAATGACCAAAATGTAAACGACCAGCTTATGTCGTTTGAAGGGGGCGGTTTGTTGTAAGGTTTGGCACAGTAGAAAAACCACAAGCAGCTAATGTAACAAATCCACGTATATTGCACATAAAACACACACACAATATATTTAAAATACACAACAGTAATACAGACAAAGGTTAGAGCTAGATGTAATCCGAATTTAATACTTTATTCAGCACGAATTTATACCTCAAGTAGCGAGATGTTTGTAGGAACGAAGTTAAAGCTCAACTGACTAAGAATCTGAGACTTTCAGAGAGAGTACTAGGCAACTAGTACTAGGCAACTACAATTGTAAAATCAGACCCGATACCTTAAGTAGATTTTTACTATAGGGCAAGTAGCGGGTACCACTTGTGCAAACACAATAATTTGCTCCTATACAACAGGGCAGTTCGCTATTCAGGGACGCGACAGAGGGTCGGGGTATAGCTGGGTATTTCCCATTTTGCTATGACGAGGGTGTTTACACGAATGAGGGAGGCAGGGTTGCGCAGGTGCAAGTTATGACATGATAATTACTTCTAGAACAATGGATTACGTAATTATAAACACAGATAGGTATTCTCATGGTTTTAAATAGGTATTCAGGTGGGAAATAGTCTAGTCAGTGTTGTGGTCATAATCAAAACATTTAATTATGACTGACAACGGAGTTATATACCTTTTATTACATAAGGACAGGTAAACAAGAGAAAATAAGGTATTTTTAGTTACCTGTAGACACGGACAAATGTCTAACACATCTTTTAGTTAAGTCGGTGTCTATAGGTACATTGGTTATTGCTAGAGACCTGATTTTGTGTCAGGAATCTTTGATTTTACTAGACTTTCTTGTTCTAACTCGTCGGATCATTTATTCGAAACATTCTATATTAGTTGACATGTTAGAACTGGGCCAAAACTTTCCAGATTTGATGCTACCTACTGGACTTCATGTCCCGACTTGATTAATATCCACACATGATTCGACTTGATACTATTTTGACATGTGCAGATGTACTTACTAACAATAATCAGTTTATTAGGTAGGTATTTAGTGTGCTTCCTTAACATTCCACCCCCTGTAAAAGGGTTCCGCCGCATTACACATGGACGGTGGGAAGCACAATTAATTTAACAATGGGCCGACGCAGGACCCCATTCATTGTTCTTACGTCAGCTACACGGATTATCCCGTCACTTCAGTGATACATATTTTTGACTATTGGTGTTATCTACGATAACCACTACGTCGTTGACACTCACATTTGGTACGTTATTTGTCCACTTTTCTCGACGTTGTAGAGTAGGTAGGTACTCCCGTAGCCACCGACGCCAGAACATGTCGGCGAGCGCGTTCACACGCCGCCACTGACAGCGGGAGTCGACGTCCTCGATGTCTCACGGCGCGAACGGAGTGCTCCCGGACGCAGTGCCAAGGAGTAGGTGGTTCGGCGTCAGGACCACGGGCTGGTTGTGGTCATCGTAGACGTAGCTGAGAGGCCGGCTATTTATGATGAGCTCGGCCTCTGTGAGGAGGGTGTAAAGGACCTCCTCACGTGGGGCACGCTCCCTGAGCGTACTTCGTAGTGCGTTTCTTCACTGAAGCTATCATCCTGGCACAACCTTGTGAGATGGTTGTGAGCTTCTTCTTGATCGCGCTGCTGTAGTTATTGTATTGGCCGACGCATACGACATCGGCCAACGACGATGAGTACTTGAGCCGTGACGCGTTTCCTACGCGCCCACGACGTGTAGCGCTCGTAGCTGAGAAGTGGCGCCGCACGGTAGGCGTGCGCCGGCGTCGCTGCTGTAGAGTGGACCCGCTGAATGCGCTCCAAGTCCACTTCTGCTGACTCAGCCTCTCGACACACCGGCCTCCGCTCCTGTGGAACACATAAAAACGGGGGGCCGCACAGCCACGCCGTATGGTTCTCGGGCCAAGACGACCTGGTTGCTTTGTCCGCGGGGTCGTCCGCGGAAGGAACCCAATGCCAGTTGCCTTGGTCCGATAGTCTAGCTAATAAGGCTGGTTGTAAGTCATGCCTTGTAATTGAGACTATCTTTTGTGGGGCTACGCGAGCCCTACCTAACATCGTCACTGATGCTAGGTTACTATCCCGGTAGCCCACTGGGTACGCGACCGCTGCGCATGTTTGTTCGCTTGCGTCGCTAAACATTTGTAAATCTAGATCTAGATCCTTGTCTAGATCTAGCCCATACAACCCTGGTATTTTTGTCTGTTCCAGGCGAGGCAGGTTATTAAGCCGAGCGAAACAAGTCTCGGCTTCCTTTTCTTGAAAAGGTAATAATAATAATGGGTCGGGTCCGGTCAAAAGGTTACCGTTATAATTGGTAGGTATTATGTTGTTATGTTTTCGTAACAAACCTACTGCCCACTGTGATTCATCTGGTACACGGTGGTTAGTTTTATCCGGTATTTCTAAGGCCCTTTCATCTGATTCGATTTTACGTACGTTCTCAGAAATACCTATCGCTTCTAGCTCGAATTGCGATTTAACTGGGTCATGCAGGTCAGGCAGGGAAACTGCCATACAGTTAATTTGTTCGCCTTTTAAATTGTTATGGCCGAACGGACCATGTATGACCCAACCTAACTCGGTAAGGGAGGCAACTGGTTTACCGGGTTTTCCTTGACGGACGTCCCGGCCTACAACTAGCTGCCAATTGTCCTGCCCGATCAATACTAGCGGTTTGGCGCCCCTCATTTCCACGCATCCCAGGTCGCGGAGGTGGGCATTGTCGTTAAGCATTGCGGTGGTCACGGTTTGAGAAGGCAAATTTAAATCACGTATAGTGCGACATTTAATGTTGTGGCACTGTCCGTTTGGCCCTTTGACCTTTACTTCAACCGCTCGCGACGTTGGGTCAGTGATCTCGTGACCGCCCGCTGTCTTCAATGAAAGGGGTATACTTGGGCCCTTCAAACCAGTAGCAATGGTCTTATCTATCAAGGAGACGGTTGCACCGCCATCCAGTAATGCGTAACAATGACTATTGTTGTCTTTGTCATGACACAATTCTATTGGGATTATTTTTAACAATGCAGAAGCATGCCATTCACCGATGTTCGTTATGGTTTCGGGCTTATCTACCTGCTTATCGCTCGCATTGTATTGCTTATCGGCATGCAATAATGTATGGTGGGAAAAACCGCATTTTTTGCATTTATCAGCGCGGCAAAACCTTTTGTTGTGTTTGTTTACTATACATTTGAAACACGTGTTTAATTCTTTTACGATGTTCCATCGCTGTTGAACTGTCATTTTGTTAAAAGTATCGCATTTTTCTATAGTATGTTCACTTTGACATACGATACATTTCTTAGGTACGATACTAGACTCATCACTCTGTGTATTTATCTTATGAGTCAGCTGTGGCCTACTGAATAGTTGACGCGCGGTATTCATGGGTCGTTGACCGAAGACTTGTTCCTGTTGCCTAATTGGGGGCCTAGAAGCACTAGGTTCTATTATAGATGGCTGTAAATAATACGACGTTGTATGCGTTAATTGTATTAAAAAGTGAGATAAGTATTCTAGGTTAGGTGAGACTCTTAGGTCCACCCCCTGCACGTTATCTAACCCCATGGCAAAGTCCCCGTATCGCGCGCGTTGTATAGGAGTTAGCTTGTTTAATAGCTCGCTAACTAGTTGTGGATTGTTAAGATAGCCGTCAGCTTTAATATTTTTAAGTAGGGCCACTACATTTCGCACGGTTGACGAGAACTTTCTAAGCTCGCGGCAGCTCTCCGATATTCTAGGTAGGTCCCTAATCTTTTGTAACGCGCTTTGTAATATTAAAGTCGGGTGACCATATTCTTGATCGAGCGCGTGCATTATGTCGTTGGGATCCGTACCTGAACTTAATAAATCCTCCACTGAGATTCTAGCTTCGCCGTGTAAAGACGTTCTAAGCCGGGCTAAGTTCTCGTGAACTTTATAACTATACTCTTGAGTGGTATCCCAGTACATATTTTTGTAACATATCCACTCGGATGGATCACCACTAAAATGTGGTAATTCGTACGCCTGTCGCGGTACCGGTCGCGGTCTCCCCATACTGGTTATTGCCTCTGCCAGCCTATCTAACACAGAGTCCCTTTCAACCGAAGACTCCCGCCGTCTTTCTTTAACATCATCTCCGTACTTCAACTGCCGCTGTGAATCCGACTCGGGTATCGAAACGCGAGGTCCACTTGCGGCCGGAGTGGTAAAGACGGGGTTATTGGTCGGTAACCGGGACGTAACTCTCTCGGTAGGCATCGGTGTATACGTCCGTGCTTTAGGTATCGTACTCGAATACGGTACCGGCACGGTTGTACCTAGTATGTGCGACACATTATTACGGTATGTAGTCGGATCAAGCGTACTTACGGTTTGTGAATAACTCACGGTAGGGATCCGGGGCGCGGCCACATCCATGGGCCTGCGCTCCGCAGACGGGGTACATAACACTGCATCCGGTTGACACAACACTGTACTCGATTGCCGTAAAACACTAACTGGATTACGCAACACTGTTTCCTGTTGGCCAACTTGCGGCGTCGTATCTATCCACTGGTCGACCCGCTGTGCTGTACTCGCGTCTGAATTGGAGGCGTCGTCTTCGCTCTCGGTAGCTGCCTCTATCTCGGCAATGTCGGCCTCCACTCTTTTCTTGAGAAGGTTTTCCCTATCCTTAAGGAGGTCTTCGTTGATCTTCGATTTTAACTGGACTAGTTCCTTTTCGGCCTCGTATTCGATTCTTTTTCTCAAGAAATTGACACTCTTGCGGCTATGTCTGGATGAAGCTCTGCTTTGCGGCGATTTCCGGCGATCCATTGATGCCATGGTCGGCGCCACAGACGGCAAACCTGGTCCCCTTTCGGACTGCAACCCGGAGTCCGTTGTGATGTCATCCTTACGTGCTTCTTGCTGTTCGGCTAGCTTCCTTAGCTTGCTGCGTGTTGTGATGGAGCCCTGCTGACTCATGATTACTTGAAACCTTATCCGGCTTTCGAAGGACCAAAATGTAAACGACCAGCTTATGTCGTTTGAAGGGGGCGGTTTGTTGTAAGGTTTGGCACAGTAGAAAAACCACAAGCAGCTAATGTAACAAATCCACGTATATTGCACATAAAACACACACACAATATATTTAAAATACACAACAGTAATACAGACAAAGGTTAGAGCTAGATGTAATCCGAATTTAATACTTTATTCAGCACGAATTTATACCTCAAGTAGCGAGATGTTTGTAGGAACGAAGTTAAAGCTCAACTGACTAAGAATCTGAGACTTTCAGAGAGAGTACTAGGCAACTAGTACTAGGCAACTACAATTGTAAAATCAGACCCGATACCTTAAGTAGATTTTTACTATAGGGCAAGTAGCGGGTACCACTTGTGCAAACACAATAATTTGCTCCTATACAACAGGGCAGTTCGCTATTCAGGGACGCGACAGAGGGTCGGGGTATAGCTGGGTATTTCCCATTTTGCTATGACGAGGGTGTTTACACGAATGAGGGAGGCAGGGTTGCGCAGGTGCAAGTTATGACATGATAATTACTTCTAGAACAATGGATTACGTAATTATAAACACAGATAGGTATTCTCATGGTTTTAAATAGGTATTCAGGTGGGAAATAGTCTAGTCAGTGTTGTGGTCATAATCAAAACATTTAATTATGACTGACAACGGAGTTATATACCTTTTATTACATAAGGACAGGTAAACAAGAGAAAATAAGGTATTTTTAGTTACCTGTAGACACGGACAAATGTCTAACACATCTTTTAGTTAAGTCGGTGTCTATAGGTACATTGGTTATTGCTAGAGACCTGATTTTGTGTCAGGAATCTTTGATTTTACTAGACTTTCTTGTTCTAACTCGTCGGATCATTTATTCGAAACATTCTATATTAGTTGACATGTTAGAACTGGGCCAAAACTTTCCAGATTTGATGCTACCTACTGGACTTCATGTCCCGACTTGATTAATATCCACACATGATTCGACTTGATACTATTTTGACATGTGCAGATGTACTTACTAACAATAATCAGTTTATTAGGTAGGTATTTAGTGTGCTTCCTTAACAGATATTATTTATTGTATTTCATAATAAATAATTTAGTTCACTATACAGCGATATTTCATATTTCCATACAGTAATATTGCCAAATTAATCATAACAGCGAAATGTTTGACAGCTATTTGCGATGTTGCCCACCTTCAAAACACGCTTTTAACCAGGGGGATAACACACCGGGTCTAGAGACTAGGTACCTAATACAGTCGTAAAGTATAAAGACCTCAATGCATCGAAAGAATCAATGCGGTTTGAATTTCGTAGCATATTATTCCGATATAAATTTTAGACTGCTATCAATTTTAATGTGTCTGCATATTCAGTATTGGATTTATCGAAGTCCGCTTGCAAAATTCGATTGTGATACCATATTGTTGAGTTTGCTTAGGATCAGTACGGAGTTTTATTATAAAATATTAATTTTAGACGTCAGTATTCGGCCATTTTTTTATTAAAGTTTGCCTATTGTAGTGGATCTAGAAAATATATATTAATAAAGTAATATAAAAAAGCTGAAGAATTTGTTTGTTTGTTTTTTTTTTTTTTTTAACGCACTCGCCTTTGAAACTAGGTACCAGTCGGATTTTAAAAATTCAATTTGCATTTGATAGCGCAAATCTTGAGGAAGCTTTTTTAATGTAAGCTATTACAATTTAATATAAGAAAGCTATTATTTTAACAACGCGTGACGACCCTCCGGGAACAGAGAAAAACGAAAAAAACAACGTTTTTTTTTTTTTTTAATGTTTGTGCCAGACTCTCAATATTAATAGTTATTTATCCAACATGTGAGGAAAGTTCGTTTTTCCTATGAGTTTTGAGTCTTGAGCGAACGAAGGATTGAAAAATAGAATCACGAGCGAAGCGAGTGATTATAAATTTCAATCCTGAGTAAGCGAAAGACTCAACAAAACGAATAGCAAATGAACTTGCTCACAAGTTGCATACAAAACTTTTCACCACTCCCAGCAAGAAAGTATTCAGTCATCATAGGTAAATAAATTAAATAGACACAAAGCAAATCAAAATAATTCTTTATATTTTAAAATATCTTTAAAACTTAACATAAAAAAATCAGGCAAGCTTAGTTTCTGAACGGAATCATTACTTTCCTCACTGTTCAAACAGTGAAGAAAAACCAACTTTCCTCACTGTTCAAGCAGTGAGGAAAAACCAACTTTCCTCGCTGTTTTCGTAGAAGAAAGACACTTCTTTCAGCAAAATCATTTTTTGCTGCGAGTGTTGATTTTGAATCCCGAGTAAGCGAAGGATTCTATAATTGAATCACGAGCGTAGCGAGTGATTCTAGGTTAGAATCCTGAGCGCTGCGAGGGATTCAAAGACACGAGATGCAAATAACTTTGCTCTCGTGTAACACATACAACTTTTCACCTCAGCAGCGAGAACATGTCATACAACATGTAAAAAAAAACCCTGTCCGATCCGTAAGGGTGTTGTTAGGTATCGTACTGTTAGCATATTTATGTGGAAATTTTCAGGAAAAAAGAAAAAATAATCCCCACATTTTTTTTCAATGGTGAATTTGACCGAATTTAACATTTGGTGCAGGCGGCGGCCGCCGTTTAGCGGGTGTCTAAAAGTCATAAGTTATAAGTTGTGCAATTTTTTTATTGTTTTGGGGTAATTTTGGAACTAATAATTTGAATTTTAAATACCAACAACTTTTTAATTATCAATAATAATCAAAAAAATACTGTTTTGTAATGTTACTGCAGTACCATATGCCCATTTTCGGATCGGACAAGGTTTTTTTTTACATAACCTTCATCACCTCGTATTTTGCAGCCACCATCTTGGATTTTTATTTTGACCTCACTATCGACTTTAGCACCCTCGAAAACTATGAAAATGACACCCATGACGAAAAATTTGAAAATTTTCGCAGCCGCCATCTTGGATTTTTATTTTGACTTCACTATCTGCTTAAGCAACCTTGAAAACCATAGAAACGATACCCATGAAGAAAAATTTGAAAATTTTCGCATCGGCCATCTTGGATTTACATTTTGACTTCACTATCGGCTTTAGCAACCTTGAAAACCATAGAAACGATACCCATGAAGAAAAATTTGAACATTTTCTCAGCCGCCATCTTGGATTTACATTTTGACCTCACGTTCGGCTTTGGCACCCTTGAATTCTATGAAAACGACACCCATTATGAAAAATGTGAAATTTTCGCATCCGCCATCTTGGATTTTCATTTCGACCAAATTCACACTTACTATCTCTCTCTTTCTCTTTGAATTAGAAGAAGACAGTCGCAAGCGCCTTTTCGCGTGACGATATCTGCCACTGCACCTTCTTACCGCAAGCCGCCAAAAATTTAATAAAACAGAATTTAAATAAAACCTTATCAGATGATTTGCAATTTTAATGTTTTAAGTATATCCGAACGTTTTGTTTGTTTCTTTTTTGGGCCTAGTAGGTATTTTAATTCGAATCGATTTGTTTCTATCTCTCGCTTTTTGCGTATCGAAGTGAAAGTGACAAAACTAATTGAAGTTCAAATCTTTAGAATTTTGTAAGTAGACCCAACACTGCTTTCGGCATTTAAAAAAAATAATTAAAAAGTTACTTTGTCTCACGCTCGCAGCAAAATCGAATTTTGCTCACTGTTTTTTGACAGCAAAACCTGCTTGTTTGAGGTGCTGAGGTGAAAAGTTATTTTTCACTTTGTGGTTTTAATTTTAGGAAGTCAGTTGTTTATTTTTTGTATTTTTTTTATATCACCTTTTTAGTTGTAGTTCCTACCCCAAACAAACTCGTATACTACTACTTGCTATGTAAATATCAGCAGAGCAGCGGTGGCCCAGTGGTGGCGGCCCCGACTTACGAACAGTAAGTCGTGGGTTCGAACCCAGACAGGCGCATTACTTTGTGTAAATTATTTCATCATCACTGCTCTCAAAACGGTGAAGGAAAACATCGTGAGGAAACCGGCATGTCCTAGAACCAAAAATTCGAAGACATGTGACATCTACCAACCCGCACTGGGCCCGCGTGCATTACGGCCCACTCCCTCTCATTGAGAGGAGGCCGTGTCCCTGCAGTGGGAACGTTATAGGCTGATGATGATGTAAATTTCAGTGAGTTATTATTATAACATTATCAAAAAAAGACGTATTATTGAAACTAACTCAAAAACTACCCAAGTTAATAAAATTTATATGGGACCACCGCGCAAGCTTCCTCTATCAAATGAAAACAGAATTTTGATTATCGTTTGATGAGGTTTTCACCATCGCTCGTTTAGAGAATTTATTCTGAAAGGTTTGTGTGTATAATAAGTTGATATTAAAGTTACGTTTTCCTAAGAAATTTCTAATTTTTTTAAAATAAAAATTACAGATGAATTGAGAACCTTCTTTTTTAAGAAGCCGGTTAAAAAGTCAGAAATAACGATAAGCGAATACAGAGTAACAGCGCGAGCGGGCGATGCGATGCAATACGATATATTTTATGTTAATACAATAAACAGGCCGAGGAAGTCACGGGCAGAAGCCTGTAAAATTATATTAGTGCAAACATACAATACGAAAGGGTGTAAACAAAAAGATGATTTGCATTTAAAAATCACGCGATTAATTGCAGGTAATTTGTTTTTGCTAAAACAATAACTTTAGTTATATTTGTATGTAGATTTATTTTGCAGACACAAGCTTAAGTGTGACTTGGGCGGGAGGAGCTCGTGGTTAAGTAATAACAGCCGCACGGGTGGATCCATCAGGTTAAGCTACGCTTGCCGGGGTTGGTCCGCGGATGGGTGACCATCTTTACATACCGAGACTCCTCCGTGCCTCGGAAAGCACGTTAAGCAGTTGGTCCCGGCTGTCATTCGTGGATCTTCGACAGTCGTTACAGGTCGTCAGAAGCCCGAAAGTCTGACAACCAGTCTTACCAAGGGGTATCGTATTACCTAGTTTCTGGGTTGCGGAGGTCAGATAGGTAGTCACTTCATGTTAAATACTGGTATTCAGCTGCATCCGGTTAGACTGGAAGCCGACCCCAACATAGTTGGGAAAAGGCTAGGCAGATGGGAGCGTTTCCACTCACTGAAGCAGAGACGAGCGGAGCTGAGCGTAGATCTGCAGGACGCCAATCACAATGGTTAAAATCCTCATCGCATTTATCGTCTTGCCTGTGATTGGACGACTCCTGCACGCCTCCTCTCAGCTCCGCTCAACTCCGCTTCAGTAAAAACCCACTGTAACATACTCATCATTTATTTCAATCCCATTCATCTGAAACTCGCATACTAAACTATCAGGTTATTGAACGCTGAAAAACACGAATAATGTCAATTGAAAATAAAATCTCTCTTAAAAACTATAAATAAAAAACCAAATCGAACCCTTCACAAGTTTGACAAAGTTCATTTTCCGAACAATTACTCTTCAAGGGCCGAAATGTCTGTCCTGTTCTCGTGTATGCGTGCATCTCTTTCTAACAGATGACCCGAGCTTTCATTTACCTAAATCGAGTTAAGGGACCAAGAAAACAAGAAAGAGCTTCGCAGTGTCGTCATCTGTCAGCGGACGGCCACTTACGGCTACCAAATTTATTTACTTTTAACACAATCGAAAATGACCCTTATATCCTTTAACATTAAACACATGATCAGTCCTTTGTCCTGGGATCTGCGATACCAATCTATTTTTACGGTCGCTGAAGAGATTTTCAATCTTATGTCAATTGCTTTAAGGACATGTTCGGAGAAAATTAATTTGTAGATATCATCTTGAAGTCAGATCCGTAATGGAGCGATAAGAGCAAAAGATAAACGGGCCTTTTGGTCGGTTTTGGTCCAGTGGCAAAAAACAGCATGTGAGTTTTTTTTTTATAGGTTGTTACAATTTATATTAGCGACAGCAGCCCACTCGTTCGGTTTTGGAAAGCTGCCAGTACAGATCATCATCGAATATCCTAATCTATTAAATGAGCAATATTTGTATATATATATATATATATATATATATATATATATATATATATATATATATATATATATTTGTAATCACAACTAACGATTTCGATGAAAGTTACGGGGGGAAAATCGGTCTAGCTAGGTCTCATATCTGGGAAAATTAATTTTCTCTATTTTCGTGGCCCAGGTACTTTTTATTAATGGCTTATGTATACAAAATCATCTATTACTAAACTTAGAGATCCTTAGAAATGAAGAGTGTATTTAGTGAACTGTATAAAAAGATGGACAGCAGCACTATCTTTATTTGCTATTCACAAAAACATTACCCTCCTTTTGAGATCCACAGTCAGTAAAAACTGCAGACAGAAACAATGGCCGAACTACCATATCATGTGATTTGGAAACATATCAGAGTAACATATCATATATATAGTAATCCATTCTTTAGAGTGATCCCAAACAATTTATCAACAATAACATCAGACTCTAAGTACCAAACTAATACACATTTTCGCTAAACGTACTTGCCACTTATAAACTCCTTGGATAAAATATTATGCACACATTCCCTCGACTGCCTCGCAGCTCCAAAATGACTTGCATCTGATATACTTTCATCAAATTTAGCTTATTTTACACTTGCTTGCTCAACGTCGACTGAAATCAAATTTAGTTTATCAAAATTCACTTTGAACTTTATAAGAATATATTGCGTTGAAAGTTTATAAAATTGTAAAAATATTGACAGGTGTTTGGCCTCATGGCTAAGTTAACAGGGTCGTGGAGGGTTCGCCAATATTAGGGTCCCAAGATTTCAAGGGTAGCGATCGGGGTTTGTTTATTAAGTTAGTTGGCAATATAGGAGCATCCGTTTCGTGTATTTTGGACAAATAAATATGGTAGAGTCGTGATCTGCCGTTTGGAAAAATGAGCTCTACGATATTTCTATGCCCCACTATTTTTCCCCGTTAACTCTTAAAATGTCGATTGTACCCCATCTGTGCAAATGACAATAAAATTCTATTGTGTCTGCTAATTGCGCGTACGACGGGTTAATGCGTTTAAAGCTAAAGTAAAATACAACCTTTGTTCAAACTGTTGAAAGGCATACTATTCTATCAATGACTACTTAAACGATAAGAATAGTTGGTCGCTATGATTAACTCAAGACAATGTTCTTTTTCCAGAATTAGCTTACCTACTGACAGGTTATATGAGTTATATTTTTTCTAGACCCGGAACAACTACTTGTAGGTCATACAAATATTTGTTCCGTGCGGGAATCGAACCCGCGACACGCAGCGCAGCAGTCAATCGCCACTGCGCCAACCGTGCCATCAGTTGTTTAATTTATTTGACTGTATTTAATTTTTTTTATTTTTTTTATTATAATTTATTATTAACATAATCTACTCACTACAATGTTTTTTTTATTATGAGTTGTGTTTCAATATGTGGTTTGCTAGCGACCTCAACAATTGATCATAATTCTTGCCTAACTATTTATTTTTACTTCGATGGTCCTAGTTTATCATATGTGACTTTGTGTTACAGCTTTATTAGTTATATATGTAAGCGGGCACGCCCTTTATGCCTGGAGGCTTTCATTCGGGTATTAAGTTCTGTTTACGTTTTTAGTTTTTATTTTTTGCTTGAGAATAGATTTCGATGTTTTTGTTGCATACTATTGTATAGAATCTAGTTTTTTTTTTTTCTAACTTAACAGACAGCAGTACTGCGGGGGAGTTTGTTGCGCCACTTCTTCTTCCCAGCTAAGCAATTTAATGCCTTTAAGTCCGCCTCTGTAGATATCTGTGCTTAAAGTATTAAATAAATAAATAAATGAAGCACTAGGAAGTGGTGAAGGGCGGACGTTTTTTGGGGACTGTCTTATGTAAATTCGACGTTCGTAAAGTTCTGATTCTTAGCCTAGTTTGAATAAATGAGTTTTGAATTTGAATTTGTAAAAGCACACATTGTGTGTTGAGCAAACTATTTGCAAAAAATATTTCTCAAATGTTCATCTTAGACGTTTATTAAATTTTCAGCGATGTGCCAGAGTATCTTTATAAGGTATATTTAATTTTCTTTTAAAATTACAGCTATTTTCATTTGACAACATCTTACGCTGTCTAACTTTTTTTTTTCCAACTCCAAAATATCTGAAGGATCTTATTTTTATAACACGGTTTTTATATTAAAGCAATAATAATTACCATATCACAGGCTTCTCAAACGTCATACTATATGAGACATCGCATCACATTCACAAAACATTCCTTTCAGAAAAATATACACATATTTCTTAAGAACATCGCCCTTAATTTACAAGTTGTTTATGTACTGGAACATCAAAATAACTAATTCATTTGAGACTAAACTGTGACGTCAGAGCTCTTTGACACGGGTCCAAAACCGTGACTGTACTATTGTATGAGAAACCACGTAAAAATGTTTTTGTGTTCCACGAAATAGTTCGAAAAACTAAATAAAAAACCCGTTTTGAAATTATGAACATTATTTATTCTATTCTCGCAGGACTGATAGTTATTAACAAAGGGAATATAAAACAGAGTTATAATTAGTACACGATGACTAACAAAGTTTTTATCAGCCTATGTATGCTTCAGAGGGTAGGACGTCGAACTGGCAATCCAAAGGTCGTACATTTGAACCCTAGTCGTTGCACTATTGAAGTTAAATTACTCCTAGATTGGAATTGGCTAGATTACTTTAAACACCTCTCTTTGATGCAGGTTCTTTATTCAATCATAATAAATCATAACATTGTAACTGTTTTGTCTGCATTTTACAGAGCATTCAGTTAGTGACAACAAAATAGATTTTCTGTAAAAAAAATTGGAATAATCTCATCTTCATAGTTTCCTCATTTTTTTTTAAATGTCGCTGTTTCATTGATATTTTCATATTTAGGTAATCTTTTGCTCGGAATTGGAAACTGTTCAAGAAAACTCATTTTCCTTCGATTCTTAAGAATTATTCTAAGAAAATATTGATAAGTACACGAAATAACTTATCTCATAAGTAAGACCCGTCGGCCGTCATGTTGTTTCATAAGTGTGTCGTGGAAGTAACTCAATTTGTTAATGTCAACGGAACCCAGACTTATGATGACGTCACTAATTCCGAATTTGTAGATTGTGTTAATATTTTGACATTGAACTCAATTGACATTCATTTGCTTTTACAAATTTGGAAAAAGTTTAACACGTTTCGTAATCATGGCCAAGGATGGTCCAAGATTACCAACTCCAATTCATTATTTAAAACAGACAGTATTTTAGAATTTCAGGTCAGATTGTAAATAGAACCTTGTTAGTTTTAGACTATCATCATCACGATTCATCATCATCATCATTCATCATAATTGATCATCATTTATCATCATTCTCCTGCCATTATCCCAATGTATTTGGGGTCAGTGCAACATGTCTTACGGCATAATCAGCCTAATTGTTCGCACTGCTGGACACGAGCCTCCTCGGTGAGAGGGAGTGGGTCGTAATCCACCAGGCGGGCCTAGTGCGGGTAGATGTGACATGTCTTCGAATTTTTGGTTCTAGAACAATGCCGGTTTCTTCACGATGTTTTCCTTCACCATTTTGATTAAATAAGATAAGATATAGCTGTCTTGTGGTCGCAAGCGCTACTGCAGAGCATGAGATCCTGGGTTCGATTACCAGGTCGGGCAGTGTTATAGGGTTTTTCTATCTGGAATTTCTCAGTAGCAGCCCGAAGTCTGGTTTTGTGCCCGGTTGATGGCAATAGGCTCGCCCCCTATTACATGGGACTTAAACATAACTGGCGAAATGAGGGTGTACCTACTACAGGTACAGTCTGTTGTCAATATTATCTGACCTACCCTAAAAACAAACGAATTTGGACCCTCTGACATTAACAATAAGGTTTATTCAATTTAAATGAGCTTAACAGACAAGCGACGCGACGGCTTGATGAACAAATACAATAATAATACAGACACGCAAATTTGATCTTTAAAACGTTAGCGTTAGGTTATATGTTATAACTACTTGTTATAATATAATTAGTGTAATAACTTATTTTAATAACTATCTTCAAGTAATTCTGGTCTCGTGGTCTGAATATAAGACTGGGAAAAACAAGTTGCGAGATCAAATCCTGCGACAAAATAATTGTTTTGCTTTTAATTTAGAATTTATTACAAAACCATTTCTTGTTTATTGTAAAGAACTATAGACGGATAACCTTCAAATATAAACTTTCTAAAATGGTAATATTTTCGCATAATTTGTAATAAGTGGGTAGTTGAAAAATAAATATTCGTATTCATTATAAAACCTAAGGGTATGCAGTGACTACGCGCAAACATATTTTACCTTGTCTTACTATATTGCAAAAACAACGTCTCTTTAGAATTTTTTATTTTCTGTTTTATGTAGTTTTTTTATTATCATGTGTGTTATTATTTATTAAAAAAGGAACTGATAATAGGTGGACTGTGTTTTTGAACCGACATGTTGTTCGTCGCCAATCCAGCATCAAACCGCTAAGCCACAAGCACTTGTTAGAAACGTGCGAAATTAAAGATTGGGTTGTAATTATGTAGTGTGACTTAAAAGCTTTTCAACTTTAATGTCAACGAGATAACGATTAAAATAGCATAACAAAATGATACATAATGCCGGTGGCTCCGACAATGTTGGGTGGGTTTACCTTAACGTTACGTGTAAATTTGCGTGTCTGTATTATTATTTTATTTGTTCATCGACTAACTAGTCTGATATGCTCATATAAATTGAATAAACCTTAATGTTACAAGCACAGGGTCCACATTCGTTTGTTTTTAGGGTGGGTCAGATAATGTTGACAACAGACTGTACACCTCTGCCCAACCCTTCGGGGAGACGGCGTGATGTTATGTTGTGATATTTTATTTGCATAAAACATGGTTTATAAGGTGTTATTAAAAAATAATAGATCGAACATGTTCATGTGTGTTTGTTTGAGAGCAGTGGTGATGAAATAATTGACATACTCCTGTCGGGGTTCAAACCTCCGACCTACACCTACGTTGCCACTGGGCCACCACTGTCTTACGAAACAATCATAATTTACAGTTTTACAGCTTTTATGAAATACTAGCTTTGATTATTTATATATCTAATTATATAAATAATTGTTATATATTTATTAATATATCGCGCTTCAAAAGAAATAAAACAAACAAGCCAACTGTGTTATGCTGGTGTGCGTGACAGACGATCGCGCCACGACATTGTGCTTTTCTAGTATGCGTGCATTTAGTGGCTAATAATTGGACACATTTTTTTCGACGTCTTCACAGCTTTGCCCATTGGATATAAGCTTTCTTGTGTCTCCATTTGTTTGGCATATTAACATTTGTAACATTGAAAACTGCACTCATGTTACAATAATTACCGTCAAAACACACGAAAAATAATATCTTAACACGACAAGCCTAACGAACCATCGCAAATGAGCACTTCTGTCTACCCCAAAAACTCAGCAATACTTCATATTTCTTCTCTCTAGACAAAACATTGTGCTGCGATATCACAAGACGAATGCCTCACATTTGTCTTGACGATTACTGAAATAGCAAAGTTAGTGGCCATATTATGTTATATCTGGCCGGAATAGGGCGCTGCTGACTTATGTGTTCACTTGTTTGTTGTTATAATGTTTCTGTCTGTTTTCTGATCCATCGGGCGATTCTAGAGTGGAAACTTTTAATTGTCGCCAGCGTTGCGTATGCAGTTAGGTCAACTACAGGTTCAAATGGCAGGCTAATATTTTTATCACGACCTGAACTCGTGCTTAAGTGAAGTATTTGACAAAACTAATAATTCCTCAAAATACTGAAACAAAGCTTGATATCCCACACATCTTACCCGGTCATAGATAATTCCTACCTACACGTATTATTTATACAGGCCACTATCCGATATTACATTTTCTCTATTAGGTACAAGTATAAATTACCGACCTCTATATTAGCTAAATATCAATATTTATCACATACGCACGCTCCACCAATTACGGAATTTATTGACTGTTCAAAGTTTTGTAAGAGCCATCAGCACAAAATTGCGAGGTCCTCACTAACATGCTAAGTTTAGTGTTTGTCAACAAATGTATTGATGGGAACTAAGTTCTCCTACATAGTTTGTGATCGTCTATATGTTATTTATTAGGAATTGGAAGTACTGAAAAACAGCAGGTCGGATGGATGAGGAGTTTGGAAAAGATAAATGGAACTCATTAAATATTATAAAAAGCGACCAAGGGCATCAAGATAATGTGTGGTTCTTACTATTGCCCCGAGAAATACGATCACATACTTGAGCACCATCCTATATGTAGACCGGCAGATAGTAGAATCTTTAAATGTCCTCAATGAGATGAAAATAAAGAGGACCACGTAAATGCAAAAATATCGTTTGATGAAATGGAACTTCAACATTAATTAACAGTTAAACAAGCAAACATAATGTATTTGATATTACAAAACGGACAAAATCAAAACGAACATCAAGCAAACACTTGACTCAAAATATTGTAATAACGGTTAAACTTAATATGGTATGGCCGAGTACCATTGACAGTGCCGAGCTAACAACCAGTATAACAAGAACTGAAAATTGTACACCAGAGGTCAATATTCGAACAAAATGTAGGAAAGATTGGTCCATGATAAAGGTCTTGCTAAATTAGTAATGTTGGGAAAGTGGTTGATTATTTTTTCTCGAAAGCCTTGTTTATATTGTTAGGTTTGAATGGCTCTGTGGGATTTAATTACTTTTCGGCGGGAACTTATTACATTTTTCGAGGTCAGGCTTTGCTAAGTATTATGCTGACTGTGGTAGGCTTAGCAAGATTAGCTTTCGTAAATATTGCGTAACCCTTTGAACAGCAACCGAGAAAAAATAGAAAAATGAGGCTGTACAACTCATTAAATAAACATTTAGAATTAAGTAGTATATATTTATTATGTTCTTAATTTCATAATTATATCGCATTGTACGCTGCGCGTTGCACTGGTCGACGTAATCACGCTAACGCCAGCTGTCACTAAAAACCAGCGCTGGGGCTCTGTCTCGCATAGGGTCACAGCATTATGCTGCGCGATGGCCGTTTTGCGTGGATGTGACGCATATTGTTCTCCAACTTGTTCTTTTTGTGTTTGTGTTCTTTCTTTGCGTCTTGTTTACCTTCAGTTAAATTGCTTTAAATTAAATTATTGATACGTTCGAAAGTAATACGGAACAAGTAGCAAACATGTTTCCCATTCCCATAAGGGACATGAATGAAGAAGTAAATGAAAACGAATCACCTGCGCTACAGGAATCTGTGTTTAAAATATCACTTAAACTCATTAGCTAAAAGCAGTACCTACTTAATGAGTACCTTTCAATAAATTTACATCCCGACCCCTAACGCCAAGGGTTCCGTATGTTTCACGAATAAGACCAGCCCTGACCGGGTGCCGCATAATTTTCGTGTATTCTTTGTGAATTTACTCTCACATTTGCAATTCTGATCGGGACATCCCGACTGTGACGTTTTAGCTCCCAAATTGGTGACACTCGCTATTCGAAGCCAAAGTTTATATGGAGGGTAGTTTTAAATATTGCTTACGCTGTATATGTGGATAACTGTGATTTCCATTTGTATTACGCTATATGGATGATTCACTATTCTGATTCGATGATCCGTTCTGACGTCATTGTGTTCCAATAGATTTGCGCGTAATTTAATTTCAATATCAAAGAGTTTCTTTACTTACTCTATACAAAACTAACCCATCGTCACCTTCAAATCACTCACACACTTCCACTTCTCCACTCCCACTCCACTTCACTTCTGCCACTTCTTCACTTTTCGAATTGATTTTTTATTTTCCAATATTTCTATATTTTGTTTGCGTGTCGTGAATAGATGTAGAATATTCAAGGCTGTTAAAGGTCAAATTGACCGTTTAGTAAAAATATCTGTGCAAAATATAATTCTAAAGAAAGCCCTAATTGAAAATCTAACGAGTACAATACAATATGTCCCCGTAACTTTTGATACAAAACAGTGCTTTTCTTCTTAGAACGCTACAATAAAGACGCCCTGGAGTATAATATGGTCGTAATGACCTGGCTTGACATATAAAGCGATGTAACTGTTTTATTTCTCCTTGTATGAGTATATTGTTATACTATTGTCTTATTGGATGTATCTCATGTTATGTACGATAGTTTAAGGTAAGATTTATTTATTTATTTCCAACTTACATCTATCATTACAGGGTAACCTATTGCGATAGCTTACTTATGTTACCTAATTAACCTATAATTATAATTAAATTTTATAACTTATTACAAATAATGCATTCTTTGTGAACTCACTCAGAGAACAACAGATTAGGTCCAAGTCATTAGCTATGAGGTCAGTGGCGCCACATTTAACAGTTTAGTCCGAGCACGCGGCTCCGCCAGCAGCCGTGGCTGTCGTCGTCGCCACACGTGCCTGTCCGGAACACACAAACCTGTGCCCTAAAATATAAAAATGATAATGACTTTAAGCTGACCTTTCCTTATGGACCTCTTCTGCAACAAATATATATATATAACTTTTGAATTCTTTACTCATTGCTTCATCTCAATATTATTTTTAGTTTCAGTTATGTTTTGTATTCTTACCTTCGAATGATGCTGGCTAAAAACACCAATTTATTTCATCACTATTAAATAAAGCCAATTCTAACCATTTAAAAACTCAATACTTCAAAAATGCCAAAGCCTTTGATATCAAATCTTTGATAACCAGTTTTCTTTCCAATAAACTTATTGATGTTCAAATGTTTTCTATCCATTGGGACTCGAGACCGTGATAAAAGAAATAAAGTCTCGTAATTGACTAGCCAGTGTTGCCTGCCAGTGTTCAGTGAAGGAAAAATGTAGATAAAAATAGAAGGGCGTCCCTTTGTCTCCTTTCTAGCCAATCAAACCTTTGTATTTGATAAAATCGTACTATAAGAAGCTGTAAAACATAGAGATTTACTCTTAGACATTGTTCCGGAAAGTTGTTCAGTAATTATTAGCGTGTAGGTGAAATAATGCCAACAAAGTCATGGGATACTTTGAAAGGGATGTCACTAAGGTTGTTAGAGGAGGTGTTATAGTAGTAAGCTTCTTTTATGTCAAGTTGGGGAAAATAAACCTGTTTGATTTCATTTTGTAATAATAATACAATGGAACATAACTTTAAACATATTCTAATAATCTCTTTATTAACTCGCTGTTAATTAACATAACATCACGCCTTTATTCCTCTATGGGTTAAGCAGAGGTTCACTTATAGTACCTACACCCACATTTCACCAGTACTGTTGAGTCACATGTAAAAGAGGGTGAGCCTATTGCCATCAACCGGGCACAAATCCAGACTCCGGGCTGCTACTGAGGAATTCCAGATGAAAAAACCCAATAACACTGCCCGACCTGGGAATCGAACCTCATGCTCAGCGACCACTAGACCAACGAGGCAGTGAAATAACATCAATCGGTATTGATTCTATATCAATAAAACTCTAGCTACTAACAAAAGTTACAAGAAAAGTTAATTTCATAACCCCAACAGGACAAAAACCAAGACACGCCGTGTAGGTACTCAAGAATATTGATGCCATAATAAAACCGGCTATATATAAAATTAGCCTAGATTTTTTCAATAAAATCCCACATCATGACGACCCGGTAAAGGATCAAGTGTTGCTGGAGTGAAAAATAATTTTCCATCGCTCAGAGTGACACGGGGGCGATTATGTGATCAAAGGGTCAGAGGCTGTAAATATAATAGTTGCGGATATTAAAAGAGCTTTCGAACGGGAATAGTGTGGGGGATATAATAATGGTTGAGAAAAATAGGATGGTAAAGAAATTTTAAATGGGGTTTTCTTTGATGGTTTTGAAAGCTGAAGGATAAGTTACCAAGCAAAGCTATATGTTTTATGTATCGTTTTGATTTAATGACCTTTTAATGGCCAAAAAAACTAAAATAGGTAATTCGTATTTTCCTACTGAATGATCGAAAAATGAAATGCATGAAGCAGATGAACGTTTATTCCTATGTTATTTTGTCAGTGTCGTGTGATTATTATTATTATTTTTTTGGTTGTGAAGTCATCAAATTACTTCTCCCGCTCTGGGTGGAACGGGAGGGCGTGTCAGACTCTTACTGACTAAAACCCACCCGTGGTCCTTCTGTTGCCTGTGCAATGCCAGGGGGCCACGGTATCCCTTTCGGACTTTCCCGCAACCCCGGCAGGCAATGGTCTCATCGGACCCCTTCACTCGCTGACACTCTTTGAGGCGCGCGTGGAACACAACGCGCCGTCGACCCGGACTTGGTCCTTACCGGACGGCGAGCTACCCATTGCTCACCGTTCGCAAGCCCGCGCCTACGGTGGCCGGGAATCAGCGATTGATTCCCGACGCCCAGGGCGTCTCCTCCTGCGGCGGCTAGGGGCGTGAGGGCGCGAAATTTGCCTCTCCCTCACGCGTTCCGCCTCCTCCTTTGCTTCGCAGAAGGAGGTGACGGCCTCCCATGCCCTCTCGCTCCGTACCAGCTTGGACCAGGGCCGGATGCGAGAGATCCCCGCCACCGATCGCCTCCACGAGGACACGGCGGTGCTCTGTCCAAGCCGGGCATACCTCCACCGTATGCTACACCATGTCCTCCGGGCGATCCACGCAGTGATGACACCCGGGCGTCTCCTCCCGCCTTATCCGAAACAGGTACCTCCCGAAACAGCCGTGTCCGGTGAGGACCTGCGTCAGGCGGAAGGTGAGGACGCCGTGGCGCCTCTCCAGCCACTCCTCAAAGAGTGAAGAGAGAAGACTTATCGCCGCAATAGTGGCGTGCCCAGCACTGGGTTGCGACAATCGCACTCTCCATGACGCCATGAGATCCCGTCGGAGCTCTGTCCGCTGTGCCGCGATTTCTCGCGGCATCGGAGTCAAGCCCCGGCGTTTCGCCTCCTCGCTCCACTCCGCGCGAGGACTTTTGCCTCCAGATCCCATGGCGGCAATCCGGCAAGACCGTGCGGTATCCCCGGACCAGCCGGGTGGCCATTACCCTCTGGGACGCGTTCAACCGGCGGGCAGGCCGCCGCCTAAACGAACGCGCCCACACCGGTGCCCCGTACAGGGCCATGGACCCCACGATCCCCGCGTATAGCCTCCAGCAGGAGGCGTTTGGACCCCCTAGATTGGGCAGGAGCCGCTTCAAGGTAGCCCCGGCCCACTCCAGTCTGGGAGCCAAACGTCGGAAAGGCTCCACGAAGTTCCACTGACTGTCGAGGACGAGTCCCAGGTACTTCAGTGTCGACTCGACGCCGATGTGAACCTCCTACCGTTATTTGGGAACCCGACGGTGGCGCGTTCCGAGGACCATGAAAACACATGGCCTCGGACTTGTGCAGTGCCACCTCGAGTCCCAACTGCCGTATTCTGGCCACGATTGTCGCAACCCCGTGTGTCGCTAGTCGTGTGAACTTGGAATGAAACAAAAATGTAACTTCACGGTTTTATACTCACAGTAATCCATGAACTATAAAAGAAATACAAAAGCCTTACAGAAGAATAATTGATTTGGCGCAGAATGCCCAATTCTCAAAGTGGCAACTGAGTCTTTAATGGACTAATTCTCAAAATAACTAATTCTATAAATGGCTAATTCTCAAAATTGCTAATTCTACAGCATGTAAAATAAAACCCTGTCCGATCCGTGAGGGTGTTGTTAAGTATCGTACTGAGAGTCTATTTATGTGGTAATTTTCGGGAAAAAAGAAAAAAAAAATCGCCACATTTTTTTTCAACGGGGAATTTTACCGGAAATATTACATAGGGCGCGGGCGTTCGTTGTTAAGCGGGTGTCTATGGTAATTTTGGAACTAAACATTTTATTTTCAATAATTGTGAGATTTTTATTGCTTTTTGGTAATTTTATTGCAGTAGGTACCTATCTGAATCTATCTACCTATTTCGTATCGGACAGATTTTTTTTACATATTGTTTAAATGGCTAATTCTATAAACATATAATTCTCGAAGGCCAATTATTGGGGAATATATAAAAATATAATACCCGTGAAATAAAAGAGCATATTAGACGCTTACCGAAATAACGATAGGATGATAACGTTATTTGTCTAGTCTAGTTTTGCTATTTTTCACGAGATAATTCTATAAATATATAAATAAATGAAGATAATTAAAACCTTAATTTGAATTTCCCGCTTAAAAACCCCATGCATTTAGAATATTTATTTTCCTTTTAAACTCTTTAATATCTGTGGTATAAACATACTGGATTGACTAGGAAACATTGAGTATTTAAAAATGACTTACTAAATTCCAAAACTTAATAATCTTCGCTAGTAAGGAATAAAGTGAAGCAATAGCTTTAAATCTTGTTTCTCTTGATAACAGGAATGTAATTAATCTGTAATTAGTAAGTTAGTTAATAATAAATATCTGCTGGATAATGGGTACATATAAATAAATAGCCATCTTATACCTATTATTCCGGAACACGTACGAGTACAAGAAGTACTCAAACAACGCACGTGTTATATAAATGTAATTATTGTGTCTAAAAATAAATAATATGATATATAAATGTAATTATACTTGTTATACCTATAAATGTAATTATTATCTATGGTTAATTTACTAAATGAATCTAATAACAAACTTATTTTTTATAAGTCAAACACTGATTCGACTCAACTGTTGTGTTATTGTCTCCAATATCTTGGTTCAATTATGAAGTAGGGTCACACTGATTTATTTGTTGTTCCTATATTTAAATACTAAATGATTGAGGATACAAGTTCCATTAAATTATTTTGTTAAGAATATCTAAGAGATTAGTTTACGTATAAATTATATTTTTGTAAAGGCATTATTACAGTTTATAGTTTAAAAGTATTTGTTTTGTACTAATAGTTCAGTTCATTTTATCTGTGGCAATATTCATGTTAGATAGGGTAAGGGTAGACTACTGTCATTTGAAATGTTTTAAAAGGTCGTGTAACATCAATTTAAAATTTTTCTTAAATTCTTGTTCTCTTTTCTGCACGTGTCATTGGACTGGTAACAATAAAAAAGCTTATGTTAACATCTAAGAACAGACCCTGAGTGGTGTCCATGTCCGTAATATTGAGTTGCTAAAAGCTAATATAAGGAAGTAATGTTGCTTATCAGAAGTTCTACTTTTATTGTAAAATGGATTGAAATAAGGATCATCAGATCACTTCAGGTGAAAGATCGACTGACTACAATGTTCATGTAAGTTAAATTGTCATTATATCTTGATTATTGCTGATAACTATGATGTTCTGAATGTATTAAAATATTGCTAATATTGCTACATAAGTGTTAAATCGAATTAAGGAATATTCATATTCTATTTGTCATTGATAAAGTTGTTAGCTTTAAGAAATGTTCCAAGAGATTAATGTAATAACAAAACTAAATGCTAATGTAAAAATGTGTTGATAAAATACTTCAAAACAAGCTTCCGTGGAGTTTCTTATCCTTCTTCTCCACGAAGACCTAGATTTGGAACGGATAACTAGCTTTCTCATTAACAATACCTATTTATTGACAAGTCTAATTGAAATAAATGCCTAGTCTTGTCTCCATGTGCTTTCTTATAATCCTTTTCCCTACACACCATATTCATAGATATTAAAATACATAACATAACATAACATCACGCCTTGTTTCCCCGAGGGGTTGGGCAGAGGTGCACCTGTAGTAGGTACACCCACATATTAAAATACCTACATGATTAAATAATTAACTAATAGGTAACCTGAAAATCCTGACACTCAAAAACTAACATTGTATTGAATAAACTAAATTCTCTTGATTACAGAGCAACGATTCAGCTTATTGTTGCGTTATAAGAAGTAAATATCTAACCACACAGCACATGAAATATATTTAAAGTTATCATATATTTTACGGAAGGAGATCACTATGTCAACTTGTATCATTCGACTCCCTGTCGCCAGTAATCTCTATGTAATTTTTACTATAAGCCTTTTGTGGATACATAAATTCTTTTTAGGTCTTGGTGGCGTCATTTCAGGAATTATCTCATCTCATAAAGTTAAATGGACGATAATTGCCACGTGCGTACACACATACTAATTACTCAATTAAATTAATTATAACAACCACGTCCATAAGTACGTGATCGTTATAACATACATAACTACATGTCACTTAATACTTGAGTTGAGCATGACAACAACTATATTATACTACAACAACTAATATTGAAAACTACATAGTACTACTACGAGTAAGAAACGGTAATAGGGATGATGCCTGGGTGAAAAAAAAAGAAATTCTATTTAGTCCGTCAGTCGGATGATAAAAAAATATTAGACACGTATTTTTTGCTTTATCATACTATTAAAAAAATATTTAGATAAATTGCATTAAAGTTGGGGAGCGGGGGTTGCTGTCACAGGTAAGTATAAAATCCAGATACTCAAAATTCAAAAAACTGATGTGTGTGATATGGAAGACCTTAGCGAGGCTAACGCAATTGTACAATTTGTACGCCACGATATGCGGCTGAACATGTTAGAACTTTTCTGTATCCCATTACTATCCTGCATGCAATGTATCATGTACACCATGCTGAAACAAATAAAATGTACTTACTTACTTACTTAGGTACTTAACGCTGTCGAAGTGGCCGAATTATGGTCGAAGCTTTTTTTTCTATATTTATTCATATAGAGTTTTAACCTAAATAGATGATGCCACCCTCATCTTTACAAATCGACTTACATACTACTACACAACAATATAATATCTTACACTATCTACCTCTACGATTAATCCCAATATTTACGACCTTATACAGTGTACAGCATGCTGGCTGCTTCCGAAGCAGGAGCAGCAAGGACTGACTTAATTGAATTGTATTTTTTTTTTTTTCGTTTTTTTTTTTTTGGTATGTATCTTGTCTTTCCAGCTAACAGCGTCCTTGCTCCTCCTGCTCTTGCTGAAAAAGAATATATAATGTGTTATAAAATATAGGTACACATAGAGTATGATCTAAAGATCAGCACTATTTTTAACAAAGCCGTCCAAACTATACAAACACCTCTTTCTTGTAAACCTCATAGAAAAGTGAGCCAAAATTCATTGTTTGCAGACTAAAAGTAAATATAATAATGACAATGATACACAAAAACAAAGTGTTTATATAAATAAATCCGACTCTTAGAAAATGGAACGGACTTGTGTTAAGTACAGTCACGAGCTTTAATTTGGGACCCATTTCTATAGAAAATTTATGGGGCTTAATGGTTCAAAAATGGTCAAATAGAAACGAAAGAACTAGAGAAGCACTTATGGATCACTGCCTCACAGTCTGGGAAAGTTTAAGGGGTACTGACATATGTGACAAATTGATTGGATCCATGCGTAACCGGCCCCAGGCTGTGATTGACAATGAAGGTGGATATACGCGGTTCTGAATATTTATGATAAAAAAATTACTGGAGAGATTTAAATTAATTTAGTCGTAGCCTTCGGTGATAAGTGTTTATTTTGTGCATCGCTAACCATGCTTTCTATATAATTGTGTTAAGATTGAGGGTTGTGTCATAAATGTCTTTATAAATATAAAGAATAAATAACTTTGTTTTTCTAAAGATTTTATTAATCAATATTTTAGCTGAAATCTTCTAAGCCCCCATAATCATAAACGGCCTTTAAACCTATTTTATTTTAAATATGTTATTTTGGTCCGTCACTTTGATATTTATGTTTGAGAAAGAGACAAAACTTTTTAACTAATATAGGTTTGAAGAATAAGCGGGTTAGTTGACTAGCTATCATATATTGACAATATAATTTTGTTCTTTTTTATTTGTTTCTTTTTTCTTATGGGACCACAGGACCAAAAAGTAATTATTACTCGGAAATCGGTAATGATCGTTTGCCCTCGCTCCAGTTGACGTTAGCCCCTAGAAACGTAAAGTTGTCGATGGTAAACATTATGACGTTTATTGTTTGTGCAGTGACAGCGTTAATATAATAGCTCTAAATGGCGAAAGTTTGCTACACGATATTCAACCTTAGGTGGGTCCCAAATTAAAGCTCGTGACTGTACAATGAACACTATTCTAAGGCCCTTTCCTCACTGGTCGGTATTTCCATCAGGAAAGTAAGACAATACACTGACGTTGATACAGCTTGGTTAGTCTATTTTAGTTATTTCCATAGCGTTATGTCCTACGGTATTCTGCTGTGGGGCAAAGCTGCCAATATTCAAAATATATTTGTCCTCCAAAAACGAGCTGTTCGAGCAATTTACCAGCTGGGTGCCAGAATGTCTCTGAGAGATTTTTTTAAAGATATTGGTATCCTCACAGTTGCATCACAATTCATTTTCACCAAAATTCTATATATTAGGCACAATATACACTTTTACACTAAAAACAGTGATATTCACAATGTTAACACTAGAAACAAGGACAAACTACGAGCTCCCTTTCACCGGCTTCATAAGGTTCATAACTCATTTGTTGGTATTTGTATAACCTTATACAACAAGCTACCCTCTTCTTTGCTAGATTTGCCTTTTAATGCGTTTCAATATAAAGTAAAATCCAACTTTTGTTCAAAGGCATACTATTCTATCAACGACTACTTAAATGATAAGAATAGTTGGTCGCTGTGATTAACTCAAGACAATGTTTATGTTCTTTCTCCAGAATTAGCCTACCTACTGACAGGTTATATAAGCTTATGTAATTTTCATTTTATTTGACTTTATAAGTCAATTTATTTTAATTTTATTAATTTTTTGTTGACATAATCTACTCATTAGAATGATTTTCATGAGTTGTATTGCAATATGTGGTTAGCTAGCGACCTCGACAAATTGATCATATAATTTTTTTCCTGAAAAACCGGCAGCAAGTTCGTCATGCTCCCTTAGATGTCACTGCTTGCGGTAGCGTCGAGGGTCGGGCTGCCTCCTTCCCTCAAATATGGCGATCGGGGTAGTGGCTGATCTTTGCGTTAAGCTCGTGAACGGGTGCCGCTTGTGGTGACTGGTCGTCTTGCTTGGTTTTGTTATTGTTATTAGTAATTAACTGATTATTTATTTTACCTTGATGGTCCTAGTTTATCATTTACAGCTATATATCTACATATGAGCTATATGTAAGCGGGCACGCCCTTTATGACTGACTGGAGGCTTTTATTTAGATATTTTTTACGTTTAGTCTTTATTTTTTTATTTCTGCTTGAGTACCTACAGTTCTCGATAGTTTTGTTTGGTATATTGGCGTGTGCTAGCTGACATGGCTATTAATTTATAATTTAAATTATGTTTAGTGTTGCGTACTGTAAATAATTTTGCATAAGTACTATTATATAGAATAATTTTTTTTTTCTTAATTGAACAGACGGCTATGCTGCTGGGGAGTTTCTTGCGCCACTTCTTCTTCCCAGCGAAAGCACTAGGAAGTGGTGAAGGGTGGGCTTTTTGTGGGACTGTCTTATGTAACTTTGACGTTCGAAAAGCGCTGATTCTCAGCCTAGTTTGAATAAATGACTTTTGAATTTGAATTTGTCTGCGGTGCGGGATCGGTATACTAGTATACTCGGTACCGAAAGCTTACCGAGAGCCTATATTTCAATGAGCGTTTCCTGATTACTCAGTATACGCGGGAGCGGGGCGGAATCGTTTTGGTACCGCGTGACGTCACGCGTTTTACTGCATGCTTGGTATATTCGGTACCGAAAGCTTACCGAGCGCCTTATATATAATATTATAAATGTAAAAGCGAGTGATGTTTGATTGTTTGTTCGTCTTTCACGCTAAAACGGCTGAACGGATTTGGATAAAATTTGGCACATGGATTGACCATAACCTGGATACATACCGTAAAACACATACAAAACACACACACAACACACACATGATACAGAGAGGGGGGGTGCGGGGGGGGATACAGGATACTTTGTATACCTCGTGTCCCGGTAGTACGTTCCCGTGGGATAATTTCCGACGTGCACGTGGGCAAACCCATTGGAAAAAGCTAGTAAATTATATAATACGACAGCCCACGATCAAAACCATGTCATATCGTTTTACGGCCAAAACCGTATAAAATCGTTTGTTTAAATGATTCTGAACCCGACTCGGTGGGCAGTACCGGTCAAAAATATCATAGTTTTATGGGAGCCTATTTCTGCTATGCCAATAAAAATAGGCAGACGGTTTCATCACAATATGTCTGATATTAAAAATGTACCTACATAGGTTTCGTAAATTTATTAAGAATTTTTTTTTCAGACATACTGAGTATTTTTCAATAAACAGTATTTTTCAAACGTTAACCCAGTTTCCTTTGGTCCAATTTATAAAAAAAAAACATTCTAATTTTAGTTCGTTTGTTTCGTAAAAATTCTGCAATATGATTTATCAATAATTTCTAATTATCGAATAGTTGTTTAATTAGTAACGTGTCTACATCTGGGCAAACTTTTTCATTATATTCAACAGTTTTCAGGCAGAATGCAATGTTACCGGTCGGTAAAAAAATTATCGCGTTCAAAATGGTTTCAACACAGTCATAATATGCTCACATTTTCTTCTGAAAAATGATTTATTCGCATCAACTGACCAATGTTTACCTGAAAACAAGACTTTTAGACGGGTTGCTATGGGTTTTATTGTTTGCCTCGTTTTTACATATACACAAACTCTCTTTTTTTATTTATATTGGTTTCTGAAAATTGTTTTTTCGGTACCTCAATCTATCGTTCAAATAAATTTTGAAAATCAGGCAGATCGCGGAAAATTTCTGAAATTAGGATTTTTTCATTCATCATTCATAATTTCAGCCATAGGACGTCCACTGCTGAACATAGGCCTCCCCAAATGATTTCCAAATCGGCCGGTTGGAAGCGACCTGCATCCAGCGGCTTCCTGCGACCTTTATTAGGCCTTCTGTCCACCTTGTGGGTGGACGTCCTACGCTGCGCTTGCCGGTACGTGGCCTCCATTCCAGAACCTTTCTGCCCCATCGGCCGTCAGTTCTGCGCGCTATGTGCCCCGCCCACTGCCACTTCAGCTTGCTAATCCGTTGGGCTATGTCAGCGACTTTAGTTAGTTTGCGGATCTCCTCATTTCTGATTCGATCTTGCAAAAAAACACCGAGCATAGCCCTTTCCATAGCACGCTGAGTGACCTTGAGCTATCTTATGAGGCCCGTGGTGAGAGGCCACGTTTCAGTTCCGTATGTTATCACTGGTAACACACTGGTTGTAGACTTTCGTCTTTAAACACTGAGGTATGTTGGTTTTTAATTCAGAATATTATACGATTTTGCTCGTAAAACGATAAGGCAAAAATTTTGGTCATGAGCTCTCGTACCAATAGACTTAATTTGAATTTGGAATTCTAAATGAAAGCGGTGCGGTACCGTTTCGGTACAGAGCATACTCTACTGCACTGCTGCTTACCATACTATACTGCACTGCTGCTTACCGACCAATGAGGAAACGGCCTAAGTTTATCAATCAATTTATCACATCAAAAAATTTGTTATATTAAAATTGCTTATTAGTCATAAAGACTAGATTGTAATTAATTAATAAGAAATTAAAAAGAACCAGGCTCTTTTTAAGAATAACATTTAAAAGAAGGTGACTAACAGCTTAGGGTAGAAAACGATAATATTGCGGAACAGCAAAGTAAAATCCAAAATCTGCAAATGAGAATTAGCGGTTTTTCTACAAAAGATGAATGGAAAACCAGCAAAAGGAAACAAAAAGCCAATCAAATACCACGCTTCTAATGTTTAGGGGACAAAACAATATATACAGCTACACAACACCGTGCAAAATAAACTGCTAATTCCGCCAGTAAAAGCAAAACCAACAATTTTTATTAAACCACTGAACATATTTTTCGTAAATACATTTCCCCCGTTTCCTATTACCCTTTGTCTTAGCCGGGATAATCAGAGATAAATAAAAATAACGAATTACCCTCATATTGTGTTTGTTTATACCAAAGTCTACCTTTGCTAATATTCTCTTTGGATATAAAGATTTTGTTTTTGAAATAAATGCTGGATTATTTCCCGTGTTTCTGATAATTCTACAACGGATCGCAAAAATTCCGGGTCGCTAATAAAAAGCGTGATATCTCCATAAATTACATACCTAGATCGCTAGAATAAATAATATGTAGTAAGCAGGTTACTAATGCTTGTTCTAAATCTCTAAAGAGGTTTCATTTCTACAAGAAACAGATTTACAAAAAAAAAAAAAACAGCTCTTTGATAATTTTTAACATTTAAAATTAGGAAAATAATATTATTTCTGCTTTTGTTTCAAATTGAGCTGTCACTATAAATGATTTTTTGGATTGATCAGAGTATTCAGTGCAATATCATGTCGTTAACACCTGAAGAATGTACACGGATTATTACCATAGTACAAGAAGGAAGAAGTCAGCGTAGCACTGCTAGAGCAGTAGGAGTACCTTTATCAACGGTCCAAAGAGTACTCCAGCGATTTCAAGAGACCAGGAAATGGCAGGCCAAGGTGCACAACTACACAAGAAGACCGATTCATCGTGAGAACTATGTTAAGAAATTGACATCTCACGGCTGTTCAGTACCCTAATTACGTAATGCTAAATCGTGGGCTCTAATATAGGCTCGTGGAGGAAATACAAAATTATAAATTGACAAAAAATCATTTTTTTTTTAAAGATTTACTGCGAAGTGAAGTATATATTTTGTTGTCATAAATTAGAAGCGAAATTTTCTTAATATTTTTGTGTTTAATTAAAGGTTTAGTGTACAAAACGTGTTACACATTTTTTTTATAATTAATCAGTTATCTACAATATACTATAGTTTCGCAAATTAGTCTTATATTTTGAAACTATCACGCCATTTATTAGCGACCCGGAATTTTTGCGATCCAGTGTAGTAAAACATGTTAAATAATTTGTTTTGTCTGCCTCAATCATAACTAAGAAACTAAAACCTTCATCAGAGTGTATTCCATAATTCTAAAATAATAATGCTATTTTGGCAACCTAAATTAGTAATCATCTAAAGTTTGCCTCACTCTAATTTCAAAATTAGATCGACCTTCTGGACAATATCAACATTGCCAGTCCTTTCTAGAAAACATTCAAGCTATAATGGCCTACATTGCCTTAGCCTTTACCAAGTGAATCCCTTGACGAAGATTTTGTAAAACATCATGACGCTCATTCTCATACGATATAAGTGGGAGACACTACGCAAACAGCATTTGGCATGCGTCGGCGCCCAAGGAAAAATACAAATAGCAATTTCTGCTAATTTAATTCCGGTGAATTCACAACGATATCTTTCTTAGGCAGTTTGCATACTTGAAATTTTGCGACTGTAGTTTCATCGTTGTTAACTGAGATCGTTATCATACCATACTTCAGAACGGTTAATGTTGCCAGCATAATTGTGCTTAACTAGGTACTCATACCAATTCGCATTACGTATTCCCAAGCGTTTTGCTAAATAACATCAAATGGGGGATTGTACCGAATGGCTGCTGTTATTGCTAACATTGTGGCTACGTCATATTAAAATTTTGAATAAATTATTTCGTGCTCAACTGAACGGAATTATAATTTGAATAGATATAATGAGTGTCCCTTTTTGTTTGTTAAATTCGTTGTTAATCGGCTACGAAAATGATGAAATATGGGGAAACTATAAAGCGGGAGAAAATGAACAGCGCAAAAGTTCTCTGAATTGTGATTGAAATTTAAATAACTTTGATATAATGAGTACTTTTAATGCAGAATGGAACAGTGACGCATAATATAAATAGCATAACATTACGACTTTATACCCCGAAGGATTGGGCAGAGGTTCACCTATCTATAGTAAACCTACATTTTGCTAGTTATGTTTGAGTCCGATGTAATAGGGGGCGAACCTATTGCCACCAACCGGGCACAAATCCAGACTCCGGGCTGCCACTGAGAAGTTCCAGATGGGTAAACCCAATAAAACTTTGCCCGACCCGGGAATCGAACCCAGGAACTTATGGTCAGCAGTAGCGCTTGCAACCATTAGACCAACGAGGCAGTATAATGTATGTAATTCTTATTTATTTGAGTTCAGGAGAACCAACAGTGAAAATATAAAGATAATGGTTGTATAGATAACACAGAGCCAAATAATGTTTGAATATTTGTATAGGATTTTATAATGTAAGGTTCTGTATGAAAATCAAGGACGGGCTTAAATGCATTATGAAATGATATTTACGTAATTCCACAAGTTTAAACTCACTACACAATTAATTAGTACAGTATTTACAAAACGACGCACAAAGTAACAAAAAAGACCAACAATACTTAAACTTTCAGCGCAGCACTTCCGCTAAAACAAAAACAAAATTTGAAAAGCGAGCGTATTTTCAAATATTTACTCTAAAACAGATCCATTTCATTGGAGCTTTTAAGATCCTTAATTTGTAATAGGGCCAGTGTAAATCTCCTTTTCTTTTGTTAAAATTTTCCCCTCGGAACTCGCTCGAACCGAGTGCCACGCCTGCGTCACGATATCTGGGAATAATCAGTTGAATCCTACGCCAAATAGCTACTCGTAAAACGAAGAAAGAATACTAATCTTTGTGTCTGTCAATTTTGATAGCACATCTATGATTCGACGACGCCGACGATCCCTGAATACGAATTCTATACAGGTTTTTTGTCTACAAGTGATTCGAGAGCGTTTTCGTTTCTGCTTATCTTTATGTCAGTCTTAATGGAGGTTCGTACATGAGGCTTAGCATAAATAATCATTTATTTGCGGAAAATACAGGTCTTACCAGATATTTGAGTTGGTGCTTGGCAATCCATATTATGCCAGTTTAGGGCATGTAAATTATTTTTATATTATTCATAATAACATGTCTGGAATAATTAGTTTTAATTGAATGTACAAATGCTATATTGGCAATGTTTTGTGTGGATATAATTCATCGGTTGGTGGAAACTGAACTGAACTAGAGAACTGAAATATTCTAGCGTCCATTTAAACTATGAGGATCTACCTACTTAAATGTTTAATTAGATTGTATAAACCATTTTTTTAAGACGAGTGCTAATCCTGCTGTCACGCAGTTTGTCAGGTATATAAAAGGAAAATAATAAAGCTTCCGAAAAACAAATTAACTTACAACGATCTGTGGTTGATTGTAATACTAAATAAACTATAAAAATGAACTTCCGAAAAAAAAAATAAGTTTCCGAAAACATAGGTTCTGCTAAAATAATCGTTTTCTTAAGCTCTACTTAATTTCTACTATTAATTATAGAATAACTTTTTTAACTCTCAATTTTCGTTTTTAACGAATATTGTTTGTTTGGTGTATTTTTCCATGGTATTTTATTTCAAAATCTAAAAATAGACGTCAGAAACGAGCTGCTACCAGAAAAATAGGTTAGGTTAGGTTAGAACTGCGACCCCGTCAGAAATGAGTGATTATTCCGAACCTGACCCGAAAATCCTAACCCTAGATGGTTGACAAGGTTAGATTCCTTTAAACCTTGCAGACATAAATAGGAGCCCCGCTTAGCGGGGCTCCGTCGACATAGGATGCTAGAGTACAAATGTACTCTCATTCGCTCGCTCTAGCATCCTATTTTTACCTAATATTACGTCAGCAAAAGCAGTATTGATTTTTCGGAATTTACAGTATTTTATTCGGTCGTTTCTTCATTTTTATTCGCTTAAAAGTTGTTGGAAAATTAGTATAAAAAGCAGTAAATTTCATATTTTGAGTATGCTTTTTTTTCGGAACTTTTATTACTACCCATAAAATATGTGTTTAGCCATTTTCTTTTTTTTACCATCTTCTCATGACAATCTGCGACAATTTTTTTTATTTAAGCATACAATTAGAATTTACTTATTGTTGTAAGGAGCACTTCAATCAAATTGTTGCAACAAAATCTCTTTCATTGCTAACTAAGTTAATTCATTAATTCCCCAAGATCGTTAACTATACCCATTGCAGTAAAACTTACTTCTGCACCAAACATTAAGAATCTTTATAACACGGTTATGGATTGTTTATACAAATATTCTGACCTCTGTAAAAGCAGAATCTAGTTGGATTAATAGAGCTTCATTATCACTGGCATAGCTGCAAATGTTTCAACACACATTGCCCATTCTCACGGTCAAGTTAGCCAGACATGTTCCCAGCGAAATGGTAATTCTAACTGACTTAAGACAAATGAAATTCTGTTGAGATATCAGTCGAACTCAGACGGTTGCCAAATACGATAGTTTTGGTTGAATACATCAAAATGTGCGTGTTGTTGTAATATTGGAATGTCTTGAATTTTCTTGAATATTGTCTTTGATCAATGTTTTGGTGGATTTTCTAAACATAAATATTAATGAGCATGACAGAACGCACCTCAGATAGGTATTATGTAGATTGAAATCACCTACCTGTTTGCTTGATAGATCTTCGTTTTGGAATGGGCAACTAGCTTCAACTTTCTTAATAACTGACCGACTCTTTGAAAATTCAAAAGTGCCTGTAATTGCTTTAATTTAAATAAATAGTTTGAGTCTGATATAAAAATTGGTTCTTCTTGTTTTCCTAGTTTTTTTGCACTGTAAAATCTAACCCCGGTGCCATGGTTTTCATGACGCCCATCACTGCAGCCGTTGTGTGGTGGCCACCACTGTTCTAGGAAACCATAGCTTAGATAACGAAAGAATTTCAATACAACAACAAAGCTTGTTTTCTCAAAGACCATAGTCGCCCTAATTAATATGACGTATGTCGTATGACGTCATTTTACCTTTAATCCATCCAAAGGATGTCTGTAAAAGATTGCTTTAAGCAATAAGACCGCCCATTGTGTCACTATGTAAAATTTCAAAATTTAAGTCTGTAATATTTATGGTGTACAATAAAGAGTATTCTATGTATATATCATTTTATCTCCCAATAATGAGTTCGAGTAATAAGCAGAATTCCAAAGCTAAACATACCGACATCAGGACACGTGATCGGTCAACTCCCAAAAGGGCAATTTGAGGGCCTACTTAAAGACATGTCAGCCGAGATAAGGGTTCGCTTGCGTTGGACGGATCGATCTAACTATGCAAACTCGATGCTAACTCGCAGCAATTTATAGCCGCCTTATCTGTGACCGTATGCGTTTTGCATTCAAGCATTTAAAAGAACTGGGTTGTTTTGTTTGCTGATTTTGAGAAATTAATTCTTATTAGATCAGCTATTTCTAGATCAGCTATGCTATGATATCCTTGCAAAGTAATGACAAAAATATGACTAGTCAAGTTTGAAATTTACTAATTAGGACGTTCAGTGACAAAAGTATATTAACACTCCTAATCTTACACATCATCTTAATTGAGACTAAATTATTCGATATTTATTTATTTTATTAGTTTACCAACAATTGTTTATACAGGTTCTATGCTAAAGGTAACATGCGAAAGTGTGTATGCAATAGTGCAACAATCACTTACAGGCAAACTCCGCATGCATATAGAAGTTACCAGAAGTGATCATCGTATTAGTGGTTCAGCAGCTTCAATATCATCAGGGTTGTGCTGGAATATAGCAGTTCCTCGTGGACATTGGATCATCTCTGTCATCTGAAGACAGCCGCCACGCAATCATCGATGGGACGCTCTGCTCGAGTGACAGTCTCAAGTCTGACTTTTTCGGTGCTTCCAGTAATTTCGTAACAAAACTAGACGGCGCCATCAAAATCAATATCAATCTGCCTAGCCTTTTCCCAACTATGTTGGGGTTGGCTTCCAGTCTAACTGGATGCAGCCGAATAGCAGTATTTTATATGGAGTGACTGTCTATCTGTCCTCCACAACCCAGTTACTAGGTAACACGATACGACTTGGTGAGACTGGTTGTCAGACTTTCGGGCTTCTGACGATCCGTAACAACTGTCAAAGACAAATGACAGCCGGGATCCAACTGGAACCAACGGCTGAACGTGCTTTCTGAGACACGGAGGGGTTTCAATATACATATTGAAAAGCAAAGTCCTCGGAAAGCATGACGGATGGTCACCCATCCACAAACAGACCGCGGCAAGCGTAATTTTACCTACGATCAACCCATGTTGCTGTTATTATTTAGCCACGAGCTCCTCTTGCTGCACCATCATCTCTTGGATTCTAACCCAACAGGCGACCTGTTCGCTGGACGAAGATTTTATTGGTATGTCAGAAGTACTGTGAGAGGAATTTATGACAGTGTTGTTAACCATCTTTTATTTTATTTGTGTTTTCATGTTTATATTTTGTATATTTTAATGTGGGTTATAATTGTCTCTTTTGTTTTTTTATTTTTTTGTACTGTAATTGGTTGTAACCGTTGTAGCTAAATAAATAAATAAATTGTATTTCAGCATTTTATATATATAGGTTAGCTAAGAATTATTCTTTAAATTTTACTTATGTAACGATATAAGCATTTAATTCAACAATTAAGATGGTTCATCGGTCTTTACCGCTTGTACCTAATGTTCTCTCCATCATATTGGTATCACCAATTCACAAAGGTACATGTCTTTACACGAACAAGTTCACTACTTGTTTATTCATCTTCAGTCTATATTTTATGTGTGACTACCGTCTCCGGTCCTTAGAGGATAGTGTTTATGGTATCTCGTAGCCTACTAGCTGTCCATTACATCAATATTCCCTAAAGGGAGTCTCGCGACACCAGAAGAATAAATGTTTAGAACTGTTTTGTGTGTGGTTTATGTAGAAATATTCGTCGACATTCACATTTTGAATGTTATGTGATGAAAAATTGCTATTCAAGGTAAACTAATTTTTTGAACGTCCAGTGTATTATTCACTAGCAGCACCCCGCGGTTTCACCCGCATAGGTAAGTCTCCATTCCGTGGGAATATAAGAAAGAAAGAAAGAAAAATATTTTATTTGGGACACACACAGGAAATACAAACAGTTATAATATTTTTATTAAAAAAAGAAGAAAATTATATAAAATTTTATCTGATCACGCCCGACGTTCCAACATCACTTGTCCATGGTATAGACAAATATAACACATGGTGATAAGCGAAGGGACGCGGGCGCACTGCGAATCTGCGATGCATTCGACTGTCAAAAAGTAATTTAATGGAATTATATAGACATTTTATTATGGATCAGAGATTATACTACTCTCTAAAGAGAGGTATACAAATATGAATGAATATCGGGATAAAACTATTATATGTCTTAATCCAGGTTATAAACTATCTGTGTGCCAATCCATCCGTCCATCCATCCATCCATCCAGGATTTCAGTTTTTCATTGAAGTCTAGACAACTGCTGATCTATTCAGTAAAAATATTACCATGGAAACTTACGTGAAGTCAATAGTGTCAAACCCAAGCATCATACAGAATGACAACTCACTTCCCCTTTTTAACTGACTTAAAAAAGGAGGAGGTTCTCAATTCCACTGTATGCTTTTTTGTATGTTTGTTACGCAATTACTCCGCCAATTTATGAAATGATTTTGATGTGTCTTTTGTTTGGTAGGTCATACTTCAGAGGTGGTTCTGGTCTCATATACATTTTATTCTTTGCTTGGGTAGGTTTTGAGTTAGCTTCAATATTAGGTGTTTTTCCCACTTAATCTATATGGATGATGTTATAAGTTCCTGCCACTGTTATTTACATAGCCGGTAGTGGTATTCGAATTGTGTGGGATAAGTACCACAACTAAAAACTGAAAAAGAAACTCACTGAAAACTTAGGTGAAAGAAAGAAGGAGTTACGTTTATTTGGACACAATTAGTGAAAGGTGAAAAGAAAAACTTAAAATAAAAATTGAACCTATTTTTAAAAAAACACTAAATTGTGCAATATAACTTTAATTTCGGAAGACGGTGTCTTTGGCAATAAAGATATTGAGTATTGGTTTTGTTTTTTCGTTTTTTGCCACGGAATTCCAAAATTAAAGTTATTTTGCAGTTTTTTTGTGTTTTTTTTTTTTTAAGTCGGTTCAATATTTATCTTCTACTTTCACGAACTGTGTCGAAATAAAGGTTATTCTATATTTATTTCACCTAAGTTTTCAGTTAGCTATTTACAGAATAAATGGGCAGTTATCTAGACTTCCTCTGATGAACATCTAAAATGAATAATACACTGGACTGCTGACAGAATCGACCGGCTGATATTGACTTACCAAAATTTAAACTAAATTACATAATATATGTTTCTTGTATCGTAGTAATCCTGCAATCCTGCATGGCCGATACTTCACGTTTTGCAAAGTCACTAGAAAACTGCCGAACCTTGTCAGTATTAAACTATGTGGACATAACTATTTTATAGGTTAGAATAATCAAACAAAAAACCGGCCAAGTGCAAGTCGGACTCGTGCACGAAGGGTTCCATACCATTATCTTTAAAAACGGCAAAAAAATCACGTTTGTTGTATGAGCCCCCTTATTTTTTTTAAATTCTGTTTTTAGTATTTGTTGTTATAGCGGCAAGAGAAATACATCATCAGTGAAAATTTCAACAATCTAACTATCACGGTTCATGAGATAAAGCCTGGTGGCAGACGGACAGCGGAGTCTTAGTAATAGGGTCCCGTTTCACCCTTTTCGTACGGAACCCTAAAAAAGCCGAAAAAGGTCGTCGAGCTTTAAGTATGCATACTAGCTCGTACAGTTGAACGCATATCGATGGTAACATTTTGACCTTGAGCTGGCGTAGCGTAGTTCGAAGTTTCAATAGAATAAGAGAGAAATAAGGAAAAAAGAAATATGCGTTTATAAGTAACACAGCAAAAAAAAAACACCAAAATACTATAAATAACAGAAAATCACCTCAACAGCATAATGTCAGGTGATAACACAAGGTCACCACCTGACGCGCATTTTCAGTTGCAGCCCACGAGTGTTATTACGCTACACATAGGGAAGTACAATGGGCCCGTTTTAATCAATTAACAGAATAAATTAAAACTGATAATATAAAATGCGTGTGTGTTGTGTTGTGATTAATGGAAAACTAAAATAAATAGGACCCAATATCTGCGAATAATCTTAATATATAAATAAAAGGTACAAGACAAAATCGTGTGACTCCGCTGTTCTTTTAAGCTACGAAAACGGATTTTTATTAAACTTTCATCATCATTTAGACAATAAAATTTCAAAAAAATATTACATCGATAAATTTGATGAAAATTACAAAAATATATAAAATAAATAGTTTTTTTGGGCAAACGTGTCGGCTCGAACATTTTGAAAATTTCTTTGGTGGTTTAATAAAAATACTTTTAATTTCAATTTCAAAGTACTGGTATTGTCACTAACGACGTTCTGCCTACTTTACCTCCGATTAGGCTATCTGCAATAATAGAGGCAACGCAAGTGCCTTACAATCCTAGAAACAAATCTGCAATGTATATTGTTTATTTCTGTTTATAACGACATGGGAACGGTTAATGTCACCAACACCGAAGGGTTACGCAAATAAAATATTAGGTAGCAATCGCACAAGAACCTAAATTCTGCTTACAATACGCGTGCTTACCATAATTGATAATCGAAAACTGCACATTAAACACGACTCCTTAGAACAACTAACGCTAGATGCTTAACCCGCTGGTTACGTCAATGAATGAAGATAGATTGGTGGTTGCTGATCTATGCGTCATGTTCGTAAACGGGCGCCGACAGTTGTAACTTAGGACTGGTTATCTCTTAGCTGCCGCGGCTTATTTTTATTATGTATTTAATTTGTTTATAGTTTTTTAGTTTATATTTGTTGTACTCTGGACGCTTAAAGGCACGATTTTTTTTTAACCCTCCACGCATTTAATTACTAATAAATTTAACAATATTGATGTTATGAATATTCTGTAACAATAAGTGCATGGAGTTTCATACCCGTTCTTCTTCATACGTACCTACTACGCTTTCGAATGAGCAACCAGCTTCATATTTCTGACTGAGCGAATCCTTAGCAATTCAAAAGTGCCTGTAAATGGTTTAACTGAAATAAAAACTTTGAGTTTGCGTTGAGATGACGGACGATTGAGATGAAGTAGAAAATTATTTAATATTTTATTTAGCCACAGCAAAAAGAAAATGATTCTATGTTTTTGTATATTTTCAGTTCATAAGAACTGAAAATTTTCATGAAAAAGAATATAGAAATCACAGATTAAACAATTAACGCAGGCGAAAACACACAATGCAAGGAGTAGTGGTAACGGCGCCAACTCGAGTTGTAGAGTTCGAACCTACGCAGGCGATGTACTTTATGTAAATAAATTCAACACCACTGCTCTCAAAACTTCGTACCTAGAACCAAAAATTCGAAGATCTGTGACGTGTCCAACCCGCACTGGGCCCGCGTAGGATTACAGTCCACTTCCTCTTGAAAAGAAGAGGCCTATGCCCAGCAGTGGTACCATTATTAGCTGATTATGCTGCAGCCGACAACTAGACCAAAACAGCAAATATTTCTATTTTCCCACGTCCTGTCAGAGAGACCTATGACAAATCGTTTGATGTGTTATCCATCATCATCGATCGTAACCTTTTAAGTAACCTGCCTCAACTATTTTTTTCATTATGTACCAACTGAAAAAATTCACGGTCATTTTTGTATATAGAGAGTAGAATTCGAAGCTTTGTAGAGCTTGTAAGCTTTTGATTAGTATAAGTTGGTTTAGTATTACACTAAGGTACAGGACAGTGGTAAAGCCTTAGTATCTAACATTGTATACATTTACACAGACAATGCATGGTATATAGGTACAAAATCGAATTAAAAAACAAATACCTGTATCGGCTTTGCATGGCAACAAATTTCAGCTTTCCTGTAATAAAAACTGAATCATACAACCTCTATTAATAACACAAAATAAAAAGATAATAATATTTTTCTCATCTCGTATTGTCATCATAAATTCTATAGGAGGCGGGAGTTTTAACAAAAAATACCTACTCTAATCCCCGCGGTGGAAAACCCTTTGTTCATGAAATAGGAAAAAAATAGGTTTTTTCATAAAGGTTCCGTATTTTTTGGGGTAATGTAAGGTAGGTAATCTCTGTTCCTGTCATTTGGTGTTCTGCTGTTACTAAAATGTGTCCGCAATTTTTAATGTGATTTAGTATCTTCTCGCTTTTATGGGTAGGTTCCTAAGCAGATATTAAAATGCTACAACATTATTACGGCTGAATTAGGATGATTTCTGTTCCAGGATTCTATATTTTCATCTCGCGATATTTTAAGTAGGTGATCATGATGGAGTGATTGTTTTTAAGACAACTATTTGTCTGTTATCTACAAAGGATCTCTAAAAACAAACACATTACATTCTCAATGTTCTTAACGAGTTTTTAACAGTTAATCCGACATCCGATACAGAATTGGTTCGTTTGTGTAATAAAGGATTAATTGTTATCAATTTTCATACCATGAGCAACATTGAAAAGCAATTTTGCAAGTCATACGAAGATAGAATGTTGTAAAACGTTTGCTGTTATTCCAAATAAAAACAGAATTAAACCTTAAGGTGGATCAGCAGAAGTATAGCCGCGAAATTCAAATTTTCTTACGTTTTTTGAAATTTGCAGGTCAGTTACATCTTGATCGAAAAAATATGATTCGCGACTATAACAGATATGTATTTAAAGAATTATAATCATTGGAATCATTAATAAATATATCTAAGTTAGATTTGTCCCATAAGAACTTTTATACCAGAGATATTTTGTTCCTTTGGAGCAAATCTAACTTAGAGAAATATTGCAAATTGCAAAAAAACGTCAGAAAATTTGAATTTCACGGCTATAGCTGCGGATTCACCTTAACTACACTTCAGACTCTGTCAATCACTGTTTTGAAAAAAACTCCACTAGTAACATTATAATTAAGTGACGCCCCGACGGCATCATGCAGGACAGTCAGTCGGTCAGCTTTCAATATTGTCATCATCCACAGCCGGACTTCACCAACTGCTGAGCAGAGCCCCCTCTTTTCATGTGCCAATCCCCATTTTCCAGTACCACCCTCATCTAGGCTCTACCAGCGATGCTAACAATGTCGTCCGCCCATCTCGCCGCCGGATGACTGACACTTCATCTTGCTATCCTTGGGCGCCGCTCGGTCACTGCCTTACTCCATCTATCATCACGATCACGCGGGCAACGACTACACCTGCGATTGGACACCACACCACCACTTTTGTTCATTGTGACCACGTCCGCTCTGTCAAGTGTGAAACGAAGAAGAAGATGAGACCTATGATATACAAAATTTAAAAAAAATATGATTATGAATTTAAGACAATGATTTCAATTGCTGAAGATATTTGCCATAATTTTCGTCTTGGCCATATTCATCTTAAGACGCATCATGAAATTTTTTTCTGGAATTTCTCGAAAAAACATAAAAGAATATAAAGGAGATGGAAAACGATGGGCCCAAATGTAATAAGTTAAGTTAAGATCTAACAAATTAGTCATATTTTTCTATCTTAGAATATGAAAAATCACCTCAATTCTCAATCTGGAAGCGGAGAAATATGGAAAAGATAGTTTTCGTGAGATTACTGATTGAGTAATCGATTACACAGAAAAAAAAACCTTTGCACTAAATAATTAACTCAAAATAATTAAATGCACTTTATACACTTATGTGAAATATAGTGCATATAATTACAGTCATATTAATAAATAAAATATCAATTAATTACTGAAAAAACAATATTAATGATTATCGATTTCATATCGATTAAAATTAGTTTTCTATTTTTAGTCTATGTCACTGGCATGACAGCTGACTGACACGGACACTAGACATTTGCCAACGTAGTATCCCTATGTAGTCTGTGCTCATTCGTTTCGTGTTTTCCGATGCGTTTTGAGTGCTTTCCCGATTGTTGAACATAACCTCACTTTTACATAATCTCTACTATCTCTGTTCTCAGGTTGACAAAATCCCCAGAATATTCAGTGAAAGGTTGATAATATATAAGCTATTAATTGACACCACTTTCATCTTTTTACAACCAGGCCCAAGATTGTATGTAATCGTTTCAGTCTCCTTTATTCGACTCAGAGAAGGAGATCGTGGCTAAGTAATAACAGCCGCACGATCCGATCCATCAGGTTAAGGTACGTTTGCCGGGTTTGGTCTGTGGATGGGTATCTTGACATACCGAGACTCCTCCGTGCCCCAGAAAGCACGTTTGGTCCCTGATCTTTGACAGTCGTTACGGGTCGTCAGAAGCCCGAAAGTCTGACAACCAGTCTTACCAAGGGGTATCGTATTATCCAGTTAATGGGTTGTGGAGGTCAGATAGGCAGTCGCTCCATGTCAAATACGGTGTTCAGCTGCATCTGGTTAGACTGGAAGCCGACCCCAACGTAGTTGGGAAAAGGGTAGGCGAGATTGATTCATAAAAAAACAAAAAAAAACAAAATTATAGGTTTTTTTTGTTTTTTTTTTGCATAAAACTTGTGAGCATCACGACTGCGCCAAAGATGTTTTTAGTCAGCCTTACTACAAACTATATATCAAGCTCAAGCTGACACAGTAAACTGTAGGAGGAAGGAAGACTAGTCGTGTAATAATGACTAAAAGTTGGCTTTTATATGAACCTTTAAAAAAAAATTAAAAAAACTGTGGCATAAAGATGATATTTTCATGCATGAAACTCTTTCAAATCAGTCGATAAATGCAGTTTTTCCAAAATAAAAATATACTTTTCACAAAAGGTATACTGTTCTTTTTGTAATTTTGTTTTTCCCATCCTATGAACAGACGTTCCATCGCATCTTTGAATTTCCACTACCTCACAAATATCCAAGTAAAATTATAAAAGTGCCTTCTATTTACAAGTCATGTCTTCGCAGCCTGCCCCTGGCACTATAGGAAGCCCGAACAATTCCTGCCTTGTGTATGTAGGTCTCGGCGAAATGTGTTCCGCTATGACGTAATAACATGAGGGAAAGATACAAGATAAAAGAAAGCTTGTACTTATGTGTTTCTATTTATGACATAAGTGAAGTTGCATTTTAATGGTACCTAGTTCTTCCGATGTATTCTGTAAAATATCATGGTGGAGACTTATGTGAGGTTAGCTTGAAGTAGTCAATAGTGTCAATCCCTAGTATTAGGTAGAATGACAGCTAACTTTACCTAAATGTTCACTGTGAGATATTTACAGAGCAGCCATACACGGGCAATCAGGATCGAATGCTTCAAGCTGCGACTGCAAAGTAAACTACAGTCTTCTATTTACATAATAAACTCAAACTCAAACTCATAGCATTTATTTCAATTAAACCATTTACAGGCACTTTTGAATTGTCAAGGAGTCAGTCAGTCAGAAATATGAAGCTAGTTGCCCAATCCAAAGCGTAGATTCCTATGGAGAAGAACGGGCAAGAAACTCAACGGACACTCTTTAAATAAAAATTATATTCTTACAAAATATTGTTTACATCATTCATGTTGAAATTATACATGTGAGAACAATGTAGAAAGCCGTGTACGTAAAAAGCGTCCGTAATAAAAAAATAAAAACAGTTCAAACATTAAAATAAGTCGTGGCAGATAAGAGATGACCAGTCCCTACTGATGGCGCCCGTTCACGAACATGACACACATGGAACCGCTCGAGCAGTAGCGACTACTCCGGGTGGTCAGCAGCACGGGTTAATTTCATCATGCGGTCAATCAGTTGCCAGGCCTACACTGACGACTGTTCTCGCCATAGCTCGAGCAGTTATCCCCTCCACCCGCGCTCTTCATCCCACCTCGCTACTGATTAAATTGTGACTGATCTAGTAGGTGAAATTGGCTGCTGTAGCAGTTATCAATGGCAGCTTCAAGCTGTTTGTTATGACTGCACGAGCGATCCGTGTATTTTGAGCAATGGGTATCTGCTCCAGCAGCCCTTATATGCTCGCCCTAAAAATATTTTTTTGTTGCAGTTTATGTTTCACGCTCTTTGTCAACAAAGCCAACACAGACCCTTTGGAACTATCTTACTTGATTGTCAAAAGTTCTGTCAATCAAAAAGTTCCTTGCCCATTTATTTATTAATTAACTTTGTGCAATATAAAAGATACAAAGGCGGGCTTAATAATTTAGCATTCTGTACCAGTCAACCAAGGGTGAATCTACCCGATCTGAAGGGTGTATTCTTTTAAAGACCACCTGCAAGAAAGCCCATGGTTAGTTATCTCAGGAAGTCACTGTTACCAATTTTCTTCATTGGTATACCAATCAATATTTGCAATTGAACACAGCCATAGTTTAAGTACACACATATACGAATGGTTTATTAAACCCAGAACAACAAGTCAAAAGTACCTACTTTAATTTTATTTACACAATACTCCCCTTTACAGACCATTTAACACAAAACTCGTTAGCAAACCGTTCACAATCCCATTGCAATTCAATTACTTGCAGACATAAATCTAACTAAACAAAACAGAAAAACTCACACGCATAGTGACGTCCACGATCACATCACGGCTCATAACTCGTATTGTAAGAGTAACAAAGGGCACGAGATGAGGGGTACGAGACGGGGGCGACACGACCGCGACATGACCGCGGATTGTCAACGAGATGTATCGACCAGTATAGATTTATGAGAGTGACAGTTTTGGGTACGGGGAGTGGGGTGGAGTTGTAATAGTAATTAATTGTTTTGTCTCATGTCTCACGGGTACATTACCAGTCGACAGCGATGCGGATGAATTTTTTGATGCTATATTTTAATTTTTCAATAGTTTTAGTTAAGTTAGTATATAATTTTGCAAATTTTATTAATAATATAGTTAGATTGTTTTATAATTGTATATTTTTGGTTCTTGTGGCATGTCTAAGGAAATAAGGGTGTCGGAAAAAAGCACAGTGATTATCTTTGCAAAGTGTGTGTGTTAAGGAGTAAAAGTTTGAAACCAACAATATAATCTTCTGGAACTTTTAAAAATAAGTGTGCTAGATCAACATTCGTTTTTTTGTAAAGTATTCGACATAAAAAAAGAAATATAAAAAAAGTTTATTTATTCTCAAATAATAATATAGTTTATTTATTTTCTGAGGCAGGTTTGATTTACGAAAAAAGTGCAACCGACTTGATCCCAATCGATGAGTTTTATTTAGACAACTATTCGCCGAATCTCGAATAGACACTTGTTGAGTATCAAGCTCCAGGTGTGCTGCTGGTGGTCTTGAATAAAACTACTTGATTCCAATTTAAAGACAAGTACTGTATTTAGTAGGTAGGTACTGATTACATTATATTGAGACGACCGATATGTGTGCGCACGCTCAAGGTGTCGGCGAGCGAGTGAAAGGTGGGGAGAAGCCCGCGATCGCGGTGTGGTGTGTGGCCCGATGTGACGTCAGGAACATATTCCCCGCGTTGAAGAGAAATCTTCAAGATGATGATGACGAGACCGGAAGAGGGCATATGTTGTTGTACGCCCGTGTTACGACGCCCTTCTTCGTCAGGATGTCGGCGACTCGACAATGTCCGTCAGAGCCAGTCTTCACTGCAACCACTCTGCCCAGCAACCACAGAAGAGGAGGAAGATTTGTGTTTCTCACTAAGACCATGGTGCCTGTTTTTAGCTCTTGCCCAGCTGTCTGCCATTTGGTTTTCTGCTGCAGGAGAGACACATACTCATTAGAGAAGCGCTGCCAAAAATGTTGTCGTAGTTTTTCGATGCGATCGAAGCGCTGTAGCCGCTGGATATTGACATCGGTGATCTGAGGACGAGGGACTGACGTGAGTGATCGTCCGATGAGGAAGTGTGAAGGAGAAAGGTAAGAAAGATCTGATGGATCAGTGGATAGAGGTGTTAAAGGTCTGGAATTTAAAATAGCCTCTATCTGAATTAGACAAGTTGAGAGCTCTTCATACGTTAAATGAGTGAGGCTCATGACTCTACGCAATAAATGTTTGGTGGACTTTACTGCACTTTCCCAAATCCCACCGAAATGTGGGCTATAGGCAGGTATAAATTTAAATTCAACGTCTTTGGTTGCAAGATCTGACTCTATATTGCTAGATGAAACCTTTAAGAAGCGTGAAAGCTCATTGAAAGCTCCCACAAATGTAGTGCCGTTGTCGGAGTACACGCGCTGAGGCTTGCCCCGACGACTAATAAATCGGCTGAAGGCCGCAAGAAAAGCTTCCTTGGTGAGGTCGGAAACCAGCTCCAGATGAACGGCTCTGACTGCAAAGCACACAAAAACACAAATGTATGATTTGACTAGCTTACATCCTCTACCCCTACGGTCGGCTATCAGCACTGGCCCGGCATAATCAAGCCCTGTATTCAAAAAAGGGTACTCTAGATGAGTCCTATCGCTTGGTAGGTTGCCCATGATGACCTGAATAGGCTGAGCTTTGAAGCGAGTGCAGCGAACGCAGTTACGCACTACATGCTTAGCTAGGTTTCTGCCTGCTAAAGGCCAGTAGGTGAGTCTAATGTGCGCTAAAAGTAATTGTGGCCCTGCGTGAAAGAGTGTTTTGTGCTTTCTTTCGAAGATTATTTTAGTTATGTGATGTTTGCTACATAAAAGGATAGGATGCTTAACATTATAACTATAGTTGGAGTTGTTAAGACGTCCACCTACGCGTATTAAATTATCTGAATCAATGAAGGGAGAAAGACTTATTAGTCGATTCTTTTTATGTAAGGCTTGATTAGTTTTAAGATATGAATATTCCTCAGGAAACATTTCCTGTTGAGAAATCTGTAATATAAAATTCTGTGATGATTGTAATTCTGAAACTGTTAAATAAGTAGATTTTTTATGATTCTGTTTTTGACAATTATGGATAAATCTTTGTACATAGGCTATGATTCTTATGAGTGACGTAAATGATGATTTTTTATTAATTAAATCTGAAAATATATTGTTATTATTTTGGTTAGGTGTGTCAGCAGTTGTATGTAAAGATGTTTCTGGTAAAGATTGAATTTGTGTATTAGGTGATGTAGGAAATTTGATTTCTTTATGATTAAGAAAATTAGGACCCGACCACCATAGAGTGGACGAGTTGATGCAATCAGCCTTCACCCCCCGAGATGTGAGATCAGCGGGGTTGCTCTTAGAAGGCACATAGCTCCACGTCTGTCCGGTCGTAGCTTCTTGAATTTCACTCACTCTATTGCGGACAAATTGATCAACTCGACTTGGCAATGTAGACAACCATCCAAGCACGATCATCGAGTCACACCAAAAGAAACAGTGATTAAACTTTAGAGTGAGTGATTTACGTACCTTCAGAAAAAGTCTTGTGCCCAGTAAAGCGCCACACAACTCCAGCCTTGGTATGGTTGTGGGCTTTATAGGGGCGACCTTGTTTTTGGAAGCTAAAAGGCGAACGCAAACCGTTCCATCGACTGCTATCGTTCTCACATAAATACACGCGCCATAGGCACGTTCAGAAGCGTCTGTGAAAGTGTGTAGCTCTACTAAAGAAGCATTGCTGCAAGATACCCAACGAGGAATGTGAACAGAGTTAAGAGCTGGAAGTGACTGTACGAACTCAAGGAATTGAGATTTTATCTCTGATGGTACTTCATCATCCCAGTTACATTTAAGTATCCACAGCTGCTGTAACATAAGTTTAGCCTGAACTATGCATGGCCCGACGAGGCCAATAGGATCAAACACCTGACTTATTAAAGATAAAATATTACGCTTTGTAATTTTTGAAGTATATTTTAAATCTATAGAAAAGAATAATCTGTCTGATTTACAGTCCCAGTATAGCCCAAGTGTTTTGCTAGGAGTGTCATTTAGGTTTAATTTTTTATCTTGATGTTCTGGTTTCAGATTAGTGACTGACTCTAATATCTTCGGACTATTTGATTGCCACTTTCTAAGGTGAAACTTGGCGGACTCCAGAGTATTTACTACTCCTTGACATACATTTATGACTGACTCAATCGAATCGCCGCCACTCAAATAGTCGTCTACATAAAAATCACGTCTGATGGACTGACTAACCTCTGGGTCTGAACATTCATCTGCAAGCGAAACTAGGCATTTTGTGGCCAAATACGGTGCTGATGCTGTACCGTATGTCACTGTATTCAATGCATAGGTCTTTAAAGGGTCTGAGGAATTGAATCTGAACACAATTTGTTGTAACGGGCGCTGAGATGGTTCAACTAAAATAGCTCTATACATTTTTTCAATGTCACCTGTTACAACAAACTTGTGTTGCCTGTATCTCAAAAGTATGGATAGCAGATCCTCCTGCACGGTTGGACCTACCATCTGAATGTCATTGAAGGACTTGCCCGAGGTGCTGGAGGCCGAAGCATCGTAAACTACGCGAAGTTTTGTGGTAGAACTTGACTCGCGCACAACACCATGATGAGGCATAAAATAATTAATTTCTGAATGATTTGTTTTTGAATGTTCTGTCATATGATGAAGGTCAATATATTCTTGCATGAATTGCAAATATCTGTTTTTAAATGAGGAGTCCCGCTCAAATCTGCGCTCTAGGGAGAGAAAACGACGCTTCGCCATCGCGTAAGAGTCACCTAAGCACTCGAGCGAGTCCTTCAATGGTATGGTGACAACGAATTGACCATGCGTATCCCGACGTGTGGTCTCTTGAAAGAGATTTTCACAAGCCTGTTCTTCTGAAGAGAAACAGTTTGCAGACGACACAGTATCAAGTTCCCAGAAGCGAGTCAGCTGATCTGCCTCCTCATGTGAAAGAAAGTGACAAAGAGAAGGTTGTGTACGAAGACGAGACTGACTGACGCGGCCCGAAATAAGCCAACCTAGTTTGGATGACTGTAATCTAGGCTGATTATTGCCTAAATTAATGGTATCGGAACCTAAGACGTCCCAGAATACCTCAGCACCTACTAGAATATCAATAGCGGTAGGTACATTAAACGAAGGATCTGCTAATTGAATACCTGGCGGGATAGTAATGAACCTTTTGTCTACATAAGAGCCAGGCAGTGATTGTGTGATCTTTGGTAAAACAAAACAGCTTACTTTCGCCTGATAGCCACCATTACAAGACCGCAAATGAAGACTGCAGCTTTCTGAGGTACTGGATAATTGATCGTTTATACCTGAGACGGTGGAGCTAGTGCTGCGTTTTACCAGGCCGAGCTTCCCACAGAGCTCTTGGGTGATGAAGTTGGAGGTGCTGCCGCTGTCCAGCAGTAGTCTGGCAGTATGAAGCTCTCCATTGACGTCTGTCACCTTTGCCAAGGCTGTGGATAGCAAAATGTGAACCTGATTAGTTTCTGAACAGGGTAATACGACGTTTGTTGACAAAACAATGTTTTCCCCTGGCTGTTTTTCTGTTGATTCCCTATGTAAGAGGGTATTGTGTCTGATCTTGCAATATTTGCAATGCGAGAGACTGCAACGCTTTTCGATATGACCAGGTCGAAGGCAGTTCATACAAACATTGCTTTCTGAAGCTTTTTTAATGCGTGCTTCTATGTCCAGATTTCTGAAAGGCTGACAACTGAATAAAAAGTGGTTCTGAGAACACATAGGACATTTAACATTATCTGAATTGTTAGTATTTTTTGTTTTTGTTGTTGTAAGGAAGTTTTTAGTTTTGTTGTTTTCGTTAGTGTTTTTATTATAATTTAAGGATTCAAGTAAATCTGCTCTGTTTGTTAAAAATTTAATATAATCTTTTAAATTTGGAAAGGCATCTAAATTATTTTTATATTCTTCCCACTCCCTTCGTGTGACCTTGTCAAGTTTTTCTGACATCATGTATATAATAAGGGTTTCCCCTAGACCCCCTTGCTCAGAAGGCTGCCCTAAAGTTGACAAGGCACGAAGATTTTTATTAGTAACGTCAATCATATTCCGTAACGATTTACAGGATTCATGTTGAATTTGTTCAAGATTAAATAAGGCCTGCACGTGATTATTAACAAGAAGTCTTTCATTGTCGTACCTTTCGGATAATAACTGCCAAGCTGCACCATAGTTATCTGCTTTGAAATCTATGCTTTTTAACACTAATGACGCGCTGCTGGTTAAGGCAGCACGTAAGTAGTGAAATTTGTTGATGTCTTGTATGCTGTCATTGTTATGAATAAGAGAAAGATACGTATCTCGGAATTCAAGCCAGTGCTGATAGTCTCCGTCGAAGTGAGGCAAGTCTATCTTAGGCAGCCGAACGAAGTCGTGCCTGCAGCCAGAGCCATGGCGCGGGAGATCATCGATGGAGGTAGCAGACACAAGCGCGGGCGAGGGGGCGCGCGGGGGGGTGAGGCTCGCCCTCGCGCGGGCCACCAGCGCGTGGTACTGCGTCTCGAACTGCTCCCTCTCGTCATACATTTCGTCCGCATCCTCGGACAACAGCTCCAACTCTGTCTGCAACACGTCGAATTCCTTATATAGTGTTTCCATTAAACTAAGACGGTTTTTTAATTCTGCAGCTTGGAAGCTATCTAAGTCATTTCCCGTGCTAGGTATTAATCTTAAAAAGTTGCTAAAATGCGTAAGCTTTGCTTTGTAGCCACCACGCCTCTTTATAAGTTCCCTTAACTTTGCATCAGACATAATGAAAAGGTAGGTAGGTCGTTAAGACAAAGCAAAAAGTCCAAAATGCAAGCAAAGACAAAGAAACCAATAATAATCTAAGTTAAGTTATAAAATTATGCGTAAACAGCTGGCCAAGCCTACGGTAAAATCAGCTGATATTGCTAATGAGTCCGGCGAGCTAACCGGTGCAATAAGTACAATATCGAAAAAAAAACACTAATGAGGTTGTTTACGCGTTTGGCAAACACGTGCGGTTAGCGAACGAAGGAATGTTTTAAGAAATTAAGTTATTATGCAAAATGACGATGATGTGATTATGTAAACTTCCACTGAATAGGTAAGCAGAGGAATAGGTATGAAGAGATCAATGTATGCCTGATCCATATAGCACTATTTTAAAATTCCTGGATAGAAAAGGCGAAAAGACAGGAAGGCAGATAAGGATAATGGAACGGACTCACTCAGAAAAATTTCCCTCTGGGTAGACTGTCCTCTAAGTGTCCTCTACGGCGAAGGCGAGCTTGCAGTACGGACGGACGGTCCAAAGTCCACTGGAGACGCGTGCGTAGCACAAAAACGGTGATCTTCTTTAACTCGAAGGACCATATGTTGAGTATCAAGCTCCAGGTGTGCTGCTGGTGGTCTTGAATAAAACTACTTGATTCCAATTTAAAGACAAGTACTGTATTTAGTAGGTAGGTACTGATTACATTATATTGAGACGACCGATATGTGTGCGCACGCTCAAGGTGTCGGCGAGCGAGTGAAAGGTGGGGAGAAGCCCGCGATCGCGGTGTGGTGTGTGGCCCGATGTGACGTCAGGAACACACTATTATTCGGTATTTGATGAATAACAAAAAAAATCGAGTAATGCTGAATACCGAATAATAGCGAGTATTTGCGGCATCTCTAGTTTTTTTGCAAAGGTACAAAAATGTTTTCATTTCACTTGTTTTTTTTTTCGAAATAAAAATGAACACACTATTTTGATGTCTTTTCATAAACCATAACCAATAAATAGTGATGAATCACTATTTCGATTTCTTCACATAGGGTTTATGAAAAGACATCAAAATAGTGTGTTCATTTTTATTTTACCTACGTGGATCAACAGCACTTTTAATATATTTGAAGTGACTGGATCTTTGCATCATAATAATAATATTTTTCTCTTCCCCCAAACGACATGATAATATCTCATCCAAATCGTGTATTAGACATAAGAGAAAAAAAAAACCCTAAAAACTAGTTCACAAACACCAAATAACATACTTGCACGCACTGCGACTCCACCCCACTCGAAACTCGTACCCTCCTCACAGCACATTACACACAGCGGGTACGATTCGATAATATTCCCATTTGATTTTATTTAGCACCCATCCCTTCCCGATCGAAATCTTTCTATGGTGTTTTTCAAAGAGTTGTTACCACATAATTTGTTGATTTAATGATGTATGACGCGGAAAGTGGGACACATTGTTGTGTGTAAAAGAGGTGAGGTGCCGTTATCGGTGATGGGTCATTGTCTGGTATAGTTTTACTAATTACTTTTGGGAGGAAGTTCAGACTGGAAGGGATGATTGTAATATAAATAAATTCGTAACCTTTCAAAGATTGGCGCCCAATGTTATTATTTGAAGTCTCAAAGTCGTGAAACATTTAATATGTTTTGAAGAATTGAGTTATTTGACAAAGGGACCATACTCGGAATTTTTCCAGGACTGTTCCATTCATTATTACACGACTGCCCAAAAAGGAGCGTAATTTTGGAAGAGCTGGAAACGTAGGTACCGATTATGAAGTATTAATTCCATAATGATGCCAGTGCAAAAAAGGGATGGTGCTATCAATCATAATTATATAACTCCGTCTCTCTCTCGCTCCTAATGGTATTCAAAAGTCATAATACGAACCGGGATTACTTTTTTCGAATATTGAAAAACATTAATACTCAGCAACAGCAATATTTATCTACTAAAATACTTCAAAAAGAACAAAACAAAATTCTATGACACTAAAAAAATAAATATTCGCCACACATTACCAACCTTAACAATAGCCACAAACAGTGACCACAATTTCTAATAAATTTTATTTGTCCCACAGCTCTCTACACGTTGGTCACTGATCCTTTTGTGTTGGTCACACTACATTAACCCTATCGCGTCGATTTTAATTAATAACACAATAAAATATTATGGAACACGATTATTATGTTTAAGCGCCAATGAGTAATCATTCGCGCATAAACATAATAATTAGGTGTAATCGATTTTTAAGGTATTGGTATTGACAGTTTAACTGTTGGTATATGATGGGTTAAACAAGTCAATGAGAGTTTTCGCGGATATGATAATTATAAATTATTTTATTTTATTTTTTCATTCAATAAAGTTTCAATGGTTTAGAACCCATTTATAATTCCGACAGTAACGAAAAAACATCAAACCCAGAAACATGGTTTGCGAAAAGATTTCTAATAGAAAAGAAAGATTCTGACGTTCGTTACCCTTAGTTTTTTCCGAATTCCCACCAATTGACGTAACCGTTTAGACACCTGTAGACTTAATATAGGCCCCGGGGTATATTCTCGTTTGGGGATAAAGCGCCACCTAACTCATCTAATTCCAAAATCAAATTATTCTGACCCTTTAAATTTCGAACCATTCAATACCAACAAATAACAAAACAAATTGAGTCGACCCTCTAGATGTCCCTTAAACTATCGCTGGCCATCCCTTTCATACTTATCAAATTTCCGTACTAAAAACCGCAACGCTGCGCGCCCAAGCCTGTGGGTAACAAAATTGTATACGAAATTAACCCAACGGAATAAATTAAGGGCTATTGTTCGTGAGCACAACTACAGAATGATTTGCTCTCGATTTAAATACGAAAGCATCACGGAACAAAGGTATTCCTAATCTGAAACTGTGAAAGTTTGTTACAAATGCCTCGTTTCAAACTGATTTTCTAGTTGAAAGATACGATGTGTTTGGTCAGGTTTATTTTTGGTGATAATTAAAAGTTTTCCTTTGGTATTTAAAAGAATTATTAAATTACTGTTTTAAAAAAAAAAAAAAATTTCACCACTCCCGCACGAAAGAAGTGTCTTTCCTCTACGAAAACAGTGAGAAAAGTTGGTTTTTCCTCACTGTTTGAACAGCGAGGAAAGTAATGATCCCGTTCAGACACTAATGATTTGCTTTGTGACTATTTAATTTATTTACCTATGATGACTGAATACTTTCTTGCTGGTCGTGGTGAAAAGTTTTGTATGCAACATGTGAGCAAGTTCATTTGCTATTCGTTTTGTTGAGTCTTTCGCTTACTCAGGATTGTAATTTATAATTACTCGCTGCGCTCGTGATTCTATTTTTCAATCCTTCGTTCGCTCACGACTCAAAATCTAAACTCATTGGAAAAACGAACTTTCCTCACATGTTGGATAAATAACTATTAAATTAGATTCAAACGTAGATTGACGATATGGAATAGATATTTCAACATCAATACTTAAACTAAGTAAACGAATGTCTAATCGTTTTTTATTTTCAAACCTTTAAAATTTGAACTTTAAACCTTTTTAAAATAATTAATTTGTGAAACCTACATGAAATCATTCAGAGGTTTCAAAGAGTTCGTCGTAAAAGAAAAAAAAATGTTTTTAAAAATTGTAGACCTTACACAACTACAAACCGCTCTTCCATTAGAACACCATAAAAACCCAAAATACCAACGAAATACGAAAGAATGCGATTTAGGGTTGGGTACAAGTCACGCGTAGATCATAATGACCGCACGAGGCAGCGGACGTGTTAATCTGACCACAAGGGTCGCATTAATACGGCTTAGAACACTGACACAACATTTTTGGGTACGTAAATATATTGTAGGTACAACATTTTCATTTATTACCCAAACAATTTCATTATAATAATCGTAAACCCGTTGATCCTAGTCGTTACGGGTAGTCAGAAGCCCGAAAGTCTAACAGCCACTCTTACCAAGAGGTATTGTGTTAGCCATAATATAAATATAGCCTGGGTTGGGGTCAGAAAGGCAGTCACTCCATGTAAAATACTGATATTCAGGTGCATCCAGTTAAACTGGAAGGTGACCTATTTGATGACTGAAAAACCGACCACAAATGGTATTACGATTTGATGACAGATCACAGATTTTTACAGTAAACAGACAGGCACAGGACCTTGACGACGTAAATAACGCAATGCTTATGGTCCATAATTGGTTTACTGTAAATAATTTGGTAAGTAAACTACTAGTTTATGCTCTACGTATGTATGTACATATTTATTGTATATGTAGATGGTACACCGCTGACTACCTGCAGTATTGTCTCTCCTATTACCTTTAATCCATCCAAAGGTTGTCTGTAAAAGATCGCTTTAAGCGATAAGACCGCCCATTGTGTCACCCTATGTAAAATTTCTAAATTTATGTCTGTGACTTTTATGGTGTACAATAAAGAGTATTCTATCTATCTATCTATCTGTATAAGATTCGCTTTACCGAATGTTAGAAGTATTGAATATCACGTTGTACTGAATAAAGAGACACTAGAAATCGTCGAAAAAGCGGTTTACCTGGGGATCACGCTTGACTTAAAACTACAGTGGGGTCCTCACTTAAAATCACTTGCAGGGCGGCTAAGTTCAGCCGCTTACGCTGTTTGGAAAATCCGCCAACTAACAGACGTGGATACCGCGAGACTGGTCTATTTTAGTTATTTTCATGTCTTACGGTATTTTGCTGTAGGATGGGCTGCAGATATTAATTCCATCTTTATTCTGCAAAAGAGGGCTGTCAGAGACATCTACAATCTCCGGAGACGCGAATCTCTAAGGGAACTGTTTAAGAAAATTAACATCATGACGGTACCTTGTCAGCAATAAACATTATGTATGTTCGAAAAAATCTACATCTTATAAATATGTAGTAGTGTGTGTAGTGACAGGCATAATTTTAATATTAGTAATATGAATAATTTAGATCAACCACGTTTCAGATTGTCTAAAGAACACACTTCTCTTATGGTGTACAATGTTATAATAAAACACTACTCGATATTCTTCAACTGAATGAGAAGAAATTTAAAACATGCATTAAACGCACACTATGTAGACAAGCATAATTATTATAAGTTGGATGATTATACCGTAGATAAAATTGCTTAATGCTGGTCCTGCTCCACAGCCACTTGGGGTCTCTCACTACTTAAAATTTTAATATTTGGAAGAATTGTTTCCCCTTTTATTTTTCTGACATTATGAACTTAATGTTTATTTTTTTATTTAACCAAGTTTTAATTTTAATTGCTGAAGATTCTGATAGATAATAATGATTTTCTTACTTTTTGGTAGTAAAATTTTATTAATCTCTCACATTGCAAACTATAGTTTTGTATCAAACTCAAAGCATTTATTTCAATTAAACCATTTACAGGCACTTTTGAACCGTCAAGAATTAGGTCAGTCAGAAATTTGAAGCTAGTTGCCCATTCCAAAGCGTAGTAGGTACCTATGGAGAAGAATGGGCAAGAAACTCCACGGACACTATTTTAAATAAAGTATATTTTAGAAGCATTTTTTCAATTTTAGATCTTTTCATTATGTTATTAAGATGGATGTCGACTTGAAAGAGCATGTCAGTTAAGAGTATTTCATGCTCACTTAAATGTCTCGCTGATAGTTGCGAGTGTGATCATTTGGTTCCCTACAAAATGGTTGAGCTGGATGGTGCTGATCCACGCGTTATATTCGTGAACGGGCGCCGTCAGTTGAGACTGGTCATCTCTTATCTGCCATGGCTTATTTTTAATCTTATATTTTGAATTGATTTGATTATTTTTTGTACATTGTTCTCAAATATAGAAGCAACAAGAATAATGTACTTAGGATTTTGTAATATCTATATTTTAAAGAGTTCTACTCCATAGAGATCTACGTTTTGCAATGGCAACTAGCTTCAATTTATATCCGACTATTCGACAGTTCAAAAGTGCCTGTAAATTTTATATGAAAAAAAAGCCTTGAGTTTGAGAGGGTCAACATAGTTGGGAAAAAGCGAGGAGGCAGAACTAAAATGTTGACTTTCTTGAAATTCTCACGCTTCAACTATCAATTTTTTTCTTAGCTTTTAACTACATCCAGATATTGCTAAAAAAATGTCAAAGAAGAAAATAACAGTTGCCAAATTCGTTCTTATTAAAACTTACTATACCATAGCGTCCCGCCTGTATTTCCCGAAGGGTTAGGCAGAGGTGTATCTATAGTATACCCAAATTTCGCCAGTTATGCTTAAGTCCCACGTAATAGGGGGCGAGCCTATTGCCATCCACCAGGCACAAATCCAGACTCCGGGCTGCTACAACATAATAATTTATTCATCTTTATATAGATTCATTTCTATTCTGTGAATGTGAGAACGCTGTAGGCTTAGTGGACTGTAGATTTGTTGACCATAATTATTTTGTTGAGTACCTGGTACTTGTTGACAGACCTACACTGTAATCCCATTCCTATTATCACTGTTATTTGAAAATATTGTAAAGCCAATTATTTTTAAAAGAGTAACCGTGGAGTTTCTTGCCGGCTCTTCTTCATAGGAAACGACCAATTGGAACCGTGCACCTAGCTTCTGAGTTTCATAAGTGCCCATGTAGGTTTATGTGAAATAAAATATTTAGAATTTCTTAATTTTGAATAACTGGCAAAATTTAGGTGTACTATAGGTACACCTCTACCAAACTCTTCGGAGGACAGGTGTGATGTTTTTCTCCACTAAAAACTACCTTTTGGAAAGGGGCAATTTTCTTGTTAATTTTTGACGTTCAAAAGAGCCTTTTATGTGCCTATTTGAAATAAACGACTTGACTTTGTTGTTCTGTTATGTGTAAAAAATAAAATGTAATCTTTGAATAATTTCCATGTCTCAATGTTACATTTTCTATAAACTTTAAAAGGTTTTTTGTAAACACATTGTGGTTTATGTTTCAATTACCTTAACATAATAAAGTCTATTCCTATAAAACCGTTAACAAAGTCGTAACAGTAATACTAAACGTTTAACCCTTTTAGTTAACCCTGCCAGTGACCGCAGGGTGAAGGTTTATCATTAAACTGTTAACTTTACTATTGCTTTATTGTTTAAGCTGACTTTTATTATCAATTCGTTTTAGGGGGACATCAAAATGTAACTTATTGCCTTCTTGTTTGGGACATATTATTCGGATATTTTGAAAGGTCGTAACTTAACATTTTTTTGTCGGGCAATGGATTTTGAACGCACTGCTTAGCGCAGAAAATCCAACAGTGTATTTTTTTACGCTCTGTGATCCTATCGTTGGATTCTGAATGCTCGGCTTAACACCGAGAGTTGAAAAGCCAGTGCACAAAAAAAAATTTCGCGCGTTAAAACCTGTGCGTACCTGGGCTTATTGCGTACCTTTTAATCTTCACCGTCTTTTTCACAACAGGTTTTTCCTAAACAAATGAATTCTACGCGGAGATTTTAAATCAATACTTGTGACACATAGCAAACGTGTAATTTTCAGTAATTAATTTCAAACTAATAACAACATACCTAATAATATACCATCTGATAATTATTTGATAAACTATAGTGTCTGCGACGGTATGCCGCGACCGCAAGTAACTATTATTATCTACCGCAAAATTAGTCACAGAAACCAGATATTATTCTATACCCACCGATCTATATAATTCTTGAGGGTGCTTTGTTCTGGCATAGCAAAACACATGTACTCCTTTTCATCCCATGGTTGATTTAAAAAGAGCTGTATTATATAGATTACAGCTGCATTCTCTTATAGGTAACCAAATTGCCATCACCAAATCATATGCCATGCTTGGTGCATATCCACCACGCGGACCGAATGTGGGTCGGTAGATGTACATAAACATACTTTGGGAACAGACTATAGATCGAATGACTCCCCCATCTTCTTGGGTTCGATAGTTTAGGTATCAGACAGGCTTTTTAACAATACGACGGCATCGTGACGTTATCTGTGAACCTAAGGCTGTGCGCACTTTGGACGCGTTTTCGTACGAATTTTACTCGTGCGAAAATGCGAACACGCACGAACGATCCCGACCTTCCAAGTAGTAAGCGCGTAGACTGAGTGCGAGTTAGTCGTACGTATCATCATCATCATCATCATCATTTCAGCCATGAGACGTCCACTGCTGAACATAGGCCTCCCCCAATGATTTCCAATTTGGCCGATTGGAAGCGACCTACATCCAGCAGCTTCCTGCGACCTTTATTAGGTCGTCTGTCCACCTTGTGGGTGGACGTCCTACGCTGCGCTTGCCGGTACGCGGCTTGGTCGTACGTATACGTGCGTTTAATGCGATATCACCGGAGCACTACCTATTTGACGGAGAAAAATGTATTCAGTGTACGCACTCAATTCGTGCGACCAGCACGATCATACGTTTACGTACAATACAATTTCGTGTCTAAAGTGCGCGCGGCCTAAACTTCACCCCGTATTTTTTCATCGTTCGCATTCTAATCGCAGTCTCAATCTGTCAAAAATTTTATAATTGTTTTTCACATTAATTGTAACTGAGATGAGATTTAAATTAGATTTTGAACGTTTTTAATTACGGAATTTACCTAGCTTTCAGATAGGTTTTTGTATTTATTATCCCACTAATTTAGAAAATATTTGAATAGTTACAAATAAAACAGACAACAAATAAAAAGAAACTGGCAGAAATTATGTTATGCGTCATCTATAAGTTAATTCTTGATGCAACAGGGGTAACTACGAAGACAGTTTGTAAGCTAGTGTCAAAATGAAAGTATAGATGGCGTTTTTTACAAAAATATCAAACATCTGTTTTTTGTTTGTCTTTTCCTTGAGTTTTCTTGAGTCATTTCAAAGTATTTATTTTACCTCTCTTTTTGCATCACAGAGATCATTATTTTGATCGCTATTGTGTATGCTATCGGTAAGGTCGGTAATCATAATTCTATGAGTTGCAGCCAGAGGTAAAATTACTGTAAACTTACTGGTACTGAAAAAAACTCCCGTTGGTTAACGAAAGCTTTTTACTTAGCAATTTGTTTATAATAGCAGTTCATTCGTCATTGTCTTCTTATTAGACGAGTGTTCATTAATTACTACGATTTGATAACGTTTTGTAACTCAAAGCAATAATTATAGTCAACCGCGTAAAATGTTTATCGAATTCAGTCATTAATATGTCAATCACGTAAGCCTTAATAAAACGCCAACATTTACAAAAAAAATCTTTATTCCAATATTTACACAGAATGTTTGTATAAAAATAAGTGATTACTATTTTAAGTACACAATTTTTTTATTATAATAAAAAGTAGACACTGAATATTATTTTCTAAAAGTCTACCATTAAGTCTAATCATTATCTTTCATAAGTTTCTTCGTGCCAAAATTATGGGACACTACAATCGTACATAAAATACCTACATATTTCAAAGTATCAGAATATACATGTATACCTATTTTTGTTATAATCTGCTCTTAGTTCCAAACAAAACTGTTTTTTTTTTCAAAAGTTTCTATTATTTGTATCACGAAAGCGCCCTCTTACTTGCGACACTGATTTCTCTAGTCTGTGCAAACTTTAATACTGTATTGTTGACGGTCACATCTAAAAATAGTTAAGAGCGTTTAACGTACATTTTTATACTTTAATGCCTAATAGAAATACTAATATTTTTTTTATCACAATATAAATTCAGTAGGCTTCCCTCAATTATAGATAGGTACCGAGGACAGCATTCTGAAATTATAATTTTATATTTCATTATTATTAATATTTATATTATATAATAATTGTAATATTATATTCCCTGTACTTAAAGTAAACTTAAGTATTAACATTATCTAAATAATAATAATTCGATTCTGAAAACTCAATTATTCTAAATGCAATATAAAATTATTGATCATCAATGACAAATACCTATACGTATAATATGAACCTTTTTCAAGTAAATCAAACAAATTGTTGAGTATTATTCAGTCTAAATATTAGTATCTATTGATATAAATCGTCTTAAAAAAGTTGATAAAACAATAATAATAATAATGAGTACCATGAAATTATATCCGTTTGCATCTAATATTTTTCTAACATTCAAATGTGCTAGTGTAAAATAACAAAAAAACACTTTGAATGACAAAAAATCACATCAATGGATTGAAAACACACTCATATATTGGTGAGTATCTTTACGATAGTTTAAAATCTATCCTGTGTGCGTGTTCGTGCGTGATGCATTTGCCACTTTCTGCATTGTATCATTTCTGAACCTATTTAAAGCATCAACTGTCGTTTGAAGGATGCCAAGTCCTAGCCTAAGCTTAAAATCAACAAGTCTTTGTAAAAAGGTGAAGAATCCACCTTGCTGGTTCGATGGAGGATAGGTTATAATCTCAGGATCATTCCATGGCTTCGAAGTTACAGCTGGCTTCTCAGTCGTTACAGGGAATGAAGTAGGCATAGTCGATGTCGTTTCAAATTTCAAATCTGTAGTCGTTTCCGTCATCATGTTACTTACAGTACTCGTGGCAGAGTTAATCGGACTATTTCGCTCAGTCATATCAGTATTGCTTGAAGGGAATACTTCGTAGACTTTAAACGTTTTAGTTGTTGTTTCCATATCGTTTGACATTTCTGTTTCCGTTGTTTTCTCATTTTTGCTGTTTATCGGGATTGTTGACACACTTTCAATAACTTCGACTCTCGCGGTCGTTGGTGATTCAGTTGATTTGACATCCTTAGCGGGTTCAGATACGGCGTAAACTGTAGTGATATCTTTAGGTAGTACTGTGACGTCATCAGTACTAATAGGAGCAAGATTTCTTATCGGGCTATTCATGTTGTAAATGTCATCAATCTCGTTACTTATAAATATGTCTTTATTATTCTCTTTTTCAGCTAAAAGCTCCTCTAATGAACCGGAAATACTACGCCTTTTTCTTAACTTTCTAGGTCCATGTTCGGGTACAACTGCAGGTGTAGCTGAATCTACAAGTTCCTTAGGCACATTACCAACTACAAATTTGTTGTCTCCAGATTCTGAACTGGCGTCACTGCCGCTTGTATTTTCATCATATATTTTATCTTCTTGATTTTGTTCGTCATTATTAGAACCTAAATACATTGAAGTTGGTGGATATGTCACAGAGCTGCTAGTTGTTTCACTAAAAAACTGGCCTTCAAAAGGGTATACAGGCTTAAAGTCAGATTCTGCCGCTGGTTTTACACCGTAGACTACCGAGTTTGAATTGTCATTCCCATAAGCTGACAGTCCTGTTGGGCCGGTTTGTGGTGCAGCGTATATAGGCTCTACGGCAGGGTACGGAGTATAATTTGGTTGCTGAGGTTTCTCATAATTATATTTCCCTTCTGTAGTGTAAGCATGTCTAGTCTCATACTGAGGGCTATAATTAATTGGCTTGGAATACACAGCAGCGTGAGCTATACCTGTCTTTTGTTGAGCGTAATGTACTTTACCATAATTTGTGTTAGGTTTGTAGCCAGTTGCAACTTGTCTGTACCTAATATCTTGGTCCTTCTTCACTGGATACCGGTTGATGTGAGCAGTTTGGCCAGCGTAAGGGTTCAACTTCTGTTTGGCATGAGCCGGCATTCCAGCTAGCACAGTTCCTAGCATTTCTTCCTCAGCTTGTCCGTTACCGTCGTTAGCATACTCTTCAGCATTATTTCTGTATATGTCATCGCTCTTATCAACCTCAAAGGTTCTGCGCACTGGAGTTGCGAAAGGATATAAGAAGTATCCAGCAATACCCACCAAACTTGCAAGGCCTAACATACCTACACCGACAGATGGCATAACTTCTCTAGACAAGTAGTTGTAAATCTGGGTTGTAATAGCGCCAGTTGGAGCTGCTGCTGGTTTCTTACCATTTTTATTTGATTTAGTTTTATTTGTCTTTTTAACATCGGATACAACGACATCTGTGCTCGGTTTAGGCGTGGACGTCTTTCGTTTTTTTGTCTTATTCTTCTTTCTAGTTGAACTTCTCTTTGGCTTCTTAGTAGTGGTTGCTGGTGTACTAACTTCTAGTTCAATTTCTTGTTCCTTTGCTTCTGTGGGAAGTAATGCAGATTCGTTGATGACAGAAGGTGCTAAGGTAGTGCTAGCTTTCTGTTTGTTCTTGTTCTTCTTCTTTGGTTTAGAAGTAACTGTGATCACTGGTGTTGAAACTGGGGGTTTCGTTTCTTTTTTCGTTGTTGGTGCTTCAGTTGTGGTTGTTGTTGTGGTAGTAGTAGTGGTCGTCGTAGTGCTAGGACGAACTGATGTGTTCTTATTCTTTTGTACATTAGACAGTACTGTATCCTTAATCTTATTGTAAACATTCTCACTGATAGCTGATCCACTTGCCACTAAATCAGCCTTGTTTGTGCTACCAATAATGGGACGTTTGGCTACTTTATTATTCTGAGGTCGTTTTGGCTTGTTCTTTGATACTGCAGGCTTAGGTTTCTTCGTAATTTCTTCTATTCTTGAAGAATCAGTAGTTGAATTTTCTTTGACTGAATTACTTAAAGAGATCCAAGTGGAAATACCTTCATTAGATGTTGAAGATTCGCTAGGCATATCGCTTATTTTGTTCTCTTTTTCCAATTCATCCATTGTCATAGGAATAGCAACTCCAGGGTGTGCATTATCAAGTTCTTCGCCATTCTCGTTTCTTGTTTTTATTTTATGTCTGACTTGAGTTTTAATTTTGGGTGGTATTCTGGTATCTGCAATGACTGGTGTTTCAACCGTGGTATTGGGTTTATCAAGAAGTTGGATGGCGACCATTTCCATGGATTCTCGTATCGGAGTCTTTGATTTAACATCTCGGGAAGAGTTTTCTGGCGTGGTGGTTGATGGTGGCTCAGCCTTGACTGCTTCAGTATTTTTCGGGAGGTCCCTGTAATGAGATAAAATAATATGTTAGCAGATTTCGATCAAATAAACCAATGAATCTGAAATTAAAAACAAAACAGAAAAAACACTTTTTTACGTTCAAAATAATGATAACAACCTTACAGATAGTGCAATCCACGACAACGCACCCCAATCCGCGATTACTGTACTGTAAGCTGTACTTTTGTTCGGAGCGCAGCGGAGTGGGGCACCTCGTCGTGGAATGCACTATCTATACACTAATTAAAGTGCCCTGTAATTGTCTTACTAGACAGGCGACTGAATCTTCTCTCGAAATGTAGACTTACAACAACATTATAGCATTATTTGAAATCAAGATAACATTATTATGCAAAGAATGAAAATTTTAAATATTCAGCTGCTGCTGCTGTAACAAACACACCACACCATTACTACTACACCACAGCATTATACTGTATTCTTATTTGATAAGAGCGTTTATACTAAAAATGAGCAATGTCCCAAATAGCTGTCAAATATTTCGCTGATTTGATTAATTTCGCAATATTACCTTATAAAAATAAGAAATATGGCTAACTAGTGAGTTAAATATTTATTATTGTAGCGGTTACACCGCCACATACGAACTACGCATTAAAGACATGACGTCACACAAATCCTGCATCGCGCAATTAGAGTTTACCACGTGAACGACATATAAAAGACTATCCGATATCAACACACGGGCAGTCGGCCCGCTAGACACGACACCCGTCTGGTCGGAGGATCCTCCCTTTTCTATGGTGGATGAGTGAACTTTACACACTGTTCCTCATACCCCTAAAATTATGAAATGCAATAATTAATATCGTAACACCGAATATTTAGTTTTAGATGTAAAAAAAGTATTTCGAATCTTTCCAAATGCCTTTTTTACACCGAAAACGGTTACAACATCAAATTAAGTGTTACAATTGCAATTCATTACTAATGAATACAGTAATAATGCCAAATTAATCTAAACAGGCAAATATTTGACAGCTAATTGCGACGTTGCCAACTTTTTGGATGAACGCTCCTAATTAATTATAGACAGTAAAATTATACATTCTGCACCTTAGACCATTCATCCTATTATTCTGCATGAATAAAACAAAGCAAACATGGTCAAACCGTCTAATGGACGGTTTGACGATGTTCTTACTCTTTTGAACATTAAGTTCTAACACAATGATTATTAATACAAGCTCTGCCTTATTTAAAAATCTGTAACAGATAGATAGCTTCGTTTATTAGCCTATCAGCCAATATTTTTTTAAATTTTCCTAAGTTTATTAGCTTATTAGCTTCTTTTTTTTTATTCACCAAAAATAATAGCTGGGAAACAGCTTTTATTTTCGGTGTGAAAAATCACTTTTTAATTAAGGAAGCGCGCAAAACATTGTGCTTATGGGTGCACGGAACGGTAAAGGACCTTGAATATCTCCGTATCCAGAAGGCTCACGGTATAGACTAGTAAAAATAATTATTACAATGACGGGGAGCATAGTGACTCTCAGCTTCGTTTAGCATCTTTTTACACCCGTTATAATAATTAAATAAATTATATCACTGGATACAAACAACTATTTTAAGGTAATTTTGTAATGGTATTACCAAGGTACTGCAAGTTGTTTTTATATATCTTCAACAAAACAATTACAATGTTTATCCTGATACCGTACCTTTCTAGGGTTCCGTAGTCAACAAGGAACCCTTATAGTTTCGCCATGTCCGTCTGTCTGTCCAAGGTTTAGCTCAAAAACTATTGGTACTAGAAAGTTGTAATGAGTATTAACGTTAATAACGCCAAAAAAGTAGTAAAATCAAATTTTGAAAATAAACAATTATTTATGGTAAAAAAAAATATCATCCCCACTTTACATGTAAGGTAGGTACCCTACATGTAAAGTGGGGATGATATTATTTTTTTTTCGTCATTCCCATAGTGTGGGATATCTTTGGATAGGTCTTCCAAAAAGTTTAGGGGTTTGCGAAGACCGTTTTTTGATTAAGTAAACCGTTCGTGACTTATCAAGCTTTAAAGTACCAATTTTCGTTAGAGTCCCCAACCCCCTCTACCAACTAAACGGTTGTAGTTAGAAATTCAAATGTCACGGGAGTAGTACTTATATATAACGAAGTTTAAAGGAAAACTATCACACTTAAGTGGGCTTTACAAGTTTACGAGTAATAATCGACCAACTTAAATTTGCGGTTATAAAAACATGTTCTCACATATATTCCGTATGGGAGAACATGTTTTTTAATTACAAAGTTAAGTTTGTTCTTACGATTCATTCATTCCTACTACGGAACTCTTCATTGTGCGTGGTCCGACACGCACTTGGCCGGTTTTTTTTATATGTACTTTACCTTTATAGGCCACCCGGTCCCTTCTAACAATAATTGTTTATGAGAAATTCATAAGTTGACAAAGTGACAATTAAACTGCTTCATTTTTCTTGAAAGTCGTCAATCCAGTGTAGGTACATTCGGTGCATTTTTAACCGACTTTAAAAAGGAGGAGGTTCTTAATTCTACTGTATGTTTTTTTTGTTGTATATTTGTTACGCGATTACTCCACCAATTATGAATTTATTTTGATGATTATATTTTTGTTTGGTAGGTCATACTTTAGAGGTGATCTCATATTAATTTTATTAACTTTGCTTGGGCAGTTTTTGGGTTAGCTTCAATAATACGTATTTTTTCCACTTAGTCTATATGGATGATGTTATAGTTCCGGTCACTGTTATTTACATATAGCAGGTAGTGGCATTCGAATTTGTGTGGCATAGGTATCACAACTAAAAAGTGAAAAATAACCCTTTACAAAAAAAAAAAACCACTTCGGTTTCAAGTCGACTGTTTTTTTTTGTATTTTTTTTTTTATTCTGATGAGAAGTTGTAAGACGGTAAAGGTTAGATTCATACTGTAGTTGTGCACATCATGTGGTTTTGTAGTCAGTAATACAATAAGCTAATAATTATGTCACTAATTAATACACACCTAATATGTGATATGAGCATAAGGGGATTCACTAAGGTTGCCCGCGAAATTCAAATTTTCTTAAGTTTTTTGCAATTTGAAGGCAGTGTCAGTATGTTCATCAAAATATGATTCACGACCGTAACAAATATGTATTTACATAATTATAAGCATTAGATCAATAAAACTCTAGAATTGGCCTCAAATGTCATGATTTCATGAAAAGTCATTCAATAGGGTAATTTGAATGTAGAGAATTATATTGATTACTAGCTTCTGTCCGCGAGCCTATAACCTTTCTCAAGAATTGGGCTATCCAATGGAAAAAAAAAAGTTTCATATCCGACTGGTTGTTCCGGGGCCAAAATAAACGTTTATTTTCGTTCAGTGCCCTATATACAAACATACAAATGTTATCTCTTTATAATATTACTATTATTATATATTACGTGTAGATTGTTATGATTATTATTCTGTAAATACATACACGGTCGCATGCGCGGTCGTGTATGTACGTACACACGTAATATATAATATCAATGTCGTAAGATTTAAAATACCGAAACATAATTTCCTTCAGTATTCAAAACTGTACTAGTTTGAATTTGAATTATAGAAATGTTATGTTATACTACTGTTTTATTTCCTCGCAATTGAAGTGAAAAGCAGAGTTTATAACTCGACTACAAAACCATTTTATCCTCGACATTACTATCAGCCCTCGCCTTCGTCTCGGGCTGCTAAAAGTCTCGGATAAAAATGGTTCGTTTTGTGCACTTGTTGTAAAATCTACTATTAATCAACATACAACCTATTTATTTAATCATTAATGTACACACATAATATAAACAGACAAGAAAAGAACAGAAAAATACGTACAAAGGTGATGCTTATTTCTAAAGAAATCTTTTCAGCATACCTGCGATAGAAGAGGGTAAAAAGAGTAAAGAGAAAGTAAAATACATAAAATCAAAACAATTCACTTAGAAAATAAAACAAATTATATGTATAATTATAATTATTTTAACATACATACAATCATATATAAGTCCTTCTAAAATAAACAAGCAACACTGATCAGCAAACTAAATCTCATACAGTTAGTTAGAAAATTTGAATTTTGCGGGTTACGCCGCGCTGCTTTCACCTTAATAATAAATATAAAATATTTAAAAGATTTTTGTGCACTGTCTATCTAAGGCATGCTACGTATTTACAAGAACAGGTGTGCGTGCTAGGTATTTTTGCCACACCTAAAGTACGAAGTACTTAAGTAGGTAAATTCAGTATTTTCTTTCAAACCGAGATTTTTTTAATTTTTTCACATTCATTAATTTGTACCATTTTTGATATGCTTGCTTTACAATGTCAACCTTCAAACATTACACAATGTTCGTGCTCTTTTTTTATGTTTAATTTTTTAGGAGGCTTTTATCTACAGTGGCTGTCAGCCTCATCATAATTTTCGTGCTTGAAATTATAATATTTCTCCAATACGGGTCGCGATCCATTATAGCGTACGGCTATCGAGTATCCTATTCCATGTAACCTATTCCAGTTAGGATATTTTTTTCGGGTACGTATTTGAATATCGAAGATTAAAATACTTACGCTTAAAATACCAATGTTCAAAACATCGAAAATTTAAATATCGATTATATCAAAATGTCGAAAATTGTTATATCTACGCTTAAAACGTCGAAGATTGAAATGCCGAGTGATTAAAATTTCGAATGATTTGAATGATTTCGGGCTCCGGCAGTCCCACGCGAGCTTAACGTCGCAGATGGTCTAAACGCTCACCACCGCTGCTTCGGCTTGTTGGCCGGCTTCACCGGCCAGCCTCAGCTGCGGCGGCGGGTGTTAAAACCACCTGCTCCTCAGCTCGCGGGCTGCCTCGCCCCTCCACGCCTACGCGATTCTAAATTACACTCTAGGGGTAGGGCAGACAAGACTACGTGGAGTCGGTTTTGCAGCGATACGTTTCTGTCACTAACTTTAGTAGCACAACATAGTGACTTTAAAGAAAATATTTTAATTGAAAGACCTAAATAATACCTTCACGAATTCACGATTGACCTATGCTTGTACACTGATTTTCATGGATAAAATAGGTTGAAATTGTTCCAAAACCGAATTGGGGCACGCCGTAGTCTTTTGGCTGTTACCCCTAGAGTGCATATAAAAATTCGGAGGCGCGAAGGGAGGGCAACCCCCGTCCGCTGTAACAAAGCATAGGCACCTGTGGGAGCCGTAGCGGCTGAGGCTGGTCGCCGGAGGCGACAGCAAGCCGAAGCTGTGGAGGTGAACATGGGTGCCTATCCTTTGTTACGCAAGGGCGAAGGGGTTGCACTTCCCGTAGCGCCGGAGACGTTGCAGAAGCAACCTTTTTCCACTCATACTACTTAGATCAAAAATTTGTTCGATTTCGATATTTGGATCTTTCGATGTAACTTTTGTAGTTATTTAGATTTTAGATATAATGGACGTAGGATATTTAACCATTCGATAAAATAAACTTTCGTTATTTTAATTTTCGGTTTATGGTCGTTCGATATTTCCATTTTCGATGTTTTGAACATCGATATTTTAACAGTATTAATAAATGTCCTGCAATTATGTTTGCAGTTAAACGAACAGCTATAAGGTTCCTGGTCGAATAATATTTCTAATAGTTTCAATTAAAACTATAAATGGTGATATTAAAATACCTGGGGCGGCAGTCTCGACATAGATAGCGATTGCTTTACGACCGAATTCGGTCGCAAAGACCTACAGATGTCCCTAGACGGTCAACATTGCTTTTCAACCAATGGTTGAATAGATAGCCATCACTTTACGACCGAATTCGTTCGCAAAGTCCTAACGATCCGGATGTAACGTTATTTGGTAGTTTCGATACTTCAGAGTATTTCGATTGTCATCGGTATGTTATCGAACGTTGTCGCAAATTATCGCTGTTTACGAATATATTTTGCGATCATTTTTGACAGCCCGCAAAGTGATTCGGTAGGATTGCTATTGATGTTGTTAGAAGTTTTATGAGGAAAAATTCACAGCATAGAGGAAAGTAATATATCGAGTAAATCACAGTTTAATTATGGCGGAAGCATATTTGGTGTGGGATTTAGTCGTGCTTCAACACAGACGCGACATTATTGAATGACGACAAATCGGAAAAAATCGGCGCGACTGTGAAAATGTAATGGATTTGGAGGATTCTGAATTTCTGTCTTTATACAGAATTAATAAAGAAATGTTCAATGAGTTCGTAATTGAACTTCAGCCATCTCTGCAGAGACTGATGGATGATGGAGGAGACCACCGTACATGGTTGCTTGGTAGGTAACAGGCCAAAGTTGTCAGCAAGAGGGGGTGCGAATAAGGCCGCCAAATATAATATCAATGTTTAATCTTTTAGGTGATGATGGATATCCGTTGGAGCCATGGCTGATGACTCCAGTGAAACATAGGCGCATTGGCACACCGGAGCGTCGCTATACAGATGCTCATTGCTCTGCAAGGAACATCGTAGAGCGATGCTTTGGTGTGCTGAAGTCGGTGTTTCGGTGTCTCTCACATCAACGCCAATTGATGTACGAGCCCTATAGTGCCGGCCTAATTATAAACGCATGTGCAATTCTCCACAACATTAGAATAAAATACAGGTTGATGGAAGAACCAGACTCCACCACATCAACCAATGATGATGATTAAATGATGTCAGCTAGCTAGTTTAAATAAATTTAGTATTTAGGTTATAACATTCAGTGACCTCATTTCTGTTGTAGTAATATTATGTATTAACATATGATATAGACTACACTTTTACAAGTACTAAGTTTGCACCACGAAAGGATCATTCATGGCCTTCACTGATTCCAATTTTATTTTCTATTATTGCTGTTTATTAATATTTTGCATCTAGAAAGGCAGCTTCTGTCTGATTTCTTATCTCTTTGAATTTTATTTACTTTGAATTATATTTTTTATGCATTATCAATAATACTTTACCTACATACCTACTATTTATTGTAAGTGTGCCAAGCATATTAAATGCTGTTGGTATTCTTAATAAAGAAATAAATAGGTAACACAAACATAACATAACACTACTTAGTACAAACTATACGTAGTTGTTTAGGTAATATCAGAATAATCATAAAATCCAATGTTTTCTTATCTTGTCTTTTTTTTTGTAACTAGCCTATGGATTTATATGCCTTTGGATTGTTTCTGCAACTGCTCTCCCAGTGAGCAGTTGCAGAAACAATCCAAAGGCATCTCATCAATACTTGTTTTACTTAATTAATTTAATTTTACAAATAAAATTCCTTTTTAAAAATCAATGATTGTTTAATTAAATAAAATTGTAAACTGTAATAATTAATAAATCACACACACAATCACATCACAACAACAATCACATTTTTTCTCCTATTTTAATTAGGGCTCCGGCAATTTTATCTGCAGTATTTGCAAAAACGAGCTATGCCTCCGCTTGTGTTTTCATAGCATCGCTAATTTTGTCCGCAGCATTCGCAAACATGACGGACGCCATCGCTTGCGTTTTTGCAGCTTCTGCAGCTTCTGCAAGCATCTGCAATTAAAAACACGGATGGATTGAGAAATGTTTGCAAATTATCTGTAGCATGACAACATGACCTTATACCTGACCTTATATCGACGCTCCACCTCAGTCAGAGGAGCAGTGGTGACGGCTCGGTTGCCCGTCTGCACCCTCTCTTTTTGCAGTCGGGCTGCTTTACTGCAGGCCCGGCTTTTAAAGTTTCTCCAAACCTACAGGAAAGATAAACATTTGAATTAAATAATATTATTAGTAACATTGGCACTGTATGTAGGTACCGGTTAAAGTTTAGAAACGTGCTGCCTCGATAGGGGGTGGGGGTTGGGGGGGGAGAGGGTGGGGGGTAGGGTGTATGCCATCCCCCCTCATTCCCCCCGCCGGAAACGTATAGTTTTTTTTTTATATTTTTTTTTGTATACCAGTCTTGTCATAGAAAATGTGTATTCTGAAGATTCTGGGGGGTTCAAGAGAGAGGGAGGGGGCAAATGTGGATGGGAGATGTAGTCCCGCATCATTTTCCATACTGGAAATTATTTTGTTTGTATGATTTTGTACTGTGTACTGAGTCGGACTCCGGGTGTGCTCCCGCCAAAAGCTCTCGGTCACCCCTGAGTGTCGCTACAACACACTCGACCTTCGCATCGCTATGGAGGTCGCCGGCTCGCTTCGCTCGCCACCTCCCCCCTTCGCTCTACTCGGCCTTGTGTGGCTTGCTCCACTCAGGAGCTCCCTCCAGCTTCTGGCTCCCGCTTTTATAAAAACACTCTAGGGGTAGGGACCAAAAGACTACGTGGGGTCGGGGTGCCCCGTGTCGATTCTGAGGCTAAGTTCTGTCTACGTAGGTAATAAGTAGAATAAAATCTTAACCTACACTATATTTACTTTGGTGGTTTCTTTTTACAAATTAGGATTCACATTATTTGTAAACAATAATGTGTTATGTATTAAAAAAAAGCAGTTGTGTTCCTACACTAACCTAACCAAAAAATTAGGATTTTCGTATTTTTTTTTTTTTTTGACGGCGTCTCCGGCAAGAAAAGTTTGTTGCATAGGTATCAGAAAACCCCCTAGAACCCCCTAATATCCTCACTTTTCGTCCAGCGAGGCAGCACGTTTCTAAACCCAACCCCGTTTACGCCTGAAATATTTAAGTACACTAGAAAATATTCAAAATCTTAACATTAGTTGATTACAATAGTCAATAGAAAAAGCGTTCAATATTGAACCGACAAATTAGATTCGAAAATAGGTATTGTAGGTTGAGATTCTTACTTGACGCCGCTCGGAGTCGGGCCTGCAGCAGCTGCACCTGATTCACTTCGTCCTCCAAACATTTTATTTTAGAGAAAAGAGAGATACGAGACATCAAACAACACATACATTCAAAATTCGCCGTATTTGTTTTCATGTCAAAAAGTTGTTTTGGCTGGCACCGACGTAGTGTTGCAAGGCGGCAAATTTTAATGCCCCTAGATATTTAACAAGTTATTTTTATTCTTTATAATGGTTTTTGCTACGTATTAGTTTCCATGAAAAATAATGTTTTCAAAAAAAGGTTTACTTATTCACTATACAATTTTTAAGAAAAACAATGATTTTTATTAATCATGTTCTACAATTTTCCCGCAATCTATGTCGAGACTGCAGGTAGGTGCTTGTCAGGAAATGTTAACCGTCTAGGGTCCCCTTTAAGACTTTGCGACCGAATTCGGTCGTAAAGCAATCGCTATCTATGTCGAGACTGCCGCCCCTGGGGTTCCTTGTGGAATTATGTGGATAAATATATGTTGAGAGTTATTAATTCATCCGTAAATTATAAATCTTAATCATAAAGGTTGTTTCATATAATTATGCAAAAAAATATTTTAATTTCCTGCACATACAATTTAATTTTATTTGATAAGAATGCTTCTTGACGATTGATTTTGTATTGTTGTCGATTGGTTGATAGTTCACAACACAAATATTCATTCAATGAACTGAAGGAATGTTTAATAAATGCCATGGTATTATAAACTCCGCCGAAGCAAAGTTGTCAAAAAGTTATATAGACTCATTTGAGTGTCCCCCTCCACGGAAATCTTTAGTAAAAGGCGAAAGATTTATGCGTTTTGAAGGGAAACCAGAGTTATCGATTAAAGTCGATTCGATGTCACCCAACCAAACGACGGAGAATCTTGACACCGCGATTCAGAAAATAGCTGAGATTGTACAGTGACATCTATTGAACAGTGTTGGAAGTAATGATAAAATTCTGACTTCCTTTGAAAGGTATTTCATGCTATGTATGCTATATGATACTTTACTTGTATTAATATTCATGCGTGCCGTCATAATAACTAGGTACTTATAATAACTTTTACTAAACTATAAGCCCAGCAGCTATACAGTTTTTATTCACAAAGTTTTGTAAGCCATTGTTATTGTCACAACCTTGGCTAGTAATGTTAATTTGCTCTTGCAGAAATTTTATGATTGGAAGTCACTTAGATTTTTATTATATCTATTAAAGTTATTAGGTAACTTTGGAAAAGTTGAATATTTCTGACAAATTTTATACATATTTACAAAATCATAAAAATAAAAAACCAACATGTTTCTACGACGTTTTATTGAAAAATAAATAATTTAAATTTATTAAGTTAGTCTAAAATTATTTTTGTACAGCATTACCAACATAATTATTAAGTATTGAAAATAAAATACGAATACCACCTTAATTTATTTTTTAGAGCAATTTAGATCTGGTCTTTTATATAAAAAAAAAACAGTTTAAAATCATTGATACGTTAGGTAATTATATTTATTTAATACCCATTATGGGTCAATAAAGGATACTTTACTTTAAAGAATATTAAAACAGTACCCTCAGACTTAGATCAACATAATTATTATTATTAAAAAAAAACACCTAAAGTAAATAAAAGAGAGGAAATTGATAAAACTAAAATTGAAATAGTCATTATTATTATTTCTTAAAATATGTTAGTGACTTAAAATAAAACTTAATAAATAAAACGAATTTTAATAATACTGTTATTCGTTGAAGATCATAACTTCGGCACATATGTGGTTAGCGCCATCTATCATGTTACGTATGAATCTTTTACTATATCGTTTCCCTACTTTATTAATAGATGGCGTAAAATGTACCCAACATTTTCAGCATCACAAATCACTAATGATAGGTATCTCGCTTGTTAAAATCTATCAAACTTTTTATAATTGAATAAACAATAATTGTCAATTTTTGACAGTTTTTTTTCATGGATGTCATAATATAATTACTCCATTTTTGATAGACTATTCAGTTACATAGGTATCTTATGTAGTGACGGGCATAATTATTCTCATTCTCACTCGTTACAAACAGTAGATGCATATTTAACACTGTAAGCATGAAGCACTCCTTTTTAGCAAACAGCAACAATAGGATAATAATTTATGCAGCACCATGATTTAGTCACTTAATAACTATAAATGTGCCATGGTATACTGAATGTATAAATATTGACACGGAGTGTGATCGTCAAGTATTTGTCTATGCTCAAAAGTATTAACATCTAAAGTCATTAGTTATTGTATTGCACAGTTTTCAGAATAGGTACTTAAAATTGTTTAACAAAAACTTTAAAATGCGTATATCATAATATTTGGCAGTTTGTTAGCTATTCAAAAGCTGACTATCACTTTATTCTAAAAAGATAAAGGAAAAAAGCATCAAAATCAACCGATTTTTACGTTTTCTGGTTACATTAAAAATATAATTTATGAAAAGACAAAGGCCTACACTGTCCTCTCATGCTTATTAAACTGTTATTCTTCTTCTTTTCGTGTGGTTAGTGACTAACCTGGTGTCTGAGTTTTAAAGCCGCCCATGGGCCTGTGATTTGGCTTCACATGCCGTCGAGGCATGCCGGTTGCCTCACGATGTTTTCCTTAACCGTTTTAACAACTGTTATTTGAAAATATAGTAAAAGCCAATTATTTGTAATAGCTGCCACTCGGGTCGATCCGTCTAGTTAAGCTACGATTGCCAGAGTTGGTCTGTGGATGGGATATCTTTACATACTGAGACTACTCCGTGCCTCGGAAAGCACGCTAAGCCGTTGGTCCTGGCTATCATTCGTGGATCTTTGACAGTCGTTACGGGTCGTCAGAAGCCCGAAAGTCTGACTACCAGTCTTACCAAGGGGTATCGTACTACCCAGTTACTGGGTTGTGGAGAGGTTAGATAGGCAGTCGCACCATGTAAAATACTGGTATTCAGCTGCATCCGGTTAGACTGGAAGCCAACTCCAATTCAGTTGGGAAAAGGCTAGGCAGATTGATTGAACCGTGGAGTTTTTTGCCGGCTCTTATCCATAGGAAACGACCAATTGGAACCGTGAGCCTAGCTTGTGATGTTTCGTGTGTGCGATTGTTTCACATAAACCTACATGAGCACATACGATGATACTTTTTTGGTAATTTAAGAAAACTTAAGTCGTCGAGTCCATGCTTCTCGTTTCTTCCTTTTTGTTTTACGACCGTTCAAAACTATCTGACGACTTTGATCTTCTCTCAACTTATTTGTTAATGTTTTCATCCATTCCTTCAATTTGAAAAATAATGTTGTTTTAATGCCTCCTTTCTCTTTATTCTCCTTACTTGCTCTTCCCATTTCAGGAACCAGTCTCCTATTATTTGGGAAAGAATGCAAATGCCAGGTTTTTAAATCGTCATCCCACCGCCATTCAGGTTTATAAACATGTATTACCTTAGGAGCTTCTCTTGCATATGGTAAAAACCATGGAGCGAATAGAGCTGCAAAGCCTGACCCCGCAAATAATAATCCTAGAGGGGCTAAGAGTAAAGGAAAGAGACCAATACTCAAAGGATTTATAGTTGCTAACCAACCTAATGCATCAAATGCTGGTCGGAAAAAATCTACTAACGATGAAAAGCTAAATATATCATCATCAAAGCCTCCTGATCCACCTGGGGCAATTATAGCAGAGCTTGGTGATGACGCAGCTCCAAAGCCATCCGCTTCAGCAGATTCGGGTTTAATTACACTATTTGCCGAATGATAGTTGGCCAATTCTGTGCCTTCGACTGACGCACTTTCATTGTCCTGCTCTTGATTCTCCTCAGATTCAAAATAATCTTCATCTTTGGATGAATCGGCCCCTGAATCGTCTCCTAGACCTAATCCAAAGCCTCCAGGAAATAAACTCTCGCTCTCTTCCTCCTCTGATTCTATAACAACATTCTTATTTATTACATTAGTGTTTACTGCAATGTTTAAGTCTGGACAAGCCTCTTTAGCTTGACCTTGAAAAGTGTTATTCAAAGTTAGATAAATAGTAGGACAGTCTTCGGCAGATGGACTATAATCTTCAGGTCTTATAACAATTCTGTCAGTATAGGAGTTCGTTGGTTCAAAAGTAGAAACTTCGTAAGTATTTCCTTCATAGTTTTGAACGTTATTGTGGTATCCATAATTTGTAGGTCTTGTGTTGTACGTAGGTCGTTGTGTTGTAGTTTTTGTAGTAACTTGCTGAGTCCAGGGTTTTGGGTAGCCTAAGTTTGTAATAATTGGTGTAGGAGTCGGAATATTAGTGTGGTAGTATGGAGGTCTGGTTGGACGTGGACGAGTATGTATTACCTGAATGTTTGGGGAATAAACTTGGGTTTCATCTGAATATGGATATTGAGGGCGTTGGTTATTGTACATGTTATTATCATTATAATACTGATCGTAGATTTCGGTCGGTGGAGGCCTTGTGTATCTTTTAGAATTGATTTTACTTGAACTTTCTGTACTACTATCGTCATTTGGACGAATACTATTAAATTTTGTCGTGCCCTTAGCATCGGTATCTAAAGTGCTAGTTTCATAGGAAAAATTTAAGTCGTTTAATTTTGTTTTATCCCTCCATTTAGTGATTACTTTCCTAATTGCTGGTTTCTTTCTGTCGTAAGAATCTTCTTCACTTTTATTTTTTACTGGTTTTGGTTTATATTTATTTTTTCCTCCGTGTGAATTGGTTCGAATCAAACGACTTGTTCTGATATTTACGTTACTTGGTTCTAGTTCTCTATTGGAAATGTTAACAAAAGGGTTATTAACTCGTACTTTGTTAGTGATAAATACATTACTAGGTTTGTTGATATTTACTTCCGATTCATTAACAAAACTAATGACTTTAGGTGTTAACTTAAAACTATTCAAACTTAAATGACTAAATGTATACCTTATTGGTGGATGCGTAGATATTTCATTCTGCGCCTTAATTGCTGCAGAAACTAAGAGCTCTTCTTGAGGTCGCATATAAACAGACGGACAAACTATAACTATTAATAAAACTAAAGTCCACTTTGAACACACACTTTTTCTCCTCGTCATCGTGCTTGTCGCGAACTTTACCTGTAAAGAAGAAAAGTAATTGTTAGTGATAATGACACAAAATAACAGTAAACGTTCTAGCCACGGTAAAGTTGTAAAAGTGTGAAGAATACATAGTATCGAGTAGGTATCGTTGTTGTTACTGAAATAAAGCAAACAGGTTTACGGCTGATTTGGCTTTAATATGGCACGGAGAGGTTTTTGCTAATATCAAAATAACTATGATTTAAAGCTTCACTTTAAAATATGATTGTTAAGTAACCAACTATACAAATCGATAAGTAACCAACTATACAAATCGATAAGTAACCAACTATACAAAACTGCAATGGTTGTTCCTTCATAATTAAAAATTTAACTATCAGCTCATGACCTAGTACAAGGACACAAAACAAGTTAGCTAAAGTAAAGTCCAATGACCCAAATGTCCAACATTCCGATTTCCATTCGGTATAAAAATAAACAAACAAGTAAAAAAACCGGTGGACCACAGTAGAGAACTAAAAAACGATCCGTTAACCCATCGTTAACCTGAAGGTACCGTTAAGCCGGCCATAATATCGGTCAAGGCTATTTCCGTAGACTTAAGCTAATGGCTGGATATTCATGAAAAAAAGGGGAAAAAGATGATTGATTCTTGGAGGAAATCAAAATAGATGACATTACAGTTTTTAAAGAAGAACGTGCAATATATAAGCACAGTAGGAACAATTGTGCGGTTCTTTAAAATCTACAAACTTTATAGGGTTAGGAAGCCACAGCACCTAAGCCTGTACCTATAAAACATACACACATAATTGAGGAAAGCTGAGATGGGCCATGTCCAGTCACAAAATTAATCATTTTCAACTTTGAAAAACCACAAGTATTTTATGTCTCTTCAAAAAAATATTTGTGGTTTTTATTCACATATAAGTAAAAGTAAAAACAAAGAAATAAGAATCAATGCTTTGTGGTTTTTAAAGATAATTTATTCTTGTTTTGTTCTTTATGACTGACTGATGATTCACATTAAACAGACATAATACAGGTGCCGATTCTTAGAATGCTACTTTCTCGAGATTAACTCCTTAGGTATTGACCTAGAGAAACGTTAGTACCGGTTTTTGAGGATAGATCTGATACTAGTGTTGAACTAGCATTCAAAATTAAACATGATTTTATAGCTGATGTAGAAGAAATTCTTGATTTTCGCAAATAAATGAATATAGCCAAAGAAAAGCTTATAATAGAAAATATAATTGCTCTTAGACAAGAAATGCTATAAAATGAGATACCTCAAAACAAATTGCGTTAGGTGACAAAAATATGCATGAAGGAACATAAATATCTGGTGGTTTGGAATTTGATAAACAGACAATTCACACATGCGTACAGTACACATATGCACAAACACCGTTATGTTAAGGAGATAATAGCCATTCTGCCAAAATTGATAACTACATACTTACATAAAGTTTATTTCTAAAATCATCCAAATGCTTTCAAAGAGTATGGGCAGGTTTGGATATTCTAACGAGGTATCTAACTGTAGATACCACGAACTTTTCAAACAAACTTTTTTAAATATTCTTAATCTTATTTATTATATATGATATAATACACAACATAACAGATTTAAATATAAATTAATAAAATTCACTAAACAAGCAACAAAGTGAAGACAAAAATATCATGAAGAAAGAAGTACAATTATTAAATAATATAGGTACTTACTACTTAATGACAAGAAAACTTTCTATAATTATAGATTAAATCTGTAAATAACTGAACTAGTATTATCAAAGGCAGTCATTAATAGAAAATTATCTTAAAGTTATGTGAGCCACTTTATGGTTGAAGTGCAGTTTCCCTGCGCTCTGCCAGAGAGATTTTATTTAATAATATCGCATAAAACTTAATAACTATGAACGGCACAGACCTATCCAATTAATGACCATAGAAGATGTTATCATTTTATTTTCTAGCTTCCTTCCTAGGTCCAATCATCTTCTTGAAGAGGTTCCTTGTTTTTCGAGAACATCTTTGTGTTTATTAATGATTGTTCCAAATTATTTTAGGGACATTCCTTTTTGTTCAAGGAATTAGATCTTGATCAATCTCTCATATTTAGATTTTTTTAACTGTAATTTTGAATCATACCTTCCTTGTCCTTTTCGATTAATGCAAATAAATCTTTCTTTCTTTTCTTTTTATCGAACTCATCATTCTGTTTTCTAACAAACATAAGCTTAGGCTCAAGCACCTGTACTTTAAAACTCAAAAACTACACAGTTCCACGGTGGAAAGAGACTACACATAAGGTCATTGACCGTGCGAGTTGCGACCATGACCGACTAGTTTCGACTACCATACTCTACACATTTTTGACCCACTTGTCCACTTTTTAAAGTTTCCGTTTGTCCGTTACGTTTCAAATCTTGATTATGTGACATTAATTATTTTTAATGCATAGAAAGCCTAAGAAGGACGTGTATTAAGTTAAATAGCCGTAACTTTTGCTTAAATGGTAGAAAAGGAGGGCAATGTCTTCGTGGTTTTTTTGCAAAGTTGTAGAATTTAGGCTGAATGAATCACAATTCAACATTTTATTTGGTTATGTTGTGCTTTGCCTTGTATTTTTTTTTAAATATTAATGAATATGTTGCAATTGTTGGAAGGTCACCCTAAAATAATAAAAGCAATAGTTATATTTCACTATTTTAGCAATTACGTCTTTAAAAAAAATTGATATGATTACATAACCGCTACAAGCGCTACAAAAATATTTGAAAAATCTTAGCTCTTTTCGTAAGATTTTGTATAAAATATGTTCATCATTTTTGACTGAAAACAAACACTGATTCAAAGACACTGTTATTCAAAAAACCTTGTACGTCATTGTAACACTTACACAATTTCGATACATTAAAATCCTCAGTAGCCATAAAAATTTAGTTCATTTCACTTATGATGCACACGTAAAATTTTCCTTTACTTTCTACGGAACAAGTTAACTGGAAGCCTTTATGATTTCCTGGTGTTATAAACCCATAATGCCTGCTGGATATAGGTATAATCCACAGAAAGCTATGTAAAATTTTAATTACATAGTTTGGTAATCTCAACCGCTTAACTGCTGTGATGGACGCGGTGACGATCGTTTCACATGTTCTCAATATAATTATGTAATCTTTAGAATTTTAATTTACATATTATAGAAGATTCGATATAGAATTAGAGTTAAAACTATGACAGATCATTAACTGGTTACCTAAGAACAAAGGTTCAAATGGAAAAATCCTTTTGTACCTACTCCAGGAAAGTGTATGATTTGAAATTGCTTGGTCTCTATGAGTACACGATATTAAAATTTAGTAAATAGTCTCATAACTATTTTTTTTTTCGCATCAAAAACTATGCATTTCTATTGTATCTTGAAGTTCAAAGTATGATCTCCAGCTTCAAAAACTAAAGTGATTCCCCGTTTATATTCCCAGAGAATATCTCCTATTATGAAAAGTTCCATATTGATTGTAATGACTTGATCGCAATATCTGCATAGCCCTTAACTTAAGGCAATTTTTTAATATTTATGGTATTTAATAATGATAATATTTCCAGGTAAGTATATTTGCATCCGCAGCCTCCCACTTTCCGCTACTAACCTGCCGTGTTGATCGTACTTGACCGTAACATTCAACTACTTAATTGCAACTTGTATAGTACGTTGGCATTGAGTGCCAAGTCAAAAGAAATGGCGTGAGATATATTTTAAACAACAGTGATAGCCTAGTGGTGTGACCATCGCACTGCCAAGTCATAGGTCTCGAGTTCAGACCCAAGGCACGCACCTCTGACTTTTCAGATTCATGTGCGTATTGTATAATTATTACTTGCTTCAAAAACGGTGAAGGAACACATCGTGTGGAAACTGGCATGCCTGAGATATATTTCTCGAAGGCATGAAGTCAGAGGCCCATGGACTTTAAAATACTCTGAGACCAGGTTAGTCACTATCCGCACGAAAAGAAGAAGAATTTAAACAACATTTAATTTGTGTGATCTGTTCCTAGAAATAATATTATAAGACCAATATTTAAGGGGGTTTATAGATATGATTTCCACTAGATAGATTATTTTATGTAAAGAAACAACACCTCATGAATCTACACAAACTGTAGGAAATAACAATTATCCTACGAAATCTCTGATGAAGAGTTGTGCTTGTTTATTTAGTGTATTTGCTGAATATGAGTTACAGCAATTGGACCCTGGGAATAAGTTTGTATATGCGTTACAAACCGTAATTTCAATGAATCAAGAAATCATACATATCGTTTAAGAATCAAAATTGAAAGTTGCAACTTGCATCAACTTCAAGTTCATCAGTCCTACTTTAAACCAGTTTAATGTAATCTATCTAGCAGATTGTACATGCTGACTAAAAAGCTATGTTTGAACTAATGCATATCTAGATTTAGTTTCTAGGACAACCTTTCACGTTTATGTTCATCTGATTTCGGAAGTGTTGGGTTGGGTATCACGCAATGCCTTTTAGAGAATTAGCAAAGATGCATTAACAACGTTGAGTTTGTAGTTCTGATCTGTTCAGAAAGAATAGACAAAAAAATAATTATAACGTCATTTTGTTAATTTATCGGATAAGGGCAGGAAGATGATAATCGGAAACATTACAGACCGTAAGAGTGAGAAACGATACCTGATTATAAACTTCATGATGTTTGTTTTCCAGAAAGGAACAAAAAATATGACTTGACTCAACATTTGAATAATCATCTGGGCTGGGAAGTCACTTGTTCCAAAAATTAATACTATTACATTGTCTGAATATGTGGTTTACTATGTTCCCCAATAAGGACGACTAGCGATTACTGGCAACCAAAGACGAGAAACCGGATCCCGTATATCTACTTAATCTATCGTTTCTTGTTTTAGTGCACAATAAAGAGTATCCTATCTATGTTCTCGTGCTTGAGATCTAGAACATGCTTAAACACCGCTTCCTCACCTATCTTGCACCCCACCCAGCCGAGTTGCGCACGATTATTATGTTAATGATATAACTGACGCGCGCTGGCACGCGTTCCCATTTCTACTTCTACTCGTTTTTACTTGGAGAGATTGCCTGCTTTCGAAGGGTAGCATTAGGTAATGAACGGTAAAGATTTAATTATAGCGGTGAGGTCGTCTTTTTCATTACCTCTTTTAATAGTTGATTCTTAATCAATATTGAGTAGTGTATGGACTTGTATACCGATTGTCACTCCATTTACTTTTTGGTGTCTAAGATACCTATCATATGTCGGGATACTGTGATCCGCATTCAAATCTTCAACAAATGTATCAATCTCTTAATAATTCGCAAACACTTCTTCATACATCGCTCTAACACCGACTGAAAACGTACTTAGCTTTTGTACTATCAAACCTCTGTTATCATTCTCTATATTATCAAGTCCCAGTTTTATTTAAAATAACTTTTCTTTCCAATGACTAAGTGCTCTTTTATCAGCAGATTTATCGCCAAATTGTAATGAAGTGCAATGAAATCAATGCGCATAGCTACATACAATCAAATGGTACAAATTCGCGTTCTTGATTCTGGTCATGACTGACCGAATTTTTTGCATTCTTCTTTTTTAAGAGAAAGAAATAAGTAACCGTGACTTTGATTTTGTTTCATGCATCATGAATAGCATCTGCGTTATTGGAACTACTTTGCGGTCCCATTAGTTAATCGTGATTATTTTTTGGTTCGTTTCTGAAATCATGCTAAATGCTTTCTACCTTATGATTTGGATACTATTCATCTAAGTTATTTACGATTGATTGATTAATTTATTCACTCCTTCACAACCATGTGTAAAATTTTGCAGTGGCCCATATGTGATTATTAACTTGGACTATGTAAAGATAGCCTTTCGCATGATCACCTGTGTTTTTATTAAAATTAATTGAAAAAGTATTTGAAGCATCTAATGTGATTAAATATTCAAAGTGCTTTCATTACTGCACCCAGAATCCCGGTGAAGCAGATTATTCAAAATCTATATCATTTTAGTAAACAAGCTGGTGATTTTCCAGTACGGAACCTTTTCTAGGAATAGGTGATGCACAAAGAACTGACAGCAGCAGTGCAATAACCCAACACGTACATACCATAATAAAAGGTTTGTATCAATACACGATAATTTGTGTGCAATGCTATGCCATGGTTGGTCCATCATAGGCGGAAACACTTTCCAATTTATGTCAGTTTGCGCTTCACAACGCACGAAAAGTATACAATCGATTTCCTACCTTACATCTGTAGCATTAGGTATTTTTTTAACAAATTGAGGAGGTGTGTCTTATGTGATATCAAGTATTATTTTTGTTGACGGTACCATATATTTTTTTGGTTTAATAGATCGTGACATTGTCTTTTAGGTCCCCGTTTCCGTGACCGCCATAAATTGCATGATACAGAGTTAAACTGTGTATTTTTATGGTACTAAATTGCTTCTTTTGTGGATTAAGTGATGGGTCCTGCGTAAAGCAATTTTGACGTAATGGTTAAATGCCAAATGTATCATTTCCTCATATACTGACAAACACATAATAAAAATGGAGTAACATAGCACAGGACAGCAAAGACAGACAAAGAACATTCACATGCAAATGGTTGATGATAGAAATGATGACTCTGAGAATGACAAGTCATCAGCCAATGAATGTAAATATACTAAGTACTAAGCGTGATGATGGAATTTAAGCTCAAACCATAATTAACGCTGTTCATAGAAAGGATGATTTGAGGGTGTTGATGGGTCGTCAGAAGCCCGAAAATCTGACAACCAGTCTTACCAAGGGGTATCGTATTACCCGGTTACTGGGTTTTGGAGGTCAGATAGGCAGTCGCTACATGTAAAATACTGATATTTAGCTGCATCCGGTTAGACTGGAAGCCGACCCCAATATAGTTGGGAAAAGGCTAGTCAGATTGATTGATAGAAAGGATGATTTGAAACATAATCACAACAGTAAATTTAATGAAATCATAATAACATCAACCATCATAATGCATGCTTTGAAACGTATCTTCTTTAACATGAGCTAATCTCAAGAATAACAACAGTATTCAGTATTATCGAACCGAACTACAAAACCAAACAGGTGAACACCGGACTATCACAAAAAAAGACAGGAGCATCACCACAAACTCATTTCCCTTTCTCAAACAGTGCGAAGAAAGCCATCCTTTGCTTGTTAAGGTACAAAAACCATTCATTTAAGGCTAAGTGTGCCACTTCGCTCACGAACACAACGGGACTTTAATAGTCACAATGACTGACACAGATCGTCTTTTTATGTTTTACAATTGATAAATTGAATTAGTTTTGTTCACGAAGCCTGTTTCACTTTTATGCTGATTATCATTTTCATCTTTGCCATAATCTCAATAATATCGTGAGTAGCTGACAGAAAAAGTTTCAATAGAGCATTTGCATCAGTTGCCTTACGGCAGTCGCGTCTTCAGTAAACGAGGCCAATTTTATTAGGATACTTTGCCTTGCAGCAAATATCTCTGATATCCTTAACTGGCGGTCAGAGCCCCTAAATTTAAATGATTATATGAATTTCCAAACAATTTTGGCAATCTCATGTTACTTTTTAAGATGGTTGAGTCAAACACTTCACAGTCGTGCCAAGCTTAAATGGTTTTATTTCTGGAATCTTCAATTCCATATTATTATAATGTTTTAATGTTAGTGAAGAAAGCGAAATTTGTTGGCAGTTTGTGAATTGACACTAATGAATAAATAATGTCACTGTTTTATCTCATCATTTAACTGTAAGAACCTACCACAAAAACCTACTTCTCATCGTTGACTTTTAAAATTGACTGTAATTCTTCTTTTTTATGCTTCTCTACAGATTTTTTGCCAAATTGGCCTAGTCGCGTGCCGAGTAGCAAGTGCATGACCGATTATTTTATCGATGATAATCGACTATTCTCTGGTTTCAGGGAAAGCTTCCATAGCTCATCTCTACAAGCAATTTCAGAATTAAGCAGTGTGGTAGCTAGGCTGTTTAGCAGATTACGTATAAAAAATATCATAAAAACGATTGATCGTATGTATTAATGACATTGTAAAACTTGCAGAAACCCTAATAGTGGCGAATAGATTTAACAGTAAATAGAACATATAATTTTAAGAAGCCTAGCTTCGAGACACTTAAAATAAATACATCACTATTACCGTAATCTAAATAAGAGTAACTTAAAGCCCTTAAACCAAGTGCATTGAGACTATCTACACTAATAAAAGCACCAAATCTCTCCCGGATGAGTGGAGAAAGCGTTATATCTACTTATAATGAAACAAGGATAACTTGTACTTAATGAAAGTGCCCTTAAAACGCAATAATCTTTGAGCGAAAGTAGCCTTGATTCAGTGTAGGGAAACATTACACCGACAGAGCTAAGACTGCTTACTACATTAATATTAAAACTCATTTTATTTCCAATGTATTTGATGGACATTTGACCGCAGCAATTTTGAGAAAAAGTGGTCGTGGTGTGGGCCAGTAAAAAATTGAATATTATCAAAAACCTTTTTGATATGGGAATGCGCGAAACAGATCCCTAAGTAAGAAATCGAAACGACGAAGAGTTCGTGTATCGTGTTTAGAGAATAGCTATGTATAAACAGCGATTAAACCAAATCTTTGATAAACGTTCATACATGGAACAAAATGTATGAAGACAAGCTACATTGCCCAACATCTAAGGTCAAACAAACTAACGGATTAACATGTCCCATTTCTAAGAAGACAAGAAGACAAGCTTAGTGTAGGTACAGCTAATGTTTACATCTCGAACAAAATGTTACACAGCCTTCAAAGTGTAGATGAGTGAGGCACTTTCTCCCGTTGTTAGGTATATTATTTTGTTTGTCCACACTGTCAGTTAGTTGTCAAGATATCATTGTTTTTAGGAGGTTAGTGAAATGTTAAGAGTCTTGTTTTTAATCTAACTGACATCGTTAATTTGTTTAATATGGATATTTCAACTTTTTGCCTGACGTTTTTGTGAATATTTGTGGCCTGCAAAGTAAGCAATGTTCTCCCAATATAATATAAAAATCGTTTTTTTTCCCCTTGTGAGACATCAAGGTCTCACATCTACATCATTTGACACAGTTGATTATTATCAACGTTAGTGTTAATTTCAAATATTTCTCCAACCTCTGAATTGGTATACGATTACTCTTACTTACTCATCGGATGTAAGATAAAACAAATAGGAATTGGATCATTGTTGTGTCCGGTTTTTACTGTTTACATAACAACAAATTTAGCGAAAGCATTTCATAATATCCTTCCATTTCTAGTACTGAAACATTTTACCTAATCTAATGCTCCGACGCCTCTAGTGTATGATTATCGTAACTACATTATATTACCTCACATGTGCTGTATATTGCATTTTCGGGCCATATTCGAATAGCTCCGGCAAGGCAACAATTAATGAATGCCTAACCACTGCCAAACAACAACAATTTTCCTGTCAAGGCAACAATTTATGTTTCAATCATTACAAAAGCTAGATATTGATACTTTTTTCTCTTATAGGAATCGTCATTATCACCAAAATCAAAATCACCTTAAAAAATACCTACATTTTTTTAGACGCCATCTTGGCAATTCTATCCTATAGAGACCATATTATTGTGTTAAAGTAATTTCATAAATATCAATAAAACGATTACATTTTTCTTGAGCTTATTTCGACATCAATAATATAATGTCTTTAATTATTTTGTTAGTCTAAGTTCCCATTGTAGGTTCAGCCTACAGCTGCAGCAGTGTTGTTTTTTCCCAAGGCAAATCTAAGCCAATCCAATCCAATCCAAATCTAGGCCAATCTTTTTTTTTTTTGGTGTTGGAAATGATCAAATAACTCTTGTTCAGGATGGGGCTGGAAGGTGTGTCAGATTCTTACTGACTAAAACCCACCCGTGTTCCTTCAGTATCCTGTACGTTGCCAGGGGCCACGGTATCCCTTTCGGACTTTCCCGCGACTGGCCAAATCTCCTTGAATTAAGTTTGTTTAACAATTAAACGTTATTTACTTTTTCTACTACTATTTGCCTGCATCACCACATAGGTAGTTGCACACAAGCCTAATAAAATGAACAAAACTTTATGTCATATTTTTTACGATTGCAATTCTACAAATTGCATAACTCTATGCTCTCTCCGACATAATGTCAAGAATTTATCAAGTGCATGTGAGTTAGCAGATAACTAGATATTAGTGAACACACGCATGATTGCATTGTAAGGCACATTTCAGTGACGTATTTCACGCATTGTTTTGTGGTCCTTTAACTCCGATTGAGTTGTCTTTTTATTTTTCTGGTGCTATCGAAGGTAGGTAATAGGTAGGTAATACGGGCTGGTTTCCGCAACTCCACGTCAAAGCGCGTATTTTGCGTACAAAAATAATATCGAAGGTATTATTGGCACTTCTTTGCGCTTTTGATTTTAATTGCGTAAGCAACTTGCTGTTTTTTTTAACAATATTATTAGAAGTTCCTTTATGAGATTGTAGTTGTCAAAGCGGTAAGTTCTTCTCATAACAAAAGTCCCCCCCGTCACGTCTGTCTGGCTGAACTCTATAAACTCAAACACTACACTACTACTCGATTCATGAGGAAGGTTTGTATAATTCATTACGGTTTTGTGTATATGAAAGATGTCGGAAAAAAATGCCGACTGGGAGCTTTACTGGCATGCGCCGCGTAAGCCAATAGAGTTATTGTTGTATACTAACATTAATACAGGGTACTTTTAATCCCAGTAGCACGTTCTCGTGGGACATTTTCCGACATCACCGCGAGCGAAGCCACAGGTAAAAGCTAGTATATAATAAAATGAAGTAAAGACACTGAAATATTTAAAAAATTGTCCCAATTTAAAAAATCCCGGTTAAAAAGTTCTAAAAGGCCATTAAAAATATAAGTTTTCCCACTAATAACAGACTGTCATTGTTAATTAAATCTGAATGTAGGTAGGTATACAGCTCTTTACCGCTAAACTTAAATGTTCTTTACGTATTTTAAGTGCACGTAAAATATAGTCTTGAACGCTTCTTTACCACAATCCTACGAGGTAAAATTAAATGGTGGTCAGGTGATTCTATTCAGCTTATTAAAATATAAAGTATCCCATAATTTAGCCGCGACGCAACGTTGGACGCACTTAGCCGCAAGAATGCACCAGCCTACGGGTAACAGGTTGCTAGCTTTTTGGTCATGAAAAAATTAAAACAAAAGAATCCTCTAAACATGCCATAAAATCAAAAAAAGAAAAAAAACGCATTCGTACAAAAATTTCAAATTCAGAACGCAATCCAACAAAAACTGCTGAACGCACTGCATCACAAAAAAAGAGTTAACTTACCGTTAATTAATACTTGCAGCGAACTAAACGTTAACTCGCGATTACCCGTTGCGATACGCCCGGGTACCACCGTGTATACCGATAGACTGGCGGCCGAAGATGCATAACGGTATGTCGTGCCACTTCCCCTAGTGGGACACACGAGACACAGTGAATTCCAACAAGAACTGTGACGACACAAGTAAACTAGATTCCGTACCCTTCGGAGGAATTTCGAAGTCCAAAAAATGCGGCCTTGATAAAGTTAAGTAAGTATGTAAATAAATTTACTGTTTTCCTAAAATGTCAACAATGTCGATGGATCTTTGAATTCTTTGGATGCTGAATGAGGTAGAGCCTATAGGCTGTGAGCTACTTCTTACAATGCAACAGTAAGTTGTGAATACATAATTGAACTGACGATCAATACGAGGAGAAGGAGGAGGGTCGAGGAGGGTCTTTGAGAATCAAAATCTCATTCTTTTAGTGCAAAGGGAGGATCCTCTAGCCAGGACATACGGTTGTACGGGGTGGTTTTTGGCCTGTATCTCACCTGATGGTAAGGAAAATGATCAGACTGAAGGTGGAAGCGAGCTTCACCGGAATCCTCAACCACAGAGGAACTAGCTATCTTACCTCAAACCGCCGAAATACAACAATCTGTAAGCATTGTTGTTATGACGACAGACTCAGATAAGATGGTGGTAGCTAGCCAGACGGACTTAGAACAAGCCCTACTATCAACCAAAACAAGCAGAAAATGTTGCCCCAATGGGAATCGAAAAAGACCGAAGTACGAAGTAACGATATGTAGAGGAGAAAACAAATCCAGCAAATCAGCGCTGCAATAATTCTGCCAACTTTTTACGAATATGTTCACGTGGCTTCTTGAAACATGACCGGCTGTTTGCCATCCTGCTATTCAGAAGAAGCTCATTCTAAAGAAACAGAAGAGTGAATAAAACCAGAGCGGTGAGAAGGACATCATAGAATACGATTTTTGGTAGAACGAAGATTTTTACTATGGGCAGAGCATAGGTATTGAACACGGGAAGTCAAGTAAAAAGGAGAAGTGAGTTGGTCAAGTATCGATTTCAACATAGACAGAGCCCTCATTTCTCTGCGCTGACATATGGGTAACCATTTTAAAAGCAATCGGTGCGCAGACACCTGATCATACTTACGAAGATTGAAAACGAATCAAATGCAGTTATTTAGAAGGCGGTAAAGTTTATTGAGGAGATCTGCATCCAGGTCATAGTAACACACATCACCATAGTCTATCATGGGAATGATTAGGGACTGTACAAGCATTGCATTTATGTGTGATGGGAGAAGGTTTTTCAACCGATAGAGCGACCGCAGCGTTCCGGTGACTTTTTTACTTACAGTCGTGACCTGCTTTCGCCAGACAAGACATATGTCGCCATGCAGACCAAGATCCACATCGGAGCTCAACGGGATGGCTGAGTTGTCAAACATTAGAGGTGGCACAGTTAAGCCATTCAGCTTCCTCATACTGTGGGTGCTGCCTTCAATGATAGCCTGACCCTTGGTAGAACTACCATGGATTAGCATCTTATCTTAGTCTGTCGCCAGAACAACAATATTAACAGCATTGTTGTGTTTCGGCAGTTAGAGGTAAGATAACCAGTTCCTCTGAGGTTTAGGATTCCAGATGAAATTTGCTTCCACTTTCGGCCAGATCATCACTTACCAATAGGTTAGATGCAGGCGAAGGGCTGCCAAGGTTCGTTAAAAAAAAGCTACCCTAATGCCCGTTTTCACCTTAACTAAGTCACACTTAAATAAATACTTAAATAAATACTTAAATAAAAGTGCACTGTTGGATTTTCAACGCTAGGCCCAGCGTTGAAAGTTGAAAATCCAACAGTGCACTTTTATTTAGGTATTCATTTAAGTGTCACTTATTTCGGAGGAGCTCGTGGCTAAGTAGTAACTGCCGCACGGGTCGATCCGTCAGGTTAAGCTACGCTTGCCGGGGTTGGTCTGTGGATGGGTGACCATCATTACAAACCGAGACTCCTCCGTGCCTCGGAAAGCACTTGTAAAGCGTCCCGGTTGTCATTCGTGGATCTTTGACAGTCGTTACGGGTCGTCAGAAGCCCGAAAGTCTGACAACCAGTCTTACCAAGGGGTATCGTATTACCCAGTTACTGGGTTGTGGAGGTCAGATAGGCAGTCGCTCCATGTAAAATACTGGTATTCAGCTGCATCCGGTTAGACTGGAAGCCGACCCCAATATAGTTGGGAAAAGGCTAGGCAGATTGATTGATTTAAGTGTCACTTATTTGGCGGTGAAACGGTCATTAATATAGCAACAGTTTCTTTAAATAGTGTCATCACCGTTGTTTACCTGCATATCCGTATTACATAAGCCAAGTTCCGAACTTACGTATAAGTACTTCCGTAAATCAATATTGAAAACAAATAGAATGGCGTAGGTTAAGTTGAAATGGCAACCAAATTGAATGTAGGTAAGTTAAGCGAGTGCATAATCAATCATGGTGAATGTATTCCTTTGTATTTATTCTAAGTACTTAAAATTAGGCAACTCGTAACCGCTTACATTTTCATACCTGACAAGCGATGAACGCCAGGCTGAAGAAGCAAAACAACATGTCATGTTGTTATGCTTCTTCAGCCCGGCTTCCACTGCAAAAGGGTAGCTGTACGAGTAGCTGAAATAGCTGAGCGGCGGTGAACTGCCTCGTTGGTCTAGTAATCGCCATCCGTTCTGCTGTGGATGTCTTGGGTTCGATTCCCAGGTCAAGCAGTGTTTTTCTTTCTGTTTCTTATTACATTTAAACGTGTGTATAGTGTATTGTATACGTATGTCGTTTGGGTGAGTGATGAATGAATGAGTTAAGGTGGGTTTGGACCAAACGAAGATAGAACCAGGGCAAGGGTAAGAAGATCAATTAATTTGTTGACATCCCTAACATTTATGTAGGTATGGATAGACCAACGAGAAAATACTCACGCTCCGTTTAGACAAAAGGTTACTGGAAAAGTGGGGACAGATTAAGCATTCTCTCGTTTGGTCCAAATCGACCTTTATGTTATTAGTATATTATTATTATATTTATGTCTTTAGTAATACGAATGTGTGTGTTTTGCTCATAAGTTAAGGACATCTCCGTGCTTTCATAGTCCATTTCTGCCAGAAATTTAAAAAGGTAATTTTTCAATATATGAACTTAAACATAACTGGCGAAATGTGGGTGTACTACCCAACCCAACCCTTTGGTGATACAAGGTGTGATGTTTATGTTTATGTAACTGAGTGGGACGGAGTCCAAATAGCTAAATTAGGTCTTACTTTCCACCAAGAAAGAGCCACTGAAGAGAAGCAGAGGCCACTACGTATACCTAATTTTTTATTGCTAGTTGAGCGGAGTCCGTGCGGACACCGCTCCGTTTGCTTTAGCAGAATGAGTTTGTTACGCACTTAGTCTATCTCGCTAGAGTCTACTCTACTACTCTTTTCCCTTTATTGAGAAACGTTGCTTAAAGTTAAGAGACAATTAAAGGTCAAAATAGACATACCATTGACAAATCCAATAAATTTAAATAAAAATAAAAATTAAACCAGAATCTAAATTAAAATTTACATATAAGTACAATTAGATTAAATTGTTCGTCATCAAAAGAAAGAAAGAAAGCGACACGTAACGCGCTTGCAAATATAATTTTTATACTTCGAAGCGTGCCACGTGACGCTTACAAAGGTGTGAACAATTTATGGTTAAATCAGTGGCTAATGAGTCAGTCAGGAAGGTCGTAGTTAAAGGATAACAGCCTCACGGGTCAATCGAAGGTTGGGCTATGCTTGCTGCGGTCTGTTTTTGGACGGGTACCATTCATTACATATCGATACCCCTCCGTGCCTCCGAAAGCACGATAAGCCGCTCCCAGCTGTCAATCGGACATCTTTGAGTCGTTACGGGAAGTCAGATGCCTAAGTCTGACAACCAGTCTTACCAAGACTGGGTTGTGGAGGTCAGATAGGCAGTCGGTCAATGTAAAATACTGGTATGGTATTCAGCTGCATTCGGTTGGACTGGAAGCCGACCCTAACATAGTTGCGAAAAGGCTAAGCAGATTGATTGAATCAGTCAATCAATTGCTAACTTTAAGCAACGTTTATAAATAAACCCCTTAGTTGGTGAAAGTAGGTACTTCTGAGAAGTTTAACCCTTAATTTGGCACCGATAAAAATATTCAAAATATATGAATTTGACAATTTTGTGGTTTCAGGAGTATGTCATAAAGTTCTGGAAAAATGAAAAAAAAAATCTACAATAGCCCACTGCTGGGAAAACTGGTGTCCGTCACAGCGGACCTTGCCAAATACTGTGAAATTAATGGTCAGATTTATATGTTCGCTGAGGCGGACACTGCCAAACTACGGAAAATAAAAACCACAGTTATTTTTATGTTTTTTTATTAAAGAAAAATACTGGAATGAATATTTTAGAAATATTTGATACCGAAGTACAGTTTATTTGGTATGAAAATTTAAAAAACAATTTCTGGGGGCTTTTCCTGTCACGAAACATAATCTTGTGTTGCATTTTATGCAATACACGACAGTTTTCTTTTGGCAGAACCTGCAGCGTCCTTCTTCCATGGTCGAAGGGAAATGTCCTATATTGTCGTATTTTAATGGACTCAAAGGGCGGGGTGCATGCGGTTTCTTTACTTTGACGGATTCGGTCTGTTTTCTTGTAGCCGACCTGTTTGCCTTGCACAATAAGTCATAAATATCATATCTAAATGCTTTCAAAGGTTTTTTAGACTTCACGTTGCCGGAATGCTTTTGGCGGTACAATAGCCAAGCATTATTTATACAAATATCAATTATCTGTGCAAATATCGCTAAATACCATCTCCTGCTTTTGAAAGGTGTTTTGTACAGTGATATTAGCATATCAGACAGATCAACACCTCCCATATGTCTATTGTATTGACGTACAATCTGTGGACATTGGACATCGATTTTGGCTTTTGCGTCTTTGCAATATCGGCGTATTTTTTCTATAGGCTCACTTGCTACAAAGGAACTAATAAATGTGACAGCCTTATTATCATTCCAACGAACAACAGCTAAGCGGTTTTTATCACATATAGCTTCTACAAAATGTCCTCGAGGTTTCTTTTTCATGGCTTTTTCAGTAAGTAAAACCTTTTCTGCTCCTCGAAGGCGATTGCCTCGAATAGTGCCTAAGGCAAAAACACCATAGTTTTCTCGGAGAATAAATAGCAACTCCGGTGAAGAAAAAAAGTTATCGCAAAACACGAAAGATGGTTTTTGACAAATACTTTGACATAATGCTATAACCACCTGAGCACCAAAACCTAGAGACAATTCTTCTTCAGTGAACTTATGGTTGCGAAAAGTATCGTCACCTCCATACAGCACAAAATCATAAATTATTCCGGAAACTCCGGCCCTTACGTAATTTTTAAATCCCCATTTGTTAGGTTTATCTTTCATGTACTGTTTTCTTTTACCGGCCTTAGTCCCTTTATATGCAATCATCATTTCATCTATACTAAATTTTGTCTCTTTTTTCTGTTGTTTCAGACAATTTTGTCGTAATTGCTCTATGACTGGACGAACTTTAAAATATTTGTCTCCATCATCCATTGTATTGTCAACAAAATGTAAATGTCTTCGTATCAGCTGATATCTTTTCAAAGACATTATATCTGCAACATTACCATATCTAAATTTTTCTGACCAATAATCAAGATATGAAGGCATTACAACAATACCCATAAGTATATGGATGGCTAAAAAGTCTCTAAATTGTTCGTCTGTTAGTTGAATTGACTTGCCGGTTTGTTGAACTGAATATAAGTTTGTCTGCTCTACGATACTAGTAAACATATCTTGAGAAAAAAAAAGGTGAAAGAAACTCAAAGGTGAATCATCTTCTGGCAGGTCTATGTAATCATCCTCCCCACCCTCTTCTATTGTCGCTTGGTGACGGAATTGAGCTACTCTCCAATTGTAAGTCAGCTGAAATTTTTTGTTTTTTTTTTGTCTTTTGGCTTTGACTGTGGGTGGTTTCCTAGATCTTGTTTTTCGGGGTGCTAATGAAGAAGCTATTGGTGTTATAGGCGTTGCAGGCAATGAAGGAATAGCAGATAGGGATGGAACATTTTCATAATTGGACTCGCCAATTTCACGCACGATAGAATCTGGTATAATATCAGCATCTTCGGAGTGTAATTCTTCATCGTCGGATGTATCTATGGTTACGTTAGCAAGGGAAGATGCAATAGATGGTGCAGGAGAAGACAGGGGGGTGGAAGAATTAGTACGTGCATCATGCAATTCAGTTTCCGAATCTGATATTTCGCTAGCATCGGAAGGTGCATGTTCATTCGGCACTAAAGCAATAATTTTACTTGCGCGATTAGGCTGTTGGCAAAGAAAAAAAAACAAACTCAGAACCATAACCAAACAAGCAGAAGCACACACATTTTGGCGTTGTCCGCCGCAGCGGACATAGTAATAAAGTATTAGTTTTCTATACAATTAGCAATGTCCGCTGTGACGGACAAAACATTTTAGTTACAAATAAACACCATAAAAATGTAATAAAGTGCGTATGTTTCTGTAAATAATTATTGAAATGTTTATTATCTAATAAATAAATGTATAATTCAATTCATTTTTCCACAAAAAATAAGAAAAACAATAATAAATACCTTGAGCAAAACAGGTGGCCGCCTTTTCGCAGACATTTTGCGTCCCAACTGACAGATGCAATGTTGCCACAATCATTACTTTTTTTTTACTATTTGTTTATGGTATAAATAATCATTTAATCGATTATAAATCGATGAACATGAAATAAAAACTTGGCAGGATTTATTTTAAATAAGTGTCCGTCACACCGGACTTTATCAAATTAAGGGTTAACGTAGCGAGTTAAACGGATTCCGTGAGAGTGCTTCGCTTGCAGTAGAAGCCCGGTTCTTCTGCCTCTTTTTTTCCCTTGTTACTTGGTAATTTTAATGTTCCTGCCTTATCCCAATTTATTTGAGGTTGTCGCAAGATTATGTCCCTTCCATACTTCTCTATTAGTCGTAATCTTGGTAGCCACCCTCTTTATAGCCATATCCTCTTTCATACAGTCCATCCATCGTTTATTTTCTTGCTTATTCTATCCCTTGTTACACCCTTGTTACTTTGTGTGAGCGCAATATGTTTTTCTCTTCCAATTTCATAAGCTTGGTATCCATTATTATGTTAACGCAAAATGTAACTGTGATCCACGCGTGTGCGCTTTGTCCACATCTCTGTCAAAGAGGTAGCAGGCCTACAAAGTTTCCTCGTAGTATTAGTATTTTATTACAATACTTTTTAGTCTCTATAATATATATACCTACGTATTAGTTTCCTGTAGATAGAGGAACGAGCATAGAATGGATAAACAGACGTTTAAAATGAGGGACAAGATGGTTGAACGGCTTGGAAAGCTGGCGAAGGCGGGGTTTAGTATACGACCTACTTTGACTCATTAGCTGTTAGTACTTACAAGACACCAATATTTACATTTCATATTATGGTGTAATTAGTGGGCAGTATTCATTACTATACCCGAATCGCTTTAAACTGGCAAAATCGGTCACTGACCCACCTACATTTTCTAGCATTCTTTGTTTCAAAAACTGAAAAAGGAGTCCGTTCACGTCCTGAATCAATATCGATCGTGATCTTCAACATGTTGCAATAACAAAAAATTATACATAGTTTATTGTTTGGGTGTCTCATCATCTTCCTGCCCTTATCCCATATTACTTGGGGTCGGTGCAACACGTTTTCTTCTTCCATCCTCCCCTGTCAACCGTCACGCAATCATCTACACCTTTTTCCTTCATATCACTCCTCACACAATCCATCCATCGTTTCTTTGGTCTTCCTCTTCCTCTCCATCCCTCAACATTTATATTCATCACTCTTTTAGTCACATGCGATTCTTCCCTCTTCATCACATGCCCATACCAAGACAGTCGATTCCCTTTCAATTTTTCTGTAAGTGGCGCAACTTTCAGACTTCCTCTAATATTATACTCATTCCTTATTTTATCCATTCTTGTCACATCACACATCCACCTCAACATTCTCATCTCCGCTACATGCAATCTTTTTTCGTCCATCTTCTTCACAGCCCAGCATTCCGATCCATACAATACGACAGATTGATTGATTGATTGTTTGGGTGTCTACGGTGAGATATTAGGGTAAGGGCAATGACCGCTATTGCCAAAGCGATCCGGGTAAGTATAGTAAAATTCAAAAGGATCTAAGTTAAGGGATCTCGCGCACTAGACGGCCACGACCAGTGATCGCAGCGATGGTCGCTAAACTATAGAAACCGATACTAATCGCGCACTTGGTCGCAACGGCCAACTAGCCGCAGACCATACAAATAGACAGCCACGACTGGTTGGAGTCATAGCCGTCTAGTGCGCGAGATCCCTAAAGTCAAAATCAAAGCATTTATTTCAATTACCATATTATGTTGGTACTAGCACTTGAATTGTCGAGGAGTCGGTCAGGTATAAATCAAAACATAATGATGGGTTGCATTATTTAAACCTGGTTTCAATCTCATTACGTTTTGGACCTCAGATGGGTCATTCCCATATTTTAAAGATATCGTTCTAATCTCTGTCTCATTCTGTCAAGGATACCTCTAATTTATTAATCTACCTTTTTAACAAGTTTTTGACAGAGTTTGTCGCTGAGATGAGATTGTGACTAGATTTTAAACGTTTTGGCAACAAACACACACAACAACAAACTGTAATAGGGATGACGTCGTGTAGAATAGGGATACACTTAATATTTGATAAAGCCACTTCTACCCATCCTCTCTATTTATACCCCCATCAGATTAGAGATAAGTAGCCTATTCTTGGAACCAGATGAAACAAGGCCGTATCTATCCACATCATAGAGAAAAAAAACTTTAGGTATTTCATTCTCATATAATTTGAAGTGAACATTATTGAAATGAGCGTCCAATTAAAACACCATAAATGAAAATTACATTTGTACATTAACATAATTGTTTATAATAAATTATTTTCAGGCAGGAAGACAGAAACCTACCCAGTCTACCTTTGTACCTGAAATAACGTCATCTGGCGTTGAAACGTTAAACTACTAAGTTCAAGTAGAGCATAGCGCCATCTATTTAGAAGTCAAAACATTAAGTTTCACGTTAACTACCACTCCAGGCCAAGCTTGCTAGTACGTCTGTTTACTAACAGATGGAACTGTCGTTTGCATTTGTTAACTTAACTGTGGCTGCGTTGAACCTACCCTGATGATTGGATTCGATTGTGATATTAGGAACCAACACAGAAAACTAAATTACCTTATACAAATCTTTACAGAAGATAAGATAAAAAAAAACCGGCCAAGTGCGTGTCGGATCACGCACAATGAAGGGTTCCGTAGTTGGAATGAATTTATCGTAAGAACAAACTTAACTTTGTAATTGAAAAATACATGACATGTTCTCCAATACGGAATATATGGGAGAACATGATTTTGCAACCGCAAATTTAAGTTGGTCGATTATTACTCGTAAACTTGTATAACGCACTTAAGTGTGATAGTTTTCCTTTAAACTTCGTTATATATATAAGTACTAATGCCGTGACATTTGAATTTCTAACTACAACCGTTTAGTTGGTAGAGGGGGGGGGGGACACTAGACTAACTAAAATTGGTACATTAAAGCTTGATAAGTCACGAACGGTTTACTTAATCAAAAAAACGGTCTTCGCAAACCCCTAATATTTATCTGGAACCTAAGCTAATAAGACCTATCCAACGATATCCTACAATATTGGAAGGACGAAAAAAAAAAAATATCATCCCCACTTTACATGTAGGGAAAGTACCCTAAATAATTGTTTTTTTCAAAATTTTATTTTACCACTTTTTCGGCGTCATTAACTTGTATACTCATGCCAAATTACAACTTTCTAGTACCAATAGTTTTTGAGCTTAACCGCGGACAGACAGACAGACAGACAGACGGACATGGCGAAACTATAAGGGTTCCTTGTTGACTACGGAACCCTAAAAATCTGAGACGAAAGCAGAGTAATAAAATTACTGTGTAAAGAGTATCCAATACCTATTACGTAAGGTTATCTTTCTTGTATCCAAGCTTTATGCATGTAAATTATTTCTAGGCAAAGTTCAGTTCACATTTCTTTTAGTTTGACTAATTTTTTTTAACGTATTCCGAAGACCAGGGCCCTGTGTGATTACTATACATTATATTGTTATCTTGTCTTTGGGTATTATAAAATTCCGATTATCAAAATCTTACTTTTACCTAAGTCACCAAGTTACCTGCAGTCCTTGCTCCTCCTTTCAACACAATCACTCTTCATAACCTCATGCTCGTCACGACAAGATAATCTCAATTAGAGCGACAGTCATTGGACGTGTCTGCAGAATCGTGAGAGATAGCATCTGTTGGTACTAACTTCTAACTATTTACTCACAAAGGTTCTTGAGTAGTGGTACTCAAACTTTTTGTTCTTTGAAATAATTGTTGATTTCAGTTATGTTTATTTCAATTGACATCTTTCATTCTTTTAGCACTGGTTTATCATTATCATCAGTGACTTAGACACATATTTATTCCCTACAGAAATTACACAATCTTGTGGGTTAGGAGTTTTGTCAGATGGATGGATTCTGTCTGCTAATACCAAATTACGATCAGCAACCTACCTGCCAATAATCGTGATTACGACAATAACCCCATTGACGGGTCATGGCAGTCATGCTGCAGGAGTCTTAACAATTGTTAACATGTCAGTTATTAGCAGTAGATTGTAAACATTTAGTTGAGCAATTTTCTTGTTCACTCATTCTATGGCAGACTAGCCATAACCAGATAGCTTCGCAAGTATCTGGGAACAATTTTGACTACCACTGACTGAAGTACAGACAGATGAAATCGATATAAACTAGTTGGAAACGTGAGTTAGAAAAGTGAATTCTGAGAGGTAACTTTGAGGAGGATAATTCGTGTGGGCTATAATGTTTTACGTGTAGTATTACGTCAATTAGAATACGCAGTTCCGATCTGGAATCCTTACTATGCGAAATATATAAAAATTATACAATTGCAATTTAGATTTTTTCGAAAGACAACATCATACTAATCGCTTCTTAAAGAATACGACCTGCTTACATTACAGTCAAGACGCGTCCCCTTCGAGACAATGACGTTATTCAGTGTATGCCGAAACAAGTTTAATTGCCCTGACTTGGTGACTGGTTTGATTTATCTGGTTCCCCGAACAGTACATGGACGGGAGGTACGCACCAGGCGGCTGTTCGCTACCAGCTTTTGTAGATCCAATGCTGGTATGCGCTCGCCGCTATACCGCTTAGTCGACACATAAAACTCGCGTTTTGGTGCAATAGACATAATATTCCTAAGCAGATATAAATTTAAAAAGGATATAATTAAAATTCTAAAGGAACGGCAGTAGGCTCCACAGGATTTACGCAAAGTAGGTAGATACGGCTATTATTGATTCCTGTATGATAACATCACGCATGTTTTTATTTTATCTTTTAATAATTTTTTTTGTGTTTGTTACATCTATAGAATATTGTTTATGTTTGTTTTTCTCTTTTTAGTTTTTTTTTTTCATTAAGTAAGCCCTGCTACAGTCAAAGTTTGCTAATAGCTTGTTTTTATTATAATAGTTATCTGTGGAACATGTTGTGGGTAGAATATTTGTTTATGCTCAATTTTAAGTTTTTTTTATGCTATTAATAAATAAATAATCAAATATTTACTTGATAGGCACGCATTTTCAGTTTAAGTAGTTTTCAGTGATTACTAAATAATTACTCAACTATTTTTAAAGAATAAGTAGTGACAAATATTGAAAAGGGTACGCTGAGATGGTTTGGTTATGTTGAGAGGACTACCAAAAACAAAATATATTTACAAGGCAGATGTGACTGGAAACGCCGGGAGGGGACGCCCTAGGAGAACATATACTGACCTTATTGGTGATGTTCTTCAGAAAGGACAAATGCATAGCAGTCGCAACCGGAGTGCGTGTCTGACCAGGGGCCCAAGTCTGCTATTTTTATAAATTCGTCATTCCAACACGATCTTGTTGATAGGCCTACAGTGTCCTCTCATACCTATAAACACTGTAACTCGAAAAGATTGTAAATACCATTTATTTTTAAAAGAGTAACCGTGGAGTTTCTTGCCGGCTCTTCTCCATAGGAAACGACCAATTGGAACCGTGCACCTAGCTTCTGACGTTTCATAAGTGCCCTTGTAGGTTTATGTGAAATAAAATATTTTGAATTGAAATTGAATTGATCCCATTGTCATTTTGCTAAAAGTTCGTAATCTGCTAAATTCATACTGGTCGATCATTTTTTGATCATTGTTTTCCACAAACACGATACTCGTAACAAATTAAAAGAAATGACTGCACAATGACGTTCTCATGGTAGGACACTGATCAAAGGAACTGTCAAAATTTTAGCAGATTACCGCCTAAGTCAGTCATTCACTTTTCATTATGTACGAGATTACCAATAGATGCCATTTCTTTCAATGTAGTGTCAGTGGCTGACCATTGGAAAGTCATAATGACGCCAATATGTTAGTAGATTACCAAACTTGTCAAAAACAACAATTATGAAATCAATGATAGACCATTCTGACACTATTGTAATAGCAGACTTGAGGCCCAGATCTATGAACGTAAACGAGGCAAAAGGAGTAGGTATGAAAGGATCGTAGCAGGTGGCATTCTATAGTTTCTGCCTACCCCCATGGGAAGAAAGAAAGAAGAATTTTAAAGTTTTGTTTGTATCAAAGTGCCGAAAATATTATTTTTTGTACTTAAGATTTTGATTGTCATCAGCTGTTGTTTGATGACTGTGACGAAGCCGACGTGACGACCTACACGTTTATGATCTTTGAGCCTAAACGCATGACGTTTCATATTTATAGAAGTTAGTCAAGTCTTAAGTGCATGACAACTACAGTGAGAGTGGTACTGGTACACCGCTAGAATTTGTAATGAGCTACAAAATAAAAAAACTAACTTTCTCTAGTCAGTGCAAGGACATGGTTTGTTTCAATGAGCATAATTTAATTACCATCACGATTCTGTGTCCTTTTAAAACCATTCTGTAGATACTATTAGATGGTTAGGGACATAATGAAGGTTTTCAGTCAAAATCTCACTGGTCATTTGCGTTGTATTCATTTGGACGTAAGGTGCAGTATGGTGTCCGTATTTAGCCATGCCTCATATTTAAACGCGAGTACTACCAATATTTAGTAGTAAATAAAGTTATTCGATTTGACCCAGTTCTTGAATTTGTTGTAAAACCTTTGAAGTTACAGGACGTCTAAGGTGGCTCCGCAATTCAGTCGTCTGAATTGAGGAGCCACCTTAGAATTCGAAAGATAGCCGACACATATTTTTGAAAATTTGGTAGGATTTAGTAGTTTTTATACGTAATCTGTACAAAAACGGGTTTTATACCTACGGCTGAATTTGAGATAGCTACAAAGTTATTAATATGTGTATAAGGGTTCCCCGACAAAAAGATGAACGGAGAGAGAAAGAGAAGTAGGTAAGTGTATATTCCTACAAAAGAAATGGTATATTATGTGCCTTGGGTATTTAGTAACTGAACTTACTATGACTTTTATGGACCCGCGAGGCAAAGGTGAAGACAAGACAAGAATTCCAATAAGTATGAAAATAATACGTTCACAGAATATTTTTATTTTGTATCTTCTTCATCAAGTGTTTTATAGTCCAAACACGAATGTTTTTAAGCTTTCGTTGGAAATATGCGAGTGAGTTACATTTTTGTGCTCTTTAATTTATAATGTAGCGAATTCACAATGTAGATAATCATGGCGTATGTCACTTTCTGGTGGCAAAGTTCAGTTTGTGTTAAAAAATATAGGATTTTGATCAGATTTTGTAAAGCTGAGTTTTATGCAATGTATGGTTGACTTGGGATAAAACTCTCCAACTAGCTGTGTACGGTTCACTAATTCAAAGGTTCGGGTTCTTTATATATCAAATTGTAACTAGCAAATTGCAGTAGTTTATAATTATTGCATTAAATGTTAGACAAAATAGGAGAGTCTGCATAGTTTCCTGATTCTAATTTGTTAATCATTGCAACTACTTTCTTCCGCTGTCAATCAACGAGTTTTTGTCAACAACAAATTATAAAGTACTCCGAACAAAGTGAAAAGTGTCCGTAGCCCTTTTTGTCTCGCAGGTACTTCCAAGGTTTGGCTACCGATATTAGTAAGTATACCTTTGTTTTTTTTTTTAAGTAACAGATTGGTATCGCCTCTTAAGAGTTGGCTATAGAAAATCGTGTTATGGGTTTTAGATAAGTTTATATAAAAACCTTGTAAGATGATTTTAAAAAAACTCACTAAAAACGTACAAAAAGCACTGCGGTATTTGATAACTTTAAGATGTAAAAAAAAAACAATGAAGCCACAGATTTTTTCTGTTTTCCATAACATTATTTCTGTTTTTCGTAAAAAGTTCGGAAATTTTCGGAATATTTTACGCAAAACTAAAATTAATGTTATGGAAAACAAGAAAGTCGGTGGGTTCACTGTTCTTTGTTGTCTTTATTTTGCTATAGTATTATTTGTGTACCTTCTTATTTGCGCCAAAGTTTAAAATATTTTCTTAATCATCATCTACGAGGTTATGTTATCCTCAATCCAATTGTTTCACTCTCTAGTGAAACTCTTCAGCTAGCCAGACTTTCTGTGGCTACTACTTTAAGTTTTCAATAGAAACTTATCAAAACCCATAACACGATTTCCTATAGCCGGACCCTTAAGTGAAATTAGAGAAACTCGTGTAAAAACTTTTTAGTTAGTGTTGGTGGTCCCTTTGTTATAGTATTCAAAATATTCTATCCGTATTGATTGAATTGACATCAGAGAACATACCTGCAAACAACGACTACCTATTCCAGTTGCTTCAACAAAATATTTTCATAGTTTATTTCAAAATTTAAATTTTCCTATGGTTTTTCTACACAAATTATGGTCTGGGCTTAATTATGATCACATATTTTAGCCGAGACCACAATTTGCGTAACTTATAGCACAAAAATGTCGTTTCATCTGACCTTTATGCCATCTAAAGTTTTTTGTAAAACATTGCAGCAATCACAGCAGCAACCCGTTACTGTCAGTTTTCTTAACAATAAGGGATCTCGCGTACTTGACGGCCACGACTCCGGCTAGTCGTGGCCGACGTGGCCGTCTAGTGATATTGTATGGTCTGCGGCTAGTTGGCCGTTGCGGCCAAGTACGCGATTAGTATCGGTTTATATAGGTAGTTTCTGGTCGCTGCGACCACTGGTCGTGGTCATGGCCGTCAAGTGCATGAGATCTCTAACAGTATCAGTTTATCTCATCATCAATATGAATCACGTTTAATATAACCATTACTATATTTTCTAAAAGCAGGAATAAGTCATAAATTTTATTTTCTCTTGAATTTCACTGGCATTGTCTTAAGAAGTTATTGACACAAACCTTGATTTTCTTAGAAATAAATATTAACGAACAAGCTTAGACTTCAGAACAAAGTAAGTACAAGAAAAAGTTTTTAGGGCGCTTTTACACTACCCGCTGCTAGAAACCACCAAGTACAATAAAAAGAAAGAAGATTGCCTTTTCTTTGTCTCACTCCACTAATTTGTCTCATAAACCGCAGGTTGTGAGGTATACACGGCTACACATCAAGCTATACATTTCCAGTAAAAACTGACCTCGCATTGTACGGAAATCCTATACAATGCGAGATCAGCATAAACTGGAAATGTATAGCTTGATGTGTAGCCGTGTGTACCTACTAGCACTAACTTAGCTACCCTATTAGACAATATGACCCTTATTGTATGAAGAAGGTTCCGTACCACCGCTGCACCGTAATTACAAACGCCGGAAAAAATACGTTTCTTGTATTTATTTAAATAACTATAATTTAATTACTTTATTTAATTTTATTATTTGTTGATAAAACGGCAATAGAAATACACAATCTGTAAAAATTTCAACTGTCTACCTATTACGGTTCATGAGATACAGCTTGCTGACAGACAGAAGGTACAGCAGAGGCTGATAGGGTTCCGTTTGGCACCTTCAGGTACGGAACCCTAAAAAAGGATTGATGGCAAGCCTTCAAATTATGACATAGACGAAAGATTGCCCGGAAAAATCAACACAGGGTGATAATATTACAATGATGTGGAAGATCATGGGGCTGATCTTCGATTGTTGTATTGTATTTCTTCCGTACCTACTATAGCAGTTTGAAACGGCTGTTTCCAAAGAGGCACTTTTATTCCAGTTCTTTCTGTAGAAGCTGCTACAAAGAGCAGTAAAATGCTTGTTTGCCTACGAGGCTATTATTTTTATTATTGTGAAACTATTACGCGAATCTTTACATCAATCATTTAAACTTGTTTTTAATCAATTTGCGTGTATGAAATCATAAACAAGTTTATTATTTAACTTTTGATTAATCACGCAAAAATATACGGAACGACATAATGCGGTTGGAGTCACGGTAAAAACTAGTTAAATCGTAATTGATCAAACTTGCTTCCAATAAGTTTATGGTTGTTATAGCTTTGCACGCATTCAAAAATACATACCTATGTATAGCAAATAAAATACATTATGTTATGGCAAATAAAGTTTTTTTATAAGAAACCAACGTGAGAAAAACATGACATAGCTCTCACCTTTGCGCCTCGTTAAAACGACAATGGCAGTCGTTATATCCAAATTGCTTCAGCAGTTTACTATAAAATTACTACAACAATGCATACAAACATAAAATCGTACTTTACGAATTTACGGGTTCCGTCGATATTATTGATTTTTCTTTGGCTACCAATAAATTGTCAATTGCTTACTAGAAATGTTTGATGTTGCATATTGTTGATTCTACTTTTGTTTTCATCATCATCATCATTAATGCTCATTACTTATGTGCTTGTAAAATATGGAGCCCTTTTTCAAGAGCCATTACTTATGTGCTTGTAAAATATGGAGCCCTTTTTCAAAAGCCATTACGTTTTCCACAACATATTCAAACATTCCTTCACACTTCAATGTATTAACTTTTAAATGCTCCAACACGGACAACTAATAACAAAAATAAACTCACCTGTCAAATACATTTGTCCAGCGCTGTGCCTACCTGTGCTTTTCACTCCATTTCTTCAATAATTTGTATCACTTTCCTTTGTTCCATAACTCTCCACCAGCAATAGCATTTCTTTTATTACGATTCATAATTTCATCGTCATTTCTTATAACCTTCGCAAAGGTTACAGCGTACAATTTTACATTTACCGTTGCTAATCCAATTGTCTTGTCTGCATCTTCACAATTTTCGTTGGAACAAAAAGCTATTAGAGATATTCAACCGCAAATTACAATTTTGTTGGGCATATAATAGGTTTCTATGCAAGTATCAATTACGTTGTGTTATCTTTTCATTGTGATGATACTCAATTACTTAACAAGCTGATTCTCGTCTTTGATGACTTAATAATCTTGAGATCTGACGGTCTTTGATTTCTTCGGTAGAATTTCTATTTTCAATATTATTTGCTTTCTCTAATAAATCAGCGGGTTATATTTTGTTCATGTGCTGCAAGAGTGTTGCAAACAAAGATGCCAATAAATGATAAACGATTTTCCTTTCGTCGATCAATCTTTGATTACCAGCGTTGCGAATTGGTGCAAGTAAAGACTTGAGCGGTGAAGACTGAAAGTGCAATTCTATTATTGACGCACTTCATACACAATTGGATACAATTGTAAAGATGGATTTCCAATGCAATAAAATATTTATCTGTAGTATAAAACTTAACAGTCCTTATGCAAATTTTATTCGTCGGCATCAATTCATACAGTCAACCATAACGTTTCCAAATATTGTGTTCTCTTTTTATTATCACTTTCAATTTTTGGCGTTCGTCCTCTTCTAAGTACATTAATATTTCCGTCCACAACTTCCTCAAGCGCTCTTGATCTGCGGTTTCTCAAAGATGTAATCTTGTTTCACATCCCTTCATACCAGTTTTTTTCCAATCTTGATACGGTTTACCCGCCTTCATAAAGTTTCTAGTATTCTTTTTATAGTTTTTGCTACGTCAACGGAATCTGCAATAAAAGTATTGTTTGTTATTAGTAACAGTTTAGCTAGACAGGTTTCACTTTCTTTTGATTATAATGTTTACGTCATTTGTAAAGATTACGTGGATGGGTAATGGTGTTGGGAACAAATCGATGTCTAACAAAGTTAATAAATGGGTGTAACTAATAAGACATCTATACTAATACTAATCTACACTAATATTATAAAGAGGTAAAATTTGTTTGTTTGTTTGTAAATTTGTATCCGAAACTACCCGTCGGATTTGAAAAATTCTTTTTGCATTGGAAAACCCAATTCTTGAGGTCGCGGGCAGAAGCTAGTAATATAATGAAGAAGTAAAATTTGTTTGTTTGTTAGTTTGTATGTAGGGGGTAATATCCGGAACTGCAAGTCAGAACTAATTGACATACACACTGATTAACATTTTGAAAATACTGATGGAGCTGCTGAAGGTTGGAAGACCATTTTTGTATTGTATAAACTCAATTTCCTTTGTATTATATAATTGCATACCACAGGTGTGAGTACTATGTACTAAAGAGCTACCATTTACCGGGTAATATGTAGTATTTCATTGACTTGAATGTGCCCTGGCGGCTGTGAGTATGTCATGCTCACTCAAATGTCTCGCTGATGGTGGCGTGTGTGTTGGATCATTTAGCTCCCTTCAAAATGGTTGAGCTGAATAGTGCTAATCCATGCGTCATGTTCGTGAACGGGCGCCGTCAGTTGGGAATGGTCATCTCTTAGCTGCCATGGCTTATTTTAATTTATTTTAAGTTTTTGAATGATTCTTTTTTTCTTTTTATTACGGACGCTTTTACGAACGTGCACGTCTTATTACATTGTTCTCACATGCATAATTTCAAAATGAATGATGTAACCAATATTTTGTATCAATTTTATATTTTATTTAAAAGAGTGTCCGTGGAGTTTCTTGCCCGTTCTTCTCCATAGGTACCTACTACGCTTTGGAATGGGCAACTAGCTTCATATTTTTGACTGACCGACCCCTTGACAGTTCAAAAGTGCCTGTAAATGGTTTAATTGAAATAAATGAGTTTGAGTTTGAGTTTGATTTGGTTGTTTTTGCGTTTGTTAGCCCAATTCTTGAGAAAGGTTATGTAACAGCACGTACGACGCTTAAGAGCCAAGCAGAACTTCAACACGCGGATGAGGTGGCGGGCAGACGCTATTTATATATATTTTAGAAACAACAGCGGATATAGAATTCGTGTTTTTGTTCAAAGGTATTTGAACTTACAATATATAGTAGTCTATGTTACAATGACCTCACGATGTTTCTGTCTGCAACTTAGTAGGTGGTCAAATTTTGACAATTTCTTTTGTAAAGATTTCGATTGAAAGTTACTTTAATTTTGATGAATATAGCTTGAATTGCAGAGTTCAAAAATCCACTAAAAAGACCTTCGTTTTTGCTACAAGATGCTAACCAAAATGATATAAAATGCATCGAAGTTAAAAACTGTAACAATTTTGTATGTATGGTAAATTAGAACATTGAGAGTATGTAGGTATGCAAGATTAACTAGAAAAACTTTATCTAGCTCTAAGCCTGGCACTCGTATTATCTGCTGGCTATCAAGAGACAAGATGTCAATGGGCTGAATTAAGATGGATTGTCTAAAATAGGCTAACGAACCTTATAATGTCTAGGATATATATCCTAGAGATTCTATGTTAATACTACTTGTTAAAAAAATATTCAAATCATCCATTCCCAAAAGTCTTGAACTCTAAATAGAATAACATTATCTCCTGCTTTCTCACTAAGAAACTACGCACGTAGTCAAATAGCACGTAGCGTAGTTAAATAGCTTGTTTAATAGGCTTTAAATAATAGTAAGCTAACAGTAATTTCTTACTGGAACATTTGTTAGGCTAATTAGCAGAAAAGCAGTATTTCTCTGAGTTGCCATTGAAACTGGTTGTGATGCTCATACTCAATGTCTAAGATGGAAATTATGGTGACTGCAAATATAATTGTTGTAATTTGTGCTGGGACAAAATCGAATGCTGGTTATGTTTCTCAATGATAATTTCATTATTATTTAGTTTTAATTTAAATTTAATCTATAAGTTGTATCACGTTTGTTATCTTATTAGCGAATATTTTGTTCTGATTTTGTATGGTTGTATTGCTCTCATGCAATATGAAGTAATGTATTATTTAATATTTTATTCTATAATCAAAATGTGTTTAGTCATTTTAGTTATTTAATTTTATAAATATTGTAATGATTTATAATTTAAATTTAATTTTGAATTTAATATTGGTGTAAGTTGTTCATCCTTTAATAAGAATGTTGTGCATGCCTTTATGTGGTGTATTTACACAGTATTGAAGATTTGTGATTACCTATTGCGTTAATATGTCGTTGGTGTGCCTTGCTCAGTAAAAATAAATTAAAAATAAATGTATTCCAAGATGTCATGAAAAAGCAATACATATCTACATTTTCGGGAATTGAACGACGGCTAAAATTGGCAATTATTGGCCTATCTTGGCAACACTCGAGTGATTTAAGAATATTTGGTCCTTTTATACAGGTTTAGCATAATCAGCCTATAATTTTCCCACTGCTAGGACATAGGCCTCTTCTCACTTTGAGGAAGTGGGCCGTAATCAACCACGCGGGCCCAGTGCGGGTTGGTAGATGTCACATGTTTTCGAATTTTTGGTTCTAGAATATAATGTTTTCTTTCATCGTTTTGAGAGCAGTCAAAATCAAAAGTCATTTATTCAAATTAGGCTGAGAATCAGCACTTTTCGAACGTCAAAATTACATAAGACAGTCCCCCAAAACGCCCACCCTTCACCACAGTGGCGATGAAATAATTTACATAAAGTAAAGCGCCTGTCAAGGTTCAAACGTACGACATACAACTCTGCAGGCTTTATACAGGCTTAAGTCACATATATGTTGCGATTTATTTACATTTAGTTTTTCTTCTTAATGCATTCTCTCGGTTGCGTTGCTTGCTCGCACTTATCTACAAACAAAACCATACAATGTTTGTATTTTTAAATCCACACTTTCCGTTACCTACCATTTTCTATAAGATGAATGTGGGAACCATACTTACATAAATACCATAATGAAGCATTTACGTTGTTTGAAAACTAACGTTCTTGTAAGATGATGCTTTACAAAATGAAACTGTAAGTCAATAAAAATAAAGATGGTATTTGGGTGGCTATCACCATTTAGAGTACAAGTTGGTTTACAGTAAATCGTGTAATGTAATGACTTTAATTTGTCTCTCATCACAAGTGATGGATTTTCGTGTTCTGTGAATTAGTGCAGAACGCCCAAGAATCGAAAATTAAGTCCGGAGGCCTAAAAATATTCCGGCCTGGTCCAGGCCATAATACGAAGTGAGAGGGCATGGAAGGAGGAGGCGGAACGCCCTCACGCCCCTAGCCGCCGCCGCAGGAGACGTTCTGGGCATCGGGAATCACAGGCCGATTCCCGGCCACCGTAGGCGCGGGCTTGCGGACGGTAAGCCATGGCTAGCGGTAGCTCGCCGTCCAATAAGGACCCGGGCCTGGTCCTTATTGGACGGCGAGCTACCGGTCGACGGCGCGTTGTGTTCTAAGCGCGCCTCAAAGAGATGTCAGCACAACTGAAGGGGTCCGATAGGACCGCTGCCTGCCGGTGTTGTGGGAAACTCCGAAAGGCATAGCGTGGCCCCTGGCAACGTAGGTACAGGCAACTGAAGGAACACGGGTGGATTTTAGTCAGTAAGATTCTAACATGTCGCGGTCTTCTCCCGCTTCATCCAGAGCGGGAGAAGTTATTTGATGATTTCGATTTCCCACAAAGAAAAAGGCCCAAAAAAAATAAAACAGTACAAAAAATACACTGAAGGTACTGATCCCAGTAGCCATAGAGAACATAATCTTTTTTTTGGTTTTATAGTATTTGCCAGTAGCACACCTCCGCCGTGAAACCGTAGCAGCGAAACCGCTGTAGTTAAGTTCAATAGACTCGCGTCATTTTCCGCTACTCTCATCCGATTCGAGTAGCGGCACGGTTGGCGCAGTGGTTAAGCGATTGGTTGCTGCGCTGCGTGTCACGGGTTCGATTCCCGCACATATATTTGTATGATCTACAATTAGTTGTTCCGGGTTTGGCTGTTTGTGTATGTGAATTTAAATGTTTGTAAACGCACCCACAATACAGGAGAAATTCCTAGTGTGAGGCAACATTTTTATAAAAAAAAAAAAAAAAAAATATACTACAGCGGTTTCGCAGCGGAGGTGTGCTACTGGGGTGAAACTGAAGCCTGAATCCCATGAAGCCAAAGAAAGAATTAAAACATTCACTTGAATATTTTTACAGATAGGACCTACACGGTTACTTGATATAGTGAATGAGTATAGACTCGAAAATATCCGAAATCCGAATCCTATCTGAAAAACTTTAAACAATGAATATCAGAAGCAATCGACTATGACTAGGACTGCAGGAATTTGAGTAGGTATACCCCAAGCCAATCATAACTATAATAGAGAGAGATGCTTACTTACCACGCAGAATAAGAAGTTGCTGTTCGGGGCTTCAACAGATACTCGTAATGAATTGCAAAAAGTTTGAATTTGTTATCCAATTTTATGATCCATTTAGATTTAATATGCAATGCGCAAAAGGGCTATGTTCACAATATGAAATCGGGTAATATACAATCGGACTTTGTTCACAAGCCGAAACTTATAATTAAATAGAGTAGAATCATCTCAACACCTCTCTCCCTTTTTGTATATATGTATGTACATATGTACATATAGGTATACATTTTATTAAATATGTATGTATGTGTATTATAATGATTCCCAATTATTTTATTTTTTGATGATCCTCTCAAACAGAGCACCTGCCATCTAATCTCTTCACCACACTTGATTGACTGGTAGAGAATGCCTAAGGCATTAAGGCGAGGTTTTCCGTGTCTGTAGGCCTTTGAAACGCTACCTCCGCCTCCCCCAAATGCAGAGTGACGTATTTATTTACGATGCACCGCCGACCATTTCGCGGAAAATCCATGCCACAGCATGAAATATTTGCAGTTGATCAACTGAACTAGTTTTTCTTAGATTCGGTTTTTTCAATAAGTTTACATTTTATGGGACCTACGGTGTAATGAACTAAAATGATTACTTAAAATGTCCTGTGTACCTAATGGGCGTTTTCACGTTAACAGATAACGACACCAACCCGATACCTACCGATACGTCGGCAGCTATTATACCGACATCCATTCGATACTGATACAATTATTATTGGCCCAATGATATTGGTGAATATCGATGACCATCGCGACGCACCAAACAACCACAGTGCCAACTAAGTATCAACGTCTTGAAGTCGGCAGTGAGAAAAAGTGTGTTCAAGTGAAAGAATGCCGCTACTCTCCCCGCACTGTGTCTTCGCTGGTAGATATCGTGCCTATATCGGTGTCGGTCGCTGACTGCGACGATATAGGTTACGATAACAAGACAAGGCACTAAACGTATCCGATCATCTGATCGCCAATATCGTGTCCATGTCGGGTCGGTGTCGTTACCAGCTAATGTATTGTGTGTGTGCGTGCGTGTGTTTATTTTGTGACAGTTAATTCATTTTATATAAAAAATAAACAACATTTTTAACTTTTCATATACCTACTCTTATGGGAGAGTTCGTAGAACGTACAACGACAAACATGAAGTTTAGGCCTCTTCTGTCATCTATGGTTTTAATAAAAATCAATAAAAAAAATCTCATTAATAGTCACCTAACCATAGCCACCCTTGTACAAACTGCTGATTTTTTTTAGTGATAGCTGGGGTAGTCATGAATAATCTGTATGAAGCAGTTCGTGTATCAGTGTTGTGCCATTAGGTTAGTATATGAAGGAACGCAGACGTTTAATAAATTCACGTATAACGAAAAAATTCGCAAGCAATGGGAAATTGCTACTGACGAGTGTTACTTGCGCGTTTCGACCTCAGGAGGAGCTGCTTATCACACGGATAACTCTGTCACTTGCTCGCTAGTCTAGCTAGCCAGCCAGTCGCGTCACCAGTCCTAAATCTCTGTATATTTTGGTCGCCGAGACCAAAACTACAAACAGTGTACAGTGAAGATTGATAAAATGTGGCTGTTATTTTAGTATATTGTGATGTCTTATGACTTTCACGCGAATGAAGTCACGGACAGAAACTAGTTTCAGATAAACATGACTTTGCAGTAGTAAGGTGAAAGTTTAAAATTGCAATAGTGCTACTGGGTATCTCAACGGTCACGCAAAATGTAATTTTGATAGAAAATATCAAAGTCGTAATTTCGTTCGTTATAAAAAGAACTATTGTGCAAAATTGCATGCTTCTAGACCCAGCGGTTTAGGTTGTGCATTGTCTGTCAGTGAATTTAAGAATTTTATCAAGTGAATTTAAGAAAAAAAATGGCGAATTTCCGTACAAACTTTCATCTTTATTTCGTCGGGATTTTTGTTAAGTTGGATGGGCTAAAAATGGTCTTACTGTTTCGCTTATACTGTGACCATATTTTTTTGTTTTGGATATTTCCCACCGCTCATGAAGATTCATAAATATTGATAGCTATTTATGAAGTAACAATTGACGTACTTTATTGTCAAGTGACGTACCTAATTTCGATGTCCTAAAATCACGGATTCAAGAAAAAAAATTGTGTTGCTGGCTCCGCTATTCGAAAAATATTATTATATTTTATTTGTCTTTCGTTTAGTATCAGTTTCTCAATTGATTAAGAGTGTTATGTTTTATCTGTGTCAGTTTCATATCAGTTGATCAATTAATTTAAAGTGTTGGTAAAATGAGTGATTCTGGAAGTTACGCATTTTAATAAATAAAATAGAAATGGCGCCGTTGCAAATTAAACATTATTTAGTAATAATAACAAGTGCAGGTATATTTGTTGAGAAAATACAACGACGAAATAAGAAAAATAAGAAAATTATTTAATATCCTTACTTCTGAATTTATAACAATATAATTACGATTTTTATCGTGTTCCATACATTTTTTCATGTTAGTATAGTACATTTGTTTGAAACACCATTTCTTTTTAAAATTTTCTTTGTTTTTGCGAGAGGGATAGTTGTTTGAAATATTCAATATACAACCGACAACCGGAAAAATTGTAGGTATATGATGTGTTTATTAATGTAGGACATGATATTAGCAAAGACAATTCCATAGAGAGTAATTATAGTAACATGGATGAATCTGATAAAAAAATATAAAAAAACTTCTTCATAAACGACGATAAAAAATTATATAAAACTCGCACTTGACTATAATTTTATCGATAATAATTTATAATGTGTCTAACACTATTTTAAGATGACAATTAAACGTCATCATATCGCATAGAAATAATCTCACTTTCGAAAACAATATTATGAATTAAAACTATATTAAAATTACCTAATATTTTTTCTGAGCTGTCGCGATTTCATATCTAATGTGTTCTTCTTTTATTAGATTTTTTTTTAACAACTGCAGAGAGAGCGTATTTTTAAAAATTTTGATACAGGTCCACCTCCGATGACGTCCCGCAGGACTCTGAGCGCGAGCCGATTTAGCCCGATTTACTATATTTGGGTTTATTTCAAAAAAATCTACTAAACTTAAAAATCCAATCTTTAAATAACCTCTAAAATACGATTACCTCATCATATATGCAATTTTCATATTATTTTGTGCTGTAATTAGGAAATGAAACGAAAAATGGTTTTGAAATCGACCCTGTTTCGGATTTTTTTTTGATCGAGCAAATTACAATTTATCGTGTTTTGAACCTTTAATTTCCCTCAAACAAGGATGTATCTATGACATATATCTTTTTCAGTACCTAAATACACTAATTTGACCATTTAAAATTGATTTAAAAACAGGCAAATTCGTAAAACCTCCCCTTAAGACCGCTTTGTACTTTTTTGAGTGTGAAAAGTTTATACAAATAATTAGTAAAACATTTGTGTACTGTATTGCTTTCTGCCGCTAGATATTATCATCATCCGCTCGGCCCTTATGGTTTAAGACGCAGATTATGCCAGTGACCTGTAGTGGTTAGCTTGCGTGTTCTGTACTGAGCTCCACAAAGCGTCATACTTCCAGCCAGTAAGCTAACCACTAAAGGTCACTGGCATAATCAAATTAGACGCATTAATTTATTATACATAAAACAAAAGGTATTTTAATAAAACACGTATACTAAAAGATCAATAATTACATTATCTATAAAATGGTGAAAGTTTCAGAAAAATACGCTTGATAGACAATCGATCACCATTTTAAAGATAATTTAATTATTGATCTTTTAATTGACGTGTTTTATTAAAAATATCTTTTTTTATGTATAATAAATTAATGCGTCATCATAACTTTACAAATTAATTTCACTGTGTAATATCTATATAATCTAAAATATTAATATATTAAGTTATTAAGAAAATGCTCTAATTTATCATATATTTTTTCCAAATCACTATCGCTACTCGTTTAGACGTGATCTTCAATATAAAATCATTAAAAGTCTGCTATCGTCGCCTTAAGTAGGTACCTACTTAAGATTGCTTCAATGCCCAAAATCATTCACACGCTTGACAGACCTCGAATATCGTTATTCTCATCATTAACAGTGACTTATTTCTTTTATATATGTTATCCTTATTTTAATGAACGCACGAGTAACTAGAAATTCAGGTCAAATACAATCATGTTCTCACCGTGTTGTCTTTAGTCACGATTTTCGTACGTACGATGATTTTCCAAAAATATCGCGTAATTCGTGACTTGGAGTAAAAGTGATTCGCTGATTTGCGAATACTTGCGCATGACCTTCACCCATGATGTGGCTAGTTTATGGCTAAGGCGAAGAATCTGACATTTGACATTTGGTACCTAGGAAAACTAGGAAATTATATATAGACCAACATTTTAGAAAAATAATGTTTTGTTATGCTAGTCCAAAGCAACAAGGCAGTCACGGACAGTGCCTAAAAAACACAAATCGACTAGATCTCTTTTTCTTAAGAAAAGTTGGAAGAGTTCTAGCTATTCCCCTTGGCTGTGGTGATTAACTGAGAATACTTTGAGTCTAGAAAACATATTAATATTCTACGGGTGAACTGATTTGGGTTAAAGATACAGACATAGAAAGTATTCTTAATGAGCTTAAACACATGCGAGCACTTTTTCTCACCGAAAACTACGCATTTCCACGCGTTGAAGATATAATTATCTTTTAGATTGTAATTGTTCATCAATTATTTCTATTCTATCTTTTCATCATAACCTTTAATCTTCTCAGCGAAGAGTTCCATGTTAAATTGTGCATCATAATTACAGTCAGCTGATGTCGAGTGACTTACCGTCTCGTTAGGCTAACGAGGTATATCATTTTATGGTAAACGATCGTAGTAATCATCTGTAATCTTGTCGGTTAAGGGCATCCGTTTATAGGATTTATTTGTAATTACTGTTCTGTAAGGTGATATCGTCATTTACGTTGTTGAGATTTTTGTACTTAGTTATCTACCAGTTTTTATTCTTTACCTACCACTTTTTGCAGTTAATTAGTATCGTCTGACCCCTTTTTTTTTTTCTTTTTTTTTGGGTGGGAAATCATCCAATGATTTCTCCCGCTCTGGGTGGAGCGGGAGGGCGTGTCAGACTCTTACTGACTAAAACCCACCCATGTTCCTTCTGTTGCCTGTGCAATGCCAGGGGGCCACGGTATCCCTTTCGGACTTTCCCGCAACCCCGGCAGGCAATGGTCTCATGGGACCCCTTCACTTGCTGACATCTCTTTGAGGTGCGCTTGGAACACAACGCGACATCGACCCGGGCCTGGTCCTTACTGGACGGCGAGCTAGACCTCCTGAGATGTTTTAAAATGAGGTGAAAGCAATTGGTCCAATTTCATATTTTGTAATATTTCTAATTTGTATTATTTCATAATGAATGAAAAGCAGTGACTTTTGGAATCAGTTAATCGTCGGCCCAGCTTTACTATATTATGGTGTCAGGGTTAAAGTGGTTATCAGTTAATTATAATTGAATCCCAGACTAACTTATTATCTAGATTGCGACTAAATACATCACTTTTTCCACTTTTTGTCTTCAATACTTACAGTATTTACATTATACTGTACTGATTTTATGCAGTATGGGAATAGGTCATGTTCCCAAGCAAGGTTATCGATTGTATGAGTATCAAGACGGCTTATTGTTTCTGTGGGAAGTTTTAAATGAACGGTTTTTTGTTCAGACTCAAAGTGTTGGTTTAGGATCAAAGTTGTTATTTATCAATAAAGATTTATGAAGATATCTGCTAATTGGGTACGTGGCGCTGTTTTTAGTATTTACTTTCACCTACGAGTTAATCAGAATGTTCATTTGCGTGACACAGTACCTATAAAAATAACGTTTTATACCTTTTTACTTAGCTAATACAGATAAATCAGTAACAAAAGTAATTCTTTGAAGTTATATCATGGAAAACCTGAACAGAAATTATAAATGTGATCCACGGGGCTTTATGGTACCTATTTCGTTTTTTGAGCGATTAAATCATTAATAGTTTAAATACATTTGCCCGGGTGACTTGTCTATCTGAATGTTTTCTAAAACACTATAGTCTGTTCAGATTTACCATGACTATATTACTCGCACACGACGAAGGAGACTCCTTCCTTCGTCTAATTAGGAAACAAAAGATTGATAACTTTTCGTCGCGGAAAATATTTTACAGTGCAGTTGGCCAGAGCTGTTGGCACAGCTGTAAATGCGTTTCCACTGAACTGGAGACGAGCGGAGACATGCAGGAGTCATCCAATTACAGACGACGCGAGAGACGATGAGGATTTCAGCCATTGATTGCTCGGTTCCTGTAGATCTCCGCTCGTCTCTGCTTCAGTGAAAACGCACCCTAAGACAGTAAAGTCTATTGTTTTATGGACATGATTTGACATAACTTGCGTGACTAGAACAAAACTGATACACATTTCTTTAAAATTCCTAGTTTAGTCAGATCGGTCTAATCAAATAAATTATGTAACTAACTGCCATGTGATGTTAACTTGTAATTGAAAAAAAAACATTTGTGACAGTTAATTCTCTTCACGCATAGTCCACGATACATATGTATGAAATATTAATGCATACTGGAATGCTGGCATTGCTCCTGATTACATACGAAATTTGATAGGTATTTAGAGGCATAAGAAACGGTGTAAAGTTCACTCATCCACGATAGAAAAGGAAGGATACTCTGACCAGACGTGGGTCGTGTCCGGCGGGCTACTGCCCGATGGTTGATGTTGGATATTAATATATATTTCGCGCAGTAAACTCTAATTGCGCGATACAGGATTTGTGTGACGTCAGGATTTTGTGTGACGTCTTTGATGCGTAGTTCGCATATGGCGATTTAGATGCCGCCACAGGTGTGATATATTCTAAATTGATGGCACATTTGTTCTGTATTAAAGCTCTTATAATAGTTTACTATCAGAGGAGCTCGTGGCTAAGTAATAACTGCCGCACGGGTCGATCCACCAGGTTAAGCTACGCTTGCCGGGGTTGGTCTGTGGATGGGTGACCATCTTTACATACCGAGACTCCTCCATGCCTCGGAAAGCACGTTAAGCCGTTGGTCCCGGCTGTCATTCGTGGATCTTTGACAGTCGTTACGGGTCGTCAGAAGCCCGAAAATCTGACAACCAGTCTTACCAAGGGGTATCGTATTACCCAGTTACTGGGTTGTGGAGGTCAGATGGGCAGTCGCTCCATGTAAAATACTGGTATTCAGCTGCATCCGGTTAGACTGGAAGCCGACCCCAATATAGTTGGGAAAAGGCTAGGCAGATGATGAATAGTTTACTATCAGGAGATAAGGTTTACATAAACATAACATTGACCCTGTAATCTCTGAAGAGATAGGCAGAGGTGTACCTACACCATCATTTCAATAATTATGTTTAACCTCATGTAATTGAGGGCGAGCCTATTGCCATCAACCAGACCCAAATAAAGACTCCGTGGTGATACTGAAAAATTCCTGATGGAAAAACTAATAACACTTTGACCGACATGGGAACCTCGCGGTCAGCACTTGCGACAACTAGAACAACCGTCCATGAGGCAAGGAGGCACGAGGAGGGATTGACTGCCTCGTGGACATTCCCTTCGAGCCATAACGATAGAATTAGAATGCTAGTATAATGTTATAAATGATTCCCATGCTCTTTTTGCTAAGAATTACTACAGTCGCGTTTATCAGAAAGATCATAAAGATAACACTCAAACGCCTCAGCCTCCAGGCTATCGAGTCACTATTGCGCTATAAACATAAATTATTTATTCTAAGTCAAGTGCAGTGGCCTACTTGAAGGCTACTTTCTAGGGACAATACCCCAGGGGCATTCAGATGCACTTTTATTTTTCCAGTGTGTATCAAAGTGATTTTCGAAGTGGGTTTTGTCTTCTAATATAAGTTACGTCTTTGTCCAAAAGTACAATATTCTGCCATTACTATGTATGTATGTCGCAGGTTTTTCATAAAATTAGGATTTTGATCAAAAACCTAGGTTTTTGATGAAAAACCGGAAGATGACACATTTTAAACTCAATTTCATCATACATCTGTAACAATCCAGACTTTTGATCAAAAATCTGAACTAGTTTGGGTTTATGATAAAGTTCTTGTCAAAATCACGGGTTTGCTTTGTAGAAATGCTCGTGCAAAAAACATAAAATGCGCTGCAAGACAAATCGATGTGCATGCAAAAAAAAATGTTTTATGCAACTCTAGATGTCACAAGTCAACAAACTATCATAATAAATAAAGCATACTAGCAGATTTATAAAAAAGCAAATACATGGTAAACGTTTCTTAATATTTTTTTTTTTAGTTTTGACTCAGTTTAGTCGTATTTAATAGTTACGAAATTTCATTTGCGCGGCTTATCTAAATCAGATTAATATAGGTACGTGAAATTGAAACATTTTATTTCATAATTGGATTGAAGGAGGAGAATATTGATTTGATCATGATGGAATTTTGATAAATAAATAATTGTTTTCTTCCTACTAAGTTGCAAATGATCCTGGATTGTTTTATTCATTTAATTTAAATTGATTTATTTGTCATGAAACAAAGCAAACCCGTGATTTTGACAAGAACTCTATCATAATCCCAAACTAGTTCAGGTTTTTGATCAAAAATCTGGATCGTTACAGGTTTATGATGAAATTGAGTTTAAAATGTGTCATCTTCCGGTTTTTCATCAAAAACCTAGGTTTTTGATCAAAAACCTAATTTTATGAAAAACCTGTGAAATGTACATTAGAGAATTATGCCTATTTGTAAAACAACATCCGGAACATTTTACTAAACATAAAGATGTAACTAAACGAAATGTAGCTCCTAGAAATAAAAATAATTTTAAACATGTTGTTTACCGCAATGCAGGCTCGAATTGTATAATAGGAACTCATACATAAATGCTGTTAAGATATAAAACAAATTACCGGACTCCTTTAAAAATTAACCTTTGACCATGTTTAAAAAAAAGGTAACGCAATGGTTAAAAGAATAATGCTTTTACAATCTCAATGAATACATGTCTGATTGAGGAGAAGGAAACTGAAGTAAATATTGGTGTAAGTAAACCTGTAATTAATTAATGTTAAAAATTTCAGTTTAATTATAATAGTTATGATTTACAATATTATTTATTTAGTTTTAATCTGACATTACTTACATAATTATAAACGTTATCTCTTGAACTGACATAATTATTATGTGTAACTTTGACATCAATTAATTAAATTTGTTCTATGAAAATTTTAATGCATGGATTTTATTTGTAGTTGCTGTATTAAAAAAAAAAACCACTGTGTAGGACACAATTAAATATTTGCACACCATAAGTAATGGTAGAATGTAAAAGGGCCATTATAGTTTTAAGATCATACAGTGTAAACCACGGATATCGATATGGATATCTATGGTGTAAACCTACATTCTCGCAAATAAATTTGATTTGAATTTGAATTTCGAAAAGTGGAGTTATGTGCCTGAGAAAATGGTGTGAATAGCTGAAGTTCAATTCATTTCTAATTTCTTTCTTACAAGCAAGTTAACAAACCTTTATGGTTGCACAATTGAATTTGCTACCTGGCACTATTGGCTCAGATTTGTCCACCCCTTTTTGAATTAGGTACACAATCATGCATCTGAATTGTAGTTCTCATAATATAACATTTAGTCTATAAAATGTATCCAGCGGCATGCATCCAGTGGCAGCTATCTAGATAATAAAAGACGATTTTCACTCTAAAATAGGGATTGAATACTATCAGCCCATTTATTCATGCAAAATCGTGATAAAATCGAGCACAGTAGGTACTGCTACCGTGTCGTGACTGACCGTAGTCGATGTCAAGTCGATACGATACGGTTCAGTCTGTATATTTACGAGCAAAAACATGAAACAGATGTAAATAGATAAAGTAAATTTTTAAATTTATGACTGTATTTTTTATGGTGAGTATTCTATCTTTATATCTAAGTAGGAAAACTAAAGTGAAATTGAACAATGATTTATTTCTAAAGCCATCTTAAAGCACTGAAAAAATCCGGCTCGAAGGACCACTTCTTGAAAACTATGCATGCACGTGTGACACAGAAATTAGATTTTTTATTTATTAATAAAATCACAAAATGTTTTCAGTTTTACAAAAAAAGAAATAGACCCTAGGACTATAAAAACACCATACGTTCAAATTTGTAGTTCTGCAATTTTCATACCTTACAACTTCTACTGCATATTCCATTAAATAATATCAAAAGATAAGAACACTGTGTGTTAATAATATTCAGTCTTAAAAGATAAATCACTTTTTACTCAATTTCTTTAGCATCAAGCTGATACATAGACCAGGAGCTATCTATTATCCAAAGCCATTACGTCGTTCATCCTAAGAAAAAGCAATTTCACACAATATAATGACAGGTTTTCCAATAATTAATTCTCAAACAAAATCTGCATATCACCACAGGTTGCATCACCGTAGTTTCACATCAGATATTCTGTTTCTCATTTTATTCAGAAGATTGGACTTGATATACGCATTTCTGAGCTGTTATGGCGTGAATAGATTGATTGAATTGATAATTGTTGAGTAAAAACAGTTCCTGATGGTACAATTTCATGTTTATCAAATTTGAAATCAATTAAAATAATGTAACAATTACAAGTTAATTGGTTTAAATTATTCAATTTGCAAATCATGGTTCTCTTTCTCCGGAAGCAACTTCAAAGACTGTATATATACAGCTACTAGTACCTACTGTACCTACCGTCTTTGCAGTTGCGACAGCCATTTACCTGTCACCATTGGTACAGTACCCAAGAATGCTGAGCTAACAAGACAGTTCCAGTCTTGTCGTTATAATTGGCCCATTCACGCGTTCGTATTATGTAGACAGTCCTGTGTGTCAACGGGCTTTCTTTAAATATTCACGTTAAAAATATTATTTTCTTTAAAACATCTCTGTCTAACCCTCCGAGAAATATAGGCGTGAGGTTGTTATGTACTTGCAACAAAAGACAGCACTAAACTAAACCTCAGATAAACAATTAGATGGAAAAAGACTTTTTTCAATACGCTAAGGTTTTGAACGCATGACGTTTTACGCCTGGTTGGGGCTTAAGCGTTAGACCCTGCTAGACCTCGTCATCTCTTTCTTGACTCTCAATCTTATAGTTGTCATATATCGCATGATAGCCAAAGTTTAAAACGTTTCCGTAATAAATTGTCTGGCGGAATACGCGGCTTCGAAATTGATCGAATACGGGAAAGTGCGCATACCTACATGTGGTGCATACAATTATATTGAATGAGGCCTGATTGACATTATCAATTATTTCATTTACTCACAGTAGTTTTAATCAGAATTGGTATTACAATCTACAATTATAAATTACTTGTATACTTGGGCACACAAAACATAGTTAAGACAAATGCAATGTTGTGATAAAAATTTAATTACCTAAGGCTTAATAGAAACAAGACTAAATGGCGTGCTTGAGTGGGTATTTGTTGCAAACAAAATTGTAGGTTCTAACTGCACTATAAGACACTGCTGAACACACAACATAATCTTACTTTATTCCTGCCAATATATCTGAAACACCAAACTCAATTCCGACCATTTTGGAAAGCGACAGTGGTTGGTCTTTTTGCTCAGAAAAAGCAACAGTTTCTAGTGCGGAAATATTATTATATCAAAATTCCCTATCCATATGCCTTGTGCAGTTGACTTTGGTTCCATACGACTGCACGACTGATCGTAATCTACTAATGACTGCAATTGAGAATGTAATTGTTCTGCCACAGTTTACCCGACACGGTTTACATCTTTTGTATTTTTAATTGTTTATTCATTTGTTTTTCTCTGGTTGGGAGATTGATTTTTCGAGGGGTTGGGTCGTTTTTTTTTGGATAACTAAGGAGTTTTAGTTCTCTATTCATTTATTTTTTGTTGTATATCACAATGCATTAGTCATAGACGTTATAAGTTAAAAACTATAGGTACATGTTAAGGATAATAATAAAATTGTTTAAATCACATAAACATAAAGTAATTAACATTATCTTAAGCATTAACTTAAGCATAAATTTTAAACTTTTTATGACCTAAACTTGATAATTATTATTATGTAGGACTGTCCAGATAGTTTGTTCTATGATACTCGTATGATTTTATCTGTACTCAATAATTTTACGTAGCTTATTTATGCAATAGCCATTACACCAATCCTAGCAAAATCATTAAATATACCTACTATCATAGTTTCAGAAAAGCACTCGGTTTTTAAGAAAATCACTCTTTTCAAAAGAAAAGTTGGCGCTATCTTATTGTTATTAAATAAAAACAATAAATAAAAAAAAATAAAAAAAAAAATAAAAAAAAAAAAAAAAACACAAAAAAACACAAAAAAAATAAATAAAAAAAAAAATACAAAAAAATACAAAAAAAAAAGAAGAAGTAAAAGTTAAGTAAGGTAAGGTAAAGGTAAGTAAAGTTAAGTATAAGTTTAAATACTAATCGTAAATAAATGGTTAATTCCCGCTTGCGATTTCATTCCAAATATTTTTTTGCGAAAAATGGTACCTAAAATAAAATAATTAAAATAAAAATTGAAAATAAGGAATACTCACACGAAAAACTCAGAAAAAATCCACATTAAAACTAAAAAAATCTAAACTTGACATTTAAAACACACACTCGAAATTATATTAAAAAAAAACAATTGAAGCTCACGTCATCACATCACTACGAGCAATAGCGCAATGATTCTCTGCACAGTCAACAAACCACTGCTTGAGTTTATCTTACATTAAAAACAGAAATAAACCTTGGCTAATACAACTGTAAGTTCACTTTTGAATGTCTTTTACTTCCAACTTGCACCGTATGGTTCATTGCCAATGCCAAACAGAAATGAACTTTACTGTTTAAAGGTTTATGTACATTTTTGTTCGGTAAACATGCTTTATTAAAAGGTAAAAGTAAAACTTTGTTTATTGTTGTAAGATTAAAAACTTTATATCTAAAGCCCTCTTTGATAATCATGCTGCATGAGATTAACCATAGACAATTTTGCCGTAGTATTTTTTTAAGGGACAGGCTGGTCTCAGGGCTGCTATACGTCGGAATTTTCGCGATATTTCTGTGGTTCAGAGGCCATTCGAAAGCGTCGTGGGTTTAAGGTGACTTTCTTTGATTTTTATAGCGTCCGGGTGAAAACATACAGTCAAAACATTTAAAATAATAACATTTAACACAAAGGCCAGGCAAGCAAACTCTCATCGGAGCTCAAGAAAGACGTGCACACAGAATTTTCAAAGTTTTAGTTTTATTTAAAGCATTACAAAAAATAAAATTTATAAAAACTAAAACCCAACTACGACAAAAAGTTAACTAAAAAGGTATACTTAGTCAATATTTCAACAAAACAGCGAAATATTTGACAGCTACTTGCGACGTTGCCCACTTTCTGTAGGTACTTATATGATTTAAAAGAGGCATCCCTAGCTTTAATCAGTATGGGAACCAGAGAAAATAATAAGTACATATTTAATTACAGAGAATGCCTAAGGAAAAGTTATTCAAGAGTCAACTGAAGAAAATTGGTAATCATATGTCACTTGGACATGGATGATTTAAAGTTGAAATATTGTTGCTAAGTGGTAAAAAATGAGCCGTCAGTGATGTCATTCACCAAAAATCTATTTACAAAAGAGATGGCTAAATGACTGCCCCAAGCATGTATAGGAATCTCACATTAACTCGTGATATTTAAAAAAATCATTCATGAATTATTTAGTGTTTAACAATTTCCTAGAACTTTCGTGAACGTTAACCATAAAAAAGTATATTAATTGCTTTTTGATTTACATGACAAGGTCAAGGGGAAATAACCCTACTGCAAGCTAGGGAGGGGACTTATCGTTTTTTCCAGAATGTCAAATGAAACTGTAGGTAGGTACTTAAATAGATTTTTGATAACAGGTTTTTCTGAAACTAAGGCGTTCAATTCGGTGTCTTGTTTAGTTGCTTGTTATTATGTTTTCACAGGGTCTTGATTCGGAAAATGGGGTTGTTTTTAAAGTGACAATCGACTTTCCTCAATTCCTCTATAATCTAATAAAAATCAAATAAAAATAACTGAAAGCTTCGGACTGTGCTTCTTCGTTTAATCTTACTACACCTATTTTGAGTCGAAAAATAAATCGTATTTTTGTTGTTTTATTTCAATATCTTCATGTCCTTGGTTACTCAGGGCCTAAACTAGATAATGTAGTTTAGGCAGGATTTATTAATCACCCCATACCTACTTACTAAACTAAGTCTCAAACAAACAGATTTTGAAGGGGTTGTCACTAGTAGGTAGATTGGTTCTTCCGGAAGGTTTAGGCATACATTCGTGTAGGATAATGAGTTGAAATAAAGACAGTTTTCACAGCTATATATTTTTGTATTTGAGATAGATAAACAATTCTGCTAGGTAGGATACATTCTTTGTAGATATATACTCAAGTACCACTGTGCGAAATCAGGATGTGTCGCTAGCCAAAAATATCGTAAGTCATTGCAGAAATATCCAAACGCCTAGGTAAAAGTTCATAGCAATATGTCATTTGTTTGCAGTTTTTTATACCTATTGACGTAGGAGTTACACGAATATATTTCAGGATTGTAAAGATATGAAAAGTTCTTGAAACTTTTTTCATATGAAATACTAATATTCAGCATTACATATTGCAAGGTTCCATGTTTATACATTGCTGGGGCTCTATACTTCGTCTATACTTCCATTTAGCCATCTCCTTTCAATTAACGATTGGCAAAAACATGATTTGTTATTTTAACAAGTTTACCAAATAATTCACTTATGAAAATAATAATCATTTCTTATTCATGATATTGTGATATTCTCATAGGTAATCACCAAACTTGACAGGTTAGTATTCGACTGGAGAACACTGCAACCACAGAATATACTGACTAAACTATATAGGGTCAGATTAAACTAGCTAGTGAAACTCCGCAGACGCGCTGGTTACCGACGAAATTAATTTGATGATGTTTTTTTTATTGAGGGCATCAACTGCCGGTAGTGTAGTACCGACTGCCTCGTTGGTCTAGTGGTCGCAAGCGCTACTGCTGAACATGAGGTCCTGGGTTCGATTCCCAGGTCGGGCAAAGCGTCATTGGGTTTTTCTTTCTGGAATTTCTCAGTAGCAGCCCGGAGTCTGGAATTGTTTGTGCCCGGTTGATGGCAATAGGCTCGCCCCCTATTACATGGGACTTAAACATAACTGGCAAAATGTGGGTGTACTATAGGTACACCTCTGCCCAACCCTTCGGGGAAACAAGGCGTGATGCTATGTACATATTTGAAAGTTTAATTTATAATGTGCACAACGTTTTACTATTATGTTCTGAGAATTTGCTTCCCGTATTTGATTACTATAGGACGGAAACAGGTGGCCTATCGTCAGAAACAATTTGTGTGAAATAATTAGGTGAGTAGATTAAAAAATAGCAGAGTTCAAGGCTTAGCAGCAATATCTTCAAACACACCTATTCACACAACACTAGAAGCTTAAGTTTTCACTCGATACTTTATAGAATAAACCTGACTTTACAATAGTTTATTACTCATATCTTACTAGCTGACCCAACAGACGTTATCCTGTGCAAATTTCTACAAATCATTAAAAAAAAACCATAGAATTTTTTTTTCCATTTCTGACTATTATGAACATTTTAAAACAATAAATAGGCAAATTAGTCCAACCGTTCTCAAGTTATGCGCTTACCAACGAACATCATTTACCTAATTTTTAGGGTTCATAATAACAATAAGGTTTTAAACATACTTTCTTTCACAGATCCGGCTACTACAGAAAATTCAATTTTTGTGTTCAATCATTATTACAATAATTTAATGCTTAACATTAACTACCGCAGCTACCGACATGGCTTGCAGAGTAAGCAAGCTGAAGGCAGTGTGCTGGCCATGTTTGTCGAAGGACCGACAGCCGGTGAAATAAAATTGTTTATTCTGTAAATAGGTTATTGGAATCACCTTTACATGTCATCTTAAAATGAAAAAAAAAGCTAGATGAGTTCGGCGTTTCCTATCTGACTACTCTGAGAAGAAAGGCCGAAACAAACTCAGAGGTCACAGTCTCTTTTAAAGTCCAGACATAATCTTGTCGTGGAGCAGACGATTCCAGAGTTACGTACCTAATACCCCTGCTGGAGTGGAGAACGCGTATTGGCAAGCGTAGTATCATAGTGTGGCACGCCCTTCAGATAGACGACATTTAAAAGGTGACTGGGACAGACTGGATGCAGAAGATGGAGGACGGAGTGTAATTGTGGTGCAGCCCCTGGGAGAGACCTATTTCCAGCAGTGGACTGCGATAGGCTGCTATGATTGATTGAAATATTAATTTGCACAACATCTTATTTTTGAGATTTTTCACTACCCTCATTATCGCACCACGCTCGCGCTGCCTGTGACGAATTGTGAAATTTATTTTTCTTTACAGTTTTTAAAATGCTTATTGAGATTGATTTGTTTTCTGAGGTAAGCTACAACACTATTAAAAAATAATCATGAATTTACTTTGTATGTATATCACGTTTTATTTAGGTAAATTCAAAAGTCATTTATTCAAACTAGGCTGAGAATCAGCACTTTTCGAACGTCATAGTTACATAAGACAGTCCCCCAAAACGCCCACCCTTCACCACTATCTAGTGCTTTAGCTAGGAAAAAGAAGTGGCGGGGGCAGCACAGCTGTCTGTTCAGTTCAAAAATGATTATATTTATTAGTATGCAAAATAATTTACACTACGCAACACAAAACATAATTTAAATTATAAATTAATAGCCTTAAGTCAGCTAACACACGCCAATATACCAACCAAAAATATCGAGAACTGTACTCGGCAGAAATAAAAAAATAAAGACTATAAATACTTTCTTACCAACTATGTCAATGCGTCGTATGATTTCTCCGCGACATTTTAAACAATCAACTCACTACCGTTGAGTTGTAATCAAATTATTTGCATCCAAAACTATATTTAAATTCAAAAATATTAACTTGCATTCACTCACTTTATTGTCGCAAATAAAAAACTGTAAACTTCCCCATCTGTTGATAGTTATTTGAACTCCTAAAGAACTTGCAAAAGTTTGCAACCATTCAGTTGTAATGTGCTCCGCCAGATGGCGATATCTTCAAATGTTCTTTAACAAGACGATACAAGTTTAGAGAATCAAATCTTTTCTTTACAATAAAAAATAATGTTTGCCGGTAGCTCTTAAATTATTATAATAATTATTATAAATAAAACATAAAATCAAGATTGATTTTTATTTATAAAACACTAGCTTTTGCAATCGGCTTCGCTCGCGTGGATGTCGAAAAATATCGCACAGGAACGTACTAAGTTACTGGGATTCATAATATCTTATGTCCTACCCAGGTCATGGCCTTTCATCTAAATCCGTTCAGCCGTTACGACATGAAAAGGCAACAGGCAGATAATAAATTTGTTTTAGGGTTCCGTACCTTAAATAAAAATTGAAACCCTTAAAGGATGTCTTCTTTGTCCCCTGTTTTATCCCTTTGGGGGATGATTTTACAAAAACGCAGAAACGCGTAATTTTTATTTCTTACCAAAAGCATAAACTTCAATTTTCTTAACCCTAACAGAAATGCTGGATTTCCCATACAAACTTTCATCCCCTATATCACCCCTCTAGGATTTTTTTGAGACAAAAAATACCCTATGTCCTTCTACAGGATGCCATTTATATGTATCTAAATTTTATCGAAATCCGTTCAGTGGTTTAGCCTTGAAAAGGTAGCCTAAATACAGACAGACAGGCAGACAGACTGATAGAGTTACTTTCGAATTTATAATATTAGTATGGATTATGTAAGAAGTACTATAAAGTAATAGGAACATAGAAGATATAAATCCAGCCATTATAATGTACCTAGACAATATACAAAAATATAATTATTCGGCTCACAACTAAGTTTTCCTACAACGAGTAGGTACATTATCAATTTAAATAAGAAAATCAATCAATCTGCCTAGCCTTTTCCCAACTAATTTGGGGTTGGCTTCCAGTCTAACTGGATGCAGCTGAATACCAGTATTTTACATGGAGCGACTGCCTATCTGACCTCCACAACCCAGTAACTGGGTAATACGATACCCCTTGGTAAGAATGGTTGTCAGATTTTCAGGCTTCTGACGACCCGTAACGACTGTCAAAGATCCACGAATGACTGAGAATTTAAATAAGAAAATATGTAAAGAAATAATAACATTATTTAGGTACCATAAAGCAACCAGCCTAACATGGCCTTCCATTTACTGAATTACTGAAATTAATTTCATAAGACTTTTGCTGCACAGGGGTCTTTTATAGCGAGTGCTCTTTAAAATGTCTGTAGGAATATAAGTACAAACCGTACATGTTCATGGCAGCCCCTTTCACATTAAGCTTAATTATAAAACTTGAGGAGGGGAAGTAATTAAATTATTAGTAACATAATCATATTTCTTATTCGCTAATGAAGGCGAAACATTTCGTATAAATGTTAATTGTTGATTATGGTAACGGTTGTTGGTATATAGAAATTTAGTAAACTGCGTTTTCGTAGGAAATAAAAGCTGTTATAAGCCTGTCATGGCTATCGCTTGATCGCTAGATAGATGTCTTACGCATCCAATACAATAATGTTTTTAGGATGCTGTTGAAACTGCCCCGTTTCTGTAGCGCATCGGAGATGTTTGCTCAGAACCGAACTGACGGCTTCCAAGCAGTGATTCCAAGTAGTGACAAAAGGATCCTGAAAACAGTGGTGAAGAGCCCTGACTCCCCTTTTCTTAGACACTATGTGGGGAAAATGGTCAGGTAGCATATTCCTTGCTATAACGGTCTCTGCACATTCTGTGGCAGTCACCAGCTATTCTTATCCTTGTTTAATGTAGGTACTACTAACACTAGTGAATAGTGATATAGTAGATTTTACAACAAGTGCACAAAACGAACCAATTTTATACGAGGTAATGTCGAGGATAAAATGGTTTTGTGGACGAGTTATAAACTCTGCTTTTCACTTCGATTGCGAGGAAATAAAACATAGGTATAACATAAGATTTCTTTAATTAAAAAACAAGAGCTGTTACCCGCCGTTTTTTTTTAATTAACGACATGATATTAGGCTTGGGCTGCAGACCTATACAGCCTACTATTAAATTAATTTTGTAATAATAATTTTCTTAAATTAATTAAATAACCTACCGTACTTGAATTTAAATTTTAATATCTTGTGTCAGAGCAGTTGTGGTATTTATGTAGTTTCAACTGTTTGATGTTTTAGAAAATTTGTTTACATCTAAAGGTTTATTAAAGTATTAGGTATCCAATGGAATAACAATGACGGCCATTCAATTTGAGAGTTTAGAGAAAAGTGATAATTAGTGACGATTTATGGAAAATTTTCAAAAATACTAAAAAATTGGGTTTTCTCGAATTCCATCAATTTTTGCCTTGGGTTTATGGTGTGCTTAACTGTTGAAAATGGTTCATACTATCACGTCCTAGAAGGAATACGTCAAATTAAAAGTCACCCAGTATACATTTCTTTCTTTTCCTAAGAAATATAAAATACGAGCATACCTAATTACACAAATTCTAAGGTGCTAAGTGCTAACCCTAATGGGCAGATTCCACTGCAAAATTTTAAGCATTCCACTTTGCCCTACCAGTGGGCCAGCTTGGTGGGGCAAAGTGGAATGATTCGTTACTTCTAGGCCACCACTGCTCACCAGTCTGTGTACTACTTAGCTGACATTTTTAAGTTCTGAATTTCGTAAACTAGTAGTAGGTAACTGTAAAAATTTATAGGTGTAAGTTTTGATGTATAGATAGACCAATTACAGGTGTACACGACATTATATACTTAATTAAAGAAACATCTAGCATCAACTAATAACTAACCTGTACTACCCTATTACCTTTTTTTTTTCATTACGGGTTGAAATCCTCATGGATGTCTGTCATAGGGGTCTGTCAGACTCTTACTGACTAAAACCACCCCGGTGTTCCGTCTCACACTTGTGCCAGGGATTACGGGATATAATGCGACTTCCGCGATCCCCGGCTAGTGCCGGCCCGCCTCTGCGGGCCACCTCGAGTTAGTGAGGTGTTAAACTCCTCCTTTACATCATAGAGAGGTGCGCATGGAACACCACGCGCCGCCATCTCGGGATCCTAAGGAGTAGGGGGTGACGGATTTCCCCAGATCCGTCGTCCCTGGACCCTTTTAGGGGGGCTGGAAGAGGGCGTTATCCGCCCTCCGCGGATGCCCGGTGCGTCTGCTGCGGATCGGGTTAGCGGAAGCAATCTCCCGCTCCCTTTCCGCAGCCTCCTTCTGCGATATGACTGTTTCGCAGAAGGATACCACCGCCTCCCAGGACTCCTCGCTGCCGACCATCGATTCGACAATGGCCGGCAGCGACAGGTCACTGCCGACACCTGAGATGAGGGCACGGCGCGGCTCCTCCCAAGCAGCACACTCTGCCAGCGTGTGCCGAGCCGTGTCCTCCCGACATTTGACGCTGTGGTGACACCAAGTGTTCGGCTCCCTGTTTATGCGACTACCCTATTACCTAATCTATACTAAAATTATAATTATAAAATTGAGCAAAAATAAAGAATTACAAAACAAAACAGCTCTAAAAGTCCCTACGGGCATTTGGCCCCGTCTCCACGTATACTTAATTTTGCCCGTAGTTTCATCCACAGGCTTTGTCAATTTATTAAAATTTTCTTTGAGATAAATTTTAAATAATCAATCGTCAATTCATATCCTTGTATAACTTCGCCAATTCTCATTTCAATTACAATCGTCCCCTCGTATTACGATACCGTGATTGACATCAATGGTACTCACAGTGATTAATACCGGTACCAATACCGGTACCGATACCGGTACTGATACCGTGACGGTTATTTAATAGTTTGCAAGTAGCATCGACGATTTCACGGCAGACGACATTTTTCAATTAATAAAATTGGTATTCAGGCTTCAGTCTGACGAATTGATTAAGTTTTTCGTCATCATGGAAGGTTTTATAATTACTTTGATTGGATACTTATTGTTTTATTCGGAGTGGAGTTATCGGAAAATAATTATTGACTCTTTGATGTTACTGGATTAATAAATCTATAGGAGGACCGACTGTATCATCATTTTGGACTACCTACTGTGATCTTCATTTGTTTCTCAAATTATTTATTTATTTTATTTAACAGTTTTTTGTACACACATATAAACAGACAAGAAAAAATAGGAACAGAAAAAAAGTACAAAGGTGATGCTTATTTCTAAAGAAATCTCTTCCAGCATACCTGCGATAGGAAAGTGGATAAAAAGAGATGTAGACAACTTGTGTAAGAGTAGAAGAGAAAATAAAATACTTACCATAATAGTTATTTGTTATACAAGAGTGCAAAGTTGCTTTTTAACCGCGTGTTCAATTTTGATGACCGAGCAAGCGAAGGATTCTAAAATTGAATCACGAGCGCAGCGAGTGATTCAAAATTAGAATCCTGAGCGTTAGCGAGGGAATCAAAAGAGCACGAGGTGAAAAATCTTTGCACTCGAGTGCAACACGTAACTTTTCATTCCACCTCAGCGAGGAAATGACTAAATGCAAAAAAAAAAAACGTTTACAATCACAAGATAGGTACACTTTTATTTCAGTTTAGGTATTAATTACTACATTATGACAGGTAAGTATTACAGAATAATCTTTAAATTATAACAAAATAATACTAAGGTATAATTAAGAAAATTTTAAAGTAACGTTGCTACAGTTATTTAAATTGAGTGTAATATTTTTGTTTGGTACTGTAATATTGGTGTTAGTCACTTGTGTACTGTTTTTCGGTAAACTATCTGTCATACTTAATAGTTGTACCGATTCATCGGATTCCCTTGGCGTGAATGTTGGAGAGAGAGGGAGATGGTTAGGTGTTTCATAACGGCTTATTTTTGATGTAGAAGGGCCAGTACAAGGATCCGATTGAGGCTCTTTCAGTGTAATGGCTCCTACGATGCCTTCACATATTTTAGACTTATTTTGGATGGAATCCTCTATGTATCCCTCTACAACTGCATTGGACTTCCAGCCTCCGTGGCGCTTAAGGGACAGCAGATCAGCTCCGGAATCAGCCAAAAGTGTGGCTGAAGTTCGTCGGAAACAATGACCCGTGTACAACAGGGGTTCTGGAAGTTCAAGAAATGTTGCTATTTCTCGTGGGATACTGCCAATTTTATTAGTACCCATAGGCTGTCTAACACACTTTCCATTGCGATACTGTAGAAAAAATCGATTGATTGGAGTGTTAGGCGGGCGTAAGGCTTGATATTTCTCAACAATCGTTACGTATTCCTTGCGAATGACGAAGTTGCGGTCTCTTTTTGTCTTTGTATTAGGTAAATTAATTAATAGTAAGTCATCTGAATGTTTCTCAATGTTTTTGACATTAAGTTGTGTTAGTTCATTAGTTCGACATGCTCCGTTTATTCCAATAATAAGAACAACCTGTAACGTAAAGAGTATTGTAGTAGATAAATGAATAAAATTGATATGAACGCATAATTATGCCTATCAACATCTACTAAGTATACTATTTAATTGAGATTAATATACTTAAGTAGATACTGAATGTGCAACTGACTTACTTTTGCCGCTAAATATACGGAATCGGGTGCTTCGTTAAGAAACTTTTCAATATCAGATACTGTGAAAACCTTCGATTTTTTTGGTTGATGACCAGATGAGGCTCTTTTTAAAAATGCCACTAATTTAGGATAGGTATCGATATGTTTGTCTTTTTTCATCTTTATTGTTGCTTTTAGCATCGAATACGTACTCCATAGAGTGCTTGCTTTCTTGTTCTCGGATAATTCTATAAAATATGCCAGCAAAACGTTTTCTGAGAAAGTTTTGGCTCCTTTTGCTAGTCGCCACGTGTTGAACATATCGTACTGTTTTAAATACTTCTCGCGTGATTGTTGAGGGAGAAAGCTCATTTGCGCATTATTAACAGTTTCAGTCAATTCTGTTGGCGTCAAGCAAACTTCCTCGTCGCTAGAATCACTCATTTTAGTTTTTTCACTTGTTTTCAAGTTTCTTGTTTTTAATATACCTAAGGTTTAACAATGACGTGAAAAAATGCCGCGTAAAGAACCGCGTACAAAGCAAATTGAAAAAAGAACACCAAGAAGGTTCCGAGTCTGAGTTTTTAACAAATTAAAAAAAAGTTGTATGATATATTCGGCACCATAGAGGTAGCAGTAAATAGGTTTAATGTTTTTTTTAATTCACAAACTTAGTGCACACGATGTTCTAAATTCAATTTACTTTATCCTCTACAGAATAAAAACGGCTTTTCCACTCAGATACTGAAGATTAAAAATACTCTTTCCGAGATGGTGGGATGAAAAAACATTTATAACTATTCACTAATTTAAAAATAAACATACACTATGAAAATATACTTACATACCTACTTCTAAGATAAATATCACTAAAATGTATAAATACTAATAATTATAATGTAGTATACAATATAATAATAAATATAAAATATGCAACTATGACGAAGTGGAAAGATAGTGTTCCTTCACTCTTCCTTTAAAAACTGCAACAGTTTGGCAGTCCCTAATGTTAGGCGGAATTGAATTCCACAACCGAACCGCGTGCAAACTGAAAGAGTAGGGGTAGAAGTCGGTTGAGTGGGGAGGGGATTTAAGGAGATTTCTAAGATGCGATCTGCAAGGTGCATGAGAAGGACGGGCGTAGGAAAAGCGTTCCCGCAGATAGGATGGGGTTTTAGGGTTGTGAAGGATGTTAAATAGCAGACACAATATCCGAGAGTTCCTGCGAAGTGGAATAGGGAGTCACTTGAGTATCTTGCGAAAGTTAGAAACGTAGTCATACTTTTTCAGGTTAAAAACAAAATGAATACAGATGTTTTGCAAACGTTCAAGTTTATTTAAAAGCTTATCGGTGGCATCCAAATAACAGGCATCAGCGTAGTCTATGATGGGCTGTATGAGTGTTTGAGCAAGGGAGGTTTTGGTACTCAAGGGCAAAGCCTGAGCTCTGGAGGCATTTCAGCGAGTGAAACGTGTATTATCCTTTGAACTAATAAATACTACGATATTCATTTGTTTTCAAACGTTCCTTACCATTTGCTTTACCGAACTTGTGTGGCTCAAAAAGAACAAAGCCTCAATGAAAAGAATAAAGCACAAAAAAAAAAGTATTAACATACCATTAGATTGATGGCCTCGTTGGTATAGCTGTTGCAAGCGCTACTGCTAAGCATGAGGTCCTGGGTTCGATACCTAGCTCGGGCAAAGTGTTATTGGGTTTTACCATCAGGAATTTGTCAGTAACATCCCGGAGTCTGGATTAGTGCCCGGTTGATGGTGATAGGATCGACCCCTATTGTGTGGGTGTACTATAAGTACACCTAACAATTTAAAGGTAAAACTTAATTTATGCAATTTCATACATGCCGAACAAAACCGTTGAACCTAAATGTAGCATGTAAAGGGGTCACGCTGACAGAAACTGACTCAGTATAATTTCTTGGGATATCTTTAGATAAATTTTGCTCTTGGAAAAACCATGTAAATGACGTTTGCAGTACAATGAATAGTTCTGTCTACCCTCTGAGGTATAACCTGCGAGATATCTCGAAACACCGCAATTACTACATACTACGGCTATATTTCCTCCATTTTGCGATATGGTCTATGGGGTCGCTATGTGGAAATTGATCAAGTATTCTTATACAAAAAAGAGTTTAAGGGCTATATTTGGGCTGAAACAAATAGAGTCTTCTCGCCCTTCTTTAGAAAATATAAAATACTTACTTTACCGTGCATCTATTTAATGGAATCATATAAATTCTTTTCAAGCATAAGATTCTTTTTCAGCAAGCGACAAGCTACTTTGCCCCTCGATCTCATAATACTAATAAATTGTATCAACCCAAGACTAATCTCACACTTACATCCAAAACAGCTATATTATGTGCATCAAATTGTATAATAAAATTCCGAGTACAATAAAGAAACTTCCATTTTAAGGGAACACATAACACAACTTACTCGTGAGATCGATGGAATCAAAGTGATTATGAACAATACCATGTAGTATGTTGGCTTCTAGAAACTTACGTCTAGATTCTAATGTTTACATATTATATTTGCTTAGTAATTGTGAATACGACAAACACCTTTTATAACACATAATATGCGCGAAGAAATTTACGCTGTACTTTCTCAATCATATCAATATATTTCTTATAATACGGGTTCCGGATTGGGACCGCATACTCGAGCTGCGAGCGTAGATACAGGCGTCTATTATAATTTACTTCTGCATATTATTATAATTTACTAATCGCAAGCATTAAACAAGCTAATTAAATATTTTTTTAGAACCTTTTCTACATTATTTATGCAAATAAATGATGATGTATTTGTATTTTGAAAAAGTTGTAATAAAATAAAAATACAATTACCAGAATACATACTCGTACCCACTGCCTTACTCTTCGGGAATTTTAGTTTTTTTGTGTTATACAATAGATTATAGCCAAGAGGCTATCCGCGTGATCTTACAAACTCTCCCTAATACTGCCTTAAAAACCTTCCTAAAAGATAGCAAACAAACACGAAGTACTAACAAGTACCTACTTTATCACTAGTTCTGGGCGAGTGAACCAGTAACTTTCTCACTGACCGCCCCTTTTCAATAGCTTGACGTTATCAATTCACTCCTCTTGTTTTCTGCGCTAAATAAAAAATAATCAAGTTAGGGCTGGGGTGCATGAGAGGGAAGATATTATTATTTAAATAACCAGTTAACTTTTGAGTGGTTTTATAAGTGCGCCTCCCGCTAGATATAAAATATTCCTTTATTAGATGGATAGGCCATTATTTGAGTCAGATAATTTTTTAATGCGTAGTATAACCTAAAACCTAAAACGAGTACCTAATTTGCGTTCGCAATTTATTTTCCAAACATGTAAACTAACACGAGTTTTAGTAAAAATAACTGTAATGCCCTACATATATGGTTCAGTTTGCGCTACAATTTCATTTTTTTTAATGACTATTTCAACAGTACTAGTCAGTCTAAAATCAACTTTATTTACACTAGCATAAAGTTGATGTTTATTTAAGTGGAAATAACATCTTATGTAAGAATTCTGTCTCAATCATAAATCTTGATTTCTTACTAATCATTACATATTTAACTATCTATCTAGTAATCCAAATCGAGAAAAATAAATCAAGAATTATTTCGCTCTCTCAAACCCAAAAACTGAAACATGTATGTATGAATTCAGTCTACATCATAAATCCCGATTTATTACTAATCTCTACTCATATGTCTAATAATAGAAATCGAGACAAATAAGTAATGATCGAGATTCATTCTTTCGCTCTAGAAATCCATTACAAAAATAATATATTATGGTCGAAAGTGCCAAAGGATACACTAGACAAAAGCCATGTTGGGCAAAAAGTGATAAAAATTTGATATAAAACTTATATAATTTTATTTTTATATTTGAATAACCGTGTGTCCAAAGCCTTTCAAAACATCTGTACCTACATGGACTGGAGGGAAAAGGGGTAAAAAACCTCATTGTGAAATACGGAGAGTAGACAACGACTGATGTATTCCCATTGTCTTTATAATTAATAACCCTTTTTTACTCACTGAATTGTAGGGAAATAAAGGCATTGTCTATTTTCAGGACAGCTAAAATTGGGGACATTTCGATTTTATAATTTTGCATTTAGAACGTCTATTTCAAGGTTTAAATCAAGTCATTTATAGTTCATTTAATTATGAATTGTTTTTAGATACTATTGTATAGTTATCTTGCTAAATTACATCACTAATTATCCAAATGCTAGGCTGACTCCATTCAGATTGGCATCGATATGCTAAGAATAAGACATCACCAAGTTTTTAAGAGGGAACAGGGCCTGCGACGAATTTGAAAAATAGGTATGTTAAGAAACTGTTTCCGTCGTGTTACCTCAAGTGTGCCCCCGTAGAGTGCGATAGGGACAGCTGCAGCTCAGACCGATTATATAACAAAAAAAAATACGAAATCAAAAAATTCGAAAACTGAGCCAATTAAATTATTTCTTACATTTTTTTTTTTTAAAGAATATGTCTAGTTTCCTCAAATTTTTTTTATGTTAAAAACTTTTAGAATTTGTCTGGTCATCCTCTAATCACGGCAGTAAAAATTGGGCATTTTGTAATTTTTTGAGGGTTATATTTTCTTTACCAATAGGTTGCTGAAAAAAAAGAAATAACAGGGACGTGTCTACAGCAGACCTTGATTTTATGAAAAAAAAAAAAAATGATTGCTGTAGAGGCATTATTCAGAAAGAAAAAAGGGGAATACATTTGTATGTAATAACATTTCATTTGTGTGTTTGTAATAAATAAAATAAAAGTATGGAGAATCGCAGGCCCTGTTCCCTCTTAAAGGATATTACTATAATCTGCTTCGTGGTCTGTGGTGTAGACCTTGAAGGTATTAACCTGCGTCAGTTTTACATAATTATATCATCATCAACATTGACAGCCCTGTTCCACCCACTTATACAAGGTTTCCTTTTGATATCCCATAACTTTAGGGTGTTAAATTGTTAATGAGACCATAGCAAAGAATCAATTGGCAAATGTTTTTGTTTTTTTTGTTTCATTCAAAATAATTCGACAAAGTCACGATTATTTATATAAAACACCCGTATGAGGAATATAAAAACTTTTGTTAATAAAGAATGAATGGTTTGAATTAAAATGTTTACTCGTACCTAACAATGAAACTTAAATACACTAATTATTGAGTCTACTGTTAAAGTCTAAATAATTTATATGCCAGTGGATTCTTTGACATGGTCTCATAATACCCTAGAGTTAAGAGATATCAATAAGTGCACCTTGTATAACACGCAATATTATCCAATAAATAGGCCACCAATTAAAAAAATCGCGACGTGTTCAGCAAACTTGAGCAGACAGATCGAACGTCAATTGGATTCCATGGAATACATTCATGTAATTAATACTACATTTTCTTTTATAACATCCTTTTCAAAAATACACATAATATCAAACATCCATCCGCATATATTTAAAGAATACGAACACACGTTCATTACCATACAAAAATCTCTTCCAACCTTAATTCCGGAGCAAACCATAATATTACATAGAATCGTACTCTGAAAAATTTTCATAAACGTAAATTGATTCCGCAATACGAAGCGACGTGACTTGCCAAGCCAAACCCGACCTTGGAGCTGGCAATTTTAAAGTTCTAATTTGACAGATTGAAGCGTCATTATAGACACATGGATGAGCACGAGTGATTTATGAGTTTCGTCAAAGGGAAAGCGACCTTGTTTTGAGAGGAGTAAGGTGTATATTTTGTGTGGTGAATATTGTAAAGGAAATGCTCCCGGGTCCCGAACAAGTTCTCTGTATTCACTCTCGAATAATCGATAGCTGACGTCTGGCCTCCCCCCGCACAGGTGGTCACCCCTCTCTCATCTTTAATAAAGGGTCTGTTTCGCTGGCGCAGATTATATTCGGAATAGTTAGGTGTTCCAGAGCTACTGTTGAAACCTGCGATTGCTGTACTTATTGTTAAATAGCTTAACGTCATGAAGAGGACAGCTGAGATAGACTGGATGTGGAAGGTGAAGGACCGTACCTTATTTTTGGGTCAGAGTAATTGTGGTGTATCTTGTCTTTGAAGAAGTAGGTAGGTAGGTATGTGTCGAGGAATGGTTAGGTTTTGGTTGAGTTGATTGAATATTTTTCTTATTTATAAAAGTTAGTATTGACTAGATCTGGCTGATAATTTGATATCAAACTGCGAATCTGAACATCAGTATGTTTAGGCCATTTGAAAATAATAATATATATTTACATACAATAAAAAATCTTTATGGTTTATACTAAAACCAAGATACAAAAAAAAAAAAAAAAATACCTGAAAATTAAATTAAAGAAGTAAGGTGAAGTTCTTCCATTGCAACTCCTGTGGGCCAGAATCTTCCATTACCAATCGTTTGTGCCGAGAAAATGAAGCACAGCGTGTTCCGGGATTTTTTTCAGTTATCCTGAAACCACAACCAGTATAATCAGAATAGGAATATATATCTTCATATTCCAAAAGCAAATATCCCTCCCAAATAAATCTCCAGTAATGGTGGAAGATTGCTAGCTAATCATAGCATTCGAATACTAGTAGGTAACTTTTTAACATAACACTGAAAACAATAACTTAAATATTTTTGATACGCACATGAATTTCCAGGCTTGTTAGTCACTCGCCTATATAAAAAGCACGCCAGTGAAACTATAAGCAACTTTTAACGTAACATGGACAATAAAAACTCATTTAAATATTTTGACACCCAACACGAATTCCCAGCTTGTTAGTCGCTCGCCAATCCATAAAAACACGCCAGTGAAACTCCCCCGTAAGCTAGACACAGACAAGCGTCTAACAAGCTCTCACATGAATGAACTGCCGTTTCTGCGTGCTGCGTTCAGTAATTGGGCATTGTGTCGCTTCTGCATTGTTCTGTGACAAACTTTGTTCGGATGTCGTTATTGAGTCGGTTCAATAGTTCGCCAGTTTGATTCTGAAGTTAGGTTGTTCCTATTTAAATTAGCATACGGCAGGCTGGTACCGAGTTTGTGTTTGTTATCTCACACAGGGAGTGTTAGAGCAAGATCCCAGGGCGCCCAGATGTTACTTATTTTCTGAGTAACAAAATGTGAGGGATAGAGTAGTGTTAGTACCTATGTACCTTAAACGTACGCAATACCTGCTAGATTGGGCCGACTGACGAAGGCGGGATTTACAAGTATGTACTAAAGGTACATAAAAACATATTCACTCTTCTTAAAGTCTGAGTGCTTTCTGAGATCAGTTGGTTTTGTTTGATATTATCAAGGTAAATAAAACTGGCAAGTTGCAAATAAGATACGATGATAAAAGCCGTGACAAAAATAGAAATAAAAGTTTCAGCGGGCAATCTTCGATCGAAAAACAATATGGCATTCCACAAATAAGCTACCAAAACGCTCTTTACTCTCATGATAAATACCATTTTAGCTTAAAACATCGACTGTATCTATCCGAGTCCCTTATCGGGAATTGGAATTTTGTTACGGACGCAAGGGAAAAAGTGATTCATTATTCTTTCCCTTATGTGGCGAGGAATACCGAAGGAGTGCGAACTCACACCTCAGGCCTTCACGACAAGAAACGAGCGCGCGACTGCGCAAACAATTGAGACAGATCTGCGGAATACCTTTCGGAATTTAATAGTTATTTATGGACTATATTTTAACATGACTTTAAAATAATGCTGGTTTATTTTTAGGGTTCTGTACGTTCGAATGATAAAACGGAACCCTTATAGGATCACTCGTGGCCTGTTTGTCTGTTCGTCTGTCACAGCCAATTTGCTCCGAATCTAATGGACCGAATAAGTTGATGAATGAATGTTTTTTTTTTTGAATTTGTGGATCACTTTGATTTGATTTGATTTCCGAGTTACAGCTTTAATAGATATATGTAAACGGGCACGCCCTTTATGCCTGTAGGCTTTAATTTGGGTAATAAGTTCTTTTTACTTTTTTGTTGGTATATTGGCGTGTGCTAGGGTGACATATAGAAAATAATTTAATTAAATTAAATTTTTTGTGTTGCGTAATGTAAATTATTTTACATAAGAACTATTGTATAGAATCAAGTTTTTCTAACTATTCAGACAGCTCTGCAGCTGGGAAGTTTGTTGCGCCACTTGTCCAGCTAAAGCACTAGGAAGTGGTGAAGGGCCGGCGTTTTGGGGGACTGTCTTGTGTAATTTTGACGTTCGAAAAGTGCTGATTCTCAGCCTAGTTTGAATAAATGACTTTTGAATTTGACTTTTCGGCTGAAATAAGAACATTTAACAAGGTTTGCGTACTGTACCGTGTGAAATATCAAACAAAAGGGCTTAGGCCCTATAGTCATAAAAAGCGTCTGAGGCGCGCGCCTTGTACGCTGCGTTTTGGGCGCGTCGAACGCGCGTATGACGCGAACCCCTCCCGGGCAGCCTTAGCGCACCCTCGACGCGTGGACGTTTTCTCTGCGTCAGAAATTTGCGTGTATGAATTCAGCTGCATCTGATGTCTCAATATAGTTGGGAAAAGGCTAGTTAAGTGATGATGAAGATGATTAAATGAAATGAATGAATATATTTATCATATATCATTAATTTAATGATGATATTAAATTTATGACATTAGATGCGTTTAGACGAGTAAGAACGGCTTTTCGAACTAAATCATATAGGTAACTTCATAACCGGTAAATATGAGTAAAATAGTTAGTTGAGTACTACACTAAAGTAAATAAAATACAGAAACCTCCTCTTTGGGAGATGGCAAAATTACCCCATTTTCAAATACATTATAGAACCAATAAATCTTCATAAACAGTACAAAATCCATAAACTAAAGATGTCACTTCATAATGGCGTCACGGACAGCTGGCATAATACAAGGTGATGATATTATGAAGAATAAAAAATACTGGAAATAAGGATACAGGGTGGTTATAAAACTCGTCCATTGCAAATAGGCCGTAAAGAGTTCCGGGTGTGACGTGCGAGTTTGGATAGTCAGGAGGCAACTGCGTTTGTGGATATTAGTGAGATGCCTCTGAGAGGTAGGATTCAAAACAAATCCTACTTTTTTGTGTCGTGTCGTGTGTCGTGTCGGTGTCGTGGGACACCCAGTTGGAATGAAGTTCCTTTCGCTGTATATTATGTACTGTAATACAAAGTCACCTAGAACCTAATAAGGTCTCAAGTTTCAAGTGTCAAAAGAAAACAAAAACTTTTGACACTTGAAACTTACTTTTGCGGGCATAACGCTTTTTCATTACGTGACGATTTCTACCGCAAGCCGCGTTACAGAACTTGTTCCAATTTTTTTTTCGTGGTCGTGACCTTTTGGCATAATCAATCTTTGTTAGCAACAGTTTTTTTTTGCAATTTAAATAATCAAGTTACTTTCATTTTTCTCTGCTCGTTTGAAAATAGAGAATGCTCATTTAATAGTATAGGGTAGTTCATACTAATTCCATGCTGCCATGTCATTATTCTAAGGTAGCCATCTTGTTCTAAACCTTAGGCGACCGAGTACTGCTCGGGAGAAAATACGGAGAAAACGATTTTGTCCTGATATAAGACCTAGCTAGATCGATTCTTCCCTATATTAAAACTTTCATCGAAATTGTTAGAGCCGTGTAATCGTGTTAACAACTTAAGTTTACAATTTACAAAGGCTATCTTCACTTTCCTTTGTTATATATGCTATTATTATATATAAAAATATTGCTCATTTAATAGTATAGGATAAAGCTACTTATTTTTATGACCAACATTATCTGAACCATTGTTAATATTATTGAATCATTCTCATCATCTGCTTAGCCTTTCCTAAATATTTTGGGGTCAGCTTACAGTCTAACCAGCTTGAAGTTCGGCTGCAGTTAAATACTACTAGTATTTTACATGAACCGACTGCCTATCTGACCTCCACAACCCGGTTAATATGATACCCGTTGGTAAGAATGGTTGTCAGACTTTCGAGATGCTTACGACTCGTAACGACTGTCAAAGATTTACGAATGACAGCCGGGACCAATGGCTTAACGTGCTTTCCGAGGCACAGGGGGTCTCAATATGTAATGGATGGTGATATACACGAACCGACCATGGTAAGTGTAGGTGACCTTCGACCGACCCATGCGGTTATTATCATTTAACCACCCTGTTCAGCAGTCGACGCTTTTCACAACAAAAAAGATCATCAGCTTTATAAAAGTCACATCTGCAACATATACCGGACTAGCTGCTCTATGACAGACCTCCCCTAGGCTCTAGGCTATATCCCCAGGCAGTGCTCGAATAAGAAAGGGTAGTTTTACAACTCGCGAGGGATAACTTTACGTGTTAGGGGGTAGAATTTCCACCCCTTTATTTTGGGGTTCTTTGCTATCATGGCCACTGAAAGACTCGAGTTTTAATACGAAATATACCTTTTCCGTTTCTGTACGTATACAGCGTGTATCAGAAATATGTGTTCGTATTTAAGGGTGTGGTACAGACCATCAAACACAATAACTTTCTTTATGGGACGAACATTACGAAAGAAAATGCTTTTTCATCCCACCATCTCGGAAAGAGTATTTTTAATCTTCAGTATCTGAGTGGAAAAGCCGTTTTTATTCTCTAGAGGATAAAGTAAATTGAATTTAGAACATCGTGTGCACTAAGTTTGTGAATTAAAAAAAACATTAAACCTATTTACTGCTACCTCTATGGTGCCGAATATATCATACAACTTTTTTTTAATTTGTTAAAAACTCAGACTCGGAACCTTCTTGGTGTTCTTTTTTCAATTTGCTTTGTACGCGGTTCTTTATGCGGCATTTTTTCACGTCATTGTTAAACCTTAGGTATATTAAAAACAAGAAACTTGAAAACAAGTGAAAAAACTAAAATGAGTGATTCTAGCGACGAGGAAGTTTGCTTGACGCCAACAGAATTGACTGAAACTGTTATTAATGCGCAAACGTTTTTTTTTTTTGCATTTAGTCATTTCCTCGCTGAGGTGGAATGAAAAGTTACGTGTTGCACTCGAGTGCAAAGATTTTTCACCTCGTGCTCTTTTGATTCCCTCGCTAACGCTCAGGATTCTAATTTTGAATCACTCGCTGCGCTCGTGATTCAATTTTAGAATCCTTCGCTTGCTCGGTCATCAAAATTGAACACGCGGTTAAAAAGCAACTTTGCACTCTTGTATAACAAATAACTATTATTTGCGGTTAAAATGACGCAAAGAAACAACACATACACAAAATGACCAAGTTGGGGGAAAATATGCGTCACATCCACGCAAAATGGCCATCGCTCAGCATGCTGCGACCCTATGTGAGACAGAGCCCCAGCGCTGGTTTTCAGTGACAGCCCGCGTTGACGTGATGACGTCAACCGGTGCAGCTTAGAGTGAAATAACAAAATAAAATAAATACAATACTTATTCTTAAATTTTTATATAAATATAATAATAGCATAATCGAAAAAAAAAATCGTTACATATACTGGTCATAATTATATACATTTAGGTCGAGTAGGTATTGAAGTTTTGTAAGGGACAGTTGATATTGATTTTTTTATTTTGACCATGTTGGTTCCATGAAGAAAGGTATTCAATTTGTTGGTCTGTACCACGCCTTAAATATGAGAAGACATTTCTGATACACGCTGTATATAGGTAGGTACGTTAAGTAAACATCTAAATTCTGAATGGTCCCTCTTTAGTTGATTTTAGAAATTGGTGAATGGGCTCCTTTTCTATTGTTTTATTAAAAGTACTGACTTTAATAATTGTTATTTCAATGGAGGTGAGAACAATTACACAGTTTCTTGCTAAGGAAAGTGTTCGTAATTGGAAAATGTTAATTTGATTTTTATTGCATAACCATTTAGTTTGTTTAACGAACTAAATTGAAGCTTTGAATTGGTTTTTTGAAGACCTGGCAATAATAAAGGTCTTGCAGTCGTGCTGGAGAGATTGTCACATATTAGAATAAGTTTAAACACAGTTTTCAACTTCAGCCCTTCGCACGTGTCGTACTAACCGCTTAAAATCAGCGGCCCAAGTCTGCTATTTTTATAAATTCGTCATTCCAACACGATCCCATTGTCATTTTGCTAAAAGTTCGTAATCTGCTAAATTCATAATGGTCGATCATTGGTTGATCATTGTATTCCACAAACACGATACTCGTAACGAATTAAACAAATGACTGCACAATGACGTTCTCATGGTAGGTCACTGATCAAAGGAACTGTCAAAATTTTAGCAGATTACCGCCTAAGTCAGTCATTCATTTTTCATTATGTACGAGATTACCAACAGATGCCATTTCTTTCAATGGAGTGTCAGTCAAAGCCATTGGAAAGTCAATCAATGACAGACCATTCTGACACTATTGTAATAGCAGACTTGAGGCCCAGGTGGAGTGTTGTTCAACGTTGTCTCAAATACATATTAAAAATTAATAGAAGATTTTTTCTTTGAGTAGCTGATGACAATTCATCTCTTAAACTTCACAAACCTTTTGCGTCTGATACCAGTCTCAAGATAAGTCAATATTATGATTTCAAAATGACGCCATCAGAATTTCGTATAAGTATATAAATTGTTTCACTATATTTTTAATTATGTCAATTATGTTTATCTATTTTCACCAGACCAGGGCTCGGTCGACCAGGTACTTCAAATTATAAGAGAAAAACGTTCACAAGACGTTTGCGATTTTACGAACGCTTTTACGAGAGATAAAACGTTACATAAGAGACTTGAACCTTAGCAATTTTTTTATACAGTCCCAAATCACCTTACTTAAAGATACAGCCATCCGACTTACTAAACGAAGTACCTTAATCATACAACTGCACTGATACTGTAGATAAGATCTTCTAAAACATACAGTAAAGCAGTACAAGCTTTAGCTCAGTAATCACACGGATTGATGTCACCAATTTAGCACAAGTCAGTGCTCAGATTAATCGCAGACTCTTAAGGAAAAGTGCTTCAGTCAGCTCCTATCTTTTTTTTATTTGGTTTAAAATTGTGTTTCACGATGTGAAGTCTGGAGTTAATCTACTTGGATTAAGCTGAGTTTATGTTGGTTTAGGAGTTTTTAGGACAAGAAAAAACTTGCTCTAATTGTGTCTTTAGTATTGGACTTTATTCTTCGGTCTTGTATTATTTTAATACCAGCTGCTGGTATGCAGAGATAATGTTGTAGAATACAGAAAAAATGTTGATAGTTGATATTGCGATAATTTACGATTGATTTCCAAAGCAGATTGGATTTAAATACAGAACCAAAATCTTAAAATACATCTAAGAATAGCTTATTAAGTTCCAGAAAAACTTGGCTTTTGTAGATAGTGGAAATACACACAACATAACATAACATCACGCCTAGTCTCCCCGAAGGATTGGGCAGAGGTGTAAGGTGGGCGGTGTTGTAAAGTGGAAATATGGAATCAAAACGGTTTTTTTGCTTGTCTGAAAAAGTGATGCCTCTTATTGTTTTTTTCCGTTCTATATTTTAACATCCTTAGTTAGGTCACATACATAGCTATACAAAATGTACAAATATCCCAACATATTGGTCGGGGTGTAATTAAATTTGAATCCATCGTACAAAGTTTAAAAACCCACAAAATTAGATTTTAATTGCATTATAATTGAAATAACTTTGTCCCCGATTCGTATTTGGGATGTATTTTTACTAGATGAGACAAATCTTAGAGATTATCCGAAAGCAGCTAAAGGTATTGCTGTCCTTTACTAATATGCTAATTAAGAAAGAGACTTAATTTGAATATAGAGATTAACTAGCATAAAATCTGCATTTTTTGGAAATAAGGCTTTCGTTTTTTACGTCAGCACCTAAACCTGTCATCCCTTCTAAATTGAATTGGTAATTTTGCCGTGAACATGAACCAATAACGGACAGGCGGTCGCAAAATATGTTATTATGGATATCAAGTTACAGACTATAATTGAGCTGTCATCCCATTCCGATAGTAGTGACATTTCACCACATTGATTGGCATTTAATTAAACAGGGCTCACGCATTCTATTGATTTTGGCCAATCAGCACTTCGCAATAATTAAAAATGGCACAATACAGGCGCGTATCGGTTGATTAAAATGGACAGGTTGATTATAAAATGAATATATGTGATTGAGACAGCAAATTAGGTACTTTCATGATACCTCTTCTATTCGTAAATGTCTACTGCTACTGAGGTGATATCTAATGCTAACTTGGAGTACTCTGAGGGATCGAATCCGGACTGCTGTGGGCTAATGATGATGATGATGATAATGGATACAGTAGTACCTAAGGTAACCCATAGGTTATCTTCTATATCGGTACATATTATACATTAATGTCGCTTTTCGTGCCTGTCTACGTGACTGCCTTATTCTTCTAAAATAGGTACGCAACGGGTGTTGAAGTAGTTTTCACCATAATTCAAAGAATTTATACCGGAAGGTTTTAAATGTATATTAGTACATCCTATACTATTAAATTACCAATATATATATCTGTAATCTCGTTCTCGAAAACGGCTTTAACGATTTCGATGAAAGTTGCAATACAGGGGTTTACGGGGGCGAAAAGTCGATTTAGCTAGGTCTCATATCTGGGAAAATTCGTTTTCTCTATTTTCATGCGAAATTAAATTTGTTTGTTTATTTGTATGTTTGTTTGTTACACTTTCACGCTAAAATGTCTAAACGGATTTGGATGAAATTTGGCACATGGGTACTTTTTATTTCGATATTCCCCCGGGATCGACACATATGCGGGTGAAACCGCGGGCCGCAGCTAGTTATGTTTATAATCAGTCTGAGGTGGTGCAAATCTGAACAACTACTTTATTTCGTGACACACTTTCAATGGCAATGCTACTCATTTTGACATCATTCAACAACATTCATTTATTTTGTCGAACAGACGAATTTTTAAAAAATAATGAAGCTTTTGAATTTGCAATTTCCTTTAAAATCCTCCGAATTCTGATTGAAAGTGTGTTATGCAATTGAGGTACAGGTTGGTTCTCAAACACAACGTCACCAAACGACTATTTAAATCTAATTTGAAAATGAAAATGGGCAGCATTTTCTTTGACTTTATAATTTCTTCATGAAATCTGGCAAATAGTAGACAGTACATTTAATATGATGTTTGTGTACGTTCATCCTGTCACTTCCACGCGCAGTAATATCCGTGACATTAATACCAGGTAGCAGCGGGAAGGGTTTAGTCTCAAGTTGTGACCGTCGTCTGATCGAAATAATAGCCTCTATCAATATCAATAATGTACAGAGATAGGAGTTTAGATCTAAATTGTAGATGTTACAGTGTTTTGTTATCTGCTAGATTGTGTGATACCTACCTAGTTATAACAAGCCAAGACTGGAATCTCCTTTGTTCTCTAAAAAAGTTCAGGTAGTAACTTTTCATCTTTTCAAGAATTCCTCAGCTTCGGACTAGGAAAAATTGATTACCTATGCTATTAATTCAAATGAGCACTAAAAATTAAACTACATTTTTAACTCATTAGGACCTTTCTGAAGAACATCACCAGTAAGGTGGGTAAACGGGAATGTTACATGTTATATCAGTAGTACTCGTTGCTATTATCATTTTTACCTTTCACATAATAATAAATCATTTATTTCCCACTATTATCATAAAACCGTTTTCCTATCAGAGCCGTCACTTCGTGTTTAATGTTAGGCGTTCGCCATTTTGATAACACAAACCGAGTGACTTGAAATTGTTTTGTATAAAACCTTTAGTTTTTAATGGAATACCGCTGTTTTGTCCATTAAAAACGTTTTGATGAAACACTTTTATTGTACAGCTCTTATTTCTATGTTCGAATGGATTAAAAAGGCTATATAGCCCCGTTGAGCTTTGTAGAGAATAAAATTAGACAAATGGATTGATGGGAGGTAACCATTTCAGTACACGTGTATATATAATTTTGTCATTACCGTCCTACATCTCTCTCTACTTTTTTCCCAATGGTCGTTTCGATTGGATAAGTAATTAGAGAGATAAATTTTAAATCCTCTGCCATCCCGTCCGCCAATCCGCGCAGGCCATTACTTATCTTAAAGCCTGGAATACACATGTTATAGTATAGAAGCATAAAAGCATGCGAATTTCGAGCAGATGCTACCTACTAGCACACAATAAATAAGTAATAAGTCTATGAAAAAAGTATGATCATTTTACATGTAGCATGCTAAAAAATAAGCACGCTACTTGCTAGCAAACAAGCATGCTTTTAAATAGCATTCAAGACTTAATTCACATATTAGATGGACACAGTAGTAGTATTTTCGATTGATAAATCGTTCGAAATTTAATTCCGCGCGTTCGTGCTAAACGTAAAGACGATCTACTCCCTAAGCTTAATCCGTTTATGAGTCCTAAGTTACGGGCGCTTCGTTCTCCGTCTTACTTACAGCATACTGTGAGTGACACGAAGACGGATGCGTCCGTAACTACGGCCAAAACTACGGGTTTCGCTAAGGGAGTAGAACCACAGGGCCCCTGATGTCAGTGTCGTAAGAGCAAGAGTATAGGAAGGAGCTTTTTTGACAAATTAAAATTAGCTAGCGCAGACTTGATCGTTATTTCCAAATTTGTCTTTCCTGCTCCATCACCAGACCCTGTTAATCATCTATCTATAACCTATTTATTAAGACCATTCAAATGTGCCCAAACACGATTACTGTGCTGTATGTTGGTAAGGGAGTTGGGTATCCTGCAAATTCCAGGTGATACTGCAGCATCAGCTCAAGATGTTCTTCTAATATCATTCTTCTTCTTCTTTTCGTGTGGTTAGTGACCTCTGTCCAGGAGTACCGCTTTCTGAATCAAGCCCTTAATCCAGCTGCCCAACGAGAGCCTCCTTAGGTGTTGGTCGAGGCTCTTGGCAATTAAGCCATTGGCTGATACGACTATCGGCATGATAATTGCTTATCTTTCTCGGTTTTCACGAGATTATGTCAATAATAATTGCACGCCGCTCTCCTCGATCCACCACCACTATATCAGGCTTATTGGCAACAATAGTCCTGTCAGTAATGATGGATCGATCCAAGTACAATGTGTGTGGCATGCCGGTTTCCTCACGATGTTGTCCTTCACCGTTTTTGAAGCAAGTGATGATCATTGAAGTAACAGAATACCAAATTTCAAATCGATCAGACCTATGGAATACACACATACATTCATCAATTGTAGCCGATAATCTTCAAACGGCTGAACTGGTTTTGATAAAACATGTCTAAGAACCATCGCTAAAAAACCTGCTTTCAAATAAAAAACCGCATTCAAATCGGTTCACTCGTTTAAGAGCTACGGTGCTACATACAGATACACACACTTAGCGGTCAAACTTATAACACCCCTCTTTTTGCATCGGGGGTTGAAAACAGATTTTCTCAAATCATACTTCAAGTAACAACATTACCAGAGGTCGTTGACCTGAAAAATATTACCAAATCTTTTTTTAAACCTTCTTTAGATATCGATACCCATCGCTTCTGCGGAGTTTGGCTAGTTAATTTAATTTGACCCCGTGTACGAAAATTTGCCTGTTTTTGTAGCACTTTCCAGTTTTTGGGCTGCATGAGAATATAATAGCAGCTGCGGAAATGATGTAGATATACTGGTTACCAAGACAAAAGCTTAGTTTACAAACTTAGACGCAACAAGCGACCTAATCTCCAAAGTTATATGATTGACTATTCTACAGCCAGGTACACAAATGGAATAATAACCACACCGAACGATTGTAAGCTCCTTACCATTTCCCACTGACTTTGAGTCCATTACATAACGTAGGTAAATATATAAAAAATCTTCCCGACACGTCCCGGCTTCCCCCTTCCCCTACAATAAAACCGGTATTTCAAACATGTCAGGTAATAAACTTGAAAGTCGCGTTCCATACTTTACACTTAGAATGAAGAAGGTTTAGAAAAGGCTTCGGATTTGAAATACATTATTTTTTTGTGGAATGAGTAACTTCAGTTTTATATTAAGACAAATATTAAATATATATATTATATTATGTACAAGTATGTTTAGTAATGGACTAAATTAAAATGAGATTTTTAGTAATGATAAAATATATTAAATATCTCTTAAAAATATAAAATTACAACGATAAAAGAGCGTGTCTTTTCATCAGTTCTTGTTTTAGAGGACAGCAAATCAACCAATCAATCTGCCTAGCCTTTTCCCATCTACAACCCTGTTACTGGGTTATACGATACCCCTTGGTAAGACTGTTTGTCAGACTTTCGGGCTTCTGACGACCTGTAACGACTGTCAAAGATCCACGAATAACGGCCGGGTCCAACGGCTTATCGTGCTTTCCGAGGTACGGAGGAGTCTCGGTATGTTAAGATGGTCACCCATCCACAGACCGACCCTGGCAAGCGTAGCTTAACCTGATGGATCGAATCATGCGGCTGTTATTACTTAGCCACGAGCTCCTCAGGACAGCAAATCAACCAATGCCAAATATTTTTCAATCCACTGAAAGTTCAGTTAATTCACAACAAAAGAAGAAAAATATGTTTTGTATTTGCTAACGCCTAGTTGCCAATTTTGGCGTTTGTTCAGAATAAAATATTTAAATAATAATAATTTGATAAGATTTTTTTTTTGTTTTTTAACCTGTTTCAAAATAGCATTGCTTTTAAAACAAACGTTTTATTATGTAACATAAGACTTATCTTACTTATATTCCTGCCAGTGACAGAATGCGATTCTGAAACAACTTCGTAAAACACGTAATCTTTTGTAATCAGCTGATAGGTGTCGGGAAGGCTATCTCACCGGCCGGAGTGTAACTCAAGAATATCTTTATTTCTTCAACCCCTCTACTCGTTGCTAATTCTGAAACCTTTCGCATAACTTCTACCTGGAATGTGGCAATATTTCTACGGCGAGCGAAATGTAATTAATCAAAAAGTTTGCAGGATCCCCGCGCTGTCAGGAGTGAGGTGACGTTCGCGCCTCCCGAATACTTTTTCGATTGTTGGGGGTGTGTTATTATACATTTTGTGTTCGTAATGGTTGTAAGGAAGTCGTGTTTTCAATTATAAATACGCTAAAATACTGGGAAGTGGCGTTGTTTAATTTCAGTGTATGTTTTTGAAATTGGAGTTTTATGACACAATAAGTATTGTAATTCGCAAGATAACATTTTAACGTAGAAAATGAACTGTGAATGAGGAATAAAATATGGGAGAAAATTTGTTATTATAAATAAGAAAAATCCAAACAAAGTTGTAACAGCCTCTTTACTAATTAAATGCCAGTCGCATACATCTCGAAATATGTCTTAAGATATTATAAGACTGATCCACCAAAGACCTACTGCACCACTCCATCTATCATTCTAAGCCATTACACATTTGCAACCCACATCATAAGGTATTAATCAACTCATACATTATGTGTATTATGTACCCGTGACATTAATATTACGCCCTTTGTCCCACAAACAATGCCTCACACTCAACAATTGATCAATGTTGACACGGAACGATTTACCTTCAAAATAAAGACGCAAAATCCTTGAAAAAGGGTCCAAAGAGAAAATAACAATAATACACCAAGCGGTCAATTGTTTACCCACCCTACGGAACCCTAAATTAATATCACTTCCGTCAACACGTGACGTGTAGGGTAAAAACGACAATTAGGTACGAACGGACGAGAATTGGAGCTTTCACCCTAAGGTTGGAAGAAAAATATTTTCTCGAATAATGGCAACCCTTTTTGTAAAGGAGCGTGTCGGGTTTATATTTAGGGAAGATGTAATGTGGAAATAAATATGCTGTGGGGCTCAAAATAAGCTGCCCCGACTTTTTCTACTCACAGAGGAATTCTCATTTTTCTCATTTCTGCGAAGGATGGTAAGTGTGGAACTTGGAACTAAAATCTACGAGTATGTAGGTATAACTATACATATTATAAGTAAAAGTAGCATTACGTGTCTGCCTGTTAGACCGCCTTGTTCTTATAAAGTGCTCAACGGATTTTGATGCGGTTTTTACCACATTTAGACAATTTATTCCGGAAGATTTATGTGTAGCATAACATTCAGCCTTTAATGATCCCACTGCTGGTACATAGGCGTCTTCCCAGTGAGAGGGAGAGGGCCATAATCCACCACGCGGGCCCAGTGCGGGTTGGTAGATGTCACATATCGTCGAATTTTTGGTGCTAGGACATGTTTCTTCACGATGTTTTCCTGCACCATTTTGAAAACAATGGTGATTGAAATTGTTTATAATACAAAAATAATTTTAAAAAAACTAGATTTTTGTCAAACCATGCGAGGCAGGGGCGGCTCGCTAGAATCTATAAAACTTTTTCAATGATAAAAAAACGGTCCCTCTCGTCGGAAAACCGCAGAATATTGTGGTATCGGATACGAAACTATAAGATCTACTTTTTTCCAAGGCTAGCATTATTTATTTTATTTATATATTAGTTTATGTACACACATATAAACAGACAAGAAAAAAGGAACAGAAAAATACGTACAAAGGTGATGCTTATTTCTAAAGAAATCTCTTCCAGCATACCTGCGATAGGAAAGTGGATAAAAAGAGATGTAGACAACGTGTGTAACAGTAGAAGAGAAAATAAAATACATAAAATATGAGCATTTACTTACGTACATACTTCTACAATAAATATCACTAAAATATATAAATAGGTACTAATAATTATAATGTAGTATATAATATTATAATAAATATGGCAATATTATGTTGGCATCTTATGCCAGCAGTCAAAAATAACGAATCCTTGAAATTTTTTAAACCACTCAGCACAAAATATTCGAAACACACCTCATCATTTCAGCCGAAAGACGTCCACTGCTGGACATAGGCATCTCCCCCAAGCACCGGCACCGCCTCTTCAACCAGGTTCTATGCTTCCCGCATCCAACGGATTCCTAAGGCCTTCACCATGTCATCGGTCCACCTTGTGGAGGCCTTCCAACGCTACGTCCTCCGGTACGCGGTCGCTACTCCAGAACCTAAAAGAACTACTTTTTATCTAAGGCAGCAGTCACAAAAACGGATTCTTGAAATTTTAAACCACTCAGCACAAAATACCTGAAATTCTCGAGATTTTCGTTACAGTATCCTTCTTCAAGCTTTACTCTCAGGGGACCAGTAGAATTCCGAGTGTACCTGAATTCAAATGTCTATGTTATCCCAAGAGGTAACTTGATGTGTATAGTGTTACATTTTGAATTGTACCTTTTTCCTTATTGCAGGTACAATGCAGATATGGTGAGAGAAAAGTGAATATTACCCTACTGAACTTCAAGTTTTTCTGTCTTTCTCTTGAAGATGAATATAGAAAGAGATGTAAGAAAATTGAAGCTGTCGAAGTAGGTTGAATTAAATCTTGTAGTTTATTTTGAAGCTTCATTCTTCCAATTATGTTTAGTGAAATAAATCTCTAATTAAAGTGGTAAACGAAAGCAGACTTACGGAATTACGTTTTTTTTTTTAACTTTTAATGACACAAAAATCTGCGGTCTTAGAAAAATTACAGTACACAAGAAAAAAAGAAGCTTTGGTGTCCTGACACAAAATTACAAAATGGCCGAGTTTTGTAGGCAACAAGCAAATGGCAACATTCCTTCAACTGAAGTTATTTAAGATATTACAAATGCGAACAATATTTAATTCAAAACTTGTCCCCCAAAAACATCATCTAATTCACGTGGAATTCCGAAGAATGACAGGCGGGGACTGAAGCTCGGGGGGAAGAGGTGGAAAATTTTAAACTTGACAAAATTACACAAGTTCGCGCAAGCTGTGGCGGGCTTTATTCTGGAGAGGTGAAGCGATGCCGCTGTGATGACTTCTCAATCGATTTATGGAAAAGTGTGGCAGGGATTTTTTAATGGTAATAGTAAATTATTTTTCTTTATCTGTTATTTTTTTTTTAAATCTCATTGGTCTATCAATCGATATGATACATAAACGAGGTTTAAAAGAAAAAAAACGATTCCAAATCCGATTTTTTTTCGATTTTTGGTCGTTTTCACTCTATACTCCATTTAAAATAAGATTAGACATTTAAATAAACCTTTTCTAAAGTCCGTTCAACCGATTCTGACTTCTATACCGTAGGCATAGGGAAGGCATTAAAAACAAAAAAGTGGTTACAATGAACTGTTTACTGCAGCTGCCATTTGTCATGCCACCAACGCAATAGAAGTCAACATCGGTTGAACGGACTGTAAAAAAGGTTTATTTAAATGTCTAATCTTATTTCAAATGGAGTGTAGCTAAGAACAAAATGGTTAAAGTAATAAATCAAACTTATTGATTTTTGCTGAAGTAAAACTTACTTCAGTTTAATAGATCAATCATCATAGCAGGTGAACTTCGGACTCTTCGACTTCGTTTTTATTTTCAAATTGTTCTGCAGTGGGACATAAATTGATAGGCTGATATAATTTGAATAATACTGTTTATTTTATAATTCTAACAATATTCTGCAGAATCCGCCTACAAGCCTCGTCACAGTATCTAACGCAGATCCTGAACTCCACAGCAACTTTTCACACGACACCTGCGGATGAATTTTAATTTCTTCTCTTGTTTTCAGCCTCCTGTACCTTTCAGGGTGGCTGATCTCGTGGCAGGTTTTAGAGAACAATGAGTATTTCATCTATACTTATTGATTTGACATTTTTTATTTGTTTGTTTTTTTTTCCTTTCATTTTTTTTCTCAGTTTGTTTGTGTCAAGCGATTTTATACCATGTGCAGTGCAAAATGTTGGACATATATTTTTTCTTTTTTTTCGTAATCAAAAGAATACGGCAAATATTAAGTTTTTAGAGGTATGAGGAACAGGGTGTAAAGTTCACTCATCCACCATAGAAAAGGGAGGATCCTCCAACCAGACGGGTGTTGTGTCTGGCGGGCCGACTGCCTGACTGTTGATGTCGGATAGTCTTATATATGTCGTTCGCGCGGTAAACTCTAATTGCGCGATGCAGGATTTGTGTGACGTCATGTCTTTGATGCGTAGTTCGTATATGGCGGTGTAACCGCTACATCACTCCCCTCCGGAGACCGGAGGTCGATAGTGGGCTGAGTCTTGTATCTTGCGATGCTTCACAGTGCCAGTGGAGGTTCCAGTGAGTCGGAACCGGGTGCCGCATAGTTCGCGGTGAGTCGGAACTGTCTGCGGTGATTCCCCAGTGAGTCGGGGTGGCGCTGCGTCACGATCCAGTGAGTCGGATGTGGTATAGCGCCGTGTTGTGGCTGACTGCTAGCGTCGACCAGGAGAGGGTAGAAAGAGCTCTGCTTGTGAGACCGGCTGAAAGTGCAGGTGCTGTGCCAAGGTTGCTGATGAGGCTGAGGGTGATGACCAGGAATGCGCGTTCGCTGCATGCTGGTTGTCAGGATACCCGTTGATGCCGTGGGTGCTGACTGTCTGTATGACTCGCCTCACGAAAGCTTGCGGGAGTGATGATGATGATGACGTCACGCTGAAGTAGTTGCACGAAGGCTGCGTTGACGTTCATACTCGGGGTCACCAATTTAAAGGTATGAGGAACAGGGTGTAAAGTTCACTCATCCACCATAGAAAAGGGAGGATCCTCCGACCAGACGGGTGTTGTGTCTGGCGGGCCGAATGCCCGACTGTTGATGTCGGATAGTGTTATATATTATGTCGTTCGCACGGTAAACTCTAATTGCACGATGCAGGATTTGTGTGACGGCGTAGTTCGTACATGGCGGTGTAACCGCTACAAGTTACAATTTTATACTGAATTGTGACATAGCGAGCCCCACTCCCCAACTTTAATGCGTTTTATCTAAATATTTTTGTATTAATATGACAAAGCAAAAAACATGTGTCTAATATTTTTTTATTATCTGACTGATGGACTAAATAGCTTTTTTTTTACCCAGTCAACATCCCTATTAAACTTCAACTGCCCTACTAATGATTACGGTACCTTAGCTTTGTTTCATAACAATGGCCTATAAGGCATAACGCTGGCCTTTTACTGGGCGAATATTTTCAGGTCCAGAAAATATTCGCCCACTTGTTTATAATAAAATGTGGGTGGTGTAACCCTGCTTATTCCTTGGAGCCTTGATGTATTACTCAGGTATTATTTCTGTAACAAAAATGTAAATGTTTCGTGCCAAGTTTTCTCCGAAAAGGTCTTGGAAGAAAATAATAATTATATTCATAACATTATAAAGTAAAACCCTTGTTTTTAGTTCATTGCCTGGCAGAATTATGTATGCGTGTAGCTTCAAAAAGAGGACGAAATAAGAGACAAGGCTTTACAAGGCTGTTACACTATTTATACACGATACTCGTAACGAATTAAAAGAAATGACTACACAATGACGTTCTCATGGTAGGTTACTGATCAAAGGAACTGTCAAAATTTTAGCAGATTACCGCCTAATTCAGTCATTTATTTTTCATTATGTACGAGATTACCAATAGATGCCATTTCTTTCAATGGAGTGTCAGTGGCTGACCATTGGAAAGTCATAATGACGCCAATATGTTAGTAAATTACCAAACTTGTCAAAATCAACAATTATGAAGTCAATGATAGACCATTCTGACACTATTGTGATAGCAGACTTGAGGCCCAGGTTAAGCTACGCTTGCCGCTGTCGATCCGTGGATGGGTTACTGTCTTTACAACAGATAAGATATACAACAAACAACAACAGACTATACATATTCAAAACATGCATTATAATAAGAAAAATTATATCACAGGAAACCCACTCTCAACTTACTTTAAAAAAAAAGAAATCATGGCTACCACACCCGAAATCGCAACAAGTTAGAACTCAGGCCACCTTGAATAAATTACGGGAGGAAAAACATTTTATATGAAGGAACAGCGCTATATAATAAACTGCCAGATGATATGATTAATGTAACAAGTACCAATTTTTTTTAATGCTAAAATCTTATGTATCTAAAATCTTGTAAATATGTACTTAATTTCTCTAGAACCCAACATGTATATTTTTTGTTATCACTCTCAGTCTATATATTGTTGACTCACGGAGTCATGATGTAATAAGTGCATGATCTGTTTATAATCTCATATTTTAAGTGAACTATTTGTGTTCTTTATGAGAATAAATATCTTTAAACCGATATATTGAGGCAAAAGCACGCTCAGCCGTTGGTCACGGTTGTTATTTGTTGACCCCGAAAGTCCGACAACCAGTCTTACCAAGAGGTATCGTATCACCCAGTAACTGGGTTGTGGAGGTCAGATAGGCAGTCGCTCCATGTAAAATTCTGGTATTCAGCTGCATCCAGTTACGACTGGAAGCCGATTCCCACAGACGGGAAAGGCAGCAGATATTGATGTGTTTAAAATTATGATATTATTAAGCGAGCACTGGGTTTACCTACAAGGAATACTCTCCAATTAGTACAATGGTGAAGGTGATAAATAAAATTGAAATTGTGTGACTCAACTTGACAAGAACGGAAGTCTGTATCTGAAGTAGGCAACTCGTTAATGGGTTATTGTATACGTTTTTACAACAAACTTCCCATTGACATTCAAAAGTTACCCGTTAAACGATTTAAAAGCTGTATTGAAACTAAACTGATTATTTAGAAGAAGATATAAAAGCTTGGGATTGAGCTGCTCGTTCTGCTAAGCCTTGTGATAAAACTTGACATTTTAATTATTAAGTAAAATTATATATATACTAGTTTTATATAAACATTGACATTGTTGAAAATTATGTAATATTATTTTATTTATTGTGAATGTGAGGACTATGTAGATATTTTTTTTCTTTAATTTTTTTTTAACTCAGTTTTTTTGTCTGGCAGTTTGACTATTCAAATGTCCTTTCTTTAACAGTGTTTGCCGAGTTGAGCTCCTTAAGTTCCGAGTTGAGCTCCACGATTACTGACAAATGCTTGCACTGACTGGACAGGTCCACTCAAATCTATCTGGTTCTTTCCTCCAAAGACCATTGCAGACACTAGTATCTACATGGTCCTCATATGGCTTGACCAAGATTATGTCTGGACTTTAAAAGAGACTGTGACCTCTGAGTTTGTTTCGGCCTTTCTTCTCAGAGTAGTCAGAAAGGATACGCCGAACTCATCTAGCTAATATTTAATTCTTTTTTTAAGATGACGTGTAAAAGTGATTCCGATTTCCTATTTACAGAATTAACAATTTCATTAAATTTGTTTTCTTTGGCTATGTTTCTTTCTTTAAATACCTAAGGTTAGTAAAAAGAGAGTGGTATACGTTTAGCACTTATTGTTAAACCGTAAATATTATGAACTAGCTGACCCTACAGACGTCGTCCTGTCAACATTTCAATAAGGTCTGGAGTTCATAAAAAATCCCATAGAAAAAAGCTCTTAGTTTTTACAATTTTCCGGGCAACTATGCAAAATTTTCTTTGTATAAAAACCGAATTTGTGATGTTACGAACATTATAAACACATTTTTTTATTGGAGTTATGAAACAAAATATAGCCAAATTGGTCGAGACGTTCTCAATTTACTTACCAACAGCATAATCTTTTTATTTATAAAAAAATATAAATCTAATTAAATATTATCTATTTGATTTCATATTTTCCATACCGATACCGAATATAAAATATTTGATGTCGTAATATTTAATATCATTATATTTACCCAGAAAGAAAATACACAAATATTTCCTTCGAAAACAAATTCATGAGGGGATTTATATTAAGCGACGTTTAAATTAGGAGGGTAGGAAATATAAAACTTTGCGTTTAGAATGTGGTAGAGGTGGCTGGTTTTCTTTCAAAGATTTGGAAAGTAAAATCAAGTCATTTATTTAAAAACATATTGTTCAGGAGAGCAATAAGAGGTACATCACAAAATTGCGTTCTGACAGTTCGAGCAGCCGACGCATCGCATTATGTAGCAATTTGGCAGTTGTAATTACGTTTATTTTGAGTTATAATGTATTTTTTTAAAGTATTCAATTTTATTTTCTTATGAACTTACGTTTATTCTGGTTTAAATTTTACTTAATATATGAATGTAGTAAGGAAAAAGTGACAATTAATTCCGAGCGTTCTTTTTGAATAGTTTTATGATTTTCAACGCAAAAACCGGCCTCAAATTCAAATAGCTCTAGCCTCCACACTAAGATTCCCTCTGTCGGGGATTTATTTATACATAGGTACACTTGAACTCGTTACAAGAACCCCATTCAAGTATTTACCAATGCGAATTTTAATTTTGAATTTTAAATTCGATGGATTCATTTATTGAATCAAGACAAGGTTAGTATTTAACAGTATTAAAATAAAATAAAACTCAATTTAAAAAAATGTAACGTTTAGTTTGACAGTTCTCGGGCTACGCCTGCCACGAACAGTTACTTTTTAATAACAATATCGGGTGGGGCTGATATGCCACTCCTTAAAATTAACATATATGTTAACAAGGCAACTAAGCTAGGAACGAGTTACAAGTGGATGTTGTTCAAAATAGCTTTCTGGGATCGTTGTGTTTTGCCAGTTCTAAACATTTCTAGTCCCTATGCTGGGATGTAATAAATCGGTGTCTTGGTTTCGTAAATTTTTAAGGAGGCCTATTATAAATCATTCGTTTTTCATAACATTTTTTACGTCTACTTTTTGTAAGGCTTAGTTAAGTTTCTTATGCTAAAATAACTTTTGGTGAAATTTTTCTTTTTACAGTTTTTTTTTTCCTAAGTTTTCCTTTGTTTGCTTTGAGAGACGACGTATTGTGTTCCAGTCTAGATACTCGTACAATGTTGTTGTATTAGTCTTTGTGATCTAATATAAAGGCTGAGAGTTTCTCTATACGTAAGAAAAGTATTATATTCGTGTAAGTTGTTCGGGATTACGAACAGAGCAGATTTTGCAGGTTTTGTAAAAGGTTCCATTTTTGTTGAAAATCTGGAAAATGGGAGTCAGTGCGTCAGTAATTAGTGTTTATGTATTATACAGGGTGTAAAAAGACAAAGCCGTTATCTCCGCATTCTGTACTTACATCAAACTAAGTATCTTTGTGCAAAAATAATTGTTGGGAAACGACTTTTATTTTTGGTGTAAAAACTCTCTGTTTACGATAGTGTGCAATGTAACGTACGCAACAGATTGTGCGTATTGGTGCATGCAACGGTACAGGAATTGTGGGAGTATAGATAAAACATTAAAACTTGTTTTCGTAAAAAAACGTAAAAAAAGTTGTAACTTTAACCTGCAAGATCTCCGTAATCAGAAAGTTCCCATGTCCAGTACAAATAAAATATCACAGTAACGGGAAGAAAAAGTGATTCTCGGCTTCGATCAATACCTAAGAAGGGTGTCGTTGGGCAGCTGGCTCCCGAAGGGTTTCATTTAGAAAGCGGTACTCCTGGACACGGCTCGCTATGTTCCCGGTACCGGTGGGCTACTATTTTTATATTATTTTTATTATAATATTAAAAAATATTATTTATATATTTTAATAATTAAATTCAATAAATAATAAAACATTAATAATTTTAGTTGAACAAAAACAAAGTCGTAAACAATATTTTCTGTATAAAAACAGAACTAAACACCAGGGGTCAAGGCCTTTTCTCACAAAACAAGCAACTTGAAACATTTGTTTTATCACTAGTACTATAAATAAGGGTTGTGCTCAGATTGATTGCGTTTTGAACAATTTATGAAGATAGAATGCTCGATACGGGTGACGACGATCCATCAAGGGCAGTGTTGCTACCTTGAATAATAATTTTAGTTGGGGAATGTTTTATTTTTGGACACGAATGTAGATCAATGTGAGGTGTCGAAAGCGAAAAAGTTAGAAGGTATAATTTACTAAATAAAAAATAAAGACGGGCCCCAATTTTTAGAAACCTATTTAATAGATAGAATACTCTTTATTGTACACCAAAAAAATTACAGACATTAATTTAGAAATTTTACATAGGGTGACACAATAGGCGGTCTTATCGCTTGAAGCGATCTTTTACAGACAACCTTTGGATGGATTAAAGGTAACAGGAGAGATAATACTGCAGGTATTCAGCGGTGTACCATCTACATATATATGCAATAAATACATACTTACATACATAAAGCATAAACATTCATATAATATATATATATACATAGATATACTTATATTAGATTATAAACATGAAACAAGAGCAACGAACTATATGTAATGATGATGTTTAAGGAGAGAGGAAGTGTTTTTTTACCAGAATTTTAAAAAAGGACAAATATTGAGCACGCCTTATCGACACGGGCAAGGCATTCCATAACCTGTAAAAGATTTGTCTAGTGTGCTTGAACTGTAAAAGATTTGTCATAAAAGCTGGTGGAATGCATTCTCCAATTTCAACAATTCTCCAACTTTGTTCATCGCCACTCACTCATTAGCCCTCTTCAATCTGGGTTCAGGCCTGGGCACAGCACTATTTCCGCCCTCCTTAAAGTGACTGGCGATATAAGGGCAGGACTGGAAGACACCAAAGTTACTGTTGGTTGATTTCTCGAATGCCTTTAATACCGTCAGTCACGACATCCTGTTAGCCATTTTGTCACATCTTATGGTCTCTCCCAAAGCTCTGGAATGGTTCTCCTCTTACCTTCAGGAACGTCAGCAATCTATTCATGTTGGGGATTCTTCTTCATGCTGGTGTGATTTGGAAACTGGCGTTCCTCAAGGCGGTATACTTTCTCCTCTTCTGTTTTCTATTTATATTAATCTTATAACTTCCTAGCTTCAGTGTGCGTTTCATCTGTATGCAGATGACTTGCAGTTGTACAGTCAAGGAAGGATTGATGAATTACCTGACGCTATCGACAGATTAAACAGGGACTTGATAGCCATAAAAACCTGGGCTGATAGATTTGGTGTAGCCGTAAACCCTACAAAGTGTCAAGCGATCATCATTGGCAGTCCTCGCGGTATAAGCAAGGTGGACGGTACAACCTTGCCGCCAGTTCTCTTTAATGGTACGATCGTGCCTCTTAGCACTGACGTGAAGGACTTAGGCTTGCATATTGATAGTACCCTGAACTGGCGTACTCAAGTCGCTAAGGTAAGCCAGAAGGTTACTGGAACGCTGCGGACTCTGTACCGACTGAAAAATTTATTGCCAACGAGTACGAAGACAATGCTTGTGCAGTCCTTAATCTTCCCTATCATCGATTATGGTGATGTGTGCTATTATGACCTGAATGCAGATCTCCTCGACAAACTTGACCGTCTTCTCAATAATTGCATTCGATTCGTTTTTAATCTGCGTAAATATGATCATGTCTCTGCGCATCGGTCGCTTCTAAGGTGGTTGCCCATACGCCAGCGCAGAGAGCAAAGGGCACTGACCACCTTGTTTTCATTTCTTGACTCTCCCTCTTCTCCTAGTTATTTGGCCCCCCACTTTCAGTACATTTGTGCCAACCACAATAGAAATCTACGTTCATCTCACAATCGTCTTCTTCAATGTCCCACTCACCGCACAGACTTCATTCACTCTTCTTTCTTCATTCAGTCTATCTCTCTGTGGAATGCGCTCCCCCAGGAAATCAGAATGGCGACCAACCGATTATCATTTAAAATTAAAGTTCGCGAGCTCATTCGCAAGAAGCTGGCAGTATCATCACAGCGGTAATGTTTTCCCATTGTTTGTCATACTTGTGCTTATATTTATATATAATTAGGTGTATTTATTATATTTATAGTTCTTAATAGGTATATATGTATATCTTTATATTTAAATAAATGTTTTTTCCTCAACTCTCGCTATTGCACCTACCACTGTTGTCTCTGCATCACCCAAAGGTTGACTGGTAGAAAATGCCTGTGGCATTAAGTCCGCCTCTGTACATTTTTGTGCTTGAAGTATAAATAAATAAATAAATAAATAAATGCATCGGCATCTCTAGTCTCAAGTTTTCCGATGACCTCAGATATCTATTATGTGTGTCATGAAGGAACTTGAAACGTTCTTTAAGATAAGAGGGGGTTATAGGATTCTATTCAGTTTTCTAATAGTGGAGTTATAGAGGTCACAATCAATCAATCTGCCTAGCCTTTTTCCAACTGAGTTGGGGATGACCTCCAGTCTAACAGGATGCAGCCGAATACCAGTATTTTACATGAACCGCGAGGAGGTCAGATAGGAATCGCTATCTGACCTCCAAAAGCCAGTTACTGGATAACATGATATCCCTTGGTAAGTGGTTTGCTGAATTTTGGAATTTTGTCAACATGTAACGACTGGTTGAGGACTAAAAACAGAGACTAAAAGCACAAAACATCCAGTTGAGACTCTAAAAGGCGCTGTATTAAAATTAGCAACAAAGCTTAAAAATAATTCAAGCATGAAGAGGAGAAAAGATAGTTAAAATAGATAAATAGATAGTTAAAACATAAGAGAATTTCTAGATGACAATACATTGAAGCGAATCCATTGAATTAATAATTTGTAATTTGACATAAATATTTAACTATTTCAATAATTTAATCATAATGTATTGCATGACAATTAGATGTATTATATTTTAACTGCATATTTAGTTGTGTCATGAATTTTGTATGCCTTAATGGCGGGACATAGCAGACTTACCTGTATTTAGCACAACATCTTATGAACCTATGATCCACAATAAAATTATTTGACTTTGAATTTGAAAAAAAATTTGTTAAAGCCTTATCAATACTAGCCTATTATTGTCCCACTGCACGGTAAAGACCTTTTCTCCCACAGAGAAGGCACAAGCATTGATCTTCACGCTTGCTGAAGACGGGTTGGCGATTTCGGACTTTAAATCTTACTGTATTACCTTAAATCATGAACATTTATCGATTCAGACCACCACCAGAGGGCAGTAACTAGATATGTCCTTTATTTTGAAGTGAAAACTTTTTTAGCGGCATTGTGCACTTTATTTTGTGATGGGTGAAAAAAAATTAAACTCTCGTCAGGACACGTGACCTGATCGAAAATTCGTAAGACGTCTTTTTTTTTATGCCACTGATAATTAAAGGAATTCGTGCAAAAATATTCCCTAACCATTCCAAAATATCAAAAATGCACAACGTTAATATTCAAGTTTTCACTTCTGCCGGCACTCCAGGGGGGCAGGCAACCCGTTGTTTTTTCTTCTTTTTTTTCTGGGCTCTCGAATGGCTTGTGTTACGTAGTACCTAGAACTGATTAACTATAAGGTTTCCTAACGATGGGTTTTCATCATAATGTCCAAGATACTATTAACTTAGGTCGTTACCTACTTATACATTTTTGTAAGGTGCCCAGAAACCTGCATTTTACTACTACCTACAATATTTTCTATCATCTTTCCTTCCTGCTTTCCGGATAATGCAAGTTCTTGTAATACTAGACCATGTACTTACATGGCCTAGTAATACTAGAACTTGGATGCCCGGCACAATGCCCGGCGATCCGTTATTGGATCCCATACAATGGTAGGCTTGCGGCTTTGTACTACTTCTAGCGAGTTTTGTAGTCTGTACGGAGTCGTATTATGAGGAACGAGTTTTTTAGCGGTTCTTTAACTAACATAAATATATCATAACATTACGCCTGTATTCCCCGAAATGATAGGCAGAAGTATACCTATAGTAAACCGACATTATATTTAAGTCCCATGTTCTAGGGGGCGAGCCTATTGCCATCAATTGGACATATGTTGTCGCTGCCATAATGTTTTTGTGTGACATTTGACAGCACTTAAAATTATCGTAATGACTGCCTCGTGGTCGAAGCGCTACTGCTGAGTATGAGGTCCTGGGTTCGATTCCCGGGTCGCTAGATTGGTAATGGGTTTTTCCATCAGGAATTTGTGCAACAGGCTCACCCCCTATTACATGGGACTTAAACATAACTAGCAAAATGTGGGTATACTATAGATACACTTCTGCCTAACCCTTGGGGAAATACTAGCGTGATATTATGCTATGTGATGTTGTGTTAATAAAATTAATTTTTGACAGCCGAATGTATCGCAGATTTGCAGTGCGTAGGTGTGTCCATGGCATCACAGTGGGCCCTATCAGAATAGCAGTGCGGTGTGTGTTTTTTTTAAGATATCGCCGTATTATGCTGAGATAGGGGCCTTTTTGGCCTCGCACAGGTAGTTACTATTTTTTTTATGCTCCTTTTTTATTTTATTTTTATATAAATTTGTTTTCTTTTCTTTAAATAATTATTACTGTTTGTATTTCCTGTGCGTGTCCCAAATGAAATATTTTCTTTCTTTCTTTATTTAAAATTATCGCTAAATTTTCGGTTTCATCCTAATACCCTCTCTCCTGTAATAGGATTTTGATATTGTGACCGTGGACAGCAAGGGTCGCATCGAATTAGGTGCCTTTCACGGAGGCTTTACTCCGAGGTAACTATATTTTGCTTTTGCCTGCATTTACGGAGAGATTTTAGAGAATATTGCATGATGCGATAAGGTTTCAATGTTCGGGCACCGCTATTGTATAGAGAGGTGCAAGAGTTAGACTTTCATTGTTAAATGGAGAGGTAGTTCTGAGCAGTATCAGGTAGAAGCTTATTAAGGATCTCGCATTTTAATACACAGTGTAGCCGAAACTAAATACTATACTATAGGAGGTGAAACATGACGAGTTGTTATTGTTATTGTGTTGTTTCCTATGAAAAGCAGAATGTCCTACACCCCAATTGCGTAACACACTTCGAATGACAATTCAGATTAAGGGGATTTTGGATTTTGATCCATTGCTGTTTAGTGGTATGAGGAACAGGGTGTAATGTTAACTCATCCTCTATAGAAAAGGGAGGATCCTCAGACCAGATGGTTGTCATAATTGGCGGGCAATTGAACAATGGTTGATGTCGGATGGTCTTAGATATTTCGTTCGCGTGGTAAACTTTAATTGCGCGATGCAGGATGTATGACGTCAGGTCTTTGTTGCGTAGTTTGCATGTATTTGCCGCCACAGCTTCATACGTTTGAAAAATATGTTTGCTTGAAAACGTAAATAACGCAATCAATGTTATTGATTTGTTTTGTTTGATGAAAGGCAATTATCAGAATTGCAACTATCCCACTGTAAGTACAAAACAGAAACGCAATTATCCCACTGTTAGTACAAGCCAAATAATTAGCATTTCCGAATGACAGCGATACGGACGAGTAGGTACTTCAAAGTCAAAGTCAAATAATTTATTTCAATTAGACACAAAAAAGGCACTTTTGAAAGGCGTCGACGCCTAAGTGTCCTTTTGTCTTTATATAGTTAGTTAGTTATTAATGTAGTGTTAGATTGTATATTGTATATAAGATTTATATGTAAAGATAAAAACCAAAACTCAATAAAGACAATAACCAATTTGATATAAATCCAGATGCATGGGAATAGTTGGCAGTCCAATGATAATTATCTCCCATACAAACCTTGGATGAGTTTTTTCCAGGTTTTTTCTATCATGTTGCACCTACTATGTTTTGTCTCTGCGTCACCCTAAGGTAGACTGGTAGAAAATGCTTAAGGCATTAAGTCTGTCTTTTTACGGTTATTTATTACTTGTGTATATAGGTGCAAGTGCGTAGCCGACCGCCGACAGCTGAAGGTGAAAACTGCAGGCGACAGCTGCAGGCGACAACTGCTCCCGCGACACTACTGATGTCTATGTAATTCTATGAAATACCTTCCGTAGCTAGCGACACAGTATTTCATAGAAATACTAGAAACCATTAGTGTTGCGACGACACGTTGCCTGCTGCTGCTGCACCTAAAAGTTTGCTACGGATTTGTACCTAAAAGTTTTAATAAAAAACACAATTCCAACTCGACCCTCTACGTAATACCTACACTTAATACAATTTCGTACAAGCTCGTTCGAGGCCTACCTTCGAGGAGGATCCAATGAGGATCCAGTCTAGACGCTCTAATATAACTAGGCTTACGGGGACTTTGTTAACCGCACTAACTCGGTTTGTGGGTAGAGACTGGAAAGCCTTCAGTTTCGTTGTAAAGTATTTATTCATAATGCACTTGACTCGATTAAGACTTGTATAATTAGTTATTAAGAAACTGAAATTGTGTCTCACTTGTAAACGTTCCCAAGATTGTATGTCATATATAAACTGTGGATAACGTAGTGAGTTACACACTTATAATATGTAGGTATTATGTTGTTGCTACTGTTATGTTTATTTCTAGTGTGTAATTGTTTGTTTTCCCAAACTAATAAATAAAAAATAATAGTCATCATCTTAGGCTTATAGTCTAACCGGATGTAGCAAACTACTAGTATTTTACATTCAAAATCAAAATCAAAAGTCATTTATTCAAATTAGGCTGAGAATCAGCACTTTTCGAACGTCAAAATTACATAAGACAGTCCCCCAAAACGCCCACCCTTCACCACTTCCTAGTGCTTTTGCTGGGAAGAAGAAGTGGCGCAACAAACTCCCCAGCAGCACAGCTGTCTGTTCAGTTAGGAAAAAATAATAAATGATTCTATACAATAATTTATAAGATAATTTACATTACGCAAAATAAAATTTAAATTATAAATTAATAGCCATATGACAGCTAGCACACGCCAATATACCAACCAAAAACATCGAGAACTATACTCAAGCAGAAATAAAAATAACTAAGTAAACGTAAACAATATCTAAAAAAAAAGAAAATAAAGCATTAACCGCCTATTTGACCTCTACAGCCCAGTTACTGGGTAATACAATACCACATTAGTAAGACTGTAGAGGTTCAAGAATGACAGCCGGGAAAACGGCTTAGCGTGCTTTCCAAGTCACGGAGGGGTCTTGGTATGTAAAGATAGTCACCCATCCACGGACCGACCTCGGCAGGTGTAGCTTATTTATTCATATTCGTATCACACAAAAATGCCCTGTGGTTTTTGTTCAAACACAGTGAGGGAAATTGACACCCTACGTCAATTTGCCGTGTTATAGCCATGTCATACAACTTACGAAGAATGACAGTAATTGTGATTCGACTTTATGGACAATTTATGTTGATAGTCAATTTGCTTAAACATATATTTTCCTGACTTTACATACTTATATGAAATAAAGTCTGGAAGACGATCCCAAAATAATATAGATGGTATAGGAAATACATGTACGAGTATATGAGATAGGTCAATATTTTGTTTTTTGTAAGTAGTTAACTTATATTTGACAACTGAGATAATATACACATCAAAAGTGTCTAGGGATCAAGTACGTTTTAGAGTATCACCGCAATTGAGGATTACTATTTTGACTTTTTTGGATCGTTATTGATTATTTTTAGTGAACATCACTATTTGAATAAAGAATTTTCTTTTTGATTAAAAATAGAAAATCAACTGTTAATCAGGATTCCTATAAAAGTATGTAAAAGCGTTTAAAAAAAAACTATTACAATTTCTGCATCGGAACTGAAATAAATTGCATCGATATTGAGCGACGACATCATTTGACACGATAAGAGATGATGAGAGCCGTCGGAATGTTGCAAGCTGGTTCCAGGCAACGTACTGTGCTGTCGCTCTTGGCACTACACAGAGCGTCATAAACCGCCCCTGGACACGCTATCGTTATCATGGGCAGCGTGGCCGAGCGACATGGAGGACGATCAACGGACGATTTTTATAACATTGATTTTATATTCTGTCATTACTTGAACTCACACACTGACTTATTATTAGTATTACTTGTTAAAATGTTAGCAATATCGTATAATTTTACAATGTTTGTAAATATGTGAGCACCATGATCTATCACATAATTAATTTATCTGTAATTCCTTCATTTTTCATTCTTTTTACCTATCGTGGTATAGTAATCTTATTTAGCAGTGTTAGCCCAGTGGTGTGACCGTCGGACTGCCAAGTCACAGGTCTCTAACTCAAACCCAAGGCACGCACCTCTGACTTTTCAGATTCATGTGCGTATTGTATAATTATCAGTAGCTTCAAAAACGGTGAAGGAAAACATCGTGAGGAAACCGGCATGCCTGAGAGATATTTCTCGACGGCATGTGAAGCCAAGTCAGAGGCCCATGGGCGGCTTTAAAACTCTGACACCAGGTTAGTCAATAACCACACGAAAAGAAGAAGAATCTTATTATAGGTGCATCGTCTTCACATATATTTATATAAATGTATACAAGATATTGTGAAAACATACCTATTAAAAGAGTAACGGAGGTGTTTCTTGCCCATTCTTCTCCATAAGAAAACTACCTTATGAAAGGGGCGACTAGCTACTATCAATTATTACTAATTTTTTTTTGTAAATTTTGACGTTAAAAGTGCCTTTTTTGTGCCTAATTGAAATAAATTATTTGACTTTGATCAAGCAACTCACAGACGGGACCGGTACATCCAAAATACTGCTCGACGGAATCGTACCATGACCGCCAAGATGTTGGCTACGAGGCTCCACAGCTCTTCAGGCTTGCTGATAAGCGACCAAACTATCCGAAATCGTTCACGTGAAGTGGGTCTGCGTTCCCGAAGGCCACTGAGACTCCCACCTATAGCACCCCGCAATCGTAAGGCCTGTTTACAATGGACTCGTGAACACAGAAATTGGGAGGAAGAAGACTGGCGTTGTGTTTGCTTTTCCGATGAATCTCGTTTCGGTATGCGACCGGATACGACAATGCACGTCTACACACGGCTAGAGTTGGAACACGCACTTCTCCATAGGAAATGACCAATTGGAACCGTGCACCTAGCTTCTGACGGTTCATAAGTGCCCATGTAGGTTTATGTGAAATAAAATAATTTGAATTTGCACTCTTGCCTGCATCAACGTTCTGCCGTGGATGCTCAATCGCCAGACCTCAACCCAATTGAGCACGCATGGGATACCCATGCTCCAAAGAAGAGCTCTGCCGAGTATGGATGCCGTGCATATCCCAAAAAACTTTTTGACTTGTTAGAAAGAACGTATATAGGGGAAATACAGGCGTGTTATGTAATATTAATAATAAAAAAAATTAAAATACTAATTTTTGCCTTTTTTGCCAGTTAATTGACGTCATTAACTTAGGATAATTTTCCACAATTTACATATTGCAATATTTCTCAATTTTTACAAAACACATAGGAAGAAGAAGCCAGTCTGGAAGACTAGATTTGGTAAATTAAATTGGATAATTTTTTATAGTTAAAAATGTACTTGATCACTAGACACTTTTGTTGTTTCTACCTTATTGACGACGACACTAAACTCAAAAAGATACTAACATAAATTTTTTCCTCAATTTCCGAGCATTATTTGAGAAAGGTACTATACAAGCCTTGGCCGCAACCAGGCTTTCATGGACTCACGTATCTGTTGATCGTCCATCAATGCAACCCCCCTTTGCAGTCCCCTTTTGCAGGCCGTGGCAGTAATGAACTATTTTCTCTTTAGAACCATCGAATACGTGGTTGTCACAAACGCACAACAATTTGGAACAGAGCAAAGCGTCAGATGCTCTTGGCATCATATTAATTCCTTTATCAGTGAGGGCTTAACCATCAATGTTATTCTTTAATTAACGCTCAACGCATTAACAATACCCCGACACAAAACCAAAAATATTTATAATCAAATTTTAATACTATCTTTCCCTCTGAAACAAAGGGCTTCTATCGAAATTTATCTTCTAGCCTAAACAATCGTAGTATAAATCCTGTAATCTATTTGTAGGCGCCTGCCGCGTAAGGCTTAGGTGGAGCGACGAATGAGAGAGGGGAAGGCTTAATTGAAACTTAGTCGCGGCTAGGGTAGATACACTACTGCTGGTTTAATACACGAACGCGGTCCGCGGTCCGCGCAATTCTGGAAAAAGGAAGGACTTTGATAAGACTAGAAAAGCAAGCAAAACAAATAGAAACATCTAAAGAAATTGACACACTACGTCAATTTGCCGTGTTATAGCCGTTTGATACAACGGTCAAAAATTTACAGTCGTGATTTGAATATGCGGACAATGTATATACTCGTGAGTTGGTAGTTTGAGTTAATATGTTTAACAAACAATTTTCCTGACTTTTCCTACCTACACGAGAGTCGCGTACTGTACAGAGTCGCTGAAATTGTGCAAAATTCGAGAAAAAATACCGTACCTATACCGTAAAAGTAGCCGTCGAATAACCACTGACAGATTTGACTTCCTTGGTTCAATTTCCAAGTAATTGTTGTTCCATTCTGTAATCTCCATATCTATTAACTAATCAACTATCCAAACGTCTTATCAGCATTTTCTTCAATGATTTCTTTAACATCTTTCGGTATAAAAAAGTACTTAGCTACATTAGATTTTAATGAAAATACTTTCACTTATTTATCCGAAATAATTTAGAGGCGTGGTAACCCCAGCGCAAAGGGAGTGGTTGTGTCGACAAGTTATTTCGGGAATTAACGTACTTGTACACCCTTGTGCGTGCTAGTCCCGGTTTTTGAGGACCCCGGAATGAGCACTTTGCTCTCACTGAGTTTCTAATAAAATTGTCTTAATCGATTAATGTCGTGAAGTTGAATGTAGGAACGTGAGGAGTAACATTTTGATTCGAAATTATTTATAAATATATATTTTTTATTTAAAAAGAGTTACTTGCAAGTTACTTAAAAAATTATACGTATGTACTTACCTATAACTAGGTCCTGGGTGCGATTCCTAGGTCGGACAGTGTTACAGAAAAGAAAGAAAAAAAACAAGAAAATACATTTATTAGGTCCACCTATGAAATCAGCGTTTTGTATGGAGAATTTTAAAGAAGTTGCATTTTTCATACTAGAACATTTTCTTAATTTATTTAACAACCATGAACACTAATTTTTAAACTTTTATGCACTAATGTTTAAAAACTAAGATAACGTATGCCACTTAGATTAAGCGACAAAAATAAGTTTTGGCTAAGCTTTAAAACAAATAGTGGTAATTTCTTCTAACAAAAAGAGGAGTCATTTTTAAGATATTTTTTTTACTATTGGTAGTTGTCTATGATGGTCATTATTCGATATAATATCAAGCAATTGATGAATATTTTAAATATAGAAGTGACGAGGTTCTCTATTTGTGAGATAAAAACGCCAATTTCATAGGTGGGGACCCAATATTTAGCACAGACTAAAAGGCATACAATGTAATATACAGCGATTCGGACGATTCCTTTTTTTTTATTTTTTTTGCATCTTTATACTTGTACATAATTTATATAATTATATTGGTGTTAGATGTTTATATTTAAGATGTAAAAATGGAAATAATAAAATCAAATAAGAAGTGTAAAGTACGATGTAAGAAATTTGCAGGAAAGTGTGCCTTACGGCTGCGCCAAAAAGGCCTAATTCATTAGAAAAGTCCCTGACGCTAGTTTTCAACTGGACCTGAAGAGGGATGTTATTGGGTTTACAAATTAGGAATTTCTCAGTAGCAGCCCGGAGTCTGGATTTGTGCCCGGTTGATGGCAATAGCCTCGCCACCATTTACATGGCTCCTTTGCGGATTACAGGCGAGATGGTGTGTTATTTTATGTTTCCTACCTACATATTCTGTGGTCATAGAACCAAGAAAACCTTAGATTTATTTACCTAAACAAACTTATTAAACGGGCTTTTTTTCCTGCCGATAAAATCAATATTGGCATGCGGAAAGTAAACGCTTCACTATGCGTGGTCCGATACGCACTTGGCCGCCGATTTTTTGGTTATCAACCCCGTAACTACAAATCCACAGCCACGATCTTTCCCATTCGTCCCCAGTTATCCAAACCCAATTATAATCGTAGCGATCACAGCCAGGTCTAACAAGTCGACCAACTTGTTGGCCAACAGATCTTGGGAACTCACTTCCGAATTCAGTCAACAAATACCTATTTGCTGTCGCTTTGCGAAGTTTGTCATTTTGTACATGAGGGATGTCGAGTTCCACTTACGTCTTCTGATTTGACCGGAAAAAAACATCGTATTTTTATTAATGCCTCCAGGTAATCAGTCAAGCAATATGCTCTTGATTTTTATATAAAGATAATTTTCAAACTGTAGTAATTAAGAACGTGTGCACAAAATAAGAAAAAAAAAAACATACTTGCTATGATTTTTTTAAACTAGCAAATTGGCCATTGCATGGCAAATAATAACAAAACACATAAAAATATTTGACAATCATGTGTAACGTAACACTACGCGAATCCATAAGTTTACCCCCTACCAAAAATCGCACGGCGCGCCTGAAGAAGTTTTCACTTCTATAAAATTTTAAAGTGTTGTCCCCAAACTTTCCAAAGAAAGCCTCACAGAATTTTCTTTCTATAACAATTCTGTCCTAATCAAGCAATTTAACACCACTGTTACCAATCCGTAACAATAAGTTCCCGCCGAAAATTAGCCGATTTGTACTAATGACGTCATTTAGCCGATCGCGGTGAACTGCTAATACCTGTCGATAGCCGATGGGGATGTTAGGCGACGATTACTTTTTTGTTTATTGCGTTTAATCGACTTTTTGGGTCTTTGGACTGATAAGGAGAGTGGTGGCAGAGGGGTGTGGACAACCTTAAAAAAAATTGGAATGAGAAAATTTAATGGTGTTGCATGTTCTATTTCTGCTTTCTATGATGATACAGGGAAATTAATAAATACTTTTTAATTCTACTTTGTCTTAACAAGTTGGAGGTAAGAGGTAACTTTGCTTCAGGAAGGATTACCATAGTATCTAGGTATTATAAGTACCTATTTGTCTTTGACATTTCTCGGGACCCTAGGGTTCCGGACCTTTGAAAGGTGTACGAGGAGCCGAAACCAACTCGCAGAGGCCCGTTAGTCGTTTTGAATGAAATTACATTGTTTATGAGACTTGATACGATAGAACAGAAGAAGAAAGAGTAAATACTAAGAAATTGGGGTAGATAAATTAAAATCTTGACGCAAGTTTCTCCAAATTTCAGCGAAGATCTTCTTTTTTATTTGCTTGCAGTTCAACAAAATTTCAAAGATATAAATAGGTACATAAGGTGACATACAGTATTTTAACTAACGAAGGGCGTTCCCGATAACTTGCAATAGTATAGCGTGCATACAAGCAAAACAAAAATAATTATAGTACCATTTTTTATTTTTTTTATACAAAAAATATTAAATTGATACGTAAAAGAAACACTTTGTATACGTGCACTTGTCTTTCAATATGGAAGGACAAGTGCGACAAGTGCGCGTGTACAGAGTGTTTATTTTATTGACGTATCAATTTCATATTTTTTGTGTTGCTTTTTTTTTTAATGCTTTTTTTATACTATTGCGGGTAACGGGACCGCCCTTCGTTTAGTTAACATACTGTATAACCAAGAGGTCCCAATACGAACCCACCAGCGGGTATACATGGAAGCAACTGGGGGCGTAGCGAAGGCGCACAAACTCTATTAATTATATTACGCGCTGTCACAGACTCACAGTTTGTGCAACTCTACGTACGTCACGACTCTACAGTTATGAGGTGGGTAGAACTTCAGCGTAGCGTCTAATTTACTCTACCTGCTGCGAATTAGTCGAACGTAAAAGCTTATCATAGACCGTGGAAAGAGCTGCATTTTTTTTGTATGCTTAGTTTATAAAGAAAGAAAATAAAATTTGATCCAGGTTACAGAATTACAGGTTAGAGAAGAAAGGATAGGTGGCAAAAAACTTTTTTAAGGAACAATATATGAATTTGGAGGAGGAGCTCGTCGCTAACAGCCGCACGGTTTGATTAATCAGGTTAAGCTACGCTTGCCGGGGTTGGTTTGTGGATGGGTGACCATCTTAACATATCGAGACTCCTCCGTGCCTCGGAAAGCACGTTAACCCGTTGATCCCGGTTGTCATTCGTGGATCTTTGACAGTCGTTACGGGTCGTCAGAAGCCCGAAAGTCTGACAACCAGTTTTGCCAAGGGGTATCGGGGGGGTTTAGATATTGTTTATGTTTAGTTATTGTTATTTCTGCTTGAGTATAGTTCTCGATGTTTTTGGTATATTGGCGTGTGCTAGCTGTCTTAAGGCTATTAATTTATAATTTAAATTATGTTTTGCGTAATGTAAATTATCTTGCATACTATTAATAAAATCATTTTTTTCTAACTGAACAGACAGCTGTGCTGCTGCGGAGTTTGTTGCGCCACTTCTTCTTCCCAGCTAAAGCACTAGGAAGTGGTGAAGGATGAGCGTTTTTGGGGACTGTCTTATGTAATTTAGACGATCGAAAAATGCTGATTCTGAATTTTATCGTATTACCCAGTTACTGGGTTGTGGAGGTCAGATAAGCAGTCGCTCCATGTCAAATACGGTATTCAGCTGCATACGGTTAGACTGGAAGCCAACCCCAACATAGTTGGGAAAAGGCTAGGCAGATTGATATGAACAAATTTAATTTTTTATTTTATTTTATATTTTAGTTCTTGATGGCAAAAAATAGTAAGAAACTTTAACATGCACTACGTTAACATTAAGTTGACGTTCGATAACCATATATACGTTCATGTCTATACTATATATAAATACTAAAGTCTTAGCTATGGATTTGGATGGAATTTGGCACAATGATAGATCATGGCCCACGTTAAGGCTCGTGCAGACCAGCGCGACGCGAAGGCGCGACGCGACTCGAACAATACAATCTCTAAGAAAACTTCACGGTATAACAAAAGCCGCTGTCGCGTCGCGCTAGTCTGCACGAAGCTTTATGACAGTATGATACTTTTTATCCTGGTAGTATGTTCCCGCCGGATAATTTGCGACCACATCGCGGGTAAAAGCCATGGGGAAAAGCTAGTGTAAACGTTTAAAAATAAAGTTGACTCTGGTTTTGTTCAAAATGTAATCTTTTGTCCACTTCTTACAATACCCGGAAAATCAAATTTAACCAAATACTTCCTGTAGCTAATTTAAAATTTTGATTAAGAACAACTTACACAATAGATTTCCTTCGCACAAGGAAAGGTTTAGTGAATTATTATTAGCTCCATTTATCCAAACCCTTTCTATTTGGCACCGAAACAATATTATTTTAATGAAACATCAAAGGTTCAAACAATTTCGTCACTTTCATAATAAATAATTGTTAAGGGCTGTTTCATTGACGAGCGTTGGTAACACATTGAGAACAAAGGGAAGATTTTTCCTATAAATTAGCCATTTTAACTTTTATTTACTTACCTAGCTGGCCGCAGCTTAGCCCGCGTGGGCCCTAATTCTCTTAAAATAAAAGTAAGCCTAAGTTACTCCTTATAACATCAACTATCTGCCAGGGAAAATTCATTTATAAGGGTGCCCGTTATTTCTGACTGACCGACCCCTTGACCATTCAAAAGTGCCTGTTATTGGGTTATGTGAAATAAATGCTTTGAATTTGACTCCCATCAAAATCAGTCCAGCCGTTTCGGAGATTAACCGGAACAAACAGACTGACACACAACATTTTTCAAAATCGCTTTTTTTGTTATAAGTACCGTAAAGAGTTTATGAGCATTTAGTAAAAAGCTGTTATTTTGTGATTACAAACAGACACTTCAGTTCTGTTTATTTGTATAGATGTATAGATGAAGAGAGGTGACCGAGGTAGAGATGAGAGTGGCGGTACGTAGGCTAAATGCCAAAAATACCGCCCCAGGATCCGACGGCTGACCTGGGAAAGCCAGGCCTTGGAGGCTCTCGGGCCTCGACTAAGGGGGCACCTAAGCGCATACTTCGAGAGGGCTCAGTTCCCACTTCGTTGGAAGACGGGAAACTGGTCCTTATTAAGAAGGCGGGGTGCCCTGCGGACTCTCCGTCCGCTGCCGTACCGGCCCATCGTGCTGTTTGACAAGGTTGGCAAGCTCTTTGAAAGAGTTATTGCAGACCGCCTCGTTGGGTGGCTAGTGCGGGTGGGGCTGGATTTGGTGGAGAGCTAGGAATGCTGTGGCTCAGGATGAGACACCGCCAATGCCTCTGCCCTGGAGTTGCATCAGGCACTCCGGTATCACTGGATGCCGACCTACCTCTGTCGTGTGGTCGAGCACTATTTGACATACAGGGCCATCATCTACCTCGGTCACCAGGGAGAATAGAACCAGCGAGAGATGTCGTGCGGTGTCCCACAGGGATTGGTCCTGGGGCCGCATCTGTGGGATATTGGATACGACTGGGTGATGCGCGCCGACCTCCCTAGTGGCATCAGCGTGGTTTGCTACGCTGATGACACGTTGTTCCTGGCGCAAGGAAGGTCGCACCAGGTGGAGGCCAAACTAGTGACACACAGAGTTGTGACAATCGTCGACAGGATCCGGCCGAGGGATCGAGGGGCCCAGCACAAGTCCGAGGCCATGTGTTTTCATGGTCCTCGGAACGCGCCACCGTTGGGTTCCCAGATGACGGTAGAAGGGGTTCACATCGGCGTCGGGTTGACGATGAAGTGCTTCATGCCTGCCAGCAAAATGCTTCACTGTGCGTGGTTTGACACGCACTTGGCCGGTTTTTAGATCCATAAAGGCTTGTTTAAAAAAAAAAACTTAAATTTTATTTTTGTACGTATTGACAATATGCACACATATAAACTGGAAGGCACAGAATACAGAAAGTTATATCAACAGTTAAAAAAAAAATCACACTACGCAAAATAAAAAAAAACACCAACCTTCAAACCGCACTAGTCACATACTAATAATTAAATAATCAATAATAATAATATATAATTTAATACAAAATAAAATTATATAGAATAAATAAATGTAATCATAAATAAATTTAATAACTTATGCAGCAAAAATAAATTGATGGATAGGATATATCATTTCAAAATTTAGTAAAAAGCTTTGTCTTTTCTAGTTATTTAAAATGTTGCTGTGCCCGACAGGGTCCATAATTATTTCAATTTATTTATTCCTACCACCTATAAGTATACATTATGGATTGCAATAAAGATAAATTGAAATTGAAATATTTTGTTTATTCAGGCTAGCTTCAAAATCCACGACCCACTTTTGTTTTTTCGTCGGAAAAATACAAGGCTACTATATAGTACCTTCTTTTCTAGTGCGAGGAAATTCAAACTAAGTAAATTAATTTTACTCAAAAATGCATGTAATGTGGTCATTATTTTGACAACCTTATTTGAGCAAAGTCGACCTTGCCGTTCTGTTTCGAGGAGCGGCCGGCAAAGTTTTGCTGGTCGCTCTAACAGGCCGGCAAAACATTGCCGGCCGCTATTTTGACGTTTCAACGTTTTAAAAAATGAAATGCAAAAAGATATTATTTAAAACACAGCTGTTTGTATTTATAGAGATAGGTACAAAAAGATTTTATTCCATATTTGGCTGTATAGTTCCAACTACCATTGTTAGAAAAAAAACAAAGTACAAAAAAAAAAAATTACATGAAAGTCGGTGTTGAATTTGAGTAACTGTACTTTTCATAATTGTCATTTTAATTAAAGTTCTAGTTAATTAATACATATTTTATTGAAATTACTTGCTGGTTTTATTTAGATTAGGTACTTTTGCATTTTTGAGTAAAGCACTATACAAGCCTTGGCCCACTATGACTGCTTCGCTGGTCACGCTATGATTGCCTCGAGCTAGCCTAGCTACGCTCTAGGCCTTCCAGCTTGGCCATCATTGCAGCCCTTGCTGTCCTCGCTGTAATGTACTAATACATTCTAGAATCAATGACGAACAACGATAATTTTTCACGCCCCAATTTGTTCATTTGTTTCTTCTTTGCTTTGAACACCTCTATTTGCAAGCCAAAAATAAATTTAAATAAAATCTTTAATATGTTACCTCCTTGGTTGACTTCGTTCCATTTTTAAATAACACGACAGATATGATTTGCGTTATTTGACCGCTAAACAGGACAGATATGGATTTTCATAAAAACGTTGCCGGCCGGGCGCTCGCATGTATTTGACTAGTACAGCAATTTTGATTTATCTCGAAGAAGGTTGTCAAAATAATGCTCAAATTTCCAAACATGTTTGAGAAATAAGCATTTTATACATTTTCTTTTTAATGTTTAATTGACAAAGAAACTGGCAACCATCGTGTTTTCAATGAAACAGTTGTAAATTTTCTTACAAAACCAGCCCAAACCAAACCCTAACCGAGCCAAACTAAATATTCCAAATCAATTTCAAAGCGTAATGCTCACAGAACGCCAATACTTATTTAATTAAAGCTTGTTCATTGTTTCGCCCCCAAACTGATACAAAACTTCTCCTTTAATTAATAAACGTTTTAAATAACTCAAAGTCATCTAGCAAAGTCGATAAACAGTTGAAATTGAACATTCTTTACTTATCTTGTATCTTTTATAGGGAAGTTTAAGAGGCGCCTGTAAAGGTTTACGTCGTAGAGCCTACAGTATACCTTTCAGATTGGACGTAAAATTTTGACATCCGTAGGTACAGTCACGAGCTTTAATTTGGGACCCACCTAAGGTTGAATATCGTGTAGCAAACTTTCGCCATTTAGAGCTATTATGTTAACGCTGTCACTGCACAAACAATAAACGTCATAATGTTTACCATCGACAACTTTACGTTTCTAGGGGCTAACGTCAACTGGAGCGAGGGCAAACGATCATTACCGATTTCCGAGTAATAATTACTTTTTGGTCCTGTGGTCCCATAAGAAAAAAGAAACAAATAAAAAAGAACAAAATTGTATTGTCAATATATGATAGCTAGTCAACTAACCCGCTTATTCTTCAAACCTATATTAGTTAAAAAGTTTTGTCTCTTTCACAAACATAAATATAAAAGTGACGGACGGAAAAGTTATTTATTCTTTATATTTATTAAGTCATTTCAAACCTCAATCTTAACACAATTATATAGAAAGCATGGTTAGCGGTGCACAAAATAAACACTTATCACCGAAGGCTACGACTAAATTAATTTAAATCTCTCCAGTATTTTTTTATCATAAATATTCAAAACCGCGTATATCCACCTTCATTGTCAATCACAGCCTGGAGCCGGTTACGCATGGATCCAATCAATTTGTCACATATGTCAGTACCCCTTAAACTTTCCCAGACTGTGAGGCAGTGATCCATAAGTGCTTCTCTAGTTCTTTCGTTTCTATTTGACCATTTTTGAACCATTAAGCCCCATAAATTTTCTATAGGATTTAAATCGGCACACTTTGCAGGCCACGGAATACGATTTAAATTTGCTCTATTATTGTCGAACCAAGTTCTAACGATTCTTGCCGTATGAATTGTAGCGTTATCTTGAACAAAGTTTATTGGAGCAACATCTTCTTGTGGATAATATAGTTGCAATGTTGGAAGGACACTCTCGTCTAATAAATCGACATAATCTTGAGCAGTGGCCCTGGGTGGTAAATTTATTAGTTCTCCAATGCCGGCTGAACTAATCCAGCCAGACATGTTAACTGTAATGCGACCAGACGCGTTGTTAGCTATGACGCGGTCTTCCATGTATCGCGTCCTGTCAATTCGCCACAAATGTAGTCTGCCCGTTTGGGAAGATTGAAAAGTCTTTTCATCGATGAAAGCCGTCGTCGTCCAATCAAAATTTAGATACTGACGTGCGAAAATAAGTCGAGCAGCTTTATGGGCATCCGTCAACGCAATTTTTTTTGCAGGCCGCCTGTGATGCAGTCCCATAGCTTTAAGATGCCTTCTAACTGTTGAAGGGTGGACTTCAAACGCTTCCGCAAAATGCCTCGTTGGCGTAAATCCATTCATCAGGTATTGCCTTTGCATCAAGCGGCTCTGCTCTTGTGTTATAACTTGCGGGTGATGGTTGTTTCGTCGTAAGTCAATAATATTTTCCTCGTTCCCGTGGCGTCGAACCCAGCGGCGAACTGTGTTTCTTGTCACATTTATTCGTCGCGATATCTCGTGAATGCCTACTCCTTGTTCGTGCAAATCAATAATTTGGAGCCGTAATTGGTCACGATTAGCCGCAAGCATTTTATTACTTGGTAAATTATATTTTGTGAAAATATCACATTAAACTATTTTCTTAAATGACACTGACACGACACATGTTCGTAATTAGAAAATCGTAATGATAGCTTTTTGCAACGAGGTTATCATTTCATAGGTCGATTAGATAAGACATTTTATGTCTTAACTTGACATTCAACATTTCAACCTTAAAGCAAAGTTTCAAAGTTTCGACCTTATTGCATTATGATTGTTCTAACAACATTTAACGGAAATGGGTCCCAAATTAAAGCTCGTGACTGTACAATGAACCTTGACAAGAATGTATTTAATTATCTACAATCATTGGTCTATAATTATTGGTATTGTACTCGTATCAATGTGTAGTATATACTAAAAAACATAAACACACTTTGGGTGAGTACTGTCTTAATGTGAAGCTACAAGGGTAGCTGACAATCAAATGAATTCTTGTCGATGAGATTGTCCTCTTTTTGAGGTTATTTGTACTCTTTAAACCTATAATTTATATTTATGTAAATTCATGTAAGCCTCTATTTAGGAAGATACACAAGCAAAGTCAGGGGAATTCCGGGCTCAGCTTCCAGTCTAACTGGATGCAGCTGAATTTTTACCTGTATTTTACATGGAGTGACTGCCTATCTGACTCCACATCCCAGGTATTGGGTAATATGATACCACTTTAGTAAGACTGGTTGTCAGATTTTCGGGCTTCTGACGATCCGTAACGACTTTTATCAAATTGACTATCAACTTAAATTGTTTGTATATTCAAATCACAAATGTTATTCTTAGATAGTTGAATGAAACGGCTTTGACACGGGAAATTGACGTAGTGTGTCAATTTAATAAATTATTAATTTCCCTGACTGTACAACAAGTGAACCTGTGCATTCAGAACCGCTACATACAGACAAGTTTATTGGAACGAATTTCTTTAACGCGACTTGCGGTAGTTGACTGGTAGAGATCGTCACGTAACGAAAATGTGGTATGCCCGAAAAAGTCAAGTTTCAAGTGTCAAGTATCAGTTTTTAGCTTCTAAAAACTTATACTTGATGGATCTGTAGCGGTTACACCGCCACATACTAACTACGCATCAAAAAAAAGACATGACGTCACACAAATCCTGCATCGCGCAATTAGAGTTTACCGCGCGAACGACATAGATAAGACTATCCGAAATCAACAGTCGGGCAGTCGGCCCGCCAGACACAACACCCGTCTGGTCGGAGGATCTTCCCTTTTCTATGGTGGATGAGTGAACTTTACACCCTGTTCCTCATGCCCCTAAATTGGTGACCCCGAGTATGAACGTCAACGCAGCCTTCGTGCAACTACTTCAGCGTGACGTCATCATCATCACTCCCGCAAGCTTTCGTGAGGCGAGTCACACAGCTCGGCTTCAACGGGTATCCTGACCACCAGCATGCAGCGAACGCGCATTCCTGGTCATCACCCTCAGCCTCATCACCCCGACTCACTGGGGAATCACCGCAATCATCTCAATCAGCGCAATCACCGCTTCACCTCAATCACCGCAATCACCTCAATCACCGCAATCACCTCAATCACCACAACCGCCGCAATCACCGCAGACAGTTCCGACTCACCGCGAACTGCGCGGCACCCGGTTCCGACTCACTGGAACCTTAGCTGGCACTGTGAAGCATCGCAAGATACAAGACTCAGCCCACTATCGACCTCCGGTCTCCGGAGGGGAGTGATGTAGCGGTTACACCGCCACATACTAACTACGCATCAAAAAAAAGACATGACGTCACACAAATCCTGCATCGCGCAATTAGAGTTTACCGCGCGAACGACATAGATAAGACTATCCGAAATCAACAGTCGGGCAGTCGGCCCGCCAGACACAACACCCGTCTGGTCGGAGGATCTTCCCTTTTCTATGGTGGATGAGTGAACTTTACACCCTGTTCCTCATGCCCCTAAAGATCTGTATTAATACATAATATACAGCGCAAGGAAATTCGTTCTAAGTGGGTTTCCCACGACACCTCCCAACTTTTCTTTTTTCATTAAGATCATGATCGAATAAAACAGATTAAGTTCTGAGTTGAGCTCCACGATTACTGACAAATGTTCGCACTGACAGGACCGGTCCACTCAAATCTATGTGGTTCTTTTCTCAAAGACTTTTTCAGACTAATCTACATGGTCCTCCTAAGGCCTGACCAAGATTATGTCTGGACTTTAAAACAGACTGTGACCTCTGAGTTTGTTTCGGCCTTTCTTCAGAGTAGTCAGATAGGAAACGCCGGACTCATCTAGCTTATTTTTTTAGTTTTTTACGAAAAGTGATTCCAATATCCTATTTACAGAATAAACAATTTCATTTCATTTCAGACCGATGTGTGATGTGATAATCTGTTTAATACATAGAATACCAAGAAATCTATTACAGTCTTAAGGCAAATCAAAGAAAATCTTATCTTATATCCTGCTGCCTCTTTAAACCTAGAAATGCGTGAAGACACGGAGGTGGCACTCGAAGGAATATCGCGCGACACTCAAGACACAAATGTCGACCAAGTGATTTCCGATCCAGCCCACAAGGAACACATGCATATAAAAACAACTGGAATGTCCATAGCATTTTTCTTTAAATTACATCTTCTCTCAATTACCTGCATAATGGAGCAATATACAATACACAAACAAAATATAGGAAAATTAACTACTGTCAAAGAACATATTTTTAGGAAACAAACACGTTTCTCCACCAATTTTGTTTTAAGGACGGTCAGATCGGTCAGTAATAGATGGCCATTTAGCTTATACCCGTTGTAATATCTTTGTTGTTTAATTTTAATTAAGTAATTTGTTTAATTCTCTGAATTATGTATTCGGATTATGGTGCACGGTAAAACTTCATTGAGTTTATGTTTGCATCATCTTACGTATAAATTTAAATGTATGTGTTCTGTACAGAATAAATTAAAAAAAAATAGTAGGGAGCCATTTTCCTATCGCAATGTCTGTTGAGATTATCTAATATTTCAAAACTCAAACTCAAAGCATTTATTTCAATTAAACCATTCACAGGCACTTTTGAATTTCAAGAAGTCGGTCAGTCAGAAATATGAAGCTAGTTGCCCATTCCAAAGCGTAGTAGGTACATAAGGAGAAGAACGGGCAAGAAACTCCACGGACACTCTTTTAAATAAAAAAATTGATTGAAAATATTGGTAACATCATTTATTTTGAAATTATGCATGTGAGAACAATGTAGAAAGACGTGCACGTACGTAAAAGCGTCCGTAATAAAAAGAAAAAACAAAGAATCATTAAACAAAAAAAAATAAGCCATGGCAGCTAAGAGAATGACCAGTCCCAACTGACGGCGCCCGTTCACGAACATGACGCATGGATCAGCACCATTCAGCTCAACCATTTTGAAGGGAGCTAAATAATCTAACACACGCGCCACCATCAGCGAGACATCTGAGTGAGCATGATATACTCACAGCCGCCAGGGCACATGAAACCTCAAGTCAATGAAATACATATCATCCCGTAAATGGTAGGCTCTTTAGTACATAGTACTCACACCTGTGCTAGTCAATAGAATCTATATTTTGTCCACAGCAGCTAAACATTGGTCTCAAAATCATATTGTTTCAGGTACGGGATCTAAACGTGATCATTTTGCAAAGCATCTGAGATTGACACGATTTTTTCCTGTCTTTTTTAATTGTCTTTGAGAACTCTTAAGGTATTTTGATTTTCCAGTGGTAACGGAACAAAAGATGTTTAATTACAAAAATAATAGGAATGATTCCTTTCTGTCTAAAGACTCTTTACTGTTCTATAACGTCTTTATCCTATCCAGTACCTTTACCTCTGCACAGCACTTTTGTCTCCCACTGTGGCTCACTCCGCTCACTTCGCTCGATCGAGCGCTTATTCGCGATTACGCTCGTCTCACCGCTCAGCAGGTGATCGCTCGAAAAAATACGCCATGATAAGCCTCGTTTGGAATCTCTTGTGGTAAGCAATTCCGGAGATTCGGAAAGATAAAGACATGAAGGAATAGTTCCAGAATTGGGGAAGTAATAAATATATCTATTTATTGACACTTGAGAGGTTTAGGCATATTTTTTGAGTACCTTTACCAAAAGTTTTCTTGTGGGGTTCAAATCTTACGGCTGACGCACAACAGGCTCAAATTAAATTAGTAAACAAATTCGTTATTTTTTTGTTTTATCGTGTTTAGATAAAACAAATAAAACACACTATAGCTAATTTAACTTGACCGTGTATTGTTAGTCAGCCTTGTTACCAACTTTGCTGAATTCTGACTCGATTCCCTTGTTCAGGACATCATAAAAGTGCTGCGACCTCGCAACACTTTGGGTAAAGTCGGTGATTTTTGAGGTGCAACGCCGCATTGTTTTTATGTGTTCCGGTCCTAACAGCGTATGACACGATGGCTGCACGCCAATAATGTTCCTTTTTTAAACTAAATAGCGTAGACGTCCACGTTCCAAAAAGGCCCAACAATTATTTAAAACCACAAAAGAAAAGCACGAATTTACATATTAAATTATTCAAACAAAAAAATCTACTGAAGTGAACTCGAATCAAACCCATCTGTCCGAATTCCGCAGCTGAGCATTGAAACAAAATATCATAGGGACGGGCTCAAGCCGGTTAAATTAACCGAAACAGTACGAATTTATCCGAATTAGACGCACTTCGGGTACGCTGAAGCTCGTGCACTTGACTACTGAATACGATTTGGGTTAAGGATTTTTACAGGCGAAGCGTTTTATACGGCTATGTGGTATTTCACATACTTTTGAAGTCAAGTTTTTAGTCCTGCTTTGATGTGTGAAAGAAATACATATAGATATGTGATAGTGCGTTTTAAGGCTCTTTCTGACACTCTTATTATAACATCACGGCTGTAATCCCCGAAGGGCTAGGCAGATGGTGTACCTAAGTACACCCACATTTCGCCAGTTGTGTTTAAGTCCCAAGAAATAAAGGGCGAGGTGGGAGGAGGGGAATCATTCTTAAATTGCAATAATTATATTTATTCTGCAGCTAGGACAAAAAAAATGGCGTCACTGTGATAATTCAATGCCCTTAATTTTAATGTAGTGTAGAGTTTAAAGAATTTTAAAGTGTCTACTTTGTCCTTTGAGGTCTGCTCGGCTTTAAAAGCACGTGATGCTATTAAACTTAAAGTAGGTAGTCATAGAAGAGTAAGAAAATTTTATAAAGCCTCACGTACAGCAACCCAAAACGAAAAATTCCGCCTTCGTCCGGTGAAAACCGCTTCGGAAAGCGGTGCGGTTCATAAAAAGGGCTATATCCAATTTGTAGGATCCGACTAAGCATGGCCGGACACTGTGGTACATTTGAATTAGAGAACGGAGATTTGCTTTACGAAATACTGAAAATATTCAAAGGCCCTTCCTTTGATGATCGTCGGAATTAATTTAAAAATTTGTAAGTTGAGTCTCGTTCATTTACTTAAATACCTTTTCTGTATCAGAAGAGGCTTTTACGATGCCATATTATTTATGTTGCCGTCGTTTAAACTAAGTGATTTTACTCAAACAGTTTAACCTCTTATCCCTACCCTAAAAAATAGTTTCGCAAATGACGGTTTCCAGACCGTAACAAACTAATGTTATTTAAAGAAAAATCACAAACATTTTCACATCTTCTCTATGTAATACTTTCATAGCCACTTTTTATGACACTGTTAGAACGAGACAGAGAACAAAAATCCTACGATTTCAATTTAACCAGTATTTAATTCCTCGCCTTTCAAGACATTAAAGGCTTCAACACTTTGACCAGATTCCATTAACATACTCGAACCTCGACCCCATATTCCTTTATTAAGAAATCCCGTAAGCAAATAGGTGTTACCGGATGCAAATGACGCGACAATGCAATAATCTATTCGTAACGAGTGGGACTCGGAAAGTTGGGATACGCACTCGGGTTTGTAACAGCTGCGGTTCGGATATGTTCGGATATTTTATTGGACGTCGAAGGTTTGGTTAGTTATGATGAGCAAATACACTCACAGGCAGTAAATGCAGGCTAAGCCCTAAACGAAAATTTCTATACAAATTAAGCCCGTCACAGACGAAGCTATAATATAGATTAATATACTTTGCTTTTGCTTTTTTGCGTAGTTTTTGGTACGTACTAGAAATATATTATATTATTGCTCCGTCTGAGGTCACTCGAAGATTACTATGGAAAATATATCGTAATATGTCTTGCTATAACATATATTGTAGCTACGTCTGTGATGGGCTTTAAACCTTTTCATTGATTTTTTTAATGAGAATGTATGAATAAAACATACAAGGGTTTAGTTTGTTCAGAAATTCACGTTTAGGGGTTGGGCCACATTCACTGCCACTGAATGTAGTATAATGTTCTGTATAAAACATAACAGAAGTAAACTACGAATTACAATAATTGTTTTAATAAATAAATCTTGCTAGGAAGTTAGCTTATTTATTTACTTGTACGTACCTACCTATTTATGTTTTCGGTAGGGTAACTTATAATACTTGTTCTAAAATAAAGGCTTTAGTTTAACAGTCATACACTAATTAGTATGTGACTAGTACACTAAGTTCATTTTTGTAGTATGTTACATGAAGGAAATATAATAAGCAACGTATTAATACAATCAAGAATGTATTATTAAAGAAACAACCGTTCCATTTCCAAAAATAGACATACTAAAAAAACGCCGCGTTTTCATCTCCCACTGCGTACAAAATAAGTCATTTCTAATTGGATGGAACGCATATTTGCATATAGATTGCATCGGGTCTCAGGCGACACTTGAGGATTCCATCTTTTGCAGACAAGTAGCCTACGGTGAGTAACCCTAGTGCATTCCTGTGCTTGGTTTTTAAGCAATTTTCTGAAGTAATTCTGCAGATTGGATTGAGTTCTTGTTTATAAACCAAGTGTGTTGTTATTCAAATTCGTTTAGAAATGTCTGTAGACTGTGATTTAATAATAATACGTCTCATGTCGATGTCTATAATAATAGCCGCACGGGTCGATCTTCAAGGTTAAGCAATGCTTGCTGAGCTCGGTCCGTGGATGGGTGACCATCCATTACATACCGAGACTCCTCCGTGTATCGAAAAGCACGTTAAGCCATTGGTCCCAGATGTCATATATATATTATTTTTTTCAATAACGTTGCCCGACACTAAGAATTTCTCCTGTATGCGTTGGTGCGTTTACAAACATTTAAACTCACATACACAAACAGCCTTTTACGTACATCATTCACAGTCAGAGGCCCGAAAGTCTGTCAGTCAACCAGTCTTACCAAAGGGTATTGACTTACCCAGTATCTGGGTTGTGGAGGTCCGATAGGCAGTCGCTCTATGTAAAATCCTGGTATTCAGCTGTATCCAGTTAGACTGGAAGCCGACCCCAGCATAGTTGGGAAAAGGCTAAGCAGATAATGATTTCGATGTCGGCTATGGTGACTGTTTTTGTTTCTGACGACTATAGGTCACGAGCGTGTGCTCTGATGTGGCTAATATAACCTAAGACTAAGATATATACAGGGTATACATACAATATTTCCGTAACCAGAAGGTTCCCAGGTACGGTCTAGTACAATAATAACGGGAAGAAAGAACGAAAAAAAAGAAGAAAGAATAATATTTATTTGGACACAGTTCATGAAACACATGATAACAAAAAAAAAAGTGAAAATAAATAAAACAATAATAGTGTGTGCCTAACGGCTGCGCCAAGAAGAAGTGACTCGCTCGGCTTCGTTAAAGGTATTTTTACACCAGTTATAAGACGGATTTATGTAATCTACTAAATGGTAATTCGTTGTTAGAAGTCATATCATATTTTTGCCTTACTACTTATGTTCTGCAAGAAATACAAATCTGATATGATTGCTTATCCTTTGAAGGTTTGTTTAGAAAAATGTAATATAAATAATGTTTCATGACAGGAAAATAGATAGATAGATAGAAAACAAAGAGTATTCTATCTAACTATCTATTTTCACCAAACAAATTACAGACATAAATTTAGAAAATTTACATAGGGTGACACAATGGGCGGTCTTGCCGCAGCGCTAAATACACTGATGATCTAATGAGGTCAAACAAAACCTTTAAATATATTTTTGCCGCCTCCCTCACCTATTTAAGGGACCTAGATGTAGGCATTAAAGATCTGAAAAACGCTGAAAGTTAGTTATTTCAGCTTCAAAAACCTGTTTGAAAACCAATATCTAAAGTCATGTCGCTTGAAAAGAAATCTATGATGTCAGAAGATCATTTTATTAAAACCCTGTGAATACTATGATAAACTTTCGGCAAATTAAAAAAGTTCGCTGTCTGATTAGACCTATTCATTATTAAACGAAACCGAACTAATCTGAAAAAAATCTCGTTACCGAGTCGGGAGTTTACGAAAGCTGCCGCCGGAGTTGGCTGAAGTTGCGCCCCTTTGATAGGCCGCAACTATTGGTAGCGGATAAGTTTCGCCATGGGAAAAATGTTTGGTGCAAGGCAGTAGAGAGAGAGTAGTTAAAGGAGGATCTACTCAAATCAAATTAAAAAAAAAACAACACATAAACCTACATGGGTACTTATGAAACGTCAGAAACTAGGTGCACGGTTCCAACTGGTCGTTTCATATACAGAAAAGCTGGCAAGAAATTACTCCTTTAAAATATTTTAAGGCTTTAACAATGTATTGAAATTACAGTGATATTAGGTATACGAGGACAGTGTTGGCCCGTCAACAAGTAGGTACCAGGTACTTAACAAAATAGAAAATATTCTATACTACAGTCTATTAAGCCTACAACGTTCTCACATTCACAAAATATAAGAATTTAATAAAAGATAGATAAAAAACCGACCTTGTGCGAGTCGGACTCGCGCACGAAGGGTTCCGTACCATTATCTATAAAAACGGAAAAAAATACATGTCTGTTGTATGGGAGCCCCCTTAAATATTTATTTTATTCTGTTTTTTACAGCGGCAACAGGAATACATCATCTGTGAAAATTTCAACTGTCTAACTATAACGGTTCATGACCCCAGTAGCACACCTCTGCTTCGAAACCTTAGCAGCGAAACCGCTGTAGTTAAATTCAATAGACTCGCGTCATTTTCCGCTACTCGCATCCGATTCGAGTAGCGGAACAGCCTATACAGCCTGGTGACAGACGGATAGCGGAGTCTTAGTAATAGGTCCCGTTAGTTTAGTCCCGCTTCACCTTTTGGATACGGAACCCTAAAAACCAGGGGAGGATATCCGAATATCCACTCATTCTTGTCTGGGACTGCCTAATCTATCGGGGATTGCAGTCTTGATGTTATCCTATGTAGCCATTCATGAATTGATTTCCTTCATTCAGCCAGTCACTTTGGCACTCCTCAGGAATTTTACATAACCTTTGTTCTACATTTAGGGAGCTACCTACATTTTCTTCTTTCTTTTCCGTGTGGTTAGTTACTAACCTGGTGTCAGGGCTTATGCTGCCCATGGGCATGGTTTCACATGCCGAAGTGAAATATCTCTCAGGCGTGCCAGTTTCCTCACGATGTTTTCTTTCACCCTTTTAAGGACGACTTTTGGTATCAAGTACGAGTGACCACAGCGTTTTAGTTGCTAACCTACCTTGCGTTGAATATTACTGACTACTTTTGACGGATAACTGTCGTCAAACCGCACTATCGATTGCGACCACTGTTAAGCTGAGCTCTGAATTTACCACGGAGGATTTCGGCGTACTACGAGTTTCCTACCCTTCTGATTGAGCTGTTTTTTCCGGTACTTAACTGGCAATTAATATAAACAAAAATGAAATGCCTCTTCAGCGCTCCCCACCACCATCGACACATAAAACTCAAGGGGCCACGCCCCCAACGGCAATTTTCAGCACTCCACAACCTATGCTGCAAACACCACATAGTGTTTCCGAACCAAACCTTAATCTAGACAAGGACTCGCCCAATGATTACACTTCCCCTACCATTACTTTACGAAACATAAAACGTAAACGCGCTGATGACGACAAATTGTCCACTTTCATCGCCGACATGAAAGAAATGTTTCGGGAATTCAAGGAACAGCAAGAAGAGAAATACGGAAAATTATTTTCTCTGGTAGAACAGATTCGCGAGAACGTGGATTACATGACGACTAAATTTGATCAGCTGACCGCACGATTGGAATTCCTGGAAAGTGAGCGCAAAGATAACACTTCCTACATAAGCAAACTAGAAACTAAACTGGAATATTTTGAGCAGAGCACAAGATCCAGCTGCCTGGAAATTCGCAATATCCCTGGCAGCAATTCTAAAACCAAGGACACACTTCTTAAGACTGTGATTAATACTGGCAACATCATTAACCTGGAAATTCAGCCGCTCGAAATAAAAGACGTATTTCGAATACAGACGAAAAACCCGGCGGCGAATAAGACGATTATAGTGGACTTCACCACAGTTCTACGGAAAGAAGAATTTCTTGCTAAATTCAGACAGCATATCAAAAACAGGCTTAAAGTTACCACAGAACACCTAAAAATCAGTGGCCCAGCGAAGCCGCTATTTATGTCCGAGAACCTATCGGCAAGGAACAAAAGGCTTTTTTTCCTAGCTAGAGATGGAGCCAAAATAAATAACTTCCAGTTCTGCTGGGTGAAGCATGGCAAGATATATATTCGAGAGAAAGTGGGCAGCAAGCATCTTATAATCAAATGTGAAGCCGATCTTGCTAATATTTTCAAAACCGCATGACTAGCCTCTATTCTAAATTATGTCTCCCTGAATGGGCTTAATTCACTATCTCACTCATTGTTTTATGTTTTAAACAAATTTTACGTTAATTTAGTCACTCTTACTGTTACCCCATGTTACACACTCTACAATTACACATCCGTTCTCCAAATAAATATTCTACACAATCAAGATAATACTTCTCGCACAACCACTCATCGCAACTCACAACATCCACAAAAATCTATTCACAACCTTATGCCATGTTTTACTATCACGTTACCTTCTAACTATCACCACGTCTGTACTTTGCCCCGTTATTCGTACTTAGTTGTATTTCCCTTGTTTGTTCAATTAACAGAAAATGAATGATCTAAACATCATTAGCACTGAAATTGAGCAAGTTTCTGTTTCAAACTCGTTCATTTCCTCGCCAGAGTATAGCTGTAACTACCTTAAGGATCGGACATCTGGCCTAAAAATACTTCACGTAAATATTCGCAGCATTAGCGGCAATTTTAATCACCTCTTGGTACTTATAGCTAGACTGAAAATTTCACTTGACGTCATACTATTATCTGAATGCTGGCTGAGCAAATGTCCTGTTATTCCATCTTTGCCAGGATATGAAAGCCATGCTTCCTCATTCAAAAACCAGAATGATGGTGTTGTTGCATATATTAAAAATGAACTAAGGTGTTCTGTGGAGGTGCCCTCAATTAGTGAGTCAAACTGCCTTGTCCTTAAAATCCTAGACAAGGTCGCACTTGTTGCCTTATATCGCTCTCCGTCGTATAGAAATCTGTCACCTTTCCTCAATAGTCTGAACGAGCTACTACTCCAACTTATGACATACAAAACAGTTGCCCTTATTCGAGACATTAACATAAATATTGTGCAGAGTAGTCTTGACACACGGGCAGACGAATACTTGAATTCGATTGCTTCACACGCAATGCTCCCAGCCCATACCTTCCCCACTAGACTCACAAGCTGTCTTGACCATGTATTTTTAAAGTCTCCCTACTCTGCCACAACCTTAGTGCTTGACAGCCTAATAACAGACCATTTCTCAGTACTCTTTTTATGCGGCCAAAACGCTCCTGTCAAAACTCATAATAAAATTTCCTGCAAAACCAACATACTCGTACCTGAGCTCATTACTGATCTGAATAATGTGGACTTTTCTCCTATTTACGATTGTCAAAATCCAAACCTTGCTGCTGAATCTCTTGTCTCTCTCTTATCAACTACTATAAAAGCTCACACCCACTCCTCACCTATTCCTAGTAGATTGCGTATATTAAAGCCCTGGATTACACCTGGCCTTCTGAGATGCATTCGCCATAGAGATAATCTTTCTAGAATAAACTCAAACTCAAAGCATTTATTTCAATTAAACCATTTACAGGCACTTTTGAATTGTCAAGGAGTCAGTCAGTCAGAAATATGAAGCTAGTTGCCCATTCCAAAGCGTAGGTTCCTATGGAGAAGAACGGGCAAGAAACTCCACGGACACTCTTTAAAAAAAAAAAAATTCTTACAAAATATTGTTTACCTCATTCATGTTGTAATTATACATGTGAGAACAATGTAGAAAAACGTGTACGTAATATTCTTGAAGAATGCGGAAAATGACACACACAAACTTATTTTCCTCCGGTATCGCAATCACTGTAATAACCTCCTTAAAAAACTAAAGCAAGAATATAAATCCTCTGAGTTTCAGAAGGCCAGGAAAAATCCTAAGGCGACATGGCACCTTATCAGACAAGTGGCGAACTTGGACTACTCCAACAAAGCGTCTGCCTCAGAACTTTTAAAACTATGTGATGATCCCACAGAGTCAGTCACCCAAGCCAATCAATACTTCGCCACTGTTGGCAGTAACTTAGCTTCAAAAATCCGTCAACCTGACCTATCTCTTCTCAATGCAGAACAACCAAAAACCTCCCCCACTTCTTACCCACAAGGGTCAATGGTACTATATCAAGTGGATGAGGCAGAAATCTGTAATGTAATTCTAAATTTAAAGGACAAGTGTGCAATAGGTTGTGACGGTATCTCATCCTCCGTTATAAAGGCTACTAGTCACATTATTGCTCCCGCTCTTGTGCATATCTTCAACATCTGCCTATCAACGGGTGTATTTCCAAATGTTTTCAAGACGGCAATAGTTCATCCAATATTTAAAACTGGGGACAGGAGCAATGTCGTTAATTATAGACCTATATCGGTCCTTTCAACACTTTCCAAAATACTTGAAAAGGTACTTAACGCATGACTTACCGGTTTTCTCTCTAAATACCATATTTTAGCTCCCAACCAATTTGGCTTTAGACATGGGAAATCTACGGAGGACGCAGTTTTGGACCTTACAGATACAATAACAAATCACCTCAATAATAAACAAAAAACGCTTGGCATCTTCCTGGACCTTTCCAAGGCCTTCGACACCGTTTCTGTCCCACAAATTGCTAACAAAGCTCGAAAAGATAGGAATTCGTGGTGTTGCTCATGATATATTTCGCAGCTACCTACAAAACCGTGAGCATGTGGTTAGGATTGATAACTATACCAGTAGAGTGAAGACAGTCACCTTTGGTGTTCCTCAGGGTAGTGTAGTTGGACCAACCCTCTTCCTCGCTTACGTGAATGAACTCTGTCACCTGCATCCCGTCCAACCCCTACAACTGTAACTGCTCACCCTTAGTTCGCAATGCCAATATTAAATATCTCGGAGTAATTATTGATAACCACCTAAAATGGAAAATGCAGACCAACTGCCTAGTGACTCGCATTCGTCGATTAATCTACGTTTTCAAAAAACCAAACAAAAACGGGGTCTGCAGACTATAAATGCCTCATGACAGTTTATCTTGCGCTCGCCCAATCAGTTCTGGGGTATTGTGTGACCTCGTGGGGAGGAGCCCACAAAACCCATATGCTCCAACTAGAAAGGGCACAGAGGGCAGTACTGAAGGTTCTATCTAGGAAACCAATCCGCTACCCTACCTCTGACCTCTATACAGATTGTAACGTCCTTACGGTTAGACAAATTTTCATACTGCAAACTATGCTAAAAAAACACAATCTTGTACCCTACGACCCAAATGTTACCACCGCTAGGCGTCTTTCACACAGAGTCTGCAAACTCTTACCCTGCAGAGCAAAAGTAGCAAGAAGGCACTTCACATTTATCAGCTCCAAAATCATCATCTGCCTAGATTTTTCTCAACTACGTTGGGGTCAGCTTCCAGTCTAACCGGATGCAGCTGAATACCAGTATTTTATATGGAGCGACTGCCTATCTGACCTCCACAACCCAGTAATTGGGTGATACGATACCCCTTGGTAAGACTGGTTGTCAGACTTTCGGGCTTCTGACGACCCGTAACGACTGTCAAAGATCCACGAATGACAGCCGGGACCAACAGCTTAACGTGCTTTCCGAGGGCACGGAGGAGTCTCGGTACGTAAAGATGGTCACCCATCCACAGACCAACCCCGGCAAGCATAGCTTAACCTGACGGATCGACCCGTGCCGGCAGTTATTACTTAGCCACGAGCTCCAAAATGTACAACAAAATAAATAAACTACTTAATATTTATCACCTAAATCGAAATGACCTAAGAAAGAAGTTGACTGCATGGTTAAAAACACTCTCGTACGGAGAAAATTGTGGAAGCTTAATTAATACTTATACTCACAGACACACACCACACACACAAACACTTACACATCTCACCACCCACACATACCCAACCTATACACTTTCACTACACCTCTGCATGCTATAATTATTATATTTTTTTGTTTTATTATTTTATTTTTACTACAGAATAGAATCTACTTATCCCATTTCTATTGTTAAGTCTGGAACATCTGTTATCTATATCCTAAGACGAGCGTTGATAGTTGCGACACAGTTTTAACTTTTGCAGCTATCATCGTTTCCTTTGTAACTATTGCCAGCTGTATTATGTTTCCTAAATAAATCTTATCTTTATCTTTATTTTGAAGTCAACGTCAAGTAAAATCATTTATTTCAATTTGTTACATGTAAAGCACCTCTAAACGTCAAAATTTGTAAAAAAAATAAAATTGATTCTAGTTTCCCCTTCCAAAAGGTAGTTTTCGTATGGGCAAGAAACTCCGTTACTCTTTTGAAAGATAAAGATCATTTATTTGTCCAAAACATGAGTTTAGACACACATGTCATGCAAGATATTACAATAAATTTATATCCAAAATTTTAAATAATTATTTTAAATTAGGTATATTATTTATTTATTATATTTTGTATTCATTAATTAGGTATATAATTATATGTGGAAACGAAGTAAGTGATAATTATTATACAATACGCACATTAATTTGATAAGTCAGAGGTGCGTGCCTTAGGTTCGAACTCGAGACCTCGCGTCTAGCCTTCCTCAAGAATTGGGCTATCAATAGAAAAACATTTTTTGAAATCCGACTCGGATCTCAAAAAAATATTTTTCACCTCAGCACCTCAAACAAGCAGGTTTTGCTGTCAATAAACAGTGAGCAAAATTCGATTTTGCTGCGAGCGTGAGACAAAGTAACTTTTTAATTATTTTTTTTAAATGCCGAAAACAGTGTTGGGTCTACTCACAAAATTCTAAATATTTGAACTTCAATTAGTTTTGTCACTTTCACTTCGATACGAAAAAAGCGAGAGATAGAAACAAGTCGATTCGAAGTTCGATTTCAAAATTCCATACCTACGTACTAGGCCTACAAAGAAACAAACAATAAAACTTTCGGATACACATAAAACCTTAAAATTGCAAATCATTTAAATTCTGTTTTATTTAATTTTTGGAACGAAGTTCTTAAGCGGCTTGCGGTAAGAGTGCACTGGCAGAAAGAAAGACGAAGTGAGATGATAGTACTAAGTGTGAATTTGGTCAAAATGAAAATCCAAGATGGCGGTTGCGAAAATTTTCTCATTTTTCATAATGGGTGTAGTTTTCATAGTTTTCAAGGGTGCTAAAGCCGATCGTGAGGTCAAAATGTAAATCCAAGATGGCGGCTGCGAAATTTTTCACATTTTTCGTCATGGGTGTCGTTTTCATAGTTTTCAAGTGTGCTAAAGCCGATAGTGAGGTCAAAATATAAATCCAAGATGGTGGCTACGAAAATATTCAAATTTTTAGTCAAGGGTATCGTTTTAATAGTTTTCGAAGGTGCCGATAATGACATAAAAATGTAAATCCAAGATGGCGACTGTGAAAATTTTCAAGTTATTATCATGGGTATCGTTTTCATAGTTTTGAGGGTGCTTAAGTCGATAATGTGGTCAAAATGCAGCCACCATCTTGGATTTAAGATGGTGGCTGTAGAATACGAGGTGACGAAGATTATGTAAAAAAAAACCTTGTCCGATCCGAAAAGGGCATATGGTACTGCAGTAACATTACATATCATATTTAAAATTCACATTTTTAGTTCTAAAAACTTTTTCGCAAAAAAACGAAAATAACACCCCAAAGACACCGACTTCCGAAATCAAAGTAATTTTTCACTTTGTAGTGTTTTTTTTGGAAGTCGGTTTTATTTTTTTGAGATTAGCGCGTTCCAAAAACAAACGAAAAACAAACTCTTCAACTTTTTTATTAGTATCAATAGCACGTCACTTTCTTGCATTATTGATTAATTAAGTGGGTTAGTAGTCGATTCGCACGAAAATTATTCGCACGATCGTGCGAATCGTCCCCTTTCAATAAAAATATTTTTTTAGTAGGCGATTCGCACGGAAGTATTTAAATTGCGTGCGAATCGACCCCTTCAAGAATTAGTAGTATGCGATTCGCACACACCTATACTTTATCGAAAAGTTTCAAGAAAAAAGTACTATCACGTACAAAATGCTTTCTTTTAATACAGGACACAAATAAAACGATTTTTAAGGAAATCAAGTTTTTATATTTTACTTTGTATCTATCAGAAAGTGATTTTACATCATTCACAGTTTAAATAACTTAAAACCATAATTATAACCAAGATTACAAATAAAATCACAGTTAGTAGGTACGATTTATAATCAAATATTTGGTTTTGCATTTTTACAAGTAAGTACTCTTTTTCCGTACACTTGCATTTACCTTAAATCATCACAAATTACTACTTATTAGAGTTTTTACCGAAATCAACTTTTTATGAACCCCTGAGTCTTGTTAAAAATAATGTTGTTTAGAAAAGGTAAGTCAAAATTAAATAATTAACGTTATAATGGTCTAAAAGCTAATTTTAAAAACAACGAAAAATATAACGAAACTATAAATATATAAATCTTTTTAAATATTCGTAATAACAATATAAAAATCGTTTTAATTAGCTAAGGTATGGTTTTAAATGTGGCAATTAAATAAACAAAAACAAAATATTTTTTCTCTATTAAGTATTAACTAGTACAATTTTGGAGTATTATAGTAAATGTAATAAAATAACAGTCACAAAATCACAGTTACTATAACAACAATATTTTGCTCTAATAGGTAAAAAATAACAATCAACTAATCAATAATAATATAAATATTTCTTAACACAAAAATTTTACGATGATAGGAGCATTATCATCACTGAAAGTTAAAACAATCACAAAATCACAGTTAAACAGAGTCATCTGTTGTATTAATAGGTACAAAGTTCTTAAAAATGTAACACTTAACTAATCAACAATATTATAAATATTTCTTAACACAAAAATTTTACGATGATAGGAACATTAGCATCACTGAAAGTTAAAACAATCACAAAATCACAGTTAAACAGAGTCATCTGTTGTATTAATAGGTACAAAGTTCTTAAAAATGTAACACTTAACTTATCAACAATATTATAAATATTTCTTAACACAAAAATTTTACGATGATAGGAGCATTGGCATCACTGGAAGTTAAAACAATCACAAAATCACAGTTTGTTAAACAGAGTAATCTGTAGTATTAATAGGTACAAAGTTCTTAAAAATGTAACATTATTATTTATTTATGTAGCTCATTTATGGTGTTCATATTATAAGTTTTCATATTAAATACTGACAAAACTTTTCATCTTACCTCTTAACTAGTATTTTGTGCCTGACTGCGATGCGAATAGAGAATTATTGAATTTTAATATTAATATTCTAGAATATTGTACATGACTGTACTTAGATTTATTATTCGCACATTTTGTTAAGTGTGCGAATCGCATACTACTAATTCTTGAAGGGGTCGATTCGCACGCAATTTAAATACTTCCGTGCGAATCGCCTACTAAAAAAATATTTTTATTGAAAGGGGACGATTCGCACGATCGTACGAATAATTTTCGTGCGAATCGACTACTAACCCAATTAAGTATGCCATGTAAACAATTATTTATTGTTTACATGGCATACTTAACAATAAATATGGAAAATAACTGACGAAAGTGTCTCTTCATAGGAAAATCTTTAGGTAAAGTACCTAAAGTCTCTTTTCCCTTACACCACACACCATAAAAGAGATCAAAGCACGCCGTTCACGACATCATTAAATGACTACCATACGACCATCAAATCAAATTTACCGTCGCTTCCAACCTTAACACGATTCAATAAGGATCAGTTTCCTGTAGTTTACCGCTTCAACTATTTTGTTAAAGTAACATGCGTGATTTCCTATAAGCACTATGTATTGATTATACAATTGCCTGTGTTTATGGAATTGTCGTCTTTGTATGTTTGTGATAAAGGTGAGATTGGCATACAGATGTCATTGTTAATTATTGCTTTAAGCTCAGTTCTGCTTTGATGTTGAACAAAGAAAGCTATTAGTACTGAATATTGGTTGTGTGCATGTTTGTTAATCAATTTGTATTAATTACATTATGGTATTGCGTTTGATTGGTTACCTTAGTATACCTTTACTTGGGATAGAATATCAAAGGCTTTTGTATGTATTATAAGTTGTAGTATGTGGATAGGAGGCTTGATTCAAAATGTTATGCGAAGCCTCTCTTATTATTGCTGTCACTGTTATAGATAGTGCCATCCACGACGACGCACCCCACTCCGCGATTACTGTACAGTAAGCTGTACTTTAGTACAGCACTATCGGCATACTACGCCTACGCAAACTCGTGGCTAAAGTATGGAGTGATGTTATGGGGAAACAGCGTCAACGCAAGTGAAGTATTTATAATCCAAAAAAAATGTGTTAGAATACTGGCCCATATTGACAATACCCAAAGCTGTAAGCCATATTTTGTCAAATTAAAACTTCTAACTTTACCTTCTTTATATATACATGACCTTTGCACATTTGTATTTAAAAATAGCAACATTTTTCCAAAAACAAATGATATCCATAACATAAACACACGCCATAAAAATAAATTACATCTCCCACCCTGTCGGATCAAAATGCTTTATCATAGCCCATATTACATGGCAATAAAAATTTTCAACAAATTACCGGAACAAATAAAAGAAGAAACCAAACTCAATAAATTTAACAGGAAAGTAAAAGAATATCTAACACAAAAATGCTTTTACTCGGTCGCAGAATACCTAGAACAAAATAGTTAGTATGATAGCTAGATAAATAATTACATACATATAAAACGCACACTACTCTAAAATAAAATAATTATTAAGATGTAAAAATTATTATTATTATTTTAAATGTATTATTATTATGTTAAAATTATTATTATTATAATGTTGCCGTGCCCTAACCGGGTTTCATGTTGGAACTTACTTAAATTGTAACAACTACATGTACACATGAATGCAATAAAAAAAAAAAAAAAAATTGAATTGAAAAAAAGTACGGAGCGGAGCGGAGTGGGGCGCGTCGTCGTGGATTGCACTATCTATATTGAAATTACTGTAAATACATAAGTAGGTAATCCCAAATACTATTGTATACAGGGTGTATTAGAAAGGTGTGTTCAAATTCAAAAGTTTGTTTCAGACCATCTTACTGAACAACTTTCTCCATGGATCCAACATAATAATAGAGAAAATATTATCTGCTGTCTCTTACAAAGCTTCAATAGGTCGTCCTAAATGTATGGGACGCCTGATATTTTTTTCTCAATTACGTATTTACGATGTACGGATACGATGTATTTATGTCTCTAATTTGTATGGTGTCATAAAGCGTATTCAAACTCAAACTCAAAGCATCTGTTTCAATTAAACCATTTACAGGCACTTTTGAAGTGTCAAGAAGTCGGTCAGTCAAAAATATGAAGCTAGTTGCCCATTTCAAAGCGTAGTAGGTACCTATGGAGAAGAACGGGCAAGAAACTCCATTCTATCTATAATATCTACAATAGGGATGATGCCTGTGTCAAAAAAACGAAATTCTAATTAGTCCGTCAGTCAGATAATAAGAAAATATTAGACACGTATTTTTTGCTTTATCATATTAATAAAAAATGACTTAGATAAAACGCATTAAAGTTGGGGAGTGGGGGTCGCTACGTCACAAGTATGTATAAAGTCTACATACTCGTGACGTCATGGCACATTTTAACTCAATGTATCGCCGTAATCTTTTGATAACGTAAAAAAAGAAAAAATACGTGTACGTTATTTTTTCATAGTCTACATTTCGGACAAAAAACTTTTTTTTAGTCATCATCCCTATTGTCATGTCATAGGAAACTGTCAAAATCGGTTCAACTAGCGGCTTGGGATAGTTAAAAAATCTTCAAGGCCTCATGCTTCTAGGCCTATTCCATTCTAAAGTTTAAGCTAATCACTTTTGGCAGCCCACGAAATTAAAATTTTTGTTATGTTTTTGCCATTTTGTAATAATAATATTTGTTACGGCACCGAATCGTATTTTGATCAACATACAACCTGACACTGACAATAGCAAAAAAAAAACCCTTTTTTTTGTGAGAATAACTTCTCACGCTCTGGGTGGAGCGGGAGGGCGTGCCAAACTCTTATGACTAAACCCCACCCGTGTTGCTTCAGTTGCCTGTACGTTGCCCTTAAACTATAAAATTAATAAATCTTTAATATGGAAGCTACAATATTCGGTTACCCAGTCACAACAAAATGCATTTTTGCTGTTACATCTCGATCTCATGTTCCACAATAGATTTGACAGCAAAAAAACTGCAGAGGCTTTCAAAAACTAGGAGTCAAGGTCAGAAGAACTGCCTCTGTGGTAGGTAAGACCACCTCTCTCAGACCCAGAGGTTGGTTCGATTCCCAGCGGAATAAAATATTTCCCCTTGATTTGGTTGGTATTAGGGCTTGTTCAAAGTTCACCTGGGTAGCTACCACCATCTTATCTAAGTCTGTCGCCATAACAACAATGTTATATGCATTGTTGGGTTTCGGTAGTTAGAGGTAAGATAGCCAGTTCCTCTGTGACTGAGGATTCCGGGTGAAGCTCGCTTTCTTCTTGGGCCTAATCATCACTTACCATCAGTGAGATGAAGGCTAAGAGTTTTTACATAGTGGTCAAAAAATGTTACTCTAAAAAGTAAGTACTGAGGAAACACCAAAACATCACACACTACTTTATAACCCAAGAAGCCTCCTTACCACAGATAACCTTGTTACAGTACAACATAATATTGTTAGTAACACATGTCTAATGTCTGGACCCTTCTCAGTCCGTTAACGTCCTTACGTGAGCACTGGCACTGGAGGATAAGGGGCTTGGTTTTATCAAAGATTTAAGAGATAATCACGAGTGAGATGCGTAAACTGTAAATTGTCTAAAATTATTACAAAAGGCGCCGATTTTCTTGTACACCGAACTAAACTATCACTAAAATTCCTTACTTTTGGCTATGAGAATCGCGGCTATTCTGCAAAAAAAATCTCTATAATTTTGACACAAATAAAATCGAGTTTGACAATCGGGACTCCACGTGGTCCTTGTTTGCCCTACCCCGTATATTTTTTTTCATAGCCGGAGGCGCGCAGCGGCAGCCTCGACATGTTTTTTTTTTATGGAATTTTTCACTCTTTGTACGGAAAAATATAAAAAAATAGATACATGTTGAGTTTTAGGGGTTTATGGGTTCTATAAAGGGGGTTGCAATTTTCATTATTTTTGCGATAGGACACACCATTTTCGAGATAGGTATAAGCAAAGAAAAGAAAAAAAAGATACTGTACTGTTTTTGCACCTGAAGTCGAGGTGTTGGTGTAAATTTTAGTTCGAGACAACAAATTTTACCCCACACCCTTTTAATTGTTATTAAAAATAGTTAGGTTTAGTCAGGTTTGTTTTTTTCAATCAAAATTTTAGGTGAAATACTCAAATTCAGAATAGCAAAATTTCCATTTTTACTAAATTAATAACTCAGTGCTGTCTTAGTGCTGTCAAACTAAAATAGTCCATTTCAGACTGGGAAATCGTTGTTTGACAGGAATAAACTACATTTTGGTGATTTTTCGTCTAGTTTAGAGGCATTTGTGACAAGAGAATCGGCACCAATGTCTGTACGCTGAAAGAAAAGGCAGTACTACGAGTACGGTCTGCAAAATACGGGCAGCGTAAAAGTCGATTAACACTGCTAGTTTTATACGTCATTTAAATTGACACAAAATTATTCTATAAAATAAAATAAAATTAATAAATAAATTATTGCTAATTAAATTATTGTATTTCAGCATTTTATATAATAGCTAAGAGTTAATATACTTTTAATTTTTCCTTTGCTTCGATTTTATGTAACTGAAACTTCACTGTACTTTAATCTGCATTTGTGCCTGGTTGATGGCAATAGGTTCACCTCCTGCGGCTTAAAATGTGGGTGAACTACCTATAAGTACACCTCTGCCTAACCCTTCAGAGAAAACAGGCGTGATGTTAAAAAAACTGAAGTTTGCATCAACTGTTGTCTGAAAGAAAAATTTAAGGTAAATTACCTCTAGTTACATTTGAATCCCACACAAAGCAAAAATCCTAGGATTCAAATCCCATGACCTCATCAGCTAAATTAGCAGATTATTATAATGAATACCTAGCAGATAATACAATCTATAAAGTGTTGTTGGTATCTATAGGCTGTAGTATTTTCAACAAGATAGGAAATTATTTTGGCCGAAGGTCAAACTTTGAGGCATTTTTACGCGACACCCGGTAGAACAATTCCTTAATAAACTTTCAGAAGACTTACAAACGTTATACAAAGCAAATTCGAAAAGTTGTAAGTACAAATCAAAACGTTTCCTTACACATAATTTCTCCTAATGTATGTATTTATGTACCTACAAATTATTATCACCATTTGAAAAGTATTATCGGTATCATTGTAGTATGATAAGATAAGATAAGACTTATTTATTTGTTTAAACATAGTATATACATACAAGAGCATGCAAGATGATAATAAATTACATTATAGTCCAATCATGTTTAGCCTTATTGGCGTACAAATATTTTTGTCCCATTATTACTTTTAATCAATAGAACTTGTTTAAAACCAAAGTGTAATATTGGCTAAGTGTTTTAGAAATAAATAAATACTAATAATTTGAATTTGAAGATTTCATAGAAATTGTTCCACCACAGTCAAATCGCGCCGTCGCGTCTTCTCTGTCTGCGGGAGCCTTTATTCCAAAACTTTAATTATGCACTGTTGCTACCTTATTCTTTTTGTGTTTTTTTAATAATTATTTATGTTTTATTGAAGACTACAACACAACATCCATGTTGAAATACAACATCATCTTGACGACAAATAGGTGGTTCGTGAAAATTATACAGTCAAGGAAATTGTTTATCAAATTGAGACACTACTTCTGTACTTCTACTGCACTTTTGTATAGAATCAAGTTTTTCTAACTATTCAGACAGCTGTGCTGCTGGGGAGTTTGTTGCGCCACTTCTTCTTCCCAGCTAAAGCACTATGAAGTGGTGAAGGGCGGGCGTGTTTGGGGGACTGACTTATGTAGTTTCGACGTTCGAAAAGTGCTGATTTCTCAGCCTAGTTTGAAAAATGACTTTTGAATTTGAATTTCAACAAAAGCCTTGTTATAGCCATATATTGGTATTCATACAACTGTCAAAGTATGACAGTGTTGATTTGAATATATTGACAATTTTAATTGTTTGTCATTAATTTCCCTAACTTTACCTACATTCATGGGTAAAAGGACTAAGGAAGACTCGAAAAAGGATTCACCCTGGCCTCGACCTTCAGAGAACCTACTAGATCTCCATCAAATAGACGGTGCTTCCACCAAAGCAGAGCCAAGTTTACCTCTAAGTCCTTTATCTACACTTCCCATGATCCCAGTCTCGAACTCATCATAACTTCGTGCGAACTATCAGTTTATTGCGAATTTCTTCGGGATCAGGCGTTAATGACGCTCAAACAAGTGTTAACGAGCATCGTCTGTATTCGTGGCACGTTCCCGTGACGTAACGTAAACAGGTCGGGACATGTTGCAAAAATTGTTGGAGAGACAAATGTAATAAGAAAAGTTTGAGTTCTGGTTTAGTAAAAGGGAGAATTTGGTTCCTTTAGGTTGGACTGGTGAAGTTAATTGGCAAACAGAAGAATTGCTCAACTGTCATTCGTGGATTTTTGTTAGTCGTTACGGGACGTCAGAAGCCCAAAAGTCTGACAACCAGTCAGTAACTGGGTAATACTATACCCCTTGGTAAGAACCAAGGGGTATAGTATTACCCAGTTACTGGGTTGTAAAGGTCAGATAGACAAAGTTCATGTGACTGACCATTTTATGTATTTATGTTTTAATGTAATATTCATATACATATGTCTATTGAGGGGCTTATGGCTAAGGAAAAACCGCCGCACGGGTCGATCCGTCAATTTAAGCTACGCTTGCCAGGTCTGTGGATGGGTGACCATCTCTACATACCGAGACTCCTCCGTGCCTCGGAAAGTCTATTAATGTATTACAATATATTATATCTTGTATTTTAATTTCTATAGATATTAATTACTTCATTATGTTCCATGTATTGTTTAAATTAATTTTATTTATTTTTTATTTAACATTGCATGCCAAGGGTGGACTTTTGAGCTACTATAAAATATTTTTAAGACCCTGTTGTATCACCAAAAATGGTATTATAATAATAAAACTTTGAGCTTATCAGTCACTCCATGTTAAAAAACAATTTAAAAAATATATCATGTAAAAATATATTTCAGCTGCATCCGGTTAGACTGGAAGCCGACCCAAAATAGTTTCGAAAAGGCTAGGCAGATTGATTGAAGAACTGCTTAAATCTGGCTATAAAATCTAGGATTTTAGATTTCTAAGGTAACAGAGAAAAAAATCACTTTCTTTAACAATAACATTCTTATCCATACCAAGTTTGGTCAGCATCGTATAGAGAATTAAAAACCTGGCACCAATCGCCATACAGCTAGCCCAATGTGTACTCACCTGTATTTAATTCATAAGGCTTTATTCAAACAGTTGATTTTTACAAGTTTTAATGATCATATGTAACATAGCATAACATAACATCACGCCTTGTTTCCCCGAAGGGTTGGGCAGAGGTGTACCTGTAGCACACCCACATTTCGCCAGTCATGCTTTTGAAGTCACATGTAATAGGGGGCGAGCCTATTGCCATCAACCAGGCACATTTCCAGACTCCAGGCTACTACTGAGAAATTCCTGTTAGAAAAACCCAATAATACTTTGCCCGACTTGGGAATCGAACCCAGGACCTCATGCTCAGCAGTAGCGTTTGCGACCACTAGACCAACGAGGCATCATATTATGTACATTATATATAATCAGCACAACTGCTCTCTTAATTATCAGATGATAATATTTATTATTATACAACGATCCCACCTGTTCTTAAGTATCATGACAATCTGCCTATAACTCCGCACCTCCCAGGGAAATCGATGAACCTAATTAACTGTAAGCTCTCTCTGTAAACTTTTGTTATATATGATGAGCATTTACATAACAATAACATAATAATATGGAGGTTTACCTACCTCCATATTATTATGTAAATGCTCATCCTATATAACAAAAGTTTTATCGAGAGAGTTTACAGTTTACCTACATATATAACTGTTTCAAATAATCACTTTGATGAACTGTGCTGCGTTGGAACGTTTGTACTCAGAGAGACAGTCGACAGAATAGTGCGTGCAAGATAAGTATGCGCGCGACTGGTGGCGTGCTTAATTCTATACTGTACTATTTAAAATATATGAATAATTATACTTAATATTATTCATATTAATTAATTAATTCCATACATAATATGACTTAAAATAAACGACAAGACGGCGGCATACTTCTTAAGTCCGATTTCAGCCGTGCGCAGACTTGTCTTGCAAGCACTCCATTAAAAAATACACATAAATGAATACATAGTGAAATATGACGCCAAATAAAGTTGCCTATGTAGTTTTATTGTATGATGGGCTGTATTCTCTGTTCCAGTCAAAATACAAAATCGCGTAAATTGGGTACGTGGTTTTCGTGGTATAAGTGCGCTTGCGGACAGGGAGACAGGGAAGCGTTGCATTTTATTTAGGGATGTCAGTTGTAAGTCAAATTATGCGAGATTAATGACTGCAGTATATTTGGAAAGCCAGCTGATAGTTACAGGACGAAGACGAAACGTCATCGCTGTTAAACTTACAACAAGTTTCCTACTATCCTATATCTTATCACTACTTGTACAAGTAACTAGCCCATCTAAACGGTACTCAGTCTATTTGGGGCGCTCTATCTAGTGTACTCAGGGCTATTGGGGCCCGGCACAAAGCCTTGCGTCACCTTCACACCTGCGCTGTACAGGGTAGGCAGATTGATCGCTTTGTGGTACTAGATTGAGATCTGAATTTACTATTTTGTGCTAAATAGTAATTAAGGCTTTGTAGCCTTACATGTCAGACCGGGGACAGTTACAATACAATATGACGCCTGGGGTAAATTATGTCAGTAGGGGTAGGTAGGTAATTTAGGGAGAGCGTCTAGAGTCATTAATCGGGCATAAAGACTTCGGTCTGCTGAGAATTCTTTATGAAAAAACCCTATTTATGATTTTCCCGACTTGAGAATCGAACTACTCTATGCAGCCGCGCTTGCGACCACTACATCAACTAACAGATTTTCTTTTAAAGAAACACCTTGCAGGTCGAAATGCAGACTGCCTTTCTACCAACATCCGAAAATCTTCAAATACGAACGAATTCAATGTGCCGTCCACCTACTTCCCTTTCACGAAATAGACAGCTTAAAAACACAAAAAAAACGCAAAAGTACGCTAAAATGTCCACTTAAAAGTGGCAACATTAACACAATATAAAATAGGCCAAAACAACAATACTTTAACCATACTCAAATCTTTGGAACAAACATGGTACACCAATTAAGTCGCTGCAAAGATAAACCTCAATTGTACGGGATTGGCAAACTGTGGCGGACAAGTACTAACAACACTAGTGATGTTATTCGCGGGATCGAGATATGTTCCGGTCTTAGTTTGTTACGAAAACTAGCATACAACATTGTGTAACTACCTAGTCTTGCCATAAATATTGTCACGAAGAAAAATATTTTTTTTATTGAAAATAATATTTATTACTTTTACAGTGTGTTAGTTTAATACATAAATATAAATAATTTAAAATATAAAAAGCTTATTCGAAGTGATCTCCATTGGCTGCAATACAGTCCTTTAAACGTTGAGGCCAGTTATCAATAGAAGCACGCACTCTTTCCATGGGAAAATTCTTCACTGCCAATCGTATGGATTGTTTTAGGGACTCCTAATTATCAAGGCGTTTTGAGCCAGCCGTACTCTCTAAAACTGACCATAAATCATAATCCAGCGGATTAAGATCGGGACTAGACGACGGCCAGTCTTCAGCTCTGATGAAGTCCGAAACGTTCACTTCCAACCAAGACTGCGTGGACCGTCTTGTTAAGGACCATACTTAGTTATTGAATATGGTGTTGTTAAGGGGCTTAACTACCTTCTCAAGAATGGTATCTTGATACACTTGTGCCGATGTTTTGATACCTTTTTCATAAAAATATGGCTCTGTTACTCCTTCATAGCTAACACCCCACCAAACCATCACTGAAGTCGGATAATGCCCACGTTGCACTCTGTCGACTAATTGGGAAGCTTCCTTAGAGCTTTAAGCATAAATACGGTCATTTTGTTTGTTAAAATGTTGCTCAATTGTAAAGATTTTCTCATCCGTATACAATTTTTTTCTGTGACCTTCCTTTGCGTACCGTACCGCTTCAGTAGTTGTTTCGATTTTACCATCCTATTCTTTTTTAAATTATCAGTTAAAAAATGACCAGTGCATCTCATATAGGCTGCAAGTCCTAAGTCATCTTTTAAAATACGCGACATGGTTCTGGGTGCTATCTTCATCTCCAGAGATAAAATCTTTTGCTTTCGGACAGGATTTCTTCGAATTCTTTCCCTTATTGCTTTGACCACTTTTTTCGTACGAACACTTCGTGGACGGCCAGATCTTTTTCTGTCACAAACAGAGGAGATCTCATTGTACCTATTAATAGCCCGGTACACAAACATTTGACTAATACCAAGCGTATGAAGAGTTTTAAAAATTGCATTTGGCTCCATACCAACTGTGTTTAATGCAATCACAGCGATTCAGTTCTCTTTATCACCCAACTCCATTTTAATATCGCAAAATATTGTACAATGTATTGGCACCAAAATGAGAAAACTCAATGAATAATCGTATAAAAATGACAGATTCCAAATTCAATAATATCCTTCTTATTTTTAATTGTAACCGTATTTATGGCCAGACTAAGTATATATGGTCTGTTCCAAAAGTATTTGATTTAAAATGTAAAGAAATGGATCATAAAGAAATGGATCGTAAAGTTTATATACTTGGGGCATGTTTTGACTGTCGTCCTTAAAGATCACGCAGACATGGAACGGGAGCGGAGGGCGTTGTCTGTTAGAGCTAACATGATCACCCGCAGATTTGCGCGGATTTCTTCTTCATAGAAATATACGTTTTGGAATGACACCTAGCTTCAACTTTCTGACTAACTGACCGATTATTTGACAATTCAAACGTGCCTGTAAATGGTTTAATTGAAATAAATGCTTTGAGTTTGAGTTTGAGATTCATGTGTTACTAATTCTCTTTGATGATTGATTGCGTAACATTTTTAGCTGAATATGACTTGTCTACACTTTTTAACCGACTGTGCGTTTTTTTTGTACTGTTACTACGCGATTACTCCACCAACTATGAATTGATTTTGACGATTCGTTTTTTGTTTGATAGGTCATACTTCAGAGGTGGTCCCATATTTTTGAGTTAGCTTAATATAATACGTATTTTATCTGTTACTTTTGGAACATAATAGTGATTTTGTGTGTTAAGCTACTGACGCACATGCTCCAAAAAAACAAACATAAGAGCATGTTGAAACTAGCACGCTCTTTACTGGTACATATTCGAACCTAGGTATGCTTATCTCTAGCAATGTTTGGCCGCTCATGATGTGTTGAGTTGTGTTATCAAAAAGTAGACCGCAATTGCGAAAAAAATTGACAAATTCCTGAAACCGAACCGAAGGAACCTAATAAATTGCAAGTGAAACATTTAATATTACGATTAGCGGCGGCCCCGAAATGCAAATAATTATCTGCTTGATTATAAAGGATCCAAAAGATAAACCGTGCCTCAGCATCCACCCGGAAAACCTCATATAACCAGAACATGAAAATCAAAGAACAATATTAATACCCCGGAATGTCCCACATTGCACAACCCTACTTCTAAGCCAACCTAACGATTTGCCTGATTCTCTGCTTGTTTAGGACTTAATTTAATTGATAGGTACCCGTGATTGGATGATTTTGGGCACGAGGATCGAGTGGCCTTACCTGCTTTCATTATGTATGTATAAGCTATGTTGGATTACTTGTTTCCATTAGGGCAGAATATTCTTATATGTTTTGAGTGAAGATTTGGAAATTAATTTTAATTGAAAGTTATTGTAACGGGTTAAAGTCAACGATGTTATAAGTAAAAAGAGATAGATAGGTTACCTAAAATTTGATCTTCAAAAACGGCACAATGTCATACTATTAGATGACACGTGGAAGTAGGACGGCATGTCGCAATTATCGGGAGTGAAAAAGAGACAAGGTGGTCCGTAACTAGGCTAATTAACCAAGTTTTGACGTGCCACTTATGGAGCGTTTCTAACTTATCTGCCTCTTTTTACTTATTATATTAAGTATATTGGATTACTTGTTTCTGTAAGGGCAGAATATTATTCTTACTCTTATTTGAGGGAAGAATAAGAAATTATTTTTTCTCAAACGTGCTTGGAAATTCGAGCATTATTTTGCAACCTTTTTCGAGATAAATCGAAATTGCTGTACTGACTGAATACAAGCCTGCACCCAGCCGGTAATGTTTGTATGAAAATCCATATCTCGTGTTATTTAAAAAAATAACGAACCAAGGAGCTAACTTATCAAAGATTAGATTTAAATTTAAATAGAGCTGTCTAAAGTAAAGAAGAAACAAATGACAATATTGGCGCGTGAAAAATTGTGGTTGTTCGTCCATTGATTCTGGAATTATTTATAATTTGTTAGTTGTTCATTCTCATGACAGTACTAAAAAAACACACTGAACTTCCCTTAGATCACGATTTACCTACACAAAATAGACGATCAACAAATGTTTGTTCAATCATCTGTTATAACACTAGTTTCTCCCAAAAGTTTTTCTGTTTTCTTGGCACTTTTCTTTATAATTCAGTTAATAAAAAAATATCTATCTATACTCATACAAAAGCTATTTGTAAAAGAAAATTACGCTCTTGGCTATTAAATCTGGACTATATTTCCACGGAAAACTTATTAAAACCAATGTCTTAATACCCACACATTTACACACACACCTACACAATACAATCATTCAATACACACAGCAATTCCCCATTCCCATTTTTCATTTTGTGATAAGCTCATTATTATTTAATTTTTTTATTCAGATACCTAAGTATGTATTACTGAATAATAATATAGTTACGTAATGTACCTACATAATAGGTAGGTATCTATATTTCTCTTAATTTTATGTTTACTTGGTTTTCTTTGATTTTGTTTTAATTTTGTTAGGTCTTTCAAACTTTTGTAATACCATTAATATCTTGACTACTGTTTTGTTAATTAACATGTCCTATCTACATAAGAGAGCCGGGTGATCTGTAACTCAGGATCCTCCTACCTCAGACACCTTTCTCTATTTAAGACTGTGCTTTTTATTAACCAGTGCCTGTAATGTTGAGATAAATAAAGATTTATGATTATGATTATTTCCTTGCATTATTTGAGAAAAGTACTATACAAGCCTTGGCCGCAACCAGGCATTGATGGACTCACGTATGTGTGCCTCGAGTTCGCCTCAGCCCCCATTTTCACGTTCGTCCTTCAATGCCTCTGTTGCAGGCCGCAGCACTAATGTACTATTTATTGAAAGTTATTGTTACGGGTTGAGCCAAATGCTATCGTCCGGACTTTGGAGGCGGGTGGAGAAAATGTATCGTTACGTCGAACAGTGGTCACACTTGGTTGGTAGGTGATTTTACTCGTAACATCTCTCTCAAATAATGTGTATTAGAATTTCAACCTTTGCAGAAATGAAGTAGGTAAGTAGCTTTTTAGGGTTCCGTAGCCAAATGGCAAAAAATGGAACCCTTATGGATTCGTCATGTCTGTCTGTCTGTCTGTCCGTCCGTATGTCACAGCCACTTTTTTCCGAAACTTTAAGACCTATATTGTTGAAACTTGGTAAGTAGATGTATTCTGTGAACCGCATTAAGATTTTCACACAAAAATTGAAAAAAAAAACAATACATTTTGGCGGTTCTCCATACTTAGAACTAAAACTAAAAACATATTTTTTTCATCAAACCCATACGTGTGGGGTATCTATGGATAGGTCTTCAAAAGATTAGATTAAAGATTAGATTAGATTAGGTTTCTAATATCATTGTTTTCTAAACTGAATAGTTTGCGCGACAGACACTTCCAAAGTGGTAAAATCAGGATGGCGACCAACCGATTATCATTTAAAATTAAAGTTCGCGAGCACATTCGCAAGAAGCTGGCAGTATCATCACAACGGTAATGTTTTCCCATTGTTTGTCTTATTTGTGCTTATATTTATATATAATTAGGTGTATTTATTATATTTATAGTTCTTAATAGGTATACATGTATATCTTTTATATTTAAATAAATGCTTTTTCCTCAACTCTCGCTATTGCACCTACCACTGTTTGTCTCTGCATCACCCAAAGGTTGACTGGTAGAAAATGCCTGTGGCATTAAGTCCACCTCTGTTCATTTTTGTGCTTGAAGTATAAATAAAATAAATAAATAAAATGTGTGTGTGTGTCTCCCTGTAACTTCTAAAATAAGAAAATGATAAAACAAAAAAAATATATGATGTACATGACCAGGTAAACTTCCATTTTTTTTAATACGTCATAAATCGTAAACTATTATTAAAACATCGATCTAAGTTACAACGAACTACAAGAACTTTTATATTATGTTACTTGCTGCTACAGAACCCTTCATGGGTTCGACTCGCACTTGGCCGGTTTTTTTACCTATTGTTTAACTTGCGAAAAAGTGACTGGCTCTTGAAATACAAATACTATAACTTAGCTCTGGAGACAAGCTATCACATTTTTTTGTAATCCAGTTTATGCCAATACAGAGTTGATGTTTTTATTTATAATGCAATGTGATCTGACTTATTTTTATAAGCGCACCTTTTCTTGCAACATTTTCCTTCTAACTTGTTTGTATAATTTTCGAATATCGTACCTCGGCGGTCAAAAACCTCTCTACCGCGTAAACACCCAATGCAAATCCAGATATTCAATAATACACAAACATGTCAATGACGAGCCGTGACGTAGCACCCCTGTTTAGGGTTCCGCAGTATCGCCCGTGGCTAATTGAATGCCGATGACGTATGAACCGTGATGAGGCGTGACGTGCTAAAAGGGTTCCGTATTGCAATATCTGGTGCTGTAGTTTAGTTGATGGGTATTTTTAGGAACGTGCTCTTTTTCTGTTTTTTTTTTTTAATATCTTTAGCACGATATTTTTGAAAAGTATAACTTTTTGGCACTTAGTCAAAATATATATTTATCTTTTGACTTTGATTCCAGGATTCGCTGTGTATGAAGAAAAGATTTTAGAAATATTTAGGTACAAGATGAATCTATACTGAAATGCCGGCTTATTGGTGATTCGCCCGAATCCAGGTGAATCGAATCCAAATAATTTTGCACGTGTAGCGTCAATGGTTTAAGACCTAGTTTCACCATACACTGTTAGTTAGTTTTAACGTCCCGTTAAATAGACAACGGTCCGTTAAGCGTAGTGAGTGTTTCACCAAGTACTACCGAATGGTTAATCCTCTTAACAAGGCGTTAAACTTAATCACTTCTCCAAAGGTCCGTTAATGCTTTTAACGGCTGTCAATTGGTTGTCCGTTGGTCAAATAAAATGGAAGCAGCGTAAAATTTTATTTTTGAACACGGAAATGATGATATTTTAGCAAAATTTACAACTTTTAGACAATAAAGTTCAACCTCCTTAAACATACAAAGATCGACGTGACTTATATTTTGAAGAATATGACGATCTAGATTTCAGGACAAGGTTTCGTTTATCGAAAGAATCTTGTACATAGGTATGAGGTCTTGCAAATGATTGAAGATAAACTTCAATATCCATCAAATCGGTTAGTACCTACCTTAAAATTGCCTTATTAGGTATGTGAATTGTAATAAAAATATGCCTATGATTCGATTTACAACTTCTTACCCACCCATGATGTTTAATATTATTAGAAATGTTTGTTACCTAACGTAGTGTAAAAGCTCACAGTGGTTCCCACTAGTAATAGGACCGCCCCATCATCACAGAGAGCACCTTCCAACCCTCATTTTTATGAGCAATCGTCACTGCATCTGTTTTTTTGTTTTCAACTACATTTTTTATGTTTTGTAATGAGTTCTATTAAATTTTCTTTTTCACTAGTGCTGAAATTGGGTCGGCGACTTTTTTTCGACATTTTAACACACAAAATAAGTAAAAATTACAATTTAGAAGAATCAAAAATTGTTGTAAGTACCATACAGGTTATATTATAATGCACTATGAATTTAATAAGAGTAGTCTTCTTTAGTTGTTGCCTTGTAGCCAACTGTTGTTTCTGTCATCCTGTGTTTTACAAATGAAGTTAATTTGTGTTATAATAAAATGTACTATATTAAACCACTGTGTTACAATGATATCTTAGTTTCATTGTTAGCAAGCTCAGCCAGCAAAAAATACCACAAAACAAAATCTTTTGAAAACATTTTTTACGAATTTGACGTTTAAAACGACTAATAGAGAATTACACTTTATAAAGAACGTTTTGCTTAGACGCCATGACATTTTAATTTGGTTGCATAAAAACGAGAGTGAATGAAAAGTCAGACCGGTCGTTTTTGTTCACTCGATAATAGATAATATCTGCTAGATGTTTGATTTAGCAACGCCTTGTTAAGATCCCTCCATAGAACGTAAAACTTTTTGACGTCTACGTCAATTTTAACAGAGCATTTGCTGATGGCTCGTTAAGAATTGTTTGGTGAAATCGGGTCTTACTCTCATCACATAGCTAAACTAAATGATAAGATAGACCCGCGTGCGCCCAACGCGAGTGAGCGATATAGCGTATAGTGCTTTCTCTTTCACTTTTTCTGAGCAATACCGACAATTTGCTACCTTACTCAATCTCACTGTTGTTTGTGGTACTAAGTATACGGCACGGTTTAAGTGTTAAATAATTTCACAGTTTCAAGTTAATTATGCTACCTTTAATCTAAATAAAAATTTATTCATTTTTCGTCTTGTTTATTTCAAAATATTTTACCCTAATCACTTTTGTGCGCCAGTGTACTTTTGCATACTACGTATTGCTGGAGTTGTCGATTCGTCCACAAATAAATTGAATTCGTGCACTTCAAGAAAAACTAATATTTATTAAAATGGTTGATTCGCCCGGATTTGGGCGAGTCACCAATAAGCCGAAATGCCTTAAAATCAAGGAACAAGCAATCTAATGATCGCTTTTATAATTTCTAATGTGACGATACGACGACGATATCGTCCACAATATTATTGTGGACGTCCACGTTCTCGTCCACAAAATGTATGGAAATACGTGAACGTAAAAAGTTTTTAAAGTTTAAAAGCGTCTTCATGTATTTCCATACATTTTACTTCCCCTTTTTTTATCGTGATGCCGTGACAAACACGTGGACGTCCACGATAAGATCGCCACATTAGAAATTATAAAATCACACAACAATTGATGATAAAAGGTTGTTAACGTCATTACAACATCTAGAACCGAACCGCGAACATCTACAAAAAAACTGCTAAATATTTCAAAGTTACAAACCATAACATAAGCTCGTACATTTAATAACCTTACCACCACAAAACAAACAACCCTTGTTCAAATACAAAAGTTTAAAATTTACTTAACATTTTTAAAACCATACTCAGGTAAGTAATGTATTCTCACGGCGCTGTCCCAGGAGGAGCAACAGAACCGTCTTATAAATCAATTAATGAAGATTGAGTGAGGTATTGAAAGACATTTCCAAAACGTATTTATAAAACCGCTGTTGTATTAAATATATTAGGTCCCCACCTGTGAAATTGGCATTTTGTATGGAGAATTTTTAAAGAAGGTATTTATTTATTTATTTATATCACAATTATAACACCTTTACAGATTCATCCAAGGCGATGTTATAAATTACAAGGTCTGTAACACTTTTTTTACAAAAAATAAAATAAAAATAGCCTGTAAGCAAAATGTCAAAGAATTATATACTTACATATTATTATAATATCATACTTCTTTCAAGTATTATTTGAGCCATTTGCATGAATTTCGGCAGGTTTTTCCCAAATATATCCTCCGATACCGTAATCATATTAATAATCCGTGCGGCTCGTGACATAGGGGTAAACTTGAGTAGGCGTCTAACAGAGCAGGGCGGCGGCGCGCACCTACGCACCCGTCCGGTGCAAGCAGCCGCAGCGCTGCCAGCACCTCCGGGTGGTGTAGCAACCCTAGCAGTACGCGAGCCACGTACTTGACCAGCGCGACGTCTCTTCTTACTGCCAGCCTGGTGTACCCGACCATGCCCAGGACGAACAGACTCGGGTACATCAGAGGATAAAAGGGATACACCCCGTACTGTTTATGGTAAAGAAACCTAGCAAATTTGTTTTGAATTTTTCCAACATGAGGCTGTATTTCCCTTCATGCGGGTTCCAAATTTGCACTCGTTTCGAGATGACTCCTCACAAGTGCATTATATAAAACTTTTACAGCTGCAACTTCGGAAAACTCCTTACACTCTCTCAAGATGAAACCGAGATTTCTGAAAGCCCTGCCGCACATCTCAACTATGTGTTTGCGAAACGTCAGCTCAGACACCATCTGTACACCCAGATCTCGTACATGTGAGACGCGTGGTATAACTTCGCCGTCCATCTCGTACTGATGCTGCAATGGAGCACGTGCACGATGGTTGCATTTTTCATACTAACATTTTCTTAATTTATTTAACAACCATGAACACTAATGTTTTAAAACTTTTGTAATATGTCAATAGCCAACTTGTATTTAAGAAACAATCGTAATTTGCATTCTGTAATGGTTACAAAATTAATAGAACTTAATAATTATGTTTTAAAGTCATAACGATAAATCACAAACTTCTGTCACTAAACTGATTTTAGGCACACACTTGTATTAACCAAAATAGATTATATTTACAGCTCGATTCAACCTTAATGGCGGCTCGGTACATGAGGCGAGTCACTGCGCAGTAACGTGTTTATGGGTCAGCGGGGGTGAGGGGTGGGGTACTGCGCAGCGAGTAACTAACTTCCGAGCCGCCAATAAGTTTGAATCGAACTATACTTGCATTCAGAACGTTTATTCTAAACGTGGGCAACGTCGCAAATAGACGTCAAATATTTCGCTGTTTTTATTAATTTGGCAATATTACAGTATGGAAATCTAGCAAACTAGAATATTAATAATGAATTGCAATTATAGCACTGAATTAGATGTTGTAACCGTTTTAGGTGTACAAAGGCATTTGGAAAGTTTCTAAATACTTTTTGTACATCTAAAACTAAATATTCGGTGTAACGATATTAATGATTGCATTTCATAATCAATATTTTAGTTTACTAGTTAGCCACATTTGTTATTTCCACACATTATGATTGCCAAATTAATCAAAACAGGTAAATATTTGACAGCTGTTTGCAACGTTGCCAACTTTTAGGATAAGCGCTCTTAAAATATGGTACAATAATGATGTTAATAAAAAAATTAACTTATGATCTACATGTGTCGCATGTACTGGCATACAAATATTTTAAAGAAAACAAGTTTCTTATAATTATGCACTTAGCATCAATAATACCAATGTACCTAGTTAAACGGTCGTTATTTTATTTATTTACTTACGTCAGACTTAATGATCCAAATTATATGTTAGTATAATTAGTATTATACATATACAGTGAGTAATCAAAGATTAAAATACATGGCACTATAATTAAAATAAATAACTGAAGTAGATACATAATATCAAATTGTAAAATAAATAAATTAGTTAAAATCTTCATGATCATCATCTTTAAATTCTATAAAATTAATATCGATGAGTAGAAATATTATATTACTAGTACAACATTATAATTTTGTACTTGTTATATATTAAAATGATTATTTTGTACTAGAAATATTCATTTTTTTTACAATGTTAATAATTTTTACTTTGTTAGATCTAACATAATGAACAGAAAGAAAAGCTAGCTTCTAGTCTTATAAAGTAAGGCTTTTACACCAATTTCTACTTTCGTATGTTACTCATGAATTATTTTGTCATTAATTTCTCCTAGAGTCCCATAAATAAAATAAATCTACGGAACCACCAAACTAAAAGTATTCAACTCTACATTATCCTGCAATTTTTCACCGTCGCATGGTTAACAGGCTTATGCACGGCGTGTCCATATGTCGGGGCTGGGGTGGACACCCTTCTTCGACTCCATCACTGTGTGGTTATCGAAGTCTTTCCGATGCATTGAGCAATTTCAATGGCTTTTTATACCATGCTTTGAAATGTGAAAATGGTAGCTTTTTTATTTTTTTGGAACTGAAGTTTCAGTGAACTGGAGTTCTTTTGTAATTTTGTTTTTTTGGATTACCTATGTGGAAAAAGGGACTTTTATGAATAGAAGGTTTAGGATATTTGTTGGTAGTGCAGATGAACTAAGGGCAGATAACTAACTACCTAGGTGAGCGTATACCTACTGTAAATTTTTTAAGTAATATTTGGATATGACATTTTTTAATATTTGGGATGCTATGGATATGAAATTTCGGATACTGATATCCTTATTTGTATATATGTACTGTTTTTTTTTACGTTGGAAATTATCAAATAAGTTCTCCCGCTCTGGGCAGAGCGAGAGGGGTGTCAGATTCTTCCTGACTAAAACCCACCCGTGTTCCTTCAGTTGCCTGTACGTTGCCAGGGGCCACTGTATCCCTTTCGGACTTTCCCGCGACCTCGGCAGGTATCGGTCCAGTTCTGCTGCCATCTCTTTGAGGCGCGAGTGGAACACAACGCGCCGTCGACCTGGCCCTGGTCCTTATCGGGCGGCGAGCTACCCATTGCTCATCGTCTGCAAGCCCGCGCCTACGGTGGCCGGGAATAGGCCTGCGATTCCCGACAACCAGGGCGTCTCCTGCGGTGGCTAGGGGAGTGAGGGCGCGAAATTTGCCTCTCCCTCACACCTTCCGTCTCCTCCTTTGTGAGAATTACTGCTTCGCAGAAGGAGGTGACGGCCACCCCTCTTGCTCCGTATCATGGCCTGGACCAGGGCTGAACGCGAGAGATCACCGCCACTGATCGCCTCCACGAGAACACGGCAATGCTCTGCCCAAGCCGGACAGACCTCCACCGTATGCTCCACTGTGTCCTCCAGTCGATCCACGCAGTGATGACACCCGGGCGTAACCACCTTATCCGGAACTTGAACCTCCCGAAACAACCGTGTCCGGTGAGGACCTGCGGCAGGCGGAAGGTGAGGATGCCGTTGCGCCTCTCTAGCCACTCCTCAAAGAGGGAACTTATCGCCGCAATTTTGGCGTGCCCAATATACTAATCGTAATCACATTCTCGTAATGATTTCGATGAATGTTGCATTATAGGGGTTTACGGGGGCAAAAAATATATCTAGCTATGTCTCATACCTGAGAAAATTAGTTTTTTCCGTGTTTTCATCCGAGCAGAGCTCGATCGCCCAAAGTTTAGAACAACATGGCTACCTTAGGATAATGACGTAGTAGCATGGAATTAGTAAGTACCTACTATCATGGTAGCATGGAATTAGTAAATGTGCATTCTCTTTTTTCACCAGAGCATAGCTCGGTCGCCCGGGTACTAGAAATAATATTAATATTACCGGTTACGGATCTTAAATTATTTCGGATTATCTATCAAGATCGGATAGTTTTGGTTACAGATATTCGTTTTTTTTTAAAGTTGTAACAGTAAAGCACAAATAAAAAAACATGAAAGTGACGCGCGCGGTTTCGGTGCCGGTTCGGCCGGGCAGAAAAACCTTTCGTGTCTCATTTAGACTCCGCTGCTACCGCGATAGATTTTTATTTCGGATATCCGATGGCTTCGGTTACGGTTACGGAGCTCCTTGACAAATCCTGATAAGGATGTTTTTTTTTCTCTCTCTTATTATACGGCAAGGCCAGCATGTCAACAACTTAACTCTCTTGTCTTTGGAACAAGGATTACCTACGTATCATTTGGTATCATCACTTTCTCGTTATTGCTGATGGTGTGAAAAACCATATAATTATTGTTCCTCCTGCCAAGTGTAATTATATTTTCACCACTCCCGCACGAAAGAAGTGTCTTTCCTCTACGAAAACAGTGAGGAAAGTTGGGTTTTCCTCACTGCTTGAACAGTGAGGAAAGTTGGTTTTTCCTCACTGTTTGAACAGTGAGGAAAGTAATGATCCCGTTCAGAAACTAACCTTGCCTGACTTTTTTATGTTAAGTTTTAAAAATGTTATAAAATATAAAGAATTATTTTGATTTGATTTGTGTTTATTTAATTTATTTACCTATGATGACTGAATACTTTCTTGCTGGGAGTGGTGAAAAGTTTTGTATGCAACATTTGAGCAAGTTCATTTACTATTCGTTTTGTTGATCTTGAGCGAACGAAGGATTGAAAAATAGATTCACGAGCGCAGCGAGTGATTATAAATTTCAACCCTGAGTAAGAGAAAGACTCAAAATCAAAACTCATAGGAAAAACGAACTTTCCTCACTTGTTGGATAAATAACTATTGGTAGACCCATGTTAAATCATAAATCATATAATCAAAAATCATTTATTACTCTGCAAACATGGGTAATTATTCCAGTGATCTCTTTTTTATGAAAGTAGTAGTGTAAGTAGTAGTACAAAAAAGTCAACAAGATTGCAGTACCAAAAATAAAACATGTCTAATGGATTATTAAAAAATGTCAATGGATTTTATGTTCAGCATTTGACTCACCAATTTATTTGATTTATTTGACACACACAATCTTTTTTACTAATCATCTAATCCAAATCCTTTTCAGTCTACCAGAAAAAACCCTATTCTCAACTGAAAATACACAAAATTCTAAAAAAAAACGTGCTTAAAAGAAAATTCAGGTGATAGAGGAAGACAAACAGACATTCATTTCCGGCGCCACCTAGCGGCGGGGGGCGTCAACTACACAAAGTACGCCACTTCCGGTTAATCTTCTGAAAGCAAGTCGCTTTTCAAGATTTTGTCTTTTTTGTTAAAAACGTGTTTTTGACTTGAATTTAGGGATGTTGGGATTTTTGGGACATTACTGTATACAGGGATGATTTCTATTGGGATGGGACGTCTGTGTTTACTTTTATGTTCTTCGTTTGAAAGTAAAAACTAGTTTTTGTATGGAAGTGACAGGGTATATAAACAAGCATATTACAAATTAAAGGATTATATCCAAGATAAAAATGCTTGGAAACATGCTGGTCCTGCTCTATAGGACAATTTAGAATCCAGACAAAATCTAACTGGTTGCCAATATAATTGTATAATATTATTTTTTATAACATTGATTTTATATTCTGTGGTTACTTGAACTCACACACTGACTTATTATTAGGAATATCGTATAATTTTACAATGTTTGTAAATATGTGAGCATCTACCACAACATAATTAATTTATCTTTTTTTTCTTTTTTTTGTAAATGTTGACGTTCTTATGTGCCTTTTTTGTGCCTAATTGAAATAAATTATTTGACTTTGACTTTGTCTTTTGATACAACAAAATTGTAAACAGACGGGAATGTTTTTCCTCTACAAAATATATAAAATAACGGCCACTTTAGATTTTCAAAAAAGGTTCTATGTTCGAAGAATGTTTAAAAAAAAGAAAAATGTAAGCACCGGTTTCTTCTTTTTTGTTTGATAGGGTATGCTCTCTAGGTGGTCCGATATTTTTTTTAATTTACTTTGCTTGTATAGTTTTTGAGTTAGCTACAATAATACGTATTTTTCCCACTTAGTCTATGTGGATGATAATTATGATGATAAGTTCCTGCCACTGTTATTTAAATAGCAGGTAGTGGTATTCAAATTTGTGTGGGGTAGATACCACAACTAAAAAGTGAAAAATAAAACTGACTTCCAAAAGTAAGTCGTTTTTGTTTGTATAAAGCTTTTTTTGGTATGTGTTTCTTTTTTATTACAAAACCACGCCTGTAACCCGCAAAAAATCCTGAAATGTTTAAAAAAAAAGGCTGCTGCTAACAAATGAAACTACCTGGATTCCTTTACAGTATTTTTTTTCACCTAGCTACTTTAAATCCCCTTCTAAATCAGTCTCAAGATGTTTCATCTTTCTAAGAAATAATATGAGAAATTTCTCATATTATTTTCTCCTCAGATACACCTACACAACTCTTAAGCCACCAAATATACCTCGTACACCGTCTAAAGCAGATATCAGACGCTTCACTTTTGTTTAAATTTTGTTTTTCATTCGGCTTGTTCTTCGGAACACAAAATGAATCAAAAATGGAAAATGAATTCATTAGTGAACCCATCCAACGATGATGGATTTCGGCACTCCGCATCTGTCACTCACCTACCGAATGATCGATTCCTATGTAATGTTGTTGGCGTCGTGTGAACGTGAAATGATTTTTTTGACGTAATGAAATAAAACAACAAAAAAAACCGGCAAAGTGCGTGTCGGACCACGGACAATGAAGGGAATATTTGGGAATATTTGTGATGAAGTAATAATCCCAAGAATAAACTTAACGTTGTAGTTAAAAAACATGTTCTCCCATACATTCTCACTACAAATGTGTTTGTACGCACAGTATTGGGAGATTTACCATGTTATTTTAAGGTTTCATGTAATCTATAAGTATAGAACTATAATCTGTATTTGTCAGTTGTTAAATTACACAATAGTAATTTTCACATATTTTCATTCAAAAAAAGTTTTTTATGGTAAAAATATACTTGAGACCCTCACAGTAAGCCCTTTCATTTGATATGTCACACGGTACAGTGTGCAAAACCTTTTTTAAATTTCTTATTTGTCTCCCAAAAGTGACCCCCATAGTCAGAATTCATTTATTTACGTAACACGTCCGTGTTTGGGTAACAGAAATTGATAATTATGTGTACCAAATTTAAACTCAATCGGTCCATTCGATTCGGAGAAAATTGGCTGTGACAGACGGACAGACAGACAGACACACGAGTGATCCTATAAGAACATACGGAGCCCTAATGAACATTCACTCGAGCGAAGCGTCTGATAACAGCTTAAGACGCAATATACGGCCGCCTGCCTTGAAGAGCCCTACAACAATATTATGTAGTAACTCAAAACATATTGGTTGTTAAGTACACCTGCAGACAGTATTGCCACTCCAGTTTGAATAAACAAGTTTGGAGAAAAAATAATGAAGGTTATTTTGCAGAAACAGAATTTATTTTTAGATATATTAAGGAGAAGAGTTTTAATATAGGCGGAGATAATTTTGTTAGATGTTTTTGTTTTTAGCTTGGTATTTTATTGGCCAATTTAAATGGTTAGTTTGAATTTGATACCTCTGTTTTCTTTGAACAACATTTATATTTTATCGTTTGAAATCTTTGGTTTGTAAGTATCTTATGACCGTTTTACCGTGAAAGCGTAACAAACAAACATACAAAAAATCAAATCGTGTCTGTTTATCGTTTCCGCGCCCCGCGGTTTTACCCGCATATGTCTGGATCCCGTGGGAATATCGGGATAAAAAATATCCTATATCCTTTTCCAGGTCATGATCTCCCCATTTGTAAAATTTTATCCAATTATGTTCAGTCGTTTTAGCCTGAAACAAACAAACAAACCAACAAACAAACTCACTTTCGCATTTATAATATTAGTTTGGATATAATCTGGCTGCGGTTTGGTGACATCTTTGGGGAAACCGAAGGTTTTGTCTGAGCAATTATGGACGAAGTTATGATGAGGAACAATTAGCGGAGATTCATTGTGAAGGACGGCACGATTGACATCTATCGGGCATGCTACCGTCCGAGAGAATCAATCCGATATTTATTATCTCCGGGTGTTCTCTCCTAGCTAACGAAGAAGGATTATCCATCAGCAACTTGCTCTGAAATACAGCCTTGTGGAATCGGAAGTCTAATCAGTCAGGTATGGGCCCGACCCGGTTCTCTAAAATGGAAATATCACCTTCTTGTTCTTTTCATGTGGTTAGTGACTAACCTGGTGTCAGAGTTTTAAAGCCGCCCATGGGCCTCTGACTTGGCTTCACATGCCGTTGAGAAATATCTAATATCACATTTTACTTGGATCGATCCATCATCACTGACAGGACTATTGCTGCCAATAAGCCTGATATAGTGGTGGTGGATCGAGGAGAGCGGCGCGCAATGATAATTGACATAACCTCGTGAAAGCCGAGAAAGATAAGCAATTATCTTGCCGATAGTCGTATCAGCCAATGGCTTTATTGCCAAGAGCCTCGACCAACACCTAAGGAGGCTCTCGTTGGGCAGCTGGATTAATGCCTTGATTCAGAAAGCGGTACTCCTGCACACGGCTCGTCTTGTTAGGAGGTTCCTCTCTCTGGAGTCTTGACCGCCGGTAGCTTGGACCCCGTTCCCGATAACGGTGGGTAACAATTTTTTATAATTTTTAATGTTTAGATATTATTTTAATCTAATATTTACAAATATAATTTATTTGTAAATAGTGAAATAAAGGAATATAATATAATAAGTTAGGATAAAATTAGTTATGTGCTCAAGCCGACAGAGGTCTGTTTTTTATTTGTAGCTACAGGATATAGGATCATAAACACATTGTCATATCTATGTACTTATTTTTAAATTATTCAATATGCACATGATACGAGTACGTAGCAACTTAATACCTTCTTTCATATCCCTTTATACGACTGTTTATTGCAATATACAGTATGAGAAGCATTTTGCGGGAACATAAAACATAAATGGTGTTTTCTTTTTATCAATACAGACCCGGCTGTCGTTGCAGACAGGCTCATAAAATGGACTGAGGACACGGATGTTGAAGGACTTGAAGAGTTCCTATCGAATCAGTAGAAAAACTAGAGGTTATACTTGTTTTAAAAATATCAAACAGTGAGTAAAATCTAAATTAATCAATGGTTTTAAATATCTATACTTAAAAGAGTAGGTGTTTTTTGCTAATAGATTACTACTATATACTTCAAATTCAAATATTATTATTTATTGCTCAACACAGTACATTTTATTCATTTCTAGATGTCAAGTGAATGCGCAGTCCACTGTATTGTACCAATTCAGACATGCAAAATTCATAATTATGGTTATACAATTTTATTTATTATCCAATTAATCAGTTACATAATGTCATAAATTCAAAAATAATGCCTTGTACAACTATTTAAGTTTTAGTTTATAAATAAATAATTTCATAGATTCAAATTAAAAAGTAATCAACGAAATCATAGTTGTATAACGTCAAAATAATTAAGGAATTTACCAATTTACGATTTTTCATGCATTGTATTATTCAAATCAAAATATATACTATTATTCATTACATTATATTATAGTTGCACTTAGATAGAATTAAGCTTAAATAATTCGGACATTTGATATATCTAATTATTATTTATTTAACTTACCTACTGTAATGGCAACCTTGCTTCAAAATGTATCTACTATTCTATTTACTGAGTAACAGTTTCTTCGAGTTCCATAATAAAGACACACAATAACACCAAAACGTATCCCTAATGTAACTTAGACAGGCTTCATAACATCTCTAGAACATCTAGTTCTCCTACATCCATGCCACGGAACCCATACGACGACACGTGTTCAGACGACGTCTATTTTACGGCGTAACCCTAAAAATGTTATTTACAGGCGGGAAGGAGCGATTTTCAGCTTCCCCTCTTGCAGACTGGCGGAAGTACTTCAATATTCGATTATATTCCAGAGATGTTATTATTTAGATGTTTATTTATTTTCTCTCGTTTCGATAAAAGAAGGCACTGTGTAATACAAATTATTGACGCTTCTACGTGTTTTTGATTATGGTGAGGTGTAGATTTGTGATCTGAAGGTGTGTGGGAGTAAATAAATAAGCTGCTTATTCTCCCACGGTTTTCGGTGGAGTTTTCTGAAGAAAAATAAATTATATTATTGAGTAGGTAGGTAGGTTGGTTTTCTTTTAGGCCTAACCCGCACTGCGATAAAAAATCGCTCGACATTTTTATCGCAGTTCTGTAACACATGGTATAAATCTTATGTAAGTACACGCACTGGCGATTTAAAATTCGTTCTCGTTGCAATGCCGTACACTGAATATAAACCGCGCAAATAAAATTAGCAGTGCGGGGCACAATAACCGACTTTTGATGATTTTGTACTGAAGATCACGTCTAAACGAGCAGCGTTAACGATTTGGAAAAAAATAAATAATTGAGAGCATTTAACACAATCTGTGAATATTTTAGATTATCTTTACATAGTCTAATTAAATTGTAAATTTACGTCTAACGCGGATAAAAAGCTGCGAATCAAGCAAAAACTATCAAGCATATTTTTCTGAAACCTTCAGCATGTTAAAGATAATTTGATTATTTATCTTTTAGTATACGTGTTTTATTAAAATACCTTTGATTTAAGTATAGTAAATTAATAATGCGTCTATTTTGGTACAGCGCGCCTTGATGGGCCAGTCCTATTACTGACTGGATGAACGACGCGTTGCGTGAGCTTAGAACACGCAAGCAAACCATTTACACATATTTCATTTCCATACAATAATATTTCCAAATGAATCAAAAAAAGTAAATATTTGACAGCTAGTTGCCAACTTCTAAGATAAACGCTCTTAATTTGGCAATATTACTGTATGGAAATAAGAAATATGCCTAACTAGTGAACTAAAATATTGATTTTGAAATTTAATAATTAGTATCGTAACATTTTTATGTCTAAAACTAAATAAACCATGCCAAATCAATCAAAACAGGTAAATATTTGACAGCTCTTTGCGACGTTCCCAACTTTTTGAATGGTCGCTCTTAATGTGACAAAATGTCAAGCGCTCTTAAATTATTATGTCGTTTATTCATTTTGATTCTTATTAATTCACATTTTCAAATATTTCTTAAAATAAAAAGCATAAAAAAACATTTTAAAAAATGAGGTCCGCCAGTGTCGAGAGCAGGGTCCAAGCTACCGATGGTTAGGGCTGTAGAGACAAGAATCTCCTAACAATGCGAGCCGTATCGAGGAGTACTACCTTCTGAATCAGGCCTTTGATCCAACCGCCTAACGAGAGCCTCAAGAGATGTTGGTCGAGGCTTTCGGCCATCAGGCCATTGGCCGTTACGACAATGGGCACAATGATAGCCGAGCTCATATTCCACATATCAACAACCTCATGTGCTAAGTCGATATTTTTTATTTGTTTCACTTTGACATGACACACATGACATGAACGTGACATGGTCATTTTCGAGAACTAGATCGGGCACATACCTACTTGTAATACGGTACCTCAGAATCTACTAGTTTATATTTCAAAGCAAGTGGCTGGTGAATAATCCTGGCCAAAACGTAACCATAACACTGAACTCATAAAGAGCCCGATAGAAGCGCCCGTGAAACTCCTTGCGGTTATCTGTAAGTAGTAAGTACCACAGGTTTGTGCCAGTTCTCTTTAGCCATGGAGAGCGGGGTAAGCCCTTTGTCCACTGCCACTAAACCACGGTGCATACCCAATTCAGCTATAAAAAAATATTATTACACCAAATTCCATCCTGAAGGTTTCAGTCACCTTCAGTAGCTTCATCAGTCGCAATTTTTTGGGGACAAAGACAGTCATCCATCTAGGAGTTGAAATATGACCTGACCACCTCTCCTTAACCGATAACCTCGACCTAAATCCTCCAGCAGTGTGCTTAGAGGGTTCAGGGCTAAGCCTAAGAACCAAAGTGGAATCAAACTGTCGCCCTGAAACATTCCGAGTTTAATCCATACAGGCTCATCAGTGCCATGGATCTGTCGACATCTTGGATGGCGAAGGACCGTCCTTCATTGCCCCGTACATGACATCAGGAAGGTGCGCCGAGCTGCATCTATTTTGTACAACTCTAGCACCCTCATGAGCCATGTATGTGGCACTGAGTCATAGACCTTATAGTCTATCCAGCATGTCGACAGATCCTTGCGGGATCGACGAACCTGGTGGCTTATGGCCATGTTGATGAGGAGTAACTCCTTTGTACCGCAACCCAAATTATTATTATTAATTTATGCCTTGTTGGTCTAGTGGTCGCAAGCGCTACTGCTGAGCATGAGGTCTTGGGTTCAATTCCCGGGTCGGGAAAAGTGTTATTGGGTTTTTCTATCTGGAATTTCTCAGTAGCAGCCCGGAGTCTGGATTTGTGCCCGTTTTATGACAATAGGCTCGCCCCCTATTACATGGGACTTAAACATAACTGGCGAAATGTGTGTGTACCTACTACAGGTACACTCTGCCCAACGCTTCGGGGAAACAAGGCGTGATGTTATGTTATGTAATTTATTGATTTAAGACAAACATTACTAAAATGCTGCGATTGGCTGTTGATCAATCATTCAACCAATCACAAGCTGTTTACGCGCGCTTGAAAATTTGTCACATTAATTTTGCGATAATTTTCGTTCAAGAAACTGGGCCTATGGTTATTGGAAGGTTTATCCTTAGCATTAAACAGTTTGATAATTATAATTTATAATACTGCTAATTATTCAGTAGGTAGTTTTCAGAATTATTGGTAGGTACCTACTTACATTCCACTAACAAATTTCCAAACAAACGTCTTGATGAACCAATTTCACAAAAAATATCCTAAACATTTTTACCCAGAAAATTCAAGACTAATATTAAGGCTGTCTTAATCACAGGAAAACCGAAACATGCCTCCAAAACTCAACTTAATTCTCTTCATCTGACGAGGGTGGTTGAGTAACCAACATGACTTAAACTACCCGCCCCCGCTCAGCTAAAAAATCTTGTTACCAAAATGGGGGGTGTCGAGCAGCGTCGAGAGGTCAAAGTAAATTGGTAAATGATTACGTAAAGGGTCATGAATGGTAATAGTCTTTCGCTGTTATATTTCACACCTTATAATGTTGGAGTGTAAGCAGTATTGTTTTAAAGTGATTGTTGTGAGGTTTTGTTTGTCATTGTTGAGAGAAATAAAGAAAATTATTTAAGAAAGTATAAAATACTGTTTTCTTCAGCGGGATGAAATCTATTAGAAGGGTGTTGAACATTTTTAAGCTTATATCCGATTCACTTTTGTTCTTATTATAGTCTGCTTTTTCATTTTTATACGGATACTAGCCGCGCCCCGTCGTTTCACCCGCATAAGTCTGGATCCCGTGGGAATATAGGGATAAAAAGTATCCTATGTCCTAACCCGGGTCATGGTCTACCTATGTGCCAAATTTCATCCAAATCCGTTCAGTTTTTTTAGCGTGAAAGCGTAAAAAACAAACAAATGTTCGACTGAACATATTGGTTGTTGACAGTCTTTGACCACTGAATTTCTACCAAATCTCTTGTAAAATTGGTTAACCAAAGTACCAAAAAAAACAGCTTTTAAAAGTTAGCGATACTAATGATTCTGACTTACTTTGCATATTATTCAGGTTATGTTGGAGACAGCGTATCGAAAATCGTAGTAGGATGCCCCGCAACTAGATGGACCGACAAACTTCAAACCGACAACATATTCAAACTTTTATTTATTGGTTGAATACGAGGCTTTTGTCTACTTTTGTATTTGTGTATTTTTTTAAATTTTTTTTCTCTTATAACTAATGTGCGATTGTATGTGCCGAATAAACAATTTTTCTTTATTTTTTATTTATTTAAGAAGGTGGCACAGAGAGACACACTGGATGCGGATAGCGTAGAACAGGGTGTTGTGGCGCAGCCTGGGAGAGGCATTAGTGGACTGCAATAGGTTGTATTGTAGGTTAACAAAGACGACACCTTCTTGAAGATACTGTAGCACAGGCCTATTTTGGCCGCTTTGGTAAAAAGGTAAGGTAAAAATAAATAAAACGACAGATGGAGTGCCACAAACGTGTTTACTGACAAACCGTGGATCATTGTCCGTAAGTATATTATGTACAGCGAGCTAAGCATTCTGCTCATTTGGTGGCCTATGTTCAACAATATCGAGACAAAAATAGGCTATTTTGACCCATACTTTTAACTTATAAACATGACTGGAGAAATGTGCCTTGCAATCATCTCTGCTTATTATGAGGGATATTATAACTCCTAGACCGTTATTAATAAAATGTTTATTATTAATTAATTAAATGTTTATTAATTAATTAATTAAATGTTTTTTTTAATTTTGTTCTTACTTTCACTTCGTATTTATTCCTGTCACTGTCACGAAACTGTCAAACTATAATTGCACGATAGAGACGGAAACATGCCCTGCATTCCGAGTTACGATGTAATCGATTTGAGCGTGCTAACAGTGGTACCGTATTAACGTGGACGCGATAACGTTGCGGCTTGAATCGTCATAGATGATGTCATGACGTGCGCCTTCTTGCGATAACGCCGACCATGCCTTTTACTAATATCACCGTGGGTGCTGTCAAAATGAGAGTTGTGCTGTTTTGTTTTGACTCGCATCATATCTTTAACTAACGTGGCATTTTCGTAATTGTGCTTCTGGCTACCGTTCGCTATCTAAACAAAGAAGAAGAAGAAATTTGTGGTATAAACACACAGAAATATGATATGCAAGTTTTCACGTTGAGCGAGTACTGTGAGTGCGATTACGAGCGTTCCGAATTATTAACAGCCCTCAGCTGTAATTATCGTGATATCTTACTCGGAACGCCAATGATCGATGTCAGCGCTGTGAGCGATTATGTTCTAATACGGAATGCGGCCATGATTATCTAAAAACGTTCTAATTTAGTTTCTATTAGACGTATTTTTGACCAGCAATTTAATGGGGCTTAAATCACCTCGTCCATGATATAGGAGCAGTGATATATATATGTCTAGATAGACAGTCAAAACTTGGTTTGTGAAAACCTACCAAGGATGTGTAAACTTTCGTGCGAAATAGATCATTAGAATCGCCCCACCAGAGCTAAGATTTGCTAAGCTAGAAAAATGATACGATCTTATTTGAGGTAAACCTTACTAAAATACACATTATTCGCTAGGTATCCGATGTTTCACATCCTTGTTCGAAAGACAGCCCGAGAGGAATTATAAAGGAATCATGAAGTGAGCTTGGAGTGAGCTGTCTATTATGTAGCCTAGCATCAGGTGAGATTTTTACAGAATAGTCCGGTTGTTATTTGCTGGCAGTACTAAAATAATATTTTGAAAAGTGTTGGTGAATGATGATCAAGAGACACTGACCTTTTTAGCCGAACTCATCAAATTAACTAGTAAGTATGATGAATTTTAAAATAATGCTTTTAAATTATTTTATTTTCGGACTTCTACATACAATCAGTTCTATTTATCACAATTGTTGAGTTTGTAATGAAATTGTAAAAATAATTATATTAGTGTCTGTATGAATGAAATTTATAATATTATTATAAATACATTTTATCGGTAAATCAAGGGCATCACATCGAAATAATGTGAAATTTAGTATTAAGGACTTAAAATATATTTTTACAGTAAATGACGCACTCACTCTTTAATTTGTAAAAAATCTCATATTTTTATTAAAGTCAAGAAAATTTATTCTCGATATTGTTCGACAGTAGGCCACCGACAGTTAGTTTAATGACATTTATACAAATCACATAGTTAAGACCAATAGATAGATATAATTCGGTAAAGTTAGAATTTATTACACTGATTCGCTTCCAACAATTCATCAAAACGAAACACACTTGAAAATTTCCGGCAGAAAAAATGCGACGACTTTGGAAAATTCGTGTTAAATACGACTATGGAAATCAGAACCAAAGGCGATTTTTCCATCCGGAAATTTTAGCCCATGAGACATTTTAGTCTCCTGTAAATATTTTACAAATGTATAATTGCTGATGGAAAACATACCTCAATAATAAAATCATGCTCTTATTTTATTATTTCAAGATAAATGTTTCAGCATAAATTCTATCTCACTCATGTTAAGGACTGCCGCCATTTTTACAACTTCTACCTTTTAAGAAATAAAAATGTTATAAGTATAACCAAAAAAAAAACAAAGTTTGACAGAACCAAGCAAAAAAAAAAAAACTAAAAGTAAAATTCTAACATGAAAAGCATCACAAAATGTTGTTACCCGCCTATTATTTACCTTAACTAAAAACAAACTTAACTCGTTAAAAAAAGACACAACAATAAGTTTCCCAAATTACAATTACTAAACAACACCTTAATTTTGGAAATCGAAATAATTTCGAATATGTACTTATGTACTACAAATATAATTAATTATTGGCAAAAGAATTTAAACATTTTTACTAAAAGAAAACTTACATTTAAATCACTTGAATCTCGCTTTGGGAACAATTAATTACACATCCCTGTTAATATTCCAATTATGGGATTTCCCATAGTTATCGACCCAGATCATAAAAAATCTACCATAATATTAACCATATTATTAATTAATTACAGATGAGTCACTCCGCATTTTAGGTATGAAGCTACAAGTAGTCTTGTCGAATTGAGTAACGTAGTCAGAAGATGTAAGAGTTAAACGATAGAAAGAGAGGCAACTTCTAGGTGAATATAACTGTAGGTACTTAGCGTTGTGCGACCTGAAGTGCACTTTATTATGTCGTGCTACGACAGAGTCGCTTTTTATTTAAATGTTTTTGCGAAATGACCCATCTGTACTATTCTGTGCCATAATACCAATAAGACTGGTAACTAAGGATTTCCCTATTTATTTTGTAGGTATAAAAAAAACACATTATCAAGAAAGTTTTTGTTTTCAATACAAAGAGTATTGAAAAAAAAAACTTTCTTGATGTTTCAATACCCTTTTTCTAATTCCTGAAAAAAACTTAACTTCTCAAACGGTCCATCATAAAATGTAGGTACCATTATCAAATAGGTACGATGATCTGTGTCAACAAGCATGGAAACTCCCACGGGATACATTAATTTTAAAACAATGTTAGTGCAGTGATGTTAATTTCGTATTTAATACAAACCTATACTTTAAATACAAGCCACATTGTTTTTCAATGAGACTTAATCGCCATTAAATGTAAAATGACAACTAGGTACTTATTTAGCTAAATTTCCTTTTTTCATGTACTGAAACCGATAATCAGAGATGTAATTTCTCCACAACATCCTTTTAGTTTGAATTTCATAAACCGACTACTTAATATACTTTTTAGAAACTACAGATTTGTATGTTTGTTGCAAAGTATTACGCTGGCAGCAAATAAAAAATAACAAAGGTAGTATAAAAATCTTCGACATAAGACTAGGCTTCAAACATCACTTTGTTAAGAAATTATAGAAGAAAAACCTTTAATCCTTTTATTTATATTATGAGGATATCTATCAACTAATAATATAAAGGATCGTTGACGAAGATACTAAAATAAAAATAATTATTTCATCCCTCAGACCACACGCTTTTAAGAAAAAATAATGTTCGTAAAAACACATTGTTATGTAGAAAATTATTAGATAGTTAAATGCAATAAATACGTTATATTTAAAACATAATACTTGAAGAAAATGCGCGTTTAGCCATTTGCTTTAGACGCGTGCGGATATGTTGAAACAGAAGTGCGCAATGAAATAAAATTAGTTCGAGGATTATTATTACAGGTGCGTTTCGTATGTAGCTCAAAAATATTATTTTCATTTTCAAGGGGAGAAAAAACGGATATTTTAAACCAGCTACTATCAAATAAATGTACCTACGACAAATTCAATAACCTAGTTTTATTTCAATAAAAAGTGTTCGTGTAAATATCAGAAAAATTTAACGTGCATTCAGTGTTTTTAAGTTGAGTATACAAGATTTATATGCAGATACAGTTTATAAACAATTAGACTGAAAATTTTATAGTATTTAAGGTAGCAATCACAATTTATGTATCAATTCTAAGAAAAAATAATCACATGTTGATATGGTCACAATGATACTTACTTATTAAGTTTAGAATTACAAAATTACTTTTCAAGGAAATAAAGGGTTTTACCAACCATTCTTGATATCATTTATAATTAATGAATTACAAATAATTTGTTTTTCAACGCTCAAATAAGGACAAAATGTTCGAAAAACAGTTGGCTAGTTGCAAAAGGCACACATTTGGACATGACAAAGGAACTTGGTTAGATATGATCAATTCATGTCTATCTACAATTTTACTATTTTCATATTGGGATAAAAAATATCTGCTTTAATTATTATGTGTACCGTGCTTCATATTATTTTAAATTACAGTGAAAATGATCCAAATTGTTACCTTTAGTATGAACTCATCCTATTTCTCACATTTGACTTTCAAAATAATCTTTTCATATTTAATTTTAAAGTACATTATCAAGATATTTACTATCAATTACATTCTTGTGTGGCATTTAAGAAAGTATGTACATTTTTTAATATTTTTTACAATGATAAACTACACCAATATAAGCCTAGGCACTTACGGCAAATATGTTTTGGCATATTCATTAATTCATATATTTTAATTTTACCACGAAACACATACTTTCACTTAGATATACATTTTGAATAAACCTGTACAGTAGCTATGAACTAAAAGGAACGATGCCCACATTTTCAGTTACAACAAAAACGTGATTCTTATATGCTATTGTTATTCATATACTACACCCACTTATTCCTAATTTAGACATTGACAAAGGTACCTGGCACGTTGTTCGGACTTCGACGTTTGAAAAATAAGAAATGATAAAACGTAATATTATGTTCAAATCAAGAATCAAGCTACAAATTATGAATACAACATTTCCGGATAGAAAAATCACTGATTTCCATAGTCGTATTTACGTTTGACGGAAAGTTCGTAAATATTTTTTTTAGGAATTTTCAATCCGGTTTTTTTCTTTTCCAAACGCCAACCACGAACATCGTTCGCTATTTCAAATTTATTTAGAATTCTCACCACGATTGACTCGAGAATTCTTCGTATAAAATTAGATTTTTTTAAATTCAAACTTTGAAGCGAGAGGATCTGATTAACTAGAACGTGAAACGTGATAAAAGTGAGGGACAAAAACTCGTCTATTTTTTCTTTTTTATTGTCACAAGGGATTGAAATTTGGTTCATTGCGAAGCACAATTACTATGCTAAGATTTTTTTTTACTTATATATTGACTTGTATGTCACAGCACGCTTTGATTAACACATATTCGTGTCACATACGATCGGTTCTACGTTTAAATCGATTGGAAATTCGATTTTCCAAAGTCGTTTTTTTCCAATTAATTTAAAGTATTGAGCGTATGTAGTCTCTCACTAAAAGAAAGTGCTTATTGGTCTTAATTAAGTGTGCCCTAGGCACGAAACAATCGAGCTCTGACTCGTTATATCAAACTCGAGGTAACCTCAAACGCACAAATTAAAACTAAAAAAAAAACTTAATAAATTCTAAATACAAGTAAATTAAAATTAAAAAATGTACTTCCGCCTTGCACCTTCGTAAAATGAGGGCAAATTCGATTTTGGATATTCACTGCTAAAATATTTGAGAAGATGATTAAGGAACCTACCTACTGATTGTTAGATTTCGTTGAACTAAGAGCAGAACCGATACGGTTCGCAGAAAAGTCTTATTACAACTATGATTCTTATTCGTTCTAACTTAGCTCATGCTTTTGTTAGGGATAAGTACACTAGACTAGTTCGCGGTGTACTATTATAATTCCCACTATCCATACAAAAACGAATAAATGAATATGGCGAAAAAAACAACACAAATAATTGAATGACTAGTTCAACAGGATTTTGTATAGTCGTTTCGTAATTACTTTAAGAACGTGCATTCTGAACTAGTGAACTAAGATATTGATTATGAAATGCAATAATTGATATCGTAACCCTGAATATTTAATTTTATGTGTAAAAAAAGTATTTGGAAACTTTCCAAATGCCTTTTTTACACCTAAAACGGTTACAACATCAAATACGGTTGTTATAATAACAATTCATGATTAATATTCTAGTTAACTGGTTAGCGATGTTTCATGTTTTCATACAGTAATATTAGGTACCAAATTAATAAAAACACGTAAATATTTGACAGCTATTTGCGACGTTGCCAACTTTTTGGATGAACGCTCTCAAATAAAACAGGTTAATATTTGACAGCTATTTGCGACGTTGCCAATTTTTTTAATGCACGCTTCCAACACTAAAGGGTTGAGTTTGAATGTAGTGTAGTAAGGCAGACTCTTACTTAGTGAAGGTTCAAATAACTGGGAATTGTTGTCAAAAGTAATTACGATAACGATATATATAAAGAAATCATTGACCGTTCGAATCAATAATGTTGCGAGGAATTTTATGGTTTTTAAAGATATTCAGTCTTGTATAGATAGTGTTGGACATATTATTAGAAGTATTGATAGGGGTACAAGGTTTAGCTATGGCATTCGAGACAAGACACAGCATGACACTTGCTCTATTTTAGACATATAGTGTTGTCACACTCTGTCATCCGGTACTTTATATTGCCATCTCTAAATAATACTTCTATTTTATTTAGCAGCCAATATCCAAAACCTTTATTTTGTTACAACATCATTTTTTTGAAGACCAGACGTGATCAACTGACGTGGTTCGTCAAAATATGATATACCACAACGATATAGGACTACTATAGGTCCTAATATAATAGGGTGCACCTGATAAAAGGAGGGTAGATATTTATTTCGCCTATTTGATACAATATTATTTTATTATATAGAAGTTGCTTGATGACTGAAGGAGTTCCAAACACAAAGATATAGATAGTGCAATCCACGACGACGCGCCCCACTCCGCTCCGCTCCGTACAGCTTACAGTACAGTAATCGCCGAGTGGGGCGCGTCGTCATGGATTGCACTATCTGTAAAAAGACAGCAGTTTGGTAGAAGTTTACTTACATAATAGTGGAAATCTCGTGTGACAACTCAAGACTTAAAACTAAAAGAACTAATATGACCACTGTTGATTCACTGATAAAATATCTCCGGAACTTTTCACGAGATCTGACTACCATCGCATAATCATTATCAAAATTAAGCAAGACATTGAAGAATTCAGAAACCTCAAGATTGACATATTTGAATACGGAAAAACAAATAATTGCCACAACACAAGAAACTCCAACCATCAAACACGAACCCAAAACAAATGACATCGCTGTTCATGGTACTAAAAAAATCACGTCTGGTCCCACAAATATTCCGTTACCAAAAATAGTTGTAGATGCCTCTCACCACCGCAATTTGTAAGTAAGTAGAGGCTATAAAGAAGGTATGAAGGATCAGGTATCTAAGGTTGTCTTGTCTGACGACCCTGGCTAGGTGGGGACCGCTGCCTTTGGTGGGGAACCGGCCGGTGCGGTAGAATTCTTCTAACATTTTGTCCTTTTCGATGAATCTGTCGTATAGCCATTGGGTCATGCCTTCGGTGTCAGCTGGTACCTGCATAGAGGAAATAGGTTAGATGATTATTTGAGAAATTTTTTTCTGACAGTATCCATACTTAGACTATAAAATGCGAAAGTAAATCTGTATACAGATAGTGCAATCCACGACGACGCCCCCCACTCCGCGATTACTGTACTGTAAGCTGTAGTTTAGTACGGAGCGGAGCGGAGCGGGGCGCGTCGTGGATTGCACTATCTATAACTGTCCGTTACATTTTTTGCCTAAGCCGATCATTATAAAATTTTACAAATACATAGGTAGCTTGGAACAGGAGGGTAATAACAACTCTATAATACGTTTCAGTAACTTTTTTCTAGTACACAAAAAAAAAACATATCAGACACTAATCTATATGGTCCTCATATGGCATGACCAAGATTATGTCTGGACTTTAAAAGAGACTGTGACCTCTGAGTTTGTTTCGGCCTTTCTTCTTAGAGTTATCAGATAGGAAATGCTGAACTCATCTAGCATTTGTTTTTTTTTTAATGTGACATGTAAAAGTGATTCTAATATCCTATTTACAGAATAAACAATTTCATTCAAATTCATTTCGTCACTGTTGTTTTTAAAAAAGATATTTCTACACCTTTTAAAGGTATAAAATATTGGTTAAGATTTGGTACTGTAAAATGATGGTGTCACTAATCCATCTGCTACGTATAGTAACCATGGCAATACCTCATTCTGACCGTTTTTTGTAACGGTATATTAAAAGCTTATGTTCAGCACAGCTCGTTTACAGGCTAGCATAATGAAGCTTTCGAAATGACCTTTTCAGGGTATTCAAAAAGGTTCTTTTAAAGGCCGAAATAATGGCACATTTCGGAGTCGCCAAAAAAGCTTTTTATGCTAATTTTTTAAATAGTTCGTCGTCGAATTCAGGGTGAAGTAGACCGTGATGATTAATTTGAAAGAAGAAAGGAATAAAGGTTTTATCGCCTGGATTTTTTTACTTTGAACTAGTTCCAAATAGCCTAACATTTCAGTAAAACATAAAGTGATAAAATGTTATCATTTTTTTTTTTCTAAATCTTGAGAATGCAGTTTTTTTTATCCATTGTACTGTAGTCTTTATCCTTATGTAAGACGATTTTCAGAAGAAATCAACCAATAGACCTTCGCTCTCTCTCTCTCTCTTTCTGATATTGTTTTGTTCTTTATTCTTATGTGAGAATTTTTTTCAGAAGAAATTTACCAGCTGTCCTGCCGTCGTCTCTATCTCTGGTTTCAAATCTAAAAAAATATGTTTAACATAAAAATAATTAGCTATTGATTATCCACTTACATCAGTACTAGGGTACAGCCTATAATGCAGGTGGGTGGCACAAGAAGGCCGAATCCCGCATACCACGTCCTGAAGATGCAGGGGGATCCGGTCAGGATAAGCAATGGTGACGTCCAGGATCCATTCGATGCTGTCACCAACTGAGGATTCCACTATCAGTTTGTTGTTGGTGTTGTTCTGGTTGAAGTTGTCGTCTGTAGAATTTAAATAAGTATTTAAACAGTTTGTTACTTAACGCATCCGATTTTTTATTATTTATGATTGTGTATCTATGCAAAATCGAAATGCAGAAATGTTTGTATGAGTCAGTTCATGGAGAACCACAGAGCAATACTCGATGACCTCAATAGAGCTGACAGAGTGGAACTACACTGGAAGTTGTTGACGATAATTTTTACCTAGGACAAACTGTCCGCCATCGTCAGTTAGGTAGGTCTGTCTCAAGACGAAAGTCTTACCAGTACGTATTGCCAGTTTTGAAATGTGGTCGCTTACAATAGTCCTGATTAGAAGGCTCAAATTCACTCCAAAAGCAAAGAAGGCTATGTTCAGAGTTTCCCTGCGTGATCGAATCAGAAATGAAGAAACCCGCAGGAGAACCATGGTGACCGACTTGCCCAAGAAGAATTGACCGTGTATGTAAGTGGCAGTTTGTAGACGAGGAAAGTGCTCTTAGGGATAGATGGCTGATGGGGCCGAATGGTTCTAGAGTAACAACCGCATACCGGAAGGCTTAGTGCGCGTAGGCCCTTCACAAGGTGGATCGATGACCTGGTTAAGGTCGCCGGAATCCCCTGGATGTGGTAAGCACTGAACTCGTCGAAGTGGCGACGCTTGAGGGACGCTTATGTCCAGCAGTAGACGATTTTCGGCTAAAATTATGATAATTTATGTGAAAACTAGAAAACAATAAGGATTGCTACTATTTATTTATCCAAGAACCTCTGTATGGGTTGGTTGAGTCCACAAGCGGACTGTGGCGCTTGCGGACTCAATGCCTCAGGCATTTTCTACCAGTAAATTTTTGGGTGACATAGAGACAAACACACTGCAATCGCAAATCCCTCTGACAGACGAGACAGACCCATTTTACTTACCATAACATAACATCACGCCTGTAAACTCGGAAGACAAAGGTGTACCTCTACAGAACACCCACATTTCGCCAAATATAATGTTTAAGTCCCACGTAATAGGAGGCAAGGCTATTGCCATCAACCGGGCAGAAATTCAGACTCCGGGCTTCTACTGAGAAATTTCTGGTATAATACCCCAATAACACTGCCCGACCTGGGAATCGAACCCAGGACCTCGTGCTCAGCAGTATCACTTGCGACCACTAGACCCACGTTAAATTAAATTAAATTTATTACAGCTTTAGTGGCAGTCATGTCATTTGGTTTAAATAGGTTTTTAATTTGTTTGTTTTTTTATATAGATTCTCTTCTTTTATATTTTGTGAATGTGAGAACGTTGTAGGCTTAACCGACTTGTAGATCTGTTGATAATTTTCTATCTTGCTAAGTACCTGGTACTTGTTGATAGGCCTACAGTGTCCTCCAAAACCTATAAACACTGTAACTTGAAAAGATTGTAAATACCATTTACTTTTAAAAGAGTAACCGTGGAGTTTCTTGCCGGCTCTTCTCCATAGGAAACGACCAATTGGAACCGTGCACCTAGCTTCTGACGTTTCATAAGTGCCCTTGTAGGTTTATGTGAAATAAAATATTTTGAATTGAATTTGAATTGAATTGAAAGTTTCATTCAGTACAACTCACCTTTTTTCGAGTCCTGTTTAGAAGTACCAGCACCCTGGTCTCTGAGGGGCCCAACTTCTTCCATGATGACCTTCATAGCACCAGCGCGAGGAAGCGATACGTATTCCAATTTCGGCAAGTTATTCTTTTCTGCAAACCTGAGAATTTAGAAGAATTAAATATTTCTGGGGACTCCATAAGCTGTTAGGAGAGGTCTAAAGAAAACCTATCCGTCTTGGTATATATGAAAACAAATTGATTGATAACGAATGGGCAAAGCTCCTATGTTGCGGTTTCTAAAAACGAAAAGGTCAGTTTTTCCCTCAGGATGTTATAAAAGGTGATTGAAGCAAGGTATCTCTTTTTATTCTCTTGTGCTAATAAGTCAGCATATGATCACTAACTATTTATCAATAATTGTTATATACAGTATGTTTCATAGTTATTTGAAGGCCAAGACTCATTCAGTCAGTATGGTATATTTTGCTTAAGCTGATATCAGTCGCTTCAGTCGAGTAAACTGTTAATTTTTCTTGATTGCTACAACCACGTTGAACCGACCAAATTAGATAAGAATGAACGTTGATCTGCTCATTTCAATTTTCAGTCATTCGGCAGGCGAGTTAAAGATGACGAGTGCCGCAATCCAACATCGTTGGATGGTTTCACCAATGAATTCTTTTTTCACTTGTATTTTTTCATTTTTCAGACATGTTATTTTTTAGAAAGAAAAAATAAACAGGCATCTGGAAAGATCAAGATTTATGAAAATTTTATAAGAATGTATCTGCCTTACCTCTGACTGACCTCCCGTCGCTTGTGCAAGAAGCCACCTTCTGGGAACAGTACGATGAACTCCCTCGCGAGGGGGATGTAGAACTTGTGGAGGTGCTGTCTCAGGTCCTCCAGAGATTGTTCGCGTTTCGCCTGGCCCTGTTGACAACGAGAAAGAACCTGGTCAGTTATATGTTTTTTTTTTTAACGTAGTGCGAATTTCACGAATGAAATTGAACGCGATCAGCACATCTAAACCGAGTTCAAGAATTGTCAGTGTCAATATTCCAAAGAAAATAATGACATTGACAGCGCTTAAACGTGGTTTATGTGCTGATCGCGATCAGTTCTATTGGCGAAATTCACTCTTAGGTTGCTACGGTTGCGTCAAACCCTACAATATTATTTACTTCATTGCATTTTATTCTGATTTATTTACGAACCAGACGAATTAAATAATTAATTTTACTTTGTTGCCTAAATACCAAGCTTTATACATAGTGTCAAAAGCCGCTAATTCGTTTCATTCACCAAAAGCCAAATGAATGTATTTCACTTTTTAATTTTAAATGCATTAGTAACACTTCTGCTCACCCCGAAACATATTAAACACCTTCTCAAAACCCTAACATTCCTACCAAGATTACGCGTCAGTTTTCCCTCAACCAAGGGTCGTAGAAAAATGACTCATGATTTCATCAACCGTGTATAATTAGAGATAAATCGTTTCCCGCATATTTTAATATAAATTCCTGATAACAATGTGGAACTATTATAGATCTAAGACTCTTGGGCTCGTACACTCGCCCGCACAGTGCGTTAACTATTAACGTGCATTTTATACGTCATTATCGGGATTGGTCGTGGTATTAGGGTTGTCCATGTTGAAGAAATTACGTTGTTTTTGCGTGTGACATATTTATTTCCTAGGTGTTTTTATTATTCCATCCATAGCGGCAGATTTTCATAGAAATAAAAGATGTTTGCGGTAAACATGACGTAAAGAAAGAACACAAAACAAAAAGACAACAAGTTGAGGGAAAATATCCATGCAAAACGGCCAGACAGAGCCCCAGGGCTGATTTGACGTTATGACGTCAACCGGTTAGTGACGAATGATTCCGACACACTGAGCGATTTCTAGTGGTTCAGTAATAAGTAAGCGTCCCGAATTCCTCTTTAAACAAGTTGTTCGCATCAGTAATACCGAATTCACAATTGTATTTTTCAAACTTTTTCCTCTACCATTATTTGTTTGAATATAAATTATAATCAAGATTAAATAAAAAAAAAGTTCCTAATTGTATTAATAAAATTAATTTAAACAAAATCACACGCACCAGCCCTATCCATAGGGGTACCTCTAATGGATATTGTCGATATTGGCCCGTCGATGAGTGGGCAACTTTTCGACCACCCCTGATTGGACACAGGGGTCGGCTAACGCGATGTTTTAATTAAAGCCTGTTGTGTTTGTACCGAACATGGTCAGCTCACGATTTTTGTTAGTGATTGTACTTAGTGTAGGTAGTTTATTGTGGAGACTGCGTTTTGAAAGGATCGTAGTTTCAACTATCAAAGTCGAATAGTTTATTACAAATAGGCACATAAAAGGCACTTTTGAACGTCAAAATTTACAAAAATATAGAATAGATTTTTTCTACCTATCGTTATTTCTCCTGGCAAAGTTTATTCGGTTTATATGTATGTATCTATGTATTAGTAGGTATTAATTTTCAAGTTATCTATCACTTATCTATGTTGCACCTGCCATGTTTTGTCTCTGCATTAAGTCCGCCTTTGTACAGTATTTTATTACGTGTGCATAAAGTTTTAATAAATAAATAAATTGATTCTAATCATCCCTTCTAAAAGGTAGTTTTCGTATGGAGAAGAATGGGCAAGAAACTCCACCGTTACTCTTTTAAATTGTATTGTTATCTTGTTTTACATTGTTGTAAATCTCGTCTGGTGACGTAAAATGACATCAAGCACCGTTACTTTCATTAAGATGGTTATAAATTAGCCGTCAATCATGTAAGAATAAGCAGGTATGTTTTACAAGACTTTCAATTTTGAATTTAGTATATTGAAGAAAAACAAGCATCTTTCTACAAAGTCCTAACTTAAAAACTGAATACTGGAAGCTCACGAAAACCCAACACGTTCAAAATTCAAAAAACTAAATCTGTCGCTCCAAAAATAATTTAAAATGAAAATCCAATCAAAGTTCGTGGCAACTTCAGCACACTCCACCGAACGTGCTCAACCCCTGATTCCCTAGCCAACAATATGGACCTAGGAACATCTCAGACCTAGACTCAAGTTCTTTGAAGTCCAGTAAGAACGCAAATCGCTCGCTTCCCACGGGTGCAATGAACCGAACAACCGGGAACTATCCACGAGATCGGATCGGGAACCATCGGCAGGACTTTTGAAAACGCTAACGACCATCCAATTGGGTTGCGTGTTTCCACTGTTGTCGACACACCGATTTTTTATCGGCATCATATTCAGAAAACTTAAGAAGAACATCATCATTTGAAGAGATCTGGCGAAATGTGGGTGTTCTAAGGTACACCTTTGCCTAACCCTTCGGGGAATTACAGGCGTGATATTATGTTATTTTATCATTTAAAGAGCCACTATGAAAGATAATATTTATTTAGGTACGAGCGACGTGCTCTAGATGTTCAGTGTTTTAGTATTTTATAGGTAGTTTTACGAGGACCTTCCAAAGAATTCATTAAAACCTCTTTGTGTAAGGACACTGTTGTACTACGAAACCAGCGAAGCCCTGTCCGTTTTTATTCTTATTTGAATGTTCCCATTAGTATTAAATTCTGTCCTAATTTTGTACCGCACCCGTCGCAAAAGTCAAACCGCAAAAGTCGTATGGTTTGACTTTTGCGTTAATCAAGTTGTAATTCTGTTTTTTGTGTTACCTGTCTTAATGTTGGGAACAGTGGACAACAACAGCATCGTGAGCATCGCAACAGACGGAACGTGCGTCACAGTAGGCATCACTATCCGATAAATAACGTTTTTACAACAAATACTTATTTTTTGTACTACCTTTTGTCCGTGGCTTCGCCCGCATGGATGTCGCAAAATATCCCACGAGAACGTACTGCCAGGATTACATAATTATTTTGCTACGCGTAATTTTTAATCTGTGATATTTTTTAAACTATTCATATAAATGATATAGGTAATGGTGCCGATTCTGTTGTTCACAAACTAAACTAAATTTAAGTTCAGTGCATCTTTTTCTTTCTATTTCATTAAGAAAAGGACAGAAGATACATTTTAGTTTAGTCCTGTCAAATTAATCAGCGCCTGACGTAAATTGACGTAATTTTAGTGGGCAAGTTTTTAATCATGTCAAAACTTGTATGGATTAGTGTCAGGGGCTGATTAATTTGACAGGACTAAACTAAAATGTATTAAAAATTGATAAGTACCGACGACAAAAAGAAAAACCGTTGATTGAAAACAACAAATGAGCACAGCTAATGAAGGAACGATACAAAAACGGCTTGCGGTAGGAAAACCGGTAGAAATCGTCACGTAACGAAAAAGCGTTATGCGACTTTTCGTCTCTCTGTCTCTTTCTACGATACGAAATGTTTCTCTTTTAAATATAATATTTTATATATTTAGGATTAACTATTGAGTTTATTTTATGTTTGTCTTATTTTGTTATTTCTGTCTATGCTGCACCGGTTTGACGTCATCACGTCAACGCCGGCTGTCACTGAAAACCAGCGCTGAGGCTCTGTCTTGCATAGGGTCCCATCATTATGCTGAGAGATGGTCGTTTTGCGTGGATGTTACGCATATTTTCCCCCAAATTGTTTTTTAGTGTTTTGTTCCTTTGCTTGCGTCATATGTACCGCAAATAAACGTATTTTCTTTCTATCAGAGAGGAAGAGAGAAAGCGAGAACTTGGTCAAAATTAAAATCCAAGCTGGCACATTTTCAAATTTTTCGTCATGGGTATCGTTTTCATAGTTTTCGAGGGTGCTAAAGTCGATAGTGAGGTCAAAATGTAAATCCAAGATATCGGCTGCGTTTTTGTTTTAAATCATACATTCGTTCCTGACGGGGGTCCCCCAACCGCATACGTTTTTTTTAAAGGTAGGTTATACTTTTGTAATATCTGGCAGTGTACTGCAAAAACTAAGTCATACTTTGATAGAATAATAACAGTTGAGTTGAAAAAAAAACAAAATACCTAGAAAATTCAGTCTATATTCTACTTAAACATAACTCCAACCGTTGTGTTAGTTTATTAGCTTTGTTTAATCTAGCGCCGTGTGTCTTTGACTGGGGACTACTAATTAGAGGCGCACAGTGCGAGATATTGTACTGTATATCTGTGTATATGAAAGCAAAGCAAAGAGTTTGTTCGAAATATCGAACACTATACTGATATTCCATTAGATAAAGTAAGACTGGAAGCTGATTCAGACGTTGTTGTTGGGAAAAGTTAGGCCAGTTTCGGCAGGCATCATCAGGACTGAACATGTGTAGATGGGATAAGTCCCAAGGATGATACCGAGTAGTCTTATCAGATGCGGCTAAAATCGCTTATATTAATCACATACAAAGTGAGTGTCGTCTGAATAGGACCGACCATACAACTTGTGGAAATTATCGTAGTAGTTAACCAAAGCTTACAACACCTACACATGCATATATATACTTACCTAAATAACCACATAGGTACCTAGAGACCGACAACCTTGAGTTAGTTACGGTCAGCAACAAAAGTATCGAAAACTAGTTAAATTGTTATTTTTTTGTCGAGATCTAAGTTTTTCAACATGTATCTACTACTTCTAAATGTCTATCACGAGTTTACCAGAATCACCATTTTTTTTTTTAGATTGACCAAACATGCACTGCTTTTAGCCGAAATACAGATTTCTACCAGTTTTCTTAAGGCGGATCCGCTGTTGTAGCCCGCGAAATATTAGATCTTCCTTGGAAGATAGACATAATATGCTATCGCGAACATTCTGTTAAACTTTTTGCTCTATAATAATCGATGTCCCTTCATTATGGAAATTGATAAGTACCAACGACAAAAAGAAAAACCGTTGATTGAAAACAACAAATGAATACAGCTAATGAAGAAACGATACAAAATCTCCATTGTTAGTAATCAGAAATTTTTGGAACGATGTTCTTTATGCGGTAGGAAAATCGGTAGAAATCGTCACGTAACGAAATAGCGTTATGCCCCCTCCATCCCCCTCCATGCTAGTTTGCCAGAATCACCTTTATTTTCAGATTGACCGAATATACACTGTTTTTAGCCGAAATACAGATTTCTACCAGTTTTTTTGAGGTGGATCCGCTGTTGTAGCCCGCGAATTTCAATTTTTCTTAGATTTGTTTCATAAAATCTTTTCTATAAGAAATTTTGTCTTATGAAACAAATCTAACTTAGCGAAATGTATTCATGATTCCAATGATTACAATTCTGTAAATACATAAATCTGTTAAAGTCGCGAATAATATTTTGATCAAGATAAAACCTAACACTGACCTGAGAATTGCAAAAAACGTATGAAAATTTGAATTTCGCGGGCTACAACATTCTTTAACATTTACAGCTAAGCCAGTTGTACATTCTATATACAATGACATGAATATTTTCTTGTAAAGTATTATATTATTTTAATTACCGCAAAGCCGAACACACCGGTGTACATCTCCCGCCTGCACTACACCACTAAGGCGGAGGACATCGTGGAGTACGTGCTCGGCATGTACCTCGTCCTTTGGACGAGGTACATGCCGAGGGTGCAGTTACTAGAATCGCACCGGAACGTCAATTTCAAGGCGTTCGTCGTGCGAGTACCGAACTGTTACCTGCCCCTCGTCATGGAAGAAGACTTTTGGCCGCAGGACGTGGTGTTCCGTCGCTTCCGCGGACAAGTTCCACAGGACAGCACAAAGTCAAGCTAGTGCAAAGTGAAGTGCTACTAACATAGTCTAAGCCTTATTAATTAACACAAGTTTTTGTTATTAAAATATGTATGTTTAGGTTAAGGTATGTCTGCCGGGGTTGCGGGAAAGTCCGTAAGGGACACCGTGGCCCCCTGGCATTGCACAGGCAAGAGAAGGAACACGGGTGGGTTTTAGTCAGTAAGAGTCTGACACGCCCTCCCGCTCCACCCAGAGCGGGAGGAGTCATTTGATGATTTCTCAACCAAAAAAAATAAAGAAGGTTAAGGTATGTGGGCCTGTGTCGCCTGAAATAAATGGTATATTATATTATTATTATTAATTACTGTGAAGATTCTCAGTTAATTTTAATCATGGTCTGGCAGTTTCAGCAATTTATGCGACCTATTCAAATATCCTTTCTTTGGTATTGCTCGTCGAATCGTTGAGCTCCTTAAGTTCTGAGTTGAGCTATACGATTACTGACAAATGCGTGCACTGACTGGACAGGTCCAATAAATCTGCGTTGTTCTTTCCTCAAAAGAGCATTTCAGACACGAATCTACACAAGATCTCGCCAAGATTATGTCTGGAATTTAAAAGAGACTGTGAGCTCTGATTTTTTTTCGGCCTTACTTCTCAGAGTAGTCAGATAGGAACCGCCGAACTTATCTAGTTTTAGAATATGTTTGACGTGTAACACAGTAAAACCTACTTACAGAAATAAAATCATTTACATTAATTTACATTTACTGCTGATAAATAAATAAATAAATTCTCAACGAACTACAAGGAACACTACAGCTCAACTACTCGTGCAAACTAATTCAACTCGTTAACACTCGCTTTACACCTATGTTTAACCGTTTGAACACAACAATTTAAAGCCGGATATCAACTTAGTACGTACGGAACCAGGATGAGCACCTTTTGTGCAAGTTCTAATTGAACATGACGCGATGATATGCTAATGTGAAGATGGATAGCGTTTCGTGGTGGTAACTGAGTTTTGAGAGGATTTGTGACAAAACTCAAAGCATTTAATTCAATTAAACCATTTACAGGCACTTTAGAATTCTCAAATAGTCGGTCTAAAATAGTGTCTGAAATTTTTCAGTAGCCGCCCGTAGTCTGGATTTGTGCCCGGTTGGTGGCAATAGGCTCGCCCCTATTACATGGGACTTAAAGATAACTGGCGAAATGTGGGTTTACTAAAGGTACACCTCTAGCTAACCCTTCGGAGATTACAAGCGTGATGTTATGTTGTAATTAGGGAAAGGAGAAGGCAAAGTCAAATAATTTATTACAAGTAGGCCATTAAAAGGCACTTTTGAACGTCATGATTTACAAGAAAATCAAAATGTAGTTTATGAAGAAGAATGCGCAAGAAACTCTAAACTAACTCTTTTAAAATATTTTGTGTATATCAATTATATATTGAACATGATGTACCTTGAATAAAATTACAATACTAATAAAATATAGTACTACCGGTGCACGGTGTCGCGTCGCGTCTGTCTGTGGGAGCCTTTAAGCAATGATAGATTAATTAATTATGTTTCAAGAAAAAAGATAAGCCAATGGCGTAGCAAAGTCGTATTCACTGGTTGAAACAGAAGCAAGTGATTATGCATAAGCTTTGTAAAAACTATAGGTACAGTACCATACATTTTGTAGCGAACATAAATACAACTTAATTTTGGATTTATCTGTATCTGTACAAACGTTGTTAAAATTAATTAATTAACAAACCAAAGCCTTGGAAAAACTGTAATAAAATACCGCACTTGTGGAAAACTGAATACAAGAGTAAAATATAAGCCCACACAATCCTAATAAGATTAAACAAAAATAATATTACACACGCGACCAAAATTACTCGGACACACTTATAGATAATCCGCTTAGAGTAAACCGTCAAGTTCAGCTTGTTAATCGTCCAAACTATTACAAGTCGCGTACGAAGAAAGTATACACAAAACTGCGTCCAGGGAAATTCGTTAAAAGAAAAAAGTCTCGTTACAAACGTCCAAGGAGCAGTAACGAGGGTATCTAGTTGAAAACTTTCGCATCGTTACCGCTACTACGGGTGAGATAAGGGAAAAATCTTACTGTAACATTTACAGTGGCGGCGCTGTTAAGTGATCGCTTGGTAATTTTGGTCCGACTAAAATTGTCGATGTATTTAAATTGAAATTATGAATATGGATGCGGGTTTTTGAACGATCTCATGAACAGTGCCCAGAAAATATTTAGGGGCTTGAGGAACAGGGTGTAAAGTTCACTCATCCACCATAGAAAAGAGAGGATCCTCCGACCAGACGGGTGTTGTGTCTGGCAGTTGCCCTGCCCGACTGTTGATGTCGGATAGTCTTATATATGTCGTTCGCGCGGTAAACTCTAATTGCGCGATGCAGGATTTGTGTGACGTCATATCTTTGATGCGTACTTTGTATGTGGCGATGTAACCACTACAAATATTTAAAACATTTTTGTAAGTGGTTAATATTCTATTTGTATTATGACATTTTTTTACTAACACAAAAAACCATTGTTAATTTTGTAAGATAAAAGAAACTACTGGGAGAAATAGGTCGTGAATATATCGTAGCAAAAATATATTCAGAGAAAATTTATAGAGTGACAGGCAATTTCACTTGACAAAAGTACTAAAAAATATATTCATTTTAAATTCAAAATTTACTTCTTTTAAGCACGTCATATACACAAAGTTTGTATATCCAATAAATATTGGGTCATTATTAATTATTTAATAGTTAATAAAACTTTATCTTTGACTTCACGACTTTGAGGAACACATCATACGGCTTAGATGATTAATATACCTCGCCAAAAAAAACATACATAAACTACTTTTAAAACTTTTCTAGCTCCACCACAAATCCACCCCCCATTTGAAGTTACCTCCATACGTTATATCGGCCGCCAGTGTACCAACCGCAAAACTTGCTACGTGTGCCGTTCTTACAGAAAGCAAGCCTAATTACCTGCGGCCGACTTCCCTCCTTTTCTATTTTTGTTTTAATTGCGACCATATTTTTTTATTTCTGCAAAAATGCGACCAGCTTTCAAGCACGCAATTTTGAGGTTAATATTCATGATTATTGTTGAAAATGTACTTAATTCGGGTTCCTTGAAACTAAGTATTAATTTGTGCAGCAATTATGTTTTTGTATTACCTTTTGGAAAGTTGAAAAAATGTATTAACGGTTTGTCATATTTCTACAGCTTAATTGCTACCAAGTTTTTTTTTTGTAATTGGATTTGTGTCTTTTCTCTTTATCTTTAAATATATGTTGACCGCGGCTTCGCTCACGTTAATGTTGATTTTGTCATTCATTTTTCTATCACTCAGGAATTTTTTTTTTTTTTTGTTTAGGGCATCTCGTAGCACACCTCTGAGGTGATGACTACTAAACCGGTCAATCCTGCGGCTGCCTTAAGCTACTAACTCAAAGCCTCCAGCCAGGGGCAAAACTATTCTAAATTAAAACTAGGCGAACGCTCGCTAAGGGCTCCCCCTGTGGGGTACGGACCTCGGCTTAGGGCGTCGCTGGGGGGAGGACAGCAAGTTGGGACAGGCTGGATCAAAGATGATTCATTATTATTAATCGGGGAATTTAAGTCTACATTTCTCAGCAAAACGCGGGCTGGCGCTTCTACGAGCAAGGGTCAGTGGGGAGTATTATTTACTCGGGCGGGTCGCGATCGCGGAGGACCTCGGCGGCGAGGTCGGAATGCGGGTCGGTGTCTGTGTTTTTTGTGCACTGTACTTGTGGCCCTATTGCTCTCCTGGAGGAGGGTTATGGGGTCGTCTGGGTCGGTAAGGATTTGCCTTGGGCGGCGGGTTTGACTGATTCTACTAGTGACATAATTGGCGGCCTCGACAACCAGAGGGTTGCGGTGTTTGGCGGCGGACTCAAAGAAACGCTTGGAATTGCGTTTGAGAAATGTGGATTGTGGGGATCTTTAGGTCGAGATGGAGGATCTCGTTCCTAACGTACCAGGGGGCACCGGTGATTTTCCGGAGGAATCTATTTTGGAGTGTTTGCATCCTATGAATATGGCGGGGTTTTGCGGGTGCAAATACGGCTCCCGCATAGGTCATGATGGGAAGAACGCACGCCGTGTACGTACGCAATTTGCACTTAAGTGACATTTTGCTACGTGCATTCAGGACAGAGTGGAGTCTACCGAGAACGAAAGCGGCTCGCGAGCGGACCTGCTTTATGTAATCACTGAAGGTGAGATGCTGATCTAGGACGACACCTAGGTATTTGGCTCGCTTCTCCCAAGGTATAGGCTTGCCGAACATGGTGATGGGTCGGGGGGGTTTGAACCTTTTACGCGGTTTCCTAAAGAGAACTGCTTGGCTTTTATCCGGGTTGACTTCGATCCTTCACTTTCTAAACCAGGCGCCGAGCATGTCGACTGAGGTCTGGAGAGTGTGGGCTATCGATTCAGTGCTGGTACCCTTGTAGTAAATGGCCGTATCGTCTGCGAACAGAGCCAACTGCGCTCTTTTACTCTTTGGGATATCGCTGGTGAAAATCGTGAAGATTAGGGGGGAGAGCACAGAGCCTTGAGGGACTCCTGCGCGGATAGGACGAGGGGAGGATATCGCTCCTTCGATACGGTAGCGGAAGGTGCGGTTTGACAAAAAGTCCCGTAAGATGAGCACGAGACGATCCGGCACACCGAGTTTGTAGAGCTTATATAATAAGCCGTTGTGCCAGACTTTGTCGAACGCTTTCGCTATATCGAAGAATATTGCACCGGTTATCAAACCGCGCTGGAAGCCAGCGCATATGCTTTCAATAATCCGGTGGGCCTGATGCACGCTAGAGTGCTGGGTTCGGAACCCAAACTGTTCGTTGGGGATGATATATAATATGATAGATAATCTCTGAGGCGCTTATAAATAAGCCTCTCATAGACTTTGCCGAGTACCTTGAGCAAACTGATGGGATCCCTCAGGAACAGTATTTTTCTATTATATTATTTTTCTGGATGAAAGGTACCCTATATCCTTTTCTGTACCTCTGACAATGTTTACGAAAAATTCATGGTGATCGGTTCAGTAGTTAAGACGTGAAAGCGTAACAAACAAATAAACAAACAAACAAACTCATTTTCGTATTTTATATAATTTATTACTAGCTGTTGCCCGCGACTTCGTCTGCGATCCAAGATGAAAGGTAGCCTATGTCATAGGCTATGGCAAAATTCATCCGTTCAGCCGTTTTAGCGTGGAAGTGTGACAAACAAACAAACTCACTTTCGCATTTATAATATTAGTTAGGATAATATACAGTGTGTCTGTAGTACCTCGACATCGGTAGATATTGCCAAATAAAAGAACCCACAAGTGCACAGTAAAAAAAAAGCTGCCTCCATTTCAGAACAGTAGGGGCAAAATGCCTTATTATGGTGGATTTGTCGAAAATTGATCATATTGCTTCGCCTTAACGGGTCGGTCACCAGTGACCAGATACTTTGTATAGTTAGGATTGTACCTGCGCATTTAGTAATGCACTGAGTAGGTATAACATTATAATTTTATACATTACATTGCATAGACATTATAATAAGGGTCAAGCACACTTTCCATTATCACTGGCCACCACAATACAATTAAGAATTACCTCAAAAAAATAAAACAAAAGGTTAATTAATTCAGGTAATTAAATGGTGCGTTAACCTACACGCATTGATGTGCAAATGAGGCTACGGTCATGGCCACTGCGTCCGCGCAGTAACAAAAAAGTAAAAAATAATCAGAAGACCAATAATACTAATAAGTTAATAACATTATGTCGCGGTGTTGAACTTTTACTTTTAGGTAGGGACTCGACGTAGATATATATATAATTAAGTATAGGTAGATGTGATAGGCTTCAATGTGTCTAACCTATTTTGGTTTTTGTGTGGTTAGTGACTAACCTGGTGTCAGAGTTTTAAATCCGCCCATGGGCCTCTGATTTGGCTTCACATGCCGTCGAGAAATATTTTTGAAGCGAGTGATAATTATACAATACGCACATGAATCCGAAAAGTCAGAGGTGTGAGCCTTGGGTTCGAACTCGAGCTAACTTGCTTAAAAAACGGTGAAGGAAAACGTCGTGAGGGAACTGCCTGAGAGATATTTCTCGACAACTCTGACACCAGGTTAGTTAACCACACGAAAAAGAAGAAAAAAAACGAGCAAACCATATTGAAGAAGACCATTTTCTTTTTGCCTACGTGTAGCGTTACGTCATTGTTTTACTTTGTGCGCGAGAGTTCAAAAACTGGTATTTCTGCACTTTCATTACTTAATGACAAAACATGCGCACGCGCTTCGGAAGCGCCGACAGTGCACAGTGGTAAGTGACGCGTGCTTGAATAAATTAAAAATAATTTATTCAAACTAATTATTGTGATAGAACAAGTTAATAAGCTGTCTACGACGCTCAGCTTTTTTGTGTATCCCTTGTTATGTGAGCTTACGTGTGAGTATTTTTTTAATGTATTAATTGAGTTTTGAAAAGATACGTCTATAGGCTATCAGGTATATTACAAGGTTTTTGCGTGTAGTCTGATACCAGAATGAAATCGCATTCAGAAACCCGAAAAAAATACAAGTAACCCATGGATAACCGATCCCATCAAGCAGTCGATTTGAAATCATACCTAAGTTCAATATGTCAATTCGATATCTCAATGCAAATATGACAATATTCATACATATTGATATGTTTGCATTGTCACTCGCACAGTTTAAAAATTGTATTTATAAAAAAAAAGTACCACCACATAGTGTTAGTTGTTATAATCACACATCTAGTTTGTCACAAGACACGATAATTAATCTATGATAGACAATAATTGTTTGTTGTGTTTGCTTGGATCTTGCTCAAACTATTTTTTACAGTCGGATTAATTTGTGTATAACGGTGCTGGTTGCGTGATTACTAAGTGGTTTATAAAATATCTGTAGCTAAATATTAAGCATTATTGCGCAATTGTTTGTTATCCTGAAGAAATAAAATAAAAATAAAATAATTTGTAATTTTGGTCAGACTTTCGATCATCTTGATTCAGCATTACTTCATGAATGAATACAAATATAGGTACCATAAAAAGTACATGATCTGATCATATTTCACCACCGGCACCCGCATAACCACAATATGTCTCACTCCTAGGAACCCACAGAAATATTTCCTATTACGTCACACTAACAACTGTTGTAGTACGGAACCACGGTCCGATGGACAGCACGTGCCGAGCGCGAGCGCCGCGTCAGTGAAACGCCCATTGTTCGATACTGCAGTGTTGTATGGCTATGCTATGCTATAGCGATGCGATTGATGAAAATATTATGTAAAAAAATTGAGTTTCTATGGAGTTCCTTTCCCGTTCTTCTCCATAGGGGTCGTCCATTAATAATTAAGTGTTTTTTTTGTAACTGTTTAATACACCCCCCCCCCCTTCCCCTGTTGATATTTGTGGTGGGGTTTTAGACTAACTCTCGCGTATTTTTTTGGTGCAAAGTATATTAAAAAATTACAGAATATTTTATCTTTAAATACAAAGAAAGAAATGGTTTCGGCTTAGAAATACGCGTTAAACGAAAAAAAAAATATACACGTGATACTTATAATATTTCGCTACACCCCCCTTGTCATATTTCATGATTTTTCCCCCCTTTCGAGCCTCACGTTATTTATGGACGACCCCATAGGAACCTACTCGCTCTGGAATAGGCAACTAGCTTCATCTTTCTGACTAACCGACTCCTTGACAATTCAAAAGTGCCTGTAAATGGTTTAATTGAAATAAATGCTAGAACTGTTTTGATATCATGATGACTAATAATGGGCTTTGTATGTACTTTTCTAATGCCATTATTATACTCCAACCCAATTGATTCATCCTGAGTAATATTATAAATGCGAAAGTGAGGTTGTTTGTTTGTGACGCTTTCACGCTAAAACGGCTCAACGTATTTGGGTGAAATTATCATTTTTCTTTGCCCTACCATGTTCATCCGCAGGCACAGGTGATATGCAAGGCCGATCAAGGTGACAGTTAAAAGTAGGTACACATGCACACATGGTTCAAAATGCACTATTTGTTTAACGGGCATGCGTAGTTCATACAAACGTAATACCAAAATAACTTGTAAATCAAACATATTCGGTAGTGTGGCTCTCAAATATATATTTTGAATGGACACTGATTAAGGCCCGTATTACAGAAACTCACTCAATCATTACTAAAAACTCGTTTAAAGGCTTTTGATTGTTTGAAACTTGAGTAAAGTTCTGTAGACGAGATAAGAGAATAATAAGTTTTTTATAGAAATTTGGAATTCCTCAAATCTCGTGTTTATATCAGTGTCCATTCAAAATATATATTTAGAAGCCTAGATATTCTGTAATCCAATCGGAATAAATACACACTACCTTAGGAATGTTTGATTTACAAATTATTTTGGTATTACGTTTGTATGAACTACGCATGCTCCGCAGGCCTTTTAACACCACCTATTACTTACCAAAAATTATGTTTTCAAAGTAATAGTATACATTACAATTATTATACCTAATAAGATATATTGGAATAATTATTCCTCGTGTATTCCAGGGTTCCTGGTTCTTGGGTTATTCCAGGGTTCAGGGTTAAGGGTTTCATGTTGAAACTTACTTATATTGCAACAACTAAATGTACACATGAATGTAATAAATAATTTGAATTTGAACCAAATTAAAATTCACGATTGAAAAATCCGTGAGCCGACGTAAAAATCCAAACTTTTACATAAACATTTATTTAAAACCCCTTTTAACACCACTCTTAACCATGTAAACGCTCACGACTTTCCAATAAATGATTCCAGCGCTTGAAATATTTCATCGCTCCATGTTACAAGTAGGACATGCAGTTAAAAAATATACGCTTCGTTGGGCTCTGTTCATCGTACGAAGACATATTGCTTTCATTAATATGGCCTGTTGAAAAATGTAAGTGAATTTGCTTCTTATTTCTTATCGTCATGGCTGTTGCGTTTTAGGGTTGGAGTTGAGGTGCGAAGATTAATTAGGTTGGTCGTAAATAAAATTAGTTTACGTACAGGTAGAGAGAGGCACGAAAGTGAAATATGAGTATATATAATTATCATAATTAAATAGTAACGAAAACCCTTCCAATGTCACGCAAATCGTGGACAATCTTGTCCTGAACGGATTCTGAATTTCATGTTCACCCGTTCATCCCGGATATTTCAAATTAAATAAAATACATACAACTTTTTATTACTCTCAAGACAAAATCGTGTAACAAGGAAGGTACTTGAAGAAAATCATATAAACGATGTAGGTATTTAAGCAACAGAAATATTAAATTCTGAAAACGAATAGAGATGGCGAATCTGTTTCGTATGTGGTAACCAGAGCAGTTCCTTATGAAGTTATGATATATCATAATATGTGGAAGATATGCCACTGCCTAAAAAATTTCAAACGCGAATCGAACAAAACGAGCTCCGATCTCCAATTTCGTACCACAAATATGTAGATAGGCAAAACGACTGTAACAGAAAACTAGATAGTTCGCTATCAATTCTGTCCACAAAAAGAGTGGTCGAAAAAACTAATGAAAATCCTTTCATCTGGTCGGCAGTGGCGCAATGGTTGCGGCCAGGAAATGAAGACCGCAAACTTTGCCCCAATTTGTTGTACGGGTGGGAATAGTGATGTACGTCTGACAATAAAATACTGGGACCAGAACTTGACTTCTTTTTTAAGGATTTTGTTTGTCCGGTTTGTGTTACAGCAGGATATACTAAAGCTAGTTAAGTGTCAAAATCAAATTTAAAATCAATACACAAAAAACATGGTAAAAAATAATATTCATCATTAAACAGCCTTTTATTTATGATAATGACAAATTCTAAAGTCATGCACGGTCGATACAAGGATCAGTTTTGTCTTATTATTTCAAGCGTTTTGAATTACACATACTATACGATAGTGTTCAATATAATCTATGATTATTTCCTTCTACAAATCGTTAGTCAGCGAGCATGATTGGTTACGCGAACGTAAGCTTGTACACAATTGACCAGTTACTATTTCCAATTAGCTAACTACTTACAGGGTTACAAAGTTAAGTTATGATTAATACAGGCACCAATATTTAAAATTATCTGCGAACAACATAATAAAAAAAACAATTAACACATTTCGTTCTCGCTATTTCCGGGTCCAAGAAAAACGTCATCCGAATCCCGGAGAAAGCACATCACTAGCAAAGGCTCGCTCTCCACAGTCCGAAGTTCCACCCTTGGAGGAAATTAACCAGAGGCCGGAATATTTTCGTGGCCCGTCTTTATTTCTTTGCTGTGTTTTGTGTAGTTCGTGTTATTTTGTCTTACACACAATGATATCTTGATTACGTAAGAGATAGAACGAATGTGTGGATACATTGTTTTCGCTCATTTTGTGCGCAGTTCTGGCTAGATTATTTTTAGTTAGGAAACCAATTCATTTGGTTTGTTTTAGTAGTTTACCTCGTATTGATGCTGGGGAGTTCGTTGGGGAGTTGCGTTAATTCTTTTTCCCGGCTAAAACTCTAGGAAGTGGTAGAGAGCGGGGGTTTGGGGGCTGTCTTATTTAATTTTGATGCTGATTGTGAGCTTTATTTGAAAGAAAAAAAAACATTCTAGTACTGGTACACACCCGACTGCAAACAAGGGTTATGTCCGTTCTACGAGGATTTTTTTTATATTCTGCACCGAATTGCTAATTTAAACCTGTCTGACGTGACTGGAAATTGCAGTTTAGAATTTTACAGTCTTTATTACTAGTAGAGAAATAAAGACTAAAAAAATTAAATAAAAGTAGTAGACTCTTTTATTTTCATTATCATAATCATCATCATTTCAGCCGAAATATGTCCACGGCTGGACATAGGCTGTCCCCAAGCGTCTTTTACTTTATTTAAATTAAAAAGACGGATGTAACAGAATTAACCAAAACACTTCCTTTCGCAGGTAACACTATACAAGGGTGGAACCACCCGCGTTAGCATAGGCACGCGACAAGCGATGCGTGAACTAAATAATTGGGGACACTCGTACGGCATCAGATCGAATGTCATGTCTGTTTGCTGATCAGATGGGTCACTTGAATGTAATTGATGCTCCGTTATTAGAATTGTGTCAAATGATGGTCGTAAGTAGAACTAATTTAGCATTAAAATAAAACACAGTTAAGGTGAGAGGATAGCCCGCGGAATTTAAATTTTCTTAAACGTTTTTTGCAATTTATAGGTCAGTATCAGGTTATATGTGTTTATAGAATTATAAAAATAAAAATCATCAATACATCTATCTATGTTTATACTCGTATTACCCTATTGAATGACTATTTCATGAAATTGTAGCGGTTACACCGCCACATACGAAATACGCATCAAAGACATGACGTCACACAAATCCTGCATCGCGCAATTAGAGTTTACCGCGCGAACGACATATATAAGACTATCCGACATCAACAGTCGGGCAGTTGCCCGCCAGGCACAACACCCGTCTGGTCGGAGGATCCTCCCTTTTCTATGGTGGATGAGTGAACTTTACACCCTGTTCCTCATGCCCCTAAATTAGTAGCGGTTATACCGCCACATACTAACTACGCATCAAAGACATGACGTCACACAAATCCTGCATCGCGCAATTAGTGTTTACCGCGCGAACGACATAGTTAAGACTATCCGAAATCAACAGTCGGGCAGTCGGCCCGCCAGACACAACACCCGTCTGGTTGGAGGATCCTCCCTTTTCTATGGTGGATGAGTGAACTTTACACCCTGTTCCTCATGCCCCTAAAAGCCCGACGTGATCTGAACACGCAACCTTCTGAAAAATCATGATATTTGAGGCCGATTCTAACTTAAGGAGTTGTATTGCTGATTATAATGATTATAATTCTGTGAAGCCATGTTTTTTATGGTCGCGAATCATATTTTAATCAACATACAAGTTGACACTGTCCTGCAAATTGCAAAAAACGTATGAAAATTTGAATTTCGGCTAAGCGATCAGGCCAGTTTTACCTAAGTAGTTCCTGTACTTACTTGGTTTTTTTTTTCTATTACTAGTGCCAACATTACAGTAGGAAGCTTTATTGTAATAATATTGTTTAATGCATGCTAATTTAGAATGATAAGGGCAGGCGAATGATAATTGCAATGCTTGTAAAAGGCTGCTAAGTCTTAAGTACTAAAATAACATTACACCAACATTGTACACTTCGCAATAAACGTTTTGACTTTGACTTTGTCGAACTTAGTTGGTTCAATATCTGGGGGTCTACTCCCTAAGCGAAACCCGTTCTCCGTCTCCTTACGAATATACCGTGAGTGAGACGGGGAGGGAAGCGACCGTAACTGCGGCCGAAACTACGGATTTCGCTTAGGGAGTAGACCCCCTGAAACAATAGCCACGGTGCTAATTAACGAACGTAGTTTCAATATCGATAGATTCTTTTTATTTTATATTTCGGTATTAAAAAATAATTCAGTTAGTCCGATCAATGGTCCTAAATGTCACAAGACACCGTTAATTGTTCTACCGTCAAGTTTTCTTAGAAATTGTTTCGTTAGAGTCGCGTCGCGCCAGTCTGCACGAGGCTTGAAGCCAAACGTTTACAGACTAAAACTAGTAACCCACACTTAATTTACAGATTGACTTTCCCATTAACTCTCAAAGCTTTGCAGTACAGTAACGTACCTGGACACACATACGGCACATACAAACACACAATTAGGGCCAAGCATTAACGATGCAATCGCTACGACTATGCCATGCTATCGGCAGTGTACTGGTGGGATATAAAGCTGGAATTGAAAATTGTGTATTTATGTTTCTTGGGCAAGGGTACATCGCACGTAGGTTGACGTTCATCAAATCTACTCGGTCTATGGCAATCTTTTATGACTATAGAGCATTTAAACTTATAAAAATCTACGTAAGGATCATCTAAAAAATACTAAACCAGCTTACTGGGTCTTGTGAAAAGATTCAGTAAGCTGGTTCAGTATTTTTTATTCAATCAATCTGCCTAGCCTTTTCCCAACTTCTATTGGTGTCGACTTCCAGTCTATTCGGATGCTGCTGATTACCAGTATTTTAGATGGAGCGACTGTCTAACTGACCTCCACACGCCAGTTACTGGGTAATTCGATACCCCTTGGTAAGACTGGTTTTCAGGCTTTCGGGCTTCAGGCGACCCGTTACGACTGTCCAAGATCCAAAATGACAGCCAGGAGCAACGGCTTAGCTAAACCTTATCAATCGACCCGTGCGCCTGTGTATACTTAGTTTCTTTTTTTTCGTGCTGCATTCAGACCTCAAAGGCAAAATTATGTGCTGTTAATACTTATTTCTATAAATACGTATGTTTCAAAAATGCTATAAAAAGCACTTTACATTGAAGATGAAAGAATTGACCACTCTACTTCTACCTATCTTTTTGTTGCAAATGACCCGACTTTTTGGTAGGAGCCAGTTGAAGTTAGATAGATTAAGATGAAGTACATCTACTTTTACCTGATCGACGGCCAGTTTTCCGTATGACGTCAATGATTTTCACAAAATGAATTTCATTTCCCCTAGTTTTCATTTCACTTCCGATAAATTAATTTCGGATTGAATATTATCGTTGTATAATATTTCACTGGTATTTTGCGTTGCATGCCGACGGTACCGTCCTATATCCGTCCGTTCACAATCCGTCGACCAGCCGTCCATAGTGGCGGCGGACCGCGGCTCATATTGAAATTACGCGCGTAATCCGGCACGCCGTGCGGTCGCAGTTCCCTTATTATTTTGCAAGATGTGACATTTTCCGTATGTCTGTATGTGAAACTATGAAGTACGTCAAGTTCTGATCGAAGATGAACGATGTTTCTTTTGTATATGTAGATCGGACGATTATACACCAGTTGGTTTCAGACTATGTTGAATACAATAACTTTTTACACGAACTCCTTCGCTATTCTTAGAAAGAAAAAAAGAGAAAGAATTATATTTATTTGGATACAGTTCGTGAAACACAATAACAAAATAAAAAAGGTAAAATAATCATAAAGCAATAATAGTGTGTGCCTCACGGCTGCGCCAAAAAGGTTCATTTCAGCATTAATGCCCGACAAATGCTGTCTGACGCTGGTTTTCTAATGAACCCCTATGGACAAGTGACGGGGAGTACCAACAGTTTCAACATACCTAATACATAATTTTTATACATCTAAATAAATAAGTAAACTACTTAAGGTCTATTTAAATAATAACTATAGTTCTGTATGTTGTTCTTCGTGTCCTGATCTTACGAGCAGCATAGCATAATCCTGATATAACTGAAAGGAATTTTACAGCAGCTATACTAAAATTTGGTATAGGTCAACAAAACGATTCGTCGTCGATTCTTGATTTATGTCAAAGTCAAAATCAAAGTCAAATAATTTATTTCAATTAGGCACAAAAAAGGCACTTTTGAACGTCAAACTTAACAAAAAATAATAATAACTGATTCTAGTCATTCCAAAAGGTAGTTTTCGTATGGAGTAGAATGGACAAGAAACTCCACCGTTACTCTTTTAAAAAAAAAACATTTTATCTTGTATACACTAATTATATAATTATATATATATGAAGACAATGCACCTAGAATAAGAATACTATACCACGATAGGTAAAAAGAATGAAAAATGAAGGAATGACATAAATTAATTATGTGATACATGCACGGTGCTCACATACTTACAAACATTGTAAAATTATACTATTTTTCTAACATTATAATAAATAATACTAATCATAAGTGTTATATTGCTAGATGTATGCTTTTATTTTAAAATATTTTTAATCAGCCAATAAAAATATAAAATATAAATATATAGTGCATGTGGTGTTAGCCTGTACGTAATAGGGATGATGCCTAGGTCAAAAAAAAGAAATTCTATTTAGTCCGTCAGTCAGATAATAAAAAAATATTAGACACGTATTTTTTGTTTTATCATATTAATAAAAAATGACTTAGATACAACGCATTAAAGTTGGGGAGTGGGGATTGATACGTCACAAGTATGGATAAAATCTACATACAAGTGACGTCATGGCACATTATAACACAATGTATCGCCGTAATCTTTTGATAACGTAAAAAAAAGAAAAAATACGTGTACGTTATTTTTTCATAATCTACATTACGGACAAAAAACATTTTTTTAGTCATCATCCCTATTGTTGCACTTATAAATGTATATCGTATACTTTTAAATGAAATTAACCGTGTAAACAATTGTAGGCTAACCTATTAATAAATAAACCCATATGACATTCCCTTGTTTCGTTTACAGCCCCTCTAAAAAAATACTACAAGAAGTTCACATAAGTACCTATAAATTATGTATAAGAATGATTTTTTAATCTAGTAGAAACTGGATCAAACGAAAATCTTTTTTTTTTGGTTGTGAATTTATCAAATTACTTCTCGAGCGGAGCGGGAGGGCGTGTCAGACTCTTACTGTCTAAAACCCACCCGTGTTCCTTCAGTTGCCTGTACGTTGCGAAGGGCCACGGTATCCCTTTCAGACTTTCCCGCAACCCCGGCAGGCATCGGTCCCATCGGACCCCTTCACTTGCTGACATCTCTTTGAGCCGCGCGTGGCACACAACGCGCCGTCGACCCGGGCCTGGTCCTTATCGGACGGCGAGCTCCAGCAAACGAAACCCTTACACGACTTACAAAATATTTAAAAAAACCACACACCCCTAACATCCCAAGTATATTAAAAAGCTCCCTTTCAAAATCGCAATTAGTTATACAAAACTGTCGGCCGCCGCACTGATGGTTAGCAATCCTTATGACCGACCGGTGACTTGCACGTGAACTCATTACCAAATGAATGTTACGCCGAGTTACGTTCGGGAAATGAATGGGACATCCTTATCTGAGCTTTTAGATATTTATGTAGGGTGTATGTAATAGGGGGAGAGTACTTAATTATCTGGAAAGAAAGTTGGTTGAATGTGTGGAAATTATAGTAGAAGCTATGTAGGATTTTCTATTTACATAAGTAATTTACTAGTTCTTTTTCGGACTAAGCTCTCTTTGATATCATGTGCTGCTTTATTTAGATAACAGTGGTATAAAAAAGAACAACAAGGTTTATGAACGAACTTTTTTACAAAACTGAACCCACAACTACCTTATTTTGAACACAGGATTCACATCAAAAGCAACAACCTAACACAATCCAATGAACCAGTCCAAATTACGCCGGCAGAATATGTTGACTTGACAAAAAAGCCCGGTAGACAGTCCAAACTGTGTTGACCTCCCGCCGTTTGGTTGGCGGTAAAAAATGGGGGTCAGGTGTGTCTGGGCATGTGACAGGGAGGCATTTCGTAACAATATCGCAATTTATCAAACGAGGCACATTGTTGCGCCCCTCACAGAATAGCGCAACCTGTCTCCCTGGCCTGGCCACGCTAAATACATAGAACAAAAGCTCCACTTAAGTCTTTGGTAATGCATTGGCCAGGTTTCGTATTTCCCTGCGACACGGCCTATACTGGCTTATAAAAATACTTTTCAGTAAGCCAAAAGCAGTTGTTACCTATAGCATAATTTATTTCACGTTTATTCGTTTTAGGGGTCGATCAAGGATTGTAGTTTTTTACATTTGTGGTCTGATAAATTCTTTGAGCAAAAGAAACATTTAAAATGCGGAATAAAGACTTTAGAGAAACAGACAACGAACGAGTGAAAATTTGTGGCTTCATTTTTTTGGAGCACGTTCTATTTAACGAATACGGAATAAATAAAATAAAATAAAATCCACTTATTTTGGGTTCTCCCATAATAAAATCACAAATTACGAGATAAATACAAAACAAAATATTAAAATAAATACAATGTCATCAAATTCTAAATACAGTGTCAAATAAAAATAAGCAAATCAATGTCAAATAACATACAAATTTAAATGTAAAAATGCCTTAGCAAATTCTTTATTGTGAAATTTTGTTTCACGCTTCTTCTAATAGTGGTGGAGGAGCTCCTCCACCACTATTACAGCCGCAAGGTTCGATCCATCAGGTTAAGCTACGCTTGCCGGGGATGGTCTATGGATGGGTGACCATCGTAACATACAGAGACTCCTCCGTACTTCGTAAAGCACGTTAAGCCGCTGGTCCCGGCTGTCATTCGTGGATCTTTGACAGTCGTTACGGGTCGTCAGAAGCCCGAAAGTCTGACAACCAGTCTTACTAAGGGGAATCGTATTAAACAGTTACTGGGTTGTGGAGGGCAAATGCAAATAGGCAGTCGCTCGATGTAAAATACGGTATTCAGCTGCATCTGGTTAGACTGGAAGCCGACCCCAACATTGTTGGGAAAAGGCTAGGCAGATTGATTGATTTTGCTTCTTCTAATAGTGGTACTTCTGCATTTTTCTTCTTCGAGGCAGTACTTTGATCTACATACAAACATCTGTACAGGGTCGGATATTCGTAAGATTTTTTGCAAGTAATATTTTTTTCACGAGTTCAGATTTATTTGGCCTGCCTCCTTTATGCCTTATAAATTCATGGTAAAACGTTCCAGGTTTTTGTTTAATTTTATTGCCAGCCATGGCTTCCAGTGATATATCTGGGTCTTGCTGTTTGTGTGTGTAAGTTTAAATGTTTGTAAACGCACCCACAATTACGTTTAACATAAATATTGTAGGTATAAGTAGAAAAAAATCATTTAAAAATATTAAAAATTGTGGTCCGCCAGAATTGGGAGTAGGTTCCAAGCTACCAGTGTTTAAGGGTGCAGAGACAGGAACCTCCTCACAATGCGAGCCACATCGAGGAGTACTTCTGAATCAGGGGTCTGTCTGTGTTCGCGCTCTGTCTCACTTACGGTATGTCCGTAAGTCAGACGGAGCGCGAAGTATCCATAACTTCGGCCGAAACTACGGACTTCGCTTAGGGAGTAGACCCCCATGCCCTTGATCCAACCGCCTAACGAGAGCCTCGAGAGATGTTGGTCGAGGATTTCGGCCATCAGGCCTTGGCTGTTAAGACAATCGGCACAATGATAGCCGAGCAAACATTCCACATGTCGACAACCTCGTGTGCTAAGCCGAAATATTTTATTTGTTTCTCTTTTCAGCTTTCACGAGGTTCCCGTCATGCGGAATGGTAATATCGACTATCATTGCGCGGCGCGCTAATCGGTCTATCACCACTATATCAGGCTTATTGGCAACAGTAGTCCTGTCAGTAATGATAGACCGATCCTGACATGGCCTTTTCGAGAACTGGGTCGGGCACATACTAGTAATACGGTACATCAGAATCCACAAATTTATATTTCAAAGCAAGATGCTGGTGAATAATCCTAGCCACTTGGTAATGCCAAGTACCTACTCACCGTTAGCCAGACGAGAACAACCAGAGATGATATGTCTGATGGACTCAACCGGTCGGTGGCATACCCGACACAGGACAACCGTCCCGTCTTTTATAATATAAATATGTCTCCGGTAGTTATTTTCATCATCATCTGCCTAGCCTTTTCCCAACTACATTGGGGTCGGCTTCCAGTCTAACCGGATGCAGCTGAATACCAGTATTTTACATGGAGCGACTGCCTATCTGACCTCCACAACCCAGTAACTGGGTAATATTAGGATACCCCTTGGTAAGACTGGTTGTCAAATTTTCGGGCTTCTGACGACCCGTAACGACTATCAAAGATCCACGAATGACAGCCGGGACCAACAGCTTAACGTGCTTTCCGAGGCACGGAGGAGTCTCGGTATGTAAAGATGGTCACCCATCCACAGACCAACCCCGGCAAGCGTAGCTTAACCTGATGGATCGACCCGTGCGGCAGTTATTACTTAGCCACGAGCTCCTCCGAGTTATTTTATTATTATTATTTCGTTTATTAGGCTTTTTAACATATAAAATACTTTTTTGATGATATATAAGCATTTAAAAATACATAAAATATAATTATTACGTTAAATTTTATCAATTTATTGTTTTCTATTCAAGGAGGCATAGTGCGGTCACCTATAAGTATAGGCTGTATAGTGCTCTCTTGCTAGAACCCCGAGGGGATAGCGGTATAATTACACAATTGGTAGACTGATTGGTAATTACAATGCAATATTATTAGCACATTGATGTATGCTGTCCGGTCTACTGTGAAAGTCAACAATTAATTTAATGATGCTCATGGGACATTATGCGGTGGTCCCATTGTTGATGAGAAATTAATAAATAAATTCATGACCTTTTCAGTTTTTGCTTAGTCGCATAAAATCAGCATGTCCAACACAATCAATCAAAAATTAAAATATAATGATAAGTACCTAACAGGACTTCCATAAGCCTTTTCTTTTTGATTAAATCTATCTTGATTTCCAAACAAAAGCTTCTTATTTTTCCTAAAGTACGTGCTAATTTTATATCAGACTGGCATGCCATAACTCGAAATAATCTTCCGAAAAGACAAAATGTATACTTCTTTAAAATGAATCCAATTAGGAAAAAGAAAATCAAGCATACCAAAAATTCTCGCCGTCACACTTCGCCTCATTCCGTCCCTGTGTTGCTGAATTCAAAGCAGGTGATGTTTTTATTAAAAAATTTCGTCAGCGCCACGCTCCGATCGAAATTAACTTCAGCTTGTTTGTGCCAAACTACTTGTTTTTAACAAAATATCCACAAATTGAAGTCATTTCGACTTTAATTAAATGTTTCAGCAAAATATTGGGCCATAACGGTCTGTTTACATTTATTTACGGACAATAGAGATGAAAAACTGAAATAAGTCAAGTTTATGCACACGACTAAGTAAAAAAGTTGCAGTATCAATACTAAAAGAAGAAAGTTAAATAGAAGAAAAAAATTGTGAACTTTTTCCTGAATAATGTCTTACAGGTATAAAGACTTGAATTTCAAAACCATTACAAGAAAAGTTTTGGGTCGGATTTTTTTCACCTATTTTGGTACATTGTTATTTTTTTCATAGAGCTACTCGTGGCTAAAGTAATAAAAGCCGCATGGGTCGATCCCACAGGCTAAGCTACGCTTTCTTCTTTTTTTCTATGGATGGGTGACCATCTTTACATACCGAGACTCCTCCGTGCCTTGGAAAGCAAGTTAAGCTGTTGGACCCAGCTGTCATTCGTGGATCTTAGACAGTCGTTACGGGTCGTCAGAAGCTCGAAAGTCTGACAACCAGTCTTACCAAGGGGTATCGTATTACCCAGTTACTGGGTTGTGGAGGTCAGATAGGCAGTCATGGTCATGTAAAAAACTGGTATTCAGCTGCATCCGGTTAGACTGGAAGCCGACCCCAATATAGTTGGAAAAAGACTAGGTAGATTGATTGTTGTCACAATATTGCTAATGTCCTTTAATCTCACTTAAACTAAGCTCACGTTTGAGTGTTAGAAGCTTATTTAGTAAAGTGACATTTAATTAAGTACTTACCTTATTTGTATTTATCTCACACATAAACAACTAACATACCTACCCATTGTTCCAATTTTCTTTCTTTATCCTTCAATATCAGACCATTCTTATTATATTAGTGTGTATTAAGACCGTAATATCCGTCTGTCTGGCGTGTTGCCAACGTCTTAGTTTTCCCAATTTGGTGAAACCTCGGCAGTGCGTAAGGAGATGATACCTAAATCCGTAGGCTGTCTGTACGACGAAGATATGAAGAAAACACAATTTTCACATTATTAGGATATAAAATATTCCGTCTATTTTTTTTGTTGTTTTTGCACGTGTTTAATAGGTATATTGTGCAATTAATGAATAAAGGACGGATTTAAAGCGAGGGCCATAGATGAATCACGACCGTAGGGAGTGATTCATCACCGTCGGGTTCCCAAATAACGGTAGGAGGGGTTCGCATCGGCGTCGAGTCGACGATGAAGTACCTGGGACTCGTCCTCGACAGTCGGTGGAACTTCGTGGAGCATTTCCGACGTTTGGCTCTCAGACTGGAGCGGGCCGGGGCTGCCTTGAAGCGGCTCCTGCCCAATCTAGGGGGTCCAAACGCCTCCTGCCGGAGGCTATACGCGGCGATCGTGCGGTCCATGGCCCTGTACGGGGCACCGGTGTGGGCGCGTTCGTTGAGGCAGCGGCCTGCCCGCAGGTTGAACGCGTCCCAGAGGGTCATGGCCACCCGGCTGGTCCGGGGATACCGCACGGTCTCCGGTGAGGCGGCGAGCCTCCTTGCTGGATTGCCGCCATGGGATCTAGAGGCAAAAATCCTCGCGCATATTTGGAAGTGGCGCGAGGAGGCGAAACGCCGGGGCTTGACTCCGATGCCGCGAGAAATCGCGGCACAGCGGACAGAGCTCCGACGGGATCTCATGGCGGCATGGAGAGTGCGATTGTCGCAACCCAGTGCTGGGCACGCCACTATTGCGGCGATAAGTCCCCTATTTGAGGAGTGGCTGGAGAGGCGCCACGGCGTCCTCACCTTCCGCCTGACGCAGGTCCTCACCGGACACGGCTGTTTCGGGAGGTACCTGTTTCGGATAAGGCGGGAGGAAACGCCCGGGTGTCATCACTGCGTGGATCGCCCGGAGGACACGGTGGAGCATACGGTGGAGGTATGCCCGGCTTGGGCAGAGCACCGCCGTGTCCTCGTGGAGGCGATCGGTGGCGGGGATCTCTCGCGTCCGGCCCTGGTCCAGGCCATGGTACGGAGCGAGAGGGCATGGGAGGCCGTCACCTCCTTCTGCGAAGCAGTAATGCTCGCGAAGGAGGAGGCGGAGCGCGTGAGGGAGAGGCAAATTTCGCGCCCTCACGCCCCTAGCCGCCGCAGGAGGAGACGCCCCGGGCGTCGGGACTCGATCGCGGATTCCCGGCCACCGTAGGCGCGGACTTGCGGACGGTGAGTAATGGGTAGCTCGCCGTCCGGTAAGGACCAAGCCCGGGTCGACGGCGCGTTGTGTTCCTCGCGCGCCTCAAAGAGATGTCAGCGAATGAAGGGGTCCGATGAGACCATTGCCTGCCGGGGTTGCGGGAAAGTCCGAAAGGGATACCGTGGCCCCCTGGCATTGCACAGGCAACAGAAGGAACACGGGTGGGTTTTAGTCAGTAAGAGTCTGACACGCCCTCCCACTCCACCCAGAGCGGGAGACGTCATTTGACGATTTCCCACCCAAAAAAAAAAAAAAAAAAAAAAAAGGGAGTGATTCATGATGATGTGTGTGATGAAGTGATAGAATCCTGAGCGACGCCATTGATTTATGGCCATCGATATAAACCCGTTTTATTCAAGAGTTGCATACTATACTTTATAGCATGAGAAAGAAAGAAAGAAAGGACATTGTAAAAAATGGCCTATGAATCAACACGTATGAAACCTTTACTATAATTTCTAGTTTATTTTATAATTTACATTAAAATTATTACTATAAAACGGACACTTCATAATTTCGAAAACATGTTTAAAAAGTAATCACTTCGGTCATATTCCCCAGCGCCATTATTTTTTGTTTCAATTTGACGTTTTGAATAGGCTCACTCAGCGCTTGATCTATGAATAAGGTTTTTATTTACCAACAAAATAAAGCGGCTGAAAGCGCTGTGTGAAACGAGGAACATCGACTGTCAGTCGATGAATTGACAGATGACACTTTGACATTTGTTAGTTATGACAATGTCATCACTCAGAGTACATTTTTCTATTGGTCTTATCTACAAATAAATTAGTGTAGAGAAATAATGGTTCGGACTCGTTCCAATGTAAATGTAAATCCAATATATTTTCACAAATAAACGCTAAGTTTAAATGTTTCTATTGACGTAATTATAACCCCAAAATCTGAAAGTGTTTTTGATTTTTTACAATTCTCAGAAGTGTCCGTGATTTTAATTTAATTTCAATCGAATATATGCGTTATTTAGAACACAGAAAGTAAATACACGTGTCTGTTGGTTCTTAGGCGACCGATGTATGGACGCCGAACAATGTCCTTTGAATTTATTTCCTGTCGATGGTCAGAACATTTCCACAAGGAGTGTCTGTCGAGTATTCTTTGCACGAGGAGTTTGTATCGTATTTTTTCGCAAGGTGGTTGTATAGCATTGAGATGGAGGTCGAATATATTGGTGTGTTCCAAATTCAAACACCAAAATAGTGATTAAAAGTGCTTTTTATTCACTGTTTTCAGTGAATAAAATAAGCTTTTTAGAGGGGAAGTGGTAAAAAAAAAAAATAAGCGGATGCTTTGTGTGATTTTTCCGGGTAAGAGTTCAAGGTCCGCCTCCTATTAGAAATGTAGTATTTTCAGGAACGCAATGACTCTACTTCTTCAAAAAATGCCAAGCAAATAAATAGATTCCGAATTACGGAAGACTGAAAATCAAACCATCCAGAACACTGACGATACTCGTACGATCCACCACCGCCCGTCACTCGGCTCATCAAACTTCCCCTACCACTAAACCTGACGAAAACACATCCAATTACAATCGAATCGAACGTTAATTTAGCCGAACGTTGCTCGAACCTTCCAAATACACTTCGTTAGACGCAGAACAAAAGCAGAGCCGATCAAGAAAAAAAAAATAACAAACAAATTAGTACCACGGAACAAATACGAAACGAGAGACAATATTACAAAAGAAAAGAATGGAGACGAGGTTTCAATAATAAATTATCAAAGGGAGGAGGGGGCGCCTAGGGACAACACCTCCCGCCGTCTTCCTTATTGTCTGTACTCGACTTTATGTTGAGGTCTACGTCACAAGAGGTTGGAGGCCGAAAACCGAAGATGATTTTATTTCAAATCCTAACTGCCAATTTTATTTTATTACATTCGGTAAACTTACAGCTAACTTATATAGTGTTGTTTTCTTTATGTTTTCCTTATCTGTCACGCGCTATACGGTTATGATTGGAGCCTAAGTACGCGCTGGTGTAAGTTTTGATGTCCTTTAACACTTCAAAAGCAAGTCAAAACTTGTATTGCTACGAACGAAACAGGCGCTTCTATGAGTAACTATTTGTTCACACACGTCCCTGAAATTGACGTGACTGATCGGTGACTTGACGTTGACGTGACTGACGTGTGTGCCTGAAACCTTAGCGCAGTCATAGAGCGATTTAACATAAAACCTATCGTCGCTTCTACTTTCAACTTGGTACAACTCTAAGTACGCGTTCACGTAGAACTTTTGTGATACAAAATTAGCGTTAGGAATAAAACAAAGAAATCGCCGAAGGGGATTCAAACAGGGTCGTTTTAATCAGCATCATGTGCGCCACTGCTTGGAAATGATTTAAAATTTTGAGCACAAGTGGAAGATTGCCTAACTTTTATAATTCAAGAATGAATGACGGATCTAACTTTGGAATTGTACTCCAGAATTTACTGTTCTATTTGTGATTGTACCTTTGTAACATTTGGGTCAACTTTGTGGGATCAAAGTTTTTCAGGAAATATGTGAAGTGCCAAAGTATGTTTTACTTTTGTAGGTACTTATTTAATATTCCAGACACAATGTCTTTTACGTAACATGATATTATTTGTTTAATTAGAGATTGTGAAAGGAATTATGTATATAAAAATCAATTGCCGTGCGTTAGTCTCGCAAAAACTCGAAAATGGCTCGACTGAATTGTTTTTTTTTGTGCCCCTCTATCCTGGGGTGAATTGGGAGAAAAGGAAAAATTTGGAAAAACCCAAAAGAACAGCCGAAAAATCTAAATTTTGTCTCACGTGGTACTCGTACGAAGTTCACCGGGTCTATAGTATTCATTATAAATTAAATTCACTTGTCGTGTGTGACCGTGTTGTTCTTCTAAACTACGCAACGTATTTTGATGCATTTTCACCATCATTTAGAGAATTTATTCCGGATGCTTTATGTCTATAATAAATTATTAAACATACATAATAAGGAAATGTCGATGTTTTGCCAAGTCGTAAAAAACCTGCGAAGCAAGGGCGGGTGCCAAATTGACATTAAAAGAAAATTCAAGTCCAAAAATAACGACCAAACTGCGATTAAATCTGAAAACAATGAATAAATCGTGTACATGATTTAGATATTCACGACAACTTAAAACAAACGACTTCAAAGTTTTCGATACCTCTGGTATCGACAGCGTTCGAAGTCGTGTCCCCAAGTTTGATGATGAATAGACTCCCAATACTTGAGTAAATGTTGCAAATAGTTGCTTTGTTCAGAATTGATTATCGCAAAATTTTGTGGTATGTATGGAAAAGGAAATTGTTAGAGTTGTAAAATGTAATTTGTAGTCAAAGCTTTTGTTTTGAATAGTTTTGGTTGAGTTGTCTGTCACGGTTTGTTGGAAATACGGTTTTGTTTAAAATCAAGTCAAAAAACTATTTCAAAATGTAATCATTATTTTATTAGTTAATGAACCTAGTAGGCACTCAACGTGCCAGATAGATAAATTAGCTTTCAAAGAAGATAAGTTTAAATAGCGTTTGTCAATCACTGTGATTGACAAACGCTATTTAAACTTAACTTCAAGACTTTTAAAGGTACGAGTATCAAGATTTCAGTGAAACTTCGTAGTCAAAGGAATATGATAAAATCTAACGTAAACACAGATAGAATTTATCGATTTTGTCTACCATCATTCCAGTCGACATTACAGCGAAAATTCTCTTGAATACAAAAACAAATAATTTCAATATTCGCTGGGCATTCTCTATCATCGTTATTATATTTATTTGAAAATTTTCCGCGTCTGAGCGTCCGGTATGCCTGTTATTTAGCGCTAGCGTCTCGGCTTCCATTTGAAGGGGAAATATTTAATAAAAACCCGATTTTCTTTGAAACACCCCACGATTTTAACGTGCCTCGCACAAGTTATTGTTCATAATAGCTGATGGATTTATTTGAATTATTTTTGGTGCGACGCCTGGATAATCTATCGTGAATTTATAAAGGTCTCTGTTTTAGGAAAAAACAATCCTGTTTTTTTCGTATTTTAAATATAACTTCAAGTAAACAGGTAAAAGCTAGTATTTTCCTATGGTCATATTATCATGTAATCGGAATACTTAACTTTGACTATGAATATTAACTTAAGACCATTCACGCATAAGACAGAAGGTTTTATGACTAACGTTTTCCGTATTATTTCTTTATAAAGCAAATATTGTATTGAAACAAAAGTTGAATCTATCAGCTTCAATAATCCCGTTTGTTCGCGACGCTACTCAAAAATAACCAGTTAAAAGTTCAAATCAACTATGAGTTGCTCGAATGTGACAGCACTAGTATTTCACTAAGGCCCACTTACGCGTTCATGAGTTAGCTAAATAACTCAAAGTTAACAACTAACTCAGGGTTAATCAAAAGAGAATTATTGGATTAACCCTGACTTAGCTGCTAACTCCGAGTTAGCTGTTAACGCGCAACTGACCCAATCAATCAATCTATTCTTCAATCACAAACTAACGTTAATAGCGCGTTAGTAAGTCGCGTCGTGTGGACCTAAGATGAAGGTAAATAAGACTTGAATTTATTCGAAAAGAATTTACTAATGAAATATAGTTAGAACTATTATAATATGACAGACTCCTCTATGACAGCATCTCCTACCTACTACAATTTCATCATTACATCTCATCAAAATATTCCTACCTACACGAAACAGATTCTAAGTGTGTCCAGGGTAAGAGTAATCAATACGAGACTGTCGCTGCCCTGAAACAATGTAGATATATATACGAGGTCTATCGCAAGGGTCATGGTCGACAGACACTAGCGGCAGGAGGGCTACACTATCTGTGATAGGGTTGGCAAAAGAAACTTGAAACTATTTTGCGATTATTCAAAATTATTTGGAGAAAAAGTCCAGTAACTACAGAACGCTTCATCGGTGTTCATTCATCGATCACGCTTTTATCATGTCAATATGAAGAAAAAAAACAGGTTCTCTTGGTGAAAAGGTAAATAACCACAGCAAATGAATACCTATTATAGAAAATATTTCTTATCAATTTTTATATTATGCCTGTAAATAAGTACAAAGTAGATAAACTATCAAGTTTTAAAATGATCTGTACGAAAACGAAATTTGGACACATTATTATTTTAAGTTTACAAAATGACGCACTAAACTAAAATTTCACACAACTTAACCGAAATCTGTGGCGTAGTTCTACACGTACGTTACCAGAAAATAATTAATCAGCCAACCCAATCTTCTCATCACTCGCACTAACCACAACAAACCACACACAGCTACCTTATTAGCCACCTGTCCGAATTTCAAGACACAGGTAAGCCCCAAATTACTTTCGACAGCCCTAACAGCCTCCCAAGAAAGGGACAATCGAAATCTGCGGGACACTAGTGCCTTTTATCTGTAATGGGATAGACAGAAACGTCTAATGTCTGGACATACGAGTTTAACTTAATGATTGGTTTAGTGGCCCTTCCGATGGGCTTTCGATGAGGGTACTCGGATATTTTTCCCTTACCCGGCTTTTGAAGGTAGGGGTTCATTTTAAGTGGCGTACTTGTGTTTTTTCCGGATTTTCATTTGTTTTTAAATGAGGATTCTATGTGAAGGGATATGGAAGATCCTTTTATCTCGTGTGTGTTAGTCTTAGTGGAATTACCTTCTGAATTGCAGAGCCCATCGACGACCCATACTGATAAAATGGCTCATAAATAAATATATGCAAAATACCAGCTGAATAGGTAATTCGTATCGTACTCGACGTGAAAATGAAACCTTGAAAGGACATGTCACAATTGCTGAAAGATTCCACGAAAATATGGCCATCATGCTCATGTCTTCTCTGTATGAGAAGCGGCCTTTGCCCTGCAGTAGGAGAGAAAAAGGCTGGTAATATTAATACCAAAGATATCATTCTTCCATCAAAGTTATTCAAAATGTTCCACAGCCTGTACATCCCTAACAAAGTTTACCATTGCGTTCTCGCTCCACAATTTCTCCTGTTTCATTATTAAAATAATCCTTTTAAGCTTAAAATCCCCATTACACAAACTGGACTATCTGTGAGAATGTTTCAAAGCATTTAATACATAATGTAGCATTTAAATGTTAATAGGAACTTGGGCTTGCCTCACATTTGCGAATGTTTAGACGCCAGGTTCAGTAGAAACGGTAAAGGCTACGGATGGTCTTTGGTTACGGATGAGCCTGTTTCTTCTAGTAACTGCTTATTGAAGTATCCTAACTAAGGTACATTATATCACACTTATACATTGATATTAAATAAATAAATTCTTTATTGCCATAAACAGGTTACAGAAAAATTTGAGACCCTGGCCAAAGCTAGGTTAGAGTACTTGTATTTCAGGAGCCAGTGACTTCTTCCATTTAGGTTAGAATTAAATATATAATTAGATATTATCAACAATACGTGCCCACTACTGAAATAAATATTATTAAAAATAATTGGTATACAAACAATTTAGTTAAGAAGAACAATTTACTAACGATTTAAGTAGGTACCATTTCAATGCCAGTTCCAAGAATTTCTGCTAGAATAGTAAATTCCCGCACTTGAGGTAATTAGGTTTCTGTGTAACGTTTCTAAGGAGGAGGAAATTATCATTTCAAGGACTGCACCGAAATTATTGATGTGAACAGCCAATTTGAATCATAAAACTATTGCCACTGCGATCCCCAATAGCCTACGTGAGTGGGCGCTTAAACCGGAATTCATTACACAAACAGAATTGACCCCTGACAGGTAAATTACAAACTTAATCAACATATCGAACCAAACAAAAATAACTTTTAAATAACAAAGGATAAAGGCTACAAAACCGGTAAAACAAAACGTTGTTTATGCGTAAATAGGGAAGGGAATAAATAATCTTAAACTAGTAAGTCGGAGAATTTAATTTGGATGCTTTTAATAGATCCCGTCTTTGAGAATTCGGGAACATCAGCTTTTTAAATTTAAGGGAATTTAGTTAAAATTGTTGTTTATATTGAGCTTATTTCAGATACGGGCATTTTCGTTAAAGCGTCAGCATTTCTGCATCATTTTCTTATGAAATATTTTTATTGGAATACTTCAGTTTTTTTTTTAAGTTATCGAATTCTTGCGAAAGCTTAATTTTGTTTTTAACAATGTTCAAATCAAATTTATATTTACTAACGATGTCAATACTTTTAACCATCACAAAGAAATATACGATTCCATATTATTTCGATAGATTTAGTCCTGGAGTCCCAAAAAATTAAATTCTAGCTATAATTCCTAGACCGAAACGAACACTATAAGAGAAATGAAATAATTCCATTAGCGAAAATTTACTGACATCGGTATACTAGTAACCCCAGAATTCACTAAATCACCAGTTTTCATTATACTCCCCTACGATTTGGGGAATTACGATTTATATATTTTCATAAAGTTCTAGGTATAAATCTGTGATAGGACCCTTAAGAATTGTGTAATTTTATGATTTGTAAAACAAAGGTTTAGAGCGAAAAGGCTATACGAGTATATATTATTGCTCACGAGGGTATAATGAAACAGGACTAAGAAATCGTATCAGGTAGATTAGAAGGATAACATCTTAATAATTGAGATAATGAAACAAGAAGAATTAGGCCACACCATTCGAAGTATCCACCATATAAATATTACTTCGGTATCAATAGATCCGAGAATCTCGATAGGTTAAGAAGATATATTCTATAAGAAGAAATAAAAATAAATTACTTAGTCGCATGATAAAAAAAACGACATCAAGGTTCCTAATAAATAATTTCAACCCTGTCAACAAGTTAATTAACAGAAACACAGCAATTAATAATCTACTTAATACGTGTTCTGTTCCTACACCAATGAAAAATATCACGGCCTCTAAAAATATCTCATAGCCATTTGTCGTAAAAAAAGTAAAGAATATCTTAAACAAGAATGTAAAAGTCTCATTTTCAAATACAACGAAAAGTTTTCAAAGGCCTTACGCCTTGGTGTAGGTGTAGTCTATCTATTACTACAAAATGGAGTGACCTTTTCTTAGCCAGGAACAATACTGCCACCCGAAAATTCTACAAAATTCGAAATTGAAAATTATATATTCCAAAATCAGAACCCTCAGGACTATTATTTCTCTCATACCGTTTCGTGATAGGTCGTCTCTTCCAAACAGTAGTATAGCGAGACAAAAGGTGTATTAAGACACTGGTCACGTAAAACTCGTTGCGAGTGGCTCGCTCTGCACGATATTAGGGAAAGGGGCGCTTTTTTAACTTATTATTGCCCCCAAAAACCCATTTTGTCTTCGCCAGTAATAAAATAAGGCCCCTTTATGGACGAATTATGTGACGTTTATTAGACTGTTTGAGTCCAGTTAAAGCCTTGCATCCGATTAACGTGATATGAGAAGGACTTTGCGTGGTAACAGCAACGAAAAAAGACGGGTTGGAAATCCTACGTTTGAGGGTGGAACACAAAAAAACACGCCATATCACGGGAGAGGGAAATGGTCGCGTTTGCAATGACCGCACACTTATTTCCTTTCAGCAAAGCGAGACTTAGTAAAACGGTATGAATAAATGGTCGGAGATAGAAAAAGCTTGTGGTGTGAATGGTATTGATTAATATATGTGGAAAATTGAATTAAGATACTCGTTTGAAGCAATGGATGATAAAGAAATAAATAATGAAGATGAGTCACATAAGCTTACTAATTATTCTCTTCAGTATTTATTTCCTTATCATCCACTGCTTCAAACGCACCCACCATCTGGAAACAGCGCAAACACTGTATTCAGATTGTGGTTGGATACAAACGTTACATTTGCGCAAAACATTATTATCATATAATTCCGCACAAAATTTCGCTCAACCAACATCCAAGGCACAGAAAATACGCCATCAAAAAACATGGCAGTGTAGGTGCGTGAAGCGATCTCGTTACATCTCCGGAAATTAATGTTTCCTACCGATAGCTTCGCGAAATATTCACATAAATTATCTGCTCAGGTACTTTACCGAGACTGAATATGATAAACGATTAGAGAAGCAGTTTTTGTGATGCATTAATATATGGAACGATGTGCACTTAAGTGTTACGTGAGGACCTAGATTGTGGGAGAAACTTGTAGGTTTAGAAACGTAATCAATCTTGATTGATTCGTTTTTGAGGAGACTCATTTATTTTCGAGCAGAAGTTTAATGTCTTCGTCGTTAAATGTCTTTGCTTGAGGCTTAAGTTTGACAAAAGTCTCACCTGATGCTAAGTCTAATAATGATGGATAATTCACTCATCATTCATGCATCACATCACATGGTTCTCCAAAATTATAACATTCGACATTGTTCTATCATTACAAATATTATTTTAGAGTATATAGTGCCAGCCCTATATTTATAAATAGTCGGTAATCGTCCACCACGATCTGACTCGGCCACAGCAAACGGCCCTGAGGGACACTAGTGTAATCGCCACGTTTGACAGCGTCATTGGTGGCCGTGTCATATTAATTAACTAACTTTGTGAGTTTATCTGCATGCAAACATACATAACATAGACAAATCATTAGTTGAATTTTGGAAAATCTTTTAGATTGGGTCCAAGAATAAATCTTCTTTAAAAAAATAAAAATAAACTATCATCAGTAGTTTAGGTGTTGTCTGTCATTCACGGAACTGTTTTGTAAGATGAAGTTTTTTCTACCTACGATTTAATGCGAAGATATAAAGTCCCCTCAGTCACCCACAAAGTGATAAGCCGTTCCATTCATTACCTCAAAATCTCAATTGACACAATAAATCACTCGAGATTGCAGGTCCCAAAAACCTAACATAAGATGGTCTACGTTCAATAGGCGTACCTGAACAAACAGATAGGTGGCGGTATAAAAAGAACCATAATCCGCTTTCAAAGAAAAGCTTTTAGACTTTATCGTTCCAAATTTACATGTCAATGTATCTTTATGGACCTTACACTGGCATGAACTGAACCTCTTTCATGAAGGTCTGCATGGTCTACGCTCGATCTAAAATTTATTTCATCTACTTTTATTACTTGAACGCTGTTAAATTCATCTGCTCATATTAAATTCAAGTTTTTGATGGGTCTGTAATTTTAGTACGAGTTTTATTCCGGTGTATTTAGATTGATAAAGTTGGGTAGTAACTAAATATTTCGGGTGTGGGAAGCGAAAACAGTCCTCATTTTGCCCAATTTGAAGTTAAATTCAAACAGCTAATATTATTATCAACTGATGATTTGCCTTTTGAGGTAGATAATATTACGAAGCAAAGAGGATTGGATCTTCAAAAAATATTAACAACAATACATATTATTTTTGTTTCCCCAAATTGTTTTTATCTTGCCGCCCACACACATAATGTAGGAATTAAGATTATCTGGAAGTATGGTTCCAACATAAATAATAAAATTTCTAGGAAACCTGCTCATTCAAATATTGGAATAGTATTTCCTATTTATTTCATACAGTAACATGGTTTTAATGGTAAAACACAAATGTTAGTAAGGCATTCAACAATGTTTCCTCCCTCTCGACGCGCCGTCAACAATGTAATTAGACTATTTGGCTTGAGACTGCTTTAGCCAAGCGGAACCGCTCTGAAAGCACTAATACTCAGCTCTATGTAACAACAAAGACCTCAACGATTCTAAAAGCACACAATATCACACAGACTGATGCAGTACTCGGAAAATTTAATAATCAGCAGCCAATACAAAGACATCAAGATCCTCTCTCTCCTCAAAACGAATTGATTTATGGATATATAAAATATGAAGCAGGAATGACAGTAGACGAAATGAGAAATAATCATTGAAAAGCGAAGTTGTGAGGTCTTCGAAAAAATAAGGCGCTTTACAGACATTACCGAAACGAAAAACGAAGAAAAAATATCGCATTCACAAATAAGCGAGACGGTATAAAATGAATAATCGGGCATTACGAGAGCTTTCGTACATTTATTCGTCTGTTTATTCAGTTTGGCGCTGGGGCTGCCAAGTTGCCAATAAAAACATTTTCATAGCTCGCATTAAAACACTGGCGAAAGTGAACGCCCTCAAATAATCAATACAGAAACCCTCCATAGCGGGAGTCGCCGGGCGCAGGTACGCGCCGCCCGCGCCCCGCGCCCGCCCCGCCGACGCCCCGCGCACGCCCCGCCGGTTCCGCGGTCATAGAATAGACAGACAGACGACTGTGCAGTAGTTCGGACGTCAATATTTTATGGCGGGTGATGGCGTTGGCATTACCGCACAGGTGCTAAAACGGCAACTTGCTTAATATGTTCGTACTAGAATTGAGAACGAAGACTCTCAACTAACAGTAAGTCACCCCTGATGTTACGTTCACTATTAAGTTTTATATCATGTAGCATGTGCTAAGATATACAACTTACGACTAGGGTTAGGGGACTCCCTGAGGACGCACATACTACGTACATCAAAACCGCTTTTAGGATTAATATTTAAGCCAGACCTATGCTGGATAGTGCAGAGAAATAGATCAAGGCGTTATTGATTTTCTTTCAAGTAGATAAACTTCATTCGCTTATGTCTACTAAACATACGGAAGCCTCAATGGATGCAACAGTTGATAATATAATTCACGGTCGAGTGTGCTGCTCGCAGTTTTAACTATAACCAATAAAATATAACTGAATACATTCCAACACGAAGCCCTTACAAGGACGAGACGGCAGTAAAACGAATAAAAGATCTTGAGATATTCCATGTTTGACCTTAGTATATTATAAGTCAATTCTCTATGTTATTAGTCATGATTTTACTAGTAGAATAACTTTAATGGAATTCACATTTTGTTGATGCTTTTCAAGAATAAAGTAAGACTTTATCAAATAAATGATTAAGAGGGAATTAGACACTTTTAGATCTATGCTCTAAAAATTATGCAAGTTTAATTGATTTCAACGTCTGACGCAACGGTTATTCTATGAGAGCACATCCAGCCGCCATGCTGTCTAAACCGATTGATGCGACTGAATTTTGTCCATGAAACGAAATTTCGTTTCGTTTCCAATGCGCTTAAGAGCTTTGGCGAGGTGGGAGTCCTTTTTATTTACTTTAAAAAAAGTACCTCCAGGTACTCGTCCCTTTCAAAAAATCTCACTAGGACTTGTAACGTTCAGACGGCTGTAAACTAATTTCCTTTAAAAGAGTAATTTAAATATAGTATACAACAATACAGTACTTACCATATATAGTACAAACCACCACACCACGAGTACTAACCAGTAGTAGTGTAGTAGTATAGTTACATTATAGTACTTAGGATATATACAACAGCTAAAAGGCATAAAAAAAGCTGCGAACACAAGAATGAATGCCACAAAGAAAACTTGATGATAATCTTAACAAAGGCAAATCATATCTGAATCAACTCCAGGTTGGTCGCGTAGATAACATCAAGAAGCCAATGAATGTAATTGAAAATACCTTAAGGCGAGGTTTTCCGTGTCTGTAGGCCTTTGAAACGCTACCTCCGCCTCCCCCAAATGCAGAGTGACGTATCTATTTACGATGCACTGCCGACCATTTCACGGAAAATCCATGCCACAGCATGAAATATTTGCAGCTGATCAACTGAACTAGTTTTTCTTAGATTCGATTTTTTCAATAAGTTTACATTTTATGGGACCTACGGTGTCGATTACTTAAAATGTCCTGTGTACCTAATGGGCGTTTTCAGTCCATTTCGTCGCTGTCTGCGACGATATAGGTTGCGATAACAAGACAAGGCACTAAACGTATCCGATCATCTGATCGCCAATATCGTGTCGATGTCGGGTCGGTGTCGTTATCGGCTAATGTATTGTGTGTGTGCGTGCGTGTGTTTGTTTTGTGACAATCAATTCATTTTATTTATAAAATAAACAACATTTTTTCCTTTTCATATACCTACTGTTATGGGAGAGATCGTAGAACGTACAACGAAAAACATGAAGTTTAGGCCTCTTCTGTCATCTATGGTTTTAATAAAAATCAATAAAAAAAATCTCATTAACAGTCACCTAACCATAGCCACCCTTGTACAAACTGCTGATTTTTTTTAGTGATAGCTGGGGTAGTCATGAATAATCTGTAAGAAGCAGTTCGTGTATCAGTGTTGTGCCATTAGGTAGTATATGAAGGAACGCAGACGTTTAATAAGTCACTTAAAACGAAAAACTTCGCAAGCAATGGGAAATTGCTACTGACGAGTGTTACTTGCGCGTTTCGACCTCAGGAGGAGCTGCTTCTCACACAGATAACTCTGTTACTTGCTCGCTAGCCAGCCAGTCGCGTCACCAGTCCTAAATCTCTGTATATTTTGGTCGCCGAGACCAAAACTACAAACAGTGTACAGTGAAGATTTATAAAATGTGGCTGTTATTTTAGTATATTGTGATGTCTTATGACTTTCACGCGAATGAAGTCACGGACAGAAACTAGTTTCAGATAAACATGACTTTGCGGTAGTAAGGTGAAAGTTTAAAATTATAATAGTGCTACTGGGTATCTCAACGGTCACGCAAAATGTAATTTTGATAGAAAATATCAAAGTCATAATTTCGTTCGTTATAAAAAGAACTATTGTGCAAAATTGCATGCTTCTAGACGCAGCGGTTTAGGTTGTGCATTGTCTGTCAGTGAATTTAAGAATTTTATCAAGTGAATTTAAGAAAAAAAATGGCGAATTTCCATACAAACTTTCATCTTTATTTCGTCGGGATTTTTGTTAAGTTGGATGGGCTAAAAATTGTCTTACTGTTTCGCTTATACTGTGACCATATTTTTTTGTTTTGGATATGTCCCACCGCTCATGAAGATTCGTAAATATTGACGGCTATATACGAAGTAACAATTGCCATAATTTATTGTCAAGTGACGTACCTAATTTCGATGTCCTAAAATAATAGATTCGATAAATTATAGCTGTAGCAAGCTATAATTTATCGAACCTATTATTTTCGAAACAGTAAGACAATTTTTTCCCTTCGACTTCTTTCCCTTACTGCTTTGACCACCTTTTTCGTACGAACACTACGTGGACGGCCAGATCTTTTTCTGTCACAAACAGAGGAGGTCTCATTGTACCTATTAATAGCCCGGTACACAAACATTTGACTAATACCAAGCGTATGGACAGTTTTATCGAATCTATTATTTTAGGACATCGAAATTTTAGAACGACATTTTATCGTTTATGTGTCGTATAAAATATCGTAAACAGTGACTTTTTGTATTCAAAACTGAAAGTTGTTCATACTGAGCCAATACGATAAAATCACGGATTCAAGAAAAAAATTGTGTTGCTGGCTCCGCTATTCGAAAAATATTGTTATATTTTATTTGTCTTACGTTTAATATCAGTTTCTCAATTGATTAAGAGTGTTATGTTTTATCTGTGTCAGTTTCATATCAGTTGATCGATTGATTTAAAGTGTTGGTAAAATGAGTGATTCTGGAAGTTACGCATTTTAATAAATAAAATAGAAATGGCGCCGTTGCAAATTAAACATTATTTAGTAATAATAACAAGTGCTAGTATATTTGTTGAGAAAATACAACGACGAAATAAGAAAAGTAACACTGTGCTTTATTTAATCTCCTTACTTCTTAATTGATTACAATATAATTACGATTTTTATCGTGTTCCATACATTTGTTCATGTTAGTATAGCACTTTTGTTTGAAACACCATTTCTTTTTAAATTTTCTTTGTTCTTGCGAGAGTGATAGTTGTTTGAAATATTTCATATGCAACCGACAACCGGACAAATTGTATATGATGTGTTTATTAATGTAGGATTTGATATTAGCAAAGACAATTCGATAGAGAGTGAATATAGTAACATTGATGAATCTGATTAAAAAATCAAAAAAAGACTTCTTCATAAACGACGACAAAAAATTATATATCGATAATAATTTGTAATGTGTCTAGCACTATTGTAAGATGACAGTTAAACGTCATCATATCGCATAGAAATAATCTCACTTTCGAAAACAATGTTATGAATTAAAACTATAATAAAATAACGAAATATTTTTTCTGAGCTGTCGCAATTTCATATATAATGTGTTCTTCTTTTATTAGATTTTTTGTAACAACTGCAGAGAGAGCGTATTTTTAAAAATTTTGACACAGGTCCACCTCCGATGACGTCCCGCAGGACTCTGAGCGCGAGCCGATTTAACCCGATTTACTATATTTGGGTTTATTTAAAAAAAAATCTATTAAACTTAAAAATCCAATCTTTAAATAACCTCTAAAATACGATTACCTCATCATATATGCAATTTTCATATTGTTTTGTGCTGTAATTAGGAAATGAAACGAAAAATGGTTTTGAAATCGACCCTGTTTCGGATTTTTTTTCGATCGAGCAAATTACAATTTATCGTGTTTTTAACCTTTAGCGTCCCTCAAACAAGGATGTATCTATGACATATCTTTTTTTCAGGACCCAAATACACTAGTTTGACCATTTAAAATTGATTTTAAAACAGGCAAATTCGTAAAACCTCCCCTTAATTTTGGCGTCCATAAATAAATCTCGTCAATAATATTTAACTAGGGCGGCTATTCGGCATCAGTGTCGGCCGTGCGCTTGAAGTGTATGGTTGTGTCAGAAACTGCATTGAAAGTGGAGTGCAACTTACGTGTCATCCACGCGAACACTCACGTATGTATTGATATCTTATTAATCATGTACCTATTGTAAATATTTGTATATATTTTCTTATTGGTCTGCCTTTAGATTAAGGATCGAGGGTAATTATTGAACGGAAAATTGGATCATTGTGGTTAGTTGACTACCCCTACCCCTCCACAAAATTTGTGGCGAGTCGGGTTCGAATTGTTGCGAACGCGTTTCAGCGCACAAAAGTGCCGCAAAGCGTTTGAGTTGTGGTTTTGTTTTTGACTATTTAGCGTTTCAGTAATATAAAGTATGCATTTGTTTTCCGGAGGTTTTTACGCCGGTAGAACGCGTGGGTTTGACGAATCCCCGGGCCGCGGGGTCTCCACCCCATGTTATGGCGACCTGTAGATACACAGACTGGCGGGAGCTTCGATTTACCCCACCTCCTTTAGTTGAATGTATCTATATTGAATCTGTCGGCATCTATTTAATGTATGAGAGATGTTTTAATGCTAATTAAAGTTCAATTCTTTTGACTGAATAATTCTTCGTAACCATGTTCATAGTATGGTTCAAGTGTAAAGATTATGGCGGTTTAGTAAAGCGGGTATTCTTGACTTCTCTTAGAGTTTTTTTTTCAACTAAATAGAATATTTACGCTTTGATGTATACTTTCTAAGTTGATAAGTGTGTTCGTTACAAAGGCCTGGGATGCGATAAGTTTTGTAATACGGAATTTTCTAAAAATACGTAAATTTTTATTGACCACATAACTGACGATCCTTTGGGACATTTCGGAACACTGTAATGTCGTACAAAACTTCATGGAGTTGTTGTTTTACAATTGTTTTATTCAAATAGTATCCACACAGCATTTTCATCTTTAATTTCACTTAATAACCCTTTCCAGTTTTTGAATCTTAAAAGATTAATATTTGATTGATGTTGTTATAGGTACAATGGCAAAAAGGTCAGACCTTCTTATAGCAAGATGGCTTGAAGAGGATAGAGAAGAAGATTTTATTGATGGTCCAGCTGGCACTGATGACGACGTAGATCACATCGAAGAACAGTTAGAAAGTACTGGAAGTGAATACAGCACTGGGGCGGAGGATAACACGGATGTCGACGATCTGGACTGGGAAACAGTTTTTAATGTGATTGAGGGACCGAGTACTAATAATTATCATTTGGGCCTCGAAGGCACTAAGTGGATGAAGCAACCCATAGAAGCAAGAATGTTGCTGCAAAGCGATTACATACCAAACATTCAACCTGGACCTACAGATTATGCTAAATCGAGAAAAACTCAGTCTGCGTGCTTCGATTTATTCTTCGATGAAAGCATTATTTATATGATTGCAAAATATACAAATGAACGTATTATAAAAGAACAAAAAAAGTTCTCGAGAGAAAGAGATGCTAAATTGACTGATGAGGTGGAAATTTATGCACTGTTGGGTATTTTCTTCCTTAGTGGATGTGCAAAAACTAGCAGAGAAAACTTCTTGCAATTATTTGATTCCAAAAAAGGCACTGGAATGGAAGCTGTTTACCTGGCGATGAGTTCTAATAGATACAGATTCTTAATGAAGAATCTCCGTTTCAACGACCCCGCGACTGATCGCTTAGCTGAAGATAAAATGGCACCAATCAGGGTATTGTTCCAAATAGTGGTGAACAATTTTCAAAAACACTTTACACCCAGCTACGAACTAAATCTGGGTGACATGATTACACCTTACAAAGGAAGATGTGCGTTCCGTCAGCACACGCCCAAGAAGCCCGTTAAATTCGGAATCAAGATGTTCGCGTTGGTGGACTGTCAGTATCCATATACTTACAATTTAGAAATTTACTTGGGTGATAATCCAGGGCCTTATGAAGTTACGAATCGCAAGTTGGACATTGTTGTGAGAATGACTGATCCTATTCAAGGAGAATATCGTAACGTTACGATGAGTAACTGGTTTACCACACTAGAAACCGCGGAAGTATTGTTTGATAAGAAGATAACAATCCTTGGGGCAATAAGACCAGATAAAAAAGAAGTGCCAAGAATATTCAGAACGATTAATGAGAAAAAATTACATTCAACGCTATTTGGATATAGCCATGTTGCCACCTTGGTTCAGTACATCTGCAAGCCAGATAAAGCTATCCTTTTGATGTCCACGAAGCATTGCGATGGTTCAATAGATAAGAACTCTGGTACTCAACTCAAGCCAGAAATATTGGTCTATTATAATCGGACTAAAAAGGCCATAGCAACAGTGGAGAGCATGTGTTCAAAGGCCGATGTGACAAGGAACTCACGTAGATGGCCACTGAATGTATTGTTTCGCCTGCTCAATCTAGCTGCTCTAAATGCACTCTGTATATTCACAATTAACAAAGGGCAAGAGAGAATAGTGCGCCGTGAGTTCTTAACAGAACTGGCTCTCAGCATGATAAAGCCGTTGGTTCAGAGGAGAATGCATGCAGAAGCTATACCAAGGATAATAAAACAGAAAATGTATGAGTTCTTAAGCCTTCCCTTGCCACTGGACGTTGAATTACAAATTGATCTAAACGAAAAACCTCCAACTTGTACTCGTAGTGGACCGCGCGGACGTTGCCACATTTGCCGACGATCACGTATGACCAAAACTACGCGTGAAGTTTGCATATCTTGCGAGAAATTTACTTGTTTTGAACACAGTAAATACATGTGCAGTAGCTGCTACGTAAGACACTCTAAGTATAATAATTAAGTATTAGTTTGTTAAGTCATCAATTGATTGTGATCACAACGGGCCAAAGTGATTTTATATTTGGACTGCCTAATTTTAAAAACATAAACATGTTAATCGTATTAAATACTAGTTGACTCTTAAGCGTTGTGCGCGTATACTAAGACTTATGAATACTCATAATAAAAAATTGGCTAAGTTTTCCGGAAGTAATCATCCTTCCAGAAGTGAAAAATTTCTAAAATTACTCACTTGTATAAGCAATTTTCTCGAGTAAACTCATGTTTGCATTAAGTATTTTAGTGTAGTGTGCATATTAATGCAAATTTAATAATGAAGACGACCAATTTGGAACGATACATTGTTTTTATTTCCGTAAACAGTCACTAATTGAGTTATCTTTTCCACCATTCAACTTAGCAACAAGTGTAAACCACATAATACATATAGACGAGACTATAATCGCGGCATTTTTATTTCCGACTCATACAATAAAGACAAGTAATTGGTAGCGGCATCCAAAAACAGCAGTTGTGGCTTATGATATAAGGTTGAATACAGCATTATTGGTAGACAGAATATCGGAGTTCCAGCTTGTTTAATTAATCATCTGCGTTAGCGGAAAATCGAGCTGTTTGCGAACAAAATCGTCTAAAAACTTTGATGGCTGACAAAGATTTTGACAGCAGCTGTCTATCTGCGTTATTCGCTGTTATAAACTCATTATACTTAGTGTCGCCATTGTTTTGTAAGATTTCGTGAGAAAAGCTGGTTAAATAAGTAAGTACGATTTCCGAGTATATTTTAGTAGCAGTCTTTTAACGAAAATTAATTGGCACCTAATGTCAGTAAAATCGTTGACACTACATGAGAGTAAGAATTAATAGTAATAATAATAGTATAAAATGATAGGATTTTGGATAAAACTGTCAAAGTGTCTATGTCTGATTTAGTTAGTTAGTTAGACTAAATTTATTTCCGCCAATCCACAAGAAATATTGAACCACGAAATTCGTCTCAACCTAAATAGGCCATCGCTGCGATAAATTCTATCAAATTACCCAATTTAATTAATAGGAGAAACCGCAAATACCTTTGCCAATAATTTACTCGGAGGCAATTAATTCATCAAATATCTTAACTATTAGTTAAAACCGCATTGTTTCTGAAGCAATCGACAACTAATCTAAGTTTGATAAAAGACAAACTTCGGATTTCAGCACCAACAGTTTGTCGACTCATAACAAGGATATCGTCAGATACAGATTCCTCTCGAAGTAATGTTAGTTCACAGCAATTAAGTCTGTTATAGTTTTTATGCTTTATAGTTGATAATTTTGGTATAGTTTATTATCAGATAAACACTGTAGATTAATAACTGCGATACGGAACTTCGTTTGTGCATAAAACTGGTTGATTAATGTGTTTTTGGATGATATCATCATTTCATCAACGCATGGGGTCGAAACTGATTTTACGTTTAATTTTCGGTTGATTAGTAAATGATGCGTCTTTTTTATTAATTTTGTAAACATTGTAATTCATTAATACAAGGAATGGAACAAAAATAATGGAACCGCTATTAAATGATTATAATGGTTTTATAACATTAAGATTGCAGAGGAGAGTTTACAAAAAGACTTATAATTAAGTTTTAGCTTTTAACAGTAAGGTTTAATTAAACACCCCAGGTAAAAGAAGGATACATAGCACATTTAAAACCCCAGTTTAAACAAAACACACATAAAGACCTCTTACGTATATCTCACCATCTACGGAAACCTTATTTCGGAAGAACCGTTATTTTCACCTTATCAGGGGCACTAACTAACCTTTATGCGAGTCCCTTCACTAAGTGCCTCACTCTAATTAAGATTAAAATACACTAAATTACCCCGACATTTTTAAGCCCATGCCATAAATTAATAAAGGCTGGGCCCATAAAGTGGCCCACGTGCGGAGGCCTTAAGCCGCGGACTGGGAAGGTTATTCATTAAAACTTACAACAATGGACTCAGATACGGATATAATTCAATAAGCATCTCCGAACGCCCTGCAACTTGCTCAATATTTCAAACTATGAATAGGGATGTGTGGTTCGAACTACGAACGATGTGAAGTTCTCATAATATTTCTGGTATTATTGTGGAACATGTTTTTTTGCGATATATTAATCGCCTCCGTGGTCTAGTGGTTAAACCACCTTTCTCAGACCCAGAGATTCCGGGTTCGATTCCCAATGGGGGCAACATTTTCTGCTCGGTTTGGTTGGTAATAGGGCTTGTTCTAAGTCTACCACCATTATTATCTAAGTCTGTAGCCAAAACAGCAATTTTGACAGCATTGTTGTGTTTCGGCAGTTAGAAGTGAGATAGTGAGTTCCTCTGTGGTTGGGGATTCCGGGTGAAGTTTGCTTCCACCTTCGGCCCGATCATTACTTACCATCAAGTGAGCTGCTGCTTAAGAGCTTTCCCGTAGTGGATAAAAAAAATGTGGCTCATAAAATTCTGCACCCCTTAATACATCTGTTTCTAAAAAATTGCGCGGTCTTAATAAAAAGTGTTTATTTGTTTATTAGCTTATTTGTGACCTTAGACACAAAATTAAATTGCTTCACCCTAATTACAGTGCATTAATTTTAATAAATCTTAACATCTAATACGGTCATAAAATATGGAACATTAAACTCGTGTAGAGAAAACTTTTTTACAGTGCAAAGCCTAAAAAGCCTTTCCTAAAATAATGAATCTTGGTGAGGGCATAATATATTAAACAGACCCTTAAATTAGTTCATACATTAAGAGGAATTATGTAATAGATTTTGCTAAAATAACCTTGGTTAGATAATTTCACAGTAAATGAGCGTTTAACATTTTCCAATCTAAAATGTGTGGTGGATATTATTTTGCTTTCATGAACACTCGAGTTAATCTAATCGCTCCAATTCGAATTAGACTAGTTTTAAATGTTACAAAATATTAAAATAAATCTAGTAAAAGTGGTTTCTTTCCTTGCAGACACCTTATTAATACAGACTATTCTAACACTTATATTATTCTTATGGCTAATATGGTGCACGCTGACCATCACGTCGACTTCAGTATTCAACACTCTATTTGTATAAAAGAGGTTCAGAAAAGAGGTTATTGAATGATATATTTATTTGCAAGAATATAGGTAGCTAACATAAGTTCCTAACATCTATGGGTTTCACTATATTCGGCATTTCAGCTGTACAAATATTTAGATTTTACATCTTGGTTATACATATAGCATGCAGTACACATTAAGTAGTTACCTATTGCTAACTAAAAATTATGTTTTTTTTTTTTTGTATTTTTAACATATCACGCCTTGTTTCCCCGAAGGGTTGCAGAGGTGTACCTATAGTACACCCACATTTCGCCAGCTATGTTTAAGTCCCATGTAATAGGGGGCGAGCCTATTGCCATCAACCGGGCACAAATCTAGACTCCAGGCTGCTACTGAGAAATCCCAGAAAGAAAAACCCAAAAACACTTTGCCCGACCTGGGAATCGAACCTCATGTTCAGCAGTAGCGCTCGCGACCACTAGACCAACGAGGCAGTTATATATTATATTAAATTAGTTTATATTAAAATACAAAAAATAGTTTCATAATTTAAATTTAGATTAGACAGTTGATAAAATTAAAAATAAATATAATTCTGTCCATTTTAAATAATAATTTATATTAAAAATAGCGATCAATAATAATGATGTCATGTCAGTAAAAAATGGCAAGAATAATTAAATATTCTATCTTTAGGACCTGAACCTATTGGTGATAAGAATTACCTTCTGGAGAGTAGTGAAACTCCATAATCTGTGTTACCCTATAGTCACGAGTAAATAGATGAAATGTTTTATTTGTTTTTTTTTTGCTATTAACTGATACCAATCACATTAAAGTTTCGCTAATCAATTTACATAATCTTTTGTCATAGATGTTAATAGGTAAGTTTTTAGTACACACTATTATGACTTCCCACGATAGAACCAGTAGGCACAGCTAGTCCAGTGGTGTAAAAATAAAACTCCATGTATTCCTTTCCCAGTAGTAGCAGTATAAAAAAGTAAGTTCAAAAACTAAAACCCGAATACTGAAAAAAAGGTAAAGCCGTGATCGCATGCCTGTACACCTACAAAATTATAATGGCATGCGACGACGACTAAACCTTGACTATTTATATACCTATGTCTTGATTTCTGTCCGAAATATTTTCTTCTTTCATACTTTTTAGAGCGTGATTTGTCAAGGCATTATAAAAATATCATGACTTTATGTCCAGAGGGCGCCTTATTGAATTTAATGTAACGTCACATGCCTTTATCCAGCGGACGATCAAGACGCTTTCAACGATACCTCATTTGTCAAATTATGATCAGTAGTTTAGAAGTTATGAGGTAACAGATGAACATACATCATACGAGTACATACCGGTTAAAATCATAACCCACCTTTTTGCTTCGCCGTAGTCGGGTAAAAATATATTTGTGCCAAACTCCACAGCTACTGTAGCACCGACAGGCTATACGTTATTATTATGTTAGATATGATCCCGGTTCCTAGCTAAAAGTTTAGGAACTACTACAGCATACGGTTGGCCAATTTGAATCGTAACTTAGTGAATTTCATTTCAGCATGTTAGAACTTAGCTTTTGTTCATTGTACGTGATGTAAAACGCATTATTCAGGTGGCCGCTCTAATAAAATTTGGAAAGTTGGAATCGTGTGTGAGTATGTTGAAGGCAGTTGTGTTGAAATGCCTTTTATATGTGTACCTTGTTTTGGTTTATGGGATTACGTGATCCTGTTAGAGATGAAAGCTGAAATAATGATATAGATATATGAAAATAACTTTATTCGTGTTCAGGGTGTCCTGTTGTTTGCACATTACAGGAACTGATGAACTGCCAAATTCTGAGCCAATAGTATTTAGATTGACATCAACAAGCTAAAAAGCAGAATGAGATACATTTTCATTCTTTACTTAAATCCCAATAACGATAGCTTTTGCTTCATTTATCTAAGATTATATTGCTAATTCACAACTACAGAAACACAATAACAAAATTACGTAGGTTATACCAATTTTGGCGTTAAATTATGTGACCTAACTAAACTCTGACCTTTAAAACAACTGACATAACACTCAAGACTAATAAAGACCTTACACAACCATTCAAACCAGAAAAGGCATTTAAAACCGAATAGGTTTTCCAACATAAACACATATTCTGCTAACAAGGTCTGCGGTAACCTCACGTACTAGCCTAATCCCACACGCTGGCATTATAAATACTATTAGGTACCCCACCTCACAATCCTTGGGGGATCTTGGGGGATCCCGCTTGCAATTTCCCCCGAAACTATCCCACATTAATCCCTACCTCCGTAAAGGTTTTTATTATGAGGCTATGACGAAACAATTGGTATAAAAGGATCCCTTTTGGCCTTTATATGTTATGGTTACGTTCAAAAAAATAATAATAGGAAATACGGAGGTGCAATGAAATTTTGTGATGGCAAGCGTTAGTGTCAAACAGTTTGTTTTTATGACAAAAAACGTAGGTGCGGCACGTGGCTTGGTTAATAATGATTATGTGAACATGTGTAGGAGAAACTCTTGCGCGAATCTGTGCGCGATTTGAGTAAGTTGACTCCAGTGTCAACTCTCAAGTAATTGTTGTAGAAAGGCCAGGTTTAAGGCGTACTTGCTTTCTAGTTTGACAGGTAACAATAATGCGCAAGTTTTTGTCATTCTTTTTACCGGTTCGTTGCCAAGATCCGCTTGAAGTTTTGATACAAAAACAAGATTCCCATTCTTATGGCTGTACCTATAATAAATTTTGTGTACCTATAGCTAAAAATAAAAGCAAGCTTGTTTTAAGGATAATATTTTTATTGATACCAAGAGCGCCGTTATGTCACTTTAAATAATGTACGATCTTTTTAGTATTCCCCTTATGGAAAGTTTTTTTTGTAATATTTCCGTTCGTTAATCCGCAGAGATGTATTATTTTTTTACTTTACTTGTAGGGGAATACTGTTCGAGAATAGAAACATGACTCATACAAGTTCCATTATTCAGAAATATTCTCCTTGTGAAGCTATAATAAATATTAAATTTTATGACGGAGCGATAAAACGAGATATATATGTATACAAGACAGTATTACGTATAATGGGAAGGCACGAGTATCTAAACATCATTTTCTCAAAGATAAAAGCTTAAAATGAAACGTTTCTGCTCTTAATAGAAATTCTTAATATAAAAACAGCGATCGAGATATGAAAAAGAAAAAGGAATTAAGTGTAAACAAAGATGATAACGGCTCATTTCCCAGGCAGCGCTCCGCAAATAAAACATTCATGCAGTACAGTTAACTGAATCACCCGCCTCGTACACCTAAACACCGTATTATTTGGCTCACGTTCCTATTTTACTCAACTGAGTACAGGTGGAGCCACGGCACACCTCGGCAATATTTTTCCGTCAACTCCGCATTTATATGATAATGCGAACCCTAGCAGGAGGTTCGGTACTGATCCGGTGAGTTCCGAAAATTCCCGAACTCATAAATCTAATTTCGGTGCCCACCTAAGTTAGAGCTCATATTTGCCGGCAATTCAGCGTCGCGTTTTGTTTGAGATTCGACCTTAACTCCGGGTTATGAGTAGTGCTGTTGATGTGTATCGATAAATTCATGATAATAGTCTCGACTATCGATATTTATAGACGGCGATAGCGAGTCAATAAAATTTTATTGTAGCGATAGTGCGCAGACGATAGCGAAAGGAAATTGACAGTTTCAAAGTCCCAATACAGAGAAACTGTGTTAATAACTTTGCTCGGTTGAAATGTTCCATCTAGTTTTATACGCTTTTATTTCTGCAATATAGAAGTTCAGAACTAAGAATATTTAAGTTGTTTACGTGAATATTTTGCTAACAATATTAAGTCCACTATGTAGCGTTCACGAATCCAAAATGAGTGGAGTGACATTAACATGAACTATATTTTTTGCTGTTTACAAAACAAATACACTGTGTTGTTTTTGCTGTTCTTTTTTTTGTTGGTTTCAGAAACATTTTATTTCTATCTGATAAATCAAATATTATGTTTTATTCCGAAAGCTTTATTTTTAATCATTTTTGATTAATCGTCGTGAAAAGGTATCATATAATAGTAGATTTTACAACAAGTACACAAAATCAACAAAAAATGTCGAGGATAAAATGGTTTTGTGGACGAGTCTGCTTTTCACTTCGATTGCGAGGAAATAAAACAGTCATAACATTTCTTTAATTAAAATTCAAAGTAAAATTAGTACACTTTTAAATACTGAAAGAAATTGTTTTATGTCTTAAAAAACACATAAGGCAAATAAATTAAAGTAAATATTATAAAATAACAAATTCTATCTATGAACTTCTTATTGTGTTTGGCTGTTTGATTAATTTTCTTTGCCTTAATAAATATACTTTTATGAGTAGATACTACTATTTGTGCACAAATTAGATTTTGTGCAGCCTATATCCTGCACAAATAAGCACTTTCAGAGCATGAGAAGTGAAAAATGTATTATAAAAATTCATCGACATTATTTATCATCTCGTCCCTATTTATGTACAGAAAGTATGTAGATCCGGAGGCGTGGAGCATTAACTTTTCTTTTTTGTTTGCGAGATATTTTGCTTTTTAAATGCACATACGTTATATGTTTATCCCGTATTCCATATGGTGTAGGTACGGAATAAGAATCAGTTATTGGTTCTCTGTTTTGATATAATATCCGTGTTGGAGTGTGTTATAAAGACGCACGCTTAATTTTTCATTTGTATCAGAAAATAAAATCAATATTAGGTTGTTGTTTAATCTTTGGTCGTATGTATTATGTATCATTTATATATCCCACCATTAATACTACCGTTAGACATTTCAAGTACTAAGTTATCTTTTATTATGCATGTGTCTGTGGTGAAAAAACAATTTTTCTTTCTTCCTATCTTCTTTGTAATTAGGATTCATAGGACCAAATATTTTCAATAACAGCCTGAAATATTATATGTTTGTTGTCTTATCCTTTATTAGCCGCTGTAAACTAATGAAGATCAACCACATTTTTAATACGGGATAAAAAAGCAATAAAACGAATCACAGCAGACATCACCAAAAAATATTTTCATAATAAAAATTCCTTGCAAAAATGAAGTCTAGAATATTTTCAAAGAGATGTTGCCAGCTCACCGAGCCATTTGCACAGCACGTAGAGCAGATAAAACATTTTAAAACTAAAGAGGGTTGAATAAAGAAGTTTTCTTATTAGTTACCCGACTGAATAAGCACGGGGGTACGGTAGGGTCAATTTGATTGAAAGTTTCGCCTAACAATATAGCCAATTCGTTAAACTTAAAGTAACTTAATATTTATGGACGAAGTGTTAACTAAGAAGAAAAATACTTAATTAGAGCTTGAAAAGAATTGGTGTTGGTGAAATTAGTTTATTGTAAGTTAGACTTTAGTGCAGTGGTTTCATGTTTAAATATTTGATGTCATAAAAAAGAAATAAAATCTTCAAAATATTAATATCACTTTACTTTTTTTTGGAAATAATAAGCAAAACATATACAGAAATAAATCAATTAATTTTAAAGATTGTATAGATATTAATCACAACACTAATAAAACAGTAATGAAATCGAAACTGATATGTCATTATTTTTACATTTTGAGAGACTTACCCCCGAATACTGAAACGTCACTCAAAATTTAAGGGCTGCTTAACATTTGAGCAGCTCCTAAACTTTAGATTTCGTATTGTCAAACGTCACTTTTGAGTATCTGTTAAATATAAGTGCTATTTAAATTTTGAGTGACGTTTCAGTATTCGGGGGTTAGTCTTTATTATTTGTGCATTTTCTACGACTTCTAAAATAAATAAAATAGAATCAGAGCAGTATACAGCAAAACGTGAAGGGTAGGCAGAAAACAACTGAATAAACATCCACGTCTTAATTTGACAGGGAAAACAAACGCACCGAAGCAAATATTAAGATAACACATCAAAAATAATTAAAACACGAACAGATGCAGGGATGCAATTAAATCAACCATCACGACTCCCTCCAAAAATAAACCTGATTTATTTGCTAAGACCAAACCTACCGAAAATGTCAATACTACACATTTCACTCCAGAAAAAAAGGGTTCATTTTAATTTGAAAAAATTACGTTTTTCGTCGCAAGAAAAGCAGGACTTGGGGCGGGTTCGCGATAAATAACATTAAATGCCAAATTAATTAAATACGAAAGAGGACACGCTACCGAAGCTTTGGGAGAAAAATAAATCTAATCAAAATTCATAAGTTGATAAAAAGTTGGTCTAATTTCGGTAAATTGAGTAATGAGATAACGGTACTTTTAGGTTCAGAGTTTTGACTTTATAGTAGACCGTTCAGGCTATTTTTTTGTTAATTTCTTTATGGAGGCCTAGCAGCTCCCCGCGGTTTCACTCGCATAAGTTTCGATCCTGTGGGAATATCGGGATAAAAAGTACCATTTGTTTAATTTCATCAAAATCCGTTCAGTAGTTTTTGCGTGAAAGAGTAACAAACATCCATACATCCATTCAGGTTAATAATTGTTGTTAATTTATTTATGGTAAATTCAAAAGACCAGAAATCAAATAAAAGCTTTGTGTTTTCATATTTTGTATGATACGATACCCCATCGCGTTTAGACCTAAGACCTCAATGTATACCGTGTTTGTAATAATTGTTGCCTGTCAGAGTACATTATACTAATATACCAATAGCAAAACAGACTTCGAAATAATCATTTCTAAAATGAAGACCCAAAACAAATCATCAAACATCACTAAAACACACTGCTACAAACAATGATTAGATCTGGCCAAAATAAATTACATATCACAAAAATAATAAATGACAGTAACACAAAGTACATTTCTCTTCGTCAGTACAGTTAATCTAACGTCCATTATTTCAAAGGTTCGATGGTTTTGACAGGCCCCTTTGTGAACGTTTTTGGCCTGTAGTTATGCCCCCTTTACTTTTTATTTGGAATGATAGATTTTTTTTTTCATTTACTGGTTACTGTTTATTTTGAGTGACGTTCAAAGGATTGTCACAGACAGGTCGTATTGATTTTGTATTATGATAGATATGTCATTACGTTGAATAAAATATGTTTTCGTTTTACCTGAGCGCGTTTAATGATATTTCGAATGTGGGCTATAAAAATATTATGACAACATTTCATGAAAAAAGCGAAATAAAATAACTGTGTAATGTGCCTGGCTTTAAAAGTATTTAACTTAGTATTGTTTATAATAAAACCTTTATATCTTTTTCACAGAATTTGTTTTGGAATCAGGCGTACAAAGCTTCAGAAGGTGTTAGAATAACGAAAAAATTCAAAACTCAATTTTCTAAAAATGACACGTCGACATTTTTTCGGGCTATTTTAATTTTCGTTTCACGAAATTAACAAAATCCTCGGATTAGTCCGGACGAGTCGCTGTGGATTTTTTTCTACGGAATTTTTAGGCTCTGCTGTGCAAAATATTCTTTTACAAAATGCACTGTTTTGATTTCGCTAGCGTAACAAAATTTAAAAAAATTGCGAATGTTCCTGAAATAGTTTTTACTGATTGAATAAATAAAACAAGAAAAAAAGTAGAAGAAACAAAAACAGATGGTAAAGGAAGAAGGTAAAAACAAACAGATGCCTTAAGTATTCATAAAATCCCATTTTATTTCACAAATGTGTATTTACTAACCTATAAAGGCCAAACATTATTCGGTTCAAAAGACCAAATAGTTCCTCGCCCTTACATTTTCAATACACTAAACCTTCGGAAGCAATTACCATCAGGTGGGCTATAAACGAACCTGACTTGATCCTTCCAGGAAAAATACATAAAATCGATCCTAACGACCGGTGATATCAATCACCAAACGACTCCAGCATCGAGTAATCCCGGTCTCATCAATAATGTGGAATCAGGGTCACCGGGCCAAACTTGGTACTCAACCTATATTCCTTGAGCACTTTAAATGTTAAGGTTCACGTCAATCGTGACTTGTACGATTATTTTAACCAACTCCAGATAGCTTGTTTAAAAAATGATGTGTAAAAGTGATTTTAAAATCCAAGCTTTAGATAATTAACTTCATTACTATAATCAAAAGAGATCAGTCTAATTTTAACCCGACTACGGCAAATCCAAAAAGAAGGGTTATGATTTTAGCGGTCTATGTATTTATGTTTGTATTTACGTGTCTTCCACCGTAGTGCCAAAACTACTGAACCAATTTCGATAAATAAGGTATCAATAGATTCGTAATAATGGCCCGGGTGACATAAGCTAAATACAATCTCCCTAAATTTAATATGGTGGACTTTACACGTAAATTACTGACCTCGAAAAACAAAAATGTGTTGATTATCATTATATATTTTCTATCAAAAGAAAGGTATTAACGAGAACGTTACAAATATGTATATGTATTATATTGTCTAAGTAAATAAATATGTTTAAATTCTTAGGAACAAGCAAAATTGAGACTGCTCTACGTACGGCGCTGTTGTAAAATTAATACCTATTATGAAATAAAAAGCACGATAAAACAAAAATGGTCAAGATAAAGCCTTGGTCGCAAGTTTACTGGCCACTTTGTATGAGCCGTCCTATAAAGGGTTACCATGGTGCCATGCCATTATAGTTTTGTATATAAATTATAATGGCATTCGACGACGGCTTTATCTTGACCATTTTTGTACCTATGTCTTGATTACTGTCTGATAAGTATATTTTCTTGTTTCGATTTGTTAGATCACTTTTATTTTTTCCGTAATTCGATTATAGTTTTTTTGTGATTTATCACGTGTTTATCACCTATGTTAAGTGCTTTTCAGTTTCATCTATGACTTATTTGTAGTAACTGGCGAAATGTGGGGTGTAGGTTCTATAGGTACACCTCTGCCAAATCCTTCGGGGAATACAGGCGTGATGTTATGTTAGGTAAATATCTTACTTTCATCTACATAGCGCTTCAAAACCGAATCTAGGTCCTAAGTGGAATGAAACATTACTGACTAGGGCGGGTCAACCATAAAGTTTGACAAATGAGACATTTATAGCCTGCGAGCGAGCCGCTTACTAATCGAATTCCGATCAGCGCTGCTTATTCCCGAAAGAAAGACTTTCTAGGCTATATTCAGGAAAGCTTTCAGCCAGCTGCTTTCCATCTCGTATTCGTTGTAATGGATTTGGCACATTTAGGTGGAGTTAAGCCTTATTTGTTGTTAATGTTCTGCTTTTCCTGTCTAAATTTTGAAGAGCGATACAGTTCATTATTTTGAAAAGCTACTTATGGTTTTGTGTGTCCTTATTCACTGCTCAATTGTATAGTAAGTTCTCATAAACGACACAAGTGTGTTTATTTAACTGACAAAAGCTGATCAGAATGGTAAATCTCTTCATATAAAACGTTCATCTACGACTCGTGTATCATTCAAGCATTTTAAATAGAATAAATAGCCTTATTCATACAAAAGGGAATAACATACTTAAACATCAAACAAATGAGAGCTCGTATTGAAATATAAAGTAGTAGAAAAATAATGCTCTTATGAAAATAATCCTACGTAGCAACAGACGTAGGCGTACGCGTAGCACGGCGCTACGAAGCTACGGCGTAGCATTTATCAGAATTAATTTATAAACGATCTTGTATTTTTTGTGTGAATTTTGTCTTATAAGGTCATGTTTTTTGTGTGACCTTTGTAGGGAACATTGATCGTATTATTTGATTATAATCTGATACACACTTCCCAACACCTGAATAGGTAATCAAAATTGATGAATGTACTGCCTATGTGATTAAATCTATTTATTAAATGAGGAAACATTACTGATTCTTGGCTGCTTCATCATCAGCCCACAGCAGTCCACTGCTTGACATATGCCTTTCTAATCACACGCCATACCACTTGGTTCTCGGCACTGTCATCTAGCTGCTTCCAGCCACCCTGCGAAGATTCTCGCTCCACCTAGCCTGAGGACTACCTTAAGTTTGCCGATTCACGATCTCCACTCAAGAACACATATAGCCCAACGGTCATCGGTCCTACGGCTACTTCAGTAAATGTCTAAAGTAAAGCCTGGCAATACTATTACAGCAATTACAGCCGAAAGGCCGAACTAAAGTAAGTAAATAAAAGATTACAATGAATACGTTTTCGAAAAATAAATGAAAATATCCTTTTGAAGTTTATTCATTCTGCTAGAAAATATTGTATTTCTTTGAAAAAGGTCTAGATATAAGGCTTATTGTGGATTTATTGGAATCCTACATACATTTCATTAAGACTTAGTATTATAAAGAAAATATTTAGTATTGTATAATATATATTTATATAACATCGTTTGAATTTATTGTAAGCTAAATATCGGGGCCTGTTTTATATTACATATTAACGTTACCTATGTATAAAATGTTTTGGAGAGTAACTATTACAAAAATCTTTATAATATCTACATATAAACATAATTAAGTTGCTTCAGTTACAAACGTGACTTTTATACATATAAAGGTATAAAAAATAAAGCTTTTTTTCGTATAAAAACCAGTACAAAACTCATAGCTATACTTCCTACAAAATCTAGGTTAGATTCAAACAAGAATTCAACCAACATTCGTCACGGTCTACGCAACAATAAAGATAGAGTATCTACGCGCGTAGCAGATCTACGGCGTAGCTCGCGTGCTACGGTGCTACGAGAGGCGGATGCTACGCTAAATAATGCAATATGTGCAACTACGTGTGTGGGTGTGTGAGTTATTTGCGTTGCTTGAAATTGTTTTTAATTAGCTTAAGAGCGTGGAAAATGTTATTTTAGCAGAAACTAGCGACCCAACTTAGCTTCGCACAGGTGCAATGTACCTCTGATACGCCAAGCAACGTGTCAAAATGTCGAGATTTCTGTACTGTATCAAACTTAATGATTAAAATGTGATAAACAGAAGCCGATGACTTTGTGAAGACTTCAGGAATCCGCTCATACCAAATCATATCATTCATAAATCATGCTAATCGATTCGTTTTTGTATATAGGAACCGAAAATAAGTGAACACAAAAATATAATTTGGTTTATACCTATTACCATAATTAGAAGCGTTTTGTCACCATGACAATAATATACACTGCATTTTAGCAACATTAAAATTTGTGTTAAGTCGCCTTTCTTTAGGTTTCCTATCTGCAAAATGCTATAATCTTAACATAGAAGGAGCAGAATCCTTCTCAAATAGGAACCTAGATTTCCCAACGGAATACAAACAACTTTAATCATGAAAATAAATAAACAAGCCTTTTTTTACCACAACGGGGAAGCTCTTGGCCTGCATTTCACCTGATGGTAAGTGATAATCAGGCTGAAGTTGGAAGTGAGCTTAACCCAGAATCCTCAACTACAGAGGTACTGGCTATCTTAGCTCTAACTGAGGAAACACAACAGTGCTGTTATGATGACTGACTTTGATAAGTAGGAGGACTTAGAACAAGCCCTACAACCAACCAAACCAAGCAGAATTGTTTGCCCCCACTAGGAATCGAACCCGATTCCCGGCTACCGAAAGCAAGGGCTTGCGGACGTTGAGCAATGGGTAGCTCGCTGTCCGATAAGGACTAGGCCCGGGTCGACGGCACCTTATGTTCCACGCTCGCCTCAAAGAGATGTCAGCAGAACTGACGGGGTCCGCTAGGACCAATACCTGCCGATGGGGTCGCAAGAAATCCCAAAATGGATACTGCGGCCCCTGGCAAGTACAGGCAACTGAAAGAACACGGGTAGGTTTTAGTCAGTAAGAGTCTGACACGCCCTCCCGCTCCACCCAGAGCGGGAGAAGTTATTTCATAATTTCCCACTGAAAAAAAAACAGAGGGTCAGTGAACTCATATTAAAAGCGGTGTAATATCAGATTGATTGAAGAATTCAAGTTAACACAGACATCAATCAATACTCAGCTTTAGCGCCGTCCACTAACTAATATATAGAATACATAGTTCGTAGGTATATGGCCGAGCAAATACCAACGGAACCTTTGACCGTACTGCGACCTGCCAGCGTTGATTGCGTCAACAAACCTTTCGTATCTAGTCACTGTGACAATAAAACACACATATAAATCTTATTACGTACACATAAAGTTCAAATTTCGTCGACAAACTGCAGTTCTGAAGTGGCTTGCAAAAGTAAATCGGAAAATTGATTTTGATTTATATTTGTTGGAAGGTAAGGTTGGAATTTGGGTGTGGGATAATGTAGCTGTTGAATACGTAACTGCCCTGAAGGCAATGGATATTGCCATGGCCGTTTTTTATATGACTCTAGTATTGGAAACCGTGAATGATGAATTTCTATTGGTATTTGTATTTTTTCGTAAAGTTTTGATGGAAAAATATATTGGCTCATACATATGGATTCGAGAATCCGAAAGTTAAAGCCTATTATTGTGAAAACGAGGATTTTATTTATGAAGTACATAAAACGCTCGTATTTGGAAAATATAAATTGAAAGTAGAAAATTTAAGAAGCCTATGTATTTTCTCGAGTTTGCATTTAAGGGCTGATTTTTCCGTCTTTGATCCGCAGCATAAAACTGACGTCTGACAGTTTTTGCATGGAAAAACTGTTATAAATTCAAAACTATTCCTTGGATATCTAGCGTTGAAAAAATCGACCCTTAGAGGGGAAACCTTTTCTTTTTTTGCATAAAAATGACACAACCTATTTTTAAAGACCTTAAAATCTCTAATGAGTTGGTAAGAAAAAGCAATTTTCTCCGGTCTTTAAAATCTTCCAATGTTGCCTTCAACAAACAGTCATAGTCCAGAAAGAAAAACATTAAACAAGTCACTCAACTTTTTACAAAAACATTTCCAAAACCACCCCGAGCTAACAAATTAAACTTAACCCAAACTCTTCATTCTTTCCTTTAGCAGCCACCCATCCAAAAATATCAACAAGCAATATCTAAATGCTCACGGGCGCAGTGGCAGGGAACGTTTTCAGTAACAACTTTCGGTTCAGCTATTTTTAGGCGAGGCCATTGTAGGGGTTAATTTAACGAAGGTTAACTTATAAAACTGCGGTTAACTTTTGGTCAATAACCAGCTTTAGAGCTGGCTTTTAATCTAGAGGCGTTTTGATATTCTAAATACTAACCGTCATATTCCAGACCGAGTTCCGAGCTTAAACCATTCAGCTAGTTATTGTATTTTTGACTTTATTCTGGGCACGGTAAAGTTTCTTATACAAAATTGACAACACTTAGACTTTGACGTCAGTTTTTTTTTATAATTAGAACTTTGTCAAAATTAAGTTCGACATTAAAAAAATGGCTTGATCGTTTAAACCTGGCTCTTAAGGCTTTTTTGAACTAAGGCCGATGATCCTAGACTAGGGTAGTTTTCTGAAGTTTTTTCTTTGTGAGTTGATTGACTGAAAATTTAATTCAGCGCAGCATACATAATCGAGCTTTTATTAACCTTGAGCTTTAACTAGCTTTCCCAAGTTCCATAAAATTACTATCTACTCTTTGAGCAACTCCGACCTAGAACAAGACTCCTAGTTCCTCTGCGTACTGTTTCGTAAAAAAGCCTGTGAAGTTTCGAGCAATAACGTTCAAAGGCATACTAATTTTAACGGTCGCTGCCTAGACCGGGAGCCGCAGCAATAAATATAAAAACATCGTCGTCTATGAAAAATGTCCCTTTGGTGTGTCGTTGTAGCGTTTGTCGATTTTTTATGGGTCGGCGTTAATGGTTCAGTTGAGTTGAAAACTAGCGGATAGTTTTTATACAGCTTTTGGAATTAGATGTATTATTTCTTTGAGAGCATTTTTTTTTAATCGTTCAAAAACAATACAGTCATCATTTGTGCTAAATTACTTGCGTTTCCCTCTCACGCACATCCATCGTATATAAAGCTAAAAATTCTGCCTACACAAGCCAGCACAGCAAAAAAAAAACCGACATGCATCCTCTACAAGGAAAAATAGTTCACCAGGTACACAACAATGCACGTCGCTCAATCAAGGCGCTATTGGAAAAGAGTTTGCAGTACACATCGACACATATTGTTGTACCAGGCGCTCACTCGACTCCCGGCCTACAGTGCTTAACACTCGCGCCGATTGGTTTTTCCAAGCAATTAATAGGCACAGTGGACGCATGCCCGGTATCCCTTTTATTAAAATTAACTGAGTTTAGTAACGATTGCCATCAACAGATGTTGGGTGATAACAATTGGGAGTGTGTATACAGTTAGAACATGATTCGGTGATGAATTAAAAAATAATGAAAAATTGTTTATTCTGCACAAACGAAACACATTACATTACAAAAAAATTACATAAAATAAACACAAAGGCTTTGTGTGTATTTTATGCCATTTTTTCACCGTCATCAAGCAATAGACAAAATGAACATAAGTCAAGTGAGTGAATTCAAGCAATATAAGTTTGATAATTTGTTCTATTGCTTGATGTCGGTGTCAGGGCCAGGGATCAAAGGCAATTGACATACACAATTAAGCCGATCTTATTCAGGATATTTTTGTTAATCGATATTTGAATAGGTATGTGGACACTGCTTCGCCACATAGAACCAATAAAAAAATACAATCACGTTTGAACATGAACTTGACGACTTCTTACTAAATGATTGATCGAATTTAATGTAAAAAAAAAACACTACCAATAAAAAGGTGACCGCAGGACCGCAGTAATAATACCCGCCTCCGCAGAATATACATATAACAACAATTATATCAAAACAAAGAAACGGCAATAGCCACATTTCAATACCTGATTTTTTTACGCTACATCAAAGGTCAATTCGACACATTTTCCTATTTTCATTTCAGATCAGCATAAAATAACTGTAGATAAATAAAAATAAAGGAACCCTTGTCAATCATAAATTATTTTTTTGTGTTGACAATCTCAACCAAACAGGACTAAATCCAAGTCCTGTCTTTGCGAATATGTTATACAAGTTTGAGCACAGAAATAGAGATGTCTTAGCTAGTTTTATCGTAAATATGTCTACTATACTTTTGAAAATAAATGTTTTATTACAAAAGGGATACCAAATATTTATGTTTTACTGGATTATGTTTTGTCCACCGTAATTCGTTACAGTAAGGCACTCTGTCCATATCGAAGCGTTAACACGAGAACTATCTTCCAAATCCCAATTTATAAACTTAATACTCGTACCAATACCCTTACTAACTTTTAATAAAAATCCAGTAATTGGTGGAAGCGGTACTTCAAAAAAATATTTGAAATGTGGCTCGCAATATGTTTTGTAGTGAATGGAGTCGGAATCAATTAGCGGAACGCGCGGTCAAAACGGATATTGCACTTGGCGCCGGGCTACCCACTATCGCGATGTAGCATAAAACGAACAGTAGGTCAATTCGGGGTAGGTAGTGTTTTTTCTTAGATTTCTTTTAGAGGGCGAAAATATGGTATAAGTAGCATGTGTAACACATGCTACTCGCCGATCGGTCTCACAAGTGAGACCTTGCGCCAATATTCTCGCAATTATTCGTCACGTACACTTGACGAACTCTACCGTAAAAAAAAAAAAAACCTCTATGCCAGATTATGGAGCTTCTGATCGCAGCCTAAAGCCTCTCATCGCTTAGCTTTGTCTACTCTAGGTAACTGGTGATCAAAAAAAATTGGAAGAAGGGACACATAATTATTTATGCACAGATAACTCCTCCGAAATAAGTTCTACTGATTTGAATATACTGTGCTTTTTGTTACCCGGAGCCACGGTAACAGCTGTTTGACATCGATAATCTACTTGTAAACTTATGTTAAAATAGAAATCTACCAGATTATTAAAATTTCTCATGGAACTTACACATTGCTAGCGAAAAGTGGGTGTACTGTGCCTATAGTACACCCACATTTCGGGGTTCCGAGGGGTTAGGCAGAGGTGTACCTATAATCTATAGGTACACCTCTGCCTAACCCCTCGGAGATAACAGGCGTTATTTTATTAAAATTAGTTTTTCACCGCTGTTCATACTTCACTGTCTTTCTCACATTTTTCAATCTAGTCCTACTGTATTCATCACACTGTGTCATTTGCCCTCCGCGCCCCGTCGGCTGGTCCCAACTGATAACGCGCGCATACATGCATTTTGTTAATGGAACGCATCGCAATATTGACTTTTCAGAATAACGCGTTTGAATGCAATATAACACGTCACGTTATATTTATTTAGGGAATGCCTTTTGTATTGGGATGTCACTACACAAAATCGTCTTAAAAACGGTTGTATTTTATCGCACTTAAAAAAATAGACGCGTAAAACGCGCGTTAGTTTTAATTTTAATGTTTTTTCCTTATATTGTATATTGTTTTCATGATTATAATCTTCTGTTTATTGTTGTATTCCTGTGCGTGCGTTTCTTTCTTTCTTTTTTAGAAAAGTACAGTTTTATTGGTTTGGCATTCGTGCTAGATTTAAATTAAGAACATTAAAATGTCCATGTTTTACAAGCTCTGCTGTTGCTTTGTTAGTTAATACTTGCAGTCAATGTCTGATGCGTTTTCATTTCTGTTCTAGTGGCTCGTGAAAGCAGAAGTCGCCTTGACTACCTCCTGAGTTCTACGGAATTTTAGGCAGGAGAATATTTGCAGTGTGTTTTTTTTAACACAAGAGTTAATAGAAATAGAGATAAATGGCTTTTCATTAAAAAAAATAAGTAGGTAGTTTTTCATACCATGAAAAATGCTTCTAAACCAGAACTTGCCGTTCATTATTCATCCTTACCTAAATTGAAGGATAAGAACGGATAATGAACGGCAAGATAACATAAAAGAGAGAAATAGATTAGAACAAACTAAATCCACTTCCAATCGGAATAGGAAACAGCCCGTTAACACCAAACAATTCGATACCGGAGCGAAGCAAATATTCGCAGTTCATTGGTTCGCAAACACCACATTCTAATATCTCCCCCACCCCTCCTTAATAGGGTAGGGGTAACTTCCTAAATAATTACCCCGGCACAGTTTGCGCAATAAATAATACTTATACAACGATTCTGCTCATATTACTTGGGTAACTTACAAGTCCCCAGTTTTGCTTACTGACTCAGCTATGGTAAGTTAAGAAGTGTAATTTTCTTTAAGTGTGTGCATACCTTATTTTGTGTTATATTTATGGAGAGATGGGTAGGGGTTTTATGATACATGTTTATTTTAAATAAAACTTTTGTATTAAATGTTCATTTGGCGTTTACATGGGATTCGTCATAGGTGAGTATAGTCGCGATTCTTTCAGACTCAAACTACCTAATAGAGGTCATCGTATCACTTTTCTCTCGTCTTTAACATTTAATAGGGAAGTATAATGCAAAAAATGAAAATATTTAAAACACTAAGCTAAGAAAAAAGTAAATGCCAGCTTATATGATAAATAACTCAAACTTTTGATTGAATTTAGAATCTTTAGAAGCCTAGTTTTAAATATTTCTGTTTTTCTTTTATCGACTCACGGAATCATTATGTTAACTTATAACTGCATGATTTATTTGTACCTATATCTTTTAATATTTATTTGTTAAGTGAACTGTTTTGTGTTTTTTTAAGAAAATATAATTCTGACTTATGACAACAAACGTTACACAATAATTTCAAAACACGCCTATGTTCGTTATGAAACGTGGGTACTCTTAAAGGAAACATACTCGAATATAATTAAAACAGAAAAATAAAAACACATGACATTTTTCGAACAAAGCCGATTGCACACAGCCTACATCAATGCGGAGTCTCCTTTAAAATAATTTGTGTTGTTCGCAAGCACATCATTATTTACGGATTACACTTGTCTGTACTCCGCTTTATGAGTGATGTCATATAGTGGGGATTATATCAATGGGAAGACATGTCAGGATGTATTGGGTTTTCCCATTTTTTTTTTTTTCCTAAGCTAACCCAGTACACACCACCGAACCATTTTCGAATTTTTGCGAGAATAAGAAAAAGAGCCCCTATGAATAGCGCTGCTATTTTAAAATGGGTCAGCTCAGTTACCTGGCCAACTGGGTCATAATATTTTTACGAGACATGAGCTGACATGAGCAGAGTTTGTGGTAATACTAGAAAAGGAGCGATTAAAATAGTTCATGCATAAGAAAGCCTTCCCCGACGGAAACAGGTGAAGCACGTGCGTGTCGTTTGATGCCAGTCGCATCACTGGAGACCATGAACTCGGCCCTAAGAGCGTTTATTTTGAAAGGACGCAACGTCGCAAATAGATGTCAAATATTTCGCAGTTTTGATTAATTTGGTAATATTACTGTATGGAAATAAGAAATGTGGCTAACTAGGGTATTAATAATGAATTGCAATTATAACACTGGATTTGATGTTGTAACCGTTTTAGGCGTAAGAAAAGACTTTTGGAAACTTTCCAAATACTTTTATTACATCTAAAACTAAATATTCATTAATATGATATAAATTATTGTATTTCATAATCAATATTTTAGTTCACTAGTTAGCCACATTTCAAATTTCCATACAGTAATATTGCCAAATTAATCAAAACAGGTATATATTTGCCAGCTATTTGCGACGTTGCCACCTTTTAGGATATGCGCCCTTGATTACTACAGCGACCTCGATATTTGAACTCTTTATACAGGGTGTCCAGTAAATAGCACGACATACTGCAGGGGGTGATAGCTTGGGTCACTACCTATCAATACAACACAACATATGTTCAGCAAAATCTTACATTTTTTTTTCACCACTGTAGGTTAAACTTAAGTGATAAGAAAATAGTTCTGTGAAAATTTAAACAAAAAATAGTATTTCTTGAAAACATTCTTGTCTTTGATAGAAAAAAGACTTATCAATGAGTAAAGTAACTATTCACGAATAATTTGATGTAAAAAAAAGTACTACCGTACTTTTCATTACGAGATGCTTAAAAATCTGTTTCAAGGTAGAGATTTTTCGGTATTTCGGAAAATTTTGAAAAACTGTAAATCCGTAAGATTTTGCTGAACATATATTGTGTTGTATTGATAGGTAGTGACCCTAGCTATCACCCCCTGCAGTATGACGTGCTATTTACTGGACACCCTGTATATGATGCACTTTTACCGTGAGTCACCTATCACGAACAGTCGTACATTTTCAAAGGCAGAAGTAAGAATGTTTTATGTGCCACCTGTACAGCCAGCTATTACTACCCAAATTAAAAACTATCAAAGCCTTCGATGACGCACGCTTTCCAAAAAGATAGTCAAGGCAGATAGTCAAATACCACTATTGTATAGTACTCTACGGTTCAAGGTCACCGCGGTGAAGAGTACTGGCACTCCGCAAAGTAGAATCTTTCTTTAACAACGGTAACTTATTTTGTTCGATTAACTCTTACCATTTTGGAGTTTTCTTTGCTTGAACAAGCGTTGATACTTCACTTGGTAAATAAAGATGGATAAATGGAGAAGTGAATTACAACAAAAACATAACATCACGCCTGCATTCCCCAAAAGGTTAGGCAGATTTGTACATAACGGGCGAAATAAGGATGTATTATAGGTGAAATTTAATAAAGTGTTTTTAATGTATTTTGCTTGGCAACCAAGTCCGGTGGTAAGTGGTAACCTCCGTATGTGGTCATCTGCAAATACCAGATGCATAACAAATGCGTTGCCATCCCAAAGACATAGCTGAAATGTCTCATGTGCCTCTAATTACACTGGAACCCATAAAATTGGAACACAGGTACGCTTCTTGACCGCAGAAATCGGTATCGTGGTTTTGACAACCAGCTGTGAAAATATATTTCATCATATCATCACGCCTTTATTCCTCTAAGGATTGGGCAGAGTTGTACCTATACTATACCCACATTTCGCCAGTTATGTTTAAATCCCATGTTTTTTTTTTGTCAGTAATTTCTATACAAAAGTCCGTACATAGCTACAGACGATCATTTCCTTAGCATTTATTATCTATTCATGATACAAATAAAATAAATTCGTTTATAAATACGTGAAATAAATTCAATTTTCCGTTCATTTGTGCGTATTCACGATCAGAGAGGTAAGCGAACCGGTAAAAACGCTTCGTTACATTTCTAAATAAAATCACTCACTCTCTCCAGTTATTAATAAATGTTTAGTATTTATTTTAACGTATTTATTCGTAATTTAATTATAGAGGCAACATTTTGATTTCAAAAATATAATGTGTATTGGGCTAAATATTAATTAAATTAAGCTTCGTGCATGATCGAATTTGTGTAAAGCCATTTTTGGTTGAATCGGCATTATGAAAACATGTATTATTCATTGCATCAATAATAGCGATTTAAATAAGCATATTTTATGTTTTTTATTCACTGAGCCGTTTTATTTATATATTCCTATTCATCATGGCTGCTTAAATTTATTTATAGTCGAGGTCAAAAATGAATATAGGTACTCAAATTCTATATTTAAAATCAACGCCTACACTTCAGGCCACAAAATTCGGCTCAAGAACGCGCCGTCTTCATAAATATACACGTCAATACAGAATTATGCCGCGACAAGATGACGTCACGCCTCTAGGGTTGCGACAACCACTCGCGCGTGTTTCGCCACACTTGTCGTCGACGAACAAGGGACGGATTTTCATATTATTAGCATAATCCACGGCCTCAAAATTTACAATCCCTCCTCTAATCATAACATTGGGACGGTGTTTTATTGTTTTACTGGAGTTTTACGAACGTAGGAACAATGGGAGCTTGTTAATTGTAAAGTCAACGGTCTAATGTATGTAGGTAGGTGTTGGCACACGTTATAATGAAGTAGAATATGTGGAGAGTAATTTATGGTGGAGTTGTGCGGCAGTAAAAGTTCGAATATTTTGACGATGTGTTTTATTATGGAGGGGTGAACTAGGTAAGGAATTCGGGGAACGGGCTGTTGTAATACAATTTGCATAGATACTTAGGTACATATGCATATTGTACTATAACAGCCAGTTTCCCAGCCAGTTCATCAGCCACTTTTGTAAGTTGCACTTTATGAATTAAAGCGGAACTTACAAAGGTTGCTTGAAAGAACAAATTAAAGAAATACAAATTCAAATTCAAAATATTTGATTTCACATAAATCTACAAGGGCACTTATGAAACGTCAGAAGCTAGGTGCACGGTTCCAATTGGTATTTACAATGTTTTCAAATTACAGTGTTAATAGGTATGATAGGACAGTGTAGGCCTATCAACAAGTACCAGGTACTTAGCAAGATCAATGGTCGACCGATCTACAGTCTGTTATTTACGTTATCACATTCACAAAATCTAAAAGAAAAGAATCTATTTACAAGAAAAACCTATTTAAAACAAATGACATGATTGCCACTACAGCTGTAACAAATCTAATTTAATAAAAAATATTGAATATTGAAGGTATTTAATGTCAAATAACGAAAACATTATGTCACGGAAGTATGTAAAAGAAAAAAAAAGGTAAAATAAACTAATCATCTTTATTTGGGAGCAGTTAATAGACATTTACATAGTTCTACGAAAGATACAAGGGTTAGATTATTGTATGTTAGTAGCGAGTAAAATACATATTTGAAAACAGTCTGATGTTATTAAAAATAACAAAAACGTTGAAATAGTTTGCATCTTGACAACCCTTTATATAGTTTACCACCTAATTATAGTTTATATTGAAAATAAATGCAATAGTAACCCGAGCCTCCCACTTTTACGTCACTCGTCACCGGCTAATATCATACCACCGAAATCAGAAACGTCAATTTCACGCTACAGATACCCTTCATATTATTAATTTCGGAACACCCCACTGAACAACATCAAAACAAAAAAAAAAAAGAAACAAGAGAAAAAAGCGCGTTCTAAATTACAATTTGACTCAATTTATACAAATTACAAAGTATGAGAATTTTACACCCCTACCCTCTCGATGATAAAGGCTTTAAATTGTAGGCCCGTTATAATATAACCAACCCGTGTCAGTACCACTTTGACAAATTAAAAAGCACGCTACGCAAATAAAATTGCCGGCTTGCCAATTTGTAATTTGCGATTGTGAAAGCCCTAGTGATCTTATCGTGTGTTGGATTAATAATACGTTAAAGTGGTAACTCGCATGTTTGTTTCTGGTTTAACATAATTATTTTAAAATGGCGTGTGTGAAAATTTTCTTTGGTTATTTATTTAAGAAAATCTCCATTTTAGTTGTGATGACCAAAAAAAAAAGCCTATTATTTTTTATACAGAAACAAGAAAATTTTAATGTTACACTGAATTTGATGTTGTAACCATTTTAGGTGTAAAAAAGGGCATTCAGAAAGTTTCCTAATAGTAGTTTTACATCTAAATTAAATATTCGGTGTTACGATATTAATTATTTCATTTCATAATCAATATTTTAGTTCACTAGTTAGCGATATTTCATATTTCCATACAGTAATATTGTCAAATTAATCAAAACAGCGAAAAATATTTGACTGCTATTTGCGACGTTGCCCACTTTCAGAATGCGTCTGTGGTATTTAATAATTTTAAGTAATTGTGTTCTAATTCTCTATCACCCACTTTCTGAAAGCTTAGTCAAGTATCTGAGGGGCAGTTACCGTACTTTTAAGAACGTTCGCATTCTAATCTAAGTCACCGAATAATACAGATGGGACATTCAAAAATCACTTAAATAAAAAGCAATCCTTGCTACGACACAATAAAGTGCAATTCATTTCTATCGTGGAACTCTTAGATCTTCTGACTACCTTACACTCACTGAATTGGCCCAGCAAGACGGACCCGCCACATACTTGTAGCTTCATACCGAAACTGGGGATTGTCCTATCTGTATGCATCTACGAGTATGTCTCAGTTTCAATGTGACAAAAATCCTCTGATTTACCTGTATTTTTTATTAATTGCCGCCGACTTATGATTTGAACTTGAACGTTTATAAGTCTGAAAATTGACCTTAAATATGTTATTATAGTAAAATACAAGACTATTATATTGTATATGCTTTCAAAAACTATGGGGTAATGTTTGAAGTCTTAATATTATCGTGACCGTGTCATAAATAACACCTACATAAGTGCAAAGTTATCTTTGTTGGTAGCCACGAGAATATCCCAGTATTGCTATCAAAAACTAAATATTCATGTATTTGTTTTAGTTTCCTCCATAAATAGAAAATACAGAAATATTTATGCATTCGTTAGTAATGCAATATCGACGCTTGTGAATATTCAGCTTCGTATTGAATTGCAGTAAATTCGCTCTCTATTTGAGCTCGAAATTGTCACTGAGTTTCATAAAATCCTCTCGGTATTTTCTGTTTTTTATAAATAAATTATTGCCACAATTGTATTTACATTATTGTATTATTATTTCCGTTATTTCAGTATATATAAATTAAGTATATTTTTAAATATTGGAATAAAAAAACCAACAAAAAAAAATAGTAGCCCACCGGTATCGGGAACAGGACCCAAGCTACAAGGTCAGGGGTCAGGGCTCATTGTATTTTATTTTTATGGAAGAAATTGTGTTGCGTTTCCATTTTTCTTAAAATATACGATAACAGAATGACACAAATTCATAAATTAGGTTGTTCTATTTTATTGGTCTATTTTTGGCCAGATTTATTCATTACACAAGAAACAAGTGAAATTATATTAAAATTTAAAAACCTCTGAAATAAACATTTCCTCATTTCTATTTCTTACTCCATCACCAGACCCTGTTCGACCTATTTATTGAGACCATTCCAATGAGCCCAAGCTCGATTCTTGTGCTGTAAGTTGGTAAGGGTATTAGGTATCCTGAAAATTCCAGGTGATGCTCAGCGTAAGTTCTTCTAATATCATTGAAGTTACAGAATACCAAATTTCAAATCGATAAGACCTGAGGAAGACGCTCACATCCATTCATCAACTAGAAAAGAGCTGATAATCTTCAAACGGCTGAACCGATTATGATAAAACATCTAAGGACCATCACTAGAAAACCTGCTTTCAAATAATAAAATAACAGCGTTCAAATCGGTTCACCCCTTTAAGAGCTACGGTGCCACAGATAGCGGTCAAACTTATAATACTCCTCTTTTTGCGTCGGGGTTTAAAAACTAGAAATGATAAGCAATTTCCTGGTCTGTCTAAGACAGACCATTATTTACAATGAACTTAGAGCACATACTATTAGTAGCTTTCAATTAATTACTTCAGGCGTACTTATAACCAACACAATACACCTACTTACCTACATTATCACATAAGTATGCCACTAAATTCACAACTACCCCAAAACATAAATTTTCACTTACACCGTTCATACCCATTAGATGTACACACGACAGCACATCTGGCTATAATACATTTCCAGAATAAGCTGACCTTTTATCGTCAAGTAAGCCTTCCCTATACGAGGCCAGCTTATACTAGAAATATATAGTTTGATGTGTCTTAATGTGTATACTAAGCCTCTTAATTATTTTACCGTTTTTGACAACAATTCTCATTAGTTGAAACTATAAATTTCTCACATAGACCAATAGACACGTTTATTTTATTTTTTTGTAAAGGAAAACAAATTTTAGTATACTAAAAATAAACAGTAATAACTGAACAATAAACCTAATGCTGCGGCCGCGTCTGCGTCTATCGTGACAAAGCAATGCGTGCCGAAGCTTCGTATGTTTAGCTTGCTAAAAAGTTATCGCGGTAATGCGGTGGCCACATTTGCGGCTTCGCCACGTTTATTATGTACCGCCACCCGGGCAACAAGTGCTACGCAGCCCGAACTATCGCGACGTTAACCAATAATGGTTGCACATATCTGCGTGTATCGTATCACTGTGCGAAGCTTCGTCACGATAGACTCAGGTGCGGCCGCACCTGAGTCTATCAAGTTCAAGGTTACTAAGTTCTTCTAATATCATTGAATTTACAGAATACCAAATTTCAAATCGATAAGACCTAAGGAAGACGCTCACATCCATTCATCAACTAGAAAAGAGCTACTAATCTTCACCGACTGAACAGATTATGATAAAACATCTAAGGACCTGCTGCATCGCTAGAAAACCTGCTTTCTAATAATAAAAAACATCATTCAAATCGGTTCACCCCTTTAAGAGCTACGGTGCCCCAGATAGCGGTCAAACTTATAACACTCCTCTTTTTGCGTCGGGGTTTAAAAACTAGAAATGATAAGCAATTTCCTGGTCTGTCTAAGACAGACCATTATTTACAATGAACTTAGAGCACATACGATTCGTCACGATAGACTCAGGTGCGGCCGCATAACAAATACTACCCAATACATTTTCCACAGATAACAACTTAGATATTTACAAACTGATGGCAAACGTTGATCTATTGTGTGAAGTAAGCTGTCTTTCGACCTGATCCTAGGGATTTATATTATTGACAGCTTACTTCAAGCTCAGTTCACCTAAGCACTCTCGGTGAGATTTATATTATTACTCATTGTCTATTTGTCGTGTGTTTTGTTGAACTCAAATGGATTTGGGCAGAAAACCTGGCCAGTCGCGGTGATGACGGGGGAAGTAAGGCAGTGATCGAGTGGCGTCCAAGGACTGGAAAACGAAGTGTCGGTCGTCCGGCGGCGAGATGAGCGGACGACATTGTTAGCATCGCGGGTAGGACCTGGATGAGGCTGGCAAAAAAAAACATGGAAAATGGCACCAGAAAAGAGAGGCCTATGTTCAGCAGTGCGTGGAAGTCGGACTGTGGATGATGATAATGATGTCTTTTTGTTTATGTGACGAATATAAAAGACAGCTAGAAGGTTTATGACATGCGAGTGAAATTTTACCTTAGGGTGGTAAACGATAAACGAGGTCGACTGTACCTTCAAAACACACAATAACGATGGTAAATTAAACCATAGTGTTAAGGGGGATGGGTCGTACTCGTAAGCCGTATTTATGGCAAGTGCTCTTAACAATTAGTAATATAATATTGCTGGGAACTATAGTAATAGGGCACGCCCTGTAGATCATTTTGATAATTTAGTGTGTGCTTTTGTTGAAGTACAGGGTCTTGGTATTGTTTATAATGGGGCTTGGGAAGAAAGGGAATAATTTGCTTGTTTCCGGAAAATTAACCTATAGTAAATTGTGATATTAGCAACACAAGTCGACCAATATTCTAGAATTTTCAAATTCACGTATCATTAGATATTAAATTTATTCTATGTTATTGCTAATTATTAGAATCATACGTAGGTACACCTCTGCCTTACCCTACGGGGAAAAGACGCGTGATGTTGTGTGTATTATGTCATCTCGTATACCTACACTAATATTTTCCTGATAAAGACACGAAACTTTTTTACCGGAATGAAAATTCGCTGTTCCGGGTCTTTCTACGTATGCCTACTCGTGTCACCTCAATAAACCAATTTCTCTTTCCTACTCCAATACCGTACCCTGTTCATCATCTATCTATAACCTATTCATTGAGATCATTCCAAAGAGCCCAAACACGATACCTGTTCTGTAAGTTGGTAAGGGAGTTGGGTACCCTGCAAATTCCAGGTGATACTGCAGCATCAGATCAAAGTTACTATGTTCTTCTAATATAATTGAAGTAACAGAATACAAAGAAGACCTGTGGATGCCACTCACATCCATTCGTCAACTAGAAAAGAGCTGATAAACTTCAAACGCCTGAACCGTTTTTGATAAAACATATCTAAGAACTATCGCTAGAAAACCTGCTTGCCTGCATCTCCCACTGAAAGCTTTTCTAATTCCTATTCTAAAAATAAACATCAAATCACCAGCAGGGTAATCCGTAGCTATCATTTTCAAACTAACGTTTCTACAAGACAATTCCTACCTACTTTCATACTTATGAAATACACATTCTACCCCTAAGAACACTCGCCCCATTACCCCGAACATATAAAACTACAAACTAAATAAGTACAAAACTGCGGGTAGTCAGCAGTTCAGCACATCATTTGCGCAGCGCCACAGAATAGAAAGGCACAGAATGCTACTTCCATAGACACTAGCATAAACAAGATGTGTCCATGTGTACACACACATAAACGCACACGTTCGGATTCAAATTTTTATTTATTATTGAAAAAGTGAGATTGGCGAACGTTAGGTGCACACGTTCGCCAAAATCTTTAAAATTTATTATTATTGAAAAAAACAATTGAAAAAATAAAACCTAAAAGGCATACTATACTGGAGTTTAATACAGTTTGATGTGTCAATCAAAAGTACATCAAAAGATATCCATAACCTTGTTATCCTAATCCTAACTAATATTATAAATGAAAAAGTGAGTTTGTTTGTTTGTTTGTTACGCTTTCACGCTATAACGGCTGAACGGATTCTGATAAAATTTGACACGTGGGTAGACCATGACCTAGAGAAGGACATAGGATACATTTTATCCCGATATTCTTACGGGATCGAGACTTATGCAGGTGAAACCGCGAGGCACAGCTTGTTAGTCATATTGTTCAAATGTTATATCCTATATACTATTAAAACATAACATCACGCCTTGTTTCCCCGAAGGGTTGGGCAGAGGTGTACCTGTAGTAGGTAAACCCACATTTTGCCAAGTATGTGGGTGTACCTCTTATACTATTAAATGAGCAATATTTGTATATATATATTTGTAATCACGTTCTCGAAAATAGCTGTAACGATTTCGATGAAAGTTGTAATATATGCGTTTAAGGGGAAAAATCGGTCTAGCTAGGAATCATATCTGGGAAAATTCGTTTTCTGCATATTTTCATCCGCCCAGAGCTCGGTCGCCCAAATTTTAGAACCTTCAATACCTTAGAATAATCACATGGCAGTATAGAATTAGTATGTACTATACATGGAATTAGTATGAACTATCCTATACTATTAAATGAGCTTTCTCTATTTTCACCAGAGCAGAGCAGGCAGGTACAAAAACGTAATTGAAGTAAAATTTGAGATTGCCGTACGCAATGACAAGGAAAGCCAGTCGCACACTCACTGTTCGTAGATGTATATCTAGGTGTGTTGACGCTCGTAGTATAGAGCGCACCTTCTGTTCCTATCTATTCTGTGGCAACGCATTCACTGCTCGTATCTCATTAACACCACTCCCATTCATAGCGAATGTGAAACTTGAAACTCGTGTTTGTAACATTTAACTGCATAAAGTCGTGCGTGGCTTGCGTAGTTATTTTATTTAAGGGTAGACTGTATGTGGGGCTAAAACTTCCAATGGTATAATTCTGTCTACTCACTATCTAGATACAGATACTGTAAGCTACAGCTCTACTGGTTCGGAATAGAAAACTAACATATTATTTTATACACAAACATATTTTTTTCCTTTTTCACAATAAAACACTAAAATATTACCAAAATAATAAGTGCTGTACTTACGGGCTAAGATTTTAAAGGAGATGGAAAACGATGGATCCAAATGTAATAAGTTTAGATATGATCTAAAAAAAATGACATATTTTAATATCTTAGAATATCAAAAATCAGCTCAGTTCTCAATCTGGAAGCTGAGAAATATGATAAAGATAATTTTAGTGAGATTTTCGATTAATTAAGTAATCGATTACACAATTCCAAAAAGAAAACCTTCGCACTAGGTAACAAACTAAAATTTTAAAATCTGAAAAACCAATAATTATATTGATTATCAATTTCATATCGATTTAAATCTATTTAATTATATTTTTAGTCTTTTTCACTGGCATGAAAGCTGACTGATATGAATACTAGACGTCGTTCCATGTTTTTCGATGTGTTTTGAGTGCTTTCATGATAATTTTTCATTTTCAACGACCACTGCTGTGTTTTTTTACGATCTCTGACCCTACCTACCTTGTACGACCCATGCTTTCACACTGAACACCGAAGGTCGGTCACGCGTTTGAATTGGAATTGGATTTTGACTTGGATTTTTTCAGGATTTTACCGCCGCTTGAATTTGGATTGGATATACACTGGCTCGCAAAAATCCCGGGTCGCTAATAAAAACCGTGATATCTCCATAAATTACATACCTAGATCGCAAGAATAAATAATATGTAGTAAGCAGGGCTGTCATTATAAATGATTCCTTGGATTGGTCAGAATATTCAGTGCAATATCATGTCGTTAACACCTGAAGAATGTGCGCGGATTATTACCATGGTACAAGAAGGAAGAAGTCAGCGTAGCACTGCTAGAACAGTAGGAGTATCTTTATCAACGGTCCAAAGAGTACTCCAGCGATTTCAAGAGACAATCAGGGTGACAGATGAACATCAGGATACCAGAAAATGGCCGACCAAGGTGCACAACTTCACGGGAAGACCGATTCATCGTGAGCACTATGTTAAGAAATCGACAACTCACGGCTGTTCAGGTCCGAACTATAAATCGCTGTTCACTGATAAGTTTAAATCTATTCATTTACACCATTTTCATCTCGTTACATTCAGGCCCAAGATTGTATGTAATCGTTTTCGTCTCCTTTAAGTTGCACCAAAGTTACACGAACAAGAAGGGCGGCTGACTGTCCCCCAAAGAGCATGCCAGTGAGTGAATATCATGATCAACGAATAATCGATTGAATGCCGAATATTATACAAATATTAGTCGATTAAATAAGTAGGATCGTAATCTGGTAAGCAGATACATGCAAAAAATACATAATAATTAAAACATTACGCCTGTATTCCTCAAATGAGAGGTCAGAGAAGTAGGTATATATACATATCGAAAAAGTTATGTAATAAGAGGTAGTATTGTCATTAACCGGGAAAAAAATCAAGACTTTGTGCTGCTACTGATAAAATCCTCATAAAAAATCCAAAAACATACTGCCCGCCCTTTAAATCGAACCCAAAATCCCTAAAAGGTTGGACAAAGGAAAATGAGACTTGATTCAATTAAACTTTTAGCTGAAAGAAACTCCGACTGAACTACTGACTTCGTAACGAAAGAATGGAAAGACAAGACTTTTTCTCTTCTAAAACGACCTTATTACGTGATACCAGCATTCCCACACACAATCCTCCATATTATGAAGACTTGCTAACACATCTCTAACTCAGGATCAAGTTTCTGCACTTCACACCTTACAGACACATCCAATTACTACAACTAGGTTGTAAATCTTTACGCAACTCAAAGCAAATGGAACCTTGTCTCAGTGAACTGGCACAGCCGTTTCCTTGTGAGGAAAACTTCAGGAAGTGGCTTAAGGCTGGGTGTATACGTGCTTTAATTCAGAAAAAGAAAAGGTAGTTTTCTATTTTGTGTAGAAAGTTTGTTTAAAAGCTGGTATGCTGTGCTCCATACGGTGTTCATTTTATCCGTACATACCTTTGACTTTCAAATTCCAAATAATAAAGTATTTGGATGTAAAAAGTGCCCTATTTTAGTCGAAAAGAACGTTAAGTTTAGTCTCCGTAATAAACTTAGGATTATTTAAATCCGCATTGCTGCATGTATGAAAGATCATCAGTTGAGAACGGATCGACCGATATGGCAGTTTTTTTTTTTGTTTCTAATATTCAACAAAAAGACAAGGTTTACAAGAATTTTTTTTTTTTTTGAAAGTCCACCAGGTATGTCGGAAATTTGAATAACAACGCATATAGCCTAAACCACTGGTTATGACTTGAAATTCACCCGAGCGACGACGCCGGACACGAACAAAAACATAAATATAACTCTCCAAAACATATTTGATTAATTTTTTTTTTCTTTCTTTCTGCCCATAATGATAGTAACACTACACGTATTTTTTCCTGTAATATAAAAGGAAACATCTGCTCCCCTGTTTCTATCTTCATACAATTTCTCTTAAAGTATGTCACTCAAAGTAACATGAGTCTTCAACCTTACATTATTCGCGCACTGAATACAAATGACAGAGTCATAAAGTGTTGCCAGGCAGATTAAGGGCCGAAGTGACACGGAGTTAACGAATCATATTAACACGAGGCAAGTTTTGTTAATGAAGGCTTTTTCGCACATTCTTAGTTAAGGAAAGAAAATGTATGATAGTACCGTAAGGAAAATTAATTGTTCATCAAATTCACAAACCCCGTCAACTTTCCGTGTTATAGCCGTGTTATTTTCTCGTCCTATAACCTACTTATACAGGTATGTATGTCACATTGAATACTCGTACATTTTAGTTTGTAAATTGCTGGAATCCTATTATTAAGTAATGTACATTTTTACTTAAATAAACAAATATTACAACTGTCTAAAACAGACAGTTGAACTGGAAGACAGTTATGATTCGAATATCCAGACAATTCAAGTTGTAGTAAATTTGATTAACAATTAATTTCCCAGACTTTCTTTTGGATGAGTTTTGCTGATGACTACGATGGAGAATCTAAATTAAAAAAAAAACTATTACCTCCGTCTAAAGGAAATGTCTTCACAGTATGTCTAAAAATCTGTTTTTATCCTGAGAAATTAACACAGCAAAAAATTGTTAAGTGTTACATCACCAAGCGATATAACCAAATATCTTACTTTTATCATAACATGATAAAAGTACCGAGAATCTGTGCAATTGGTCCAATCTTACAAAGCAATAAAGAATTCGTAAGCCATTTTGGCACATAACGTGGACTCTACTAAAAATAACAACCATCTCTGAGAATAGAAGAAATTGCTCCAATTCCCGAGAACTACCCACCGAAAGAAAATCAATAAAAAATATAGTAGGTAGGGCGAAGTTAATAAAACATTCATATATTCAACCGCCCCATTTCTAAATTAACTTTTGAATTCGTCAAACGCGTAGGGTTGCCCTCATTAGCACATAAAACAAACCAGTAGCGACAATCAGAGGAGACAATATTAGTGCCCCAAATAATAGCAAGGAACACAGCCCTGACTACAAACATTTGTCTGGAGTGCCTCAGGGCTGTCACAGTACAAAATTACATCCATTTATATGCAGATGTTGGAGGAATTAAGTCGGCACGCGTTTGACGCGATGCAAATAACTCTTGGAAATTAAACCATCGATAACCAACCCTATCCTGGTCTAATGTTAATAGACGCCATCAGAAATCATTTTTCAAGTAGCGAAATTTAATTCGTAATTCTTAATGGGAGACATTAGGGGAATGACTTGAGTTCTAGGTGGGTAGCTATTCTGGTATCTGATGGAGAAATTGACTCTATGAAGGAAGTCTTTTTGGTGATGAATGGTTTCACTTTGACGATTAAATTGATTTGATTATCACTTTTAACGTTTCTATTTTATTAATATCAATTCAACAAATTAATTTTCTCTTTCAAACATTGGTTATGTTTACAAATTATCGTTAAAAAACTATTATTAATGTTTTAAAAACTTTAAAAAGTCCTTTGGTTCCAATAAAATACCACATTTGGTAATTTGGGTACCTAATTATCTAAAAAAAAATGTGTATCCCCATTGCCACCTACAACTATTACTAGCCACACGAACCTTAGTTCTTCACCTCGGAAAACAAACAAATGCCAGGGGGGAAAGAAAATGATTACTATTGATATATATCAGTGTTGCCTTCCTCGTTATGATAAATGGCTGCCACGTCACTACCGGCTGGCTGTTAATTACTTTATTGTATTGAGGGATTGTTGTGTTGTGTCTATGGCCAAGTATGGGATACAACGTGAAGGGGTTTGGTCAAGAATATAAGAGAGACTGCCTTATAAGTCTAGTGGTCGCCAGCGCTACGAAATAATGAGGTCCTAGGTTCGATTTATGGGTCGGGCAGTGTTACTGGGTTATTCTATCCGAAATTTCTCAGTACTAACCTGGAGTCTGCATTTGTACCCGGTTAATGGCAATAGGCTCGCCCCCTATTACATGGGACCTAAACATAGCTGGCGAAATGTGGATGTACTGTAGGTACACCTCTGAATAACCTTTCGGGGAATACAGAGATTATAAGACAGAAAAACTCAGGCCCATCGTCCACGACCCTACTCAAAAAGATTATAAGACAGAAAAACTCAGGCCCATCGTCCACGACGCTACTCAAAAAGATTAAGACAGAAAAACTCAGGCCCATCGTCCACGACGCTACTCAAAAAGATTATAAGACAGAAAAACTCAGGCCCATCGCCCACGACGCTACTCAAAATCAACATGTTACAAATTCGAAACACTAATAAGTAGCCAGAATGTATACAGGCTTCTAGTTTCATTGAATTCATTGTTCATATTTTAACCATGATACTTCTTAATTTAGGCCAAAAATATAGAAAAAAAAACTTACATTTTAAATATATTTATGTGTATATAATGTATGTTAATATATATATAATTATATAGGTATTTTATTTAATATATTTATTAAAAAGATATGATTAATTTCGTTTTATTTCTATATTTTCGTGGTTAAAACCCTAACTAACATTATAAATGCAAAAGTGAGTTTGTTTGTTCGTTACGCTTTCACGCTAAAACGGCTGAACGGATTTGGATGAAATTTGGCACATGGGTAGGCCACGACCTGGGTTAGGAAATACGATACTTTTAATCCTGATTGTACGTTCCCGTGGGATATTTTCTGACATCCACGTGGGCGAAGCTGCAGACAACAGCTAATGTTTCCAATAAATTGAATTTGAGGCTGTATACTAGTGCTGTGACATTCTGGCTACTCTGTGGTGATATGAATTTGTAACACGTTACTTTTGAGAAACGTGGTGGACGAAGAGGCTTAGACTAGTGATTCTAGCAATATCCTCTTAGATCATTAGGACAATACTCGTAGGAGCCAAATGCATTAGTAGTTGTATACTGACTGATATCATTGTACTCACCCGTGGTACTCACGGCTACACATCAAGCTATACATTTCCAGTATATGCTGACCTCGTATTGTACGGAAATCCTATACAATGCGAGATCAGCATAAACTGGAAATACTCGTATATAGCTTGATGTGTAGCCGAGTGTACAATCATTTCTTAATTTTTAACATCATGAGAGAATTGTTTCTGAATATAACCAAAATATATTTTAAGTGACTTTATCGTGAGAAATATGAATTTGTGAACATTTGAGACTCACCAATTATGATCTAAAACCTTTATTAAACTTCAGTGATTCGCCCTTCGAGATTACACTTATTAACTTGTAGTAGCACGGATATGTGCTGCCATCTTACACTATTTTAGAGCAACAAAACAATTATTTTATGCGCCCTGGTGTGGGTATGTCATACACGTTTTGTGTAACTGCCAACGCGCACATAATTTTCTTTTCGTACATTAGTTTTGTGTATTTTGGACTTCTTAGTGATATTTCAGTGATGGGAAAACGAAAACACCACGACGAGGAGGATTATTTAGCTCTGAAAATGAGAAAATTAGAGAAAAAGCTGGCTCGTGTTCGTCGTAAACAACGGAGATACTACGGTAGTAGTTCGGATTTCGAACAGAACCAGTATTCTGATAGTGATCATTACCCTGATTACCCAGCAGAATTATTACAGGAGGCTCCGCAAAACGAAGGTCGGTAACATTTTAAATTCCGAATAATGAAAACTCCGCCGGGCCGGCGACGCCGCCGGACCGCACGACCTTGACCTACTTTTTCCGAGAACATTTTGTTTGAATTATCAAGTCATTTCTATTTACTTGTTGCCTAGTGCTTATGAGTTTAGCCTGTAAGGCTAATACCGACCTATAATATACATACTTCAGTTCAACCTGTAAGGTTGATCGCTGTATACCTATTAGGTAGCAAAATTCAAGAACATAATTCGAGAGATCATGTCATGAATTTTTATTTACAATATTGTGGGTGAGATAAAAACTCAACAATGTTGTAGGTGACCCAATCCTAGAGAACAAAGAATGACTTGTGTGAGTAAGATTCTAAGAACATAGTCCGGGAGGTTATGTCAAGAATTTGCACTTATACCTAACTCAATCATTCTAGAGTACAAACCGTGAGTTTGTATCAAGAATTTGTAACTGTGCTTAAGATTCTAGAACGTAGTCTGGAAGATTATGTCATGAATTTATACATTCTGTTAAAAATGGATGTTCATTCTAGAGTACAAACCGTGAGTTTGTATCACGAATTTATTCAAAACTGTCGGTCTATTGTTTTCAGGAGCCCCATATGAAGTTAACATTCCATCCGATTCAACTTCACATCCAAAGCCTGCCGATGAACCGACGCCCGCGCCGACAACAACTTTAGCCTCCGCGCCTGAACGCGCTTGTGCCGTTGTACCCGAGGCTACGTCCACACCCACTCCTGCGGATGCACCACCCACAGAACATGCATCTACGGAAAGTATCCAAGAGTTAGAGCCTGATATTTTATGTTTACTTGGAGAAGAGCCTGCACGGGAAGAGAAGTTTGGTGAAAATGTCCATAAAGACATTGCTAACAGGTGGACTGACATTCTGGTTAATGGCTTAAAGGATGAGGTAAAGAAGGATATATTGAAGATTTATAGTGTACCTTACAATTTAAAAATAGCCCAGGCCCCAACACTTAATCCCGAAATCAGAGCAGCGGTTGATGACGGCGCTTTGAAGAGAGACAACATATTGGCTGAAAAACAGAAGGTATTATCTTCTATCATAACATGTGTAGCCAACACAATCACTGCTATCTTGCAGACTGGCTCTTGCGACGAGGAGATTAAATGTCAGACATTAAAATCCCTTAGTGATGCCGGCAGACTTTTATGCCACACACATTACAGTGAAACACAAACAAGGAGGAATTTTTTACTGTCTTGCCTTAACAAAGAAATTAAGGATAGTGTAAAGGACCTTAAACGTGACCACTTACTATTTGGTAATGATCTCCAAGATAATTTAAAATCTATGAAGGCCATTATAAGAACAGGCACCGAGCTAAAACCCACAGCTGCCAAGCCAAAATTGCCACCCAAAAACATTCAACCAAAGGAACATACGTCGAGGGCTTTAAACTGGAGGGGCCCGCCACCGCCGCAGTCACAGCCGCGTCGCATGCCACCGAGACAAACCGCGACGGCTGGTGGGCGCAAGCAACCACAAACGCGCCGTGGGACGGATCGCCGTGTCCCGCGGCAATACAACCAGACTCCACGCCGTTAGCCGAAGTGGACAATACCAACACTCAGGCGGGTAAATTAAAGTTCTTTTACCATAATTGGTCGCAAATCACAAATGATCCTGTGGTGTTAACTTGGGTTAACGGTTTTCAAATTCCGATTTCGAACGATATAGCCCAGCTATCTTATCCACATAATAGTTCTAAGTCTGAGGTGGATGAACTGCTCATTACTAAAGAAATTAATAATCTTCTTAGTATTGGTGCCTTATGTGTGTGTGAACCATGCGATGGTCAATTTTTATCAAATATTTTCCTTGTTAAGAAAAGTAATGGTACAAATAGATTTATTTTAAATTTAAAACCCTTAAATAGATTCATCAGTGCGCCACACTTTAAACTTGAAGATTACAGAACAGCTATGAGACTCATGACAAAACATAGTTACATGTGTTCTATTGACCTTAAGGATGCATATTTCGCTATAAATGTTCACAACGACTCTAGAAAGTTTCTGCGATTTGTTTGGTTGGGCACACTGTATGAATTTCAAGTTTTACCATTTGGTATTAATATAGCACCTTATGTGTTTACAAAAATTATGCGTCCAGTAATGCAATTTCTGCGAAATCAAGGCTTATTGTCCGTCATTTATTTAGATGATCTGTTGTTATTCGGAAATACATATATGGATTGTAAACATAATTTTGAAATTACACAAGTATTTCTTCAATCATTAGGTTTTACAATAAACCTAAAGAAGAGTGTTAGTATACCTAGCCGAACAGCAACATTTTTAGGTTTCGTTTTCAATTCTGAGAATCTTACGATTAGTATTCCAGTAGAAAAGAAACGTAGAATCAAGGATGAACTTGTACATTTTTCTAACCTAAAAAGATGTAAGTTACGCAATTTTGCTCACTTGATAGGATTGCTGATATCAATTTGCCCAGCAACGCAGTACGGCTGGCTATACACAAAAAAATTCGAGAGAACTAAGTATCTTAGTTTAAAACAAAAAGATGATTACAATCAATATATTAATTTACCTGTTTCTTTACGCGAAGACTTTGACTGGTGGCTTAATAATATTGACAATTGCGCCAGTCCTATTCGTTCCAGCGATTATAAGTTGGAAATATACTCAGATGCGTCTCGAACTGGTTGGGGTACCAGCTGCTCAGGCCAGACGGCCAGCGGACAATGGTCTAGCAAAGAATTAACTCAGCACATTAATTATTTAGAACTGACGGCAGCATTATTTGGGTTAAAGATCTTCGCCAAGGATTATCGTAACTGTGAAATACTTTTACGAATTGACAATTCCACTGCAATCTCTTATATCAATAGGATGGGCGGCATACAATTCCCCCATCTTAGTTCTGTAAGTCGTGACATTTGGCAGTGGTGCGAAGAGCGACTTTTATTTGTCTTCGCTTCCTATATTAGTTCTAAGGATAATTATATCGCAGACGCGGAATCCCGCCGCATACATGCCGATGTTGAATGGGAGCTCGCTGACAATGCTTTTGAAGTGATATGTAAAAAATTCAATCGGCCTGAAATTGATTTATTTGCGAGTCGATTAAATAAGAAATGCTCCAAATTTGTTTCTTGGCATAACGATCCAGAAGCATTTAGGGTGGATGCTTTCACCTTGAAATGGTCCACCTATTTTTTCTATGCATTTCCTCCATTTTGCTTAATTTTAAAAGTTTTACAGAAAATTATTCTGGATAAGGCGGAAGGTATTGTTGTGGTCCCTCTTTGGCCAACACAGCCTTGGTATCCACTTTTTAAGAAGTTGCTAATTACTAGCCCAATTGAATTTACACCTAATAAAACATTATTATCATCCCCTTACAGTGTGGAACACAAGTTTCAAGAGAACCTTATCCTGGTTGCCGGAGTATTGTCAGGCAGGCATTTCTGATGCAGGGCTCCCCTCCAGACGCTGCGGATGTGATGTTGGCATCTTTAGCTGGTAATACTTTAAAACAATATAACACTTGTTTTAAACGATGGTTTACCTTCTGCCAGGATAAAAACTTAAATTTATTTCAATCATCAGTTGCTAATGTATTAGATTTCTTAGTTACTCTTTTTAACCAGGGTCAAAAGTATGGCTCAATTAACTGTACTAAAGCAGCACTATCGCTTCTTTTAAACTCAGTAACCATGAATGACCCACAGGTCACGAGGTTTATGAAGGGAGTCTTCAAGTTGCGAACTCCACTCCCAAGGTATAATTTTACGTGGGACCCGTCTATCGTTTTAGATTACTTGAGTAATTGGTATCCTAATGAAAGTCTTTCCTTTGAAAAACTATCGAAAAAATTGACTACACTTTTAGCTCTAGTAACCGCACACCGGGTGCAGACATTGTCGTTGATTAAGGTGTCTAATATTAAAAAATATAGTAACGAAAAGTTCGTAATTAACATCACGGATTTAATCAAAACCTCCACCGTGAATAGTACTCCACCAATATTGGTACTCCCTTATTTCAACGAAAGACCTTCCATTTGTCCGGCTAGAACCTTAGAACAATATTTAACTGTATCGGCAGACAAGAGAAAACCTGAATGTAACTCTTTACTAATTAGTTTTAAGAAGCCTTTCAATAATGTAAGCTCACAATCTTTAAGCCGTTGGATCAAGGCCATTCTGGGTGAAAGCGGTATAAACACAGCTGTCTTTAGCGCCCACAGCACGAGACATGCAGCTACGTCTGCCGCCAATAGGCTCGGGGTTAGCATAGATGTTATTAAAAGAACTGCGGGCTGGACTGGCAAATCAGAAACTTTTGCAAAATTTTACAATAGAGAAATAGCTGCAGACACCTCAGATGCCTTTGCCCGGTCTCTTTGTAGGATGGCCTCAATCAACGTATGATAATTACCTTTTGTCTTTGTTATATTATGTACGAATCTGCATACTTATTTGATTTTCAAACCTTGTGTTTTTGATTATATTTCTAAAAATATATTTGAGTTTGTCTTTTTCCTTAAATAATATAGTTCCCTCTTTACTATTTCGTGAGACTCTAAACATCTACAAGTTAATAAGTGTAATCTCGAAGGGCGAATCACTGAAGTTTAATAGAAAGTCAAACGAACTTACCTGTAAGTGACGTTCGATGACTATTAAACGATGTGATTCGCCCGAGAGATTACACTCCCTCCCTGACCCTGATCAAGATACTTCTAGATCCTCCCTTGACTTGCACGAAATATTGGCTAACGATGGCCAAAGGGGAAAACGTGTATGACATACCCACACCAGGGCGCATAAAATAATTGTTTTGTTGCTCTAAAATAGTGTAAGATGGCAGCACATATCCGTGCTACTACAAGTTAATAAGTGTAATCTCTCGGGCGAATCACATCGTTTAATAGTCATCGAACGTCACTTACAGGTAAGTTCGTTTGACTTTCTATTCTATTGTCTATCCTTATTACATACGGACAGAAAGACAAACGGAAATAACTGACAGCTTGAAATGGTGATATACTTCGTTCGAAACCTACGCACCCTGGAAGTAAATAGGCTGTTCTCACGACAAATGAGTGGTCCAACCTAAGTTAATTATAGCATTCGTTTCGTTTATTATGTTGTTGTATTGGAGATGGTAATTATTTCTCTTAATTGTAGTGATCTATCAAACCTTTTCATCCCAACAGGTTATTCTTTCTTTGGTAACTTAAATATTAAACTAAGAAAACATAATAATTATTAATTGGGCACGTAAAGTCAGGGAATTAATCGTTATGCAAATGGACTACCAACTTACTTTGTATGTATATTCAAATCACAATCATTTTATACAACTATCAATGAATAACTCATATGAAATGACTATAACACGACAAATGTTTGACGTAGGCAGTCAATTTGCTTATCAATTAATTTCCCTTACTGTATGTAAGTGCTAAAGCTAAGTCCTTTATAACTAATCTCAATCTGTTACTTAAATTAAAACGGAGAAAAGTAAATTTTGTCAGCCAACGGTAATTCAGGAGCAGACTCATGATGGAGAGAAAAATCTCAAAAACAAATTGTATCTATATGTGTGAATTACATACAAGATGGGGCAAAATCACCCGATGTAGTTTAGCTGTAATTTTTTTTAGAAATGAAAAATTTTGGTTCTACTTGTGGATTATGTTTATTTAATTAATTAGATTTTTTCCATCAAGTCGAGAAAATTATATCGGTCAAGTCGCCACCGTCAGAATTGATGGCCATACGGGTTCATTTCGGCATTTTCCATCACTTGTGTTGAAGTTCCAGCGATAGGTACTCGCATTCCTGTCGGATATTCTCTTTAAGGGTTTCAAAAGACTGATGCTTATTTATATAAACCCGGAACTTCAAGTAACCCCACAAAAAAAGTCTGGGGTGGTCAAATCGGGTAATCTGGCCGGCCAGTGCAAATCGCCAAAGTGAGAGATTAGACGACGCAGAAAAGTTTCCTAAAACAATGATTCCGCGTTCTTGAGGAGTATAGCGTTCCATGGCTTATTGACGTGTATTCTGCATCAGTGTTTACTTCACAAATGTCAAAACTAAATTGACATTTGCCGCCATTTGCAAAAGTTATATCTTCCAATAGGGTAATTACTTTTGCCCCATCTGTTACAATTTATACAATAATGTTGTCATGTGACATCGTTAGATGACCTACAATCCTACCCACCTCTCTGCCCTCCCATTCAGTAATGACAAACGGCCAGTCGGTACGCAACGACTGTTAATTACGTCACTGTATATTAAGGGCAAGCCAGGAATGTTCCGCGTACCTTCACACCGAGAGGAATCCTTCGCAGAATGATTAATGCGGGAGATGACATTTTTGAAGCCCAAATGGAGCCTCAATGGGCATTAAATGGTGACGTATAAAAGTTTTGTTTTGGTTAAGCGTAGCAGATGTTTGAGTGAGTTTTAAGTTAATTTTGGGATGTGGGCCAATTTAATTGTTGAGCTGTGTATGAAATAATGGTTGTAATATAAAATTATGGTCAGTCAAATCTTATCAGCATTGAATGATTTTCTGTTTTGCGTAAATAAGGACACATTCTTTAAAACAAAAAACAACCTACAGGTTTTATTGAGATAGCTGTATTACTAACAATGAACAATATAATGTGTAATATATTTCCAAAACTCCAGTAACTTTACATAAGTATGGTCTCGACCTCTGAACTAGGACTCTGTATGACAGAGAATAACTAACGAGCCACAGGACATCAAATATTTTAGTTCACATAAACCTACATGGGCTCTTATGAAACGTCAGAATCTAGGTGCACGGTTCCAATTGGTCGTTTCCTATGGAGAAGAGCCGGTAAGAAATTGGCGTTTACAATGTTCTCAAATTACAGTATTAATAGGTATAGCCGGACAGTGTGGGTCTGTAAACAAGTACCAGGTACTTAACAAAATGGTCTACAGAAAAACCAGATGGGCTGTTTCAACTTTACTAAATATCTGCTGGTCTTTTAACACCATAATTTGTCAACCCAAACCACAGCATTCTGACATTAATTTACTTTTTCTGTCCTCAAAGACACACCCTTTTACCTTCATCCATCTTCAAGGGAACACATCCAAATGGATACGTTAGAAAATCCCTAAAGGATGAAAATTCTCATTTTAAAATAAACATCATTTTCGATGTATAAGTATGTGTACAAACTCATCAGATTATATTCATTTGAGCGAGGTACTCACGAGTAACCTACGCCGCCGTCTCGGCGTGTGTCAACCAATACCAGTGTCATCAAAGACTAGTGCACACATACGTGGCTTATGTAACGCACGTATGAACACGGGCGAATATTATGTCCACGGGTTTCGCTGGACTTAATTAAAATAGAACATGCAAAGATTATGGTAGGAGAGGACTTGTTTTATGCCTACCACTTTTTTTTTTATTGAGCTGAACAATTTCAAGACAAGATCCAAGTCAGTTAACATAATAATAGAAGTAACTAATCATAATATACACATATTGTTTCATTTTAGGTATATAAAAATTCACGTTCTGGTTGTTATCACTTCCAATAAACGAGTTTTTCTGTAAGCTGTGTTCATAGCTTCAAAAGATATAGCTTATTAAGTAGTCCATACTTTAAAAAAAGTTTAACTCGAATCTTTACATAAACATCAGCAAAATGGATATTAATAATACCAGCCTATATAAGAAGTCCCACTGCTTGGCAAAGGCCTCTTCTCATATACAGAAGGCAAGAAGGAAAAGTAATAAGTTAAAAAAGAATATTCATGCAGCGTTTCCTTCAAACCAGGAAAAGATTTGTTGTATAGTAGAGTTGAGAGACTTATGCCAAGTGGTTACGGGGACTTCGCGGTGCCTGGGGAAGTTCGGGGATGGCACGCAGGCGAAAGCACCCCGGTGGCGTCACTGAAGCTGCTGAACGCCCCGCTTGCGGACGAGGGGCGCATCGTGTGCGCGGTGTGCAAGCGGCCAGCACGAGGGACAGCATTGATCACCACGCTTGTTTCAGGCTTTTACATACGATAAATAAAATATCATATCATATTATATATACCAAAAACGAACATCCGTCCCTTCTATCCCTACATAATCATATACGCAATGATTACGTATCCAGCGTACGTTTAATAATAGTGCTTCAACTAAGCAGGCGAGCCGCGGGCGTTCGGACGTCCGGTAACAAAATTGTGTCTTTTGCACGTAGTACACTTTTCTACGAGGTAGGTACTACACCAGTCTGTGGGGTGGGGCGTTTATTTGCTCGGGTGGTTCTGTTTTAATAATGTTGTGTCTTTTGGAAGTGTAGGGTGTAGGTAGAACTGTGGGTGTAAAAAAAATACTATTAGTATTTATGAAAATGGGAATCGGATTTTTTTTAAGTTTCGTGAGTTTAATGTGTGACTGTCGCTTCAAATATTATGATGCTATTTTATATTCTGCACATTATTGTGTAACATAAACAAACAAACAAAATGCGCAAAAGGCCCCCGAGCGCTTTAGAGTTCAGAGTTTCCGGAAGCCTAATTAACTCGGGAGGGACCCGTGTTCTTTAAGAAGTTACCAGAAAATATAGAATAAAAAACGCAGTAGGTAAGTAATTTCAATGTTCTCCATAAAAACAATACTGCGGAGCTGGATTCGCACGTTTTCCCAAAACAAAAACAAATAACAACAAAATCACTAACATTATCATCCGGCAATAAAATAATGTAACATGTCGTGTGTGACAAATGAACATATTCACGGATTACATACAATGACATGGTCATCTTCTGAACCAAGATTTATTGTTGCATGTATAAAGACCGACGTAGTGGAATATTCATCGAGATTCATCTCATATGAGTCTGATTGAATAGGAATTGTTATTGGAGTGAGTGTATTTCCTGTTTTGTTTTAGAAGTAAAAGAAAAACAGAGTTCATTGGCCGCTTATCACTACGTTGTAGAATTCTACTGGATAGTTTAAGTATTACCAAGGGAATAAATAGTCTAGCTAGTGCTTTGCATAAAATAAAACTGAAACCTTTTTTGTCTCGTAGCAGATCGAGTTGCAGACTATAGTGATAAAGTTAACCATCAATCTATAGAATATTCTCTTTTAATACTAGTTGTTTAGCTAAAAAAACTCACAGTGAATCATAATGCTGTTGTAAAATTATAAAATAAAAAATTGGACTCAATTTCACATTTTCTATTACAAATGCTCTTAAAATTTTACTGGAATTGAATCAACCACGCACACGCCCATATTTTTCTTTCGTCACAAGATCAATATTTAACAAAATCGAATCACGCTAAATTGAAAATTTAACACGACGTATTTCCTCCGTTACAAAGGAGCAAATGCCAGTAACACTCACCTAAACACAAGGTACCGTCCCCTGGCACATCAAAAAGGCCAGGCCCAGGGGAGGCCGCGTGACTTCGGAATGCATTCATTAAGATGCATTGTGTTCGCATGCCCTATGCCCAGACACCCAGCAAAAATGCACGCGGCATGCAGGGGCACGGGCGAAATGAAAGTGATGTGCTGCCCTTAAATGTCCTTTAAGTTTGGTTTTGTTTTCTTTTTTAATGGCTGCGCTTTTTTCGTTCTACTTGTAAGTAATGCCTGAAGTTCAAGTTGCATCCCTTTATTTAATTAAACATTGATAGTGGGAAACTGATTCAAATTTATTACTTTTTGAAGGTAAATGTCAAAGATCATAACATAACATCACGCCTGTTTACCCCGAAGGGATAGGTAGAAGTGTAACCAGTTATGTTTTTAGTTCCATATTAAAGAGGGCGAGCCTATACCATCAACCGGGCACAAATCCAGACTCCGGGTTGCTACTGAGAAATTCAAATCAAAATGAATTCAAAGATATTATTATTATTAAGCCTAAGGTTTCGGGAGTGGTGAAAGGGAATTTTACGAGTAAGCCTTCATGAAACAAACGATTAACAACTAGAAAACTTTATGCAATATCATATATTTATATTACCTATATTTTCCATATTAAGGGGGACGCGCTAAGATAGCCCACGAAATTAAAAATTTCTTACGTTTTTTTGCAATTCCCAGATCAGTGTCAAGTTGTATGTTGATTAAAATATGATTTGCTACAGTAACAAATATGCCTTTACAGAATTATAATCATTAGAATCAGCAATACAACTCGTTAAGTTAAAATTGGCCTCAAATACCATGATTTCATAGTCATTCAATAGGTTATTGATGATTTTTATGATTATCATTCTATAAATAAATATTTGTTATGGGCGCGAATCATATTCAGATCAACATACAACCTGATATTGACCAAACCACGTAAATTTCTAACTTGTAAATTATTAATAAAAATTTATTAAAAAAATTAAAAAAATTTCGCGGGCTGCCCTGCAGTTTTTGCCTTAATCGCCTACAATGCTTTCTTTTCTCTTTGCACTTAATAAACTAGTGCTGTTTTCAATCATGATATCAACAAAGTTATTAAAACATATTAATATCGATGCTGAAATGCATTTATGTAGCAGTTAAAAAACCAGGCAGAAAAAAAACAAAAAAGTTTAAATAAAATACCGTGCATATTCATAGAGAACTTTTTCTTCCGTTACAGATGTAGGCTAAAACATTATACATTTATAGTGAATGATCTTATTTCTGTCTGGCATTTTAATTATCTTTTTCCAGGCTCTGTCTACCGTTTGCGCGTTCGTAAATACATTATATTGCAAGATTTCTCTGTAAAAACTTAACATTTATTATTTTATAAAAGCTGCTTAAATACTATGCATTGAAGAATCATTTTATTAGGTAATAAGACGATTTTTACATAACATCACGCCTTGTTTCCTCGAAGGGTTAGGCAGAGGTGTAATTACCGTTAGTACAGCCACATTTCGCTCGTTGTGTTTAAGTCCCATGTAGTAGGGGGTGAGCCTATTGGCATCAACCGGGTAAAAATATCGGCTCCGGGCTACTGCTGAGAAGTTTCAGATGGAAAACCCAATAACACTTTGCCCGACCTGGGCACCAAACCCAAGACCTCACGCTCAGCAATAGCGTTTGCGACCACTAGACCAACGAGGCGCTTTAACTTCCAAACTTAAAGCATTTAAGCACTTTTGAATTTTCAGTCAGAAAGATGAAGCTAGTTAGCTAGTCGAGGAGCTCGTGGCTAAGTAATAGCAGCCGGACAGGTCGATCCATCAGGTAAAGCTACGCTTGCCGGGGTTGGTCCGTGGATAGGTGACCATCTTTACATACCGAGACTCCTCCGTGCCTCGGAAAGCACGTTAAGCGTTGGTCCCGGCTGTCATTCATAGATCTTTGACAGTCGATACGGGTTTTTAGAAGCCCGAAAGTCTGGCAACCCAGTAACTGAGTTGTAGAGGTCAGATAGGCAGTCGCTCCATATAAAATACTGGTATTCAGCTGTATCCGGTGAGACTGGAAGCCGACCCCAACATAATTGGGAAAAGGCTAGGCAGATTGAATGATAAAGGTAGTTGTCTATTCCAAAGCGTCTAGGATCCTATGGAAAAGCACGGGCAAGGAACTCCACCAACACTAGCAACATTTTTGTAAGTACTATTAAAATGATTGTGGCAGTCTCATAACCATAATATAAACACAAACGGTATTATTCTTACTCAATCCTGCTCAACCGAGGGATCTATTTACCCGAATTATGGGAGTAATTATTTCCCCTGAGACATGAATATAAAATTGCATTTCCCTGTTACTTGATCACGTCTTATCGGAGAACGGAGGGCTTTCAATCTTTATAGAGAGGAAATCATGCATGAAACGAATGTGAGGAAGTAATCTCTCTAGATATACGAGTTCAGTGGGTAATATTTTTTTAGTTTATACAAAATAGTAGGTCTTTTTTTAACAAAGAAGTTTCAAACAGTAATATTGAAAAGTCAAAGCAGAAAACGAGAATAAAATACAGATTGTCAAGACTTTTAAGATATTTTTAAATGAATGAATAAGTGGTTCCTATGTCAATAAAATTTTTCAAAAATATCCAAACTACTTTCTATAGCTTTCCAACAACATGTCAAAATATCAAACTTCTTACTGAGTCAGAAAACCCTATAAGATCTCATTTACCCCGTACAACGACCGCTTTGAATAAAGAATAAAACAATCACGTAACGTCGACTCGTAAACGTAACTTTGTAAGTATATAATCCTGGCATATAAAAATGTTACGTACTCAATAAGTGAAGTGCACACGTCTGCGCCGCTAGTAATGAAAATCAAATTTACACAAAACCGTACAAGCATGGGGTTCTGAGAACCGACTCCATGGCTAAGCGAAATATAGCTTGATTATGGCTTGCGATTTTGTTCTCGTTTTGAAAAAATTGCAGCATCACTATGTCAAATCTATGTGAACCATGATTGATCAAAACATTTAAAACACAAAAAAAACTGAGAATTAATTTTTCAGTTTCGTGTTATTTACCACCAAATTTAAAGATAGAAAGAGAGAAATAAAATACATTTATTTGGCTCAGGTTAAGGCACACAATATTAATAAAAAATAAATAAAAAGAAACAGAAAGCTTGCTGTGTGTAAATTAATTTTAATGTGAACGTTTCTATTTTTTATTTATTTTTATTTTGTATGTACACACAGTTACAGTTTACGTGACGTTTTGTTTATACGGGCAATCAAAAATATCACAGTTATTTTTAGGGTTCCGTACCAGAAGGGTGCCAAACAGAACCCTATTACTAAGCCTCCGTCTATCAGTGGGCTGTATCTTACGAACCGTAATAGGTAGAGTTGAAATAATATACAAATAATAAAATAAAGTTAAAAAAAGAGGGTCAAACAAGAAACGTCTATTTTTCGGCGTTTTTTGGGAAATATTGTATGGAGGTACGACTCGCACTTTTTTTCGTTTTTTGCTTCTCATTCGTGCTAGCTTCATTATCGCCTATCTTTTAGTGCACGGTAATCCGTCCACTAGCAGAGTGTACAGAAACTATTTCACAAAAATCCTCGACTAAGAGCTGTACTGGCGCTGCTTTATGCGTTTTCACTGAGCTTTAAATGTTGACAAAGCCAGCCCTACTCGACAGTCTTTTCCGTACGAATTTTCTGTACCACTGCAGATAAATGTACGTTTTTATTTTGTAAAGAAAAACGTTATTTCAACGAAGATTTTTAATTTGCGGAGTGTTTATCAAAGAATAGCTTCGTTAATGTAGTTGTAGCGAGTAATTGTACGGTTAATTATCCGGGTTGCTGCTACCTTGTAATTATTCGCTTAGTAGTTTGTTTCGTTTTAACAAGTAAAGGTCTCGGAAAATGTTTTGAGTAATTTCTTTTTCGGCATTCTTCAGGCAAAGGGTTGTAACATTTATTTTAATTATAATAAAAATATACTTGAAATTCATGCTTATATTAAGCTTATACTTGAATGAGGACATAGAACACGTTTTGTTTTTGAAAATGTAGGACACAATCAGAGCCACGAGCAGAACTATACTCTTTCAACCTACATACATAGTTCTTCAACAAAACGGATACGAAATACTCCAAAGAGCTTTCCAAACTCGTAATCTTCAAACTCGGCTGCTCACAATTTAAATAAATCACTCCGGTGATTCGAATCGTTCTATCGTTGCACCCAGCCCGTCACAGGGGACTTAGCGCCCCAAAATGCTCGTTGCGGCAATTTTTTCCTGTCTGTCAGACTACAAAGGGATGCACGCGTTAGACCAATGTAATTGGATAAACTGACAGATGGTACTTTTTTATGTGTTGTCGTCATTTGTCTATCAGATGTTCGTAGATTGGCTTGTTAAAAGTGGTCTTTTACCAAAAGTAACATAAAAAAACTGAAACAACTCTAAAGGTTAATGTTTAAATCCATTATATGACTGGTAAAAATTATAAGTACACAATTAGTTATCAGCCTACCTACCTACACAAAACGAAAGAGTAGATTAATATTAAAATTGTTAACAAATAGCTATAATAGCCCTCCTCCTAATTTTTATGTTGTTATGCCCGACAGGGCCCACAATGCTCTAAAACTAATGTATGTCTTTATGTACCTACCACCTAAGTTCACATTGTGGAATGCAATAAATGTATTGAGTATTGAGGTTTACTGCCTACCTCTGTATTACACCTACCTACCTATCGACCTATCTACCTTTGTATTTTTGGAGAAAGCATCGCAAACAAAAAAATATAATCTTTGTCTATTTTCTCCATGAGCATCCGGCTCGAAGGACCATTTAGTGCGTTTACACGCTTATATTTAGGTAAACCCATTTTTGTTGGACCTGTACACCAGAAACACAGCTTTTTTTTTTAACTTATTTATTTTAGAATTCGTTTGCATCCTCACCTGAACCGTGAAACAAGATTTGAGTTATTCAAAAAGTCATATATACCCAGTTTAGAACCCAACATGTTCCAGTTTCTGTACACAAACACACGAGACAGGTTTGCATAGCTTTGATAAAAATCTAGACCAGAATATATTCTGATTCAGTTTGGAATTCTATTCAACGTTCGCACAAAAAGCTTTGGAAAAACAGCCAGTCGGAAACGTTATATCCTACAGCACAAATATTTCAATTTCTGTGAAATAAGAATATACGTTTTATTTAATAAAAATCCTGCTATATAAACCTATGATCAGAGAAAGAAAAGAGTGTTTTATGTTTGATTTTTACAACTTTTATTGGTTTTGAGTTGGAACTAGTTTTTAAATTACCATAACTTCCATAGACACTGGCTATTCTACAAAGGATCTTGCATTAGAACACCTATTTAACGTTTTGTAACCATTCATAATATTACATTTAAAACAGCTGACCCCATAAACCCAATAGGTACCTACCCAACACATACAGTTGACGCATCAACGATGTCACAACACCATTGTTCTGCATCATTGCATCACTGCGCCCACAGACACCCACGTGGCGACAAGTTTATTGTACTATAATACTTCTAACATGTACTATAAAAACCGTTATATAGGTAGAGAAAGTTTTATTAAGTCATAGTGGAAGAATTACCGATCGAGGAATTAAGAGGGATAAGATAAATGCCACCTACCTGTCTTTGTCGAGTAAGGTCAGGTGCGTGGTACTCCCAACCATCGTGCGTGTATGACCCGACGTACGCATGAACGTGGGTAAAACAAAATAAGTAGATTTATAAATTAAGATAAGAATCAATTCGTAGATTAAATAAGACAATGAACAACATACAGAAACATAACAGCACTCCTGTGTTCCCCGATTTAAGTCACATTACTATTTTGTAGTCCCATGTAATAGGGGGCCAGCCTATTGCCATCAACCGGGCACAAATCCAGGCACCGGGCTCTTACTGAAAAATTCCTGATAGAAAAAACCAATAACACTTTGCCCGACCTAGGAATCTCTGGCACTCATGCTCAGTACCAACCTTTGTGCCTACTAGACCAGTCGACCACGAGGCATTAAAAAGATTAGGTACCTAATGATCGATGTAGATTAGATTAGTAGATTCAATGACAATGAATAATATATATTAAATAAATAAGATACAACCTTATTCATTAAACCATTCTTATCCCACGTCATCTACGTCGAATGGGACAAATCCAATAGGACCATTAGTACCGATGTAACTTAGTGCCAGTTCAAATAGGTTCGTTAGTACCAAGTTGAATAGGACCATAAATCATGTCTGGTGTAAATGAGGTGACTTTCAAGCGAATAATACTACATTTTATGAAGACAGCGCCATGTCTATTTGTATCAGTTAGCGTTTAATTAAAGTGGTATACTAGATTTGAATTATATCTTCAAGCTCTCAGTAATTGAAATGGAAGAGAGACGCGTCCTTCAACTAAAAAAGAAATATCAAACGCAAAAGTAAACATTTAGTCCCAAATTACATCTGTGGCTAATGCATTATTGTATAAAAGCCAAAGTGAGGGGAAACTCATTTGGAATTTGACTCGTACAAAAGGACCGAAAGATTCTCGTTTGTTTAAAGAGAAATCTTGACGGCACTTGGACAAATTAAAAACTTTTTGGATGAAAAAATGGTAACAACAAAAAACTTTTATTTGAAAGAGGAAGAAAAAGTCAAACGATGTACTAAAGCTTTTGAGAACCTCAAATTGTCTCGAGTGTTAGGGATTTAGGGATATTTTTCGTACAATATTGAGGAAAATCAGGCGAAAATGGTAAAATAATGAAAATGGCATATGGCTTCGGAAAAGCCACTTAGAGAATTACAGTGGTTTTTACAAAAGGTAAGTAAAATTTGTGTCTATTTTTTCTTGTTATCATAATAATCGTAATTACGAGTACAGTCGGCTCTATGGTATTGCACAAACGATACGCTTAAAAAACATCAATCGATAGTTTTTTATCCAAGCCTTTTAAAATAATGCTTAAGTTGCTTAAAAGAGAGAAAAGGTTTTTGCCTAAAAAGGTGAGGTTAAGCCTAGGTCAGGTACTTGGCTACCTGTTCTTTTCTTAGTCTCGTAGGTACTAAACAAAATTTTCTTCACAACATTTTTCAACGTAAGAAAACTGCTGAGTAAAATAAACTGCCGACCTACTATTAAGCACACTTTATTTTATTATCAAAGTACATTCCCCTGGCGGTACGGGCAAGTTCTAAGTACAGGGGGCAGGGAGGAAGCCGGGGTCATATCGACATACGTTTACTGGCAATATCCGAGTCGCTTTCTTCAAGTCGCCCATTACGAACGGAGGTTTCAAAGATTAAGTGGCGTAGATGTGAGGAACTTGAAACAAGAAAGGAGAGAAAAGCAATAAAGAATTCTTAGGAAATGCGAGAATGGGAATGCAATATGTAGTTGTAAGAGTATTGGTTAAATAAAGAAATATAGGAATGAGGTTTTAAATTATTTAAGTGAGAAGCATTTCTTGAAACTTTAAGACACTTTTATAAATAACTAGAGACCGCCTCTGCATCTCACGGTTTTTAAGACTTGACAAATTACAGCCATTTCTTTGTAATACGTACGTTTGATAAGAGTATAGGTGATACAGATAGTGCCATCCATGAAGACGCGCCCCACTCCGCGATTACTGAACTGTAAGCTGTACTTTAGTACGGAGCGGAGCGGAGTGGGGCGCGTCGTCGGGGATGGCCGTTGCGTAGTTTAAAAGAACGACGTGGTCACACAGACTGAAACGAAAAGCGAATTTATTTTGCCATATAAATTAATTATGATTACCTTGTTTATAAAGTTTTTTTTTTTGTTACCTTGCTCCACACTCGGTATTTCTCCTGTATTGTTGGTGCGTTTACAAACATTTAAACTCACATACACAAACAGCCAGACCCAGAACAACTACTTGTAGGTCATACAAATATTTGTTCCGTACGGGGATCGAACCCGCGACACGCAGTGCAGCAGTCAATCGCTTAACTACTGCGCCAACCGTGCCGTCATACATCATTAATAATAAGCCAATCGTGCTGAGATTATGCACAAAGATAATCCTTTAGTTTTGAAAAAAATGCTGGTCGTATTCAATTATTTATTTTATGTTTCTCAATTCACATTTTGAACTGCCAAATTCTTGCCTCACAGCGACCAAACCAAAATAGGCAGTAAACCCCTCCCCTAAAATTTATTTACCTGTAAGTATAAATACTAAGGTTTTATGGAGGGGAATACGCGGGCAGAGCGTGGTTCACGGCAACCATCTAGTTAAATCAACCCTCGGTACCGCGCCGATAACCAACGTGAATGGACGCCTTTATTCTGTTACTATGGCCTGACTCACTGTGTTGTGTGTGGATGTAGTCTTAGATGTATGGAGGGGCTGAAGAATGTTGTTGATCGAAATTCTGTATTTTTGTGGTTTCTAAAGTTATAATACTTAACAAAGCTTATGGATACATAAATCAAACCTTAGAAAAAAATTATAAAACCGTAGTTTTAACCTAAAATATTATTCAACCTTGAATATTTGAAAAACGTTATTTCTGAAATTCAGTTTCCTAGCTAAGCCACCAAAGTATTTTTTTTTTAAGTTCACAAAAGCAGTTTATTTTGTGTTAGGTAATCATTTAATATTTTTCTTTTTCTTTTATTCATCCATTTAGTTGAATGAATAGGTCCAATAGATTTATTTATTCAATCTAACTATTCAATACGCTTTTCAACCTTCTGTTTCTGCCATCAAAATGTTATTTCCTTTGAAACTTGAATGAAACAGTTATTCTTTTATAAAAATAAACTCCGCAGTTAACCTTTGAGGAATTTCAACTTATTACTGAACATTCCTTTTGCTTTTACATTCAACCAGACCGTCACAAGATCCAGTACACGCTAATCTTTTTTCAATTCCAAATTGAAAAAAAAACTAAAAATCGACCATAGAGAAGCGAACATTCGAAATTAGAAAACTCAGCGCGGCCAATCGACGAGAACGCGCGGGTTAGGTGCGGCGCACACTAGCGCCCACTTTGTGCAAGTGCAGCCCTCGGGTCGAACGTCGGTCGCCCGGGAGACGAGCTCGGCCCGGGCCGCCGTCGGGCCCCGTCGGGGTGCAAACGAACCCTCATAACACCCCTCCATCCCACAACAACACGCCAAAATGAACCTTACATCACAAACAATAAGGTCACGATTGCTTTCCCACTTTTAGAGTAAAGTAGAATTAGCGATTTGTATGCTATGCAACACGGAATAGGGTCTGCTTTTCGAACGCTAATTCGGTTATCGCTAAGTACAGGCCATGTTCGTGTAATTTTGTGCTCAGTTTCGTTGGTTTAAAGTTGAAAGTTGTGTGGTGGCATACGGTGCGTGCGATACGGTTTGAAGGGGGGTAGCTAGGGGTGTCCCCTCATTCATAATCACAGGGATGTCGAATGCTCAGGTGGTTTAGGTAGCAGATTTATCGTTTCTAGGTGAGATGGTCCGCCGCTGAATAATCTGTATTGTTTATAAACCTCGCGTATTGTTTTATTACTGCGATTAATATGTCTGAAGTTTACAGGAGCGTCATATGACGCCTTTTTGTGAGGGTTCGCTTAAGCTGCAGTACAAAGGGAGAGGTGGAGTACAATGAGTTATATTAATGGTATAATTAAGCAATTTTAGTGACAACGTTTGAACACGCACACGCGATTATGAAAATAAGTGTTTTTAAACGACAAAGTGCTCAATTGAGCAGTTCTGTATGAAAAAACCGGCCAAGTGCGTGTCGGATCACGCACAATTAAGGGTTCCGTAGTTGGGATGAATTTATCCCAAGAACAAACTTAGCTGTAGTTGAAAAAAATGTTCTCGCATATATTCCAACTGCAAATGTAAGTTTGTATGTACAATATTGAGAGTAAATCTATGTTATTTTAAGACCATAGACTTCTTATAGGTTTTCCTGTATACTATGAGTAACGAACCATTCTTTGAATATTTTTTTTTTCAAAATTTAGGCTCAGTATTTTCGGAGATAAGGAATGGTCAATTTTAATCTATTTTCATAAATATCTTTCAAATATTTATTTTAAAATTATTTACAAAAAAAAACAGGTCCTAGCAACAAGTCATATCATTTGATATGTCACGCGGTAACGTTTACAATTATTATTTTTTTATTTACTTTTGGGGAGTAAATTGTGACCCGTGTCAAAAAGTGACCCTCATTTTCAAAATCCATTTATTTACGTTATACATCCGTGTTTGGGTCACAGAAATACATATGTGTATGGAAAACAGAGTCCGTATTAAGAGTGAATACTTTACCTTCTACTAGTAGGTGCTATTTCCTATAAATATTTACTTGTACATCGTTACTAGTCATAAAAGAACCCTCTACTGCTGGACTTCACTTACCTGAAACAAAAGGAAGCATAATGTTAATGAAAGCATTACTAGCTGAGCTTGATAAAGTAGGTAGTATTCCTTGTTCTTAGCCATTTACTTCTTATGAAGTGAGAAATATTGGATTTTTATTAGTCAATGTTTCGATATATTTTTATCATAGACCAGAATTAGGGCGTCTTTAGGCATTTTACAGGTACCTAATTAAATAATTTTTAGCCATTTGCTACACGAAAAAAAACAAACTGTCTTATTTCTGCAGATGGTCTATGTTAAACATAGTATAATTACGACTAATTCGACAGAAGATATGTCTCAATGAACCTAAAATCGATAAAAAATGTCACGGGTGATTTCATGACTTCGCCAATTTAAAAAGATCCTAGTATCCATTTGTTACAAAGACGGTTTTTCTACAGATAGTGACCGACACTACTAAGAGTACTCGGAAAACTTCAAAGAACCCATTAATAACAGACAGAAGACATCAAACAACAGCAGTTCAGAGCCTCCAATTGAAGCCTACACGCAACGAGTTTTACGACACCCAGTTACGACCTGAGTAGCGCGGAAACTCGCAGACTGCCTATTAAAGTCTATCCTAGAATCTCATAAAGTCATACTAACACCCCATTTTCTGCACACATAACCTTTATCTTTAATAAAAATAAGGGTCATTTTCGGGTAACAAAACTGAAAGGAAAGTTTCCTCCAGTTTTCTCCCGCATTCGCCATTTTGTTCGTCGTAAAAAGTTAATGGCATTTCTGTAATTTTGCGGCCAGCAACAAGTAAAATTAAACGTATAATTACTTGAGAGCGATTCCTTGTGTTATGGTGTTACATAAAATTGTGTGTGATGTAAATGTAATTAAAGAAGTGTTTGAAATTTGTTATAAAAAGTGTTTTGATACAGATAATTTGATTGTATCTAAAGACCACAGACACGTTCTTGGTGATAAAAATGAAGAACCGAAAAATAAAAAGGGTAAAAGTAGGTCACGAGATAGGCCTAACGTCTGTATTATTCGTCCAGACATTCGATAAAACTTCAAGAGATACATACAAAATCTTCTGAAGCTCTGTGTGAAAAGTTTTAATCACCCAGTTTCAACTTATAGCTTCAACATCAATGAAACCTGTATTTAAAACGTGTTACAACGAAATTCGAGAAAAATCCCGAACATTTCTACATAACACAACATACATCACCAATCGATTCATCCAACAAAATCACAGCTTGAACATCGATCAGTGTGCTCCAAAAGTAATCCGGAGACGTTACGAGCGAGCTCTAGGAAACACAACGCGACAGGCTGACCAATTACGGTCATTTGTTACAATGTCCGAGTGAGCTGTATCGCTGCAACACACTCCAGATTCGCTGTGGTTTTATGTGGTATGTATGCTTGTACGGTTTTTTACTTTGTATTTTTTATTTTAGTGTGGGTTAGAACCTGTGCGCAAATTTTAATCTGTAATTTATTTTTATTTTTTATAACTAACGATTATTGCAATTTCGCATTTAAAAACGAAGCGTTACGTCACTGTAAGATATTTCAGACAAATAACGTAGTTAATATTATTATTTTCAACCTTGGAATAAATTATTTGCGTTTGACTTTGAATAAGAAATGAACAAGAAAACCAACCAACTTTCTTTTAGATCACATTGCCTACCCGATACTCATAACTTGGATCTAGACTTTATTTTGCTTCCAACAATTGTGATCCAGACAACAAAGTAACAGTATCGTCCGAAGCTCAACTTGGCACTTGGCAGTAACACGTTGGATTTAAATATCCCTGTCCCACGGGCTGACCGATGTCCGTCATTTGTTTGAATGACCGAGAAAATTGTATCACTGCAACACATTGCTTGCAGTACTAGTTTTCATGTCGTAAGAGGACATTTTGTAACTACGTCCACATTTAGCAAACATTGACTTAGCAGTAAAAAGAATTTAGCTCGATTTTCTTAGGCCTACTCGTATGATAACAGCCGCACGAATCGATCGAAGGTTAACGCATACTCGAAATTCGAGTAGCGGAACATGACGCGAGTCCATTGAATTGAACTACTGCGGTTTCGCTGTTATGGTTTCACGCGGTTACGCTTGCCGCGGTCGGCTTGTGGATGGGCGACCATCCATTAGATATGGAGACTCTTCCGTGCTTCATAAAGCACGTTAAGCTCCTCGGCTGTCATTCATACATTTTTGACATTGTCGTTACGGGTAGTTAGAAGCCCAAAAGTCTGACAACCAGTTTTACCAACCAGTTTTTTTATGTTGACATAATCTACTCATTACAATGTTTTTTATATGAATTGTATTGCAATATGTGGTTAGCTAGCGACCTCGACAATTATTTGTTTTACCTCGATGGTCCTAGTTTATCAATTATAACTTAGAGCTATATTATGTAAGCGGGCACGCCTGGAGGCTTTATTTTCTTTTTTAGATATTGTTTACGTTTAGTTATTTTTATTTCTGCTTGAGTATAGTTCTCGATGTTTTTGGTTGCTATATTGGCGTGTGCTAGCTGTCATATAGCTATTAATTTATAATTTAAATTGTGTTTTGCGTAATGTAAATTATCTTGTATACTATTGTATAGAATCATTTTTTTTTCTAACTGAACAGACAGCTGTGCTGCTGGGGAGTTTGTTGCGCCACTTCTTCTTCCCAGCGAAAGCACTAGGAAGTGGTGAAGGGTGGGCGTTTTGGGGGACTGTCTTATGTAATTATGACGTTCGAAAAGTGCTGATTTTCAGCCTAGTTTGAATAAATGACTTTTGAATTTTGAATTTGAATTTACCAAGGGGCACCAAATTACCCAGTAACTAGGTTGTAGAGGTCAGACAGGAAGGCAGTCGCTCCATGTAAAATACTGGTATTTAGTTGCATCCGACCCCAGAATAGTTGAGAAAAGGCTAGGTAGCTTGATGTCTTAGGCCCGCTTGCAACACAAAACCCTAAACTCGTTTAGTGCTAAACGTATTCAACAAAAACATCGTTCCGTTTCAGTCATCGTTTAAAAATGACAAAAACAGAATATTGTTTTAAATATTTTTGACGTTAAATGCATTTAGTGAGAGCAGTTGTGACCCCGAATTACGAGTTGTAAAAAGTTCATTTTCATGAGTACTACACTCCCTTAAAGTGTGTCCCTCGTTTAACCTAACGTCGTGTATATCCTTTGTGTTTCAGTATAAACTCGCTTTAAATTATCTTTCCTCAGGCAGACTTTTGTCCCTCTCAAGCAAACTTCTTGACACAAAATAAGGCCCAACTCCTCCCCTTCCCCTCTTAGTATACGTCTTTGAACTAATTTTTCAGACTACGATAAGCGAAGAAACTTTTATGAGGTCATGAGCGTTAAAATTCAACGTCAAGAATGGAAAATCCGGGTAGAAAACATTATGAAAAGTAGTGGAACTACCCTTTTAACACTTGTCTTGGATTTTATTTAAATGAATTTTGTTGGAATAAATGAATCTGTAAATTATCTGGTTATGTACCATCGAAGAATTTCATATATATACACCGTAAGGACTATTCAGCCGCTACTAGGCCGCTATACTCGTAAAACCGGGGCGGTACCCTGATGTGGTAATCGTGTTCACGGGATTTTGTTTTCAAACTTATTAGATATGAAGTTCTGCGACAGTACAATCAACTTACGAAAACGTTGATCACTTTGAGACTTTGTCACATAGAACGCGTTCCTTTTCAACTGTCATCGTCACTTATGTAGTTGACATTAAATTTTCGTCGTAGATAGACAATTGTATGGATTAGTTATCAGCGCAGCTTATGATAAACCTATTCTTCGTCAGTGACTAGTAATAGATTACAAATAACTCTTATCGTGATAACCGTTTTGATTGTCATTATTATTAACCGCCCCGACTTACGAGTTTGAACCCAGGCAGGCACTTCCATCATCATCATCATTATTTCAGCCATAGGACGTCCACTGCTGAATATAGGCCTCCCCTAATGATTTCCAAATCGGCCGGTTGGAAGCGACCTGCATCAGGCAGGCACTTTACTTTGTATAAATAATTTCATCATAATTGTTCTCAAAACGGTGAAGGAAAATATAATGAGGAAAATGCTCTAGAACCAAAAAACATCGGAGACATGTGACATCTACCAACCCGCACTGGGTCCTCGTGGTGCATTATATCCCACTCCCTCTCGAATAGACGAGGCCTGTGTCCCAGCGGTGGGGACATTATAGGCAGGCTGTACTACATATTAAAGGCTTTAAACAGACTCCGGACCCAGGTCGGCCGAAGCAAGGAAAACCTGTTCAGGTGGACATTCATAGATGACTCCGCCTTGGAATGTAAATGTGGTGCAGTTCCACAAACGATGGGACACTTAATATCGTGTCCTGCGTGTCCTGGCAGCTGCACGTTACAGGAACTAATGGTCGTTGGTGATGGCGCCAAACAAGTCGCCGAATTCTGGGCCGAGTCTATTTAGATTGCTATCGACACGCTAAGAAGAAGACTACATATTATGCAAATGCTATTATATTATTATTGTTTAGTGGCTTGTCTTTTGCGGTACTGTGTCTACGATATTTGTTATGACAAAGTTCTAAGTACCTATGGTTAAGTTTTTCCTAAGCCGACCGTAGTTACTAAACAATACCGAACTAAACAATTTTGTGAAGTTCTTCTGTTGCTTTGGAAGTCACTTAATGTAATTTTGTAGTGAAAGATTTTTCTTTTAAGTTTGATTGATTAGTGTATTTAAAACCGTCTAGACAGGGCATTACCTAGATTGGATATCTGTCAGTTTTTTTTTTCTATTTTGGATTGATGTTAACAACAACTACATACATAAACTCACGCCTCCTTTCCATGGGGGTACCTGCTACGATCCTTACGTCCTCCTTTTGCCTCGTTTACGTTCATACATCTGGTCATACACGCACGCCAGTTGTGAATTACGCACCTGACCTTTCTGAAGAACATCATCAATAAGGTCACGATTATGTCCTCCTAGGGCGTTCCCTCCCGGCGATTCCACTCACATCTGCCTTGTAAATAGGTAGCTTTTGTAAGTCGCCTTTCATTCATCCTCTCAACATGACTAAATCATCTGAGCATACTCTTTTTAATTTACATCACTACATCTTCTTATAATTAAACTGCACCGAAAAACAATCTACAATCTTTAAGACTTTATTAAACCCTTGGTTGTCCTTTAAATTTGAATCCAATACTAATTATTACCTACTCCGACTATCAGAAAATACTCAGATACTTACTTTTTGTCAAAGTACGCTATAATTATAAAATTAAATACAAACGCTTGCATTAATTGGGTACCTACCCCACACCATACCAACAAATACCTTTGAAAAAGGGGGGTTACCAATTAATTAATGCGTGCCTACATATGTATGATTATAGACTTGATACTTAATTGATAAAACACGCTATTTGTTATGATAAAATCAGATAACAAAACAAAGAATTATTGTGACAACAAACAGGCAATGTTAGTTGTTACCAGACGTTACCAAGATGCCCAAATACAGAATACCTGGTAGTAACAGAACCGGACTTGATAATGACCTGTTCTGTGACGTACAAAGTTCAACTTGATGTTTCTAGAAAGCACATCAAGAGTGTAGGGGTGTCCCAAATATCCGAGTTTCAAAATTATGGTATTTTTTTGTATAATTTTTATCAGAAGCTGGAAAGACGTACCAGAGTATCGAAAATGCCTTTGCCCAACAAGGGTAATCCCCCATCTTCGGAAGCTGATAATAATTTAAAAAATAGGTAGTGTTTAAAAAAAAATCGTTTGAATAATTTGTTTGATATATAAATCCATCGTTTTACTAATAAAGAGTGACATAAAAATGTAAAAATGTTACGAACATTCTTACTTTTGGTATTTCTCATTTCAGCCATCCACAACATGACCAATTATTTAGTCTGATGTTAAAATCAATAATTTTACCAACAGTGTAGTGGTAAATTCATAAATGTATTCGCTTTTATCAAAAACCAATATGGTAGTCATCACATAACGTGAATGTCCACCACTAATTACAAACTTCCATTATAAACCGCTTCAAAGAACGATTCATGGGTAGTAATTGGTATAATTACCACTTTTAGTAGCAAATTGGTGATTGCTGAATGATTTTATTTATTAGTGTAGCATAGGTATTTGTATATGTTTATTTCAATGGATTATTAAAAATTATAATATAAAAATATTTGAAAATGTTCATTGCGGGGCAAAGGCCTCTTCTCAAATAGAGAAGACGAATCACGCTTGATCACCATGCTTACTCAAAGACGGGTTGGCGATTTCAGGCTTATTAACTATAAGTCCAGGTTTCGTCTCGATGTTTTCCTTCAACTACCAGTAATGTCCAGGATAAACATAGAAAGTATGTACATATGAATTAAAAATGTCACATTGGCACTTGCCCGGATTTGAACCCACAACCTCGTGCATGAGAGGCGAGGCCTTAACCACTGAGCCATTACGACATGTAATTATTAATTATGCTTATATTATAATCATTAATGGATTGTAAGCAATTAACCCTTTGTACCAACAGCTCGACAAAATTATTAAAATAGGTTACGTGCCGCTTGTATTCTTTACAAGGCCTCATAAGTATAATTAATTACAGAATAAGTAACATTGCTACCTAATCTTTTCATTTTACTTAGGTACTGTTCAGATCTAGTTATTCAGTCAATCGGATATAGCTGTCAAAAATATCCGCGCACCAGTAAACCAAATGTCTACGCAAATTGATTGGTTGGTCATAATTATCGCAGTATTCTATTAGTCTTTCTCTGCAATAAAACAACACAAAATTATTCAGATCTTTAAAATTAGAAACGCGGATATAACAGTCAAAATATCCGCAAGACGATAACCCTGCGCAGTGCAAGCTCATCATTGTCCAAAGTTCATGTGACGGGCCGTTTGACTTCAATATTAGGCCTGTAGAGGTCACTTATGTGTAATAGCTACTTGCTATTGCCATTCTATGGCAGTAAAGTCCATGCGAGTAGATTGTCTTTTGTTTTTAGATGTATTCATTAGGTTAAACATAACTGGCGAAATATGGGTCTAGGTACTATGGGTACACCTCTGCCCAACCCTTCGGGAAATAAGTCGTGATGTTATGTTATGTAACTTACTCAGTATTTTAGTTTCTTTTTTTCTCTAGGATATAGTAACAATTGACTAATGTCTTCAGATATTTTAAATCAATAACGCGGATATAGCAGTCAAAATATCCGCAAAACGATAACCCTGCGCAGCGCAAGCTCATCATGGCACAAAGTTCATGTGTCGTGCCGTTTGACTTCTATATTAGGCCTGTAGAGGTCGCTAATGTTGTCGTTGCCATTCTGCTCACGTGTAGAGCCTTATGCTCGTCTCGGGAATTCCGCTTATTATGCGAACGCCGCGCACCTCGCCACATCACTTTGTATTTAGATAATTTACGCGTAAAAATGTTATGGGATGTGTTCTTGAAGCAATATGGGTAGGAATATTTGTAGAGATATTTGTTTGGCAATATCGGAACAGTTCTGAGTTGAAAGATAAATTCTGTTGATTTCTACTGTAGTCGAAATAGTAAAATACCAGATTGCCTTATGTAGGCACAGTCAAGGAATAAAATAAATATGTTAGAGGGGGCCCAAATGTATACTGGCGCCACTTCTTTAAAAAAATATTATCTGGTGACTGAGAAGGGGCTAATAAGGACCCTCGGTAAGTGCGTCTAGAATTTACTAATTCCATTTATAAAGTTTCATATTGAGACACGAAGCAACAAAATACGATCTACAGGCGGCCGCTTGAAAAAAAAAAATCTCGTGAGTAAGCAACTAAATCCGATCTAAAGATAGATCGGATTTAGTTGCTTATTCACGAGATTTTTTTTTTTAAGGGGTTACGCTATTGTACTGTTCGGTACCCCATTAAGATATTTTTTTACATGCACCTTATTATTTTTCAGACCATTTCTTTGCCAAATGCAGCCCACTTATACTAAACTAAACAAGAACACGTCAATTAACAATCCCAACTAATCTCCAAGCCCCCTTAATAAAGACAAACAATATAATGAAACCATTGTACGTGAAGAATTAACATACCATGCCCAATGCCCATTATATCTTGAGCGTTCACAGCAGCGCTGATAGCAAGGGCAGATGTCAACACCAAATCAAAATAATTATAATAATAACCATTTTGACCGCTTTCCCCAACGGGAGTACATCTCATCATCTCTGAATTTAATTTTTTGAGTTTTAAACACACTTTTCGACATTTGCGTTAAAGTCACATGATATAATAGATAATAATAGGACTTATTGTCACTAACAAGATTTCCAAATCGTTCGAATCTAGAATTCCATAGCTCAACAAGCGTTTCTAACCTAACATCAACGAAACAGTTTTAGCACTAATAAGGATCAAATTCGCAAAACACATATTCGTTAGTATGAATCTGATAGGTGTCAAGATCGCATTTCTCGACGGCTGGACTGTAGTTAATTAAAATAAAGTTCCGTATTCCGCCACGGTCCAAGGTAAACTGGTCGACGGTGTGTGAAACCGCGCGAAAAATGCGAAATAAAGGGTGGAAGTTTGACATCACGGGTTCCGTCGTTAATCTTTTTTGATGATGTAATGTGTCTCCGAATCTTCATGGTTGTCTGGCTTCGGGATAAGGATTATCATGGTGGTAAATAAAATGAGGATGAACAATAAATGTGTGAATTTTACAAGGGTAGATCACAACCATCTTTTATTTTACTATACATTGTTATTGGGATATCCTTCCTTTCTGGACTAGGGCAAGATTTTTCCTGAATTCTCTCATAATTCGAAGACATGAGATATCCACCCGCACTGAGCCCGCGTGGTAGATTACGGCCTACTCACAGAGATGAGGCCTGTATCCCAAGCACTGTGAAGCTTATAGACTAATTACGCTATGCTCTCATTAATTCACGCATACTTTCTCTAAGCAATATGAAAGTAATTTCTGATATTATGAAATTTTAATTTATGCAAATGTTTTACAGAACATTTCAATAACTTTCCAGAGAATAACAATTTGACAGCTTAATATTACTTAGGTTAAGCTAGACAAAAGTCATTTTCACTTAGATTTAGGTCTAGAAATTATTAATTATATTAATTAATATTTCAAATAATTCAAATTGCTTGAGGCATAATATTCCTCAAAATTAATATTATTGCTTTAGGTTTATCGCAGTTAAGTACATAAAAACTAGATGTGCCGCTATCTGTGTTAGATTTTTAGAGAACAGGGTGTAAATTTCACTCATCCTATATAGAAAAGGGAGGATCCTACGACCAGACGGGTATCATATCTGACGGGCCACTGCCCGGCGATTGATGTCAGATAGTCTTATTTAAGTCGTTCGCGTGGTAAACTCTAAGCCCAGTTTCGCAGTATTGAGCCGTGCATTGAGAATCCAACAGTGTGTTTTCTTGACGCGGTGGGATACGCGCTGGATGCACTCTGTTGGATTCTCAATACTCGGCTCAATACCGAGAGTTGAAAATCCAGTGTACGAATAAAAACGCCGCGATAAAAATACGTCCGTGCGTACATGGACTAATTGCGCGATGCAGGATTTGTGTGACGTCAGGATTTTGTGTGACGTCAGGTCTTTGACGCGTAGTTCGCATGTGGCAATGTAGATGCCGCCACAGATTAATAAAAAAAAAATGATATTTTGGTCTTCAGAAATGTCAAATACGTAGCAGCCGGAGTGCGTGTATGAACACATATTGTATGAACGTAACGTAAACGAGACAAGAGAAGTATGTAAGGATCGTAGCAGATGGCGTTCTTTAGTTTCTACCTACCCCCAAGGGACGAACACGTGAGTGTATGTATGTATGTTAGTTTTAAAAGACAGAGCTGGCAGCAGGGTTTGGTAAGAAATAGAATCAATATTGTTAGATTCTATAGTTTATCAAACACTAAAACGTGATTAAAAAAAAAAAAAAACCTTCTTAAAGCCGAGTTTCAATCGTCAGATTCGACATTTTGACGGGTATTCAATGCCGAAGTCGTCAAATAATCAACATTATTCCTGAAAAGCAAGTTCCCTTTGTTCTATCTCCCTCATTTCCTTGAAATCTGTATTAATATTCAAGCACAAAATAATCAAAATAACACCCATCTGCAACAGACAGGCAGACTAACCACAGGTGAAAAGGGGTCTCCTCTCGCAGAACCCTGAAAACGCAACCCCCCTTCCCCCTTTAAAAGTGGCGTGTGACGTGTTTTGTCATACCATAATCAAACGTCACGTGACAAGGGGATGTGACACCCCCGCACCCCCATCATCTCCGCAAACATTCGTGTTGCCACCTACCAAGGATTAAGAAGTGTTTGTTCGCCATCCGATGGATGAAATGCTACTTTTTTATTATTGGAAGAAATTGGATGGATTTATGTACAAGGTGTGGTACGGCTTTCGTAATTGATTTGAGTGGAAAAAAATACTTTCAACTAGTTTGTTGTTATTGTTGAAAATTTTGTTATATTGTTATCGTTTATCAATGCTAAACGGGAATGTTCTGAGGAATCTTGACATGCTTTGTTCTCTTAGTACAAAATACGTAAGATTATTTAATTTGCGGCACATTTATTACCAGAGATCGCACAAGCTGGGAGGTTTGGAAGGAAAAAACCTAGTGCAAAATGTCGCCAAAATCTAAATCTTTAAAGTATATGTTAACGTTTTTATGTATTCAGCTTAAGTCGACGAAAATGCTCTGCTTTCTAAAAACTCACCCTATAGATGTTCGCCTACCTTTGAGTGGGTAACCCCACAGTTCGACTGAATGTTTGTATTGCATTAAACATTCTTTGTCGGAAATAATGAATGAGGAGCGCAAACTTGGCCGCCGAGCGAATATTAACCAATGTTGATCTTGCTTCTTTGCTCTTTTTTGGTACCGCACTTTAAGGGAGACTTGGAAAAAAATATATATATAAGTGATTACGGCATGTCTGTGAAAGGCAGGCAATGTTTTAAGTTGCATTTGCATAGGCAAGTAAAATTACGCAATTCTTGGCAGTTGCTTTACAATCTTGCCTCTGCACTAAAAGACCATGCCCAAAATAAATCGAGTAATTGAGTTCGCCTTTATTACAAAGTGTGGTAAGAAATTAAAAGATCGATCCTTAGGTAAATAATGTTTACACGGTTAAGGTTTAAGGTGGACACGGGGGAGCATACGGTGGAGGTCTGCCCGGCTTGGGCAAAGCACCGTCGTGTCCTCGTGGAGGCGATGGTGGTAGGGATCTCTCGCGTCCAGCCCTGGTTCAGGCCATGGTACGAAGCGAGAGGGCATGGGAGGCCGTCACCTCCTTCTGCGAAGCAGTAATGCTCGCAAAGGAGGAGGCGGAACGCGTGAGGGAGAGGCAAAATTCGCGCCCTAACGCCCCTAGCCGCCGCAGGAGGAGACGCCCTGGGCGTCGGGAATCAATTCCCGATTCCCGGCCACCGTAGGCGCGGGGCTTGCGGACGGTGAGCAATGGGTAGCTCGCCGTCCGGTAAGGACCAGGCCCGGGTCGACGGTCGCCTCAAAGAGATGTCAGCGGGTGAAGGGGTCCGATGAGACCGATGCCTGCCGGGGTTGCGGGAAAGTCCGAAAGGGATACCGTGGCCCCTGGCAATGCACAGGCAACTGAAGGAACACGGGTGGGTTTTAGTCAGTAAGAGTCTGACACGCCCTCAATGACTTCTCCCGCTCTGGGTGGAGCGGAAGAAGACATTTGATGATTTCCCACCAAAAAAAAAAAAAAAAATATAATTAACTAACTCACAAATTTCTTGGCCCAGATAACTATCAGTTCTGGCACCAAGAGAAGTGTAAGAACTTCATCTAGGCATCACCTCGAAACCAACAGTTTCTGGCAGATAGCCAAAATATAACAAATCTTTAAGGTATTTTCTGATCGGATATACACGACCCGAATTGAACAGCCATTCAATAAATAAACAAACAACGTCTATTCAGCCAAATCGTTTCAGGAACCGATTAAGCCTAAATTCATTAACGTTTCTGTTCATCAATTAATTAATACCTTACATTAATTTGATTTGTATCATCGGTAACACATAATACCGAGGGTCGATTAAAGGGACAAGTTTGTTTTAGTTGATTCTTATCAAGATTTAGGGGCCCGCGGATCATTCAGTAAAGAGATTACTTGCGTAAACAGCTTTGCCAATTTGGATTATAAGTACTTTCGTTTTGTGGTTATTTATTTCGTGCCTTTTATTATTTGGAAGGTGAGTTGACGATCTCTATTTATTTTTTTGTTTGTTTAAGAGGCTTTAGGGGTTCAGGATAATAGCTATATTTGAGTTTTAGTCCAAGTTGAAATAGAGCGCTTAGGGACACATTATTTTGGAATAAGCTCATGCTAAGATTTCATCAGAAGCTCTTGGTGATTACAGCGACAGTTACTTAATGAAGCAGAATACAAATGTGAAAACCTAAGGGAAAAACAAGTGTATTTTGCATAATATATTAATCGTGCGAACTTAAGCGAAATAAAAGCGTTTGTGCAGGGGCAAATGTGTGACTGACGTTTATCATATGAGGAATTGCTTGTAATTATAATAGTTTCACGATTTATAGAAAACATAACAGTTCGTATTTCAAAACCCTGTAAAAGTCTTTTTAGAACTCTTTCAAAATTCAAAAGTCATTTATTCAAACTGGGCTGAGAATCAGCACTTTTGGAACGTCAAAATTACATAAGACAGTCCCCCCAAAAACGCCCGCCCTTCACCACTTCCTAGCTGGGAAGAAGAAGTGGCGCAACAAACTCCCCAGCAGCACTGCTGTCTGTTCAGTTAGAGAAAAAAAACATTAAATAAAATTATTTGCCATATTGTCAGCTAGCACACGCTAATATACCAACACAATATAGATTTCGATGTTTTTCATATCGAAAATAAAAACTAAAAAACGTAAACAGAACTTAATACTCGAATAAAAACCTCCAGGCTAAATATAGCTGTAACAGGAAGTTATAAATGATAACCATCGGGGTAAAATAAATAAACGGTTAATTACTAATAACAATAAGAAAACCATGATCAGCAAGATTTCAAAACATAATATATGTTGGTATGGAACCCCAGCCATAATAACAGATGGTTTTTCCTATTTATAAGAAGGCATAATACTTTTGTTTTGTACGCATCTTAAAACAAATACAATACAATCTAAGTAAAAAGTTACTTAACGGTTTTTTTTTGTTTTACATTTATTTACATAAGCTAAGCTTTGGAAAGATTCGGTGTTGAGATCAAAACAATAAGTACTTGATTTTACTTTATATTTATGTCACGTAAATCTTGGTCTATCTTTTTTGTGATGAATGAGAACAGCTTTTTGTGACAAATCCTTGTGAAATAACAAATACCTTATACATTATTGTATAATTCCGTATCCGCTCACAATTTTTTGTTGCAGTCTATGAGTAGGTACATCTCTTTTAAGTAGGTATCTATTGATGTTTCGTCTTGCTTTCCTGCAATCTGTGGGAGTAATTTTGTGAAGAGGGACGGAAGTGTATAACAGGAAGCCGGGAAAAGCGCGTTATTTGATTTAACTAATGACCCCGCGCGGTGCGAGCGTTGGCCCTCAGATGGTACCAACCCATTTTCCGAGAAGTTGGTATTGTCAGCCAAGTTGTCAGATGTTACACATCATATGCGACGACCTTTATTGAGGCGAAAAAAACAAAAAAATATCTATTCAAATCGGTCGAGCGATTTTCGAGTTTTTGCGAGACTAATGCACGGTAATTGATTTTTATATATATAGATAGATAGATATCTGGCCGGGACTAGTAAAACGCATTGTGTGGAAAATGGAGAAAGGCCTCCCGCCTTTGCCCAACAGTGGGAAAATACAGGCTAATTAGATTAGATAGAACTTTTTATATTCACGTGTTTCTGTGACAAGCAAACATTTTTTCTTTCTTCTTTCAGGGCTACGGAGATGTCTACAAACAACTGCAAACCATTTCACGTCAAGCAATTCTCCCAATAGGACGATTGCTGAAAAACTTAGCAAGCGAATATTTTTCTGTCTAAAATTTTTGTAGAAATACAGCGGTCAATCCAAAAATTCAATTTAAAATTGTAGATACACTTAAAGCAAAATATTTCAACCAGCAAAAGCACTAAAACGCCAGTGCACAAAGTCAAAATTATAGCTCAGCTTACAACTTCTACCCCCCGAACAAAAGCGTGCGGTATCCCTACACAGTACACATATTCTACCAAAAGTATTTCATACCAAAATTGCAGACGCAGTTACCGCAGTTTCCGAACTGGAAACTCCAGCCACAGATTACATGCTACACAGAGACTTTACTTGTTATACTGACAACTTTCGCACACACGTAGACATCTCTCTTTTGTTCTAAGTTGAGAAGCAGTCACGAGTATAGCCCGTTAGATTTCTGCCGAATACCGTGTTAACGAGTGATACACATGTGTGAGTGCGTTCATTTTCATTAATACAGAGTCAACTTCTCATTTCAAACTGTTCAGTATGTTTCAAGTACCTCAGTTTCCAAACTAGACGCTCAAACCGCAGACATAGCTCAGGGGCACACATATAGAATATGATCCTTCATTTTAATTAAGAATTATTTACAATCCCCTATATTTGTGGAAGGATGCGTAAATATGGGCAAGTTCGTTTTAATGAAATTTTAAACTAAGTTTGAACCAATCGGATGGTGTGTGTTTGGTTTGAGCCTTATCCGGTGTAAAGTGGTGGGTAGTGAAAAGCTTTTACTCCCTTTAATAACTTTTAGATCAATTTAATTTTAGGGTTGTCTAATAAAATACTAAATATACATCTGTTAAAGGTAGCAAAAAAATATTTTGGCTGAATTAGGTATGTAGCTGAGATATAATAGGCATCAAACCTTTTTAAGTGTACTTGGAAGCCAAAAGAGTATGTAAGGATCGTAGCAGGTGGCGTTCTGTAGTTTCCACTTACCCCCCATGGGGAGAAGGCGTGAGTTTATGTACCTATATATGTAAAAGTTCAAGATTATTTCTGTTCACTTTGTTCTGAGTCTTCAGATCTTTGATATTCGCCACAATTATTGAGTTAACCCACACCATCAAAAATTATTTCGCATACAATGTGCCCACCATTCAATTACACAAACAAACATATGGAAATCATTCCAATTCCGTATCGGAATAAAAGAATAACAATGACACGGAATAAGGGGATAGACATAGGGGAGAAATGCCGATTGGTATTTGCGTGTAAAATAAAAATATAAGCGCGTATGAGCGGAGGATGGGGAGCTAAGTATAAGTTTTTATGTTTATGTATGAAAGTGCTTATTCACGGTGTGATGGTAATTTATGGTTTGAAACATAAGGATGAATAACATAAATATAACATCACGCCTTCTTTCCCCGAAGGGTTGGGCAGAGGTTTACCTATAGTCAGAATCAGAATCAGAAATTTATTTGCTATGAATGTAGGTACAGGTATAAGATGTTGTACATAAACTAATGAGATCGGCTACAGTCTACCTTACGGCGTGCAAATTATCACATTAATTAAAATATCAATACATACAAAACAATACAGAAATTATAGTGAAGTCAATTAATAATATTATAGTCAGGTAGATTAAGACTTATCTACGTGACTATAATATTATTAACTGTCAAATTGCAATTAATTATAACTATCATAATCTGGAAAAATTCATATCATTTAGAAAGTCTTTCACAGTGTAATAACATTTGCCTAAAAGAAGTGCCTACCTTAGATTTAAACATGTTTATAGACATTTATTTTTTTGTCGATGGGTTTGCTCTTGACTCTAGTCTAGGTCAGAGGTGACAGAGACAAAGAAATAAAGAAAGAAAACAAATGAAATGACATTGGTTATTCTGTCGGCGTTTCCTATCTGACTACTCTGAGAAGAAAGGCCGAAACAAACTCAGAGGTCACAGTCTCTTTTAAAGTCCAGACATAATCTTGGTCAGGCCATATGAGGAACATGTAGATTAGTCTGAAATGGTCTTTTGAGAAAAGAACCACACAGATTTGAGTGGACCTGTCCTGTCAGTGCAAGCATTATTGTCAGTAATCGTGGAGCTCAACTCAGAACTTAAGGAGCTCAACTCGACGAACAATACCAAAGAAAGGACATTTGGGTAGGCCGCATAAACTACTCAAACTGCCAGACCATCATTAAAACCAACCGACAATGAAAAAATTAATGAGAGAAAAAAAAACACATAGTCCTCACACTCTCAATAATTAAAACAATATAATACTTTACAAAGTAATCATGTCATTTTGTATATAATTTTCTACAATGGCAATAATTCAATATGTATATAAAACTGGTATATTTTAATGATTTTACATAATAATAAAAAATGACAAATTTTATGGTTTTATCACTAGGCTTAGCAGAGCGAGCACCTCAATCCCATGCTTTTTTATCTTCTAATAATCTGAAATTTTATAGTACCCTTTTTTACAAAGCTTGGTTAAGATTTTTGAAGATTGTATTAAGATTTTAAGCCCAGAATTTCAAAAAGAGTAATCGTTTAGCAATGTTACGAGAATCCTAATTTATAAGAACTATATGTATATACAGTAGCAGTACAAAAATGCTTCGATAAAAACTAAACGAGTTTCCTGGACTTAAACAAGTTAACAAGCTGAAATGTTTTCTTCAACCCTTCCACCAAAAACGTTCATAAACTGTTCAGAGGCGACTACGAAGCAAATAAAAATTCATTTAAGTCAAAAACACATCCAATATTTCTTAACCATTTAAAACTAAAACTACTTCACCTAACGCTTTTGACATCAACGGAAACATTCTTACACCAACCGGGGACCAAATTGCGACTATTCAGTCGTCGAAAATAGTCGCAACTCCGCGCTGCAATAAAAAGGGGCGAAAAAATAATAGAAATAGCTTAGTCGTTTTGGGAGAAATAAGGGAATTGGGAAGGTATGAATGGTTAATACGGAAAGAGGGGAAAACTGGGGATTAATTTGCCTCGGTGAACACCATGGGTACGTTTTCCCATCGGATGCGGCGTTATGTTCTTTTAGACAATAAATGTTACGAAGATATGTGTGAACTTTACGTGTGTAAGTGTTTTACTGTTGATATTCGTGTTAGGGTATATTTTGGGGTCTACTATGTTTCATATTTTACCTAAGGGTTAGAATAAAATGGGTTTAAAGCCCAATTTATAGTACGTATATGTTTACCTACCGTTTTACCAATGAAAACCAATTCTTCTATATTTTTTTTGAGATTTTTTTATTAGAAGAAAATTCGTAAAATAAGTTCATCATTAATCGTGATACTTTTACAGCTTCGTCGTTGGCAAAACGTACTTGTATAATAAAGTAATAAGTTTTTGAAGATAAAAATCTCGGACATTCGTGACAACAGACAGTTCCTCACTACTTTGTCTCTAAGTGCAGGCACTATTTCCACGCGATGAAGGACTGACACGCTATTACTTTTCATATCTTTTAGGTCTAAAATGCAGCTGGCAAATGCGATATTAGACTAGGTTTTCATATAGTTATCAATAGCTGGGACGGATGTGACAAACACGTATTCAAGAAAAAATAATGGGTTAGTACCTAATGGATAAACCGTCTTAGCCTTTTCTACCTGAAAGTTTTAGTGAGTAGGTACCTGATTAAACCACTTAGGGTCAGTTCACACCGAGACGTGACGCAACGCGACAATGCTTGAAGAGGCCAGTGGTTTTACGCTGCGCAACGCGACGTCGCGAGGGCCATCATGAAGTCGCTGTAGCCCCACGCCTCGCTGCTTTGTTATGCGTCGCGCTACGCCGCGAGGCATTTTCGAACTGTCTCAATTAAAAGTGTATCTTTTTGAGTAGTCAATAAAGTTATATTTTGTATCACTATCTTAAAAAGTGTGCACGGCGTCGCTTCGCGTCACGTCGCGGTGTGAACTGACCCTTATAGGCAAAGCCAGGCACATAAAACTACATACTGTAACCGTGGTTTATGATTTATTTTTAATCGACTTCAAAAAAGGAAGAGATTCTCAATTCGCCAGTATATAAATATATATTTTGTAGTTGACATGCCATCTTTTTTACTAAATCATTATAACTACTATAATTTCTGCCAATTAAACCCGATAAGCGCGCAAAGGCAGACAAACAAGATCCGCTTTAAAAATAACTCTTTTAAACAAGATAAATAATAAACAACTGTTTACTCGCAATTAGTGCCTCTACTTAGAACGCGACTTGTTTGTCTAGTAAAACAAACAATTAACCAGCCTATTTTAACAAACACGCTGAAAACACTTTAAGGCCCGGTGAAGCTCGATCAATATCGAACTTTCGAGAAAAACATAATCAATATCGTACTCACGCAAAAAAACTCGACAAATATCGGGCATGCGAGAAAAACCTCAATCGATATCTCGAACATTCAAGAAAAAAAAAGACTTCAATCGTCAAAGGACATTTTAATGTTGAAAAATCATTCTCTCCGAGATCTCATTTTCCTAACGTTCGACTAGGCTGTTACTGGCTGCCATTTTTTATACACCTGCCAACAAAGACCCACTTTTCTTAGGTATATTTATACAAATTTATATCTACCACCACCCGTGAACATTTTCAACTCTATCTTTAACACTTAGAGGTGAATTTTCTTTTCCAAAGTGTTCGGTTAAGTTTGCAATTGTTGATGTATTAGGGAGGCACCAAGATTGAAGATCGATTCGGTGTTGCGCACCTTCTGTGGCTTAAGTACAGGGGATTTTGATTTTAAAATGAGTTTAAAATGTTCGCCGGTGTATAATTAAATGCAAGGAGATCGCCCTGTTTTATAGCTATATTTGATGGGTAGAGCTCCTTGTTATAAAATTAATGTAGGCAATTTAAAACGATTACAAAGTTTTGCGAAATTTTATAAATCGCAAGATTTTACAACAGGCCTTGCTATTGTTTGTAACAGGTGCTCTTTCCATCTAGGAATAGGCAAACATCCGTTTTTCAACAGTTTTTAATTCAAACTCATAGGAGTACATACCCTGATTCATAAAACATTTTGATGGATTACCACTGGGATACCTAAACAAAAACCGAATTCGACACGAAATCAATGAAAACAAATAAATAATCACCTAACAAAACTCGCCCACACATCCATCCATTCGATAAAGCGGAAAACATCCAATCCTGACAAAAATTACCTTTCGCACAATCAAAGAGGAAGAATACACTCCGATTCACGCAGTTAAATCAGTCAGGTTTTTTAAAAGTATTTTCCTATTTCAAATCATGGTAAATTACTCTCATCCCCGTTTGGGCACAGTCACAATAGGGGGATGATTCCACTGCCCGAGGGTGCACAAAGAGGACCTTTTTAAATCGCCGATAAGAGTTAATGAGGTTGAAAATCTAAAATTTATATTCAGAAAATGAATTCTTTGATGAAAGAAAGCGATAGCACGGTGGGAATGATTTAATGTATTTATGTAAATGTAGTCTTTAAGCCGAAAACCGAATACTACGCGTGAATTTCGACCGTAGTTACCCATTTTATTTCGGGCTTTTGGGGTTGCCTGATATTCAGATTACGCATGTGTCCCCAGGCTATCGAAAAATCCACCCTATTTTTTCCCGTGAAGACAGCTTTATATTAAATGGATTAGTAACAGCGTAATACCTACCTATAGGAACTGAAAATATGGACGAAAATATAAACAGTAGTTATTCAACTAAGTACCAAGGATTTGTTTTAGTTTCAGGAACTTTTAAGTGAATACTACAAGAGAATGAAGAAAAGACGTCAAGAGTCGAATCAAGCCCTGGACCGCCTGAGCAATGAACTGAAAATACCCCACACTACCCACGCGCCAATGAAAGAGCAGTATTCACAAATAAATATTGATAGGTACACATTTTCCATGAAAAAAATACGTATTTTATTTTTTATATCTCAATTTGTGAGAGATACGGTTTTTTCCAGCGCTGCTAATTGATTGATGCTGAATAACGGAAGAGTTTATTGGAAAAAGTTACGTTATCAATTTTATTCGCGCTCATACGACGGTGATGTTCAAAGCACATTGGCATTGTGAGCAATGCAGAAATGGGATATTTATTTTGATTCTTTTATGTTTTGTAGATGTTTCTGATATTTTGAAAACATCACCCTTGTTACCCCGAAGGGTAAGGCAGAGGTGTACCTATACTACCTATAGTACACCCACACTTCGCTAGTTATGTTGAATTCCCATGTAATAGAGGGCGAGCCTATTGCCATCAACCGGGCACAAATCCAAACATCGGAATGCTAAAAATACGAAAAAAAAAGATATATACAGTTACTTCATGAGCCTTTATATAATATAAAGGGTGATTTACATAGTGCAAGTAACTTGAGCATGTAAAAGTGCGGGATACATACCCGGCTAACACCATGCATGATAATTAGTTACAGTCGATCGATTCTATAAAAATCTCACCGTGAAAATAAGCTGACAATAGCTTGAAGTGAGCTGTCAATAGTATCCCTAGGGTCAAGCGGAATGATTGTTCACTTCACTTCACTTCACTATTTTTCACCACAAACGACAATACATTTAAACGAAAAATTAACCACCTGTCCCTAAAAATGCCTGTGCCTAAGTTACAACTGTTCAGAAAGAACTGTGCCTATATGGAACCTCTAATATATAACTCTCTGCCCAAAGGAATGACCGATCTGCCATATAAAAGGTTCTGTTGTGCCTTGCGAAAATGGTTAATACAGGAGAGCTTCTACACTGTTAAAGATTTTTTGAATAAAAGCACATGCCGATTTGGTTTCCGCTAAGATACTGGTTCTTGCTTTTATTTCCTGTGACTTTGCCTTTAATAATAATTTAAGTAATTGAAATCACTGTAATTCTAATAATTGTAATTCAAATTTTCTTATAAATTGTAATAATTCTAATAGTTCTAATAATTGTAATTATATTCAAATGATTGTGGCAAATTAAATTAAATTAACTTTAACCTATGTAACTAAAATTTTGCGTGCCCGTAATGAGGGTGAAATATGTCCTGCGCTATAATATAATTTAACATCTTGTGTACCCACCATATTTCAGGCAAATAAATGATTTTTACTTTACTTTTACTTTACTTCACCTAAGTTTACTTGCTTCCAAAACGGTGAAGGAAAACATCGTGAGGGGCCTGAGAGATATATCTTGACAGCATGCGAAGCCAAGTCAGAGGCCCATGGGCGGTACAAAAACTGACACCAGGTAAGTCTAACAACGTTTCGTCACTGTTTTCAAACCCGATATCATGTCAAATTCTAGATCCCATAAAGCCGGCAGCCTTATTTCCCTCTCGTAGCCAGGTGACTGTAAATATTTCAACAAAACGAATACTGTTAAAAGTTCGCCGGTGTCTTTTTAAAATTTAAAATATTCCGCCTCATTTTTATTTTCGACGGACAGATTCCGTGAGGTAAATAGTTGAGACGTCTCCCTGGGTGTATTTTCAGCGCAAAAATTATGCATGTTAGGCTGCAGTGCGATAGAAAGCGTTAGCTAGGCGGCAAATTCGTGAAAAATAATATCAAAAATTGTATTTTTCTTTTAAACCGTACACATCTCTACTCAAAAGACAGTAGGTACCTCTGCGCTGCGAGCGACGACGCAGCGGAATTTCGGACCAACAAGATCTGAAATAATGTCGTGCAAACGACACGAAAAAGAAGAATAGGATCAACGCTCGCAACGGCTATAGAACCAAAGGGCTGGTTGAATTTGGCTTGAGAAGCAATCTCAATACTTTTATCCTAATAAGTAAAAAAAAGTAAATGCCGCATCAAGATAATAGTGATGATGACATTATTCTAGGCTACTACAGCAGCTGCTGGTAGGGAGGGTTAATTATTAACGCCATTAAATTCCAGCCTTAAAAAAGCACCTTCTTCAAAAAGGCAAAAAAATACTTTTAATCCTCAAATCCGCTACTAGAACCGCTCATCGCTTAATGTCAGACCAAGCTCTATATGCATTTCACAAAGTATCTTTTATCGTCCTAAAATTATGAAAGGGACGGGCGGGCGTGTTATTCCTTTTTCGACTACAGGACACGGCTTCGCCTCAGTCCTTTATAATTTCCAAGCAATGGAGTACCAAACCGTCCTTGTCTACTTATGCACTATTCTTCTTCAAAACCAGCCGTTTTTCTGGCTATTTTAATGTTGCTACTACGACATAACACGGGAGCTTTTCCTTGCTGAGCAGAATTTCATTTAAATAGGAAGTGGTGAAGCGCGGGGGGACTGTCTTTTGTAATTTTGACGTTCGAAAAGTAGCCTAGTTTGGATATTGCCTTTTGATTTTGAATAAATTCTAAATTGAAGGTTGTTGGTGTTGCTTGTATGCCCGCTGTCTGGATTTGTTACCGTTTGATGGCAATAGGCTTGTTCTCTATCACATGGGACTTAAACATATCTAGCGAAATGTGGGTGTACTATTAATAGGTAAGTACAACTCTGCCTAAACAACAGACACCGGGAAAAACAGGCGTTATATTATAGGTGTAAAATTGAAGGTACTTCGATGCAGTATAAAAAAAAAATAACATTCCGAACCGCAACGCACTGCGCCAAATAATAATATGTGGATTACGTCATAGATGCTATCTGTTGTCTGTCATGTAAGGCTGAGTATCCTAAGCATCTCTACCAGCTATTTCCAATAAAGAGTAAAAATACCTGTTCCGACGTATCGATAGTATTGTACTCTTTGTAGAGAACACTTTCATCACAGCACTGGGAGCCGCAAATTTCACGCATTCCACTATTTATACATTACGTCAGAATCGTGAACTACCGGGATTTATAAAAATGTGTACTGTTCAACAAAAAGTCCTTTAAAAAAGCATGTTTTATTGAAAATGTAGGCACATGCTTTACTTGATTAAATAATGGTCTTAGCCCACTTCCTGCAATAAATCTCCCCAGATTACATAACGGTTAAGACTTAGTAAGTCTCTGCTTCTAGGTCCTTAGAGACTTCGAAGGACCTAGAAGCAGAATTTCAAACAATTTCACATACAAAACCTACCTAAATCCTAAGCTGTAAAACAAAAACCCTTAACCACAAAACTAACAAATAAACTATCATCCAAAAACCAATTCAACACTTTACGACATCCCCTCCACACTTCCTATCCGTCCTTCGGTTAATCCAAGTAAATCCTCAACTACAGGGAGCGGTAGACTCAAAGGCCGCCGATACGAAAAATCCCGAGTTATAAAGATTTACTATTACCGCAGGGATGGATAATAATGGAATTTCAATCAGTTGTGGCGAACGCGGGGAGTGAGGTGGGAAGGGAGGGGCAGGTTGCTGATTGGCTAAAACGTAGCTTTGACTGTTCGGGATTAAAGTAGGAGTTTTGATTAGTTATATCGAATCGGGAACAATAGCTTGTAATGAAGATTGATTTGGCAGTTCGATTGTTGGAAATAGGAGAATAGTTTGCATAATCTTTAATTGTTCCCATTGATAATTTTTGAGGTGACAATAATGTGCTTAAAAAACAGAATTAAGAACCTATTGTTGTTTTCGACAAGAATAAACCCCGGCGAAGTTTAGGATCATTTTGCCTAAAACTCGCGACCCCTTGAAATACTTGTACCTACTATCCTTCAAGAGTAAGGTCAGATCAAATACTCATACATATATAAAGAAGTTCACTACAGCTAATTGCTGGTCCTGCTCCACAACCACAACTAATTGATTATCATTCGAAAATTATTTTAGAGCTGCTGAAGATTGTGAGACCATCTTTGTATTGTATAAACTCAATCTCCTTTGTATTACATAATTGCATAGCACAGGTGTGAGTACTTAAATTAAAGAGCTACTATTTATCGGGTAATATGTCTTTCATTGACTTGAATGTGCCCTGGCGGCTGTGAGTAAGTCACGCTCACTCAGATGTCTCGCTGATGGTGGCGCCTGTGTTGAGCTGAATGGTGCTGATCTATGCGTCATGTTCGTGAACGGGCGCCGTCAGTTGGGAGCGGTCAACTCTTAGCTGCCATGGCTTATTTTTTTTTTTTTTTAATTGCTCTTTGTTTTTATATTTTATTACGCTTTTAACGTGCACGTCTTTCTACATTGTTCTCACATGTCTAATTTCAACATGAATGATTTAATCAATATTTTGTAAGAAATGTTTGATTTAAAAGAGTGTCCGTGGAGTTTCTTGCCCGTTCTTCTCCATAGGACCACGACCACGCTTTGGAATGGGCTACTAGCTTAATATTTCTGACTGACCCGACTCCTTGGAAATTCAAAAGTGCCTGTAAATGGTTTAATGAAATAAGTGAGTTGGAGTTTTGAAACGAAAAGCCACAACCAACCCCAAACTATAGCAGAAACAGAAAGCCACCTGCTAACATCCTTACAGATCTACTTGCATACATCAACTGAATCTTTTACCCTATAGATAATATTAAAACCTATTATGTAAGGTAGTATATTTCCCCTTCCCTATATTTAATTGTAATTAACTCATCACAATCAACGTTCCCGCCAAAATCATAAAGACATGACAACTCCCCCGTGAACACAAGAATGCTATTTAAACTTTTTTATGTCTCACTTGGTATTGGAAAGGTGGCCACCAACTTTCTTATTAAAGTATTAAGGTCTGACGTCAGGTGGAGTAGGGTCACCACGTTTGAAGAAAAATTTGGTGACGATGCGGTTTTGAATATATAAGAAATGGAGAAATGGAAATGTATAAGTCCATCTGTATTCTTACGAGTACATTATGAAGGAAAAGTATTATATTATGTACCGATTATAAATTACTAGCAACCCCTGTTTGGAACGGGTGAGATGCACTGATGTGGCGGTATGTCAAAACATCGGATTTTTGTGCTTTAACAAAGTTATTTATATAATGTTTTATAAACATAAACTTTCCGGAATAAATTCTCAAAATTAAATGAAAAATCGCATCTAAATTAACTGTCTACTGTAGAAGAACCGGTCGTGTTTTGTGTCTGTCAGATATATTTTATATAAATAAAGAAAAAGAAAAGAAAGAAAATACGTTTATCTGAGGTAGGTACACATGACGAAAAAAAAAACAATTTGGGGGAAAATATGCGTCACATCCACGCAAAACGGCCATCGCTCAGCATAATGCTGGGAACCTGTTACTACAAATTATTACACTATTTACTACTACTAACTACTAATTATAATATAACAATACTATTTATAGATTATAGATGGATGGAGTGTAACTATAGTTTATTTCATCAAACATCCGCAATAATAAATTTCGAACTAAAACGTAGGTCTCAAATGATAATGTAGTGTGTTTGTTATTAATTTTATTTGCGCATCTGATAATAAGTTAACAATTTGGAAAAGCTTCAAGTACATTACTTTGAACATTGATATCGAGCAGCACCAACCTTACTAGAAAGTCACCCGTTCCCATATTACACGTTTTAGTACTCCATTATACATACTTTCAATAACCATGAAACCTAAGTGCAAAGACCCAGTGCACTGCAAAATTATCTCGCCGTAAATTCACATAAAACTATGAACTATGTTGTTTCACAGTACGGGTATAGTATAGAATAAAGATAATATCTATAATATTTTCCGTGCTCTGATCAAAATGGACTGTGGGACACATTGAAGAATTTTCAATATACTCGTTGATGCTTGGATGCCTGCGATGTCATTGGCTTGTGTTTTGTCTTCTTGTATTAATAAGATGGAGTTGGATTAGCTTCTTATTTATTTTTTACCAAAGGTGAAAGCCTCGTGCAAACAGGCGCGACGCAATAACGTGACGCGACTCTAATAAAACAATTTCTAACAAAACTTCACGGTAGAACAATGACTGGTGTAGCGTCGCGCCGGTCTGCACGACTAATAATACCCTATATCATGAAGTAATTGTTAAATTATGCACTTACACTTATTAATAAAAAGTTAAAAGATTCTAAAAAGACTAAAAGACAAGAAAATGCCTCTGACTCCAAACACAGCGTGAAAGATTTTCAAGAGCCGATATTCTTAACAAGTACCTATTATATGAAATTAGTATCTAGTAATACAAAAAGTCTCGACCAAAAGGACCACATTTTTTTCTTTCATATCACCTTGTTTTTCCTGAATGGTATTCATTCTCGTCACCACAGATATAACAATATATTCATTTGTGTGTTCGTTCAGGAGATTAATCAAAAAGTTGTCACAAACATTTTGCGGGAGAAAAAGGGACATTCTTTTATCCATTGTCTTCGTAATTTTGGTGATAGCAACCCTGCAACTTAAATATTCCATTAGGGATGCGACGCTGGAGATAAATTATTCGTTCTGAGTGAGAATTAGGTGAATCTCATTCAGTGGTGATTAGACTTCCGTTTTTTAAAGTCGGATATTTGTCAAGATAAGATGCATAATTGTATTTATGGATATTTATGAGTTTTCTTCTAACTTTGACAAAAAACATGAAAAGTGCGACCAAAATAATTGCAGGAAAAGACCATTCAAAATTCAAAATTCAAAAGTCATTTATTCAAACTAGGCTGAGAATCAGCACTTTTCGAACGTCAAAATTACATAAGACAGTCCCCCAAAACGCCCACCCTTCACCACTTCCTAGTGCTTTTGCTGGGAAGAAGAAGTGGCGCAACAAACTCCCCAGCAGCACAACTGTCTGTTCAGTTAGCAAAAAAAATAAAAAATGATTCTATACAACAGTATGCAAGACAATTTACAATATGCAAAAAATAATTTAAATTAAATAGCTATAATTAATAGCCATATGACAGCTAGCACACGCCAATATACCAACCAAAAGCATCGAGAACTATACTCAAGCAGAAATAAAAATAACTAAAAGTAAACAATATCTAAAAAAAAAGAAAAAGCCTCCAGGCATAAAGGGCGTGCCCGCTTACATATAGCTGTAACTAGAAGTTACAATTGATAAACTAGGACCATCGAGGTAAAATAAATAATTGTCGAGGTCGCTAGCTAACCATTGGCTTTGATTTCCAGTTCTTATATTAAGACTTTATCACAACTTGAATTTCTAAATAAAAATGACCCGAATTCAGCTCGTCAACAAAATCCTCGAATTCTCTAAAATAAAGCGCTAAACAGCAAAGCTCACTAAACCGGTTACCCAAAACGCAAAATAGTACGTTAGAAACCCATTAAGAAGTAACCACAAGCATCTTGTATGCTGAGGGGGGAATCACAGGATAATGTCATTCTAACTCGGTTTCAATACACCTGCCGCGTAAAGGTTTCGTTTGTCGATCGTTATTTTGTGAATACTCGACATAATGTCATGCGAAATGGCTGTGACATTTTAGTGGAGGGTGCAGTTTGGAATGTCAAAATGTGTTTAAGGATTTAAGGAAATTGTCTTCTGTTATGTCACAGATGGTTCACAGATAGTTCAATCTGCATTTTAGATAAGAAACTACAAGTAGGTACGCGGTGGTTTCGACTTGTCGAATTCAGTGGGCGTAACTAGTCAGAAGATATAAGAGTTGCGCGATAGAAAGAGAGGCAACTTCTAGGTGAATATAACTGAAGGTAATTAGCGCTGTGCAACCTGCACTTTATTGTGTCGTAGCTAGAGTCGCTTTTTATTTAAATGATTTTGCGGAGTGAACCATTTGTACTACCTTTGGATCTTTACAACATTTTTTTGTTTTGTTTTTGGTTTAGGTGTTGTAGGAAAACCTGAAGTTGGATAGGTTTTAAAGCAAAGTTACGGGTCCACTGAAACTTGTTTACTTATTTATTTAGATTAACCAACGTCTGTCAACCTACACTACAGAAATTACAGGATGCAACGGAAAATAAGAACGAATTGTAACTTTTGTTGTAAACTAGTTTGAACGTCATATTTTGGCAGGTCTTGTCAGGTTTTGTCATTATTTTTATCGCCTAGGACCGACAGACCAAAACAATCGGTACACAAGGACCAGATTCTATCGAGTGCCACCATCATACAGCACCACTAACATATGCAGAGGGGCGACAGTTATAAACTTCGTTGCTATTTGTAAGATACGTTTTATCGTCATTTATAATTCAGACAGGACATTTGTACGGTGCACGTTTTGAACTGTTTTGAACCGTCAAAGTTTGACGAGACGTTCAAGTTTTTAATTGAAATGGTTTCGGAAACGGTTTCGTAATTTAATTTGGTGGGGAATATTGGTATTTGAATAAGTTGCCACAGTGAGGCAATTTTGGACTATTTTCATTATGGAAACGTTTAAACTTTGCCATAGTAATCTACAATGATATTGACTTTTAGGTCCTTGTCAGTCTTTATTATTAGATTGTATAATTTTGAGCAATAGAAATAGTAAAAAGTAAAAAAAAATATTGATTCATCAGTTAGTGTTACGCGCCTCAAAGAGATGTCAGCAAGTGAAGGGGTCCGATGAGACCATTGCCTGCCGTGGTTGCGGGAAAGTCCGAAAGGGATACTGTGGTCCCCTGGCATTGCACAGGCAACAGAAGGAACACGGGTGGGTTTTAGTCAGTAAGAGTCTGACACGCCCTCCCGCTCCACCCAGAGCGGGAGAAGTCATCTGATGATTTCCCACCAAAAAAAAAAAGAAGTGTTACAATAAATAGGTATAACACTGGATCCCGCACTAGGATACCCTGTGTACTTATAACTAGAAATTAACATAACAAAAACAACGGTGTCTGTATAATTAATTAAACTTAGGATTAAGAGGTAAGCAAAAGTATGTGAGTATGTGATGAGAGTAAGTATGTATGTGATGAGTGTGAGTGTGTATATAATGAGTGTGAGTGTGTATATGATGAGTGACAGTGTGCCTGTGATGAGTGTTTGTGTGTATGTGATTATGTATATTTTAGTAGTTGTATGATAAAAGATTCTCCGTTTCAGCATAATTAAGCCCAAGCAGACAGTCTCAAACCAGTTTTTGCATCCAAACTTTGTTAAGGGGAAGATTTTAACTTTTTTGTTAACTTTTTCATACAGGTAAGGTCTAATACGAGAGAAAGCCTTATTGCCAAATTTAAGATTACAGAAAACTCTGAACCACCCGGGTTTACTACGTGAGTTTGTTATAATATCACCAAATACTACGAAGATACTCGTATCACATTGCTTTACGAAAATATTCTGTGAATTCACGTGGTAACCACCACGAGAATTCACAGAATATTTACGTATATAATATGAAAACAAAAATACAGGACGTTACAAAAAAAATATTAAGTTCATTGACCTACTTCCCTTTGAAGGACGTTCACCTTCACTGCCGGCCTTTCCGTACACCCATCATAAAATCCATAGATATGATCTGCCCTCGGTCAGCCCACTTGAAAGAACGGCCTGAAAAACATGTCTTCAGAATGTCGAACAAAAACACGATATACAGGCGCACATAATAAATACGTGTGAACCCGCTCCACCTGGCTCGTAGCCAACTGAAACTCCTGAAAATTTCAGCGCACAGCCGAAGGAAACCTTAAACTTTTATAGTGACCTAGAACAAGTTTCCGCTTGTCTTATTTTGAAAGGCTAGATGTTATGAATAAATTATTTGGAGGTGTGTTCAGTTTTATGTGCAGTGAGTTTATTATCTTGTGTTAAGTAAAACGTCTTCTTTACCTTTTTTCACGAGAAAAAATGTATAAAAGGAAGGCGGGAAGTGGAGAGTTATTACTTGTCCGATGAAGCGCCAGCCCGCGCCGCAGCTGAGCGCGTAGCTTTAAATTCCCCGTCTAATAATAATATATCCGTGATCCAGCCTGTCCCATCTTGCTGTCCTCCCCTCAGCGACGCCCTAAGCCGAGGTTCGTACCCCACAGGGGGTGCCCTTAGCGAGCGTTCGCCTAATTTTAATGTAGAATAGTTGCTCCTGGCTGGAGGCTTTGAGTGTAGTGCTTAAGGCAGCCACAGGATTGTTCGGTTGAGCAGTAAATACCTTAGTGGTATACCTGCGAGATGCCATAGTTAAAAAAAAAAAAAAAAAAAAAAAAAGGAGAGTTATTCAGATCCCTACCGACTTACCACACAAGTAGTTACGCGCTTCAGTGGGCCCAGCACAAAAACGCGAGGTAGGTAAATATACCGTAAATTTGATTAATTTTTGAATCTATACAATATACATACAATAAAATAAAATTAAAGTGTCTGTTTGTAATGTCACTATAATAGCTTTGACTAAATGCATAATTATGAAAGTCTTCTTCTTTTCGTGTGGTTAGTGACTAACCTGGTGTCAGAGTTTTAAAGCCGCCCATGGGCCTCTGACTTGGCTTCATATGCCGTCGAGAACTATCTCTCAAGCATACCGGTTTCCTCGCGATGTTTTCCTTCAATTGAAGCAAGTGAAAATTATACAATACGCACATGAATCCGAAAAGTCATGCGTGCCTTGGATCTGAACTCGAGACCTATGACTTGGCAGTCCGACGGTCACACCACTAGGCTGTCACTGCTATTAGAGTATATACGGTACTTGTAACAAAAAACAATTATTACATTTTTTGTCTGTCTGCCTGTTTGTTCCGGCTAATCTCCGAAACGGCTGCACTGATTTGGCGGGACTTACTCACTGACAGCTGATGTAACTTAGGCTACTTTTACTTTAGAAAAAGAATTAGTGTCCCCGCGGGCGAAGCAGCAGCTAGTCCCAAATATAAGTATCCTTAAGCATTTTGGTTTTTAATGTGACAAGCATAGTAATTAGTATAATATGAATAAAGTCTTCAAACGAAATAATTATAAATAATTATGAGCGAAACGAGTATTGATGGTATCTTCTTGCGTACCGATGCACTGACCCAATGTTTCCTCAGTATATTTTTGGGTCATAACTAGAAGTATTATAATGATTTGTAAATAATGGAGTATTCTGGCTGTTCGCAATATTGTTTTAATCAGTTTTTATCATTACCAAACAATAAAACGAATTTATTACGTTACAGATACAAAGACACTAAACAGTTTTCATTGCCGATACAAACTCAGACAACAAACATTCAGTTACAAAGACCCTATTAAAAACCTCACAAAGGAATATTACCTCGCACACAAACAGGCCAATAGTATCCAAAACGTTCTACAAAACGAAAGTCACCCACAGCCCAGTGTTCAGTTCTTGACATTTCCAATACTATTTTAAATAGCCACTTTTTCTCAAAGTCGATAAACCCAGAACTGTTGCAACTGGTCTGAAGAACGAACTCGCTTGCACGAGAATGCATTTCTGGAAATCTGCCAACATTACAGGGGCTTTAAAGAAGTCCAAGTTAACTTGCCGAGATATAACTTGTGAATTTTGTTTCGTATTTATTTTGTTTTCTGCTTTTGTAACGGTTGAAATTTTGGCGCAAACGGTATGGTTTTCAGTTTAGAATTGAAGGCGCTTTTAAGCGCTTAATGCGCTTGCTATTGTGAATATCTGTGAAGAGCTAAGAAGAACCGTTGTCATGGTTAGTTTATCAGAATAATTAAGCATAATGAAAGTAAATTAAATTGTTTATTCTGTAAGATACCGGAATCACACGTAATATAAAAAAGTAGATAGCGTTGACATTTCCTATCTGACCACTATTGAGAAGAAATGGCGATACAAACACAGGGGTCAATAAGGTCATAAGGACCTTGTTTATGGTTTTAAGGCTGCCTATAAGCGGGGTTGCGGGAAAGTCCGAAAGGGATACCGTGGCCCCTGGCAACGTACAGGCAACTGATGGAACACGGTTGGGTTTTAGTCAGTAAGAGTCTGACACGCCCTCGCGCTCCGCCCAGAGCGGGAGAATATATATAACAGTTTGCACTTTTTGTAAAATTTTCAAATAAATGTTTAAATTTTCAGTTTTTGTATAACAGTTTATTAAACAGTTTGTTTATAATGCCAATTTAATTGTATAATATTATTTTTTTAAACATTTATTTTATATTTTGTGATTACTTGAACTCACACACTGACTTATTATTAGTATTACTTGTTATAATAATCTTAGGAATATAGTATAATTTTACAATGTTTGTAAGTATGTGAGCACCATGCATCTATCACATAATTAATTTATGTCAATCCTTCATTTTTCATTATTTTTACCTATCGTGGTATAGTAATCTTATTGTAGGTGCATTGTCTTCACATATAATTATATAATGAGTGTATACAAGATATAATGTTTTTTTTTAAAGATTAACGGTGGAGTTTCTTGCCCATTCTTCTCCATACGAAAACTACCTTTTGGAATGGGCGACTAGAATCAGTTATTATTATTATTTGTAAATTTTGACGTTCAAAGTGCCTTTTTTTGTGCCTAATTGAAATAAATTATTTGACTTTGACTTTTGACTTTATAAAAATTTCCCACCCAAAAAAAAAAAGGCTGCCTATACGTATGAATGTTAACCTGGGCAACCAAGCTCTGCTCTAGTGAAAAAAAAGGATGTTTATTTAATAGTACAGGATAGTTCTAAATCCATGCTGCCATGTCATTATTCTAAGGTAGCCATCTTGTTCTAAACTTTAAGCGACCGAGCTCCGCTCGGGCAAAAATACGGAGAAAACGAATTATTCCAGATAAACCTAGCTAGATCGATCTTTCGCCCCCGTAAACTCCTATATTGCAACTTTCATCGAAAGTTAGAGCCGGTTTCGAGAACGTGATTAGAAATTAAATATTTGTATATTGCTCGTTATAACTGGATACAGAAGCTTATGACGCCGGTAGCATACCTCCGCCGCGAAATCGTAGCAGCGGAACCGCAGTAGTTCAATTCAATAGACTCGCGTCATGTTGCACGGAAAATGACGCGAGGTTCAAGGATAATCGAGAATGTAGGTTTACATCAACATGAATTCATTTCATTGGCTACAATTTGTGTTCCATAAGACTGTGTAGATACAATTCAATGTGTAGATACAATTAAGAACCCAATATATATATTGGGTACTTAATTAGATTTAACCATAGCAGCGGTTTCGCTACTATGGTTTCGCAGCGGAGGTGTGCTACTGGGGTGAATTCAAGGAATCCTAAACCTTTGGTTTTTAAATACTACAAGGAACACAAAAGTTTACCTGCAGCAGTGGACGGCTTGTGTCGAATGTATCAATCATCATAATCATTTCAGCCATAGAACGTCCACTGCTGAACATAGGCCTCCCCCAATGATTTCCAAATCGGCCGGTTGGAAGCGAGCTGCATCCAGCGGTTTCCTGCGACCTTTATTAAATCGTCTGTCCACCTTGCGGGTGGACGTCCTACGCTGTGCTTGTCGGATGTATCAATATTAAAAGATATTTTGTAGGTTTAAAACCATTGTAATAATCACTTAACAAAGCGACACATAATCAAATAACAATAGCTGTACATACTTGAATGCTATTTTATAAATTGGGGTTCAATTGAAACTATACCTTTAAAATTAAAACCTGACATTTGTATGGGTCGAGGGCACTGTAAGACGTTGTTACAAAATAAGGGGGCTGTTGCAAGGATAGGATGATGTATTCTACCAAAATACCTATTCAAATGAAATAAGTAGATCCGAAATGGAACAACAGACGATAAAAAAACGAAGCAAACCTATAAACTAAACTAAACTTTCATTTCATTTGAATAGATTTATAGTTAGTTAGTTAGTTTATACGAAACCTATGTTTGTTTCGTTTTTTCATTTCTGGTTATGTAATAAGTAGATTCGAAACGGAAAATATCTATGGATGTATGCTACCAGAACAGGTATTCTGGTCGAATACATTCAACAAAATGGTGATTTAGGCGTTTAAAGATGTCGATATTTTTTTCTTCAGAATCAGAATTATTTACAGAATAAATCTATAAGTCTAAGAGACCACTAGCTTCATTATCGTTGCGTTGACTCAAAGATTGCTCTTGTGCAAAAAAATCCTCCAAATCTAGAACGTCTTCGTCTTTTTCTTTGTCTTGAACCACTAGCTTTATTGTCGACATTAAATTTGACGTGTTTAGCGAACTTGTCATGTAAAAGCATTAAGGTAAAATTAATTTCAAAGATTACGCTTTTATGACGAATTAATATCGAAAGCAATACTAATTCTCCTATTACAGTGACTCGTTCTTAGCTTCCAACAAAATCTTCCAATAGAGATTTCCAACAACATCTGCAATAATCATTGCGGTCTCAGAACCAAAATTCTTGTATGAATCATAAAAACGCATTTTTATAGAGTTCTGCTAGTTTTAGTTAGTATTTAGGCAAGAGTATAACGTGGTCAGTATAAGGTGGTAGTCATAAAGAATGCTAATAAAGGTATATGTCTTGTAAAAGTCATATGATTTAATCATGTAAACGTTTTTGAGATTTTTTTAGAAGATCTCTGCTCTTGGTCTTGATAAGGCGTTTTGAAAATGCGTTTACAAGTAAGATAGGATTGACCAAAGCCATTGTACGGGTCAACCGCCGTACAGTCCGTTTACCTGGGTCATCATTATTGAATCATGCGCTCAGTATGTTTCCATCATTTATATTATTGCACTTACACTGCAATAGTTCAGTACGTAATTCGGCGGCATACCGTAAGCGTGACTCATAATCCCATATCGTTCACCATATTATTATAAATTAATCTTAATCTTATATTTGTGGAAACAGACAATACAGTGAATTTATTAACCTTAAACTGACTTCATCTTTTATCTCATCCTTTATCTCTATCTTAACCCAACCCCGAACAGCCATTATATGATATTTTTAAGATCCAAAGCATTAAAAGCTGCGGTAGTCAAGAGCATTTTGCTAGTTGGATATCTTGTTAATTCTTAAAATGTCGATTGCACCCTATGTGTGCAAATAACAATAAAATTCTATTGTGTAGCTAATTGCGCGCGCGACGGGTTTATGGTGACTGACACTTATTGTCATGAATGCGATTAGATTAGCATTACTCATTTGTTTTTTCCTGTATCGATTGCTATTCATTATAAAAATACAATAGTTCTGGCTTCTAAATTCTCAAAATGGACGAAGGATTTCATCCATTTTTTTTGTCAACATCCCTATTCTATCCAGTTTGTTTGGAGATACTTCCTGGTGATGGTGACTCATCACCATTACTGGTTGTAATCTATAGCTTATTGAAAAGTACAAGTTGATGACCAATATTGTATTTTATTATCTGTGTCAATGGTTGTACTGGGCACTGTATCTGTTTTGCTCAATAGGTGGTCATGCTTGTCGCGTTGACCATGGCCTTGTTCCGGCAATAGTCTTCGATAATACATGTTATAACGTATATATGTATGTCTATGGAACACAGTTGGAGTCCGCTATCTGGTTTATTCTTCAGTATTTTTCTTAGTAGTAGTTAATGCAATAACTACATTACCAACCCAAATCAGATTGTTAAGAAATGGTGCCATGAGGTTGAGTTTCTATATTATTATTCTATTTTATCAGTCCAAGTGTGTAGCACAAGATTGGGTTAGAAGACCCTTAAAATAGTTTAAATATTTCGTACAGGATTTTCTATACGGTCTGCGTGTGACATTGTTGTCTGTATGCGTGTTTCCCTTCTGACCTAATTTTCTTCTGTCTTCTGAACATACAACGGTACATTCAGCCTCAAAAAAATGTAATACATTCATTTATTTGTTTACAGTATTTCTTCCATATTGTCCTCTCGCCCGACCCACCGTGTCGCAACGCATCGCCCACCCGCGCTATTATTTTATTTTCGCTGTTTCTTCTGTTTGACTTTTCTTCTATTTGCTCGGCGTATAAGGGTCGTAGTGTTATGATGCAGGCTGTATGACACACCAAAATTTACCGTTTTTCAATTTAAATGTGTTTGTTTTAAAAAAATTAGTTAGGTCTCAAAAATCAAAAAGAATGTGCTCAATATGGATGGAGTTATAGAACTACGGATAAATTGACGCTGCGTGAGTGTGCGTGATCCATCACGGCCCTTTGATGTCAACCGCGCTCAGATGGAAAGCAGCACATAAAGTAATGTTTTGCTCTATTGGTGTAATTGCTGCATGGCGCTCCAATGGGAGGTTAAATAAATAAATGATATTCATTTTGGTGGTTAATTACGGATTTAACCACCTAAATGAAAGATACGGATCTTTCTGTAATTTATTATACTTTTACAGAAGTTTACTTTTTGCGCGTTTAATTAAATCTGGCGATAAATTGTTGAGGAATACGGGTATTATATTGATAATATATAGCCTATTCGATGATCACACGTTTTAACAGAATCAATTCAGTAGCTTTTGCACCAATCCGGAACATACATCTAGACAAACAGGAAAATGGACAAAACATTCTAAAATACTATATTTTTGGCATCAGACTCGTTCCCCCACCTCATAGCAATTACTTTTTTTTTAAATATTCATGTACACTTTTAACTAAATGACTATTTTGATTATACGACGAGTATGTACAGAAGATGGTATTGGGTACTTAATAGTATCTACACATTGTTACAGTTTTATGGAACACAGTTAATTTTAGACAATCAAATGAATTGTTCTTGATGTAAACCTAAATCTTTTTGAGGCTAACTGTACGTTTATATAGTGCCATCCACAAAGACGCGCCCCACTCTTCGTGCTAACAGCTTACAGTGCAGTAAAGGCGTTTAGAGTGGAGCGCGTCTTTGTGGACAGATATTGCACACTAAAACTTCAAGTATTACCAATCCAATTAGTAAAATCATTAACGACGCGATAATTGTTCAAGTTGGCAGATAGCCAACCATCGTGCCGGACAATATTCGATTCCACGACAACGTCCATTGTGTCCAAGATATACGGGCTAACGTTTGACTTCACTTGGCTAGGATTACAGCTTTTGTTATTTGATTATGTGTCGCTTTGTTAAGTGATTATTACAATGGTTTTAAACCTACAAAATATCTTTTAATATTGATACATCCGACAAGCACAGCGTAGGACGTCCACCCGCAAGGTGGACAGACGATTTAATAAAGGTCGCAGGAAACCGCTGGATGCAGCTCGCTTCCAACCGGCCGATTTGGAAATCATTGGGGGAGGCCTATGTTCAGCAGTGGACGTTCTATGGCTGAAATGATTATGATGATTGATACATTCGACACAAGCCGTCCACTGCTGCAGGTAAACTTTTGTGTTCCTTGTAGTATTTAAAAACCAAAGGTTTAGGATTCCTTGAATTCACCCCAGTAGCACACCTCCGCTGCGAAACCATAGTAGCGAAACCGCTGCTATGGTTAAATCTAATTAAGTACCCAATATATATATTGGGTTCTTAATTGTATCTACACATTGAATTGTATCTACACAGTCTTATGGAACACAAATTGTAGCCAATGAAATGAATTCATGTTGATGTAAACCTACATTCTCGATTATCCTTGAACCTCGCGTCATGTTGCGTCAAGATATAATGTTTTTTTTTAAAGATTAACGGTGGAGTTTCTTGCCCATTCTTCTCCATACGAAAACTACCTTTTGGAATGGGCGACTAGAATCAGTTATTATTATTATTTGTAAATTTTGACGTTCAAAGTGCCTTTTTTTGTGCCTAATTGAAATAAATTATTTGACTTTGACTTTTGACTTTATAAAAATTTCCCACCCAAAAAAAAAAGGCTGCCTATACGTATGAATGTTAACCTGGGCAACCAAGCTCTGCTCTAGTGAAAAAAAAGGATGTTTATTTAATAGTACAGGATAGTTCTAAATCCATGCTGCCATGTCATTATTCTAAGGTAGCCATCTTGTTCTAAACTTTAAGCGACCGAGCTCCGCTCGGGCAAAAATACGGAGAAAACGAATTATTCCAGATAAACCTAGCTAGATCGATCTTTCGCCCCCGTAAACTCCTATATTGCAACTTTCATCGAAAGTTAGAGCCGGTTTCGAGAACGTGATTAGAAATTAAATATTTGTATATTGCTCGTTATAACTGGATACAGAAGCTTATGACGCCGGTAGCATACCTCCGCCGCGAAATCGTAGCAGCGGAACCGCAGTAGTTCAATTCAATAGACTCGCGTCATGTTGCACGGAAAATGACGCGAGGTTCAAGGATAATCGAGAATGTAGGTTTACATCAACATGAATTCATTTCATTGGCTACAATTTGTGTTCCATAAGACTGTGTAGATACAATTCAATGTGTAGATACAATTAAGAACCCAATATATATATTGGGTACTTAATTAGATTTAACCATAGCAGCGGTTTCGCTACTATGGTTTCGCAGCGGAGGTGTGCTACTGGGGTGAATTCAAGGAATCCTAAACCTTTGGTTTTTAAATACTACAAGGAACACAAAAGTTTACCTGCAGCAGTGGACGGCTTGTGTCGAATGTATCAATCATCATAATCATTTCAGCCATAGAACGTCCACTGCTGAACATAGGCCTCCCCCAATGATTTCCAAATCGGCCGGTTGGAAGCGAGCTGCATCCAGCGGTTTCCTGCGACCTTTATTAAATCGTCTGTCCACCTTGCGGGTGGACGTCCTACGCTGTGCTTGTCGGATGTATCAATATTAAAAGATATTTTGTAGGTTTAAAACCATTGTAATAATCACTTAACAAAGCGACACATAATCAAATAACAATAGCTGTAATCCTAGCCAAGTGAAGTCAAACGTTAGCCCGTATATCTTGGACACAATGGACGTTGTCGTGGAATCGAATATTGTCCGGCACGATGGTTGGCTATCTGCCAACTTGAACAATTATCGCGTCGTTAATGATTTTACTAATTGGATTGGTAATACTTGAAGTTTTAGTGTGCAATATCTGTCCACAAAGACGCGCTCCACTCTAAACGCCTTTACTGCACTGTAAGCTGTTAGCACGAAGAGTGGGGCGCGTCTTTGTGGATGGCACTATATAAACGTACAGTTAGCCTCAAAAAGATTTAGGTTTACATCAAGAACAATTCATTTGATTGTCTAAAATTAACTGTGTTCCATAAAACTGTAACAATGTGTAGATACTATTAAGTACCCAATACCATCTTCTGTACATACTCGTCGTATAATCAAAATAGTCATTTAGTTAAAAGTGTACATGAATATTTAAAAAAAAAAGTAATTGCTATGAGGTGGGGGAACGAGTCTGATGCCAAAAATATAGTATTTTAGAATGTTTTGTCCATTTTCCTGTTTGTCTAGATGTATGTTCCGGATTGGTGCAAAAGCTACTGAATTGATTCTGTTAAAACGTGTGATCATCGAATAGGCTATATATTATCAATATAATACCCGTATTCCTCAACAATTTATCGCCAGATTTAATTAAACGCGCAAAAAGTAAACTTCTGTAAAAGTATAATAAATTACAGAAAGATCCGTATCTTTCATTTAGGTGGTTAAATCCGTAATTAACCACCAAAATGAATATCATTTATTTATTTAACCTCCCATTGGAGCGCCATGCAGCAATTACACCAATAGAGCAAAACATTACTTTATGTGCTGCTTTCCATCTGAGCGCGGTTGACATCAAAGGGCCGTGATGGATCACGCACACTCACGCAGCGTCAATTTATCCGTAGTTCTATAACTCCATCCATATTGAGCACATTCTTTTTGATTTTTGAGACCTAACTAATTTTTTTAAAACAAACACATTTAAATTGAAAAACGGTAAATTTTGGTGTGTCATACAGCCTGCATCATAACACTACGACCCTTATACGCCGAGCAAATAGAAGAAAAGTCAAACAGAAGAAACAGCGAAAATAAAATAATAGCGCGGGTGGGCGATGCGTTGCGACACGGTGGGTCGGGCGAGAGGACAATATGGAAGAAATACTGTAAACAAATAAATGAATGTATTACATTTTTTTGAGGCTGAATGTACCGTTGTATGTTCAGAAGACAGAAGAAAATTAGGTCAGAAGGAAAACACGCATACAGACAACAATGTCACACGCAGACCATATAGAAAATCCTGTACGAAATATTTAAACTATTTTAAGGGTTTTTCTTCTAACCCAGTCTTGTGCTACACACTTGGACTGTTATAATAGAATAATAATATAGAAACTCAACCTCATGGCACCATTTCTTAACAATCTAATTTGGATTGATAATGTAGTTATTGCATTAACTACTACTAAGAAAAATACTGAAGAATAAACCAGATAGCGGACTCCAACTGTGTTCCACAGACATACATATATACGTATGTATTATCGAAGACTATTGCCGGAACAAGGCCATGGTCAACGCGACGAGCATGACCACCTACTGAGCAAAACAGATACAGTGCCCAGTACAACCATTGACACAGATAATAAGATACAATATGGTCACCAACTTGTAGTTTTCAATAAGCTATTGGTTACAACCAGTAATGGTGATGAGTCACCATCACCAGGAAGTATCTCCAAACAAACTGGATAGAATAGGGATGTTGACAAAAAAACGGATGAAATTCTTCATCCATTTTTAGAATTCAGAAGTCAGAACTATTGTATTTTTATAATGAATAGCAATAGATACAGGAAAAAAAAACAAATGAGTAATGCTAATCTAATCGCATTCATTCATTCAATAAGTGTCAGTCACCATTAACAAGATATCCAACTAGCAAAATGCTCTTGACTACCGCAGCTTTTAATGCTTTGGATCTTAAAAATATCATATAATGGCTTTGGTCAATCCTATCTTACTTGTAAACGCATTTTCAAAACACCTTATCAAGACTAAGAGCAGAGATCTTCTAAAAAATTCTCAAAAAGTTTACATGATTAAATCATATGACTTTTACAAGACATATACCTTTATTAGCATTCGTTATGACTACCACCTTAAACTGACCACGTTATACTCTTGCCTAAATACTAACTAAAACTAGCAGAACTCTATAAAAGTGCGTTTTTATGATTCATACAAGAATTTTGGTTCTGAGAACGCAATGATTATTGCAAATGTTGTTGGAAATCTCTATTGGAAGATTTTGTTGGAAGCTAAGAACGAGTCACTGTAATAGGAGAATTAGTATTGCTTTCGATATTAATTCGTCATAAAATTTGCGTAATCTTTGAAATTAATTTTACATTATGCTTTTACATGACAAGTTCGCTAAACACGTCAAAGGGGAATGCCCATCAGTCACACAAAAAAATGCCTGAAATGAACAACAATGAAATATACGCCAAATTGCACTACAAATCGTAGGGAACCCATGACAATTTCAATAATTATCAAAAAACTTGGTAGAAGCCAGTTCCAAACATTTTTTCTAAAATATAGGTTATGTCAAGGTTAAGGATAATTAAACAACAAAACAGCATTTAAATGTTTTACTCATCATTAAAAACTACTAATACTACTAACATTACTAATATGCCATCAAGAAACTCTGCAGGAGGATAAATAGGGGCCACGGGCCCATGCTAAAAACCATATTATTGACATGGTATGGGCACAGGTACCAACTGTTCGCCGTCCCACTAGGCAGTTACAATAACGATGCTGTAAAGCCCCAATCCCAGATAAAGAATTGTTAACTAATATGTAAACAAAATATATTTTTTGAGAAATATGTCTGCCATGTATTTTTCCTCGCCGTTAAAAAACAATTACCCGGAAGAGCTAAATCCTCAACCAATGCGTTATCAATTTCCCTGCATATCTCAATCGTATATATACCTTGTGGTGTTATCCATGCCTGTATTAAACAACGTACTTCATCATTTTGCACTGATATGAGATTACGCCTCATCGTTGCAATATCGAGATAGCAATTAATACAGTGTACGTTTCTATCCATTCTTAAATGTACACGGTGCACAAGTCCAAAACAACAGCAGAGTCGTATTTAAAGCAGATTCAGGTCCGTCGTCAAAAAGCCGAGTCGTCGTTTAGGCGGGTCCAATCTAAGTCGTGTTCAAAAATGGGTAACGTGTGCAGAAGTAGAATCAAAATCCTTAAAAAATAGCCACAGTCGTCGTTATAATATAATATCCTGAATTTACTCGAGCCGCAAACGCAAAAATCCGCAAAACCATGAATAGAAAAAATGAAAATGCATTCATGTCAAACTGTCAATAAGGCAAAGGACATGTGATGCATACAGCCTACGATACGATTTATAATTCGAGTTTTTTTTTTAATATTCACACGCATATACTATTTTAATTATATTTACGGTATAAATAGTTCGAATAATATTAAATGAATGATAACTATGCAATAATTCTATAAAATAGTTCGTTAAGGATTATTTGACGATTTCTGTTTGGCTGAATGTCGATTCCTCATGTCAAATAAACAGTGACCGCCATTATAAATTAAGAATGACTATGACGGATATCAAAATAAATATTTTAATTATCGTTATATTTTCACCCTAGGTAAACAAACTTGAGATACATTTCGTTATACATATTTTATTCTAAATAGAATTAAGAACTATTAGTAGTTTCTGTCTATTTCAGGCATTTTTTGGGCGTTTTCCTTTAATGTCGATAATAAGGCTAGTGGTTCTGTACATTTTCAAGACAAAGAAAAAAACGAAGACGTTCTAGATTTGGAGGATTTTCTTGCACAAGAGCAATCTTCGAGTCAACGCAACGATAATGAAGCTAGTGGTCTCTTAGACTTATAGATTTATTCTGTAAATAATTCTGATTCTGAAGAAAAAAATATCGACATCTTTAAACGCCTAAATCACCATTTTGTTGAATATATTCTACCAGAATACCTGTTCTGGTAGCATACAGCCATAGATATTTTCCGTTTCGAATCTACTTATTACTTATCGAGAAACGAAAAAACGAAGCAAACCTATAAACTAAACTAAACTATAAACCTATTCAAATGAAATGAAAGTTTAGTTAATAGGTTTGTTTCGTTTTTTTTCGTCTGTTGTTCCGTTTCGGATCTACTTATTTCATTTGAATAGGTATTTTGGTAGAATACATCATCCGATCTTTGCAACAGCCCCCTTATTTTGTAACAACGTCTTACAGTGCCCTCGACCCATACAAATGTCAGGTTTAAATTTTAAAGGTATAGTTTCAATTGAACCCCAATTTATATAGTGGCATTCAAGTATGGCAAGTATATCACACATATCTAAATGCAATAGCTCCCGCAGAAGCATAGGAATAGTACTTAATTCTTGCAATAGTCTCAGCCAAGTCAGTGTCCTAATTTAATGTATTCCAAAAATACTTAATTCTCGATTATACCACGGGCTATTGAAAATTTACTATCCACTTATCATATGACAGAAAACTTTCCTTTGCATTAATATTTCACTTTTAAGGCAACACACGTATCACTTATTTATTCCTAATTGCTCTATTCCAAAACGTAAATAACATTAAATATTTTTTTAAAGGATTTTTAACAGATTATGATCAGATTCGCAAAGTAAATACTTTTGATACCAATTTTATCTCATATTGGCAACGTCTGTAATTTAAAGCTTAAATGATTTCGTTTACAAGATCAAATCAAGACTAATTTAGCAAGTTACAATGCTATTACAGAATTAAAAGCAGAACTAGAAGTCTTGAAAATTGTGCCCAAATCGGGACTTGTTAGATGCTACAAAACCATTACATGACTCATTTACCCGTGCAATAACTCTTGGCAAAAGAGCATTGGTGACTTTTGTAAGACCAGTTTTTGCTAGTTGATGATGCGCTACCACTACCAGTAAATAGACCAAAGAGACTGTAATGTACATATTATAATGCCGTATCCGTTTACCTCCCAATGTAATGCGTGTGTTTAATTTGCAAAAAATTAAACACACGCATTACGCGTGTGTTTAATTTTTTGCCTGAGTATCCAGATATTTTGAAAATCTGCTAAATAGATGTTCTGCTATACAGACCAGCTGATAGTTTAATGTTTTTTTACATAGACATTTTACTGCTCATTAGACGTTTTGCGCTATGGGTATTTTGCTACTTACCTTCTGATCAGGAAGCAATATTTTTTTTATTATCTAACTGACGGACTAAATATTTTTTTTACCAAATCAGCCTTCGTATTGGCTCTAGAAAGCAAAATGTCGTATTACAAAGAAAGTATTATACCGACTCAGTGGAAAAAGATTGGCAGAGAAGAAACAAAGAGATAAACATAACGGTCTATCTTTTACAGACCTTACCTCGACATCAACCCGTGAAAGTGCACGGCTGATGAAACGCTCCTAAAAACTGTGATGATAAACGAAACTACAGGAAAAAAGCTTTAAGGCTTAATATTTCGCAAATGGATCATCGAATAGAAAAATCGTTTTCACACACCCCCACAATATTTTTGAACGGCCTATCCAACTACACCCCACAAAATGGAACAGACGAAAAAAAGAAAATTCCCAAATTACGGCTAAGGGTACCATAAAAAAATACAAGATTTTATTTTACCGCTTCGTCAGTGTGATCAATTACCTATACCCATGCCAAATTACAGCTTTGTAATAACTAAGTATCTGATCTAAGCCGCGAACAGACAGACAAACAATTAGATGGACATGGCAAAGCTATAAGGAGGAGCCTTGTTGACTACGGAACCTTATAAACACATTTTCAGACTGTATGATTACTGGATGTATCGCTATAAAAATATCAACAAAATCGACGGACAGTACGATTTTCTTGCCTTTCCTCTTGACCTTATCCCTTAATCGCCCTTTAAGAAACCCACGTAAGGGATGCAGATGTCATTTTTTATCGTCCAGTACTATTTAACCTTTTCCCCAATCAATTACAACAAGAACAAAACAAAACGACATCTGAACAGTCCTTAATCCCCGTGTTCCATTTCAATCAGCCAGTTCTCATAATAAGCAGTTTCAATATCCAAAGTTCTTCAAAGGCCAGAAACAAATAGGTTGGCTTCTCAAAATCCCATCTTTAATTACAGGGAAATCAGGTGGCAGGTAAATTAACCGCCCCCACCTGGGCCCCGCTGATAACACCTCGATATTTTATGCGTTTACTGCTCTAGAGAAAATGGAAGAACCTTTTATTTGCATAAGACTTGTATGCATAGTTCACACGAGTTTAGTACCTAACTAATGCTTAATAAGAATTACACTATTACTTTGCGTGATTGTGCATTTATTAGTATTCGTGCTTAATAGTAGTGAAATTGTCAGTGTATAGAATTCGATCCAATTTACGTAAGGACGGTTACTCAATAAAATGACAAGCACTAAATAAGTTGCGTGTAAACTGGGGACGTAAAACGACAGCGCTTAACCATTTTACGAGTCATATTTTAACAAATTTAGTTGTGTTTAGTCGTTATGGAAGGTGATTAGGTGTTTAAGTACCTAGTTAGCTAATAGGATTATGGTGTGATGTGTGGCACGGAGGTCAGCCATCTTTAAATAATGTCGGAATAATTATGGTATGGCACTGCTAAGTAGCCAGCGTCAATTAGCTCATAAGTGCATCTTATCGAGAATGGTAATCACTAACTGCCTCAATGGTCTAGTGGTCAACATGAGGTTCTGGGTTCGATTCCCAGGTCGGGCAAAGTGTCATTGGGTTTTTCTTTCTAGAATTTCTCAGTAGCAGCTCAGAGTGTGGATTTGTGCCCGGTTGATGGCAATAGGCTCGCCCCCTATTACATGGGACTTAAACATAACTGGCGAAATGTGGGTGTACTATAGGTACACCTCTGCCCAACCCTTCGAGCAAATAAGGCGTGATGGTATGTTATGTGTGGTGGAAATCACTAATTAGTTTTAAAAAAACTGGCCAATAAAGTGCTTTAATTAGTAACTTCAATTTTTAATATTTGTTGTTATAGCAGCAATAGAAATACAAAATTTCAGAAAATTTCAAATATCTACCTATTACGGTTCATGAGATACAGCCCGCTGACAGACAGGCGGACGGACGGACAGCGGAGGCTTAGTAATAGGGTTCCGTTTGGCACACTTCGGGTACGGAACCCCAAAAATTAAAAAAAATGTGAGTGCTTTATTTCAGAAGCTGGGTTCTAAAACATAATGACGAATGAAATAAATAATGATTTTATTTTTTAAGTAGATTATTATACACCCCAATTCTGTTCTATTACCTGATTTATTACAATGAAAAAGCTAAATACAAAGTAAATTTCCTTATCTCTTCCAGCATTTCAAGATCTATTTACTCAGCGGTTACCCAATTGGTAAGAATTGTTAATTTTAAATTCAGTCGGAAGCGCCTCCACGAAGAAACTCAATTACCGCTGAGCCTACGAAAATAAACACCGATCCAGGTATTTATAACCGTACCACCGCCATTTTATAAGGTGCTTTTGTAAAGAAGAAAGCTTTTTAGTCAGTATTATATTCAAAGTTTCACTCAGTAAGAAAATGGCTTCCCAGTTATGCTGCTGTAAAACAAAATCACCAAAATTCTTGGAAATGAAGGCGAAGGATTAAATTTGGAGTAGATGGACGGAATCTCACAAAAATCTACTTAATATTACAAATTCAGAACTACTCTATTAAAATCTGTTGCGTAGCTCACTCAAACTCTTTTCTCTTTTTCCTTGATTCTATGAAAGTAAATAAAAAAACCCAAAATCATAATATTCGTTATCTACGATAACAATTTTATGATGATTGCTGCATCTTTATAGGCCGGTCGTATTTTTATTATTCGACAATAAAATTATGAGTGAACGAACTGAATTGCACCCTACGTAGGCCGGATATAAAAAATATCAAGTACTTTGCAAATAAAAGTAAATCTTTGGAGTCCTTGAATGTAATGTAATGAAGACCGAATGTTTGGACCTTTACATTTGAATGTATAAAACGTAGGTAGAAGCGTTACAAAACACGATTACCATGAAAATAATTAAGAGACGACGGGCATACAGGGCCTCAAGTCTGCTATTACAATAGTGTCAGAATGGTCTATCATTGATTTCATAATTGCTGATTTTGACAAGTTTGGTAATCTACTAACATATTGGCGTCATTATGACTTTCCAATGGTCAGCCACTGACACTCCATTGAAAGAAATGGCATCTATTGGTAATCTCGTACATATCGAAAAATGAATGACTGACATATGCGGTAATCTGCTAAAATTTTGACAGTTCCTTTGATCAATGACCTACCATGAGAAAGTCATTGTGCAGTCATTTCTTTTAATTCGTTACGAGTATCGTGTTTGTGGAATACAATGATCAACCAATGATAAACCAATGATCGACCATTATGAATTTAGCAGATTATGAACTTTTAGCAAAATGACAATGGGATTGTGTTGGAATGACGATTTTTTTTAAATAGCAGACTTGGGCCCCTGTTACCATGAACTCAGTATGTCATTTAAGATCGTTCGAAAAACTTCATCGGTTATTAAAAAGAAAACTGGTGTTACATACATTTTGACCGAGTACCTTAGTATTGCACTTTTGTATGAAACAGCAGATTTTTCTTTTAACAACCCACGAAAAGATATATATCATAGTGTCTAAGTAAATAAATATGTTTAAATTGTTAAAAACAAGCAAAATTTAGACTACGTCCGGCGCGGCTGTAAAATTAATGAATACCTATTATACAATAAAACACACGATTAAAATAAAATGATACCAACACGCAATTATTCAAATATTTTTAATATCAGCGAAAAAACGAAAAAGTATAAAATAAAAGTACGAAACAAAATGCATATGCATAAATAAATCAAAAATTTCGAATCAAATCCACCCCGTTTTAGGTGTGTGTACGAAAGAAGTACAAGATTTCTGTATGATACCTATACATATCGTATAGAAATCAAGTCCTCGTATGTCATAATAATTTTGTACTTCTTTCGTACACACACCTAAAACGGGGTGGATTCGATTCGAAATTTTTGATTTATTTATGCATAATTATACGCTTACATTATTTTCAAAGGAGTCTTATTGTTTATTTTACGATTTTATAATATTTTTTTATAAAAATGTGCTAGGGTTGTCAAACGTGATTCCTAAAAATAATCACAGTTAGTGGGTACCTATACCTACCTAGGTACTTAATTTTCTAAATAGGATATCGACCTATGAATTCAACGCTATCATTTTATAAGGATATTTTTACTGAAAATGAATAAGTACCTACCTACTTCATGGTAGAAATGATTAAAATACCTACTTCATGGTAGAAATGATTAAAAATTACATAGGTAGGTATGTTTTTATTAAATTATAAATCACAGACAGTTTCGTCATAGGCATTGAACACTAACTTAAATCTAGTAATTAGTCATTAATTCATGATGATTGGTAGGTAGGTACTTAATTAAAGCGTGAAGGCGTAACAAACAAACAAGCCAATTCACTTTCCAATTTATAACATAAAAATTATTATTATTATTGTTTTGTTGTGATTAACTCTTTAAATCAAATTAAAAAACAGGTAGGTAGATGAAAATAATATTAAAAAAAAATTCAGTACATGTGACAACCCTAACGGCATTGTATCTAATAACCCCCTTCGTGTTTCTCTTCAACCCTTCCCGTATTTAATGACCACTCATGTCATATCTATACACCCCGTACTTCGTGTATATTCGCCTCTTTAGCGTATCTATTAACCTCGTAACCATTTAAAAAACGGCAAGGTTTCACATTTTGCATTATTTTATCTAATTTACTAAGGGAGTTCTCACCGTTACTTGTCAAAAAGAATGGGCACTCACTAACGTTTCAAAATACACCAATTTTGTAACGTTAAACTTTAACTTTAACTTATTTAAAAACACCAAGTTTTGCAAGCTTAACTTTGCTGCGAATTACGCAGTCACCTTTTTGACGTTATATTTTTTTTTTTTTGCTCACTCCATATACTATCAAGTGTTGCCATTTTATAATAAATTTAAAAGAGTGGTATTAAAAAAAACGCGTACATTTTCTAGGCTACTGCCATTCGGATAATTTGGATTGTAGAACTTTTTTGGTTTTGTTTCTATTCACCCCGTGAATTCTATTCACCCCGTTTCACCAGTACTTTTATTTTTTTCCGTAGTCGAGGTTTCAGTTGTGCCACATATTTTTTTAAGTTTTAACTTTCGTCGGCAGTCCCCATGGTTGCCAATTTTTTTTATAAGGATGGTTTCCAATTTTTTCTATTTCGATCTATATACTTATACATCGTCATAGATTTCAAATAAAACAAAGATATTGAAAGTTCTTGTCTGCGGGGAACTTATCAAAGTGAAACTCGGTATCCTAGAGGCTATAAGACAATACAAAATATGTTCTCGAACTCGAAAGACTCACATGAAAACTTTTTCCTACTTCCCTAATATCAAAAGTGGAACATACCACAGAATGTTCCTTCCGAAGTTGACCTACTGACACAGGAGTTTCATAAATCCATCTCTAATGGAATCCCGGGCTCCCGAGATTGTTTCCTCTAATAACTTCTTGGCTTCCACGATAAAGGTGGTCTTTGTAATTATGAGCTTGAGCTCAAATCCGATTTAGAATTCTGCTGGAAGATGAATATTTAGAGGCATTTTATTATATTTTACGGATATGCCTTTTAATGTCAGATTTAGGTAAAATTTTGGTCTTAAAAAATGTAAATGGCATCAACAAAAGGGCTGATTAGTTCATTCTAGTTTCGGTGAAAAACTAGTCCCATAATATATGAGAAAGTAGAAAAGTATGAGGGCCCAAACAAGAAATCCAAGGGGGGAGACTTGGAATAATAACCGAGGATTTTAATAGAAATGTGGGTGTACTAAAGGTACACCTCTGTCAAACCCTTCGGGGATAACGTGAAGTTATATTTTATGTGTTGTGACCTTTGTTTTTATCTAATTCTAGAAATTCTTTGTTCAAAGCATTCATCTATTTTAATTCCTTGCAAATTAACGTCATATTTAAAATCATCATTTTCTCATTTTTAATGAATATGTGGCGGTTACACCGCCACATACGAACTACGCATCAAAGACATGACGTCACACAAATCCTGCATCGCGCAATTAGAGTTTACCGCGCGAACGACATAGATAAGACTATCCGAAATCAACAGTCGGGCAGTCGGCCCGCCAGACACAACACCCGTCTGGTTGGAGGATCCTCCCTTTTCTATGGTGGATGAGTGAACTTTACACCCTGTTCCTCATGCCCCTAAATTGGTGACCCCGAGTATGAACGTCAACGCAGCCTTCGTGCAACTACTTCAGCGTGACGTCATCATCATCATCACTCCCGCAAGCTTTCGTGAGGCGAGTCACACAGACAGCCAGCACCCTCGGCTTCAACGGATATCCTGACCACCAGCATGCAGCGAACGCGCATTCCTGGTCATCACCCTCAGCCTCATCACCCCGACTCATTGGGGAATCACAGCAATCATCTCAATCAGCGCAATCACCGCTATCACCTCAATCATCTCAATCACCTCAATCACCACAATCGCCGCAATCACCGCAGACAGTTCCGACTCACCGCGAACTGTGCGGCACCCGGTTCCGACTCACTGGAACCTTAGCTGGCACTGTGAAGCATCGCAAGATACAAGACTCAGCCCACTATTGACCTCCGGTCTCCGGAGGGGAGTGATGTAGCGGTTACACCGCCACATACGAACTACGCATCAAAGACATGACGTCACACAAATCCTGCATCGCGCAATTAGAGTTTACCGCGCGAACGACATAGATAAGACTATCCGAAATCAACAGTCGGGCAGTCGGCCCGCCAGACATAACACCCGTCTGGTTGGAGGATCCTCCCTTTTCTATAGTGGATGAGTGAACTTTACACCCTGTTCCTCATGCCCCTAAAAATACCTTCTCCACTGACGCTTTTCTGTGCCAGGCCAATACATTTACCACCTCTTCCTTCAGAATAAAACTCCAACTTCTAATTCGTAATTGAAGTTGGAATTTTATTCAACATATTCACTTCTTTTTTTTTTATTCTATTGCACATCATCTGAGTCTACTGCAGCTTGTTGACAGTAATAATTCTAGGCGTCAGGTGCCTGTAGTAATCGGGAAGCGTCTGGGTTGCCAGCGTAAATTTTGAGGAGAATTTTCCTAGGTAGTATCTAGTGGTTTCTGATTTCATATTTACTTTAACAGTGGTTGAAGACTTAATAAACTTGTGTTTATGTCTATATACAGCTTAATTCAAATGCAGTAATTCAGTGTTTATAAGTTTAACAGAGGCCAACGGATTTTATTGTTTCACTCTGGTTAATCCATTTCTATATAATGTATTCTGTAGTTCATTGCTGAATATCATGATGCAAAATCAATAGATAAGTATTTCAACACTAATTTGACAAATCATTTAGGATGAGCATGACCAATGACGAAGACCAATATGAGGGGGCAAAAATGTATTGCATGTATGTTACAAATTAAAATCTCAAGGAGACAAAATTAAACAAAACCCCAAATTCAAAAACATTAATAAATAATCCAGCAATCTGTATCTACAACGATCATTTCGCTCAGATTTGTCGCGGCCATCTTGGATGATGAATGTCCAATACCGTGGTGTCGCAATCCAATTAATAGCTAAAGTTTGACACTTTGATAAATAAGCTGCCTCTGCGACCAGTTTTTTTTTCGATATTAATAGAGATGAAATTTGTAAAATATTTCACGGTTTATTTGAAAATTAATTAATCAATCAAATTCTGTGCGTGGCCATTTTATACAACTATGTTTTCATTGATTTTGGTTTAAATAGATTTTTTTCAATTATTTTCCATTTGGGGATGTTATTAATTGTTATTTGAGTTTTCTTACTGTTCCAGAGTTACAATTGGAAGAGAAGTTGAAATTGGTTTAATTCCATAGAACACTTCAAATCCAAAAGTGATTTCAAACTCAGTATTTCAGATCACGCTTCTCAAGAACATTACAGAGAAGGGTATGGCAACTGAAAAGAAGTACGTGAAGCAAGAACCAGGACAATGGAAAATTCAAAATGGTGGACAGTGAAGATGAAGAGAGATTCTTGGCTAAATGAGAGTATTATTGAGAGTATTTGAGTATTATTAAAACCTTTATTATCAGACCACAGAGAAAACGAGAAATTACTTGCTATTTTAGCTTCAATAGAACATTTTAGACCTTATATTGAAGGAATGAAGTTTACTGTAATAACTGATTATGCAAGTTTAATTTGGCTAAAGATTTATGGAAAAATATAACTTATGTTAAAAGCAATACAGTTCAAGTTTTGTTTATTTAAAACATACTGTGTGCATCTCCAAGGCGCCCGAAATTCTTTTACTGTTTAATTTGTATTTTTTTAAATAGGAGAACACACCATCTTTACACATTTTCATTACATGGGGCAAGCTCCCAACACATGTGACACTTATGCAACATCCCATATATTACATTTGGCAAGTCTCGCAACGCAGTTCTTCTACTGCAAAAAGATGTGAGATCTAATGTAACACCAAGTCTGTTAATTTATTCAGTACAAATCTATTTGTCATCTTTATTTCTTTAATAAATATGATGACTTGGCAATCGCAAATGGCAATAGAATCTAAATTCTACATACAACAAAATCTACCGAATATTAGCGTTACGCTATATTTAATTAGGACTACTTAAAATAGTAGATTATTCTTATGTGACTATGTTGCCGTGCGATGGGCAAGACAATTTTACGTCATTTACACTAAGTGGCGTAAAATTGCATAAACTGCAAAAGTAAGAAAAATTTACCGCAATTTCAGTCCCATTTTCTAGATACTACAATATAATACAAACTGCATACCTAAGTAATTTTGTAATCACATATTATTTATATAGGATTTTAATTTTTCCTTCCTTTATATGCCACACAAAACGTTTTTCTTATTGTGTTCAAAATTGGAAGCTTTTATGTCTGCTAGAAGTACCTTAGAATTTTTATGATCGGTGACCGAGTGTGTCAGTGACAAAATTAAGGAACTTTGACCTGCTACAGTTCTTAAACTACAGGTTTAAATTGAATGTAATTTAGAAATATACCTAGTAAAATTAATTAAATTATTTTATTATATTTGGTTGAATGTAATTCGGTAATACTAAGCCGTCTTGGACACTGAAAATTCAGGCTTTTAGCTTTATCCACAACGAAGTTACATGGGGTCAAAAATGTCCAGAATAGCCTTGAAAAAAGGGGGTACGGCAGTGCCTTTGTGTTTGTTTTGCTCGACTTGGAGGGAGCACTACCGTGCCCCCGATCTAATGTTAGTATCCTAATTCTAATAATAACTTAGGTCTGGATTCGGACTTCACACTATCCACCTACCAGTAGACGTATGGAGTCCGATCCAGTGACGCAGCTGCGGACAATCCCACCTACCGTACGACGTGCGCAGGATGCTGTGGGAGCTGGCACGCATTCTACGAAGGATCGAGGCACACCGGTTTCAGATGATGGCATGAAAGCCGTCAATCCTCGTCTCAGAAAACCTCCCCGAATCGCTACAAAAACGCGGGAGCCCAACCATCATCCTGAACGCATTGTTGTACTGCACACGCAGGGCGTTGTTTGACCTTTGCGTATACCTAACCCACAGGCCGTACGTGTAGAATGATTTATTATCGAGAAGGATTATTTAAAACTGATAACCTGTTCGTTTTGAAAGATGATAATAATAATGGCTTAGGGAAGTGAATTCTGCAAATAGAGGTGTATACTTAGTCTGGCCATAAATACTGTTACAATTAAAAATAAGAAAGATATTACATTTGAATTTAGGATCTGTCATTTTATACGATTGTTCATTGAGTTTTCTAATTTTGGCACCAATACATTGTGCAATATTTTGCGATATTAAAATGGAGTGGGGTGATAAAGAGAACCGAATCGCTGTGATTGCATCACACAAAGTTGGTATGGAGCCAAATGCAATTTTTAAAACTCTCCATACGCTTGGTATTAGTCAAATGTTTGTGTACCGGGCTATTAATAGGTACAATGAGACCTCCTCTGTTTTGTTTACGGATGAGAAAATCTTTACAATTGAGCAACATTTTAACAAACAAAATGACCGTATTTATGCTCAAAGCTCTAAGGAAGCTTCCCAATTAGTCGACAGAGTGCAACGTGGGCATTATCCGACTTCAGTGATGGTTTGGTGGGGTGTTAGCTATGAAGGAGTGACAGAGCCATATTTTAGTGAATAAGGTATCAAAACATCGGCACAAGTGTATCAAGATACCATTCCTGAGAAGGTAGTTAAGCCCCTTAACAACACCATATTCAATAACCAAGTATGGTCCTTCCAACAAGACTCGGCGCCGGGTCATAAAGCTCGGTCCACGCAGTCTTGGTTGGAAGTAAACGTTTCGGACTTCATCAGAGCTGAAGACTGGCCGTCGTCTAGTCTCGATTTTAATCCGCTGGATTATGAGTTATGGTCAGTTTTAGAGAGTACGGCTTGCTCTAAACGCCATGATAATTTGGAGTCCCTAAAACAATCCATACGATTGGCAGTGAAGAATTTTCCCATGGAAAGAGTGCGTGCTTCTATTGATAACTGGCCTCAACGTTTAAAGGACTGTATTGCAGCCAATGGAGACCACTTCGAATAACCTTTTTATATTTTAATTTGTTTTATATTTATGTATTAAACTGTAAAAGTAATAAATATTACTTGCAATAAAAATAAAAATTAATCGTCGTGACAATATTTATGGCAAGACTAGGTAGAAGGAAAATACATGTTGCGTTGACTCCAAATAAATTGTGGTTAGTTCAGGAAAATAATGAAACGGTTCTGAAAAACTAATAGGCGAACAACCAACTAATTATATAATCCTTACCTAGTCCAATATCATTAATGATACCGCAAATACAAAACCAAACACGCTCTAATTACCTAACAACAATACAAAATTAGAACAAGGCTGTTATTAATATTCGTAATTATTGGAATCCGACACCACACCACATACATTACAGGAAACCACCGTACAAGCATAAAATCATTAAAATCCCATATTGGACACTCATTATGGAACATATCCCATAGTTGAACTCCATAAGATGGTAAGTATACGGGTATTGTATGCACTTAAGTCGTTTTAAAATGGTGCGTCACCACCGGTAGCAAGGCGATTCAAGTTTATTAGTTGTGTCTATAAAAGGGGCAGGGGTCGTAAACTCGCTTCGGAAGGGGTATGCAACATTGTTTTTAATACTTTCCGATAGGGGTTAAGGTTTGAGCGGCAGCGAGGATGAATGGATGATTGTAAGTGTGAATGAACAGAAAAATCGTTTTGAAGATCGTAGTAGGGTTCTGTAGTTTCTGCCAAGTGCCAACGCCCCTAGGAAAAAGACGTGGGTTTATATTCGAAAAGATGGACCGCTCCTTTACTAGGCACTTGGTGCGGAGGCACGTGCCAACATGGTGTTGAGCCACGTACTTATTAATTGTTGTTAGGTTAGTTTGTAAGTTTTATTAACATAATTTTTAGGTCGTTTTTACTAATACTACATATGGATTGTGTAACTACTTTTATGTGTGCTCATAAATTAAATATATATAATGTATTTATAGTATGTATGATGTTTTAACTCTCAACTTGAAATGCGCTGCACATTATCTGCCCTGTAAAATATGATTATGGTAGGGCCCAGGGTCAACAATATAGTACTGTTAACCTTCGCAGAGATAACATAACATAACATCACGCCTCGTTTCCCCGAAGGGTTGTGCAGAGGTGTACACCCACATTTCGCCAGTTATGTTTAAGTCCCATGTAATAGGGGGCGAGCCTATTGCCATCAACCGGGCACAAATCCAGACTCCGGGCTGCTACTGATATTCCAGAAAGAAAAACCCAGTGACAATTTTCCCGACCTGGGAATCGAAACCAGGACCTCATGTTCAGCAGTAACGCTTGCGACCACTAGACCAACGAGGCAGTCCATCAGAGAGATATATAATTTATTTTTAATTTTTAGCCTTTTGGAGAAGTAGATCATCATAGGATTCAATGTATTCGGTAAGTTTTTTTAGCATTTATCAAATTAAAAAGATCAAATAAGTGTCTTATGAATATTTTGATCGCATATCTTTGGCAAACGCAAAAATATTCCTCCACTTAACGGTGCCACTAGCGACTTTCATAATACCACTAAAATTAAATATAATATAGGTATCTATATGCAGTGAATTTTAACTGTGACCCCACAGGCAAAAAGTGAAAATGGTTTTGTGGGGCATAGTTTTAAGTATAAGACTGCAGTAAACTTCTATAAATAAATAAATATAACATAATAGTCCTTTACAATACTACAGAAAATAACTCAACTCTATCCGTTTCTGTTTTTATTGTACTATCGGCCTAACTTCCGCATACTCACCTTAAAGGCGATAATCGCATAGCACGACTCACGACTCGATCGCACAATGAACGAGTTTTGACCAATAGGATGCACAAAGCGTATTTTAGTGGTGTTCGTATTAGTATAATCATGTATAGAATGTGTGACACTCACACTAGGAGCGTACTATGCTCACTTGTTTCTGATAAGAGACGAGTTTTTAATGGGCACGGCCAGCGCAGCGAGAGCTCTTTGTTATTGAATTGAATGTTATTTTATTATTGACAAGAATTAATTTTAGTACTCATATCTTCTGTTTGTTTGGTTTAGAAAATGTATTATTGGTATTGCAGTATTTACAAAAATAATTTGTAATAACAAATAGGTATGTCAAACTACAATTTATATGTATTAATCCACTTTAATATTTTCCTCTCTCTATCGGGTCTATAGATATAGGTTATTTATGAACACTCACTGCCTCTCCAATTTTCACCATATCCTATGTGATGCCACATGCCGCAGCGACCGCACCATATTCCATTCACAATAAGATGAGACATTGAAACGAACCGTTTTACTACAGTCCGTTCCACCGATTTTGACTTCTATTTCGTAGGCTTATGGATGGCATTAAAGGCAAAAAAGTGGTTACAATACCAACTGTTTACTGCAGCTGCCATTTGTCATGCCACCAACGCAATAGCATTCAAAATCGATTGAACGGACATTTATGGTTTGTTTACCTTTTATCTCACGGCTCCCTGAATACGGTAGGTATAGGTGCGTTGACCGGCACTGCATGAAGGTATCAAATGTTTATATTGAAATTTTTTGTGTATAATCGACTTTATTAAAAGTAAATAACTATCTAAATTTCTATGTGTTTGTTTATACTTGGGCAATTTGGGAATACTTGGAAATTACAGTAATATTTGAACCAATACTCTGCGCAGTTCATACAATGCTATCAGAGCTTTTTGTTTATAGCTGCCGCAAGGCCGCAAGCCGCACAACTCTTGCAACTGCAATAAAAATAATTTCATTATCTAAGTCCCATTTTTATTTAGTGGGAATGTCTGGAAATTCGGTTAAACAATAGAGTACGGCTTAATACAACGGCCATACGTTTTTTTATTACCTTAGGATTATCTCAAATGTTTTGCATTTGTTCCTTGTATTTCGTTTAATACTTATAATTTTATGTTACTCGGTCATTACTCACACAAATGCATATTGTCTCTAATTGGGGGAAACTAGGAAGGGGTGTGGTTTGTCACTAGCTGCGCTCTCGCAGGAATATTTTCTTAAGTGAGCATGCTTATCTTTGTTTAATAGTACCTACTAGCAAACTGCTAGATGCAATAAAATTTTTAAATCTGGGGACAGTAAAGACACCAACAATTATAGACCAGTATCCGTGCTGCCGGTATTCAGCAAAGTGTTCGAAAAGGTAATGCTAAACCAAATGCTTAATCATTTTAACACCAACCAAATCTTACACGATCAGCAATATGGTTTCACCAAAGGTCGTTGTACAACTGACGCCGGTGTCACCTTATTAAAACACATATTTACAGCGTGGGAGGAGGCTCAAGATGCCATAGGAATCTTTTGTGACCTCTCCAAGGCATTTGACTGCGTAAATCATGAAACCTTACTCTTGAAACTTGAGCATTACGGACTAGGTAAACTTGCGCTCTGTTTAGTAAAATCTTATTTAAATGATAGACAACAGCAAGTTCAAATTAATGGTGTAAATTCACTCGGTCTAAAAGTAAAAATGGGTGTTCCTCAAGGCTCGATATTGGGTCCTTTCCTCTTTTTAGTATATATTAATGATCTACCCCATTTATTAAAAAACCAACCACAAATGGTGTTATTTGCTGACGATACTTCCCTAATTTTTAAGATAAATAGACGTGCATCAAATCTTGACGATGTAAATAACACCCTACTGCAGGTCCAAAATTGGTTTACTGCTAATAATTTAGTATTAAATGGGAAAAAAACTAAATGCATAAGATTTGCTTTACCGAATGTTAAAAGTAGTGATTGTGATATAGTATTGAATAAGGAGAAGCTAGAATTTGTAGATAAAACTGTTTTCCTGGGGATCACGCTCGATTCAAGGCTGCAATGGGGTCCTCATTTAACATCTCTTGCAGGACGGCTAAGTTCAGCAGCATATGCTGTCAGAAAAATCCGTCAATTTACTGATGTAGATACCGCGAGGCTAGTCTATTTCAGTTATTTTCATAGTATCATGTCTTACGGTATTTTACTTTGGGGACGGGCTGCAGATATCGACTCTATTTTTATTCTGCAGAAAAGAGCCATTAGAGCAATATATTGCCTCCGTAGGCGCGATTCTCTAAGGGAACTGTTTAAAAATATTAACATCATGACGGTACCTTGTCAATATATTTATGAAAACATCATGTACGTCAGGAAAAATCTTAATCTTTTCAGTAAAAGAGGTGAAAGACACAATTATTGTACTAGAAATAGGGACCAATTAGTTCAACCGGGTTTCAGACTGGCTAAAGTAGACTCATCTTTCATGGGGTACTGTTTAAAATGTTACAATAAAATACCTTCCCATATACTACAACTAAATGAAACGAAATTTAAATCTTGTATAAAACGCACACTATGCTGCCAAGCATATTATAAGCTTGGGGATTATATCGCTGACAAAAATGCTTGGCTTAACGCTGGTCCAGCTCCACAAGGGCGCATAAACTAATTGATTAGCATTCAAAAATATTGTTGGAATTGCTGAAGATTGCAAAAACTATCTTTGAATTGTATAACTTCAATCTCTTTTTTTATTGTATAATTGCATAGCACATGTGTGAGCACTGTGACCATGTACCTTCTATAAAGCTACCATTTACTGGGTACGTCTTTCATTGACTCGATATGCCCTGGCGGCTAAGAGTATGTCATGCTCACTCAAATGTCTCGCTGGTGGTGGCGTGTGTGTTGGATCGTCGAGTTCCCTTCAAAATGGTTGAGCTAAACGGTGCTGATCCATGCGTCATGTTCGTGAACGGGCACCATCAGTAGGGACTGGTCATCTCTTATCTGCCACGGCTTATTTTAATTTTTGAATTGTTTTTTTTATTTTAATTTTTTATTACGGACGCTTTTTACGTACACGTCTTTCTACATTGTTCTCACATGTATAATTTCAACATGAATGATGTAAACAATATTTTGTAAGAATATAATTTTTTTAAAAGAGTGTCCGTGGAGTTTCTTGCCCGTTCTTCTCCATAGGAACCTACGCTTTGGAATGGGCAACTAGCTTCATATTTCTGACTGACTGACTCCTTGACAATTCAAAAGTGCCTGTAAATGGTTTAATTGAAATAAATGCTTTGAGTTTGAGTTTGAGAATCACTTAATAGCTTTTTGCAAAACAGGAAGCAATTCCAAACTTTGTCGTCGCCACAATCTTATCACTTGCACCACACATATCCCAGCACTTATTACAACATCTGGCGTGCACTCTACAATTAATTTTAGACTTTGTTGCATCGCAATAAAAGCTATATCAACTGCAACAACAACTTTGTACGGCATTAACGTGTCACATCCGTTGGTTCGTTCATTGTATGTTTTTTTAATAAGACATTGATTTTCTGTAGGAACTTACTGTTAACTGAGCTGTTCTAATACAATATGTAGCCACTCGCTTGTATTTAATATAATCTGCTAAACTAATTAGTGTTTTTGAATTAAAAATTAAATTATAATTAAGAAGAAAATGGAAAATTCTATATCGATAAGGTCAAGGTCCACGAAATAATATTTTCGTTAAACGAGATGTCAGGATTTTACTGTTAATTAAGAAGTGGATCAAGACAGTTATAACTTGTTGAAGTTGTAACTGTCTGTGCTAGTGAAAGTTATTATCATTACAAATAAATGCGAAAGTGAGTTTGCTTGTTTGTTACGCATTCACGCTAAAACGGCTCAACGGATTTGGTTGAAATTTGGCACATGGGTAGACCATGACTTGGATTAGGACATAGGATACTATTTATCCTCATATTCCTAAAGGATCGGGACTTATGCGGGTGAAACCGCGGGGCGCATCTAGTTTGTAATAGAGAAGGAAGGGGAAGTGGTTACCGCAACCTATGCCGATGGCGTGGCGCCAATACTTTGCCGAAATTGGAAACATAACATTCTCACTTGTCTCTTTAATTTCGCCAAAAAATCTTACTATTTTAGGGGTATGAGGAACAGGATGTAAAGTTCACTCATCCACCATAGAAAAGGGAGGATCCTCCGACCAGACGGGTGTTGTGTCTGGTGGTGGCGGGCAACTGCCCAACTGTTGATGTCGGATAGTCTTATATATGTCATTCGCGCGGTAAACTCTATAATTGTCTTTGATGCGTAGTTCGTATGTGGCAGTGTAACCGCTACACTATGAATGATCTAAGATCACAACACTAAAGATATAAGTGGGACTGGGTCAGACATAATATCTGCCGCATGTCTAAGGAGAAATGGGCTAAAGGAACCACCGATTGGGTCCCAGTAAACGCACGACGACATTGCGGCAAGCCAGGGAAGATGGCGGGACCAGCGTGACTCCTAGCGAAAGGAATCGCCGGCACTAGCAAAAGACAGAATTATATGTAAAAGTGGATTCAAAGACACTAATTGTAGACAAAATAGTTGTAGAAATTCAGGAAAAAAACTTCCAAAAAACACTTGCTGCACCGGTTAACGTCATCACGTCAACGTCGGCTGTCGCTGAAAACCAGCGCTGGGGCTCTGTCTCGCATAGGGTTGCAGCATCATGCTGCGCGATGGCCGTTATGCGTAGATGTGACGCATATTTTCCTCCTAATTGCTTTTTAATGTTTTTTTTTTTCGTTGCTTGCGTCATGTACCGCAAATAAACGTATTATTATATTTTCTTTATTTCTTTTCTTTTACAAAAGCAAAGAATCAATACTATACGAAGGTACTTTTAAATAAAGCAGTTCCGCACAATCTCTTTAATTAAATCATTCACGTACGAGCCAGCTGAATGTTTGTCAGTAAGGTTTGCTGTTATCTCAGCGGATTAAGAGGGAGTTTAATTCGTAAATAACATACAAATTCGATACAAGGGTTGGATAAGATCAAGCACTGCTACACTCATATAGTAAGAAATAAGAAAGGGGAAGTGGGTACCGACACCTGTAACACAAAAGCAATGGCGAAGTGCCAATATTGACCAACCAAAAAATTCTCACATGTTTCTTTAACTTCGACAAAAAAAAAATACTATGACCTAGAATGCAGAACTGCTACTTGAAGACAGTATAGTATACGAGTAGTATGGTATACATCGAGGGCTACAAGGATCTTTTGGCGCCTGAATGACATTTACAGGGGGGCGTTGTTCGTAAACATTTTGTGACATTGTCACAGAAATTGTATTGAATAAAGAAGAGGGTGGCGTTAGTTCCGATTTTGACCACGGGCCAAAAGATCCTTCTACCTTAGTAAGTAAGTTGAGAAAAAATCTTTAAATAAATACCACTTTTACAAAATAAAATAATCAATATTATACGAGGCTCCTTTTAAATAAAACAATTCCACACAAGCTACTTACTGAAATCATTCACGTACGTAGCTGGGACCAGCTGAATGTTTGTCACTATGGTCTGATGTAATCTCCACCGGAGTCCTTTTACAAATACTTCTTTTACAAAAGCAAAAAATCGAAACTCCTTTAAAATAAAGCAATTCCACACAGGCTTTTCACTCAAATCATTCACGTACGTCCCGGCTGAATGTTTGTCACTAAGGTCTGCTGTAATCTCCACCGGATTAAGAGGGGGTGAGTGCAGCCGCGTTTTAAACCCTCCTTGAATAATTAACTGCGAAAATGTAAATCTTAATGTTTGAGGTTTCTGTACGTTTTTGAGAGAATTTCGTGAAATTCGCCAGGTGACGGGATTTTTGTTTAATTCAGTGTTGTTCAAATGTGAGTGAAAGGTTCTGTGTTGAAATATATTGTGTTCTTTGAACAATGTGAAGTGAAACCGATTTAATCTGTGAATATCGTTACTTATACCGTGTTACAAAATACAATTTAAGTTGAAGACCAATACGAAAAGCTGTTTCTTGATGTTAAAACATTGATTTAGAAGTGAGACTGGATCTACGTATTTGAACATATTGTTCATCATTGAATCTAAACTTAATTACTGGGATTACCAAAAAAGAGTAGTTAAAATCGCAAAGATGAGCATAACGCTTTTTCCTTACGTGACGAATTTCACCAGTCAACTCCTACCGCAAACCACGTTAACAAACTTCGTTTTAATAAGGTCAAAGTAAATGGATGGTGGCATATAAGTTGTAACTACTGACACACCTAAAACATCATTACAGAATCACACTAGCGAAACATTAAAAAAGATATACAATTCTCTTTGTAGCAAGCACTACGTAACACTCAGCGCATGGCTCTCGCGAATATCACAGCAGTAATTCGGGAAATATATCACCAAAAACAAAAGCAGAACGAAATATGTTAATACACCACACAGTACATCCAATACATTATTATGTAGTACGTGCTAGTTAAAAGCATTAAAACATTTAGAGACAAATGTAGCAACGAGACAACAAAGACAGCTTCAAGACAATGAATGATTGCGGCTTGCGTTTAAATGTGACGATTTTTTGTCGTGTCGGAGTCGTGACGGAAGGATTATGTGTGGTGAATGTATGGAAATGTGAGAAAGGATTGGGATTATTGATTCGATTGTGTGAGAAATCCTGTTATGACGTATGAATTGATGACGTCTGAGTGTTCACAGAGTGGTCTGTTTGAATTATAAAACAGTTCAACATAGTACTCGTACCTACTTTAAAAAAATCATAACAAAGTTCGTTAAGGATGACACGAGTATTTCTAGGGTTATATTGATTGGTAAGTCTCTCAGCGTGCAAAATGAAACCACTGCTGTCAATCTACCATTATTTTTCTGGTCTAAATTATCTGGACCTAATTGCACCATCCAAGATTCAAAGAAAGACGTTTTAGACCGCAAAATCGTACGGACGGTCATAAGTGACAGTTGTTATAATCATGATTCATCACAATCACAACGATTGGTAACTGCTGAATAATCAGCTGTGGTTCTAGAACGTAACGAACATTTTAATGATTTTAAATTTGAAAATACTCGTTTCGACTTAAAATTTATTTAGTGTTAACAAATTATTGATATCCATGGGTACATCAATAACTTTTTCCCGCGGCACCCGCGTGGGTGTCGAAATTTATCCCACGGGAACGTTCTACCTGCAGGATAAAAAGTGCGTATGCCAAAGCTAATAAACTCACTTTCGCATTTATAATAATTAAGATACCAACTACGTTGCAAAAACATAAAAAAGTTTAAAAAAAACTAGGATTGTTCTATTTTCGATTCAAAAATCGTTCGAATTTACATTACGTTTAAGTCGCGTACAGTTAGGGCTATTCTTGTCATCACCCGAAAGTCTTCTAAACCTGACCGTAATGGGAGTTGTTGATTGAGTTGTCTATCCTGCGCAAACAACAGGGCTGCAGTATGACCATCTATTATACATTAATGAAAATCGTATCGCATCCGTCCCTGCTACCGAAACCGCATTACATCCCCGCACTTGGTGTTAGTTAGTGAATCACGTCACTGTAACGGCCAATTGTGGGCAAATTGTGTCCGACTCATAAATAAAGCGCTGACTAAACTGTCCCGCTAATATCCAGCGCTGTATTCCGCTGTAAATAGCCGCTGTTTACCCGCAGTTAATCATGTGTTTGTGACGTGTGCTGTGATATTTGCATTCATTAAAATGTCCTGTCATTATTTATTAACCATGTGGTTGACTGAAATGTGGTTGAGAAAAAGGAGAATTTTCTAATATCATAATCTCTGAAAGGTCTACATCAGTAGCTACAATGAAAGAAAAAGCAACTGTAATAAAAAAAAACAATATATAAGGTATACTTATTGACCCTCTCTCTCTCTCTCTACCTCGTTGGTATAGTGGTCGCAACCGCTACTGCTGAGCATGTGCTCCTGGGTTCGATTCCCAGGTTGGGCAAGGTTTTTCTATACGGAATTTCTCGGTAGCAGCCCGGAGTCTGGATTTGTACCCGGTTGATGGCTATAGGCTCGCCCCCTATCACATGGGACTTAAGGATAAATGGCAAAATGTGTACACCTCTGCCCAACCCTTCGGGGAAATAAGGCTTGATGTTAGGTTATTGACGACTTAAATCCGCCACTTTGATATTATAATAAAAACTAAACCTAGCCTGTAACCATTGCACGAACTTGATGAGTCGATGAACACCTCATGTATTTCAAAATCCATCCAGCCGTTAGGATGCTTCGAGGGTATACAAAATTCCACACACATGCAAAGACACATCATTGAAATGTGTGAAAAATAATCATCATAATCGTAATCATAATCGGTTAAATATATATGAACTGTTACACCTACCCACCTCTCATTAAGTTCAAAGGTGAAATGATGCTTTCACCATTATTACACATGCAATCAGGGTGTATTTTCCTTTACACGTGCTTAATCAAAACGTTAAATATTCAATAGTGAGTGCGGCCAAGATTCGCACAAACTAAGGCAAACAATGGAACTTGAGCTTTTGGCAAAACGCACTGAGTTGAGCGCTATTGAGCTCTAAGCTTAACATGCTTGCTATAAATGAACAGAAAATACTCCACAACATTATTAAGAATACAAGTCAGTAGAAGGCATAACTGAAACCATAATACTAACAACCGACTTTAAATAAAAATACTACCAACTGAAAAATTAATTTAATTAAAACTGAAAAATAAGCCGGTGTCTTTGGTTTAGATTTTTTCTATTTTTTCCACCGACTTCCAAAATTAAATTTATTTTTCACTTTGGTAGTTGGGATATTTTACAAGCTGGTTGTAATTTTTTTTGTAAAATCTTTTATTATTATTTTTTTTGTTGTGGTAGGTACATACCTACCCCACACAAATTCGAATACCACTACCTGCTATGTAAATAACAGTGACACGAACTTATTATTACACCAAACACATAGGCTAAGTGGGACAAATACGTATTATTGAAGCTAAATCAAAAATAAGTATTATTAAAGCTAGATAATAATTTTCAAAATCGGTCCACAATTGACGAAAACACCGATAGAAATACATTTTTATAAAAACCTACAGACGAACATAGAACCTCCTTCTTGTTTGGAAGTCTGTTAAAAACTGTTCTGAGGCATACTGTCTCATACCCATTGTAATGGTCACCTTATTACTTTAGTACTCTTACCTCTTCGCCCTTAATAAAATTATTAATCAAACTTCATGAGAAAGACTTATCAGTAATTAAATTTCAATTTAGAACGTGACCTGCGCTCCCATCACCGTAACTATAATAATCCCATATAACCTACCAATCAAAATTCATAATCAGTAACCATCAAAGATGATCTGTATGATAGTAATCTGTAAAACTCATCTTTATACTGGATTATATTCAATCAACATTGATTGGATGGATTACGTTGAGCTTTCTGCTACTCATATTTTAAATTAGGTCTACATTCTAATGTTCATTGACCCTTACAACTGCGTAGGTACTAGTAAACAGAATAAAATATTAGTATTGAGAGTAATACAGACGAGGGGTTTGTGGCTAAACAATAACAGCCGCAAGGGTCGATCAAAGGTTAAGCTACGCTTACTGCGGTCGGTTCGTGGATGGGTACATCATCCATTACATAATTATATCGAGATCCCTCCATGCCTCGAAAAGCACGCTAAGCCGTTGGTCCCGGCAGTCATTCGCAGATCTTAGACAGACGTTACGGGTCGTCTGAAGCCCAAAAACCAGTCTTACCATGGGGTATCGTGTTACTCAGTTACTGGGTTGTAGAGGTCAGATAGGCAGTCGTTCAATATGTTGGGAAAAGGCTAGGTAGATTGATTGAGTAATACAGGCCCAATTCAGCACATGCTGCAAGCATCGTTAAAGTATTTTCATCAAATAAAAAAATATCCAAACATACATACTTTAAATAGACTGATGATAATCAGTGATATCTGAACGTCGAGGTTACTAAAGACACCAAATCAGGGTCTATTATAATACGCTTTTAAACATAACAAGGCATGATTACGATATAACCCTGGTCTAAAAAGGAATTCACCTTCAAACATGCAGTCAAAATATTGGTATGTTCAAATATTTAGACCACGATGGCAAAATATTTTGACGTGGAATATATCTCACCACTATTAAAGAGTTATCTTAGCACAGTCAATCTTGTTTGACTGTGCTAAGATAACTGTTTCATCATGGATCTATTTGATAACATGCCCTATACTATCAAGAAAGTGCTACATTAAACTCTTTGTCTTCAATATTGTTTAATGGAACCACGACACGAAAAAATGTATGCTTTTAATGTGATAACCATCACTCAACGGGTCTTTAAGTAATTGTTGGCTATTACATGTTGGTGGCTTGGTAGGTGAATAGTAATTTGTTATGTATGTTGAACAAACTTAAAAATGAAAAACAAAAAAAACGGCTAAGTGCGTTTGACCACGCACAATGAAGGTTTCCGTACATACATACATAAACTCACGCCTTCTTCCCATGGGGGTAGGCAGGAACCAGAATGCCACCTGCTACGATCCTTACATACTCCTTTTGCCTCGGTTACGTTCATACATCTGGTCATACACGCACGCCGGTTGCGAGTACTACGCACCTGTCCTTTCTGAAGAACATCACCAATAAAGTCAGTATATTTCCAGGGCGTCCTCTCGCGGCGTTTCCATTCACATCTGCTTTGTAAATACATTTTGTTAGTTGTGATGAATTTGTCTCAAGAACAAACTATACATATAACAACAAACGATACATTTCTACTGCAAATGTTTTGTACGCACAATATTGATATATTTACCGTGTTATTTTAAGAGTATAGACTGCTTATAGGTTTTCCTGTAATCTATGATTAAAGAACCATTCTTTTAGACTCAGTAGTTTCGGAGATAAGGAGGGGGAATGATCAATTTCTTAAATATCTTTAAATATATTTATTTCAACATTATATAAAAAACCCTCGCAAAAACCCCTTTCATTTGATATGTCACACGGTATAGATTGCAAATATTTTATTTTTCTTATTGCCCCCAAAAGTGACCCTTACATTCTAAATTTATTTACGTGTTTGGGTCACAGAAATACATATGAGTACCAAACGTCAACTTAATCGGTTCAACTTATTCGGCTGTGACAGACAGACAGACACACGATTAATCCATTAAGAGGGTTCCGTACCTGAAAAGGAAAAAACGTCCTTTTGAGGTACGGAACCCTAAAAATTATGCAAGGTCTCTAACTAATGTCAAGGTCATCAATCAAGTACATTTGGAGTAAAAGAAAATCTCAGATCACACGTTTACACTCAGAAATTCAATGAATCTCATTTCAGGATTAGCAAAGTACCATACGAGTATAACAAAAACTGCATTTGATTAATTAGGTATACCACCTACTCGTTCTTAATAAAGGAGGCAGCTCCTTCTCTATTAACACGACTATCGACATCACTAGCCAACGTGTGAAGCTCCTATTGGTCTACCTTACAACTAATATACGTATTAACAGGGCTCAAAACATCGGAACAGGGATCAAACAAGGATGCGAATCATCCGTAAAACCGACGTATGACGTCCAAGTCAAAGGGGCGCATCACTAAACGCCTTAAAACGTTCCAGCCAGGGACACATGGCACCTCTATCTCGGGATATTTGTGTATCGTGGGAACTCGATCCCGGATGAGCTAATTATCGACGGGTTATTAGCGCCCCCTAATTGATGGGCAGAGGAATTCGAGACGATACTCTAACAAACACTTTCGGTGCTATTTAACTTGATGGGTCGGATGAAAGCGTTAATGAGAGGCAATTATATAATTCAATATTTATGGTTCTGTAGTGAGTAAAACCCTAACCCCTGATCAAAGGGCATTGAATCTGTGACGGCATCTTCAAAGCCACATGTGAATTACGCATCAAAGACCTGACGTCACACAAGTCCTGCATCGCGCAAGCAAAGTTTATCACGCGATCAACCAGACACAACACCCATCTGGTCGTAGGATCCACCCTTCTCTATAGAGGATGAGTGAACTTTACACCATACGTCATACTTCTAAAAATCCTAATCAGATGCTAAGACTTTAACAACAGAGATTTGGCAAGATGTGGTGACAAGTAACGGATGTGCCAATGAAATCACTGAAGACGTTAATGACCGAAAGGTAAACTAAGATTGACTGCTCAACAGACACTGGCAATAAATTGACAGCAGAGGTGATCAGTCTATTCTTATTTAAAATTCACAATCAACACAAGAAAAACAAATGGTACCCTGATACAACGATCAAGATTGACGACCCATACTAATTTATAGTGCAGGATAATTAAGGTTATATTGGACTTTGACAGCTCGACCTGGTTAGACAAGTAGGTCAAACGATTAGACTTTACGATTGATTGTAAATTTTAGTTTTACGGGGACACCTGGTCTGGTGATTTTGTTGTATACGTCGATAAAGAGAAAGCCCATAAATTAGTTATTGTGATGGATCAGTTAGATGTAAGTGTGTAATAAAGATTGTTTCTTGTTTCAGTTTAATGGTGTAATCATTGTTTTGTTGTTTCTTAAGTGAAACAGTCTGGTTTTTAGGTTGGTCAATTACACAATACTTCAGCAATATGAAACTTCACTCACTTTTACTTTTACAGAATTTCGATGTGTACCAAAAATACTAAAAAGTATAATGGTGAATTTGAAGAAAGGAAAAAGTTACCAGATCGAAAAAAAAATCGTTCATAAAATTGTAACAAAATAAAAATAACTTTCGCGACGCTTCATCTCGAAAACGTAAAAACCTGACAAAAAAAAAACTAACCTATAAGAACATAAACCCACTTACCGCTTGTATAAAGAAGTCTTCATGCAAGACGCTGACGATGCCAAAGTTGGTGAACTTGAACACCCTGTCCATGATCCACATGAGGTTGGGCAGGACCCCAGCTCTGGGGTTCCAGGCCGCCATCAACATAGGCACGTCTGCTGTGCTCTGGTGGTTGGCCAGGACCAGGGTCCTTCTCCCGCTGCATGCTGCTGGCTCGTCCCCGGTTTCTATTACTGTTGAAGAATGGTTGAATGTGAGAATGGCTGAAAGATTTTATGAAGAGTTAGATTCAATCAGATCATTCTGAGTTTATCTTGGACATTACGGACATCGGTGAAGGAAAAAATCGTGAGGAAACCTGGAATTATAGTTTTTAATGTAAGTCTGAATTCGATAACCCATTTTGAACAAGCGTGTTGATCAGTGCTCGTGCCTTCTTTGTATAAGAAGAGGCCTTTGCCCTGCAGTGGGACAATAATAGGCTGGAATTATTATTCGATTAAATAATGGATAGTAACTTTCTATATTGAAGTGTTCTAAGATTTCGAGACCCACTGATTCCTAAGTAAGTCACAAACATGGATAATTAATTAATTTATTGTGTCTGATGAGACTACAACACTCTGTTCAGATTTGGAGTCGTCCATTAATCACGTGATGTTTTTAGCTACTTTTTAACCCCCTCCCGCTGGTGACACTTTTAGACTAACCCTGCGCTGCGCCACAACACCCCCTCCTCCGCCTACTGCATCCAGTCTGCCCCAGCCACCTGTCGTCGTATTGTTATACCATCAAACAATCAATATTACTGTAGGTACTTAGAGAAGGAAAAAGGACATACAATTTCCAACACTTAATAAAAAATTCAGCATCCTTCCTATTCGGAATCCCACTCTAAAACTATAACAGCATAGTCTGAAGACTCCAAGGACAGTTTGTTCGAGCGTCGCGTAAATACAAACTACACTGAAATATTTATTTGCCCCGAGACCGTTTAGATGCTGCCTCGTGTTTGCCGAACGTGACATATAAGAAGATGGATATTGATTCTGGTATACGTATGGTTTGTCTAAGAATTTGGTGGTTCGGTTATATGGATAAGAAAATGGAGAAGCATTTTTCTGGATACGTGTTTGAGTGTCATACTTGGAACTATAAAGTAGGCGGGTGTTTATGGTGGGACTTATTTATCACTTGGGGTTCGCAAAGACATGAATGTAAACGAAAAGAAAGATATGTTTCCTAGAAAATATGAATCGTTATCTAAGTGAAAAAAACTTTTACTTGGCTAGTTTAAACCTAATTTAAAGGCAAGCACACGACAAATATAAAAGCAGATAAGTCGCCCAATGTTAGGACAAAGAATAAGAAAATACTCTTGAGGTATAAACAAAGGTTTCATCAACCTTTGTCCTGTTCACTAACTTCCACAATACAAATACCCTCCAAACTTCTAACACACTTAACATCAAACGCTCAATTGCCTTCAGTATCTCAAAATCATCGCAAAAAGAATCACGCATTTCCTTCCCTACTTAAAATAAATAATGGCTTTCGTATTAAGATTCAAATTACAGAATATCTACTTAAACACCCTCTCGAAACCTCCCTTATAAAACCCACCCTTCTATCAGACTGAAGGAAAAAATGCTACCTCAGTAAAAATTATTAACATTTTCATGAATTTGTAATTCTGTTTGCTTGAGACGCAGTGATCTACGAGCCACGATTTCTTGAGGTTACCAGAATTAAAAATGTATTAGTATTGCCCTTTTTCGAGAGAATTTTAATTTCGAGTTCGTATTGTTTTTTTTTTAAGCATGGTGTAGAAATAATACTGTTTTAGAAGTAGCTACATACCACCTACATACTCAAGACTCAAATGACAAATTCCGACACATTACTACAATTCCGTTTCTCTTTATTGAAAGTTCTTTTACGTTTTTACTGAAGCCAATTTACTGCCGTACATTTTTGCTACTTATGTCGTGACAAAATGTTCTTTATTTGGGTTGTTTTAAAACATTTTTCATAAATGTACCCTGCTCTGTGGGACAGGAATGAACTTATTTTCTTTCTTTTATCGGAGCTACTCCTGATATATCTTCATATAATTTTACTCTTATACGACAACCCCATCACAATTCATCATTATTCATCTCCATTACCTACCTACCTCCTTGAAATACATCACATTGAAACTCCATTCTTCTTTCAACCTATAAATTGGCAATACATTACAAAAAGTGCTATATTAATTCTTCAAAGTCAACTGCTGGCAACATTAGTCCCTTGGGCGTTGCATCCGAAGGCAAAGTAAAGATGGTGGCTAAAAGAAAACCCTTCATTAGTTGCCTTTATTAACTCTATATTCTACGAAGGAATAATAGGAATGTGGATACGATAGTTAGCTGTAAACTATTTCCTTCTTATTGGTTTAAAATTAGTTTTTGTATTTAGAACTTTAACATTGTCGGAATTCAAAAATGGCTGGATGGTTAAACCTGGGTGGTTACAGGCCGTTTGTGCCCGGTTTCTGGGAAAAGTACTCAGATAAATTGTCAATAGATATGATTTGACAAAGTAATCTATTCAAGGAAAGTTCTTCCAAAACCAATAGCACTCCGAATAGATTAACTCTGGTTAGGAATATCTATGAAAACGGGTCGTTACAATACCATGGATAATCAACGCTTAAAACAATCTATTAATGAACTATTACATTGTCATATTAATGGCCTGTAAAGTGTAAATGGCTGTCATTTATAACTGGTTATTTCTAAATAGTTAAAAAAGATAAGAGAGATAATGGCCGAGGACTTGGTGTAGGAAAAGTTTTTGGTCTAAGATTGACCAAATCCTTAGTCCAATACTTTACTATATGTTGATGTTTGGCAGAGAAATAGAACTTAACTGAGACGGTTCCTAAGATAGCTGCACGGTGCGATAGGGGTGACAGTTGTCAAAAGTTGACACCACACCCCTCCCGCACCACGTTGCTACCGCAGGAACCGACACACATATATGTGGTCGGCCATTAGTATGTATTTTTGACTTTAGAATTATCGTCACCTATTCATAAGCTTCCATTTTTCGATACCGGGATTAAATTGCACAATATTTAGTCATAAGCAGTACTAAATGTATTTTAAACGTAAGTATTTTTTAACGAAGTAATCTTTTTTTATTTTTTCAGATACCACATCCAACTCCCACAACCAACCTCCTGGTACACAGACATCCCTGGGGCGGGTTGCCGAGTAATTACCAAAGAAGATACAGTCGTATTGCTGACGTGGCGTGCCCACAAAGAAATATCTTAGTCTTGGTGCTATCTATACCTAGCTATGTAGGTGCTCCTTTTGATTTAAGTGAGCTTAGTACTTTCTTTAGCAGAGGGTAGGTACTTATATAGTGGTGCTAAATGTATAGTAGTTTATTTACGAAAGGAACAATAACATAACATCATGACTGTATTCCCCCAGGTGGGTTGTGTTCCCCCATATTTCGCTAATTATGTTCAAGAGCCATGGAATAGGTGCGACTGCAGCAATTTAGCACGAATCCCTAGAACGGATTGGAAATCAATAGTAGCTCTGCTCGGGTGAAAATAGAAAATACTCATAGTTCATACTAATTCTATGTATAGTACATACTAATTTCATGCTGCCATGTTAGTAGGTACTTACTAATTCCATGCTGCCATGTCATTATTCTAAGGTAGCCATCTTGTTCTAAACTTTGGGCGACCGAGCTCTGCTCGGGTGAAAATACGGAGAAAACGAATTTTCCCAGATATGGAACCACTGAATCAATTTTTATATATTGCAACTTTGATCGAAAAATTATCGTAAATTAACTTTAAAAGGTCTATCTTTAATATTTTTCATGTTACTCTTTTTTTTTGTAGCGATTGCTACATCTATATACATATATACAAACATTGCTCATTTAATAGTTACTATGCATTAATTATTATACATTTAAAACTACTCGAATCCTATCTCTCCAACAGATTGCAAGAGTATGTGAAAAAACTAAATTTGAAGAGTTTTTATCTCATTCGAGATTAATAAAATTTTGGTGTCTCACAGGGTAGCGTCCTCGGACCACCTCTTTTCTGATCTGCCAAAGGTGACTCATCATCAAATTTTAATGGTGATGTTTGCAGACGATAGTACTGCCATAGTCAAATGTATTGATCGCAATATTTACCAAGATGACATAAATCAACTACCGGATATACACCATCGGACATAATTCATTAGCTTAACAAAAATAATAAGTGCATTATTTTGGTTTTCTTTAAGTTTATAACTTAAAGAAAACCAAAATAATGCACTTTCACCAAAGAACTGAAGTATCAAAAGTAAATATCAGACATAGTAACTGTGACATTGAAGAAGTTAAAGTAGCAAAATTCTCAGGTTTATTCCTTGATAACCAACTTAATTGGAAGGCTCACATAGATGACCTAAGTAATTAAATAAATAAATCAAAAAAAAAAAAAAAAAACAAAATTGTTTATTTCTTCCACAAGATTACAACAATTAGTTTGTGTCTGGAGCCTTCCTTTAAGCAAACAATGCCTGTATTAGAAGACTCCGCTCTTCCATAACAAAAGTAAGAAAATACTAATAACATATTTAACCTAGGTAAGTAGACAAGCCTGGCATATAAGCATAGTTTGTGTGTGTGAGTGAATGTGTGTGAGTGTGAGGGTGCATGTGTGCGAGTATGTGTGTGTGTTGTGTGTATGTGTGCCTGTGTAAGAGTATAGGTTATATCGTGGGTTTCAAGAGCTCTTCCGTTTCGTTATAAGTAAGTGATTTGATCCATTTCAGTATATTTTTTTTGCATTCATAATATTGGTTTTTATATATACATATTTCTTTATTTATTCTATTATATAACCGTGCAGATCGTGTATTAAATTGCATGGAGGCAACCATAGTTTTTGTTTGGGGGACTTCTGCAATAGCATGTTTTCTTCGCTTTGCTAGTTTAGATGCATCGTAAGGTAGAGTCTTGTGTTTCTTTAATATAGTTTGAACTATGTATAGTTTTCTAACTGAGAGTAAATCGCTTAATTTATAAAGACTATCTGTTGGATATCTAATTTTCTTAAAATACATAGTTTTTATCAGGGCACGTTGTGCACGCTCTACTTCTAAGAATTTAGTTTTTGCTGCCCCTCCCCAGTTAGGAATACAGTATACCAATACAGACTGAGCCAAAGCGACGTATATCTCATTAAGGAGATTTCTAGAATTGTTATTACGACTAATTATATTTTTTGCCACAATATGTCTTAGTGAACTAAATAACCAACACAGTTTTCTAACCCTGTTAGCAACCTGTTCGATATGGGGATACCAAGATAGTCTCTGGTCTACTACTACCCCTAAATATTTGGTTTGTTTTACTTTATTTATTTTTGGGCAATTACAATTTCTATTCTTGAAGTCCTCACAATCGTGAATTTTAATTTTAAAATCATCCGTCGGTTCAGTTCGTGCACTAATACTGAAACACATGAAATTAGTTTTAGCTGTATTCAAGGTAAGCAAATTATTTTTCAACCATTTGGCTATCATTGCCATGCCTATTTCAGCTGTGTACTCAACATCTTCCCAAGAGACACCAGAAAAGACGATAGCCGTATCATCGGCATAAGAGAAAATTTTGGCGTTTTTGATTTTTAAGTAGCAGAGATCGTTGATATATATTAAAAAAAAATCAGCTTAAGCACTTTTCCAAATTGCTAGAAAAATTAATATGGATGCGCTACGAGTTGCATATCACGGCTTAGTAGCCTCAATTTTGCGGTATGGTATAATTTTTTTGGACAATTTTACTGATAAAGATATCTTTTTAAGGCACAAAAAAGATGCATAAGATCAATTTGTGATGATGATGATTTTGATGGTGATGCATAAGGTCAAAGACCTGACTCTTACTGACTAAAACCCACCCGTGTTCCTTCAGTTGCCTGTGCAATGCCACGGGCCACGGTATCCCTTTCGGACTTTCCCGCAACCCCGGCAGGCATCGGACCCCTTCACCCGCTGACATCTCTTTGAGGCGCGCGTGAAACACAACGCGCTGTCGACCCGGGCCTCGTCCTTACCAGACGGCGAGCTACATACTTACCCTACCCTCATTATATATTTTTGAAATTACTGTTTTCATCAAAACAAACATGAGGTTATTCGAAAAAGTGTCAACGTTACGAGATGTTGCGATTCGTAGTCATTACGCAAACTCTTTAGGCAATCAGCATTGTAAGAGAAAGAGCGTTTTAGACATGGCACTGCGCATTTACAATAAAGCAGATGTCATCAAGAGTATGAGAGTCACGTTACACTCAAAAAAAAACTGTTATTAATTGATTTTTTTAATTATATGTTTGATGTCTCAAATATGGCGAGGGGGGTAATGGCTGATCTTTGCGTTAAGCTCGTGAACGGGTGCTGCTTGTGGTGACTGGTCGTCTTGCTGATCATGGTTTTGTTATTGTTATTAGTAATTAACTGTTTTATTATTTTACCTCGATGGTCCTAGTTTATCAATTATAACTTCTAGTTACAGCTATATGTAAGCGGGCACGCCCTTTATTCCTGGAGGCTTTATTTCCTTTTTTAGATATTGTTTACGTTTAGTTATTTTTATTTCTGCTTGAGTATAGATCTCGATGTTTTTGGTTGGTATATTGGCGTGTGCTAGCTGTCATATGGCTATTATTTTATAATTTAATGTTTTGTGTTGCGTTATGTAAATTATTTTGCATAAGTACTTATTGTATAGAATCAAGTTTTTCTAACTGAACAGACAGCTGTGCTGCTGGGGAGTTTGTTGCGCCACTTCTTCTTCCCAGCGAAAGCACTAGGAAGTGGTGAAGGGTGGGCGTTTTGTGGGACTGTCTTATGTAACTTTGACGTTCGAAAAGTGCTGATTCTCAGCCTAATTTGAATAAATGACTTTTGAATTTTGATGAATTTCTGAATGATAAATTAATGTAGATTTATTTATAAAATATTCAATTAAAAATAGTTTCTCCAGTCGAATAACGACTGGAGAAACTATTTTTAATTGAATATTTTGACTACCTAGATGTAATTTATGATTATTTATTTATGCATTGACGGTAGAAATTATTCCATATTGTTCTTTTTTCGCATGCAACCATATTTGTACGCCTCTTGGCATAACATAGCGACCTATGAACTTTAATCTAAGAACTGTGTTCACTACCTATGTTTTACAAATTAAAAAGATGATTATGATTATGAATAGTAAAGGATTATATAGGCTGTTTTATTTTTATTTAGGTATTTATCTACACATATAATACATCCATCCATACATACAAATAAATAAAATTTAAGTGTCTGTTTGTCATGTCAAAATAAATGCAATGAAAAAAAAAGGTTTTTTTTTTTTTTTCTGTTTTTTTTGGCTTATCTCCGAAGCGGCTGGACTGATTTTGGCAGGACTTTCATTGGCAGATAGCTGATGTTAACTTAGGCTACTTTTATTTTAGAAAAAGAATTAGGGTCCACGGGGGTCAAGCCGCGGCCAGCAGCTAGTTTTTTTTTTAAATAAAATAAAGTAAATCGATACTACGAGATCTCAATTATTACTTAGCCTTTCAAACTCCTGTATTATATTTACTTACGTATTTTATGAATAGCATTCCGCCCGTGTGGACTTAAGTCTGCGCTAACTAATAAGTGAATAGTTAATGAATCGTCGTCATTCGATATGCTCAGATTTTAAACAAACAAATTAAATCTACACAGTGATGAGGGAATGTCTATTATTCTCGACGAAAAATACGTTAATCAAACAAGAATCAACGTTATTGGATATGCTATACTCTAATATTAGACAAACAAATCTAAGTTCTAAGTACTGGGGAAATTATGTTCTTCTTAATGATTTCAATACAGAGAAAGATTCTCGATCATAGTAGTTACAGCAGGTGCTGATTCAATGGAATAGGCTAAATAAAGATACTAAATTAGTGACTTTTGTGGACAGGGTTTTGCTATAGTTGTAGTGGCCAATCATGATAGGTTTTTATTTTATTATTTATTTCTTTACACAGATTATTTTGTGTTAGTGGAGAGACGGGTTGGTCGTCGAACAGTAAGGTCGTTTCGGGAGCGAGCTCCGACCCATTATTATTTTGCGAAAAAAAAAAAACTGTTTGTACATATGGCAAGATCGCGTCGCTTGCCGGCGAATTCGAACAGTGCGTTGATACTGGTGTTTTTATATTGTTTTTGATAATGTTGTGACCTTATTAATCGCCAAATAAATACATTAAAATAGTGCAAGTGTGGTGTAAGTGCGTTCCGGACATCAGGCGAGCGTTCCAGAGCATTCAAGGATCTCAAATTTATCTGGTGAAATCTTTCTTTATCTTTCAGGGCGGTGCTTGCAATGCAAAATCTGTATTTTATTGGATAGATTAAAGGACAACATCTGCAGCGGTGAAGTGCCAAGCGCACATTAAACTCTTATTTTCTAAGATAATGTTATAAATACTATTAATATTATTCTATTATTTATTATGCGCATATTAAATACCTATATAATGGCATTATCGCTTTAGATTTCGTACAAAACTATTTTCTCGTATAAGACCATCAATTTAAGTCACTTGTTCATTCTGCCCCTACACAGGTTTAATTGTTTCGGGTATCCCAATAAATGCTCTGTATAATCTGACATTGAAAGCGTAACGGTAGATGGTGTTAAATGTGACATACCTACTTTGTTTTATATCATTTATTATTTTAAGTATTACATAAGTTGAGTTGCTGCACTCTACAAAATACACACCTCGACTTGATAAGGACTGCGCCAACAGACGCAAAAAGTACAGTATTTTACAAAATACCAAACTAATATAATCACTCAGTCAATTAATCGGGTTCCCATATTTCAAACTCATGGTTAATGTTAACTCCAACGATAGATCCAGATACAGAAATGATTTCCATTTTGAATTGGCTCTAGTATCTAAGTGTGGCGAACAGGGGTACTGAGCTAAGCTCCCGGCACTACTTCGATTACGTGGCTAAAATTCAATGGCAAAGCTCGGTATATTATTGGATAAATTAAGGGTCAGCATAGTGAGCGCGAATTTGCAGTTGCGTAGCGTCTGGTGAAATTGGAAGGTTTGATGCTACGCGCAGAATCAACTTTTATCTGTAAGCTGCATGTATAAGATTATAATTGTGCATAATAAAAGGATAATGGCAAGATAAAATAACATACTGTATGATTCTAACGAAAATAACAGCTAACTATGGCGCTGTTGATGTCGTGACATCTTGCATGCAGATAACTATAACATCAAGCGACCCTAAACAATTTGGCAATTTCGTTAGCCTTACAAAGGCAACCCTTTTTTTGTGTTTTGTAGAACAATTTACAGGAGTTTTTGTGAAGAAAGGCACGTGAGCGGTTACGCTTAAGTCCATCTAGCAAAAACAAAAAACTTCAAAATGAGATACATTTCTATAGAAAAACGAAGAGGAACTCATAAATTTCAAGTCAACGCACGACCCTGTCAAAGTTTTGTATCTCTGTCTCGAAACTTAATCTGCTCGCCCGGCCATTGGCACCATGGGGTTCCGACTCCCAAACAATATTTTTACAATGGTAATAATAGCAGCCATTCAAGGGGACGGCAATTGTCTGTTGGCGCGATTGCGCACCAAATAAATAGCATAATGGGCCTAACTTTCGACCACATGTCTGTCTGCCGAGACCTCGCTACCTAGGTATGTTTCGGATAACCGCGGTGACGCCAGAATTTGCCTAGCATAAAGGAATAACATTCAAGACTTTATTCCTAACAGCAAGCTTTCTCAGGAGCAAATGATAGCAGAATACATAGCCGCGCAGTTTAACGAGACCTTCTGTGGAGGAGAAGACATCATAATCGCCGCGGCCGAGTTTTATCTCGTAAATATGCATGCGCATATAAATCACGGGAACACACTGTTGTGTTCACCGGCCGGCAACAGTACTCGGAAATATACATAATTATCCTTTACAATGATCATCACTATGATAGCTGGGTCATGAGCGCCAAGTCCAAGTTCAAATTCAAATATTTTATTTCACATAAACCTGCCTAAACTTACCGCCGACGAACAGTACAACAATAATCCTCAAAGACTAACGCAAGAAACAGCCCACAAAAGTACACCACAGAATGCCTAAACGGTAGGTAATAATTAAATACAACAAAAAGAGACGAACAAAGGTAGTCTACGGGACCCCGCTTCCTGAACAGCCCCCAATAAGTTAGCTCATTAACACCGTATCAACAATTAACATTGTGTACACCGTTATCGGTTGAAGTCGCGGATGACAATGGATACACAATACTTGGAAATCAGCCTTCTACCGCAACTAAGTACACTTGCTCAGAGCTGTACCTGCGTTTGCAACGTGGAACGTCCGTGGGGCCTTGAAACCGCCATAAAACCCGACACGTGGCTAGAAACAATGCAAGTACCAATTCCGAAGAAAAACAACCCTAAAGATCCAAATCCAAAGACGATCCACGAATATCGGTTTGCAATACGGGCTACAGAATCTAAGATTCCTACGTTTATAAAAAAAAAAAAAAAAAAATAGAAACTTATCATAACATCACGCCTGTAATCCCCGAAGGGTTGGGCAGAGGTGTACCTAGTACACCCACATTTTTCCAGTTGTGTTTGAATCCCATGTAATTGGAGGCGAGCCTATTGCCGTCGACCGGGCACATATCCAGACTCCGGGCTGCTACTGAGGAATTTCTGATGAAAGAACCCAATAACACTGCCCGACCCGGAAATCGAGCCCGGGACCTCATGCTCTGCAGTGGCGCTTGCGACCACCAAACCAACGAGGCAGTTAGTAAAAAAAAGAAAACGAAGCAATAACACAATTAGACAGCTACCAAGCGGCCTTTTTAAACAACAGATCTACAGACGATCACATATTTACGCTAAAAAGGGTTTTGGACGAAGAATGGCGCGCAGGTAAAAGAATTTATGTACTCGCTCTGGACATAGAAAAAGCTTTAGACAACGTCGACCTCCCAAGCACTGCAAGACATTTCAACACATAGAACAAAGAAGTCACTAACCAACAGGATAATCAAGGTTTGCATGAATGAACGCACACACATCAAATGGTGTGGTCAGCATAATAGTTGGATTATTAAAGGAAAGGGAGCCAAACAAAGTTGCCCGTTATCCCCTCGCCTTTTTACACTGGTCATGGATGAGGTCCTTACTCAATTGATCAAACTAGACCAAGATCGCGAAATCTCACTCCCCCTGGTGCTAGACTGACGACCTCATCTTCATTACAGATGATCTAAAAGGGTTAGACGGAAACGTATAACATATTAAACCCATACTATACCTAGTAGGGGTTTAATATGGTATATGACACTACCGTGTCGGCCTACAAATAAACGAAACAAAACAAATATACTAATTGGAGACCGAATAGCTAAGCAGAAAGCGACCTACGTGCCAATTAAAGGATTAAATCTTCATACTGTCGAGGAAATTAAATACCTAGGCACATACATAGGAAAAGCACACTATTACCATTCATAAGAAACTCAAAGGTGGACTGGAAACTAGCCAGACTCATGCATGGAATGGTGCTCGTACCTTGTATGATACATATTGAAAGTGTCGGCAATCACTAAAGCTAACAACTCGGTCAAGACCGAGAAGATATGAGAGAATCATCATGAGAGACTTGATTAACTACGCCAGAAATAAACCAAGACAAAAGCAAATGCATGAAATCTTAGACGGAAAGACAGTAACCAAACGCATCAAGAATCGCAGTATGTGCTATCTCGCACACGTTCACACGGCACGGCAAACCGCACCAGTTACACGCAGCAATGCAGAACAAGGCCAAATCCAAGAAAGTAGGCCGTCCTATTAACACATGGAACGACAAACTTAAACAGTAGTCGACCAACTCCGACAAGGAATTCAACTTTTGGATGGACACAGCTACAGACCGATACAGACCGAGATAAGCTTAAGAAGACTGCTAACGAGATTTACAAGAAACCTGAAACGGATAGCAGCGAAATCCTCAGAGGAAGACTTTGAAAACAACAAAAACTGGAACTTAAAAAGAGCCCTTCCACAGATAAAAATCACCCGTCTCTCCACTAGTCCATTGCTTACTCAAGGATGCATATCCGGTATGGCTCGTAAATCCTTTCCTATCCTGAGGGCACGTCTTCCTTACCATTACCGCGCCCCCCGGTCTACTCCTTGATATGCAATGGCCTTTGTAGCCCCATGAAATATGAGACTTCATGGGCTAGTGCAAATCTTGGGGTTCATTCGATTTATCGAGTCTGGTTAAACCACGCTGGGATCGGTGCCTTTCATTCATTCATTCATTCACAGATTATTTTGTGTTAGTGCGCAAGCGTTGTAGGATTAACAGACGTAGATTGGTAGACCATTTTCTATTTTGTTTACTTTTTGCAAGGCCTACACTGTCCTATACCTACCTGATAACACTTAATTTGAAAACATTGTAAAAGCCATATATTTTTAAAAGAGTAACCATGCAGTTTCTTGCCTGTTCTTCTCCATAGGAAACGACCAATTGGAACCATGCACCTAGCTTCTGGGATTTCATAAGTAAACATAAGTAGGTTTATGAGAAATAAAACATTAAGATTTGATTTGAAAAGAATTTTTACTTATGGAACTAAATTGATGAACTCCTTGAAATCAATTGCAATTGACAACAATATATTTCTGTGATGTAGTTTTATCATAATCAAACTTTCCTTGCCAATCGCAAACAACAATTCTAGAAACTAAAATTAAAGAACAAACCGACAGAGAACGTCAACCGTCTCACTCCGTTTTCATATTCTACAACGTTAATGCAGAGTTGAATTTAAATACGAAAGGATAGCCGTAATTAAGCATCTCGAGGCGTTTGCCTAAGTAATTGGAGGTTGCAATACCCGGGATTTGAGGCAAGAGCCGCGGGTAAGACGGCTTCCATTACCTATTGTAATGTACACGGGAATTTAATAAAATCGTTAGTCTGTTAGCTTTGTTGTTTGTTACTGATAGCGACTGTGTTTTGTTTCAATTTTGGTGTCAAATTTGGCTGGTACTGAGGCTTTGTTTATTAAAGGAACATAGAACCTTTTAGGTATTTACTGAGCCTTTTTCGGCGTAAGACATTGTTCCCATTGCAGGTAGCTGGCAAGAGTGTGAAAATTGGCATAAATGAAGAGGCATATTGCCCAACCGTCGCGCTGTGGATGATACAACTTATGCAAACAAGCCTGAAATGATACTCTAGATATGAGCTGTCCCGAGAGACAGAAAAACAATACCAACACAAGTAAAAACTAACCAAAAACCTTTACAAAACGCGACCTTCGACAAAAAGATACCGATCTCATATCAAATGGTTTTCTTTCCCTATTTTTACAATAGCCTATATCTTTCATCTCTCTCTGTCCCAAAACTCGTTAGGAAAACTGGTCTTAAAAGAATTCGCATGACAATGGAAGAGAAAACAAAGAGGATTGGGTAAAACAGGTCAAGGTAGTGTGTGGCTTGTAGGGGGCAGCCTGTAGGTCAGGTTGGAATGTCAAGGGTGGTTTAAAATAAGTAGGATCAGGAAAAAATATGAAATTATATAACAGAACATCACGCCTGTAATCCCGTAGGGTTACGCAGAGGTGTACCTCCAATTCACCAAAATTTCGCCAGTTATGTTTAACGCCCATGTGATAGGTGGCGAGTCTATTGCCATACACCGGACACAAATCCAGACTCCAGGCTGTTACTGAGATATTCATAATGGAAAAACCCAATCAAACTTTGTCCCACCTGGGAATCGAACCCAGGACCTCATGCTCAACAGTAGCGCTTGCGACCACTAGACCAAAGAAACAGTAATAATGAAATTAGGGACAGAAAAAATGTAATGCTAGGACATAATGAAGAGGTCATAATAATATTCATGAATAAAATCTATGAATAATATTCAAATCAAGTGAGTCGTAATTCAATCTGCTGCGGTAGAGGGTGAGAGTTTTCATTGAAAAAAACGGTTCAAAACCCTATACTATTAAATGAGCAATATTTGTATACTTAGTCTGGCCATAAATACTGTTACAATTAAAAATAAGAAAGATATTACATTTGAATTTGGAATCTGTCATTTTTATACGATTGTTCATTGAGTTTTCTAATTTTGGCGCCAATACATTGTACAATATTTTGCGATATTAAAATGGAGTGGGGTAATAAAGAGAACCGAATCGCTATGCTTGCATTACACAAAGTTGGTATGGAGACAAATGCAATTTTTAAAACTCTCCATACGCTTGGTTTTAGTCAAATGTTTGTGTACCGGGCTATTAATAGGTACAATGAGACCTCTTCTGTTTGTGACAGAAATATCTGGCCTTCCACGTAGTGTTCGTACTAAAAAGGTGGTCAAAACAGTAAGGGAAAGAATTCGAAGAAATCCTGTCCGAAAGCAAAAGATTTTATCTCGGGAGATGAAGATAGCACCCAGAACCATGTCGCGTATTTTAAAAGATGACTTAGAACTTGCAGCCTATAAGAGACGCACTGGTCATTTTTTAACTGATAATTTAAAAAAGAATAGGTTGGTAAAACCGAAACCACTACTGAAGCGGTACGCAAAGGGAGGTCACAGAAAAAAAATGTTTACGGATGAGAAAATCTTTACAATTGAGCAACATTTTAACAAAAAAAATGACCGTATTTATGCTCAAAGCTCTAAGGAAGCTTCCCAATTAGTCGACAGATTGCAACGTGAGCATTATCCGACTTCAGTGATGGTTTGGTGGGGTGTTAGCTATGAAGATAACAAAACAACGAAGGTATCAAAACATCGGCACAAGTGTAACAAGATACCATTCTTGAGAAGGTAGTTAAGCCCCTTAACAACATCATATTCAATAACCAAGTATGGTCCTTCCAACAAGACTCGGCGCCGGGTCATAAAGCTCGGTCCACGCAGTTTTGGTTGGAAGTGAACGTTTCGGACTTCATCAGAGCTGAAGACTGGCCGTCGTCTAGTCCCGATCTTAATTCGCTGGATTATGATTTATGGTCAGTTTTAGAGAGTACGGCTTACTCTAAACGCCATGATAATTTGGAGTCCCTAAAACAATCCATACGATTGGCAGTGAAGAATTTTCCCATGAAAAGAGTGCGTGCTTCTATTGATAACCGGCCTCAACGTTTAAAGGACTGTATTGCAGCCAATGGAGACCACTTCGAATAAGCTTTTTATATTTTAAATTGTTTTACATTTATGTATTAAACTAACACACTGTAAAAGTAATAAATATTATTTACAATAAAAATAAAAATAAATCTTCTTGCCAATATTTATGGCAAGACTAGGTATATAGGTGTGTGTTTATGTATGTGTATAAATATATTTGTAATAGCGTTCTCGAAAACGACTAACGATTTCGATGAAAGTTGCAATTATTGGGGGGGAAGAGAATCAACTGGGAAAATTGGTTTTCTTCGTATTTTGACCATGACAGCATGGAATTAGTATGTACAGTGGGCTCCAGAGAAACCTCACCCCCTAGCAATGTAAAAAACAATGCGTGAGCGATGAGGTTTCTCTGGAGCCCACTGTTCCATGTATACATAGAATTAGTATGAACTAATCTATACTATTAAATGAGCATTCTCAATTTTCACCCGAGCAGAGCTCGGTTGACCAGGTACTATAATCATAAGCACTGGTAATGACCCTACTTATAAAGTTAGGTTAAATCAGTCAGTTCATTAAAGTACCTAGCATGCAATGATATTAGAAGTAATAAGACGTAGATAGGTTACCTACCTAACATTCTATCTTCAAAAACGGACCTATGTCACACTATTATATAACACGTGGAAGTAGGAGGGCATGTCGTAATTATCGGGAGCGAAAAAGAGAAAGAAAATGTGGCTAGTTAGCCAACTTTTGACGTGCCACTTGCGGAACGTTTATAACCTATCTACCTCTTTTTACATATAATATCATTGCTAGCATGTATATAACAAGTAGCAAAGCTCTTTAGCCACTTAACCATTTTTCAAGAAGTCTTAAACCCAAAAATATAAAAGGTAGGTCAAAAGTAAAACAGGCATGTCTCGAGAAATAGAAATACTTTATGTAGCAGCCCAGGGGCCGTACTTGGAACACAAAGGCAACGTGTTTATACGTTACTAAACGTCAAGTCAAGGTTGGTGCCATTTCCGGATTATGAGCCACATGACTTGGAAATTTGGAACCACTGCAGTAAAAGGAGCTGTATGTATTTCGTTGGTTTGTATTCGGAAGTAATGGTATCGGTTTCAACATTATTTTATTTCTTATAAAGCGGTTTGGGACTGATTTGAACCCCGTAACACATCTTTTATCCCAGGCTACAAAATTTAATTTTGAGTTATTTCTATAAAAAAGTGTCACTTTAATTCTTCGGATACAAGATATCTGAAAGATCCCTGTCCCAATAAACTTTCCATCCCTTCTAACACACTTTTCCCCAAAGTTCTTTGCGGCTTTGATGTTTTTTATCCGTATCAATGACATCAAATTATGATGATTTTTGTGTGGTTTGTGATCATACGAGTATATGTCCATACATATAATATAGATAACTAACAATATTTTTTATCACATTAATACCCGTTAACAAGTTTCACACTAAATACAATAAGTACCCTTTTTTTATTTAGATTTTTAAACCATTTTTTTTGTTTCCCTCCTTCGCTCATTTTCTCTTAACACATCTGACATTGGCAGAATTGTCGACATCGGCACCATTGCCATAAATAAAAATAGAATAGGAAAGATCTGACATTAATGAAATCGGCACCTAAAAGATCTCTCTATTTGGACTTGGTCAACACTCGATTTTATTAGTTGAAGCCACTAGGTCCAAGATTGTATATAGCTTTCTGCTTTATATTTAACTAGCTGTTTCACGTGACTTAGTCTACGATCCAGAATAAAAGTAGTCAATTTCCTTCTCCAGGAACCACACCTGTCTAGGTGCCAAATTTTATCCAAATCCGTTCAGCCGTTTTAGCGTGAAAGCGTAACAAACAAACAAATTCACTTTTATCATATTAACTCGCATTTATGATATTAGTTAGGATAGCTATAAAACAGTGCACTATCAATGGTTACGGATTGGTTTACGACAAATAACCTAGTTCTCAATGCCAAAAAAACGAAATGTGTAAAGTTTGCCCTTCCAAATGTTAGAAATCTAGGACCCAACATCGTCTTAGATAAAGAGGTGCTTGAAACTGTAAACTCGGCAGTTTTTCTGGGCATAACAGTAGATGCCAAACTTCAGTGGGGCCAACATATATCGAGCCTAGCGGGAAGGCTCAGTTCGGCCGCCTACGCCGTCAGAAAAGTAAGACAATACACTGACGTTGATACAGCTCGGTTAGTCTATTTTAGTTATTTTCATAGCGTTATGTCCTATGGTATTCTGCTGTGGGGCAAAGCTGCAGATATTCAAAATATATTTGTCCTCCAAAAACGAGCTATTCGAGCAATTTACCAGCTAGGTGCCAGAGTTTCTCTAAGAGATTTTTTCAAAGATATCGGTATTCTCACAGTGGCATCACAATTCATCTTCGCCAACATCTTATATATTAGGCAAAATATACACTTATACACTAAAAACAGTGATATTCACAATGTTAACACAAGAAGTAAGGATAAACTACGTGCTCCCTTTCACCGGCTTCATAAGGTTCATAACTCATTTGTTGGGCTTGGTATAACCTTTTATAACAAGCTACCCTCTTCTTTGCTAAATTTGCCTTTTAATGCGTTTAAAACTAAATTAAAGTCCAACCTTTGTTCAAAGGCATACTATTCTATCAACGACTACTTAAATGATAAGAATAGCTGGTCGCTGTGATTAACTCAAGACAATGTTTAAATGTTCTTTCTCCAGAATTAGTTTACCTACTGACAGGTTATATGAGTTTATATAATTGTTTATAATTTTACTTTATAAGTCAATTTATTTTAATTTTATTTTAATTTAGTGCTGACATAATCTACTCATTACAATGTTTTTTTTATGAGTTGTATTGCAATATGTGGTTAGCTAGCGACCTCGACAATTATTTATTTTACCTCGATGGTCCTAGTTTATCAATTGTAACTTCTAGTTACAGCTATATGTAAGCAGGCACGCCCTTTATGCCTGGAGGCTTTTTCTTTTTTGTTTTTAGATATTGTTTTCTTTTAGTTATTTTTATTTCTGCTTGAGAATAGTTCTCGATGCTTTTGGTTGGTATATTGGCGTGTGCTAGCTGTCATATGGCTATTAATTATAGCTATTTAATTTAAATTATTTTTTGCATATTGTAAATTGTCTTGCATACTGTTGTATAGAATCATTTTTTATTTTTTTTCTAACTGAACAGACAGCTGTGCTGCTGGGGAGTTTGTTGCGCCACTTCTTCTTCCCAGCAAAAGCACTAGGAAGTGGTGAAGGGTGGGCGTTTTGGGGGACTGTCTTATGTAATTTTGACGTTCGAAAAGTGCTGATTCTCAGCCTAGTTTGAATAAATGACTTTTGAATTTGAATTTATAACTACAATTAACAAATACCTAAGTTTTAAATTCAATAGAGTAGGAAACGTAAACATACGACAGAACATGAATAATGGCTGTTTGCATCTCTCGAAGATTGAATGGAGCCCTCAATGGAATGAGTTGTGGATAATTGGAGTGCGCAGGAGAGTCAGAATTAAAAAAATACAGGGCTTTAAAACTGCGGCTGCATAGTTAAAAATATTGAGCTAATACACCGGCAAATGGTATTGGAATTGATGACTCAATGGGATCGTCGATTTAATCTTAAAACATAATTGAACGAAATGTACATGGCCACCAGTTAACAGCGATTAGCTAAATAGAAATATAAACAAAATGGTTCCAACCGTTAGTAGGTAATTAGCAGGTTCCTAAATGACTAGTATATTGGGGCAAGTCCCTGTCAAACATCAAGATCTACTATTGTAACAGCGAATCAATTTGCCCTTAATACCTAGGCCAAATATTTTTTACATATTCGGATAGCTTATGACCTAAAGAAGTTGCCATAAAGAACATGAAAAAAAAAAAACACGTTTCACGGGTTAAAGCTAGTTTTTTTATAAAGAGACTGTTATAGTTCTGGCAAAACTTCTCAACTCAACAAAAGAGACCACCAACCGAAACGGTGCAATGTCTAAACGACTAACTAATCCGAGCCTCTAACTTGATATCTTATCGGTTGAACTCTGTACAATATTCAAAACAAATAAACTCTTTATAATACCTACACGGATACCTACTACCTGGCTAACCCAGCTATCTTCAAGGCTACGTCACTGTAGCGACATGACACGCATACCTGCAGTGCAATTCAATGCATGCGACGACCTTGCACCAACAAATGTAAAGGGAAGAAGGTTTACTCCACAAAATTCACTAAAAGTAAAACAAGGTCACAAGGACGATGAACTACTGAAATTGTAGAAATGACAACTTGCTTTGAACTTTCGATTTTCTCGAACGTTATTATTGTTGTTGGCTATTTAACCAGTCAAGATTTTAACTCTAGCAAAAGAATTAATAAAATCACTGGCGATAAATAAGCATTAGCGTCGAAGAAGGGACCAACCATAGATATGATTCAGTCATGATTACATTGTTTTGAGAGATTTTTAATTCACCAGGCAGCATAAGAATCACAAGATTATATCTTTTGGATCAATATAGAGAAAGGATAGAATGTGTTACCAAGAATGGAATGAAAAGAGGCCGAATCAGCGAACGAAATAAATCATTATAAAGCTAGGAGCAACTATCTTCGCAGGGCGATAACGTAAAATTTATAAGAGTAGCCGTAGGCCGACTTTGGTGGCATATGGACAGTACAGAAACGACATAGTAGGAAACGTTCGAAACGGCACACTCACACAGACACACTCATTGACGAGACCCCAAGCAATTGTCGCGGTGCAGTCAGTTGCGGGTGCCGTGTCGACGGCCGCCGCGAGCTTTTTAAAAATGTAGGGTAGGTTATATATTATTTTAAAAAATAGGCCTCGTTTCTATGTTGTCCATATTTATACTGTGTCTGAAGAGACGAGGGTCCAGCAGTGTAATGATAACAACCATCAAGTTAGATATTCCAAATCAACCTTCTGAAGTCTTTTCTATAATTGCAATAGCGCGCCGAATTGTATCACAGTATTGCATGAATACGCCAGGCATTGTACGAATACCTTGCATGACACTGATGGCATTGTGATGCCTTACTTACTCAATGAATAAGATATTAAAATTACATAATAACTATTCGGGATCCTGCCGTTTTGCCGAAAAGATTTTGCCAAAAAATCACTACCCAAACAAATTTTTGCAACCTTTTTTTATACCAATGCAATGTTTGGAATTATTTTAGTACGCACATTTTCATTTGGTCAAATTTTTACTTGGCAGAATATGATCAAGGATAATGTCATTTAGGCATTTGGTCTTTAATATAATTATTTATTACAGCAAACAATCTTTAGACAATAAACGTTTCGTCATACGATTTGGTATGACAAAAATATAAAGGTTAGGTTAGGTTAGGTTAAAACTGTGACCTACGCGAGTGCCAAAAACCAAAGCCAAAAACGACTAGATTATATAGAAAGAAACTATGAAAAAAAACAGGCTACCCGAAACTGAACTAGTTACACGAATTTTTTTTTTTTTTTGCGTAAAATGAGTAATTCCAACTGAAATATTTGACTACATAAAAATTGGTAAAAGTTCTAGTTGGTAAACCAGTTATTGTATAAACGTTCACATGCTAAACATTAGGTTTGCGTTACAATTATTTGTAAAGAGATTTTTTGCTAAGTAATAATTTGGCAAATGAAATTATGCGAAAAATTGTTTGGGAAGTGATAATTTGGCAATTTCTTTTCGATGAAACAAGGGAGACCCTAACTATTTACTATGAAGCTGTGACCTAATTATAAGGACATAGATTGTGGTTTGATTCATTAGGAATAGTGATTTACAAGTAGGTATAATTTCAAGATATTTATTTGTTCATGTTATAGTCGTATGTCCAGATAAGCGCAACCATCTCACAGCAGAACTAAAGCTTCAGCTTTCATAAAGCTTCACCCTCGGATGTTAGATTAGCGATGGTAAATTCAAGGAACTTCTATACGATTGACAATACGTTTGTTCTTCCGGCACTCTGGCGTACCCTCATTGCTGGATGTCAATGGTTTTAAAGGCTCCAGCAGACAGGCGCGACGTGACGGTGCCACGCCACACCGGTAGTACAATTTCCGTGAAGTTTTCATAGAAATTTTTCCTCGCGCCTATCTACTGAGCCTTCACACAGCATAACCTATTCATGTACCTGACGGTATGGGAGAAGAAGACTTGGTAAAAATTGCATTGCGAAAGTGCATTTATCTGTTAGTCATGTTGAGTTGCAGCTTTGCAAGCAAAGTCGGGAGCATAACACGAATACGAAAGTGGAAACAGAGCTCTTCTTTGTCTACAAAGAAAACCAGGATCACCCACTAACAAATGAAACAATAATAACCTCACTAACCTACATCCATAAAAACTCTAAATTAGCATTAAACAATTAGTTTAACGAGCAAAACCGCCATACATTAACCTTACTTCCTTACACCAATTACAGACATGTATGACTCAATGAGAAGCGACAATTAAAAACGAATTTGAATACATTAGCGAACAATCGTGTCGTTTGAATAATTTTACATTGCTGTTTGTACTGTTGGCAAAATAGATAAGTTTGGAGGCAGTTTCCTGCAGCTTCTTTTAAATACGTGTTAGTTGAGGTTGTCATGGAACGGACAGTCGATGCGCAGGAATGAGAAATACGGCTTGAATTTTTAGTTACCGTCCAAATTTTGATATATTAATCTTTGGCGAAAATCATTGAATACGTGTTTTTTCTTTTAGTATCACTCAATACAAAAATATTGAGATATCACATCACAAAGTTATTATATATAATTTTTTCGAGAAAATGATTAAATATGAAAATTTTACGTATCGATTTTTTTTCAAAAATGGAGTAAGGGAATCATACCTAATGCCTAGAAAAAATTTGAACGGTGACTAAAAATTCAGCCTGTATACTACAAAAATATTGTGAAATATGAACATGAATGACTATAATAAAATATGCAGACCAAAAATAGATAAAATTGTGTGGAGCTTCGTATACCAATAAAGGAAGTGGACATCGAGATGACGGCTTATAGGGATTTATGGAAAAAGAAGATGTAGGTAGATACTTTGTCGATTCCAAATGTGTTATCCTACAGACTAAACTATTTTGTTGACTGTACGTGGTACAATTGTATCGATGCGCGATGTAACCTGAAGTCGTTATCTATAGCGATAGATCTTGTGATGGTAACAATGATTCAGGTGATGGTCTAAGGAATGGGCGAAAGCGAAGCATCATTAACGTGATCTTTGTCGACAGATTTTATGGAACAAACGGTTGTAACAATTTAAGTGTCGGTGAAATTACAAACACTTGAGAGTATTATAAAATTTGTAAGGTCAACAGCAAATTTAAGAACCAGTGAGAACTTCAGCGCTAGGCCATATATGACGTTAGCAACTTTGCATCATCAGCATCAAAAATCAGTCAAGCTGTTTGCTTGGCGTTAACATGAGAACTGTCAAGTAAAAATGCTTAAGTCATAAATTCAAAACACAATATAGAAAGAAAGAAAGAAAATACGTTTATTTGCGGTAAACATGACGCAAAAAAGAGATTACACAAAAAAAAATATATAAAAGGTTCGGGGAAACATGCGTCACATCCACGCAAAACGGCTATCGCTCAGCATTATGCTGCGACCCTATGCAAGACAGAGCCCCAGCGCTGGTTTTCAGCGACAACCGGCGCCGACGTATTGACGTCGTTCGGTGCAGCAAAAAACAATAACTAGGGCGCTCTACCGGCACTGTACAGCAGTACTGTACACAGTACAGCGAGTATGAGTTTTCTTTTTTGTTAAAACTCTATTTCATCATTCATGCAATATCGCTTCCGCTTCTTCAAACACCACTGACTGAACGAAAGTGAACTAAGCATTAGCGATTCAGACTAACGCTGTGCATTTCAATAATTCATACGTTCGATGCGCCCACGCAGACTAGCGGCGCGTGACGTAATACAAATCATTATAATTTGATATAGATTTTAGCATTCAATTGATTTATTGATATTGCATGGATGTATTGTGTGCAGGAATTGTAAACAGGTTAAATTTATATATTTTTATTTGTGTATGTCTGACGTTTTCCCTGTAAAAAAAGAGAAAAAAAAAGAAAGAAAATACGTTTACTTGTGGAAAAATAAAAACACAGAATAGATCATAAACGTATGCTTTAGTTATAGAAATTTTAATATGATAGAGAGAAAGAGAATGTAGCAATCATCTCTTCTAAAAAAAAACTCTCGGATACCGTTTGCTAGTCCTAGTGTTTGAAACAACACAGCTACCTATTCGGTAAATAGCGGTCATTAAACCAGTGACAATTGCAAGCAATAAAGATAAATCAAAGAGTAGATAATGACCGAAAGTGAACTCAGCATCAGCAATCATCCTCACGCAACATCAAAATGATTAATATTCACAAGCCTGCGCCCACGCACCGGCAGACGTTTTGTGACGTAAGACGCATCATTTTGTCACGTAATTTATGTGTGATACAGTTTATAGAATTTAATGATTTGATTGTCTTGTGGTGAGGTGATACAGATTTTTGCATTGAATTGTGTTGGTATGCCAAGTGTAATTTTTACTGTGTCTGTGATACAGAATATCTTTACTAATACCTATTACAAAAAAGTGAATAAGTCTGCCTGTTTATATGAAACAACAGGAAGATCCACCTTTGCTGTGATGAACAAGGAAAAAGTACTTATACAATACGAACATATACATAAAAAAACTTAGGTACAAGCCAAACTTGCAGCAAAAAAAATTAAACATTTATTCCCCATTTGAAATAAGATTAGTCATTGAACTAAACCTTTTTTACAGTCCCTTCAACCGATTTTGACTTCTATTGCGTTGGTGGCATGACAAATGCCAGCTGCAGCAAACAGTTGGTATTGTAACCACTTTTTTTGCTTTTAATGCCTACGGTATAGAAGTCAGAATCGGTTCAAAGGACTGTAAAAAAGGTTTGTTTAAATGAATCTGATTTCAAATGGAGTATAGCTACATGCCAAACTTGCAGCTTACAAAAATAAAACATCTCAACAAAAATCTGTTCACAAAAGGAAATTCTTAAAACAATACGCCGAAAACAGGACAAGAAAGAACAAAAATCTATTTATTTTATCTCGAGGAAACAAAAACACGACATGTCATCCTATAATTTTCAGTCCCTTACATACCCTTATTTCGTGAAACAAACTTGGACAGAGATAGCCCTTCAACCAATTTATATTGATCCCAAACCCAAACAATTTTTCTTTAGAATAGTTAAGGTTGTCAAGGACCAATTTACAGTGGTCGTAAAATGGAAGGAAACATACAATTCCACCACTATTGCCTGATATGAAAGGAGGTGTAATCGGCACAAATACACGTTTGGGAACCTTCCAGAATGATTCGCTGTGACCTTTCGCACTTGACCTTTATATTGGTGCCTGTAAGGACAATTATCTGGTATAATTCATATCTGACATGCTATTTCTTGTATCCTTGTAGAAACTGAAATAAGTTTGGCAAAATATTTAAGAAGACAATCTTACAACTATGTCTCATAAAACTCATGAAGTAAAGGGAAATAAATTAATTGTTTATCAAATTAACTACTAACTTAAATTTTCCGTATATTCAAATTACTACTGTCATTCTTTGGCAGTTAAAGTTCGATTCAAACTTAATGGTGGCTCGGAAGTTAGCTACTCGCTGCGCAGTACTCCACCCCTCACTCCCACTGAAACATGCATTCGTTACTGCGCAGCGACTCGCCTCATGTTCCGAGCCGCCATTATGTTTAATGAAATGGACATAACACGGCAAATTGACGTAGTGTGTCAATTTCCCTGACCGAACGCAAGGCTAAAACTAGTCGATTAACCCTAAAAAACTACACTAGAATTATTATCGTATTAATCAATTATAATGAACACGACCACGTTTATATAGGTGTCGTGGCCAGATATTAAAACTACAAATTTCATGAAATGAACATCAACCACTTGTCACATCATGAAGTGGCCTGGCCAGATCATTGAATACTCAACGTTTAACGATATGAACAGTTAAACACACGACTACTTCATGATGTGGCCTAACATTAGTGATCATATCGTAAAATAGTTAGATTATCCACCGGTAGAGGCGTTGATGACGCTTTGTTTTTGTTGTGCATCATGGCGGTAGCATACAACAAATCAAACATAGTAGGGTGACCACGCCAAAAAAAGTCGATGGACTTTTATTGTGTTTCCAAATATGAAATTATGGAAAGCGATCAACTTGGAAGTAGCTCTCGCCAGCCGCTGCCGCGGCGTGAAATGCCACACAGCACTAAAAATTAGTTAAAAAAATAAAAATAAGACCAACTTAGGAGTTACTTGGCTATTTTTGCTACACCTTAAACCATGAATCCACTACATTAATGATATGGCCAAACGTCGACTGACATATCATTAAACGTTGACGTTTAAACGATATTGCTAATGTTAGTTGGCCATTTCATGAAATGGTTAATTCTAAGATCTGGCCACGAAATGGGTCCTAAGTTATGCTCAATAGATCAAATTAGGTTAACCTAATTACCTACTAGGCAACCTATTTACCTACATACATAAGCAACACTTATTTATAAAAAAATCCATATATTTCGTATACTTGATACTTAATTATAATTGACACAAAATCACTGTTCATTGAACACTAATCAATATTGATTATACGAACGTTTAATACATTCAGTTAGGTTACTATGCCAGTACGCTGACCTCGCATGGTAAACAGGTTAATATTTTTAAATTAATTTTATAATTAACCCAGTTTTACTACTACTACTGCATGGAGTGCTACCGGGTAATTCTCTCAGAAATGAATTAACATAAATACCATTGTGTTTGGGAATTTAGAAAGGTTTTTATACATAATAACTTCGCCCCGCGGTTTCACACGCGAAAGTCTCGATCCCGTGGGAATTTCGGGATAAAAAGTATTCTAAAAAGTAGTGTCACCCATGTGCCAAATTTCATCCAAATCTGTTCAGCCCTTTTACCGTGAAAGCGTAACAAACTCACTTTCGCATTTATAATACATATAAGTTAGGATTAATAATTAGGAGTGGCATAATAAATTATCTGATACCAAAATCGTTTAATTCACATTAGTTTCTGATTTATGATGCTTATATAGCCGTTGGTCCCGGCTGTCATTCTTAGATCTTTGATAGTCGTTACGGGGAGTCAGTAGTCTGACAACCAGTCTTACCATGGGGTATCGTGTTACGCAGTTACTGGGTTGTGGAGGTCAGATAGCTGGTCGCTCCATGTAAAATACTGGTATTTATCTAGTTGGAAAAAGGCTAGTGATTAGGCTAGTGAGTAATTAATTGCTCAAAGAGGCAAATTTTTAATTTGCCTCTTTGAGCAATTAATTAGTTTTAATATTAAATTTGACATTAAAATAAAACTGTCAAAAATCTGTACTCTTGACTTCAGATCACAGGTTTTTATGCAAAAGGGGGAAATGTTAATACAAGCGTGTCTACGCCAAACAGAGCTCGTCCTTCTGCACTAGTAACCGAACATTGAAACCCCCAAGTTCTATGTTCTATGTTATGGGGTTTGGTTTCCGCACTTAGTCCGTCAGGTGGACCATTGTGCGTGGGCCATGGCGGCCGTTTGGGGGGTTATTCCAACCAGCCCACCTCCCTCCAGAAGGTAATTAGGTCTCCTGGTTTGTTGAGAACATCTGTGTATGATCTGGGTGACCCGAGGGTGTCTGTTCTGATCTGGGTGACGCCCGTGCATTCAAAGAGCACGTGCGCAACGGTCTCCTCAGCCTCCTTGCACGCCCTGCATAGAGGACTATCCGTTATGCCTGGATAAAAGTCTTTCAGATGTCGATTGGAAAAACCTATGAATGAGCCTTGACTCACACAAATGATAAACTTATTGTCTTTCATATCCATCGCATTTCTCAAGCTCTCGTTCATGTTTGACAAAACCATAACGACCGTGCGTGTATCACAAAGTTGTGAAATGAAATTCTCTGTCCGTACCCCAGGGACAAAGCGTGATGATTTCACTTATACAACTGTACCCTTTCGTGGTTCTTAAAGTTTATTACAGTAATCTTGGTCCTACACTGTAATATGAGAGTGTATAAAATTCTTGAGGTTGCTAAGTCCCTTGTGTGAACAATTTAGAGTTCTCTTGGGTTAACCGCGAACTATGGCTTTTGTTTTCTAAGGTTTTTGTTAGTTTTTAGGTACATTCGAGGTTTAGTAAAAGGTTTTTTATGTGTTTTTTTTAGAAACTAGCTTACCCGACAGACATTGACTTGTCCAAATACAATAGTTTACACAAAAATCCCAGTTTTAAACCGAATTTAGATTTTTTTTGGGAATATTTTCCTTTTTTTAATTATATACATACATACATAAATTCACACCTTCTTCCCATGAGGGTAGTCAGAAACGATACGATCCTTACATACTCCTTTTTCCTCGTTTACGTTCATACATCTGGTCATAAACACACGCCGCTTGCGAGTACTAAGCACCTGTCCTTTCTCAAGAACATCACCACTAAGGTCAGTATGTCTTTTCCATTTTTTCTTTCCATAAAAATCTAATTCGGACTATTACGAACATTTTCAAACAAAAAAGTGCCAAATCTATCCCATAAGATTCCTGCAAAAAGATTGATCGATTTGGCTAGGCTATCCATGTAATTTTAAAAATAAAGTAATCAGTAGTTTTTCCGGAAAGTTTGGTGAAGCAATCACATTGAATGTTACATATATTATACTTACGTAAAGGAATACCAATAAATAAATACAACTGAATTGAATTAGCCTAGTCTACAAACAAAGAATACAAATAGACAAACAAAAGTTTTGATTTTGTTTCGTGATTGTGTCAATTCGGTAGGTACTTCCATTCCACTTTCTATAAATTCGTAAATATAAGAAAACACATTAACCAATCAAACTTATTGGAAAACCCGTCAATCACCACTGATTTGACCAAAGTGAAAACACAAATGACATTGCACTTAAATAATGTATTTCCTGTTACCCATATTTTTTTCATATCGACAAGAAAAACCCATCAAAATAAACATATAGTACCTAATTGTGTCTTTGAACAGAGAGTAGATAGGTACAGAAGGTCACCTCTGCAACATGTTCCGGGATTAACGCACACCACCAAACCAACAATTACAATATTATGTTATAGTCATAATACTTACATACACTGTATTTTTACTATTATGTATAAGACAGTTACATTGTTTATTTATTAAATTATTTACTCTGATTGTGGGAGAAAATTTTGGTCTACGCACACAGTCACAAATGTATAAAGGTCTAGTGGTCTAGTAGTCGGTACTTCGTCCATTTTGGGGTGTTTTGACTGTATACAGCGGATGTGTGATTCAGTAAACTATTATGAACTAACTACTTTCATAATGTGCATTAGTTCAGTTACACATGTTATATAATAGAACGAGTAAAAACAGGCTCACGCACACATAGTCCTGTACGGGCGGCGATATCAAACAAATGCCAGGCCGCAAGTGCGCTTGCACTCGTTGTACGTGAAGCGTATCTATGTGTGCGTACGTTTTCGCACAGTGTATAGAACGGACCTTCTGTATCTATCTACTTTGTGCTTCATATCAGTTCCGTGGCTATCTATTATCAAAGCTCCACCACCCCTTAGTCCGTTATTATAAATCGATTAGATATTTGTTTGTTTTCGCTGGGCGGCTCCTGATTTTTATAGTGGCAGTAAATATTATGTTAGATGTTTTACTAATGTGTCGTTTTGGTTCATGCATGTATTTCTGTAGTTTACATAATTCAACTAACTATACCTACACGTATGTAGGTACTATCGAAGAACTTCACTTTGAAAACAAAATCCCGTGAACACGATGACCACATCTGTTACAACACCGGTTCTATAGCGGCCGAGCGCTGCAAGCAGAAATAGTCCTTACGGGGTATAGATCTGAACTTCTTCGATGGTATGAGTATGAGTTTTGTGTGTCTTAGCTTAATAGGACACACAGAACCGATGAATTATTAACATCATACTATGTATAACTACATTCATTACAATAGTTATTTATGGTACTAGTGCGGAAAGTAGGTGATTTCCGACTAGTGTATAAATCGACACGAGTCTGAAATCATCTTACGCACTCATCGCATCTTATGTTGTATCATACAACGTTTTACTACGCATTGTGCAGCAAGGAAATTAAAAGAAACTCGCCAGGTGCAAGTCGGACTCGCGCACGAAGGGTTCCGTATCAATAAAAACGGCAAACAAATCATGTCTGTTGTATTAAATGAATGAATGAATGAATGAAAGGCACCGATCCCAGCGTGGTTTAACCAGACTCGATAAATCGAATGAACCCCAAGATTTGCACTAGCCCATGAAGTCTCATATTTCATGGGGCTACAAAGGCCATTGCATATCAAGGAGTAGACCGGGGGGCGCGGTAATGGTAAGGAAGACGTGCCCTCAGGATAGGAAAGGATTTACGAGCCATACCGGATATGCATCCTTGAGTAAGCAATGGACTAGTGGAGAGACGGGTGATTTTTATCTGTGGAAGGGCTCTTTTTAAGTTCCATTTTTTGTTGTTTCCAAAGTCTTCCCTCAGACCTCTGAGGATTTCGCTGCTATCCGTTTCAGGTTTCTTGTAAATCTCGTTAGCAGTCTTCTTAAGCTTATCTCGGTCTGTATCGGTCTGTAGCTGTGTCCATCCAAAAGTTGAATTCCTTGTCGGAGTTGGTCGACTACTGTTTAAGTTTGTCGTTCCATGTGTTAATAGGACGGCCTACTTTCTTGGATTTAGCCTTGTTCTGCATTGCTGCGTGTAACTGGTGCGGTTTGCCGTGCCGTGTGAACGTGTGCGAGATAGCACATCCTGCGATTCTTGATGCGTTTGGTTACTGTCTTTCCGTCTAAGATTTCATGCATTTGCTTTTGTCTTGGTTTATTTCTGGCGTAGTTAATCAAGTCTCTCATGATGATTCTCTCATATCTTCTCGGTCTTGACCGAGTTGTTAGCTTTAGTGATTGCCGACACTTTCAATATGTATCATACAAGGTACGAGCACCATTCTATACATGAGTCTGGCTAGTTTCCAGTCCACCTTTGAGTTTCTTATGAATGGTAATAGTGTGCTTTTCCTATGTATGTGCCTAGGTATTTAATTTCCTCGACAGTATGAAGATTTAATCCGTTAATTGGCACGTAGGTCGCTTTCTGCTTAGCTATTCCGTCTCCAATTAGTATATTTGTTTTGTTTCGTTTATTTGTAGGCCGACACGGTAGTGTCATATACCATATTAAACCCCTACTAGGTGTATGGGTTTAATATGTTATACGTTTCCGTCTAACCCTTTTAGATCATCTGTAATGAAGATGAGGTCGTCAGTCTAGCACCAGGGGGAGTGAGATTTCGCGATCTTGGTCTAGTTTGATCAATTGAGTAAGGACCTCATCCATGACCAGTGTAAAAAGGCGAGGGGATAACGGGCAACTTTGTTTGGCTCCCTTTCCTTTAATAATCCAACTATTTTGCTGACCACACCATTTGATGTGTGTGCGTTCATTCATGCAAACCTTGATTATCCTGTTGGTTAGTGACTTCTTTGTTCTATGTGTTGAAATGTCTTGCAGTGCTTGGGAGGTCGACGTTGTCTAAAGCTTTTTCTATGTCCAGAGCGAGTACATAAATTCTTTTACCTGCGCGCCATTCTTCGTCCAAAACCCTTTTTAGCGTAAATATGTGATCGTCTGTAGATCTGTTGTTTAAAAAGGCCGCTTGGTAGCTGTCTAATTGTTTTATTGCTTCGTTTTCTTTTTTTTACTAACTGCCTCGTTGGTTTGGTGGTCGCAAGCGCCACTGCAGAGCATGAGGTCCCGGGCTCGATTTCCGGGTCGGGCAGTGTTATTGGGTTCTTTCATCAGAAATTCCTCAGTAGCAGCCCGGAGTCTGGATATGTGCCCGGTCGACGGCAATAGGCTCGCCTCCAATTACATGGGATTCAAACACAACTGGAAAAATGTGGGTGTACTAGGTACACCTCTGCCCAACCCTTCGGGGATTACAGGCGTGATGTTATGATAAGTTTCTATTTTTTTTTTATATAAACGTAGGAATCTTAGATTCTGTAGCCCGTATTGCAAACCGATATTCGTGGATAGTCTTTGGATTTGGATCTTTAGGGTTGTTTTTCTTCGGAATTGGTACTTGCATTGTTTCTAGCCACGTGTCGGGTTTTATGGCGGTTTCAAGGCCCCACGGACGTTCCACGTTGCAAACGCAGGTACAGCTCTGAGCAAGTGTACTTAGTTGTGGTAGAAGGCTGATTTCCAAGTATTGTGTATCCATTGTCATCCGCGACTTCAACCGATAACGGTGTACACAATGTTGATGTTAATTGTTGTTACGGTGTTAATGAGCTAACTTATTGGGGGCTGTTCAGGAAGCGGGATCCCGTAGACTACCTTTGTTCGTCTCTTTTTGTTGTATTTAATTATTACCTACCGTTTAGGCATGCTGTGGTGTACTTTTGTGGGCTGTTTCTTGCGTTAGTCTTTGAGGATTATTGTTGTACTGTTCGTCGGCGGTAAGTTTAGGCAGGTTTATGTGAAATAAAATATTTGAATTTGAACTTGGATTTGGCGCTCATGACCCAGCTATCATAGTGATGATCATTGTAAAGGATAATTATGTATATTTCCGAGTACTGTTGCCGGCCGGTGAACACAACAGTGTGTTCCCGTGATTTATATGCGCATGCACATTTACGAGATAAAACTCGGCCGCGGCGATTATGATGTCTTCTCCTCCACAGAAGGTCTCGTTAAACTGCGCGGCTATGTATTCTGCTATCATTTGCTCCTGAGAAAGCTTGCTGTTAGGAATAAAGTCTTGAATGTTATTCCTTTATGCTAGGCAAATTCTGGCGTCACCGCGGTTATCCGAAACATACCTAGGTAGCGAGGTCTCGGCAGACAGACATGTGGTCGAAAGTTAGGCCCATTATGCTATTTATTTGGTGCGCAATCGCGCCAACAGACAATTGCCGTCCCCTTGAATGGCTGCTATTATTACCATTGTAAAAATATTGTTTGGGAGTCGGAACCCCATGGTGCCAATGGCCGGGCGAGCAGATTAAGTTTCGAGACAGAGATACAAAACTTTGACAGGGTCGTGCGTTGACTTGAAATTTATGAGTTCCTCTTCGTTTTTCTATAGAAATGTATCTCATTTTGAAGTTTTTTGTTTTTGCTAGATGGACTTAAGCGTAACCGCTCACGTGCCTTTCTTCACAAAAACTCCTGTAAATTGTTCTACAAAACACAAAAAAAGGGTTGCCTTTGTAAGGCTAACGAAATTGCCAAATTGTTTAGGGTCGCTTGATGTTATAGTTATCTGCATGCAAGATGTCACGACATCAACAGCGCCATAGTTAGCTGTTATTTTCGTTAGAATCATACAGTATGTTATTTTATCTTGCCATTATCCTTTTATTATGCACAATTATAATCTTATACATGCAGCTTACATATAAAAGTTGATTCTGCGCGTAGCATCAAACCTTCCAATTTCACCAGACGCTACGCAACTGCAAATTCGCGCTCACTATGCTGACCCTTAATTTATCCAATAATATACCGAGCTTTGCCATTGAATTTTAGCCACGTAATCGAAGTAGTGCCGGGAGCTTAGCTCAGTACCCCTGTTCGCCACACTTAGATACTAGAGCCAATTCAAAATGGAAATCATTTCTGTATCTGGATCTATCGTTGGAGTTAACATTAACCATGAGTTTGAAATATGGGAACCCGATTAATTGACTGAGTGATTATATTAGTTTGGTATTTTGTAAAATACTGTACTTTTTGCGTCTGTTGGCGCAGTCCTTATCAAGTCGAGGTGTGTATTTTGTAGAGTGCAGCAACTCAACTTATGTAATACTTAAAAATAATAAATGATATAAAACAAAGTAGGTATGTCTCATTTAACACCATCTACCGTTACGCTTTCAATGTCAGATTATACAGAGCATTTATTGGGATACCCAAAACAATTAAACCTGTGTAGGGGCAGAATGAACAAGTGACTTAAATTGATGGTCTTATACGAGAAAATAGTTTTGTACGAAATCTAAAGCGATAATGCCATTATATAGGTATTTAATATGCGCATAATAAATAATAGAATAATATTAATAGTATTTATAACATTATCTTAGAAAATAAGAGTTTAATGTGCGCTTGGCACTTCACCGCTGCAAATGTTGTCCTTTAATCTATCCAATAAAATACAGATTTTGCATTGCAAGCACCGCCCTGAAAGATAAAGAAAGATTTCACCAGATAAATTTGAGATCCTTGAATGCTCTGGAACGCTCGCCTGATGTCCGGAACGCACTTACACCACACTTGCACTATTTTAATGTATTTATTTGGCGATTAATAAGGTCACAACATTATCAAAAACAATATAAAAACACCAGTATCAACGCACTGTTCGAATTCGCCGGCAAGCGACGCGATCTTGCCATATGTACAAACAGTTTTTTTTTTTCGCAAAATAATAATGGGTCGGAGCTCGCTCCCGAAACGACCTTACTGTTCGACGACCAACCCGTCTCCGCAAACAAATCATGTCTGTTGTATTAAATATTATTTATTTTATTCTGTTTTTTTAAATACATCATCTGTGAAAATTTCAACTGTCTATCACGGTTCATGAGATACAGCTTGGTGACAGACGGACGGACGGACAGCGAAGTCTTGGTAATAGGATTCCGTTTTTACCCTTTGGGTACGGATCCCCAAAAAACGAGCGAGCCTTACAGTAATCGCATATTTTTTGTAAAAACTGACATTTATTGGCTGACGTATAATATAAATGATATAAACAACATTCATGACTTTGACTTTTTAACTTTGACTGACTTTGACTTTTGACTTTGACTTTGATCATCGACATCGCCATTGCCATTGCCATCGCCGTCATCGTCGCCATCGCCATCATTATCACCATCTTCATCATCATCATCATCATCATCATCATCATCTAATTTGTAAAACTCTTAAGATAAACTTTTCAAATAATAAAAATTGCGACGACGGGCTGGCGACGAAGTTAGTTTATTTTTTTATTTTTAATAAAGAAAAAAAAAGAATAGTAAAAAGCACTAGTGAAAAAAGTGACACTTTCCACCCAAATTGGCTGCTTGGAACGCTCATTTCGAGCAAATGAATTGTAAATAAGTACATTCTGATAGTTGATCGAAATAGTTACGACCTCTACGCAAGGTGTGTCGTCAGAAAATATTACAACTATCACAGAGAAAACTAGTACAATAGGTAGTTATTTGTGCATGGAGAAGATTTTAAAAGTATAGTTCATATTGAAAATAAATACCTACGGGCAATACCAATCTGGTAAATGATTGCTGACGGATTCGAATTAGAAAAGTACCCTAAGTATAGGTTTTATTTATTTGCGAGTATCAAAATATGCCGCATAAATGAAAATATCTTTTAATGGCGTCGACTTAGAAGCTTGATTTTTTAGAGCTCCAAGGAACCGTAGACCTACGTATTTAATATTAATTTCAACTCGATATCTCCTCGCGTTTCTGAGAAAAAGAATCTTCACAGACTGACAGACGGACAACGAAGTGATCCTATAAGGGTACCGTTTTTTTCCTTTTGAGGTATGGAACCCTAAAAATCAACTATTTATTTACCTACGCTACAAATGGGATATTTTTTATGCAAAGAGGTTTATTTTAAAATAATTGAATATTTACAGCGGGTACTCGTAATAAGACCCAACGGGACTTGAATATTTTCACTGGGCTTGTTTGTGTAAGAAAACTGTTGATTCAGGTTATTACAGCTTTAGTATTTAGATTCAACTTTTTGAAGTGAAAACTTCTTTAGCGGCGTTGTGATCTTTTTTTGTGATGGGTAAAAAATGTTAAACTCGCGTCACGACACGTGACCTGATCGAAAATTCGTAAGACGGAGGGAGAGTAGACCGCTGCAAAATGATTCCCTAACCATTCCAAAATATTTTATAAATGTTTTCACTTCTGCCGGCACTCCCATAGTGCATTTTTTTTTTTAATGTTACCCCTATCTAGGAATGTCTCCTGTATTGTGGGTGCGTTTAGTAACATTTAAACTCACATACACAAACAGCTAATTGTTATTCAAATTACTATTACCTACCTATTTTTTTTATGTACTGCAGAGTTACAATTTAGTTTTTAATTTAATATACCAGGTTAAATCGAAATAACTGAAAACCTGAAAAGGGGTAATTGCACTGATCATAATGAACAACTTTTACTACCTTAAGGACCAACCCTGAAATCATTAGAAAAAAATCTGCTATTTTCAACATTCAATCGAGTTATACAAACATAAATGTATGGAGGACTTAATTTTTGTCTTCTTGTATTTCAAAGAATTTATTGATTTTAACATTTACTAGCTGCGCCCCATGGTTTCACCCGCATAAGTCTCGATCCTGAGGGAATATCGGGACATCCTATTTCGTTCTCCAGGTCATGGTCTACCCATATGCTAAATTTCATCCAAATCCGTTCAGCCGTTTTAGCGTGAAAGCATAACAAACTCACTTTCGCATTTATAATAATATATTTAGGATTAGGATTTCCATATTTAAGGCGAAATGGGTCCCAAAGAAGAGGTTTTGACGCATTTCGGCTGCACGCAAAATCAATTTTTGTCCTCAAAAACTACAAAGTTGCCTTATTTTTTTTCATGATTATTAAAATTGAAGATATTTTTTAGTGAATTATGAGGGCCAAAACACGATTGACATAATTTGGCTCGATACAAAAAAATCGCAAAGTTTCCTCAAAATGTAGAGTTTTTATGAGAAAAAATGGTTTTATTCGATTGTAATTAAAGCAATTTCAATAAAATTTCGTCTATACGTTCACCATAAAAGACTTTAGGGGATTATGGATTTATTTTAATGTAACTGCAAATAGAATCTTAAAATAAACCCAAATATAGTAAATCGGGCTAAATCGGCTCGCGCTCAGAGTCCTGCGGGACGTCATCGAGGGTGGACCTGTGTCAAAATTTTTAAAAATACGCTCTCTCTGCAGTTGTTAAAAAAAAATCAAATAAAAGAAGAACACATTAGATATGAAATTGCGACAACTCAGAAAAAATATTTCTTAATTTTAATATAGTTTTAATTCATAATATTGTTTTCGAAAGTGTGATTATTTCAATGCGATATGATGACGTTTAATTGTCATCTTACAATAGTGTTAGACACATTACAAATTATTATCGATAAAATTATAGTCAAGTGCGAGTCTTATATAATTTTTTATCGTCGTATATGAAGAAGTTTTTTTAAAGATTTTTTTATCAGATTCATCCATGTTACTATATTTACTCTCCACCGAACTGTCTTTGCTAATATCATATTCTATATTAATAAACATATAATATACAATTGGTCCGGTTGTAGGTTGTATAAAAAATATTTAAAACAACTTTCACTCTGTCAAGAACAATTAAAATTAGAAAAAAAATGCTGTTTCGAACAAAAGTGCTATACTAACATGATCAAATGTATAGAACACGATAAAAATCATAATTATATTTTTCGAATAGCTGAGCCAGCAACACAATTTTTTCTTGAATGATTGTATCGTATTGGCTAAGTATGAACCATTTTCAGTTTTGAATACAAAAAGTCACTGGTTACGATATCGTATACGACACTTCTGTATACGATAAAATGTCGTTCTAAAATGTCGATATCCTAAAATAATAGATTCGATAAATTATAGCTGTAGCAGTAGGTACGTCACTTGGCAATAAAGTACGGCAATTATTACTTCATATAGAGCTGTCAATATTTACGAATCTTCATGAGTGGTGGAAAAGATCAAAACCAAAAAAATATGGTCACATTATAAGCGAAACAGTACGACCATTTTTAGCCCGTATAAATAAAGATGAAAGTTTGTATGGTTTTTTTTCTTAAATTCACTTACTTGATAAAATTCTTAAATTCACTGACATACAATGCACAACCTAAACCACGCTGGGTATAGAAGCATGCAATTTTGCAGATGATTTCCTTTTATAACGAACGAAATTACGACTTTGATATTTTCTATCAAAATTACATTTTGCGGGACCATTGAGATACGCAATAGAACCATTGCAATTTTAAACTTTCACCTTACTACCGCAAAACCATGTTTATCTGAAACTAGTTTCTGTCCGCGTCGTCTTCATTCACGTGGCAGTCGTAAGATACCACAATATATTAAAATAACAGGCATATTTTATAAATCTTCACTGTAAGTACAATATGTTTGTAGTTTTGGTCTCGCCTACCAAAATATACAGAGAGTTAGGACTGGTGACGCGACTGGCTGGCTGGCTGGACTAGCGAGAAAGCGACAGAGTTGTCCGTGTGAGAAGCAGCTCCTCCTGAGGTGTAAACGCGCAGCCTTCAGTAGAAATTTCCCATTCCTTGCGAAGTTTTTCATTTTAAGTGAATTATTAAACGCCTGCGTTCCTTCATATAATACCTAATGGCACAACACTGATACACTAATGGATTCTTACTGATTATTCATGACTACCTAACTATCACTAAAAAAATCCCGTGTGCAGTTTGTACACGGGATTTCTCATTAACAGTCACCTAACCATAAATATTGCTTTATATTAAAACCATAGATGACAGAAGAGGCCTAAACTTCATGTTTTTCTGTGTACGTTCTACGAACTATCCCATAACACTATATCAAAAGGTAAAAATGTTGTTTCTTTAATTAATAAAATGAATTGACTGTCACAACACAGCACATTAGCCGATAACGACACCGACCCGACATCGACACGATATCGGAGGTCTGGTGATCGGATACGTTTAGTGCCTACCAAACGCTTTTACATTGTCTTGCTATTGTCACCTATATCGTCGCAGACAGCGACCGACACCGATATAGGTACGATATCTATCGGCGAAGACACAGTGCGGTGAGAGTAGCGGCATTTTATCACTTGAACACATTTTTTCGCACTACCGAAGTCGGTCGTCTTGAAGTCAAGACGGCGATACTTAGTAGGTAACCATCGCGATGCACCAAACAACCACATTGTTTGGTGCGTCGCGATGGTTACCAATATCATTGGGCCGATAATAATTATAATTATCGATGTCGGTGTAATAGCTGCCGACATATTATCGGTATCGGGCGGGTGTCGTTATCTGTTAATGTGAAAACGCCCATTAGGTACACAGGACATTTTAAGTAATCATTTTAGTTCACTACACCGTACCTAAGTCCCATAAAATGTAAACTTATTGAAAAAAATCGAACCTAAGAAAAACTAGTTCAGTTGGTCAACTGCAAATATTTTATGCTGTGGCATGGATTTTTCGCGAAATGATCGGCAGTGAATCGTAAATAAATACGACTTTCTGCATTTGGGGGAGGCGGAGGTAGCGTTTCAAAGGCCCACAGGCCAGGAAAATGTCGCCTTAATCGCTTCACGGTTACACGCTTCAAAATAACATCAACATGATGCCTTTTTAGTATTGCAAGTTCTTTGTAAGTGTGAGAAAAAGGGATAGAAGCAGCAATATAACTAAACGTTACGGCACCCTCACATAGAACTTTAAACAACACATCTCACATACAAGTCCTTACATCCATACAAGTCCAAAGTAAACAGCTTTTAAGTGGGCTAGCCCGAAAATATCGCCATCGACGGTCAGAGGGTGACGAGGGGGACTGATTTAGTTTGTTGAAGCCACGACGTTATCGATTGGCCAATGAGAGAGTTACAGGGTTTTATATCGTCACTACTTCAGCTTGGGTGATGAGTAGAGAAATAACTCTAAGGAGAGGAAGCTGTGATATGTTCGGCGTCATGGAATTGAACTAAGGTATCTATATGGTATTGTGTTAGTATCACAAGTAGATGTGGTTGAAATTAAAGACTAACGTGCATGATTATTTTGAAATAAACGTTGAAGTTACATAATTTGTTGGCCCAGTTTTATGATAAAAGTTAAGTTTAATGCAGTGTTTTAACCAGCAAGGGCGTAGTCTAGCGTCATCACTGCGAATCTTCACTGCAGAAAGAAAATTATATCTATGTAGTTTTAATACACAAAGCCAAAGTCAAGGCTATTTGTTGATGAGTCACTAGTAACCTAACCCTGACACTTGAAAGCATAAAAAGTAATCTCGATGATTTATAGCCCATTGCATTGAAACATCTAGGTACTTTTGCAAACACAAACATATGTCTTTAAATCTATCCTGACATTTATAGCCACATCTAGACAGCCCATATCTCTTGATTAACCAAAAATGAGTTCCCAAGACAATGACTGACATGGCCCACTACATCTGGGTTACAAAGAATGGCCGCCCACCTCCAGTTATTTGGTAGATATCAAAATAAGCAGATATCTGTTCACATCCTTATAAGCGTGTTCTGTAGGTGGTCCCGGTCGTAATGAACGTATCCTGTTAAACAATTGGTTAATTGTGACGACTCTGGGAAACTGGCCTATTTCACGTTTTGTTTCGCGATAAAAGATGATTGCTCTTGTAACGTTGATGTAACAAACTTTTGTTCTAGATATCTAGACTTAACATTCCAAATGAAAGTACATCAAACAAACGCTGATTTATAATGATAGCAACATAAACGAATGTCAACTTTAAAAACACATTACACTAAATTGATTTCTGAGTGACGAAAACTATTGAAAAGAACATCAACAGAGAGTTATCTAGTTTTAAGTGCAGTCAGTGTCCATTATAATCAGAATCAAAACTTATTCTTTCCCAAAACACACAAGGACCAACACTACCAACTAATTTCCCTTCAAATCAACGCCACCATAGCTATATAATTACCAATTACCAGAGCAGTATGTCCTGCGGGATACCTAAGATAATAATTATCTCAATTGGCAGTCAAATTAATGAGCACTGTGTATTATTAGCGGTCAGGAGAATCATGCAAATAGAGCGACGACGGAAAGAAACGGGTTTTTTCGACGGAAGAATAGACAAAATGACAGATAAACAATCACAATCTATCATTTTGTCTATTATCTCGTCGACAAAACCCGAAAAAAACCCGGTTCTGTTTTAGTATATTCTACGCTTTTGACATAACTAAAAACCTCATAATGGGCACTCATCATTATGAACAACTTCTACTACGAGATCAACCCTGAAATCGCCAAAAAAACTATTAGCTGCTTCATACATTTATGTTCGCAGTACCAATTTTTACCAAAATGTTACCAAAAGTAATACCCAGTTACTGGGTTGTGGAGGTCAGATAGGCAATTGCTCCACAGAAAATCCTGGTATTCAGCTACATCTGGTTAGACTGGAAGCCGACCACAACATAGTTTGGAAAAGGCTAGGCATACATTTACATATGTTCGGATAACTCGACTAAATAAAATCTATAGATAGGGCGCGTCGTCGTGGATTGCACTATCTGTACTAATAGTACAGCTGACGAGTTCGTTTGTTTGAACGCGATAATCTCTGGAATTACCAGTCCGATTTGAAAAAATCTTTTTGCATTTAGTAGCCCAATTCTTGAGCAAAAAGAAAAAACTTCAGAAATAACGCTAAACGAAAACGTAAAAGTAGTAGCGCGGGCGGGCAATGCGACGCGACGGGGTGTGTCGGCGGGACAAGAAATTTCACGTGGACGAGTCACGAGCTAGTAAATAAAAAAATAATAGTAACAAGTTTATTGTACAAAGAAAACACATAAGCTTAGTCATCCACTAAACGTGATTGCACGAACAGTGGTCAAAGGCAGGTTAAACAGCTGGCTCTTAAACTAAGAAAAAAGATACTTGTTTCTCAAGACCCAAATATCTTGTTCCTCATAAACAAATGTAAGGAACAGCTGGTTTTATTCGCGATTTCAGGGTTGGTTCCATAGTAAACGTTGTTCAAAATGATGAGTATAATGACCCCTATGCAATAGATGCTATAATTAATAATAGAAATATGTTATCAGAATCACCAAACCATGTTGCTACAACTATATTGTTTAGGTACCATGAATAAGAGTCTTATGAGAAAACTAAAACCACGAACAATCTACCACGAAATTTTTATTCAAAACTCATGAATGAAGCATAGGCCTCACAATATCTTCAATAGTATCCTAATAAAACCTCACATCATAACAATATAGTTCAATAGTCTGGGGAGGGAAGTGCCCTCCGTTAATCAGATTAGAGTATACGGGCAGCGGTCACGACCTCATACTTACTAATATGTAAGTATAGCTGCAACAATACTCTAGATTTTGTATCGAGAAATTGTGCTTGATTTGTTCAATGGAGACTCAGAATTATGGGTATTGAGTTACGGTGTTTATAAGATGGGTATAGAATTAATATCAGGCAAGTTCGATGAATCAACGGACAGAGAAATAATGAGACGACGTGACGCCAACATTGAGGATTTCTGTATGTGATTGTCTTTCGAGCAAGTTGTTGATTATTTCAATATTTGAAAATGGAAGTAGTGGAACGTCTACATCGAAGTTATATCAATGACTGTTTTTTATTTTTTATTTTATAATTAGCTACAAATATGACACTTTTGTCTATTTTTTTGAATGAAGGATGAAGATATATACGAGGAGCTCGTGGTTAAGTAATAACAGCCGCACGGGTCCACCCATCAGATTAACCTACGCTTTCTGGGGTTGGTCCGTGGATGGGTGACCACCTTAACATACTGAGACTCCTCCATGCCTGGAAAGCACGTTAAGCCGTTGGTCCCGGCTGTCATTCGTGGATCGTTGACAGTCGTTACGAGTCGTCAGAAAACCGAAAGTCTGACAACCAGTCTAACCAAGGGGTATCGTATTACCCAGTTACTGGGTTGTGGATGTCAGATAGGCAGTCGCACCATGAAAAATACTTCAGCTGCATCCGGTTAGACTGGAAGCTGACCCTAATATAGTTGGGAAAGGGCTAGGCAGATTTATTGATTGAAGGATGACAAGAAATACTCTTGAACAAATGATACCCTGAGAATGTTACTCTCTGGTCAGACAGCAGGACAAAATTAACCCACACAATCCAGCCTAACTGACGCTTTAACGAAGATAGACGTTCATCCATCACCATGAAACTAAAGCACTTAAGCATGTACCAAAGATCGGTTGAGTACCAAATGTCAACATAGTAAAGACAGAAGACACACAGCAGTGTGTGAACGAAGCCACAGTATGTATATGTACAGAGTTATGTATAGAAACACCTGAACGTTACTCAGAAACGGTGGTATATAAAGGGATGTAGACATCTAATCCAGAAAGCTGTCTCAGTGCCAAAATGTTTGTGGCTAAAGGTTTTAGTAAGATGTATGACTGGTGTATATTAGGTGTAAAATACTTACTGTAATATTTTAGGACGTGTTTTTTTTATACATTTTGAAAACTAAGAAACAGATTTGAGTGATTTTATTTATAGACAGATGATGACAAAGTATCTGGAAAAAACTTAGGAAACCTCTCATTCTGGAAATAAAAAGCAGTCACGGGGCTACAAGAACATTCAATGAAGTAATAAGAAACCAAATTGTCCAAAATGGTCGAACTTGCATTGACACATAACAATAGTTTTCTTTTCCAAAACACCTATTGAATACACAAAGCAGCAACCAGACAAACGTAGATATTATCTTGACACATCATATTACATCCAACACCCAGTCTAAATTCTCCTAATCTAAACCACCTATATGCCTAAGAACGCCCGAATTAACCCGAGCTATCAACGTCTACGTAAATACGTCAACAAGCCGATGCCTTTGGCTAGCCAAAATACACAGACGGCCCATGGACATTGAAGGCGGAATTACTATGGCATCACCATGTACTTGTCCAGACAGTTTAATTGGTAACGTAACGTACAAAGGAGTGTGTGCTATAGGGAACTGTGTGGGGAATTGAACAGTTTAGGCTAAAGCGAATGATAGAACAGTTAAGACAAAAGCTGTTTGTTTCTTTTTAATTTTGTACCTTGTGGTTTGATAGGAAACGTTTATAATATGCTGTCTTGGTAATATGTCTTCATCTTTCTTGCAACTATACTGTAAGCGTTTAGGATCTTCCTTCGTGGTCTTGTTATCCTTTACAAGATCCTTTAATCTTCCATAAGCTTGTCTCTTTCTCTCTTTGATATTTCATAGTAATCCTCTATAACCAACTACAGTGAAAAATAATTCTAGTATGGTACCTTCTATTTAACTGCAATTTATTTTGATTTCAAATTCACTCTATATCGAGGTAAATCCCATAGAACGAGTTACTCTAGGCGATTCGTCCGACAGTACAAATATTATTGTTATGAGAGATGGCTATCCAAATCGGCCATTCACATCCTAGGTGCCTCAGATTCCACAAACACTTATATCACAAATCTCTCTATTTACTTGTACTCTAGCGCCTTTGGATATAACAGCAACACCACAAGACATATATCAGGACGCCCACGGACCAACATTTCAACGACGGGCACCGTAAAACCTCTACTCATACTAACTAAAGAAACCTACACCATTATGCGAAACGAAATACACTGCTAGTTCTCTTTCCAAAAGTTTGAATCTTATAGTTGGGACGCGTCCTTGGATGGTGTATAAAGCGATATAGCCACTTGCATATAGTAATATCAGCCTCTATTCACATACGAATGGGGGGCTATTGACTGGGCTCAAGTTTCACTGCCGACCGGTGACCATAACACACCAGCCATGCATCAAAATGGCGAATAGCGTCGACATCGCATTTCGAAAATGCATAGGACTTGTACTGAGGGCCAGATGTGGGGCTTTTGTTTGGGGTGCGGTACATTGCTGGTTTAGTTTCAAAGAAAATTATTAGTTATGAGGATGAGCAGGAACATTTCAATTAGTCTGTGATCGTTATTTATGCATAAGGTAAAATATTTTATTTACATCCAAATATGAGTATGTTAAAGGAGACCATTTATTTATATTAATAATTCATTTTTTGGCTTCGCCGCAGGCAGGCCAAAATCGAATCAGTCGTCAAATTAGTTCAATTAGAACGAATTGATAGTTGCAGTGGGTTTCAACATAATTTTTATTTTATTTTAATATTTTTCCACCACTAACCTGTGTCTGGTTCGCGTTTTTAACAGAGCATTATCCAATCTCATAAAATAGTGCCGACACAATAAAAGTAGAATGATAAACGAAGAATAAAGAATCAAAACTCAATCTCAAATCGATTGTTCCGACCGACCAATGTACTGCACCCCTTACCACAGTACTCCCCTGTCATAGCGCCTACAAATAGCTCGGGCCAGAGGAATTGTTGACAAATAGCGTGTGTCGTGCATTTGATGAATTAAGTAGACTTACGACCCGCACTTGCCGTGTAGTCCGGGCTTAGAATAAGCTGCCAACGAGGTGTTGGAGGCGTAAAATTCGGTTTTAAGGCTGTGGTATATGCTATGGTTATGTTGTACCGTTTTCAGAAGCACTGGGATATTGTATTGCGTATAGATTGAAATAATTCTGCATGAAGATGAGAGTTCTTATACCAATTACGTACTCTTGTGCAAGCTAAACCATAAAAGTAACTTTACTGTGTACTTGAATATAGGTAAATTAATCAATCATAGCTAAAGACCACACACACAATAACTGGACAGTTTACACTACCAGATCAATTCCAAAATTAAAAAGATAATATAGAAGTTATCTTCCAGAAGTAAACCAGAACTGATCCCGGGGTGGCGAATAGACCTTAAGAAATCAGTATGAGATTCACCTCTCATCACGATGCAGGAGCTGATGAACACTACTGAAGGTGCCTAACACGTAGCCAAATCTGGGCTGACTCTATTGCCATTGACACGCTAAGAGGACCTCCCATCCCCAGGTGGCGTTAAAGCTGTCAAATTAACTTCATTTGATTCTATGAATATGCTGACTCATCCCAGTGAAGGTATAGTACCAGGCACGGCCAGTTCGTACTAAGATTGTTCCTAAATATTTTGATAATAAACTACAATAAATTCCTCGATTTTTTCCTTTACTGACTGCCTCGTTGGTCTAGTGGTTGCATGCGCTACTGCTGAGTATGAGGTCCTGGGTTCGATTCCCGGGTCGGGCAAAGTGTTATTGGGTTTTTCTATCTGGAATTTCTTAGTAGTAGCCCGGAGTCTGGATTTTTGCCCGGTTGATGGCAATAGGCTCGCCCTATATTACATGGGACTTCAAACATAACTGGCGAAATGTGGGTGTACCTACTATACGTACACCTCTGCCCAACCCTTCGGGCGTGATGTTATGTTATGTTAAATTCCTCATATAAAAGGCCGCACTTGAATTAATCATAATATTTCAAATCCTATCAACATCAAAACAATTACCATACACTACCTCACCACTTCACTAAAATCAACTTCCATCCACATATTTCACGAACATAGCCAGCAATATACACTCAATATAATTCCTTGTACAAACAGATCGTGTTGACAAATGCCCTGCGCCGTACATTTTGATGAATTAAGTCTTCGGATTGATAGCGTAACGAGTGGGCGGACGGCACGTTCCGCTGAGCGTCTGTTTGTATTTCTGACGATTCGATGTGGCGAGTTTTCATGTAGGCGGAGTTTTTAGTATTTCGAAATATTTTTAGAAATTGTTTGCGGTACTAAAAATAACCGTTGCAGCCTACGGTATAGCTATAAATCTATACTAAATGAGAAAGTCAATGTCTTTTTGTTACCTTTTCACGCATTAACTTCTAAAAGTTGGCAAACTGTTAGACCATGGCCTGGGTTAATATACTTAGATATTTATCCACATAGTACGTTCCCGTGACATAATATTCGAAGCCTTTAGCTTGAAAATAACGATTAACTTGGGATATACTTAAATTGTGTCACACACTCGTTATCTAAATGATGCCAGTGGCAAAGTTACTAAGTTAGGCATTTTACGCGTCTTATGTGGAGGCGCACAATGACTTACATTTTGTCAAAATGAAAACATTATTTGCCTAACCTTGTCCCTATTATGTTGGGGCCGACTTCCAGTTTAACCGGATGCAGCTGAATACCAGTATTTTACACGGAGTGACTGCCTATCTGACCTCCACAACCCAGTTACTGGGTTATACGATACCCCTTCGTAAGACTGGTTGTCAGACTTTGTTGTCAGGCTTCTGAGGACCCGTAACGACTATGAAAGATCCACGAATGACAGACGGGACCAACAGCTCAACGTGCTTTCCGAGGCACGGAGGGGTCTTGGTATGTAAAGGTCACCCATCCACAGCCCAACCGCGGCAAGCATAGCTTAACCTGATCAATCGAAATGTGCGTCTGTTATTACTTAGCCACAAGCCCGTCAAAATAAAAACGATTGTTGTAAAAATCAAAGGATCCTTACTGACAGGCATGTAGGCTTTTATACAATACGATACAAATTGGTGAAATGTAACACTATTAGGACGTGCTAATCTATGCAATGCAACATGAAATGTCAAGGTCGATTTAGACCAAACGAGCGAATGCACATTCTATACCCACTACCAAATTATTTTTGTGTAAACAGGGGAGAACATTCCTTCGTTGGTCTCTCTCTACTAGAATGTCAAGAATAATCTTAACTAAAGGATGCTTTACCTCTTGTTCTGGTTCTATGTTCGTTTATCTACAAAAACCCTAGGCGGATTTTTTTCAACGTGTGTTACATTTCACCAATCTGTATCCCAATAAAAGCAGTTTCATGCAATTTAGACGAAAGTAAAATATTAAAACATATAACTAATGTTAAAATTCCTTAAAATTCCAACCACCACTATTATTTTCCTCAGTAATCTGATCCGTCCAAAACTTTAGACATAATCACAATTGATTAAGGTGTCTTCCCACGGCATTAAGTGGGATGACCTATTCTTAGCTAAAGATAAAGTACCTATTTAGTGAAAGTAAAAGGCTATTTCTCTAATATTTTTAATCAGAATACTAGACATAGACAGCATAAGATGTTTATTTTTCTGCCCACGTACGAGTGCTATTATTTTCTTAATAACAATAAATATAGGTTAGGGGTATGGACAAACAAAAAAAGTCCAGGAGTTGGTTCTGTTAATCGTGTTTGTGCAGATCTGTTCTGATCGAGACCATTTGGAACTACCAGAAGAACAAAAATCTTCACCCGTGTCATCTTCTTTTTTTGGGTTAGTAAGCGAATTTACAATATAATTATCAAAGTAAACAACAGAAACTCAGCCTTTTTTCACGGGGAAGGCATAAACTACGCCACTTACTACAATATATAACATTACCGTTGCTTCATATTCGTTCGTAGGTACATCTGGTTATACACGCGCTTCATATTATCAAATATAATTTCCAATCAATTTTATATAAATCCCGGGATTGTTTCGAAAGACCCCGGGATCACAAAAAAGGGTCAAGCTCGTGTACTCTAGAAAAATGATGGTTACAAATATTGGACGGTAACCTGGCTACTTTAATTCGCTACGCCAATATTTGTACAATTGGAATAGAAAGATTCTGAAGTATATCATGTTTGCCCGTTTTGATATCGTTATTTTATGGTTTCTGCTGGCAAATTTTATATAAAAGCTGGCACAATCAGTTTTGCGTTCAAAACGTTGCTTAAACTTTTAAAAGTTTTAAACGTCAAAAAATGCATAGTTAATCAGACGTTAATCATTACTTAACTTTAAGCAACTTTTAATAATAAACCCCAATATTATCTTGATTCCTATTTAAAACTGTTTGTATAACACCCACGTGTATAAAGAGAGAGAGAGAAATAGAGCAGAAAAATAAATTTGGGTACGAGTACCCAAATTTATTTTTCTGCTCTATTTCTCTGTCTCTCTTATCAACGGGGTAATTGCGTAACACACTTACAGTAGCAATGGCTTTAATTTTGACAGTTCAACAACATTCATTGCGTTATTTACGTTCTTGAGCAGACGAATTTTTCGAACGTATGAAGCAATGGATTAGCAATATCCTACAAAATTATTCAGATTGTGATTGAAAATGTATTACGCAATTGGGGCAGATACTGCTGATTCTCCGCCCCGAAAATACAAAAAACCTGGGTGGCCTATCTAAGAGGTTCGCCTACGAAAAATAAAAAATACTTTCTCATGCAAATAACTTCTTAGCTCAAGGAAATCCCTACAATATTTTAACTCCGGCTTGCGTTTATTTAAAGGCTTCATCTGAACTGCCACATATAAATTTGTCAAAACGACAACCCGAAAGGCTCACTAAAGACCGTAACTCATGTGTAACTTGAGTTTCGTAAATAATAGGGCCTTCGCGATTCGGTTACAATATACCAGAATATATTCCAGACTTAATTTTCATAGACACAAGGCACAAAATCCTTTGTTTCTACTCTATATTAGTGGTCAAAGGAGGCACATTGTAGGAATTAATTACGCATACAAAAGGGCTTCGTAATGGTGTCGCTGAAATGTCACCGTGGCGTTATGTTGTGACAAGTTGATGTAATAACGCGAGTATCGGTTACCGAACTACTGAAGGAAGGCCAAACTTCTCAACTGTCTTAGAGCTGGTATTTGGCTGTGGTACTTTGTGAAGTTCTTCGTGCTACGTAATTTTACGTAGCTGTACGTAGCCCGCCCCGCGTTATTCTACGTGCGACGTTAACTGCAGGGACTTGCTACAATATACCTTCTTTTTCATCACCCTGTGTAGCTATGATAGCTTATTGAAGATGCCAAAGCCGGTGGGCATATTTATCTCAGAAAACTTAGTACCATAATTATTTTGGCTATTGAAGGCTTATAGACCTGCTTATAAGTACAATCGGAGAAATTAATTTTAACCAAACTGACACCCTCAGTTAATTCGCCGTGTATATAACCATTTTATACAACTGTCAAAAGAATGACAGTAGTGATTGTGATTTGAATATACCGACAGTTAAAGTGGTTAATTTGCTTAACAGTTAATTTCCCAGACTTCCGTAACTACACAATAATTCAAATAAGTCGGTTTGATCAATGATAAAAACTTGAGTTCTTTTCTTTATAAGTTTTCTTTAAGTGAATAGTCTGAGACGATTAAATTCCCTTTCTGATCCTAACTTCAAGATTCCGTGGTCACATTTATTATAATTGATTTATGAATTTCGATAAACATGGCTATAGTTCAACACTTACTATCAGTGTTCCTATCGACACGAGTTACAATAATAATAAACTACAAAACTGAATAAAATTGGACTATCTACACTTAGATCTGTAATGACCACATAATTATTGCGATTACTTAAAGGTCAATAATAAAATATAATAATTATTGCACCACTTCTGTCTGGTTCACAGAAATCAATTTTATTCGATTTCTGTGTTGTCATACCACAGATTAGTATAGATAGTTCACTCTGCAAAATCATTTAAATAAAAAGCGACTCTTGTTACGATACAATAAAGTGCAATTCAGGTCGCACAACGCTAATTGCCTACAGTTATATTCACCTAGAAGTTGCCTCTCTTTCTATCGTGTAACTCTTATATCTTCTGACTATGCTACGCCTACTGAATTCGACAAGTCGAAACCACCGCGTACCTATTTGTAGCTTCATACCTAAAATGCGGGGTAAGCACTTACTCTTGCCAACCCGCACTGGGCCTGCGTGGTGGATTACGGCCTACTCCCTTTCACCGAGAGGAGGCCTGTGTCCCAGTAGTGGTAACTTTATAGGCTGTTTATGCTTATACACTCTTACTTTTTAGGTAGATGAATGTTTTTAAATCTCTAGTAAATTTTTGGAAATATATAACTGATCCTCTAAAAACTTTTTGCGCTTCTAATGATGGACATTTTTTTTAAATAATTGAGCCACTTTTTAACTTTCTGGCCTTTTTTCACAGTTGGTAGCAGTAACTAAGCTAGGGAACGCCGACCAAACGGGTTAGTTTGGGTTAGAACTGTGGCTAAACGCGCACGAGCTGAGCGAGCAAAGCGACCGGTGCTGCCGAAGCGCCTGGTAAGCGCAACATCTAAGTTGGTCGCAGTATATTTTTAGGAGAGCAAAATGGGAAACATTAAAGGTTCGATTAAATATATGCCATATTTTTTTATCACGCAATGAGCTTTCCTCATACTCTAGGGAGTGAGTTCGTTTCAAAAGACAGGAGAGAAGAACGAAAGAAATTTTAAAAGGCTACAGGTTCCGTACCACAGGCAAACGCGATTCAAACATTTCGATTGCCAGCTGCCAATAACCATTCGATTATCAAGTTTACTGAACCTTGATATCGATACTTGTTTAGTTCCAAATACGCTCACGTGGCGCTGTTTCAATGCTCATACAAAAGTCGATGACATTTTTCTATAAGTTCGTAGGGGTTACTGGTATTGGAGCCGACAAAGTATTTAATAAAGTAATTTGTTAATTTCAGGGTATTGGTCGGAGCCAATTGTTGCACTATGGTAATATGAAGAAAGTAAAATTAGACTACTTTCCAGTTACTAACGATAGACTCGTTTATAGAACCCGATGTTCTCGAAGAACTTGGATTATAAAGTAAACAAGTAAAAACATATTAAAAAGCCCCCGACACAAACATTTCCTCATTTCTCTTTCCTACTACATCGCCAGACCTTGTTCGTCTATATATAACCTATTCATTGAGACCATTCCGATGAGCCCAAACACGATACCTGTGCTGCAAGTCGGTAAGGGAGTTGGGTACCCTGCAAATTCCAGGTGATGCTGCAGCATCAGTTCAAAGTTAATATCATTGAAGGAACGGAATACCAAATTTCAAATCGATCATACCTATGGAAGACGCTCACATCCATTCTTCAACTAGAAAAGAGCTATTAATCTTTAAACGGCTGAACCGATTTTGATAAGAACGTGTCTAAGAACCTACAAAACCTCTCAAATAAAAAAACCGCATTCAAATCGATTCACCCGTTTAAGAGCTACGGTGCCACAGACAGACACACACACATAACGGTCAAACATATAACACCCCTCTTTTTGCGTCAGCTTGACATTTATTCTTATTTAACACGATAAAGATAATTTATTACTAAAACAACAAACTAAAATATAATAAAACCTTACAATCCTTTATACAATAAAACTAAAACATATAAACATAATCGTAGTTCTAAATCTAGGTCCACACGCGCGACTATTCGAATTGATCCGAATAGGTTTCGAACGGACGTGAAAATTCGATTGCGCGGCGACCCGATGCGGTATTCACTTGTATTGGTTCAAGCAGACGTGCTCTCTCGCAAATGCACTTTTGTTGTCGTTGTTTACCGTTGCGTCGGCAAATGTTGGCTTTAGCGTTTATATTTTGTGGGAAGCTGATGTGTTTATGGTTTTATAGTGGTTCCGTATTGATTGGAGGAACTGTGTATTGTTTTGTTACTGCCACTATGTGGTTGCTGAAAAGAAGGAACTGGAGCCTAACTCTATTAATTTACAAACATTGCAGTGGAGAGGTCCATTGGGAGTTTTTGAGAGATTTTGTATGACAAAAATCACAATGGAGATTCTATTATAGCGTGTATAAATTAGTAGTTGATTATTAAATTAGTTGTTTAGACTGCCTCGTTGGTCTAGTGGTTGCAAGCGCTACTGCTGAGCATGAGGTCTTGGGTTCGAATCCTGGGTCGGGCAAAGTGTTATTGGGTTTTTCTATCTGGAATTTCTCAGTAGCAGCCTGGAATGGATTTGTGCCCGGTTGATGGCAATAGGCTCACCCCCTATTACATGGGACTTAAACATAACTGGCGAAATGTGGGTGTACCTACCTACTACAGGTAGGTACACCTCTGCCCGACCCTTCGGAGAAACAAGGCGTGATGTTATGTTATGTTGTTAAATTAGTACTTCTGCGATCAGTAGACCTCGCGAGCACAAACATTTATTCAACATTTATTATACCACTAAAGTGATTGAAAACGGGATATTTATCATGTTTTTTGTTTTTAAAAACATGATAAATAAGTATGTGGTCCCAGGCGCTCCATCAATCCCTAGCCCTACCTAGTAGTTAAAAGGCCGATTCCACTGGCAGAAATCTAAAAGTGAGCAATTTACTGCATTTGAGGAGCTATTCTGCTCATCACGCCGAAGATTCTCACCAGATCTCCTACATTTTTTTTCTCAAATAAAAAAGAACCATTAAAGTCAGATGTCATAAGGCGGACATAATATTACCATTATCCAGAAGCCCCCTTTTTGGAGGAAGTAGGTACCCCGCCAGTAAAAATCTCCGACGACAAAAAGAAACTATAAAGTCGTAAAATCTGTATAGGTAACAAGTTTCGTCCAGGGGCCTCAGTTTTAATCTTACTTGAGCGTGGGAAAGAGATGGAGCTAGAAGTCCTGTATAGCTCCACTTCTTTCTCGCACTGAAGTAACATTAAAATAATACTACTTAAAGAGGTGGTGGTTGGCGCCCTGATCGGTTGTAAAATACGACCTGTAGAGACCAAGAAGAAGAAAGCAAATTTTGCCAGACTTGAAGCAGAGACGCTTCGCTCGCTTCGCTTGCTCGGCCAATAAGACTTAGCCCCAAAAAAGGGAAATACTGTAAAGCTAAACTCGTCCTTTGGGAATTATTCATGTTTTCAATACGAGTAGAACCAAAAAATTCGTCGAATTCGTTAAAGCCCTTTAAAAAGAAATTGTACGAGTACTTACGATATTCATGGATCACTTTATTAATTCAAACACATTTACATTGGAAAATGTTGTTCATAACATATTTACAACGAAATCGCATTAGGTTTATTTTCTAACCTTCGATCAATTTTCTAACACTAGACGACCGCGTTGACCTTTTTGACCTCATGTGTCTCATATTCAGGGTTGACGAAATAGGTCATTTTCTTTAAGTAGGCAACTATTGAATTCAAAATAAACATTTTAACCTCCAGACTAATGATGCAGACATTATTTTATATTTTATTACTAAAGTAATGTAATTTGTCAACAAAATTACATAAAAGAAAGCTTACCAATACAGATTTAAATATCTGTCTCAAAAAATAAACCTTAAGAAAACCTCAGAAGTTATCCAATTACTCTGAAACTACAATATCTATATTGTCCAAGGCAGAGATCCACCTATTGATGAAGTCAAGCAATTTATTAACAAGTTGTAGGTACTATCATGCACAAATTGAAGTTTCATTTAAAATCTTGGACTATTAACCTCTACGACCTTTGTGACCTCTTATTTCACATTCAAAACATTTTAGGGTTGGCGAATAATTGCTTGCATTTGTTTAGATTTTAGACAGCTGATTATATCTGTAGGTAATTAGTTTGTCTAATCAAAGTTAGTTAACGTGAAGATTAAATTGCACATTAATTCAGATTCAAATATAAACAACAAGATAATTATAATTTAACGAGCAGTGGGAATTTAAAAAGCTAAGATTATAAATACGTGATAATTATGAACTTGTTAGGATTAAGTATTCTTGAATTCGTATATAAGTACTAAGCTCGTCTTTGAGTAAAATCCCCGACCCATCACCATGTTCGGCAAGCCTATCCCTTGGGAGAAGCGAGCCAAATACCTAGGTGTCGTCCTAGATCAGCATCTCACCTTCAGTGAGCACATAAAGCAGGTCCGCTCGCGAGCCGCTTTCGTCCTCGGTAGACTCCACTCCGTCCTGAATGCACGTAGCAAAATGTCACTTAAGTGCAAATTGCGTACGTACACGGCGTGCGTTCGTCCCATCATGACCTATGCGGGAGCCGTATTTGCACACGCAAAACCCCGCCATATTCATAGGATGCAAACGCTCCAAAATAGATTTCTCCGGAAAATCACCGGTGCCCCCTGGTACGTTAGGAACGAGATCCTCCATCTCGACCTAAAGATCCCCACAATCCACCAATTTCTCAAACGCAATTCCAAGCGTTTCTTTGAGTCCGCCGCCAAACATCGCAACCCTCTGGTTGTCGAGGCCGCCAATTATGTCACGAGTAGAATCAGTCAGACCCGCCGCCCAAGGCAAATCCTTACCGACCCAGACGACCCCATAACCCTCCTCCAGGAGAGCAATAGGGCCACAAGTACAGTGCACAAGAAACACAGACACCGACCCGCATTCCGACCTCGCCGCCGAGGTCCTCCGCGATCGCGACCCGCCCGAGTAAATAATACTCCCCACCGACCCTTGCTCGCAGAAGCGCCAGCCCGCGTTTTGCTGAGAAAATGTAGTCTTAAATTCCCCGATTAATAATAATGAATCATCTTTGATCCAGCCTGTCCCAACTTGCTGTCCTCCCCCCAGCGACGCCCTAAGCCGAGGTCCGTACCCCACAGGGGGTGCCCTTAGCGAGCGTTCGCCTAGTTTTAATTTAGAATAGTTTTGCCCCTGGCTGGAGGCTTTAAGTTAGTAGCTTAAGGCAGCCGCAGGATTGACCGGTTAAGTAGTCATCACCTCAGAGGTGAGCTACGAGATGCCCTAGACAAAAATAAAAAAAATAAAAAAATTTGAGTAAAATAATACTATTTTCAACCGACTTCAAAAAGGAGGAGGTTATCAATTCGGTTGTTTGTTTTTTTTTTTTTTTGTATGTTTGTTACGCGATTACTCTGCCAATTATGAATTGATTTTGATGATTCTTTTTTTGTTTGGTAGGGCATACTTCAGAAGTGGTCCCATATAAATTTGGTCAAGATCTGATGAGGGGTTTTTGAGTTAGCTTCAATAATACGTATTTTTCAAATCTAGTATATGTGGACGATATTCTAATAGTTCCTGTCACTGTAATTTACATAGCAGGTAATGGGTATTCAAATTTTTGTGGGGGTTTTGTGTAGGTACCACAACTAAAAAGTGAAAAATAAAAACTTTTTCACAAAAAATAAAACCGACTTCCAAAAAAAACACTACAAAGTGAAAAATAACTTTTATTTCGGAAGTCGGTGGCAAAAAAACGAAAATAAAACCCCAAAGACACCGACTTCCGAAATAAAAGTTATTTTTCACTTTGTAGTGTTTTTTTTGGAAGTCGGTTTTATTTTTTGTGAAAATGTTTTTTTGTAGTGTATTTTTATGTTTGAATTGTTTTTGTTTTTAAACAACTTCCCAAAAAGGAGGGTGCGAACGCTTTTAACGTGCACGTCTTTCTACATTATTCTCACATGTATAATTTCAACATGAATGATGTAACCAATATTTTGTAACAATATTCTTATTTAAAAGAGTGTCCGTGGATCTTGACCGTTCTTCTCCATAGGAACCTACTACGCTTTGTAACTAGCTTCATCTTTCTGACTCAAAAGTAATTGATTTATTTGAAATAAATGATTTGAGTTTGAGTTTGATTTGACAATTTAAGCCAGCGTAAATAGATCCTGATGATGAATATTTTTAAGGTTCCGTTCAGAGAGTGAAACCGGACCCTATTACTAAGACTCCGCTGACCGTCTGTTTGTCCGTCGTCACCAGCCTGTATCTCATGAACCGTGATAGTTAGACAGTTGAAATTTTCACAGATTTTGTATTTCTGTTGCCGCTACAGTAACAAATACTAAAAACAAAATAAAATAAAATATTTAACGGCAAAAAAATCATGTCTGTTGATTTTTTTGCCGTTTTTATAGATAATGGTATGGAACCCTTCGTGGGCGAGTCCGACTCGCACTCGGCCGGTTTTTTTTTCGGAACTAACACTTTTTTTTCTTTTAGCCTTGTGGTTAAGACGAGGAAGGCGTGAAGTCTAAAGGCGAATTTCACCAATGAAACAGAGCGCGATTAAGATACTCACTAGTTGTATTATTGCCAGCTTGTCTTATTTCTATTTATCCTTGTCCTATTTTAATTAAATGTCGTACATCAATGTTAATTAAGCTGTGTTTCTATAATGGGGGTAGTTAACAGTATTAAAACTAAAGGATAACTCACATTGCCAAAAACCTAAATAAATTCGTCTATACCAGCCCTTGCCACGTGTGATCTTAAACCTTTAGTGTAGACTCAGCTTTACGCCCTTGGGTGTGTTTGTAGTTCTTTGAAATGGTAATTTATAATTACAGGATGGTACAAGTGGACCTTTGGAGTCTCCGAATGACTCTAAATTCAACCCCTGACCCTCTACGAAAGTAAAGGTCATTACCATATTATTAGCTTTTAGATTTTCTGTAATTACTTTGATATTATGTGGGAGGTATTAAGTTGTATTAATGAGATTGCTTCGTGTTGTTGGCTTGAGCTAAGTATATCCAGCCGTTTCGCGTGGTGGCACAGACGAATACAGATGATTCACTCCGCATTTTAGTTTTGAAGCTACAAGCATTCGGCGGGCCCGTCTTGTCGGGCTAATTCAATGAGTCGTGACTCTATTTGAGTCCCTAAATAAATTAATGTCAGGGATCTTACTCGGAACTCTCTGGTGAAAATATATAATTTTAGTCTTTTCTAAATTTATACTAAGAATATTTTTGTCAAACCATGATATAATTGTATTTAACCTTTATAATACTGGTGTCTCATATTGGAGACAGATAACAATAAAATTCTATTGTGTCTGCTAATTGCGCGCGCGACAGATTAATGTCATATTTATTTCATTTTCATAAGTCATAGGATCGTCGCATTTAACTACTAGAAATAGAAGCAACTTTGAGGTGCGACCTGAATTGCACTTTATTTTGTCTTAATACATGGTTTACATTCGACTCGAAAAGAAGAAGATCACCAATTATTAATTTCTAAAATCTAGGATGATTTCTTCATACGTAAATTAAGCTTATGGTTGATATTGAAATGCAGCCTCATTTTCGCCATTGAAATCCTCAAACCTGAAATCAGTCTTTAACCCCAATGTCCTTATGAAAATTATTAAAATTAATCTACCTAAATTTGATACAACATCAATAAAATCTGCAAATCAATGATTTTTGTGTGGAAACAATTTCCACACAAAAACCATTGATTTTACGTCCCAAAAATAATCATCAAGTCCCACTCACAGCTGTCCATATATTGTAATTCCAATTAATTGTCATCTCGACAATGGCTACTAAACCGATACAACGTCCTAATTACATCAAACGGAATACATGATGAATAGCTGGGATTCCGTGGCCATCATTAACTAGCCTAAGCATTTAGGGGATGCCTAAATAGCAGCAGAACATTGCGATCGTGGATCTAATTACATAAATTCGGATCATTGTTTGAATTGATGCGTTGTTGTGGTCTACGGAATTATGGTTTGATGAAATAAGTGCTTACATGATTAGATATATTAGATTATAAGTATGATTAAATCAAAATCAAAAGTCATTTATTCAAACTAGGCTGAGAACCAGCACTTTTCAAACGTCAAAATTACATAAGTCTGTCCCCCAAAACGCCCACCCTTCACCACTTCCTAGTGCTTTAGCTAGGAAGAAGAAGTGGCGCAACAAACTGTCCAGCAGCACAGCTGTCTGTTCAGTTAGAAAAAAAATATTCTATAGAGTATTATGTAAAATTATTTACAGTACGCAAAATCTAATTGAAATTTTAAATTAATAGCCATGTAACAGCTAGCACACGCCAATATACCAACCATTTATTCAAACTAGCCTGAGAACCAGCACTTTTGAAACGTCAAAATTACATAAGACAATACCCCAAAACGCCCCAAATCACTTCCTAATGCTTTAGCTGGGAAGGAAGACGTGGCGCAACAAACTCCTCAGCAGCACAGCTGTCGGTTCAATTAGAAAAAAATTGAATCTAAAAATAATAATTAAATATTGATAGTTGTATGCTGACTGATTTGCAATGACTACAATAAAATTATCCTGCTTCAAAAATACCACGAGATTCTACAATGACTACACAGTTGATTGCTTTACAATTTTTGACATGGACGATTAAAATCGTTACAAGACCTACTATGACTTAAATATTAGGTCCCCACCTATGAAATCAGCGTTTTGTTTGGAGAATTTTAAAGAAGTTACATTTTTCATACTAACATTTTCTTAATTTATTTAACAACCATGAACACTAATGTTATAAAACTTTAATGCACTAATGTTTAAAAACTAAGATAATGTATGCCACTTAGATTAAGCGACAAAAATAAGTTTTGGCTAAGTTTTAAAACAAATAGTGGTCATTTCTGCTAACAAAAAGAGGAGTCATTTTTAAAGTATTTTTTATGTTTAGAAAACTATAAGTAATAAGGTTTTTTTACTATTGGTAGTTGTCTATGATGGTAATTATTCGATATAATACCAAGCAATTGATGAATATTTGAAATCATAGAAGTGACGAGGTTCTCTATTTGTAAGAAAAAAACGCCAATTTCATAGGTGGAGACCCAATACTTATGATAATCTAAATTAAAGTCAGCGATATTTATCTGCAAATCAACAGTGTCCAATATAATGTTTTAAGGTCACCAAAGCCAGACAATTACAATTTTCATGATAAACTATTCCAACAAAACATTTAATCACAAATAATACCTAGTTTCCACTTATGACCGCAGACAGGGGAAACATTTCAGCTGCCACGGTAAAATTATCAAGGCCAATGCGGTACCATTTACAGCCATTTTGAAAGACAAGCAACAAACAAATCAACCGAAAACTTTATTAGGTTGGAAGGCGTTCAGTGCATGCTAATTAAATACCAATGTTATGAATAATTTACTAAGACCTAAGGCCACATAGTAGGTTAGGTACAGAAGATCTAAGATAAAAAAAAACTATTTAGTAAATATTTCTACTGAAATTCATCATCTACCAACCTAGCCTTTTCCCAACTACGTTGGGATCGGCTTCTGCTTCTGGTCTAACCGGATGCAGCTGAATAACAATATTTTGATCAGTAAATAATTCTAATGAAACAAATAAAATAAAATTAGGTACCTATACAGTTAAAAAGAAGAAAAGAGTGTCGGCAGAAGTGAAAACTTGAATATTAACGTTGTGCATTTTTGATATATTGGAATGGTTAGAGAATAATATGGTTAAGCTGTTTGTGTATGTGAGTTTAAAAGTTTGTAAACGCACCCGCAATACAGGAGAAATTCCTAGTGTGGGGCAATGTTTAAAAAATAAATAAAAATCTTAATAATAATTTTGCACCGGTCTTACCTTCCTTCCGTTACGAATTTTCTATCAGGTCACGTGTCCTGACGCGAGTTTAACATTTTTTACCCATCACAAAAAAAGTGCACAACGCCGCTAAAGAAATTTTCTGACTTTGTTCATTCTTCCTTTCATATTCAGTCCATTCTTCTATGGAATGCGCTTCCTCTTGATATCGGGACGGCCACCAGCCGGTATGCATTTAAGCGGAAATTGCAGAGTTTTTTGTCAAATTATATAGAGTAGAGTCATCTCAACACCTCTCTCCCTTGAATTTTTTATATAGGTATAATATATGTTCTATGTTATGGGGTTTGGTTTCCGCACTCAGTCCGTCAGGTGGACCATTGTGCGTCACCGTGTATATATATAATATAGGTATATATTTTATTAAATATGTTTGTATGTGTATTATAACTATTTCTAATGATATATTTTAATAATAAATGTTTTTTCTTTGTTCCTCTCAAACAGAGAACCTGCCATCTAATCTCTTCACCACCCTTGGTTGACTGGTAGAGAATGCCTAAGGCATTAAGTCCGCTTTTGTACTTTTTGTTGAGTGTGAAAAGTTTAAATAAATAAACTGTTTTCGTAGTTCACTACTGCCGTGCGAATCGTTTAAATTCAAAGTGGGTCTTCTGTATGTATATTTCTGTTTTGTGAAACCGAGCCTTCATCGTAATCAGTGTCGAGTTTGGATATCATCCAAAAGGGAAATTTCAAACTACCCACTTTGAATTATTTTATAGTATTGTATCCTACCCATGGGGCTTAAGTTACTCCATACTGGAATTTCTCTTTTCCTTCCTTATTGTTGTATTTCCTGTGCGTGTCCCAAATCAAATATTTTTCTCTTTTTTTTCTCTTCTGCTAGAAATAATTTACGTTTTATTAATTCTCCTATTTATTTCAAATAGTTTAAAGAAATTGGAATAAGTTATACAATCACGCGTATTGCCTGGGTATAGAATGGACTTTGAGGAGTCAGTGTGGTGGCTATTCCCGCGCAGATCTTTGTATGCTGGACCGCTCGCACCCATTGTGTTTGGCGGCCGGCGATTGCTGTCTCTGTCTCACTCTGCGACGCACAAAACACCCGCTCCCTGCCCCGCGCTTACCTCGTCTCAGTTGTGTTCAAACGTTCACAAAGAGAGGTTTGTTCGATCGTCCGGGAGTGAGCCACAGGTAAAATAATTCGCTTTTTACTTTTCACGGTCTCTAAATCCGTAAAAGAAATACACGAATATATCATGTATTTCTTATTTACTTAGGTACTTACATTATATTTGTATTTTCGTTTTATTCTAGAACAGAGCAGTTTCGTCAAACACACGCGAGATTGCAAAACAGAACGAGAATTCTTACCTTTCTTGCCCAACATACATAGACCATTCTGATGATTGATGGTCTTGTCAACAGTGACTTCATAATAATTGGAGTCAAGATCCAATTATTATGAAGAGGGAGAAGAAATTACCAAAATTAAACGCATAAAGAGTCATCCAAAGGATCCTCTTAAACCTCGTCATCTACGGAAGGAACCAAAAATCCTTTTACTTTCTGGAGATTGATTTTGGACGAATCGATACTTGCGCACATTTTAGAATTCACTAACAAGAAAATTCAAATTCGTTCCATATCCCAAAAAATGGAGTGACGTCGTTTGTGCATGGATGATCTACAGGCATTTCTTGGTCTAGGTACTAATACAATATATACGGCTGTATTTAGATCAAATGATGAACATTGCGATGATCTAATTGCCACCAACGGTACTTCACGCGAAATTTACAGGTTAGTAATGTCATGAAAACGTTTTTCAGTCTATATATACTGAGTTTGTTATGTTTTGATTCAACAAACCCGGAAAAACAAGACTGGGGCTCTAAAGAAGAAAAACTTGCCTCGGTCTCCTACATTTTAAACAAGTTCGTTCGAAAATTTAAAAAATAATTATACTGTTGCGCCAATTTTGACAATAGATGAACAGTTCTTTAGTGATGAAAATAATCTCGGTGCCGACAAGCACTTGAAAAATAAACCTAGTGCATATGGAATTAAGATTTAGTTCTTATGTGATACTGGAACTACTTATTTTTACGATGGGCACCTTTGTACCGAACAGTGCGAGGACAAAGAAATATTCACGGATGGGATAGTAAAACAAGAGCACGAAGCGGGTGATGTTAAGCCACCCAACCAATTCGAAAAAGCAAAAAACTATGGACGACATTATTAGAAGAAAGTTGTTTACACTTGCAAACGTCAACGTCAGACGGAGATGTGGCAAATTTGTGTGGAAAAGCCTATGTTCATACTTAGGCCCTCGCGGGCTCACGACCAGTTTCAAGCAGATGAGGATTGAGGTGTAGCAAATAAAATTACCAATATCTAACATTTGTACTATTTTTACAGTTCCTCTGCGCTCACCAATCATAAGGGTGCAACCAGACCCCATACAATCGACGGCACACGCTGCCTCAAAATATGTCATCACATTAATTCTAAATCTGAACATAATATGTCACGCACGACGTTGCTATTCGACGTCGATCGACCGCGGTCTGGTTGCATCATTCAAGTCGCATTTGGTTTATTTTCCTCCACTCAGTCTCAACAGAGGGTCAGCCTAATGGCACTACTAAAATGTATCAATGAAGGAGTTTTCATCAACCTTATTTAAACAATTACATCCAGGATGACCACACAATGTTGCAGTCATCCTGCGGTAAAGCTTTCGAAATAAAGGAATATGAACTGCGAAAAACGCCCTTACTGCTAGGAAATAAAGGCGGTACCAAAGTGAAATTGTTACCATGGACTGCATATGCTATGGGCTGACTGCCCCAGATGTAGGTCACCGGTTAATTGCTGTTCCGGTGCAGACAACCACTACGATTTGTGTGAATATTTGCTCAATTGCACTGAAAAATTGCATACAGTTCCCGGTCGTAACATGGCGTCCAGTTTTTCATAATTTTCAGCTTTGTGAAATAACGTCTCTGTTATTTATAACTGTCTGACAATTTCAAGACTCAAGCTCGATTTGTCATATTATAAAAAACATTATAAAATCACGCCTGTATGTCCCCGAGGGGTTTGGCAGAGGTGTACCTATAGTACACCCACATTTCACCAGTTATTTTCAAGACCCATGTAATAGGGGACGAGCATCAACCATCAACCGGGCATAAATTCTTACTCCAGGCTGAGAAGTTCCAGTTTAAGTGAGTCCTGGGTCAGGCAAAGTGTTAAGTATTGCTTTTTTACACCACATAACCCTTTGCCGAACCCGGAAATCGAACCCGAGACCTCATGCTCAGTAGTAGCGCATGTGACCAGTAGAACAACGAAGCAGTCAGTGTCATATTACTACTTTTTAACTAGTTTTGTTAGCATTCGGTATGTCTTACCAGATAAGTACTACATTTTAATGGTCGTTTTTTTATGAGATTAACGTCATGAATTTAGTTTATTAACATAATTATTCTGGTAATGTCTGTTAAGCTTTTAGGCATTACCGCATGAGATGAGTTTACCCATAATTTATCTATTTATGTAAAAAAAACAAGATCTTGAAAGTATCAGCTATATTTATAACTATTAAAGTTAAAACGTGACGGACCACCAACCACCAACTGAACTAAAATATAAAGTACGATACTTTCTTGCTACACTAGATTCCTCTAAAGCTGCAAATACACATACCTGTAACTTGCGGAAAAGTATGCAAGTACCTTGAATGCTATTGTGCCATAACAACTACTGATTAGTGAATGCCACAATGGCGTGCAAGCTCCTTGCATACTTATGTGCAAGTTACAGGCATGTCTGTAGGTGCGTAACAGTAAAACTAAATGGGAAGAGAAAGGGTTAGTGGCAAACAAACCCTACTAATACTAGTTTGGGTTTCTTAAGAAAGCGGTGCCAACATAGAGGCCGCAAAATGACGGTGTTTACCTTTACGATAAAAATAAAACACTATCTACATGGACGGCCGTAACTTTGCGACGTAAACCCATCATACACATGCCTGTATATGTATCTTGCATACAAATATGCAAGTATTTTGCATGCTTTTGTGGCATTACAATTTGATTGGCGAACGTCATAATCGCGAGCAAAGCCACTGGCATGCGTTCATGCAAGTTACAGGCAAGTGTATTACGTGCTTTATAATCGCTTGAAGGAAACCAAAGCTAAACACATAATAAACTACCCTACATGCATGTTAGTACACAAAAATATCAACTGACTAAGAAACGTACACGACTCAACCCCATCAAAAGCAGGGTAGCCGTCGGTAGCCGGGTATCGGCGTGATTCTCACTACATTACGCTTAACAGACGTATAATCTATGTTATAGTTATAGCACGATGTTGTTATGGAACTCTTATGGGGGAATAACTTTACTTAATTGCGTCATATACTGGAGTTTACATCATGTGAAAACGCTCGTGTTTTGAAGTCAAAAGATGAGGCTTTTGTCCAGGCGTGGATAAGTCTATGTGCAGACATGGGCAGACGAGCAGAATGAATGACTGCCTCGTTGATCTGGTGGTTGCAAGCGCTATTGTTGAGCATGAGGTCCTGGCTTCGATTCCCAGGTCGAGCAAAATGTTATTGGGTTTTTCTATCAAGAATTTCTCAGTAGCAGCCCAGTCTGGATTTGTACCTGGTTGATGGCTGTATGCTCTGGGTTATGGAGGTCAGGTAAGCAGTCACTTCACGTAAAATATTGATATTCAGCTGCATCTGGTGAGACTGGATGCCGACCTAAATAAACTTGGGAAATGACTAGGCAGATTGATTTTTGATGGCAGTGGGCTCGCTCCTATGACATGGGACTTTAACATAACTGGCGAAATTTGGGTATGACCTCTGCCTAACCTCTCGGGGAGAACAGGCGTGAAGTTATATTATAGTAAAATATTATGACAGGTCCAAAAAAATAAGGGGATATCTCGCGTATCCAAAACTACACAACACAAAAATAATCCCAAAACAAAACCAATTTGACCCGCCCTTAGTTTCACAAGGAAACATCGAAACACGACTACACGAGGCCATCAACTCAAACGTCACTCACACGCCATTACACCTAACTGACATTAAATCTAACGTTATCGCCCAGCGTCCGCCATTTCCCGACGTCAAGCAACAATCTAGAGTAGTCCCGTGAATAAATCAGCTAGGGCACCTCTGATCCCTTAAATAAGTGGGTTCTCGTGTGTGAAATATCGAGTACGGGTGAGTTTGTGAGGAGTGTGCGTTAGTGTGGCGGTGACGGTAGAGTGATGAGGAATGTGGATTTTGGTGACAATGAGGTGTGATGTAAATATTGTAATAAAATGTGTGCTTAAATCATCGAACTCAAAATAAAAATAAACAAGTTAAAAACCTTAGGAATTCATATTATTTTGATCTCTTGGATATTTTAATTATACAATAAATAACCTATCAATGTCACTTCTTCATTTTATAAGGGTACAGGCGAATAACGTAGATAAGACATGTAAATTCAATAGGAGTGGCTGGCATTATCTTAGTCTTTTGGCACAATTCATGAACAATTTTTGCTTATTATTAGCCCAGCAGTTAAGTCTCATGTACAGGCCAATATTACTAAATTGCTTTAAATTGTAACGTGAATAACAGTTTAGTTAATATTAAGCAAACCTTATAGTTTTCATGCATTATAACGAATATCGAATTATAGGTGCCACTTATTATATTAAAAGTACAGTGAACCGCACTTCCTTGGTAACAATTTAACATTGGCAGCGCCTTTTTATATCGTAGCATTATGCACAGTTCAAACTAAACGTGTTGACCGTACATTTGCTGTGGCAAATAGTAACAGAATTAGTGGTATACAAATTATTAGAAGCAAAATACATTTAAACTTTTTTTTTTGTCAACGATACAATATTAAATTCCTCTCCCATACATCAGAGTGTTCCCGCCATCATATCGCACACCACATCATTATTATTCAGCCGGGGTACACAACGAAGCGACACGTACGGCGGGCATCCTTCAAGCAGGACGAATATTGTGACGCGACCATCCTCCTACCTACGATATATTATTATGTTAAACTTTATCAGGTATTAGGTATGTTAGTTGGTAACCTATCTGGGGGATACCATCACACCCTTATATTTTGTATTTTCCTTAAAGTTTCAACACAGGTCTGTTAGGGTGCAACTAGACTGCGGTCGATCGGTGACATTATGATTGTGATATTTTGAGGCGATGAATATCGACTGACCCACGGCGATGAATATCGACTGACCCGCGGCGATGAATATCGACTGGTCCACGGCGATGAATATCGACTGACCTGCGGCGATGAATATCGACTGGTCCACGGCGATGAATATCGACTGGTCCACGGCGATGAATATCGACTGGTCCACGGCGATGAATATCGACTGGTCCACGGCGATGAATATCGACTGACCTGCGGCGATGAATATCGACTGGTCCACGGCGATGAATATCGACTGACCCGCGGCGATGAATATCGACTGGTCCACGGCGATGAATATCGACTGACCTGCGGCGATGAATATCGACTGGTCCACGGCGATGAATATCGACTGACCTGCGGCGATGAATATCGACTGGTCCACGGCGATGAATATCGACTGGTCCACGGCGATGAATATCGACTGGTCCACGGCGATGAATATCGACTGGTCCACGGCGATGAATATCGACTGACCTGCGGCGATGAATATCGACTGGTCCACGGCGATGAATATCGACTGGTCCACGGCGATGAATATCGACTGGTCCACGGCGATGAATATCGACTGCTCCACGGCGATGAATATCGACTGGTCCACGGCGATGAATATCGACTGGTCCACGGCGATGAATATCGACTGATCCGCGGCGATGAATATCGACTGACCCGCGGCGATCAATATCGACTGCTCCACGTCGATCGAACACAATCCAGTGTCACCTCAGTTAATTGACAGACTATTTAGCCTGCTAAAGTTAATGATATTATAATAAAATCTTTGGTATTCCGTGTGGCAAATGGCAATCGTTTGATGACACCGTCTATCGGAAAATATCTTATGGGCTATTTGCGGCCTAAATGAAAACGATTTTTAATCATTTTTAGGCCCGCGAAATTTTTTTTAAAACATTATGTCTATGTTCTATGTTTCGTTTCTGCACTCAGTCCGTCAGGTGGACCCAATGGTCATGGCGGCCGTCTGGGGGGTTATTCCAACCAGCCCACCTCCCTCCAGAAGGCAATTAGGTCTCCTGGTTTGTCTAGAACATGTGTGTATGATCTGGGTGACCCGAGGGTTTCTGTTCTAATCTGGGTAACGCCCGTGCATTCAAAAACCACGTGCGAAACGTTCTCCTCAGCCTCCATGCACGCCCTGTCCCGTGATGGTCCCTGTCACCAGGCGAAGGCCGTTCCTGTCCAGGCGTAAAAGACGCCTGGTCAGCCTGCTATCCAAGGGTGGCATAGCTTCCTTTGACTGCCGGCAGCCCGGTGTCGAGGACCACCATTGCCCTGCTTGTGTGTGGGTGATTTCCTGTAACCACCTACGTATTTGGTTGAAGGGGATACGTACGATAGGCTCGGGTCCACAGACTGCCGTGCTGGATCCTCGCCTAGCAAGTTCGTCAGCTGCGTCATTACCTAGCGACCCGCTGTGTCCTTTTATCCATTGCAGTGTCACCATGTTGCGGCTAGAGACCGTTATTCGCTCTAATGCCTTATGACATTCTAGTGTTAGCTTTGAGGTAAAAAAAAAATCCTTAATGGTTGGAGGACTGAGGCGCTATCGGAGAGTATACGTGTGTGTGTATCCGTAACTCTCCTGGCTTCTAGGGCGTGGACCGCATGTATGATTCCCACACACTCCGCCTGATAGACGGTGTTGAACCTTCCCAGCGGTCTGGATATATTTATGTTGAGTTCATGTGAGAAGACTCCGACTCCGTTGCCGGAGTCGGTCTTCGAACCGTCGGTGTATACTCTCATTTCTCTAGGGCCTGAGTAGTCACACTGTTCTTCGGTGAGTATTATGTTGTAGTGCCTTTGAAAGTGGATTGTTTTCGGGGCTTTATCGCAAAGTGATGCCATCATTGGCTTTCGTTTGATCGCATCCTCCTTTATGCGTGTGCGCTTAATTCTGGAGTCGTTACTTAGGGTTCCCGATAAGTGGAGCCTGAAGGCGGCCAGGGCCGCTTCCTCCCGTACGATTAGGTAAAAAAAAAAAAAACATTTTGTCTCTGTCATGGTCAAACGATTAACAGAAACAGAACGATGTTTTTAATTTTTTTTATAGGGCCTTAAACAATGATTTGACACGGATGATTTAACAATACCATCAAAGACTGCCGGCATTTTTTCCAACAGCTCATTTAATCAAGCCAAAAACTAAGGACCTATGACTAATTCCAATAACGGTCCCATTCATTAAAGGCACCAGGAAACCATAAAGGCATTGGTTCAACAAACTCGTAAACTCGAGAGCAGCCGAAAGTCAACGTGTGTGGATTATTCAATCACTTCCCTCGAGTAATTGCTTTCGTTTCCTTTAGACCCTTAAAAGGGACAAAAGCCAACAATATCGGAATATCGGTATCTTTCCTTTGGCCCAACCAAAGGAGGCTTCGGAGGTCATATGGCGCCTGGCGATCACTCCGTATGATCTACTGATGTCATACATCCAACGCATATGCTTAGATTTGAAACCTCAGACACCAGCCATGGACGACAGCTACGTAGTTATAGTTCAAAGCTGGCAAGAAATTAATGGGTGAGTTCGAAAAATGAAAAAATGCAGGGCTAACATGACAAGCGCTAGAACGCTCTTTTTCTCGTTTTATAGAAATTTGTCTACGATTCTGACGTCATTCTAATCCCTAACATGACCGTAAACGACGAGAAAACTCGAAAAAGACACTGACACTTCTTTATCTCGCGATGAGAGACCGATGCCGATGTAGCAAATTATTAAAAACAAATCATTATTATGATAGCATAATTATTAATTATACTCACTAGATAAACACCACAAATGACAAATTGGCCGACGATCGCAAACTGAAAAAGCGAAGGTTGCTATTGTAACAATCACCATAAAACCCATGATATTGCAAATTTTGTTAATCACCACACTTGGCAAAAGGACTGACGTTCAGATAAATATGCAGCTAGAGTTAATTTCGCTATCATAACTATAAACACTAAACGTTGGTAACCACCCTTAGAAAATGAACTGGCGATTTTAATCATTATGTTGCGAAGGTTTAATATTGCTATACAGCCATAATACCTATATTTCGTTAATCACCATAATTGGTAAAGAGACTGGTTATTACTGAAAGGAATATTCATCTACGTAATAGTGCTCCCTTCCGCCACATGACATTTAAAACTAAGTATTTTCATTATTAATATATTGTGAAATAAAATTATGACAAAATAAGTACAATTTTATTATGAAACTGCCATGATATTTTGGAGTTTTTTTTTTATTGTGACAGAAGAATCAGAGATTATCTGGTGTTGAATTGTCAAAATTCAAGATAATTAAGGTGTCGTGTTAGTGTTTGTCGAGAAAACATCAAGTCTGACAGAACGAGTCGAGTGTTTTGTATGGCAGCGCTGTCAGTAAACGAGAAGATTGACAGAAATAGACGACAATTACTCACGAGAGAGTGAGTAATTGTCGCGTGCTCTGCTGGTAATATTGTAATCCCCTTAAATAGCCCAGTAGATGCGAAGTGAACAGAATGAAAATCATAATCTAAACGGATCTTACAAAAATGACTCCTGAAATACTGACTCAACAGACGAAAACATCTTCCTATAGAAGTGACGTAATTCGCAAAAACAAGTAAAAGATGTGTCTATTAAAGTTACATTCACAGCGGTACTTAATAACAGTGGATGTCAAAAAGTTCCGTCACTGGTGGCAATCATATTCTCATCTGCGTGCTAGTTAGTATTGTCAGGGAAGTTAATTGACTGGAAGTGGGTGTGTTGGTCGGTGATAGCATCGAATACATCTGTCGTTTAAGATGTAACAGTTATGTATGTAAAAAGAATTGCATTGGTAACAATACCGTGAGAATTTATTTGAAGCGAAGAATTGGCACTGTCATTCTATAAGACGTCTGTAGCTGATCATATCTGTCCTGATATTTCGACAATGAGCGATTGTAAAGTTATCCACACCAATATTATAAATAAAGTCTGTTATGAATGAGCCTCTCTGTACCAACGATCAAGTCTGCTAAACCAATTGTGATGATGTCGTGCATTTTAAAGAACTACTAGTAAGTAAGAAATACTGCGAGTAAGTTTGGCCTTAAGTTCTGAGTTGAGCTCCACGATTCTTGTGTGTGGTTCTTTTCTCAAAAGACCATTTCTAACTAATCTACATGGTCCTCATATGGCCTGACCAAGATTATGTCTGGACTTTAAAAGAGACTGTGACCTCTGAGTTTGTTTCGGCCTTTCTTCTCAGAGTAGTCAGATAGGAAACGCCGAACTCATCTAGATATTTTTTTTTTTTAAAGATGACGTCTAAAAGTGATTCCAATATCCTATTTACAGATTAAACAATTTCATTTCATTTCATTTCTTAGAAACAGCAAAGTTAATCGCATGGGGAGCCCGGAAGTACAACTAGTATAGTCATTAAGTACTACCATATAAAACTAAGAAATCTCTTCATAATGGCTCAAGAAACTAACTAGCCATGGCCTTTATAACAATGCCCATTCTCTTAAAGTAAACATGAGTAATATTCCGGCAAAGTCCTAGTACGAGGAAGGATATCATAATGCATTCACATTTCAAATGCATGCATGATAAAGTTTGGAGCAAACGGAAGCTGATACAAATTGTATTTCGTAACTATAATTCCCAGCGGCCTTCGTAAAACACAGAGAATAATCTACCTGGAAGTTGAGCGGGAGACGGGATGGTATGGAGAATAATTATAGCAACAGATAAATAATATGTAAAGGCTCCCGCAGACAGGCGCGACGCGAATTTGGTATAACGATTTCCATGACGATTTAGAGTCGAGTCACGCTGTCGCTTCGGGCCTGTCTGTGGAAGCCTTTATACTATCCTTATGGCCTATTGGATTGGATTAGATTGGATAAGAACAAAAAAATCCAATTGGATAAAGATACATTACAAATCCTTATTAGAACACATCAGATAATATTGACGTTCTATAAAACGCAATATATATGTATATATGCCTTTATATAGACATATAGGCTCCAATAGGTGCGCCCCCTATTAAATGGGACTTAAACCAAACTGGCGAAATGTGGGATTACAGCATCCTTTAGGGATTACAGCACAGGCGAGATGTTATTTTATGCAATGTATATCTGTTGAGCTGGTGCAGTTACAAATACTAATTACCTACTTTACAAATTGTTCGAAACCATATAAAACAAATGTAGAACTTCAGATCGTCACTTAAAGAAATACATTGAACATGTGCATTATGTATTATTATGTATTTAATTTTCTCTTCTACTCTTATACACGTTGTCTACATCTCTTTAACTACTTCCCTATTGCAGGTATGCTGGAAGAGATTTCTTTAGAAATAAGCATCACCTTTGTACATATTTTGTGTTCTTCTTGTTTGTTTATATGTGTGTACATAAACTGTAAAATAAATAAAATTAACTTCCTGGGCTAGAATTAACGTTTAGCGAACCCAATATTACGACCTATATCAAGAGCAATTCTCATAGTGTCAATAAGAGTCTCAGAAGTTGGACTGTTCATTTCAAGTAAAACGTAAATAGAGAATTTCAATTAATGATAGTGCTGGAACCTGCAAGGACCTGCAAAACATAAATATTACATCTACTGCCACGACTCGCGACCGCAGTGTTTGAATATGCATCGCGAAGACACACAGGTCCAACTTGGTAGACAGATAACAAAGTAAAATAGAAAGGACACAAACATAAACTTTACCTTGGACGGTGCAGGACTGTATTTACCTAGGTAAGCTAAGGTATATGGGATGGGTGAAGCTCCTGGTGGATTTTACTTTGGAATATATGCAGCAGTAATCTTGAATGAGGAGTAGTTTACTGATATGTTTTACAGATGCATGAGTGTATAAGTGTATACATTATTGTTATACGACAAAAAGCTATTATTAAGAGCGTATCTTAATAATAGCAGGCGTCGCAAATAGAAGTCAAATACGACGTTGTTATGCATTTCATTATTAATATTCTAGTTCGCTAATTAGCCACATTTCTTATTTTTTGGTGGTATTAGTTGGTGGTAGGGCTTGTTCTAAGTCCACCTGACTATCTACCACAATCTTATCTAAGTTTGTCGCCATAGCAACAATGTTAACAGCATTGTTGTGTTTCGTAAGTTAGAGGTAAGATAGCCAGATCTCTGTGGTGGAGAATAAAAAAAAAAAAAAAAAAAAAAAAAAAAAAAAAAAAAACACACGTGTAGTAAAATTACACCTATTTACACAAACGTAGTAATATATAATAATAATGTATAATTATATATATATATATATAAATAATTATACACTCAATTAAACACATCTAATAATTAATTTATAAAAATATTAATTGCTTTAATTGCAACTTATCCCTCTTCCTCTCTCCTAATTGTGCTGTGCCCGACAGGGTCCATATTGATCTTTTACTTTTTATACCATCTATGTAATACATATGGAATGCAATAAAGAATTGAGTATTGAGTATTGAGTATTGAATTCCGGGTGAAGCTCGCTTCCACCTCGGGCTGATCACCACTTACCATCAGGTGAGATGAAGGCTAAGAGCTTCCCCGTTGTGGTTGAAAAAGGCATTGCAAACAACGTTTATTTATGAGATGTTTCTCGTTGTGAGCTTTCGAAGTTTTGTCGGAGAAAGAAATTTAAAACTATGAATACAGCCAACATTATATTAGCACCCATCAGAGCTATGATTAAGCTCTCTGAAGAAAAGACCAGCAAACCTAATTGTAATTACGATGACTATAGAAAATATTTAATAACAACTAAGATAGTTTATTCACCTTTCACCAAACATTCAAACAGCGCACAGGGAACCAGCGCTATTAAATTCTTAATGAACAAAGTTCTTGCACTTCCTAAGCTTTCAAAGAAAACAAACATGGTCCAAAGCTTTCCTAGTTTAATAGAGCAACCTTCTGGTTTCTCATAAATTTCCTAGACACCTTCAGTGTTCCAGACAGCGCTAAGTGATGCCTTAGGGCGTTTTCTTTAGTTGGAAATAAACGTAAGACTGTGAACGTGAATAACAGCTGGGATGCTAATCAGGTACGATTTATTTATAGATTTATTAGGCATTCGATTAAAGAAACGTGGGTTAAATGTTGGTGTTGTCAATTTATACGACTTTTCTTTGTCTTCAGTGGATTTAATTTAGGTAGAGTTATAACTATATTCGTCATGGACTCCTTATAATCTTTGCAATACGGTAGAGTGTTCTCGCAAAGCTCGTGAACACGTAACAAAGCTGCATACGAAACTTCAGCATTTTGGACTTGATCGTCGTTGTATGCTACCTACATGTTTTCCAAAATCTTGGTGAATTACAGACGTTAACACTTATTCAAGCACCAAAATCTTGGACCAAATATAAATCAATGCCAAATCTTGGCCTCGTGTTTCCAATAAATCGTTGACCACTTAACCGTTTACTAATTTCTCGGGCACCATTTCAAATCCCTTAATAGTCCCTTTTATTTTTTGCTCTCTTCGCCTCACAGATCTCACAATAGGACCCTTTGTGACCAGGGCCGGTCCGACCTTTTTACAATGTCTGTCTATTGTCAACGACTATTTATAGGCTTTTTTTTGCTCACTTGTCTGAACTTGTCGAACGAATCCGACAGGTCCCGACATGATTTCGTAACGGCCAAAGATAACAGTTCCAATTTCAAAATTGAGTTTATTTTTTTATGGCTGTGATTTCGTCTTTGTCATTTGGAGGCGCTGTTGTGTGCCAGTGATTGGATTTTTAGGTATCGAGTATTTCGAAATACGATTGTCACAATTCGGACGGTAAAAAGACGGTAGATGTTTTAAAACCTCGTTTCTCCCACGTGGTAAATAGGTTATTCACTCAGGGGATAAAACAGTGTCTAATGTCACGGGGGCTATATTGAATCTCGAACGTATCGAAGGATTCTTGTCGTTCTAAAAAGCTATTCGTTTTTTTTTTTTTAAAGTTTTCATGCAAATGTTTTGTTGAGGTAATTTTTTTAAAATTCAAAATATTTTATTTTACATAAACCTACATTGGCACTTATGAAACGTCAGAAGCTAGGTGCTAGGTGGGTGGTGGGGCTAGGTTCCAATTGGTCGTTTCCTATGGAGAAGAGCCGGCAAGAAGCTCCACGGTCACTCTTTTAAAAATAATTGGCTTTTACAATATATTCAAATAACAGTGTTATTAGGTATGGGAGGACAGTGTAGAGGTCTTTCAACAAGTACCAGGTACTTAACAAAATAATGATGGTCAGCAAATCTACAGTCCACTAAGCCTACAGCGTTCTCACATTCACAAAATAGAAAATAATCTATATAAAGATAAATAAATTATTAAAAATAAAAAACGTATTTTAAACGAAATGACGTGATTGCTATTACAGCTGTAACAAATCTGAATAGTTATCATGTCCACAAAAGCCACTAATAAAAAGTTGAAATTAAATTGTAGGTATATATTGTCAAAGTTATTCCAAGTTCTAATCACAGTATTGACCAGAGGGTTATAATGAAATTCAGTACAATATTATTTCCTGACTATGCCCCAGGGCTACAAATTATGACTTATTTTAGGTTAGGTTTGCATGTCATCGAATTTGCCATCACCGAGCAGGTGGTATGAAAATAATATTTCACTACCATAATGCTGCGGCCGCATCTGCGTCTATCGTGACGAAGCTTCGCACAGTGATACGATACACGCAGATGTGTTCAACCATTATCGGTTATCGCCGCAATATTTCGGGCTGCGTAGAACTTATCGCCCGGGTGGCGGTACATAATAAGCATTAGCGCGATAACTTTTTACCGAACAAAACATAGGTACGAAGCTTCGGCACGCATTGCTTTGTCACGATAGACGCAGATGCGGCCGCAGCATGACATTCATTCAATATGGTAACAAAACCAAATGTAGTCAGTTGAAAAATAAAGTTATCTCCTCGTTCGATAGATGGCGTCGGCGTCGAATTAGGTCTTGCTATGTTTTTGCTACCGCGCCGCATAGAAGATTCAGCTTTGCTTTGATTACACTACATCTATAGTTAGTTATTTTTTGAGATAACAACAACTTATACCATTTTTTTTTATCGTGCCGCTTCCGGTTCGTTTTTTTTTTTTTAACTGTTCCTACTATCCTATCCTATACAATAAAATGAGCAATATTTGTAGATATATATATGTATACATATTTGTAATCACGTTCTCGAAAACGGCTTTAACGATTTGGATGAAAGTTACAATTGCAATTTGGTCTAGCTAGATTCAAGAGTCGAGTTCACCCGACCAGAGCTCAGTCGCCCAAAGTTTAGAACAAGATGGCTACCTTAGAATAATGACATGGCAGCATGGAATTAGTAAGTATCTACTGTCATGGCAGTATGGAATTAGTATCTACTATACATGTAATTAGTATGAACTATCCTATACAATTAAATGAGCATTTACTATTTTCACTAGAACAGAGCTTGGTCACTCGAAGGTACTTTCTTTAATCAATGGAAGTCATATCAAAATTTGCTTATTGATGTGTAACATACTCTCTGTAACTTACTCTCGCTTTTCGGCAATACGTGGGATCCTGCAATCTCAATATAATTAAAATAAATAAATAAAATAGTTTATAAATATATTTTGCTCTTTCAACTTTCGCGACCACAAGCTTCCTTTGTAACCGATTCTTAAATATTTCTTCGAACCGCGTAACAATACAGCAAAAATCCTCAATCCAGTTCGGAATTCTTTCATTCCCACAGGATATTATCGCAAACGATTCATACATCGATATATTATACAATTCTCCCAGAAATTAGGTATAAAGCTGCCTTTATGTGCCATAAAATATATGGAGATGAAATTACGTGTTCCATGCAATGTATTAATGGTAACCGTATGTGCATTACCGCGATTATGTGTTCTGGTAATGGTACTGCCAATGTAGCGTTTGGTTTAGAGTGAGGTAGAACGATAATTAAAATTTAAGTCCATCTTGAAATTATACTTTGAAGTGTAGAACAGAAATATCAAGAGGGCCATTAACTGTTTACTAGTAATGATACCAGCCAGCACTATTTCCCTGCTCTTCTTTGACCCAGAAGGGGTGGGCTTGAATCACCACGCTTGCTCACTACGTGTTAGAAATTTGAGAAAAGGTTAAGCTCGTCGTTCTGATAATATATACGATTTTCAGCACCATTGCCAAATGATGGCTGAGTCTTCATTGACAATGAATGTAAATAAAATTTGTCGTGATAGTTTTTTTACTGTAGGACTGTTAGTAATGTCACTGCTGTTTGGATTCCCACAGTTAAATACATCGATAAAATGCCTTCAGCTCATTGACACTACCACTTCTGCTTATCACAAAAAAAAAACACAATTTAGGCTCAAGCGCCACAAAACTGTTCCCGAAAACGGTAGAACGAATTATAATACTGTTACATTGAAAACTCCGTCGATTTGACACGGCACTTTCTTAAATCACCGCGGTGGAGTATCGACCGCAAATTGCATAATTTCGCCCGCCGACACCACCCGTCATAATAACAACACGACACAATAATATGGGGTTTGGTACAAGTCATGGAAAATAAGAATAGTCAAAATTGTATGTTATTATTATTAAAAAACTTTTTCACAAAAAGTAAAACCGACTTCAAAAACTGAAAAAAAAACACTACAAACTGAAAAATAACTTTGATTTCGGAAGTCAGTGTCTTGGGTTTTTTATTTTCGTTTTTTGCCACCGACTTCCGTCGAAGTCGGTTTTATTTTTTGTGTAAAAGTTTTTATTTTTCACTTTTTAGTTGTGGTACGTACACAAAACCCTCACAAAATACTACCCCACATATACTAGGTGGGAAAATATTGAAGCTAACTCAAAAACCCCTCATCAGATCATGACCAAATTTATATAGGACCAGTTCTGAAGTATGCCCTACCAAACAAAAAAAGAATCATCAAAATCAATTCATAATTGGCGGAGTAATCGCGCATCAAACAACCTAAAAAAAAAAAAAAAAAAGCACCAATTGAGAACCTCCTCCTTTTTGAAGTCGGTTGAAAATGTTCTCTTAGGGGCTAAAGTAATTTGGGCACGCCACTATTGCGGCGATAAGTCCCCTCTTTGAGGAATGGCTAGAGAGGCGCCACGGCGTCCTCGCCTTCCACCTGACGCAGGTCCTCACCGGACACGGCTGTTTCCTGTTCGGTATCAGGCGGGATGAAACGCCCGGGTGTCATCACTGCGTGGATCGCCCGGAGGACACGGTGGAGCATACGGTGGAGGTCTGCCCGGCTTGGGCAGAGCACCGCCGTGTCCTAGTGGAGGCGATCGGTGGCGAGGATCTCTCGCGTCCGGCCTTAGTCCAGGCCATGGTACGGAGCGAGAGGGCATGGGAGGCCGTCACCTCCTTCTGCGAAGCAGTAATGCTCGCGAAGGAGGAGGCGGAATGTGTGAGGGAGAAGCAAAATTCGCGCCCTCACGCCCCTAGCCACCGCAGGAGGAGACGCCCTGGGCGGTCGGGAATCGATCGCGGATTCCCGGCCACCGTAGGCGCGGGCTTGCGGACGGTGAGCAATGGGTATCGGTAAGGACCAAGCCCGGGAGCCCGGGTCGACGGCGCGTTGTGTTCCACGCGCGCCTCAAAGAGATGTCAGCGAGTGAAGGGGTCTGATGAGACCATTGCCTGCCGGGGTTGCGGGAAAGTCCGAAAGGGATACCGTGGCCCCCTGGCATTGCACAGGCAACAGAAGGAACACGGGTGGGTTTTAGTCAGAAAGAGTCTGACACGCCCGAGAAGTCATTTGATGAATTCCCATTAAAAAAGAAACAAAAAAAAAAAAATGGGCTGAAGTCAACAAAACATTCCGTGAAAAAGTCACCAGTCTACTTTTGGTTTACTGGATACAGCGAACAACTACCTATCAGAAAAATTTTACTTTCAGGAAAAGGTCCCATAAGGCATGAAGCCAGGGTCGCGGGAAAGTCCGAAAGGGATACCGTGGCCCCTGGCAACTGAAGGAACACGGGTGGGTTTTATTCAGTAAGTCTGACACGCCCTCCCGCTTCGCCTAGCACGGGATAATTTATTTGACAATTTCCTACCCAAAAAAAAAAAAAAAAAGCGTGGAGTCTATTTGCTAGTTTGCGACGAGCTTGAGACTATTTTGCGACCACCTAGGGTTCACACCTAGCACTCCGGCAGTTGCGCTAGCCACTGGTTCAAAGAACTGAACGAAAATGCGAAAAAAGTTAGACTAGTTAATGATGGAGTGTTATATCTAACGGCTAGATTCCTAATCTCATGAAATATGTTGCATACCTACCGAAACGTGATCAGTTTTTTTATTTGTCAGATTAAACTAGATATGTTAATGGGCTTTGCATTCTAGACAAGAGAGTATGTACACACGGCTACACATCAAGCTATACATTTCCAATTTATGCTGATCTCGCATTGTATAGGATTTCCGTACAATGCGCAGCCAGCTTATACTGGAAATGTATAGCTTGATGTGTAGCCCTGTGTACCTTTTCGATAACTGTTTATGTTACAAACGATGTATATTAGGTAGGTACTTGAATAACCGCCCGGAGCTTGATGTGTAGCCCGAAGTCTGGATTTGTGCCCGGTTGATGGCAATAGGCTCGCCCCCTATTACATGGGACTTAAAACATAACTGGCGAAATGAGGGTGTACCTACTACAGGTACACCTCTGCCCAACCCTTCGGGGAAACAAGGCGTGATGTTATATTATGTGTTAAATAAATCTAACTTTTTGAATCTGAAATTGATCATTATGTACAGTTAAACTATTTAATATTAATACTCAAATTCCGATAACCTTGTGGTTCCCACGGTCATTGAACTTACAAAAATGCAGTTTACTTTAAAATTATATCAGATTTTTTAATGAACCGGATATTTTATATGAAAAAATTATAAAACTTTTAATTTTATTTCTAATAGTTAATATTTATGCTGCAGGTCATAATTTTTGATTAGTAATGATTGAATTTAAATAAATATTCCGCATAACAAATAAGTATATTGACAGAACAGTTTGAGGTCGTCATAGAAATATGTACTTACTAGGTACCTACGATTTGTTGTCAAAACAATTCGTCAGTACTTAGGCATAGGAACTTGCACAGGGTATATTTTATATAACCGCTACCGCTCGTAACTGAACCCCAAGAAAAGCTTCGGACAGCCGATACGATCTTCGATACGACGGCTACAAAAAGAAACGCCGTTATTTCCCACGGGGTGTGGAATTCTTGTGCCATTTCGGACACAAGCCTTTTGTGATCCCCGTCCGGCTGTCCGCTAGATTATTCGTTTAATATTGAAACTGTTTACACTGAAAATAGGTTATTTTTGTTTGCTGAAACTGTTATTGGTAGGCTTTGTTGGACGTTCATGAACAGCTTTTCTATGATGAACATTTATATATGTAGGTACATAGCAAAATAGGGTATTAACTTGAAATCTACTGAACAAATTTTCATGGCAATTTCCCATCCCAATTGCCAGTATCACCATGGAGTACAAAAATATAATATAGCATTTGCAGTATAAAAACCTTGCCCGTTTATATTTGAGGCTAAACCTAAGACCTGCAGGCCTAACATGACACACGCGAATGTCGTATATTTCTGTCACTTTTTTCGTTTTCTGACAGGACTTCCCTACAAAATAGTCGACTCCTTCTGTCCAACTTGATGTTTTTTCGACAAACCCTAACATGGCACCTTAGTTATCTCGATTTTTGACAATTCAACACGAGATAATCTCCGATTCTTCTGTCATTTAGTTGTATTTACTCGTCCTCGATTTTGACGACGAGAAGAGTAGACAAAAATATGATACAAAAAAGAACTCCAAAATAACATGGCAGATTCATAATTGTACTTATATTAGTCACCATTTTATTTTACAATATATCTATTAATAATGAAAATTCTTAGATTTAAACTACTATTTTTATTGGAACGACGTGTTTTATATGGATTTTTTCACTTTTTGTATGGAAAATATGAAAAAACGTCAAATTCAGAATAGCAAAATTGCCATTTCCACTAAATTAATAACTCAGTACCATCTTAGTGCTGTCTAACTAAAATATAGTTAAGTTGTTTAATTTCAGAATGGGAAATCGTCGGATGACAGGCATAAACTAAATTTTGTTGATTTTTAGTCTAATTTAGAGATATTTGTGACAAGAGAATCGGCACCATTGAATGAATGAAACGGAATCTCAAGCCGATGTTGCTATCATAAAAATAATTTGTTTTTAATAACTTGCAACATCGGTCTCTCGTCGCGAGATATAGAAGTGTCAAAGTGCCTTTTTTGAGTTTACTCGTCGTTTACAGTCATGCATGGGTCATGTTAGGGATTAGAATGACGTTAAAATCGTAAACAAGTTTCGACAAAACGAGAAAAAGACCGTTCTCGCGCTTGTCATGTTAGCCCCACTGACATCCTTGAGATGAATGGTGAGAGAATACCTTTTGCCAATTTGCCGCTATCACCACGCTTGGGTAGGTACATAATTGTAGCAAAATGGTTAGCCGATAAGACGCTGCTATCCATCCTTTAGCTGTAGCACATTACAAATAACATCACATTGAAACCAAGATAGGTTGAACAGATTTACACTCAGTGCAAACTGCCAAAGCATTTGTAACAACCTCTTGTGTCATAAAATGACCACATTTTACGGCAACGCGGTGTAAAAGTTGATGGAGCCGTATCTTAGTAACAAGTTACGGGTCTAACGCTTATCTATTTGTGGAATAGTAACCCTTTTATGGCCCACTTGCACTAGATGAAATGCTGCAGTAAATGGTCGTTTACACTTCTCCTGACTTTAATAAAGTGCATGTCTCTGGTTATGGTGTGATTTGAACCTTGCAAATACATCAAACTCAAACTTAAAGCATTTATTTCAATTAAACCATTTACAGGCACTTTTAAATTGTCAAGGGCGACCCCTTGACAATTCAAAAGTGCCTGTAAATGGTTTAATTGAAATAAATACTTTGTTAGGCAAAAATATGAAGCTAGTTGCCCATTCCAAAGCGTAGTAGGTACTTATGGAGAAGAACGGGCAAAAAACTCCACGGACACTCTTTTAAATAAAAAAAAATTGATACAAAATATTGGTTACATCATTCATTTTGAAATTATGCATGTGAGAATCATGTAGAAAGACTTGCACGTTCGTAAAGGCGTCCGTAATAAAAAGAAAAAAAAAGATTAAGTAATCCAAAACCTAAAATATATTTAAATAAGCCATGGCAGCTAAGAGATGACCAGTCCCAACTGACGGCGCCCGTTCACGAACATGACGCATGGATCAGCACCATTCAGCTCAACCACTTTGAAGGGAGCTAAATGATCCAACACACGCGCCACCATCAGCGAGACATTTGAGTGAGCATGACATACTCACAGCCGCCAGGGCACATTCAAGTCAATGAAATACTACATACTTATTACCCGATAAATGGTAGCTCTTAAGTACATAGTACTCACACCTGTGCTATGCAATTATATAATACAAAGGAAATTGAGTTTATACAATACAAAGATGGTCTTACAATCTTCAGCAGCTCCAACAGTATTTTCTAAATGTTAATCAGTGTGTATGACAATTAGTTGTGGAGCAGGACCAGCAATGAGCCAAGCATTTTTATCAGTGATGTAATCCCCCAACTTATAATATGCCTACATAGTGTGCGTTTTATATATATTTACATAACTAGTAAATACTACTTACAACTTGGATTAATTGGGACACTCCTAACCGCATAGATGAACAAAAGACGTGTCACTATAATTGAGTAGATATTTAAAACAAAGTTCATAATTATTTGTTCTATAAATCCTAGCTTAAAAATAACTTCAGTTCACAAGATCCATGTATCCCAGAATCTTCACAAAATCGTGCTTCACTTCGCTTCAGTTTCATCGATGGAGTACAACAAGCAATTGATAAATTGATTTCAATCTATAGGTTACCGAACTTTCTCAAAGATCTACTGTCCCGTTTACTGTTACTGCACAAATAGTGTTGACCTAGTTAGAAGTAACAGCGTTTTGTCTATCTTCACGAGTGGTAGCGAGCCGCTCTAGTTGGTCTTGTCAAATGAATAGACCACTAAAATGTATGAAGAAGGCAAATTTCGTTCACAGCTACACGCCTAGTGTCGGTCGGGTGTGTTTACAACTTTCGCAACAGATCCAGCCTGTCGCGTGCTGCCTTCCTTCAGCGACGCCCTAAACCGAGGTCCGTACCCCACAGGGAGTGCCCTCCCTTAGCGTGTAGTCGCTTAGTTTATAAGTTTTATGCCCTGGCTGGAGGCCTTGATTTATTAAGGCATCCACAGGATACCTTGGCCGAGAACTTCCAAAGTCGAAGAAGGAGGTACTCGTAGTGTTGCGCCACGAGCAAAAAACTTGGAGACTATACCTATTCAGCGACTTGTTACACGGTTGTACGCAAACAATAACCACTTCTCGAGTACGTACGCAGCACGTGAGTGGTAACTTTTTGACCTTGAGCTGGTCTAGCGTAGTACAGAGTTTCAATACAAATAATAGGAGCCCAGTTCATACTGGTATTGTTACCCCTAAAGCGCCTACTATAATAAAATTATAGAACCTAATATAGAAGTAATAGAAGAATAAGAAGAATAATAAGAAGTAATAGAAGAATAAGAAGTAATAGAATATAGAAGTAAAAAATATTTTATATGTACGTTTTTGTTTGTATGTGCCAAAACTATCTACAACCATGCCAATCAGCTTACTATGTACTGCCATAAAAAGGCTGATAAATGCAGAGGTAAAAACTGTGAGGGTTACGCAGTCAAACAGGGTTCCGGAACACTAAATAAACATCGTTGTAAAAATATTTACATGACAGGTGGTTACACAAACTATCCTTCCGGGTCATCAAGGGTTAAAACGCCCCACACCCTACAAATAGGTACCGAAGATATAAAACTCACAGCCTGTTTACATAAAAACCCTCATCTTCTTACCGATTTAATTAGGGGCGGGTTATTCGACTAATTTTTTGACTTGTTGTTGTATAGTTTAGTAATTAAATAAATATATATATGTTTAGTTAATAAGTGTTATTTGTGGAAGAAAAAATATAAACACTATTGTTATTTAAAAAAAAAAAAAAAAAAAAAAAAAAAAAAAAAATTAAAAATAAAATATCGGAAAATCTATTCTAAGACGCGAGAAACAAAACCTTTTATGTACATAAATAGCAATCTTCTGAACGATCCAAAAATAATACAACCTCTTTACCCTTCGAGGTAATCCTCTAGGAATAAGCTAATCACGAATTCATGTTACATTGTAATCAAAATTACATTTGTTCTATCCTATGAATCCCTCGTTACCAGCAAAGCTTTCAAGCGGCATCCTGAAGGATAATTCATGTAACAGGTCTTCTGGGCTTATTGTTAGGTTCGCACAAATATTATTATCCCGAAACGGGCGAATCGACACTTTTAAATAATATTCACATATAATTAATGTATAGAAGATATTGTAAACATTTCAAAAGTGTAACTGTTTAGTTTATGGCCATCCTTCTCCATACGACAACTACCTTTTAGAAGGGGCGACTAGAATCAAATTTTGTAAATTTTGACGTTCAAAAGTGCCTTTTATGTGCCTAATTGAAATAAATTATTTGATTTTGACTACATATTTTTTCTTGGGGCGATTCGCACGAATTTAACTTATTTGTGAACATTTTGAATATTATGCAGTAAAGTTAGTGTACTGTTTCCTTAACTTACCGCATAAAATTGAAAAATGTGATCTAATACCTTTTTCTGGAGTTGTCGATTCGCCCACAAATAAATTAACTTCGTGCGAATCGTCTCAAGGAAAAAATACATTATTTAATAGCGTCAATTTTGTGTATAAAACTGAGAAGTTTATCTAAATAGAGCTGATAAACTATACTCCATTAGAAATAAGATTAGAAATTTAAATAAACCTTTTTTACAGCTCGTTCAATCGATTTTGACTTCTATACCGCAGGCATAAGGAGAACATTAAAAGCAAAACAGTGGTATAATAACTGTTTACTGCAGCTGCCATTTGTCATGCCACCAACGCAATAGAAGTCAAAATCGGTTGAACGAACTGTAAAAAAGGTTTATTTAAATGTCTAATCTTATTTCAAATGGAGTATAGGTATGTAGGAAAATAAAGTAGTACAGGATCGCTTGTAGATCGCTCAAATGATGTTCTGCTGATACTAAAGAGTGAGGTCTCTAAGTCAGCAGGTTGAAATGCGGAGCGAGTCAGCGTTTTTGTGTAAATAGTATTAAAACTACATAATCATTTGTGGATTAAAAAATAATTTATTAGGACATCTTTGTTGTTAATTAAAAGTTAAAATAATGCTGTTACTAAGTTCGTTACCTAAGTGTTAAGTGTTTGCCTACATACTATACATATATTAATGTAAGAAACGTAATGATGTACTTACCTATCACCATACACCACACTCAGCATAATTGCAAATAATGGTTCACTTACCTAAAACAAAAAAAAAACGAAATTAATCAAATTAAATCAGAACAAAGTCATAATCTAGAAATAATCCTTCATTACATTTACATAAATCCCTGCTTACATTACGAAAGTTTTTGCACTACCAACCAATTTTGAATTTAGAATTTTTCCAATTATTTTCTTTCTCGACATGCTATTGGTTCTCGCTTTTACGAGTATGCCTCACCCGCTGGTTTCTCAGCCCCAATCGGATACTCAACCTGATTGGCTCCACACATGCAGAAACGCAAACATTTTTACTGGTTCCGTAGCGAATGAGTGTACTACGTTCATGAGATGCAGCTCTGAACGGCACCATTCAGTAATGTTGGCAATACTAATGCATTTCCTCGAGGTTCTACACTTAAAAGTAACAGGTTGTAGTAGTTCACTTTGATTGCAAGTGGAGAATCTGAGAAGACGCAGAACTGTTGTAAGCTTTCGTGGTTGGAATGAAAGACTATGAACATGTTTTGGGAAGGCTAAGCTGATGGCTGGAGCTGTTGTTATTAAAGAAGCTAAGTTGTAAGTTCCTAAGTTGGTAGTGTACATATATTCAACGAAATTACCTAAACTATGAAAACTTTGAGAGCACAAGGTAGAGAAAACTGTCGCCTGACTGGCTTAGGTACATGACGCTTGTATTTAGCAGATATTTAAAGGCTATACATATAGGTACTAGGCAAGAACGACCAACGTAAACAAGATAAAATTCGCCAGCTAACACGACCCATGTCAATTTTACTGTCGACAATACCAAAAGATACCGCTGTGACACACAACAACACCACATATTTTACCTAAACCTATTGCTAGTACAAGAAAGCTTTGCTAATCGAGTATCCATGTTTCTCCAGTCCAAGTTTCGCATAGTAAACGGCCTTTTCTACAGCATAACAACACATAACAACTGTTATGTTCTGCCGCGGTTGTAAAGCATAAGGACCGACAGGTTACAAGCCCTGAGCCGACTCATATAACGAACTGATAACACGCTGTTTTATGTTTTTCCTACCTTACTAGCTTTGCAGATATCTCGGGGCTCGTGGCTAAATAATGACAGCTGCACGGGTCAATCGAAGGTTAAGCTACGCTTGCCGAGGTCGGTCCGTGGATGGGTGGCCATCCATTACATATCGAGACCCCTCCGTGTCTCGGAAAGCACGTTATGCCGTTGGTCCTGGCTGTCATTGACAGTCTTTACGGGTATTCAGAAGCCTAAAAGTCTGATATCCAGTCTTGCCATGGGGTAACGTATTACGTAGTAACTGGGTCGTGGAGGTCAGATAGGCAGTCGCTCCATGTAAAAAACTGGTATTCAGGTGTATCCGACCCCAATATAGTTGGTTGGCTAGTTTGGCTAAGCAGATGATGACTGGCTTTGCAGATACAAATGGAAGGGTTTATAGACTTGATGGTGTTTTTTACTTATTAAGTTTGGGAACCAGCGAAACAAGTAAATGATTGAACGAACAACATAACATAAAATTACGCCTCTCCCCCAAAGGGAGGGAGAGTAAACGAAAAATTTAAAAAATATTGAAGTGCTTCTGAATTCCGTTTTTAGCCCAAATCGGCCCAACCAAGTCGCCTTTATAGACAAAGCTTTTAAGAGATTTTAAGACTTTATTTGAATTGTAAGTGATTGTGCTGTTGGTGTGCTTATGATAAATAAATAAATAAATACAAGTTGTAGAAATATTAAAGGGGACTAAAACACCATTAATGCAGTATCATGCAGTTTCTCTAGCAGTTTTGAAGTTATATCAGTTTCGGAAGCCAACGTTACAGCAATGCATGGACTCCTCAAAGAGAGACAAGTTTTCCTATTTATTGGAAGCAAACTTTTTTTTGGAAAATCACTATGGAAGCTTTATCATAACTGAGTCATCATGAGCGTTTACCAAGGCGGTTCCTCAGAGAGGAGTGGGGCAGATTACGTCTATTATATGATCAAGACTCATCAGTCATCAACAAATAAAAACTCTTTGTCTGTTTGTCTGTTAGCACAGTTAAAGAAAGAACAAGGGCAAACAATTTACATTTTTCTGTTTACAGAAATAAGAATGATAATCAACTTTGGCTTTCTTTAGATAAAGTTGAAAGTTGGATGTAAGTAAGCATTAAAAAAGTACTGTAGTCCTAATTGGAAATTTTTGGAACTCTTTGTGGAATCAAAAATAAGGTTCAAAATAGCTTAAACTAAATCAGTAGGTATCAACGTCACGTGTGGTCGTTTATAGAATTAAACTTTATTACAATCGTAAAGTAGTGTAGTGACTGCGCCGGCGCAAGGCACCCGTCAGTTAACATTGAAATAAATACATGTCATTTAATGTATTTTACTGTAATCATTACATGTAATTTTATGGATTTCAAATGTAATTAGCTTCATAATGGGACTTTTATTAGGCATTTTCCCTTGATTTGTAAATGAGACGGTGAATTATGGAGATGTTTGTCCTTATTTATTTTATTGTTGCAGTTAACTGCATGCTGTTATTGCACTGTTGTATTAAAATCCTATAATTCAATGAGCAATATTTGTAATATACGAGTATGCAATGATATTATATGTAAAAAGAGGTAGATAGGTTATAAACGTTCCGCAAGTGGCACGTCAAAAGTTGGCTAACTAGCCACATTTTCTTCGTTTTGTCTCTTTTTCGCTCCCGATAATTACGACATGCCCTCCTACTTCCACGTGTCATATAATAGTGTGACATAGTGCCGTTTTTGAAGATAGAATGTTAGGTAGGTAACCTATTATATATATATTTTTACTTCTAATATCATTGCGAGTATGTATATTTGTAATCACGTTCTCGAAATCGGCTCTAACGATTTCGATGAAAGTGGCAATACTGATTTTTCGTCCGCGTAAACTCCTTTAATTAGGGGACGACAAATCGATCTAGCTAGGACTCTTACCTGGAAAAAATCATTTTCTCCGTATTTTCGCCCGAGCAGACCTCGGTCGCCCAAAGTTTAGACCAAGATGGCTACCTTAGAATAATGACATTACACCATGGAATTAGTATGTACTAGCTAAGCAGCATGGAAATTGTATGTACTATCATGGTAGCATGGAATTAGTATGTACTATCATGGCAGCCTGGAATTAGTACGTATGAATTATTTTGAACTATCCTATACTATTAAATAAGCATTCTCTATTTTCCCCACAGCACAGCTCGGTCGCCCAGGTAGGTACTATTAATAAATTAACTTCACAAACCATTTTCTTATGGAAATACGTTGCAAAATCCAAAGAATTAAATTCTTCCTTTGGTAATCCAATAACTTATCTACTAACCTAACCTCAAATTAATAATAAGCAGAAATCCCTGATGGAAAAGGCCACCACTACTACCATGTTCACTTGTACCATGTTTTTTGTCCATGTAAATAAATAGGAAATTCACCTATTATAAATCGTTCGATCAAAATCGGGTCCAAGACAAACCATTCCTGTGTCAAAGTTCTCGGACGCACTCCGGCCTTGTGGTCACTTGATCATGAAATTTTTTTCGATTTTGATTATTGATCATTGATTATAAGTATTTCGTCCTTAACCTAACAACTTAAAATCCTTGTATAGGCTCGCCTAAAATATACCTAATTGAAAATTCTTTCAATACAAATCTACCTATTATAAATTATTCTATGCTATGTCAACGTTGCCGAGCGCAGTCACGACTTGTCCTCACATTATCATGAAAAATCATTGCAAAGTAATAACTATAAAGCCGTGCTAGAAAACGCCCTGATTGATAATCCTACCAAGACAAGTTCTATATCTCTCAATACAAATCTACCTATTATAAATCGTTCGATCAAAATCGGGTCTAAGACAAACCATCTCGCTATGTCAACGTTGTCAAGAGTCCTCACATTATCATGAAAAATCATCTTTAAAACCGTACTAGAAAATATCCTGATTGATATCATACCAAGTAACATGTTCTATTTCTCTCAATACCTATTATAAATCGTTCGATCAAAATCGGGTCCGAGACAAACCATCTCGTAAATGTCAACGTTGTCAGATGCACTCGGCGACTTGTCGTCACGAGATCATGAAAAATTATAAAATCAAATCAAAGTATTTCTTTGATAATCTTTTAAATACTTATTAAGCTAAAATTAAAATGTTAAGTTAAAATTTTAACAAGTAATAAGCAGGGATGTTGAGTAGCTCCGTAACCGTAACCGAATCCGATATTAGAGTTTCAGATAGTCGGAGTCTTAGTTTCAGAGAGTAAATGAGACACGTTATGACAGGTTTTCTGCCCGGACAAGCCGACAAACTAGCCACGCGCGTCACCTGCATGTTTTTAGGGTTCCGTACCAAAAGGGTGAAACGGGACCCTATTACTAAGACTCTGCTGTACGTCTCATGAACCGTGATAGTTAGACAGTTGACATTTTCACATATGATGTATTTCTGTTGCCGCTATAACAGCAATACTAAAAACAGAATAAAATAAATATTTAAGTGGGGATCCCATACAACAGACATGATTTTTTTGCCGTTTTTATAGATAATGGTATGGAACCCTTCGTGCGCGAGTTTGACTCGCTCTTGGCCGGTTTTTTTTATATTAGTTATTTGTTTTACTTTTACAATTTCGAATATCCGTAACCGAACTATCAGAAATTAACGCATAATTCAAAATAATTTCATATTCGTAACCGTATCCGAAACCGGTATAATATTATTTCTATAACCGTATCCGTATCCAGACCACAAATTTCATCTATATAACATCACTAGTAAAAAGTTCCATTTCCTTCAATACAAATCCACCTATTATAAATCGTTCGATCAAAATCGGGACCGAGTCCGAGACAAACCATCTCGCTGTGTCAACGTTGTCGCACGCGGTGGCGTCTTGTCGAGATGTCCTCACGTTATTGCCTTGTGAACACCTTTCCACGCCTCAATCTTGATATCTGATACTTTGTAGCACAACAGGTAGCTTTTATTTGATGTTTAGGTCTTACAGAATGTACAGTTTTGGATACTTTGCTTGTTGCAAGTTTGTCTAATTTGAACTGTGTAGTGTTTTTGGTCAATCGTGTTTTAGAAGGTATCCGTTGCTCTATTAATAGTTCGGTATTAATGTTAAGAGACAAGACTATTGCCAGATCAATATCATAATTATATTCATTTGTACTTTTGCAGAAATCTATCGATGGACTACTTATAATAAAATGTATCACGCGATGCTTCATGCAAGAAACAGTTCACATTTGCAGTGATATGAAAACCAGGCATTTGCGTCTGCTTTACTGCAATACAATTTCAATAAAAAGTTTTTGAAGTAAAAACTTCTTTAGCGGCGTTGTGCACTTTTTTGTGATGGGTAAAAATGTTAAACTCGCGACATGACTCGTGACCTGATCGAAAATTCGTAAGACGGAGGGAGAGTAGACCGGTGCAAAATTATTCCCTAACCATTCCAAAATATAAAAAATGCACAACGTTAATATTCAAGTTTTCACTTCTGCCGGTCCCGGAGTCCAACCCGTTTTTTTTTAAATACATTAGTACATTACTATAGTTCACGCGATGTAGCATGGTGCGGGTGACAGGTGACCGAAAGGGTAAATTTATTTAATATACTACAGTTATTACTGAGTCCGTATTATGTACACAACCTGTATGTAGGTACGGATCAGTCGTAAAATACAGAATCAGTAAAAACAAGTAAATTATAATATATTTTACCCTTTCTATCACCTGTCACCCGCACCATGCTACACCGTGTGAACTATAGTTGCTACAACTAAAAAGAAGATTTTCTTTAACCAATAGTCCAATAACAAAACAAAAAATAACAACAACACCGAACTATTATCTGAACAGCGTAACATATAAATTAGGAAATATCTTCGCAACACGTAGAGCAGCCGGCACCGGTGTCTGACACACGTGTCGACACTCGGATACAGTTCGTACACTCAGATTTATTTGTTCCTCGTTCTTTGCGCTGTAACATTTGTTTCCAACTTTGTTTCGAAAGGAGATATTATGTTTTAAAATTATTTTGGCACTAGCTCCTTGCCTTTGGTTTGACCGAGAAAGAAAATTGTAAGTAAACTTGTAGCGAGTATCATCTTAGAAGTTCGTTGCTATGCCAAAAATCTTAAACATAGTGTCCATTCATGCTTCCCTGTATGCTTGTGACATTTTATACTTTTTAATTTGGGGTTTTGGCTTTAGTATTAGTTACTGTGTTTCATTTTCTTCCGAATGTACATTTAATTTGTGCAGAATAAACTATACTTACATATTTCTTACTTAAAAAAAGTAAGAAAAGTTGGCGCACTTTTCTTACAATTAGGTGACCACCAAATTGTCAAAACTAAATCAATGGCAGTTAATGGCTAACCAGTCTAAGAAAGGAGCTGGATGTAACATGAAGTTATTTTTGGGAGAGAAAAAATTAAGAAGAATAAGAAGTCCTTATCGTTGATGAGATTAAAAACTTCAATTTTATTGTCAGTGCTCTGAACCGTAAGATGCAATGTGACTTCACAAGAAGCTACCAAGGTCTCATGAACCAGAAAGAGGGACAAATAATTCTCAATTCGTCTCAACCCCACAAAACATAACCCAACTAGGACAATCTGTTAGCAAATAAAAACAGTTTAGTGACGTAGGTATTGTCAAGTTTTATAGCAGCATGCATTAAGTCGTTTGCATCTATTTGAGAGGCGCCGATACGACTGGCGCCGACATAACGCTTGCTGCCGTGAAGAGTTCTGGGTTTATATCGGAATATGGAGCTGGTTTATAGGTTGCCACAGATTTCTGCAGTAGTAACTTTATTTAGGTTAGGTTGCATTGTAATAAGATTATCCTAAAGTGCGTTTGCGAGAAATCTTTATGGCATAAGCGCAGAGATAACTAGGGTATACTGGCAGAATTTAACCAAGGTACTAAAAACGGGCAGCAGGACCTGTCAGAATACACTGCTGTCGCTGCGACACTTATTTTTAAATGTAGCAGCATCATGCTGAGATAGGAGCCTTTTTGGCCTCGTACAAGACTATCTGCTTTTTAAATTCTTTATAAATAATTTTGTATATATTTAATTTTTTTATGATTGTGTTTAGTTCAGTTTATGATCTTCCTATGCGAGGTCCTGTAAATACTTTTTCTTTGTTTCTAATAACTTAACCTCCTTTTGCAGAAACCAACCGACGTGCGACGTTCATTAATCGCCCTTGCAAAGTTGCAAACACTGGACCAATGATGCAAATAGTTGTACTAATACTAATGAATTCTTAATAGCTCCACCATGACTAGCACGCGTCATCAAGTCTGTCACACTTCTTATCAGAGGATTTCCTGGTGCTCTGACCCGCGATACGTTATCAATTATCACTGACGGAACAGTTACACTGTGAGGAATTTGTTTGTAAATAGAGGAAGTAACGGCTGGGTAGTGTTGACAAGCGACACAATTACACGCAATTACACGCAGCTGCATAAGGGGAATCGCCCACTCAGCACTCAATACTTTTATTATAGAAACATACGCTGCAAAATTAACGAACGACGGAAACGGCGAGCTGAGATAGCACTTTGTGACGCACGGACCTAGTTTACCCAATTATTGTAACTCTGTAAAATTCCATTCCATATTCATACTTCGAATAGGCACTTAGGCTAAATTAAGATATAATTAATGTAATTCTTTTATTTAAAATAAATTAAGTAAAATCATTTTTGGTTTTTTTTAAATCCTCCGATTGCAGCTAACGTAATTGGCGCAGTCGGTAGGATATTCGCGGGCCGGTTCGCAAGCTTTAGGGATCTCTAATATCGATATCCGCGTACGCGAATCGCCTGGGTGGCTATCGAGCCCCGGCGCCGAATATCCGAATCTACGGTCCAGCTGCAGTTCCGGAGGGAGAATCCAGACTTCGATTCACGAGAAAACCAGAGATGAAAAATTTGTGAGTACACTTGAATTGTTCCTGTGTTGCCTCCTTTTTAGCCCTTAATACCACCTCCAACTTCCAAGATTTTTCACCCGAAAAATTCCAATTCCCAGGAGCCCGCATCCCGTACGGCTCGCTGGAGTACTATAGATAATAGTAGAGATTTAAATAGTGTTAGTGAAGTTAGTAGTATAAATAGCGTAAATATGGCCCCCGACCCAGATGCAATTTTCAAGACCCTTCGCATGGTCCCAGAGTTCGATGGGAACCCAAACGTTTTGACTAGGTTTGTTAGAATATGCGATCAAATAGTAACTCAGTACGTTAGTAATGCCCCAGGTAGCGAGTTAAACAACTTATGCCTACTAAATGGTATATTAAATAAGATAACAGGCTCTGCCGCTAGTACCATTAATTCCAACGGCATACCTGATAGTTGGCTAGGGATTAGGACAGCCTTAATCAACAATTTTTCGGATCAACGGGATGAAACAGCTTTGTATAGAGACCTTTCTTTAGCTACGCAAGGAAATAAGACACCTCAAGAATTCTATGAGGAATGCCAAACTCTGTTCAGTACGATAATGACGTATGTAACACTACATGAGCAAATTCCTACTACAGTAGAAGCGAAACGTACATTGTATAAAAAAGTTACTATGCAGGCTTTTGTAAAAGGATTAAAAGAACCATTGGGGTCCCGTATAAGATGCATGCGCCCCGATACTATTGAAAAGGCCCTTGAATATGTACAGGAAGAACTTAATGTTATGTATTTACAGGAACGTAGTGAGTTTTCAAAATCCACTACCCAAAAGAATTCTAACCCAGTTGCTCCACGTAGTAATAATTTCGCAATACCAATTCCCAATTGGCCCAATCCCATAGGAATTAGACCCAACCAATTACCACCACCGCAACCATTTAAGTTCAATCCTAACTTTATTAACCAGCAGCCTCAATATCGCATGCCTAACCGTACGCAGCAAATATTCCGTGCGGTACCTCAAAATTATAACGCTCAAAGTAACATGTTCCGTTTGCCACCTAGAAACATTCCGGCGCAAAATCAAAATCAAGGTCCTAAACCTATGAGCGGTGTACAGCATTTTACACCTAAACCCATGTTATCTGGCCATAATTGGCAGAATTCAGGTAATCCGCCACCAACTAATTATATTAAAAATCGTGAAATGAACATGAATGAATGCGCGTCATACGACGACTCATATTACCCGACGGAGTATTATTACGATCCGAACTGTTTTAATTACGATGACATTTATTACGATTATAGCCCGTTCGCTACATTAGAGTGCAACCATGATCCGACTTTAAGCGATGTAGGTGTTCAAGGTCAAGTTACAGGTTCAACTGAACCCCAGGCGGGTCCAAGTCAGGATTTTCAGGAGGCACAGAAATCAAAAAAACCAAAATAGAATTAAATCTCCAAACTCAACGTCAGTTGCCGTACATACTAATATCGGAACCACCTTTAAAATTACTAATTGACACCGGCGCGAATCAGTCTTTTATAAGTCCAGAAGCTGTAGAGAAATATTTTCCGCGCCTTCCCTTAAATTACGACCCGTTTGAAGTTACCAATGTACACGCGGTTACTAGAAATAATTACTCTATAAGTCTACCTTGCTTTGCGGAATTTAACGATCCAGAGTTCATTAAGTTATTTGTATACCGTTTTCATGAATATTTCGACGGTTTAATTGCTTTAGATTTGCTAACTAAATGGGAGTCTAAGATAGACTTAAAAGATCAGAGGTTAATAACACGCACATCATCAAATCCTATCCGTATGTATAATTCCTGCAATGTAAACTTATATGAAGACATAATACCTGCTCAATCTTCGAAATTAGTTAGAATACCGATCGACGTTCCAAATGGTGCAGCATTAGTTAGTGAACAGACTATATGCAATTGCATCGTACGCGAATGCCTTACTATTGTGGACAATAATCGCGGCTACTTAGAGATAGAAAATACGAGCCCGAATGATATTATAATATCATTAGACCGACCAGTGCACGCAAGTTTATTTAATATCGAGTGCACGCGCACCGAACATTGTACCACGCGGGTTCAAGAAGTGACAACGCGATTACGAACAGATCATTTAAACGAGGAGGAGAAAGTCAACCTTATAGCTCTTTGCTCAAAATTTGCTGACGTGTTTTACATCGAAGGCGAAGCGTTAACCTTTACCAATCGAATAAAACATCGTATTAAGACCACAGATGAGGTCCCGGTTTACACAAAAAGTTACAGATACCCATTCATTCATCGCCAAGAGGTTAGGGAACAGATTACAAAAATGTTAGATCAGGGAATAATAAAGCCTTCAGATTCAGCATGGAGCTCACCCATTTGGGTGGTCCCCAAGAAAATGGATGCCTCGGGCAAACAAAAATGGCGTTTAGTAGTTGACTTTAGGAAACTCAATGAAAAAACTATCAACGACAAATACCCTATCCCGAACATTAGCGATGTTCTTGACAAACTAGGTAGGTGCCAATACTTCACCACCCTAGATCTGGCCAGTGGATTTTACCAGGTCGAAATGGACCCTCAGGATATTCAAAAAACAGCTTTTAATGTCGAACATGGACATTTCGAGTTCCTTCGAATGCCCATGGGACTTAAGAATTCACCATCCACATTTCAAAGGGTTATGGACAATGTTCTCAGAGGTCTCCAAAATGACATATGCCTGGTCTACCTTGATGACATCATCGTTTTCTCTACGTCACTACAAGAGCATATGACCAATCTCGAGAAAGTTTTCAATAGACTTCGGGAATCGAACTTTAAGATCCAAATGGATAAATCCGAATTCTTAAGGCATGAAACTGGTTACCTCGGACACATAATAAGTAGTGAAGGAATAAAACCTAATCCGGATAAGATTCATGCAATAGAAAAATACCCCATTCCAAAGACCCCAAAAGAAATTAAGCAATTTTTAGGCCTTGTAGGTTATTATCGGAAATTTATCCCGGACTTTGCAAAGATTACGAAACCTCTCACAACTTGTTTAAAAAAAGGTAGAAAAGTTGTACTAGACTCCGAGTACATAAACAGTTTTGAAAAGTGTAAGAATCTCTTAACAAATGACCCCATACTACAGTATCCCGATTTTAATAAGGAATTCATACTGACAACAGACGCTTCGAACGTTGCTATTGGAGCCGTTCTATCTCAAGGACATATAGGTTCCGACAAACCTGTGTGCTTTGCATCCCGAACATTGAATGAAAGTGAGCTTAACTATAGCACCATAGAAAAAGAACTTCTTGCCATAGTTTGGGCCACCAAGTACTTTAGACCGTACTTGTTTGGTCGTAAATTTAAAGTATTAACAGATCATAAACCTTTACAGTGGATGATGAACCTTAAAGAACCCAATTCGCGATTGACAAGATGGAGGCTGAAACTTAGTGAATACGATTTCACCGTTATCTACAAGAAAGGTAAATCCAATACGAACGCCGATGCCTTATCTCGGGTGGAGATTCACAATGAAGATACTAACACCTTATTAGACGAATTATGTTCTTTGATTCCTAACCCATCAGAAAACCCGCCATCTGCGAATTCATCCACTGCAACTGTACATACCAGTCATGAACATCCCATATTAGAAATCCCAATAACAGACGAACCCCTTAACAGGTTCCATAGACAACTATGCTTTACGATAGTAGAAGATGTCAAACGCAAACCAGTAGTTACCAAGCCATTCGAAACTCACACGCGCATAGCAGTCCAGATATCATCATCTAAACTAGAACAAGATGTAGTCAACGCCCTCAAAGAGTATGTAAACCCAAAAGTAAAAACCGGTATCCTAATAAATCCACCTCTTGCCATGTATTCCATCATACCAGTCATACAGGACAAGTTTAAGAGTTCATCTATGAACTTAGTACTAGCTAAGATAGAATTAGAAAACGTTAAAGATTATCTACGTCAGCAAGAGATAATTCAACACTACCATGACGGCAAAACCAATCACCGAGGAATTACCGAATGTTATTTAGCCCTCTCAAGAAAGTATTACTGGCCCAAAATGAAAGACCAAATAACCAAATTCATCAATGAATGCATTATTTGCGGGCAAGCTAAATATGACCGGAGACCTATTAGACCCCAGTTTAATATTGTACCCCCGGCAACAAAACCATTCGAAATAGTTCATATGGATTTATTCACTGTTCACAATGAAAAATATGTTACATTTATAGATGTTTTTACCAAATATGGACAAGCATACCATCTTCGAGATGGCACGGGCATTAGTATACTTCAATCATTATTACAATATTGTACCCACCATGGAGTTCCCTTAACTTTAGTGACTGACAACGGAACGGAGTTTACTAATCAACTGTTCCTAGAATTCACACGCCTTCACAAGATAAACCATCATAGAGTTTTACCGCATTCGCCTAACGATAACGGTAACATCGAACGCTTCCATTCAACTCTCCTTGAACATATAAGAATATTAAAGTTACAACACAAAGAGGAGCCTATCGTAAATCTTATGCCTTATGCTATAATTGGTTATAATTCTTCAATACATAGCTTCACTAGATGCAGACCATTCGATTTATTAACAGGACACTTTGATCCACGCGATATTTTAGACATAGATTTTACCCAACAATCATTACAACAGTACGTTCATAATCATAGGGCGCAAATGAAGGAAGTCTATAATATTATCAACGAAACCTCTTTATCAAATCGTACTGCGTTGATAGAAAATAGAAATCGGAACCGCGAATCCGAAATAGAATACTTTCCTCAACAACAGGTATTCATTAAGAACCCTTCTGCAAGCCGTCAGAAAACTGCACCGCGGTATACCCAAGATACTATTTTGGCTGATTTACCCATACACATCTATACGTCCAAGAAACGTGGGCCCGTAGCCAAAAATAGATTAAAAAGAGGCCCTAAGGAACCTAACTTGTTGCAGGATTCTACTATTGCTGGTTCTTCGCGAGACCCAGTCATCGGAGATAAAACTTGAAAGCTTGGCGAATGGACCTGGCTTATTACCGTATAAACTTGGACCGACGAGAATGACCACTCATCATCATACATTTCTTCAGTACGTGAATCTAAGGGACATAGAAAATCAAATTACAACACTACAATATCAGATATCAGAATACAAAAGTCGGCTTAGTAATGACACTTATACACTTTTTGAATTCCAAATTAGTTATCTTACTAACAAAATTGGCAAAGTATCTAATCAGCTAAAATCTTTAGGGCCTGGTCGTGTCAAGAGAGGTCTAGTAGACAGTCTTGGATCAGTAATTAAGAGTATAACTGGAAATCTAGACTACACAGATGCCTTAAAATACGAAAATGCTATCAAAATTCTACAGATTAATAACAATAAGTTAGTTAACGAATTTAACAATCACATAAGTCTTAGCAAAGAATGGATGTCCAAGCATAACGGTGTTCTAATACAATTAATCGAAAATCAAAGTAGAATCAATAGCACCTTAGAGTTACTATTAAATAACACGTATACAACAGGTAATCTAATAGCATATGCAAAGTTTGGTCAACTCATGTCCATTATAAGTGAAAACGTAGAAGATTTAAGATTAGAATTAGTTAGAATAGAAAATATGTTAGCGTTTATACATGCATCAAGCACTGTTCATTCTATGATAGACGTAGATACACTTAAGTCTATGGTAAATAGGTTAGAAAAAATATACAGTAAGGATGAGATACTAAGTTTAGAGCTCAGAGAATATTACGACATCATCCAACCCGGATCATATTTCAATGAAAAACAGATAGTCATAGTTTTCAGATTTCCTATAATTTCCAAAATTGTTTATGATTTATATAAGCTATCTATAGTACCCAATAAAAACCGTCAAGCCCTTATCCCTACCTATCCCTTTATAGCAACTAATGGGGACTCTTTAGTGTACATAGAAGCAGAATGCTCGAAGTTAAGTAACTGGTATCTCTGTGAAAAGGAAATAACCCACCAAATACGAACAAAAACTGACTGCATACAAGAACTTATCATGAACCAAGCCCTCAAGAGTTCCTGCCAATTTACTACAGTATTTTTGGAAAAAGAAGCGATGGAAAAATTAGATGACCAGCACTACATTTTATCGTTTCCAAATCCAACAAAAGTGCAATTAGTCTGCGGGAGAGAAGACTTTAATTCGCTACAAGGAAGCTACCTCGCTACTATACCTATCAATTGTTACCTCCGCACAAAGGAACTAACTATAATCAACGACAACGACGTAATACAAGGGCAGCCTTTGAAATTAATGAACATTCCCTACGACGCGGAGACACCGAGTGCTGCATTAACCCAAGTTCATCTTAGTTCAATTGACTTAAGAGGATTACACAGCATACAGAACCAAGTCATGACGAGCCAGCCGATAGAACTTAACCAGCTGCAGTCAGATGTCATATACCATACGACAATACCCTTCTACATTGCATTATTAAGTGCAGGCGCACTTTTCATAGCCATACTAGGCTATCGCAAAAAATGGTTTTGCAAACGCTCTGAAACGCCCAACACCAAGGGACATACGTACGAGGAACCTGATAAAAAAGAAGAGGATCGCGCGCCCAGAGGACAAGTTCCAGCAACATTTTCTCTCAAAGTTCTAAAATAGTTCCTGATCTGCGGGTGGAGATGTTACACGCAGCTGCATAAGGGGAATCGCCCACTCAGCACTCAATACTTTTATTATAGAAACATACGCTGCAAAATTAACGAACGACGGAAACGGCGAGCTGAGATAGCACTTTGTGACGCACGGACCTAGTTTACCCAATTATTGTAACTCTGTAAAATTCCATTCCATATTCATACTTCGAATAGGCACTTAGGCTAAATTAAGATATAATTAATGTAATTCTTTTATTTAAAATAAATTAAGTAAAATCATTTTTGGTTTTTTTTAAATCCTCCGATTGCAGCTAACGTAATTAGCGACTTAATTTATTTTAAATAAAAGAATTACATTAATTATATCTTAATTTAGCCTAAGTGCCTATTCGAAGTATGAATATGGAATGGAATTTTACAGAGTTACAATAATTGGGTAAACTAGGTCCGTGCGTCACAAAGTGCTATCTCAGCTCGCCGTTTCCGTCGTTCGTTAATTTTGCAGCGTATGTTTCTATAATAAAAGTATTGAGTGCTGAGTGGGCGATTCCCCTTATGCAGCTGCGTGTAACATCTCCACCCGCAGATCAGGAACTATTTTAGAACTTTGAGAGAAAATGTTGCTGGAACTTGTCCTCTGGGCGCGCGATCCTCTTCTTTTTTATCAGGTTCCTCGTACGTATGTCCCTTGGTGTTGGGCGTTTCAGAGCGTTTGCAAAACCATTTTTTGCGATAGCCTAGTATGGCTATGAAAAGTGCGCCTGCACTTAATAATGCAATGTAGAAGGGTATTGTCGTATGGTATATGACATCTGACTGCAGCTGGTTAAGTTCTATCGGCTGGCTCGTCATGACTTGGTTCTGTATGCTGTGTAATCCTCTTAAGTCAATTGAACTAAGATGAACTTGGGTTAATGCAGCACTCGGTGTCTCCGCGTCGTAGGGAATGTTCATTAATTTCAAAGGCTGCCCTTGTATTACGTCGTTGTCGTTGATTATAGTTAGTTCCTTTGTGCGGAGGTAACAATTGATAGGTATAGTAGCGAGGTAGCTTCCTTGTAGCGAATTAAAGTCTTCTCTCCCGCAGACTAATTGCACTTTTGTTGGATTTGGAAACGATAAAATGTAGTGCTGGTCATCTAATTTTTCCATCGCTTCTTTTTCCAAAAATACTGTAGTAAATTGGCAGGAACTCTTGAGGGCTTGGTTCATGATAAGTTCTTGTATGCAGTCAGTTTTTGTTCGTATTTGGTGGGTTATTTCCTTTTCACAGAGATACCAGTTACTTAACTTCGAGCATTCTGCTTCTATGTACACTAAAGAGTCCCCATTAGTTGCTATAAAGGGATAGGTAGGGATAAGGGCTTGACGGTTTTTATTGGGTACTATAGATAGCTTATATAAATCATAAACAATTTTGGAAATTATAGGAAATCTGAAAACTATGACTATCTGTTTTTCATTGAAATATGATCCGGGTTGGATGATGTCGTAATATTCTCTGAGCTCTAAACTTAGTATCTCATCCTTACTGTATATTTTTTCTAACCTATTTACCATAGACTTAAGTGTATCTACGTCTATCATAGAATGAACAGTGCTTGATGCATGTATAAACGCTAACATATTTTCTATTCTAACTAATTCTAATCTTAAATCTTCTACGTTTTCACTTATAATGGACATGAGTTGACCAAACTTTGCATATGCTATTAGATTACCTGTTGTATACGTGTTATTTAATAGTAACTCTAAGGTGCTATTGATTCTACTTTGATTTTCGATTAATTGTATTAGAACACCGTTATGCTTGGACATCCATTCTTTGCTAAGACTTATGTGATTGTTAAATTCGTTAACTAACTTATTGTTATTAATCTGTAGAATTTTGATAGCATTTTCGTATTTTAAGGCATCTGTGTAGTCTAGATTTCCAGTTATACTCTTAATTACTGATCCAAGACTGTCTACTAGACCTCTCTTGACACGACCAGGCCCTAAAGATTTTAGCTGATTAGATACTTTGCCAATTTTGTTAGTAAGATAACTAATTTGGAATTCAAAAAGTGTATAAGTGTCATTACTAAGCCGACTTTTGTATTCTGATATCTGATATTGTAGTGTTGTAATTTGATTTTCTATGTCCCTTAGATTCACGTACTGAAGAAATGTATGATGATGAGTGGTCATTCTCGTCGGTCCAAGTTTATACGGTAATAAGCCAGGTCCATTCGCCAAGCTTTCAAGTTTTATCTCCGATGACTGGGTCTCGCGAAGAACCAGCAATAGTAGAATCCTGCAACAAGTTAGGTTCCTTAGGGCCTCTTTTTAATCTATTTTTGGCTACGGGCCCACGTTTCTTGGACGTATAGATGTGTATGGGTAAATCAGCCAAAATAGTATCTTGGGTATACCGCGGTGCAGTTTTCTGACGGCTTGCAGAAGGGTTCTTAATGAATACCTGTTGTTGAGGAAAGTATTCTATTTCGGATTCGCGGTTCCGATTTCTATTTTCTATCAACGCAGTACGATTTGATAAAGAGGTTTCGTTGATAATATTATAGACTTCCTTCATTTGCGCCCTATGATTATGAACGTACTGTTGTAATGATTGTTGGGTAAAATCTATGTCTAAAATATCGCGTGGATCAAAGTGTCCTGTTAATAAATCGAATGGTCTGCATCTAGTGAAGCTATGTATTGAAGAATTATAACCAATTATAGCATAAGGCATAAGATTTACGATAGGCTCCTCTTTGTGTTGTAACTTTAATATTCTTATATGTTCAAGGAGAGTTGAATGGAAGCGTTCGATGTTACCGTTATCGTTAGGCGAATGCGGTAAAACTCTATGATGGTTTATCTTGTGAAGGCGTGTGAATTCTAGGAACAGTTGATTAGTAAACTCCGTTCCGTTGTCAGTCACTAAAGTTAAGGGAACTCCATGGTGGGTACAATATTGTAATAATGATTGAAGTATACTAATGCCCGTGCCATCTCGAAGATGGTATGCTTGTCCATATTTGGTAAAAACATCTATAAATGTAACATATTTTTCATTGTGAACAGTGAATAAATCCATATGAACTATTTCGAATGGTTTTGTTGCCGGGGGTACAATATTAAACTGGGGTCTAATAGGTCTCCGGTCATATTTAGCTTGCCCGCAAATAATGCATTCATTGATGAATTTGGTTATTTGGTCTTTCATTTTGGGCCAGTAATACTTTCTTGAGAGGGCTAAATAACATTCGGTAATTCCTCAGTGATTGGTTTTGCCGTCATGGTAGTGTTGAATTATCTCTTGCTGACGTAGATAATCTTTAACGTTTTCTAATTCTATCTTAGCTAGTACTAAGTTCATAGATGAACTCTTAAACTTGTCCTGTATGACTGGTATGATGGAATACATGGCAAGAGGTGGATTTATTAGGATACCGGTTTTTACTTTTGGGTTTACATACTCTTTGAGGGCGTTGACTACATCTTGTTCTAGTTTAGATGATGATATCTGGACTGCTATGCGCGTGTGAGTTTCGAATGGCTTGGTAACTACTGGTTTGCGTTTGACATCTTCTACTATCGTAAAGCATAGTTGTCTATGGAACCTGTTAAGGGGTTCGTCTGTTATTGGGATTTCTAATATGGGATGTTCATGACTGGTATGTACAGTTGCAGTGGATGAATTCGCAGATGGCGGGTTTTCTGATGGGTTAGGAATCAAAGAACATAATTCGTCTAATAAGGTGTTAGTATCTTCATTGTGAATCTCCACCCGAGATAAGGCATCGGCGTTCGTATTGGATTTACCTTTCTTGTAGATAACGGTGAAATCGTATTCACTAAGTTTCAGCCTCCATCTTGTCAATCGCGAATTGGGTTCTTTAAGGTTCATCATCCACTGTAAAGGTTTATGATCTGTTAATACTTTAAATTTACGACCAAACAAGTACGGTCTAAAGTACTTGGTGGCCCAAACTATGGCAAGAAGTTCTTTTTCTATGGTGCTATAGTTAAGCTCACTTTCATTCAATGTTCGGGATGCAAAGCACACAGGTTTGTCGGAACCTATATGTCCTTGAGATAGAACGGCTCCAATAGCAACGTTCGAAGCGTCTGTTGTCAGTATGAATTCCTTATTAAAATCGGGATACTGTAGTATGGGGTCATTTGTTAAGAGATTCTTACACTTTTCAAAACTGTTTATGTACTCGGAGTCTAGTACAACTTTTCTACCTTTTTTTAAACAAGTTGTGAGAGGTTTCGTAATCTTTGCAAAGTCCGGGATAAATTTCCGATAATAACCTACAAGGCCTAAAAATTGCTTAATTTCTTTTGGGGTCTTTGGAATGGGGTATTTTTCTATTGCATGAATCTTATCCGGATTAGGTTTTATTCCTTCACTACTTATTATGTGTCCGAGGTAACCAGTTTCATGCCTTAAGAATTCGGATTTATCCATTTGGATCTTAAAGTTCGATTCCCGAAGTCTATTGAAAACTTTCTCGAGATTGGTCATATGCTCTTGTAGTGACGTAGAGAAAACGATGATGTCATCAAGGTAGACCAGGCATATGTCATTTTGGAGACCTCTGAGAACATTGTCCATAACCCTTTGAAATGTGGATGGTGAATTCTTAAGTCCCATGGGCATTCGAAGGAACTCGAAATGTCCATGTTCGACATTAAAAGCTGTTTTTTGAATATCCTGAGGGTCCATTTCGACCTGGTAAAATCCACTGGCCAGATCTAGGGTGGTGAAGTATTGGCACCTACCTAGTTTGTCAAGAACATCGCTAATGTTCGGGATAGGGTATTTGTCGTTGATAGTTTTTTCATTGAGTTTCCTAAAGTCAACTACTAAACGCCATTTTTGTTTGCCCGAGGCATCCATTTTCTTGGGGACCACCCAAATGGGTGAGCTCCATGCTGAATCTGAAGGCTTTATTATTCCCTGATCTAACATTTTTGTAATCTGTTCCCTAACCTCTTGGCGATGAATGAATGGGTATCTGTAACTTTTTGTGTAAACCGGGACCTCATCTGTGGTCTTAATACGATGTTTTATTCGATTGGTAAAGGTTAACGCTTCGCCTTCGATGTAAAACACGTCAGCAAATTTTGAGCAAAGAGCTATAAGGTTGACTTTCTCCTCCTCGTTTAAATGATCTGTTCGTAATCGCGTTGTCACTTCTTGAACCCGCGTGGTACAATGTTCGGTGCGCGTGCACTCGATATTAAATAAACTTGCGTGCACTGGTCGGTCTAATGATATTATAATATCATTCGGGCTCGTATTTTCTATCTCTAAGTAGCCGCGATTATTGTCCACAATAGTAAGGCATTCGCGTACGATGCAATTGCATATAGTCTGTTCACTAACTAATGCTGCACCATTTGGAACGTCGATCGGTATTCTAACTAATTTCGAAGATTGAGCAGGTATTATGTCTTCATATAAGTTTACATTGCAGGAATTATACATACGGATAGGATTTGATGATGTGCGTGTTATTAACCTCTGATCTTTTAAGTCTATCTTAGACTCCCATTTTGTTAGCAAATCTAAACCAATTAAACCGTCGAAATATTCATGAAAACGGTATACAAATAACTTAATGAACTCTGGATCGTTAAATTCCGCAAAGCAAGGTAGACTTATAGAGTAATTATTTCTAGTAACCGCGTGTACATTGGTAACTTCAAACGGGTCGTAATTTAAGGGAAGGTGCGGAAAATATTTCTCTACAGCTTCTGGACTTATAAAAGACTGATTCGCGCCGGTGTCAATTAGTAATTTTAAAGGTGGTTCCGATATTAGTATGTACGGCAACTGACGTTGAGTTTGGAGATTTAATTCTATTTTGGTTTTTTTGATTTCTGTGCCTCCTGAAAATCCTGACTTGGACCCGCCTGGGGTTCAGTTGAACCTGTAACTTGACCTTGAACACCTACATCACTTAAAGTCGGATCATGGTTGCACTCTAATGTAGCGAACGGGCTATAATCGTAATAAATGTCATCGTAATTAAAACAGTTCGGATCGTAATAATACTCCGTCGGGTAATATGAGTCGTCGTATGACGCGCATTCATTCATGTTCATTTCACGATTTTTAATATAATTAGTTGGTGGCGGATTACCTGAATTCTGCCAATTATGGCCAGATAACATGGGTTTAGGTGTAAAATGCTGTACACCGCTCATAGGTTTAGGACCTTGATTTTGATTTTGCGCCGGAATGTTTCTAGGTGGCAAACGGAACATGTTACTTTGAGCGTTATAATTTTGAGGTACCGCACGGAATATTTGCTGCGTACGGTTAGGCATGCGATATTGAGGCTGTTGGTTAATAAAGTTAGGATTGAACTTAAATGGTTGCGGTGGTGGTAATTGGTTGGGTCTAATTCCTATGGGATTGGGCCAATTGGGAATTGGTATTGCGAAATTATTACTACGTGGAGCAACTGGGTTAGAATTCTTTTGGGTAGTGGATTTTGAAAACTCACTACGTTCCTGTAAATACATAACATTAAGTTCTTCCTGTACATATTCAAGGGCCTTTTCAATAGTATCGGGGCGCATGCATCTTATACGGGACCCCAATGGTTCTTTTAATCCTTTTACAAAAGCCTGCATAGTAACTTTTTTATACAATGTACGTTTCGCTTCTACTGTAGTAGGAATTTGCTCATGTAGTGTTACATACGTCATTATCGTACTGAACAGAGTTTGGCATTCCTCATAGAATTCTTGAGGTGTCTTATTTCCTTGCGTAGCTAAAGAAAGGTCTCTATACAAAGCTGTTTCATCCCGTTGATCCGAAAAATTGTTGATTAAGGCTGTCCTAATCCCTAGCCAACTATCAGGTATGCCGTTGGAATTAATGGTACTAGCGGCAGAGCCTGTTATCTTATTTAATATACCATTTAGTAGGCATAAGTTGTTTAACTCGCTACCTGGGGCATTACTAACGTACTGAGTTACTATTTGATCGCATATTCTAACAAACCTAGTCAAAACGTTTGGGTTCCCATCGAACTCTGGGACCATGCGAAGGGTCTTGAAAATTGCATCTGGGTCGGGGGCCATATTTACGCTATTTATACTACTAACTTCACTAACACTATTTAAATCTCTACTATTATCTATAGTACTCCAGCGAGCCGTACGGGATGCGGGCTCCTGGGAGTTGGAATTTTTCGGGTGAAAAATCTTGGAAGTTGGAGGTGGTATTAAGGGCTAAAAAGGAGGCAACACAGGAACAATTCAAGTGTACTCACAAATTTTTCATCTCTGGTTTTCTCGTGAATCGAAGTCTGGATTCTCCCTCCGGAACTGCAGCTGGACCGTAGATTCGGATATTCGGCGCCGGGGCTCGATAGCCACCCAGGCGATTCGCGTACGCGGATATCGATATTAGAGATCCCTAAAGCTTGCGAACCGGCCCGCGAATATCCTACCGACTGCGCCAATTACGTTAGCTGCAATCGGAGGATTTAAAAAAAACCAAAAATGATTTTACTTAATTTATTTTAAATAAAAGAATTACATTAATTATATCTTAATTTAGCCTAAGTGCCTATTCGAAGTATGAATATGGAATGGAATTTTACAGAGTTACAATAATTGGGTAAACTAGGTCCGTGCGTCACAAAGTGCTATCTCAGCTCGCCGTTTCCGTCGTTCGTTAATTTTGCAGCGTATGTTTCTATAATAAAAGTATTGAGTGCTGAGTGGGCGATTCCCCTTATGCAGCTGCGTGTAACAAGCGATATGGGAAGAAGACTGTTTGTTTTAGAGTGTGAGATCGATTTCTGTGCTGTAATGATGGTGTGTGGCCCGTGTTACTTATGTATATTCGTCTCTTAGTCTGTAATTATGTATATTCATGTAAGATTGACATGATTATGATTATTTTCCACATGTTCCAGGAAAAAAGGCTACTCAATCAGAACAGGTCGGGGTAGTTCAATCGCCGCCTTTTAGGACACTAGCTCGAACTACCAGGCTATAAGATATTGCTAGATTAAGCATGTTTCCAAATGAATTACTTATGCACACAACAATGATGAAACAACCATAATAAACGCGTTAAAAATTGCCTGTGCAAACACAGCATTACCTAGAAAATACCAAACAGTAAGCAAGTAAACAAAAAATTACCAACGTTAAAATTATAAGCTATTCTTTTACCCCACGGTAATACTCCTCAGGCTGCACTACGTAAAGCTGCATAAATTAAACTTCCCACAAACAATCCCTGCACAAAAGGTTGAACAAACGAAACGTCATTCGCAAGCCACCGACACACGAGTATCCAGCACAAAGAATGTTATTTCCTGGAAGGCATAATAATAAAAAGCGCAATAAGCTCGCGTGTGCTCGGCCTAACGGGAATAATCGCGATTTCATTATAAGTCATTATAAAAGGCACACGCCATAAAATAATTGTTGCATTTGGAATATTTGTTGGATTAAAAATGTTTTAAATGGCATAATAAATATCCTTGCGCTTGAAGTCAGTAGATAGTTTATAAAAAAATTGCAATGAAGAGAATTTTGCAGATTATCGGAAGTAAGACGTCAGAAAAACGTCGTAATCTTAGTCATAAAATCATCTGAAAATATTACATATTTCTAACCCATTCGAACTTTACTTTGTACTGGTAATGTGCCCAAGAGTCGGCCGCATTGCCTGCACTTGTATGGCAATTCTTAGCCTCTGACCAAGGGCGGATGCTGTATTTATTTCTGGGAGCGGCACATACGAGTAGGTCAGACGAAGAAGTGTCTCCTATATTTTTTATTGCAGTAGGTATGTTGTTTAATTACATGGGACTTAAAAATATAACTGGTGAAATGTGGGTGTACTACAGGTACACCTCTGCCCAACCATTCTAAGAAACAAGGCGTGATGTTATGTTATGCTGTTTTTTCCTTTTTTTTCATTAAATATTATAGTAGCCTACTGCCTTTTCATCATTAAAGCAATGTCTTGATAAATATGCATTCAGGCCAGTCGATTCAGATCACAGATATATCTGTGATTCGGATGATCAATTTTATTTTACTTAAACGGTTGGAGTGATCACCCCTTTTTTTTTTGGGTTGGAAATCATCAAATGACTCCTCCCGCTCTGGGTGGAGCGGAAGGGCATGTCAGACTCTTACTGACTAAAACCCACCCGTGTTCCTTCTCTTGCCTGTGCAATGCCAGGGGGCCACGGTATCCCTTTCGGACTTTCCCGCAACCCCGGCAGGCAATGGTCTCATTGGACCCCTTCACTCGCTGACACTCTTTGAGGCGCGCGTGGAACACAACGCGCTGTCGACCCGGGCTTGGTCCTTGCCGGACGGCGAGCTACCCATTGCTCACCGTCCGCAAGCCCGCGCCTATGGTGGCCGGGAATCGGCTATGGATTCCCGACGCCCAGGGCGTCTTCTCCTGCGGCGGCTAGGGGCGTGAGGCGCGAAATTTGCCTCTCCCACACGCGCTCCGCCTCCTCCTTAGCAAGCATTACTGCTTCTCAGAAGGAGGTGACGGCCTCCCATGCCCTCTCGCTCAGTACCATGGCCTGGACCAGGGCCGGACGCGAGAGATCCCCGCCACCGTTCGCCTCCACGAGGACACAGCGGTGCTCTGCCCAAGCCGGGCATACCTCCACCGTATGCTCCTCCGTGTCCTCCGGGCGATCCACGCAGTCATGACACCCGGGCGTTTCCTCCCGCCTTATCCGAAACAGGTACCTCCCGAAACAGCCGTGTCTGGTGAGGACCTGCGTCAGGAGGCGGAAGGTGAGGACGCCGTGGCGCCTCTCCAGCCACTCCTCAAAGAGCGGACTTATCGCCGCAATAGTGGCGTGCCCAGCACTGGGTTGCGACAATCGCACTCTCCATGCCGCCATGAGATCCCGTCGGAGCTCTGTCCGCTGTGCCGCTATTTCTAGCGGCATCGGAGTCAAGCCCCGGCGTTTCGCCTCCTCGCGCCACTCCCAAATATGCGCGAGGACTTTTGCCTCCAGATCCCATGGCGGCAATCCAGCAAGGAGGCTCGCTACCTCACCGGAGACCGTGCGGTATCCCCGGACCAGCCGGGTGGCCATGACTCTCTGGGACGCGTTCAACCTGGGGGCAGGCCGCCGCCTCAACGAACGCGCCCACACCGGTGCCCCGTACAGGGCCAATGGACCGAACGATCCCCGCGTATAGCCTCCGGCAGGAGGCGTTTGGACCCCCTAGATTGGGCAGGAGCCGCTTCAATGCAGCCCCGGCCCGCCTGTGATCCCCCCTGGATCCGCCATTGCCTCTGGCCAAGGTGAAACCCAGCCCTCAGGTCTCGGGAAGTCAACTAACCATTTAGAGATTAGATTAGTCATAAATTGTCATAATGTTAATAAAATAATTAAGCCCCGGTGACTTAGTTCCGTTAAGATCACTATCATGAAATCATGCGTCAGTACTGAGTTAGATTATGTGCATAGTAGTAATTAAGATTTAGTCATTGCTTCGCCTTTATCAGGATGACAAAGTCACTGACGCACTTATTAATTATTAACTGCGTCTTAGTAGAAAGGTACGTGTTCTCTTTGTCAGAATTTGTAACGCTGTCCAATTGTATCAGGAATTATTTCTAGATCGTATCGTGAGTGCATCAATAACTTATGTGCACATACACATTCCAGGACTTAGAAACTTGGTAGACGTACTAATTTTAAATTAGATGTATCCTACTAATCATCACACTAATATTATAAAGGCGAAAGTTTGTGAGTGTGTATGTTTGTCTCTTCTTCACGTTAAAACTACTGAACGGATTTGGATAAAATTTGGCACACAGATAATTTATAAACTGGATTAACACATAGGATACTTTTTATCCCGATATTACCACGGGATCGAAACTTATGCGGGTGAAACCGCGGGGCGCAGCTAGTGTTTTCATATACCTTTTTAAAACATGATTAATTGTATCAACGTGTATGTTCTATTATACTATTTAATGAGCAATATTTGTGTAGGTACCTATATATACAAATATCTATTTGTAATCACGTTCTCAAAAACGACTCTAATTATTTTTTTAATTTTTGATTTTCATATAAATAAAAAAAAAACTAAAATAAGAACCCAAAATTCAACGATTGATTTCTAAAATAAACACCAGATTCTTTATTTCTAAATAATTTCTAGATTTATATGACTTCATATTTCTATATTTTCAGACAAATATTAAACTGCACATAACATGGTCGTCTGATAATGAAGCAACCTCACATGCACTGCCTGTTGATGCGATGCAAGCAAAGCAGTATAACTATGAAAAGATATTTCTACTACCTCACCCACAACCCTCAAAATAATGGAAAGGCAAGTAGGTAACCAATAAATATCTATCACATGTTTGTTCAAAATGTCTTTTACCGTGATAAATACACATCACGTGTCTCCAATAGTCTCCATATTGTCTGCTCATTGCAGACATGTTCAAGTTAACTCGTAGGTCATGACAGCAGACATCAGTCACGGCCTATTACGTCGTGCCGTACTTACCATAACCACGGACTGAGGAATATTTCTAGTGCTCGTGGACTTGGAAGTTACGTAACAAAGAAATTAGGGCATTTTACATGTAGCGACTGTCTACCTATCCGGCCTCCAAAACCCAGTTACGGGGCAACACGAAACCCCTTGGTAAGACTGGTCAAAAGGTAGTTCTATTTTCAAAATTCGGAAGAATAACAAAAACTTCTGTTATTCTACTGAATTTTTGGTAGATACCTACGCGCAATTTTCCCAAAAATGTGTGTACATTCTGGCGAAAACTTTCTTTCACAAACTGGCGAACTTTCGGTTTTCAGAAGGAAACTTGATATTGTTAAAAAATATATTGCCGCTATCGATAGTGACTACCGCCTGTGTTGTAAACCTACACAACTATTTGGCTTATAGCTGCTGGGGAGTTTGTTGCGCCACTTCTTCTTCCCAGCAAAAGCACTAGGAAGTGGTGAAGGGTGGGCGTTTTGGGGGACTGTCTTATGTAATTTTGACGTTCGAAAAGTGCTGATTCTCAGCCTAATTTGAATAAATGACTTTTGATTTTTGATTTTGATTTTTTTAACAAAACAAAGCAGGAAAAACGCCACTCTTAACAGAAAGACAATGCTTCTTTAACAAGTGGATTAACGGTAAATGAATCTAATTCTCACGCCGAGAAAAAGTGAAAACGTACAAAAACTATACATCGATTGGAACCAGGAACGACAGCTAAGCTAACAGAGTAACAGTGAAAGCATTTTCACTATTGCTCTTATAGCAACTCGATATAACAATCCGAAAAAAGTTCAGCGCAAAACCGTAAAGAAAAAGTGGCAATTTCAGCGAATGTATTTAATAATAAGAATATACGATAACAAGTCGCGTAGAACTAGTATCGTATAATTCAAATTCAAATTCAAATATTTTATTTCAGATAATCATCCATATATGTGTTAGTAGTGGTAGAACTTAGCCTAATGTTAGTATTAAAATTAAATTTATAACAATACACACAGTTCAATGGCTCATTAGTTGATTACTAATGAACCATTGAACTGTTCGTTATGTACACCAGTTTATTTGGTTAAGTGTGTCTGTACACTTACCCACCTTCGTAAGAGGGGAGAGTCCCACCGGTCTGTAAACACATTCAGGATGCCATTGGAGGAGGAGCGCAAGCGCGCCATCATGGAAGCGCATCGCTTCCGTATGATCGCGGCGAACCCATCGACGCACGCTTCCGCGAACATCCCTGACGCGCTACATCGCCACGGCAACCCCAAAAGCACCCTGAATGCGTTATTGTACTGCACGCGCAGGTCGCTGTATGCCCGCTGGGTATACTTGGTCCACAGGGTGCACGTGTAAAACGACTGGCAGAAGGCCTTAAAAAGCGTTATCTTGACTGAATCAGTACAACGCGCAAACCTGCGGACCAGCATGTTGCAACGGACAGCCAGCGACCTGCGCTCCCTATCTATGTCAACATTGTCTTTTAAGTCATCAGTGACCCAGTGGCCCAAATACTTGAACTTCGAAACCCGACCTAAAGGAGACCCAGACAGTGAGAGTCCTGGCAACTGTTCGTAGGTTGAAGTACCTGATTTAAAAACCAACCATTCACTCTTATCGGTATTGTATTTGAGCCCATGAGCCACTGCATAACTTTCACAAATTTCAAGTAACCTTCTCATTGCTCCTATAGATGGACTCAGCAGCACCATATCATCAGCGTAGCTGATATTGTTCACACAAACACCGTCCACGTGGCAGCCGATTTTAGTGCTACTGAGCCCACCTATCAGCTTGTTAATGTATAGGTTAAAAAGACGGGGGGAGCTCAGACCCCCCTGCCTCACCCCACAATCCAGCCCATACATATCAGAATATGAGCCTGCCCACTTAACTGTGTTCTTTTGACTACTGTACCAATATCTAAACAGGGATATCACATCAGCTGGGACAGTAGTGGCGTGAGTGAGCTTATGCCAGAGCAGGTCATAATTGACCAGGTCGAACGCCCTCGATAAATCCAGGAAACATGCCATTATTTCTGTCTGTATAATATTGGACAGTCTGCTTAAGGCATAAAATTGCACTATCCGTTGACAAGTTCGGTCTAAAACCAAACTGTCCATCCTCTAGAACGATATGCTTAGCTAGAATTTTATCAAGCAGACTATCCAATACCTTGGCACAGACAGTGGCAAGCGATATCGGCCTATAGTTGGAGATATCGGAGGCGTTACCAGTCTTATTCTTTATTACTGGCACAACGATCGTATTACTAAGTTCCACAGGTAAGTAACTATGACTTAGACAAAGGTTAAAAATCAAAGCGAGCATTCGCGGCAAGTGTAACCCGGCGTATTTAATAGGTACCATAATTATTATTCTTCATTCATGGCGCAAAAACACAAAGGTCACGGTAGTGGGCGTTTGTCACGGGTAGTTACCCCATAGTATTTACTTCATACACTTACTTATATTTACGCTCTTCTTAATTTATGGAGTAAGCAGGTATTCCAGCCGTGACTATATTATGTGTGCAGCAGTTTGATTGAAATGGGGTACGAATACGATCTTGAAATTAATAGGTACACACGGCTACATATCAAGCTATACATTTCCACTTTATACTGGAAATGTATAGCTTGATGTGTAGCCGTGTTGACTTAATACGTAGTTGTTGATCATATTATTTAAAATTATGACAAAAACAACGACCATTTGTAAGCATCTAAATAAGGCAAAAAATGGTCATGAGAGACTTAGGCTATCTATAGGGCTTCTAGTGTCCTTAACATGATCGTCACACAAATTCACCATTTTGATAGGCTTTCAGTATTTTAAATAAAAATAGATTAAAAATCTAGTTAATTCAATAGTACACGGCTACACATCAAGCTATAGGTACATTCCCAGTATGAGCTGACCCCTCATTATACGGAAATCCTATAAAATGCGTGATCAGCTTATACTGGAAATGTATAGCTTGATATGTAGCCGTGTGTACCAACCTTCCTGGCTTTACACGATAAATAAATAATTGACCATTCCAATTTCAAAATTGCTAAATTAAATTAATCCAATAAAATTGGTTCAATTACATAAATTAAATTATCTTGTTCGAGTCTCGGCTTGTACTGACAAGTTGACCGACATAAATTATGCTAATTAATAAGACAATTGACGAAAACAAGCCTTCATTCTTACAGGTATTTTGACGTAGATATATAAAACACACACACATAGCTGTCAAACTTATAACACCCCTCTTTTTGAGTCGGTGGTTAAAAATATAAAACAAAAGAAAGATCCACCACAAAATCTAACAATGAAGATGACATGCCTGACAGAAACATGACGCATTAATAAATAAGTAGGCATAAAATTAAAAAAAACATCTAGTTTTTTTAAATATATTGGTATAGTCCCAATTTTAACCTCATTCTATTAACAATAAGCAACCATTGACAGTGATAAAACCACAAATCAAATCATTTATTTACTTAGCTACAATAACATTATTCCAAACGAATGTAGGTTTCCTACCTTGACCATTTTTCAGTAGTCGGGTTTTAGTTTATGAACTTACCTTTTATTTAAATTATTTTGGGGTTATGATTTCGTGATTAGTATTTACAGAGCAGCTTTAATTTTTTTTTGGTTAGGTTTTATTGTGTAATAGGTATTAATTTTACGGGCGCGCCGTCGTAGCAAATTCTCACTTTTTCTTGATTTGAACAATTTAACATATTTACTTACTTATACAATATGAGATATATACATATTTGTAAAGTGATCGTCAAGCCCTTTCATTTGATACCCAACATATTTTTTTTGTTTTTGATTTTATGCCCTCTAGAGGGCGCCACATTCTCTTTTCCAATGATACCTCATTTGTCAAATTATGATGAGTAGTAAAGTAGTTATGAGGTAACGGATGAACATACATCCATACATACCGGTCAAAATGTATGCTTCACCGTAGTCGAGTAAAAAAACAATCAAACGAAATAACTAACATCAAATTCGTATTCCGTAAGCTAGCCAACGTAATCAATTAGCTGAATCTAATTATTGTACACGGCGATCAATCAAATCGAACACTAGCATCACTTCTCGACCTGACCCCAACGTAGATAACACCCAAATTAATCTCCTCCAACAACATTAATCTTCAATCCGGGACACCGAAAGGTTTTATTTGTCCAACACCACATTTCCAGAGTAATATTTGAAAAGGAATTCATTCCGGAGCTAAGTCGGCCATAAAATATTCTGTCGTGGATTCTACAAATATTACCCTAAGGGTTAGCTAGACGATTTTTGGTCGAATCGACAGTTTATCATGATTTCGAGTGTGGAGTGCGAATGTGAAATGTTCGGGTGTGAAGGTACATTTGATTTTTATCAGGGGATTTTGTACTGGGTATGTAAGAACCGCGATTCATTAAAAACAGCACCTGCAGATTTACGTCAACAAAGTCACATCGCTATGATATGATCAGATAATAGGCTCAACTAATGTAACGCCTCATTATAACAGACCTAATGGCCAATAATTGAATATCCGTTACCAATCTAGGTCTTCGATCTCCCATCGTTTATCATTTTATTAAAGGGTCCAATCGATCATATCCTTATTAGCATCATTTCCTTATTACTTTTAATCGTCGACAGAACTCCCGTTCGGTCAAATATCTATTGTGTTTTAGCCCTTACTTCTACCCTTACCCGTAAAAAGGGCCTGACCTTGACGTGACAAGGGTCATTGGTAAAAAGAGTAAGAACTAGTACACCCACATTGATGTATTGACGCCAGAGTATATTTTTGGTTGTTAATGAAACAAGTTTGTTGTTATAGATAACCTTTTTTTTTTTTTTGTTTGGGAAATCATCAAATGACTTCTCCCGCTCTGGGTGGAGCGGGAGGGCGTGTCAGACTCTTACTGACTAAAACCCACCCGTGTTCCTTCTATTGCCTGTGCATTGCCAGGGGGCCACGGTATCCCTTTCGGACTTTCCCGCAGTTATAGATAGCCTAGTGGTGTGATACAGCAGTGATAGCTTAGCAGGTGATGGCCTGGTGGCGTGATCGTCGGTCTGCCAAGTCACTATTCTCTAGTTTGATCCCAAGGCACGCACCTCTGACTTTTCATGATTCATGTGCGTATTGTATAAAACACTTGCTTCAAAAACGATGAATTAAAATATCATCGTGAGGAAAACCGGCCATGCCTGAGAGATATTTGTCGACGGCATGTGAAGCCAAGTCAAAGGCCCATGGGCGACATAAAAAATCTGACACCAGGTTAGTCACAGCCACACGAAAAAGAAAAGAAGGTGTTTATGATTTAAATGGAGTAAATTATTGATTTGTTACTGAATTTGGAGCTGGTGTAGAAACATTGGGGGTGTTAACTTGGATTAAGAAGTTTAACACTTATCAGACTGATGCAAGCAACAGTGGGTAACGCGAAATACCTATACAGAAAAAAAAACTGTAACACAATCACAGTTTGCCTATAAGCTAGGCATTCCAAAGTTTGGTCCCAAATGAACAGACTTTTATTGGTCCAATCACGAGCAACGAAGGATTTGAAATCAAGCCATCCAATTACTCTGATTTCCAATCTGAATGTTAGGATTTCATTTACATCTGAAATTACTAGTACTGTTGAAGGTTTGAAGTATACATTATTTATTAAAAGTACGTTATAAACTCCCTCCAAAATCTTTATGTTATTATGGACAACTTCCTAAACATAGACAAAATAAACGTTAAACATTTTTTTACAACCTTTTTACGACTTCGTCCCTTTCCTTCCTTCCTATTAGCTTTAACTACCTGGACCCCTATTCCTTGAACCGGAGCCAATGCAAACAAAATATTTTGGTAATAGGTACACATGGTTTCAAATCGAACATGATCATGTTCTTCTATGGCTACATACTACGTGATATATTCCTGATTGTTGACGAAACAAACGACCAGTGGACCACATTAGCCCTGGATCAGAAGAGCTGGAAGTCATGGGGAGAGGCAATTGCCCACCAGTGGGATGAGGCAGGCAAGCAGTAACAGTAACAGTTTTAGAAGTGGTTATGGAACAACCACCGCTACAACCTGCATTAGCATGTCTCAAATTCTCAAAAACAAGAACTTGGTCAGACTTTGAGAGATAGTGGAACATATCTACCTATTTATAAAGTCTCGTATTATAAACATAACTATTTATACAGACTGAATTTATCTGCAGTACAAAGTTGAATGTACTCCTGAAACCGGGACAGGAGGAAAGCCACAAATATTTACAAGTATTTGTGTCGCAGACAATGTTCGTTCAATTATTCATACATGTTCATCATTTCCTATGCTTCATATATTGAATTTCGAGATACATGCGGTGATTTGTGGAACAGATTCGTCATAGGATTTGTTTACAATGTCTGCCAATTAAAATAGAAATTGAATATTATATGTATGAGAGTCAAGACGGAATATGACGTGAATGCAGACATTGCTATGCAACCCTTGAATGTTTCATGTGGCAAGGCTCTCGCAAATCAAGATGGTTACGGAAAGCGGAATGGAATTAAAACGACATCTTTAAGTTCATTGCTCCTACATATTATGATACTAATAGTTAGTAAGGTACTTCAATAAAGACCACTATCCTAGTCTACACGTTTCCATTTGCAATGTAGCCATGCAAACAGATGTAGATGCCAATCTTACTGAGCCAGTCCTTAGAAACCTAGAAGCTCGAATAATTTAAATTAATTTAATTTCTCAGCATGATGAAATTTCAATCACGAAACTGTAAGCTAACAGACCAGTGGTCCCCAAACTTATTTCATTTGACTTCTTCAACTTTTTTCCCAGATCTCTTTGTCAAAACTTTATTCATTGGACCACTTTATTTTTTGCAGAAAGGATGTCTGATGAAAGTTGTAATTGATTTGATTTTTATCACCAAGTAAGTTTAATTTGGTTTTCTTTAACTTTTTCCTTTGATTGAATAAAAATAGGGTTAACTGGTTAGTACCAAAAGTGATTTGATTTAGATAATTTGAATAACCTACTCGCCCTGAACAAGGTCCAAACGTAAGCCACGTTACACAAGCGATATCAGAAGACATAACTTACAAACAAATTGCAATAACAGAATGGGGTTCCGCTATAACAGACATTATACTGACCTTTTCATGTTTATCTTACGAAAGGTCAACGTAGGGCTTATGCAATCCTGACCCGTAGGCTTCGCGATCGCCAAGAGAATTCCAAAACCGTTAACTATAACATTTGGAACGTCCAGGATAACTTGACCTCTTATGTTCCATTATTCTACTTCTTTTATGCCTATATTATGTGCGCCATATGAGGGTTCATGTGTCTCTTTAAAATGGTTGAAAAAGAAGCCTTTAGAGTTTAGAGCAAGCGCGGATACTTCGTAATGATAGGGCTGACCAGAATGAATCTGTAATTATCCATTGTCTGTTACTGAAGTCAATATTCGTGTAAAATTGATCCTTGATAAAGAATGTAGGCAGGTGGAACATGGTGACAGCAACAAACGATATCACTTCTTAGTAAGGTCTCCATAAAGCATATCGTCTCATTATTTAAAACACAATACAACAATTATCACTATTGTCATTTACTACTAGTAAGAGGACAAAAGAAATGTTCAGCAAAGTGTACCAGTAGCACATGATTTTAACTACAAGGAACAAAAACTTGGCATTCTTACGAAGACGAACTTTCGACAGAGCACAGACCAATAACAGTCGCACGATTTAGAAACAGTATTCCAACGAAATCGGTCAGAATAACGGCGTATTTGCTCTCCTGTGGCGTTGCACAATGCTCGTCCAGCGATACCTTCACCCCGAGGGTATACCCACGACTTTTGAGACTGTCGTTCAAAAAACAACCTTACGTTGGACGAATTTAAGTTGTCGTTGGAATGAATGTGGTGATTGTGTATCTCATTTCAACACAACAAATCCAAAACGGAGATATCATAGTGTACTAATATTAGAGGATTACCCGACGTTGCCCGCATGTTTAACTTTAGTCCTTAGAAGCAAGAAATTATTCCGATGATAAAGGTGTTGAGATAAATGGAAAGCTTGGTGGTATCCAAATAATCTCGATGACGTTCGTAGAAAATATTTTTTTAGCTTTGGTACGTCCTTAGGAACATAACGTTAATAACATCACGCCTGTAACCCCGTAAGACAGAGGCGTTTCTTTAGTACACCCACATTTCGCCAGTTATGTTTCACGTCCTTTAGAAAAAAATACCAAAGAAGTGAAGTACAGCAAAATAATTTAAAGATTTCTACAGATGTAAATACTAACGCAAACGAGCATTAAAGTAATACACAGAAACTTATGATCAAATAATTTGCTTGATATAATCAAATATGCAAACGGAAAGAAATTTTATGTAGTTGAAGAAACTGCTAAAGTTATAAGCAGTGCAGTCACGACGGACATAAATAAAGCCGGAATCTTTTTCAGATTCATTTTTTTAATACTCACTTCTATTGCCTAGATAATAACGTTGATATTTGAAGAGCAACGCATCAAAGATCTGCCAGATGCGCGTGAGTAAAGTTATGCGCCGCCGACTCCTTATTGAGGGAACGAAAGGAACGTGCAGTCAACCGCATCTCTATGGTAGCAATTTGACATTGATAGCGGCTTTATACCTTAACCGTAAGGGTGGTTTTCCTAGTTCAAGTATCGAATATGACGAGCGGTTGACCATACGTATTTCAAGCAACGGCTAATAGATGTCGCTAGTTGCTGTGCGCGTTTCATTTAACGCTGTGATTTTAAATGAATTGACGCCACGCAAAGGCGGCCCTCGTGATGTTAGAGCGAGGCAACAAAACTTCCTTCCTTGTTCCAATAAAAACTATTCTTACAAACCTTTTGATTTGTGAATAACGTATTGATGAGATTAATTCGCGCCGTGACAGTACAATGATACTTAATAGTTGGTAATCAGTCACTTTTTTGTATAATACTTGAAGCGTTGGCCTTTGATGTTGCCAGGAATATTAATGTGTAACTTCTATGTGAGATAGTCTGACAATCGCGATTTCTTATCTAAATTGTTCTCGGTACATCGATTTGTTAGCGTCTGGTATGAAACCTGGATCTCTCAGTAGATATATAATAAGCAATTTTAAAATTAATTTCTTCGACTCAAATGATCTAGTAAGTACCTAAAATGAATAATTATGATGTTTTTGAAGAGAAGGAAGATAACGTTTATAACTGATCAACAGAAGTAATTACTTACAAGTTAATCATGATCATGACTGTGATAGTGCCTACTGCGTGAGAACCAAAAATATGGGACAAAATGTCAAACTAATCAAAATGTATTTAAAACTCTGCACGCACGAGACTGGTTCCATCATCAAACAGTTTTATAGGTGTCATCAAAACTAAAAATCCCACAGAAAGAGAGAAAAGCCTCGCTCTACCACACGAGATAAACCGTCGCGTCGCCCCAAAAAGACCCATAAAAAATACAACAAAGACAATTAAATAAAAATCTGTTGAAAGAACGAATGAATATAACAAAAAAAAAACATGAACATAGAACACAATATAAAAATAATTCAGTTTCATACAAACAATGAATGAATTAGCGAGGGGACGGACAGGAACAAAGAATTACTCGCCATATACATGGACAATTTATGGGCAAAACGATGGGTAAAAATTCTTGTAGGGCCATAAAGATATGGGGAAATATGTGGATGAAATGTTGAAATTTAAGTTGTGTTGAATTTATTTAATTGCTGTGGTTTTGGTTAATTTTGTAATCATTATTGTCCTTATACAAATATGTACCTACATATAAATAGTTCCGGAATCACATTCATAAATAAATAGGAATTCAACAAATCGCCAGTGGCAATGGGGCATTACCTACTCGAAAAAACATTACAACCGATTGTGTCGCAATAATTATGTACAATTTCCTGTACGAAGAGTATTCTATTCTATCGTACTTTGCGGACATCATACACATGTCATCGAAGAAGTTCATATCTATACACAGTAAGGACTATTTCTGCTTGCAGCGCTCGGCCGCTATAGAACCGGGGCGGTAACAGATGTGGTTATCGTGTTCACGGGATTTTGTTTTCAAACTGCTGCTTCTTCGATATTACATTAATCAGCCTATTAATGTCCCCACTGCTGGGACACAGGTCTCGTCTCTGTGAGAGAGAGTGGGCCGTAATCCACCACGCGGGCCCGGTGCCCAGTTGGTAGATGACACATGTCTTAGAATTTTTGGTTCTAGGACATGCCGGTTTCCTCACGATGTTTTCCTTCACCGTTTTGAGAGCAGTGGTGATGAAATAATTAACTTAAAATAAAGTACCTGTCCGGGTTCTACAATTCGTAAGTAGCGGACATCAGCTAGCCTCTATTTCTTTAATATTTGCGATTTTTATAGCTATACCTAAGAATAAACACACTATACAGACTTAGCAGTGTCAATGAACTCTTATACCTAGCTGATATATACCTTCACTCTTTGTATATGGACACAGGTCAACCACAAAACAAAATGTATTTATTAAACCGCACATTAAACAGGCAGGAATGTTATCTCAATAAACCTATTTCTCATAGTCATGTTTAATAACAAACAACACGTCGAACAAAAATGGCATTTTACTACAAAATTAAATATATAAAAAACCTACCCTTCTTTTAAATCTTCAGAGCCGCAGTAAGCCTTGGTTCCACTGAGAGCGACTGGAGCGGTTAAACGAATTGCAACCAATTTTAGAGCCCAAAGTTTAATGATATTGCTGTAGTAATTGGAATTCAAGTCCTGTCTGTTTATAATCTATTAATTAGGTCTATAATCAAGCTACACAAAACTTCCATTGTTAATGACAGATGGCGTACTGTCCTTGCGGCGCAACTTGGGAGACGCCTATAATTAGCAGTGTGATAAGTTGAGTTTAATGACTGATTTAGTAAAGTAAACCGCACATCAGTGGTAACATTTTGACATTGACATTGTCTTTATGTCGTAGCGGTAAAGGCGATGTTCGTAGTGCAATTGTTACCACCGATGTACGCTTGACTGTACGTTCATTGTAAAAAATACGGATATAAACCAACCTGATCAATATTCTAAATGTTAAAAAGTGCCGATTTTTTTTTATAAACCTTTATTATTGCATTCGAAGCTGTAACATCAATCTTTGGATATCACACCCTCTATCAATCTTCCATCTCTCATATCAAATCGCTATCACGATCATAGTTATTCCTCTCCATTTCCATTTATTGATGAGGAAATTATTTATTTATTTCTTATATTTACTATTGTCTTCGAAGCTGTAGCAGCTGCCTTGGAGATCACATACTAAACACACCCTCTACCAATCTTCCAACTCTCATACCAAATCGCTACCACAGCGACCTCGGCGTCACATCGCGTGTTACCGTGAGAACGTTACCCCGATTACAACGTCGTAGTAGAATCAAAGGCGCCGACGACGGGGTGCTTAATCGCAGCTCCTATTTGAACTGCACCCCTTTGAACTACATGTGCTCTTGAATTTAGAGCAGTTTTGCAGCTTAATTCTATTGATTATCTCTAGAAGACTCGTTGTTCTGGTGAGTCAATGGGGGTTCCTCAGGCTTCGGTATGATCCTCATCATAGGTACCTATGGAAACACTGGCAATGCATTAAATGCATTGGAGTATTTTGGAACTTTCAAATATACGATATATTTTACTGTCATCGGAAATAAAAAGTGATATTTTAATATTAATAGTAGTGTTGGGCCCCAGGGTTTTGGCAATTTTTAACTAGCTATAGTGACTAAACTATATTATTATTGGTAGCATTTTTCCACTGCCTAGAGGCCTCCTCCCTTTTGTGTCATGCTTCCCTGGTCTGTTCGAGTCTCATCCAGGTCTTTTCGAGCTCATCTACCCACCTGGCTTATTATATGTAGGTACTATACTTGGTTGATCTTTTTACGCAGACTGGGGACGTCATAGATATACGAAGTTTTATGTTTAATGTCTTGTTTTCATCTCCACCTTGTATATGTCGCACCATCGGTGGAACACACACAACTAACAAAACATCTGAAAATGAGTTAAGTATGCCAATGTGCTTTAAAAACATCCCTTTATCTGGTGGATCAAAATCGCTCATTTAGTTGTCTCATTTCGCTAGAGCGCTACTGTGCCTTTGTCTTATTGGTGCGTTTTTTTTTTTATATTGGAGCGACAAAATCTTGTTGGGTCAGTCAAAAATCATAAAATATCTAGTGGAAAATAACAAAACGTGCAGTTGTGCCCTTGTTCCACCGATGGTGCAATGTGTTGATATAGGTATTTTTGTCTATTGTATAGGTATGTCTACGTTTGAAGCGTTCCGGCACGATGGTAGAATGAAGATGCAGGAAGGTGCAATTACGACGGCATGGAGAAGTATGCACCTAACGACCTTCGGCACGGAAGACCGCATAGCATAGACAAATTGTGTGTTGGTCGTGAAAAGGTTGGGAATGAAAATTAAGCGAACCTACCTATGTATTTTGAGTGTGCTAAACAAGTTCAGTTTACAAGGATATTACGATTATTAGGGTTCCGTACATCAAACGGAAAAAACGGAACCTTTATAAGATCACTTCGTTGTCCGTCTGTTAAGACCCTTTACTCAGGATCGCGTGGAGGTATCAAGTTAAAATTAATAACAAATACGTAGGTCTATGGTCCTTTGGAGTTCTAAACAATTCAAGCTTCTAAGTCAACGCAATAAAAAAGAATCGGCCATTTATGCGCCCCGTAGGTTTTGATTTATTTGCGAGTGTCAAAATACTTGCAAATCAATCTTGCCGTTGACCTAGATTCATGAAAATTGGCAGGGAGCAAGGTCTCACAGCACAAATAATGTAAAGTCCGAAAATCGTTAATTTGTAGTTTTATCACTTTTTTTACAGTTGGAGAATTCACCGTGACGTATATCGATATGTATGGGAGAGCATGTTTTTCAACTACAAACTTAAGTTTATTTTTGGGATAAATGTATCCCAAGTAAGGAACACTTCATTGTGCATGGTCCGACACGCACTTGGCAGGTTTATTTTTTAAATCTTATACTTTTGTTTTTAATTTTATATATTCAATGTTATTGTTCTTCTATGTGGTAGTGTAAGTTAAGTTCACTAGTTGCAAATGAATCATTGTTTTTTTTATTCCTGCCAGTATTACAGATATCCGTGTCTAATAAGCAATTGTCGTATAGTCTTTAGGGACGAACTTGCCCCTACTTTCTAAACAAGGGATTATACTTAATCAAGTGGACAGAAATTATTCATCCATGTACTAAGAGTATGATATTCGATCACCGATCGCTTGTGATCCTGGTGATTACTAGATCACCCCATTTTTAGACCCCCCTCACGTGTTTGAGTGGAGTTTAATACTTAATACGCTATTGATTATATCGGGTTCACTTACGCGTACTTAATAATTATATACGCTCTGAGAATGGATAAATGTGACAATTCACACCGTGGTGGGGTTTGGAAACGTTCAGTGTGAAGTGTGTACCAATTTCGTCTTGAAGTTAATAACATTTGTTACTGTACTGAAGGACTAACAACCAGAAGAGTATACGAAAGAATAGTCAAACAGACGAACACCAGAGAAAACTGACCTAGCTAGTAAAATCTTAAAAGAGTCTAGCCTTTGTAAGAGTTTAAGCATTTTACAAGATTTATAACTGTCCTGATAATGACGGAACTCCCAATGATATCTTATAAATGCAAGATGTAAGACATTGGTGCCGATAACAAATACCTCTAAACTAGACTAAAAATCACCAAAATTTTGTTTATTCCTGTCAAACGACGATTTCCCATTCTGAAATAGATTAAAGTGACACAACTTAACTATATTTTAGTTTGACAGCACTAAGATGGCAAAAATGGTAATAAGGCTATTCTGATTTTGACGTTTTTCACCTAAAATTTTGATTGTCTAACTAAATCTGACTATTTTTAATCGCGATTAAAAAGGTGTGGAATAAAATTAGTTGTCAGTTCATGAACTAAAATTCACACCAACACCTCGACTTCAGGTGCAAAAACTTTTCTTTTGCTTATATCTCGAAAATGGTGTCCTATCGCAAAAATAATGAAAATGTCTACCCCCTTTAAAAGACCCATAAACCCCAAAACTCAACATGTAGGTAATCAATTTTTATATTTTCAATACAAAAAGTGAAAAATTCCATATAAAACCAGGCTGCGCCCCCGGCGCGCCTCCGACTCTAAAAAGGATTCACGGGGTAGGGCAAACAAGTACCACGTGGAGTCGCGATTATCAAATTCTATTTTAGTTGTGTCAAAATTATTTTTAAATTTAGAGATATTTTTTTGTTGCAGAATAGCTTTACAGAAAGAAATAATAACATTTATTTGGACACAATTCGTGAAACATATAATAACAAAACAAAAAGTGAAAATAATAGTATAGCAATAGCCAAAAGCAAGGAATTTTTATGATACTTTAGTTCGGCGTACAAAGAGAATCGTTTTGAGTTGAAAGAGTAGTATTCAAACACATATCAAACTCTTACAAACGTCTGCAAGAAACCGTCACAAAATACCTATTAATAAAAACAAGCGCACTTGCATACATTCATACATAAACTCACGCCTTCATGAGGGTAGGCAGAAACTAGAGAACCGCACCCACGATCCTGACATACTTCTTACATTCCTTTTGCTTTGTTTACGTTCATACATCTATCTAGTCATACACGCACCGGTGGGCTGATAATAATACATAATAAAACTAATTTCTCTCAATAACTATATTTTACTAAACATTATTCAATATTCTTTGATAAATGCTTGCACTGACAGGACAGGTCCACTCAAGTCTGTGTGGTTCTTTTCTCAAAAGACCATTTCAGACTAATCTATATGGTCCTCATATGGCCTGACCAAGATTATGTCTGGACTTTAAAAGAGACTGTGACCTCTGAGTTTGTTTCGGCCTTTCTTCTCAGAGTAGTCAGGTAGGAAACGCCGCACTCATCTAGCAATTTTTTTTTTTTTTTTTTTAAGATGACGTGTAAAACTGATTCCAATATCCTATTTACAGAATAAACAATTTCATTTCATTAGCTTAATATACAGCCCTACACTGCTATAATTTAAATAAAATCTGTAATCCTATGACTATTCTGAATGGCACAAGGTTCAGAATGACGATGTAACGGCTATATTCTGGTCCTTCCGGTCAAACCAAATGCGGTTTGATATAAATAATTTACACGGAATGACTGCCATCTGCCGTCTGCAACCTAATTACTAGGATACTAGGACGTAAGCGCGATGTTCTAACGTTAGAATGGCTGTCAAATTGTCTGGCTTCAGACAATCCCTAATTAATTCAGGTTTTCGTATATTAACCGACACTAGTAGAGACTCGGTACACAATGGTGACCCATTTTGTACATCTGTTTGTTGCACTTTGGTCTTTTGATACGAACGCTTTGAACAAATACCTAATACGCATAAGAATAGTTATCTTTATCCAAACACAATAATGAACGACATATCGACAACTAATGAAACGTCGAAAGCTGAGTCAGTTTTATCATAACTCACGTTATCAGGCTGGTATGAACGGTGAGGTCACGTAAACATTGAGTCATACGGTTCTCGGAAATTACCGGCGCGGCAGACGAGTCTGTGCCTGTTTTAATTTTATGGAAGTGTGAGGAATTTTATAAGCCTTTTGTAAGCCTATATTGTTTTTGTATGACACTTCACACGATGATGAATGAATTAATAGAATAAAGTAATGATTTCACTATAGAACATCCTGTTTAACTCGTAGAAGATAACAGTCTAAACAATCTCAACGGACAAGTTAAGCGATAAGGAAGTTATTAATAGTATAAAAAAATATTATCTACACTACATTCCATAGTTTTAGGACATTATACTAAAAATTTTGAATGTTACCGAGGTTTTGATAACAAGTAAGCTTTGGAAATATCCATAAAGGCATACAAGCAGAAATCTCACAAAAAAAAGTACAAAATCTCCAAATCTCAGTCAGTACCTATCTGAAACCTCAATTAACGTACCAGAATACATTCCAACATGGCCTCTAATCCTCTATTCTGCCAAAACACGAAGGTGTTAATACAAATCCTGCCTACTAGCTCGCTAGGCGCCTAGGGGTGTCTTCGCATTTAATTATACACACTGTAAGCCTAAGCCGAGTGTACGAACTTGGCGTACGGATTTAATTCTGCACAGCCCTAAGAGACAGTCTTCGGAATTAAAAAAGTGAAGTTTTTCGGGTGCTCCTATTGCTTTGCGGGTTGTGGAGGAAAATTCGACTGGTATCTACTGTTATTTTTAAAATAATCTTAAACTTTTTTTTTTTGTTGAAACTACTGTCCATACTGCATAAGGCTCGTTTCAGTACTTACATGACGTGGTTTTTTTCTGCGTGTCAATGTTAAACTTTATAGGTCATCATTTCAGCCGAAAGACGTCCACTGCTGGACATAGGCCTCCGACAAGCACCGCCACTTCGACAGGTTCTGTGCTTCTCGCATCCAGCGGATTCCTGCTGCCTTCACAAGGTCATCGGTCCACCTTGTGGGAGGCCTTCCAACGTTACGTCTTCCGGTATGTGTTCGCCACTCCAGAACCTTTCGGCCCCATCGGCCATCTGTTCTGTGAGCACATTGCCACTTAAGTTTGGCAATTCTTCGAGCTATGTCGGTTACCTTGGTTCACCTACGGATCTCTTCATTTCTGACTTTCAGCCTTCAAACAATTTTCCGATACACTACTTCCCGAAAAACAAGAATGTGTATTTTTTTCGGACTGTTAAGTCCATTCACAATGATGGCAGACGTAGTCGGAAAAGTAATGAGGTTCAAGCAAGAGCAAAAAAAAATCGTTAAGTTGCTTAATCTTCTCCTTTCGTGACTGGCTTTCACCTATCACCACATACCACCCGCTGTACTTACCCTACAAAGTATAAAAGTAAACAGGACCACGAGCGACGCCGTGGGGCGCTAACTTGCTTAATTATACAAAGTCTCGGGTAGCTAAGCTGGTTGTCGAACGAGCGACTAAAACGGGCAGAAGTTAGCACACGGATTTAACTTTACGGCCAAACAGTCGGTTAAGGTCTCACAGACATTCTTGGTACTAATTAAATTGTTTTTTTTTTTGTCCTATAAAAAAAAACGTCTATGATATCTGTGATCGATCCAAGAACACCGTGTATTACGTGCACTCAAAGTACAGCTCCATACAAACACTATTTTTTATGAGACAATAGAAGTTACTATGTTTTAAATGACTACATTTTACAAAAAAATATTGAATGTGATTAAACAAATTAATTTAACATTGATGCATCATAAACTTGCATCATATATACCAATCGTGGCTATAGAGGTAGTAATGATACAAACTGCACGTCAGCTTATCCCTTGTCAAACAAGGTTTAAGTTAGCACATGGATTTAACTGCAGACTGGAAGACGATCGCTTAGGGCCCTCGTCTGCCGACACTTACACCGTACTGTAATATGATATCTTAATCAATAATGACATTCAGTTCGTTGAATTATCTGCTAGCGAAAGAGGTACTTATTTAAATTAAGTAGATACTATATAAAGAATACCTAGGTAGATTATATAGCCTAACGCCCACATCTGATAGGAATAACATTTGACTGCTGTGTTAACACACAAATGTGCAGGAGTACTCTAAATAGGTAAGTACAGTTCACGTCAAATAACTTTGCCGCTCTGAAGTTAGGTTGCGCATGCGCGCTGGCTTGCGCGCTACTGTTTTTTAAGTAAGATTGACTACTGCTCAGTCATTCGTAGCCTACTTCAGAGCGGTAAAGTTATTTGACGCGAACATAATGTATTTTATGTCTAGATGTATTTTAGGTTTTAAAGGATAAAGCAGTAATCGCTACCTAAGTGTATTTGATGTAGGAGAATGAATGACATTTAGATTTGAATATTGATAATATACACTAGGTACCTACTTAAATATTACCTATGAATTTGATTTAAAGGAAATTATTGCTTTAAAAACTTTAAGACGTTAGGGTTAGTAATAAGAATTTTAAGTAAAGGGTTTCCTAACTTAGCTTTTTTTCATTTATTAACTCATGGTATATTTAAGGTTTTATTATTTAACTACCTGAGCCCCGCGGTTTCACCCGCATAAGTTTCGATCCCGTGGGAATATCGGGATGAAAAGTATCCTATGTGTTAATCCAGGTTATAAACTATCTGTGTGCCAAATTTTATCTAAATCCGTTCAGTAGTTTTAGCGTGAAGAAGAGACAAACATACGCACTCACAAACTTTCGCCTTTATAATATTAGTGTGATAGTGTGATGTGCTGGTACACCCTTTAAAATTAAGCGACTCCAAAGAATAAACAGCGACCTAGGACTAGGGAAAGATAAAACATAAATATCAACGAAAGACTATCAACGTCAACAGCCAATGTAGGAGTAGACACAACTTGAATATGCAATAAGTAAGATACCATTTGAAAACATTACACTACTGTATAACAGCAGCCTGTAGTCCTACCTACAGGCATTGCGGCGGCGCCACCGTTGACGACTAACGCCAAATCCGCTGATGTAACACCCAAGTAATTAAATTCGGCTACACGGACGTAAAATTTGAACTGACTTAATTACCTACCCAAATTGGTTGTGTTATCATTTGCATACAACAGCATTAGCAGGAGTTGGTTAGATGAATGTGTTATGTATTCATCGTTTACATAGGTAGGCGTCCTAAGTAACTAGTGGTGGTATTTTGAAGATCCTTAAAATAAGATGAACTGAAAACTGTTACCTAATGCTTTTGAAACTAATGAATATTGTGACGAATTATTTGTAACATTGGCATTGTTTAAACTGGTTTAATTGAACTCTGTTTATGCAAGTGTTGAAAATTAGTATGATTGAATGAACTATTTTAATAATTAGAAACAAATGAATATTTTATGATGCTGTAATGAATGATCAAAATGTACATTTTAGGAAATAAAAGGCCTAGTAAATAATAAATCATAATTATGCAAGTGAGCAAAGATATAATAGGAATACTGAAATCCATTCTATTATCACACGTAATAATAGCTAGCCAACACGAAAACGAGAAAAATCACTGGAAAATATAGACATAGAATTTAATTCTTATTTAGTGAATCATCAATAAATAATTCCTAAAACTCCAATTAACCACTAAAGGCTCGTGCAGACCAGCGCGACGCGACGACGGCGTGACGCGACTCGAACAATACAATTTCTAAGAAAACTTCACGGTATAACAATAACCGGTGTAACGTCGCGCTAGTTTGCACGAAGCTTAATTTAGTAACGAAGCCGGATTAATATTGGTCCTAATATCAAGTAAACTCAAGGCTGATGCCACAACGCACAACGCGTTCTGAGAACACTTGACATTCCGTCGTCGCGGCGATGACACGCTAACAGCCACTGGTGACATATTGATTAACATTCGGTGCGGGTAGTATAATGTTATTGATTTTGTTACTGGCAGAGACAGTTACTTTTATACTGAGAACCGAAGGTTCATTACAGTAGATCATTATTACCAGGAGTTGTTGAACATTGAAATTGTGTATATGAAGGGTATCTATACTAATATTATAAAGAGGAAAGATTTGATTGTTTGTTTGTATTGAATAGGCTCCGAAACTACTGGACCGATTTGGAAAATTCTTTTACCATTAGAAAGCTTAGTTTTCAGGGAGTAACATAGACTAAAAATAACGGGTCCCGAGGGAAAGACCACGGGAAGTGCTAGTTACAAATAAAATGAAACATCGAAACGTGAGACAGTTCAAGTTTTGCTGTTATTTTGTGTATTATGACAGACAAGTTTAACTGCTAGGTAATTATAGAAAGTACATTAACTAACCGTGATTATCTATGGCAAAATTCTACTGTTTAGTTGCAATTTATACTTATGTAAATCCACGTAACTTGTAATCTTACATACTAACTGTCAGACCATAAATATACAATTGATACTTAAACCTTTAAGAAGGTAGGTACAGATAGTTTATTTCGTGCTGATATCCAACCTGCAACCGGTCTCAGACAGTGTGTTAATCAGTACCCTAATTACGTAATGCAAAATCAATCCGAATCTGAATCGTTTTGAAACAGATTGCTAATCCATTGCTCCGTAAGTTCGAAAAAAAAAAACTGCAGAGCAACGTAAATAACGCAATGAATGTTGTTGAACTGTCAAAATGAAACAGATTTGTCTTTATCGTTTACGAAAATATGTTGCGTAATTAGAAAGCAGGTCGTTAATATTCACGTCTGACCAACCCTCAGATGCTACACCAGTCAGTTGAGTGATTTTGCTGAGCTATCAAAATATGGTGCAATGAAACGGCCTGACAATTTGCAGATGTTGCTGCATACTTATTAGTTTTTTTTTTTTTACGATGTTTTTGCTCTTGACTCTAGTCTAGGTCAGAGGTGACAGAGACAAAGTCGACGAGGGAGTGAGCTTACCCAGAAGAAGCCTGTTCACTCTTACTTTGAAATACTTTGAATATATTAGGGTTTGAACTCAAGGGCTTAATTCCAGGTTATGAATGTACCTATATTGTTTGTGATTATAATTATGTAACATAAACTCACTCCGTCTAGCTATAGCTGTGGGTGTTGGGAAAAACTACAGAACGCCACCTGCTACGATCAATTATTGGTGAAGTCGTTTGTAAAGTATCCTATTATTTTAATTTTTGTGAATATGAGGACTATGTGGATATTTTTTTTTCTTGTCTTTCATTCTTTTTTCTTTCTCGGTTAGTTTTAATGATGGACTGGCAGTTTGAGTAGTTTATGCGGCCTACCCAAATGTCCTTTCTTTGGTTCTGAGTTGTTCACGATTACTGACAAATGCTTGCACTGACAGGACAGGTCCACTCAAATCTGTGTTGTTATTTTGTCAAAAGAAAATTTCAGACACTAATTTTAGTTAGTCCTCATATGACCTGAACAAGATTATGTCTGTCTGGACTGTGACCTCTGAGTTTGTTTCGGCCTTTCTTCTCAGAGTAGTCAGATAGGAAACGCCGAACTCATCTAGCAAATTTTTATTTTTTATATGAAGTGTAATAGTGATTCCTTTATCCTATTTACAGAATAAACAATTTCTTTCATTTCTTAAAAAACATCATGTACCATTGAAGAAGTTCATATCTATACACCGTAAGGACTATTTTTGCTTGCAGCGCTCGGCCGCTATAAAACCAGGGCGGTAACAGATGTGGTCATCGTGATCACGGGATTTTATTTCCAAACTGCTTAGGTATGAAGTTCTTCGATAGTATACTTAACCAATATTCAAGTGCTATGTCGATGAACTTTGTATTCATTAAATTAATATAATTCTTCTATAGAATACGGAAGATTATAAAACAGTAGTTATGTTACCAAATACATCGCAAAACTACAAGACCACGTTTTTGCTCACAAGTAGCTAGCTACCCCCGAAAATCGATAGTACTTATCTCTCACATACACGAATGTAACTATCTTCAAAACCAAAGTTTTTTGTAACAACTACTAAATCACTTGTCGCGATGCGTGGGGTCCCACACGTGGGACAATGGCGCCCCTTCAACGACCCTTGTACAGAAGGACCAGAATATCTTGGTCCTCCTTTCCCCTCTTTTATCTTACAAAATTTGTCGTTTGAAGGGACTTTCTAAAAGAGTGAGAGGTCATGTTAAAATTGATGCTCGTAACAGCTGTTAGGAGTGCGTAAGTCTTTGGAAGCACTCTCGTTGTCTGCCAATAGATGTGTTTGACAGTGTTTGTATGTGTTTGTGTAATGTTCATATCAAAGTTTTAAAATGTCTCAAGCTATTGTTTATTTATGCGATGAGTCTACTAAGGGGTATTAGATGAGCTGGGCTAGGGGCTAACTTCAAACGATGCAGGGTTTCATTTCGGGAGAAGTTATTGTTAGAATTTCTTGTGATACTCGTTTTAGACGCAAGTAACGGTGCCGGAAAAAAAGTACTTTCATTATTTCTTTTAAAAAAACTTTAAATATTAGGAAGAAGAAAAACGATTGAAGTGACGCGGTCTCGGTATAACAAGTTTGATTGACACTTAGTTTTTTGCCCCGCCATGCCCTAGTTGTCTTGCAGCGTTTCAAAAAGCAACAAAAAGCAACAAAAGGTAAATTAATTAGTAACAACCTGTGTTACTCTTCGCAAAATTATTGTATGCCAGGGTCTACCTACAAACGAATAATGGCATCAGTAGTGGCAAATGCATACAATCCTAAAACCAATATTACTGTATTTGTAGGTAATAGTTCTAAGGTCAAAAAAGATGAAATCACTGACGGTGTAACTGAATTGTTAAAGTTAAATTGTAGTAAAATAATATTGTGTGCTTTCCCATATTTTGAAAAATTGACAAAAAGACAAAACAATTATATTCATATGCTTAACAAGCATATGCACTTTTTAGTTAGTCATTATAGTGATAAGCTTGTATTTCTTGACACCAACAGTTTTGTGGAAACTTTAAAATCGACTAGGGATACTGTGTATCTGCCTGTTAGTTTTAGACACATAATAGCAAGGCTATTAGCTTTTTATATAAACTCAGACATAGGTAGTATGTCGAAGTCTTGTATTATTAACACCACAATGATTAGTAATAATACTAATAATAAGGTGGTGTACCAGAATAAATGTAGCTCAAATGCTATTAATATTTATACAAATTGTACGAAGGAGGTTCCATGTCCCTCGCTCACTATGAGGTCACTGCCTAGTGATGCCATTGAAATCTTGGGGTTAACTCCGGATAGTCATTTAAACTAGTGTGTAAGACAACAGAAGGTACCAGTAAGAATATTCTTATTGCTAACAACAACAAGGTGTCTTCTTGCTCTAAAATAAATAATTATCAAAAAGGAAATCAGCCGAATGCCTTGAAATTATTTCATCAAAATATTCAAGGTATTTCATCAAAATTATTAGAAATAGAAATGTTTTTAGAAAAAACAAAGTTTGACATTTGTTGTTTTACTGAACATTGGTTAAAGGATTACCAAATGCTGATTAATTATGAGAACTATAGTGTGGGCAGTTGTTTTAACCGGAAAACTATGCTGCGTGGAGGTTCTCTAATCTTGATAAAAAAATGTTTAAAATCTAAGCAACGTAATGACATAGTTGGTTTATCAGTTGAACGTTGCATCGAACTGTCCTGTGTTGAGCTGGATAAGCATGTTGTAGTGTGCGTGTACAGACCCCCTAATTATCTGAACTTTTCTTTATTTGAGTCAGTAATGGATGATGTCCTAGCGAAACTTGCATCAAGTAATAAAGCCACAATTATTTGTGGTGATTATAATATAAATATTCTAGAAAATAATTCAAATAGCAGTAGAATATTAAGCCTTTTTAAATCGTTCAATTTGTCTAATGTTTTTACAGAACCAACTAGAGTAACCCCAACTTCTGCTACTTGTATCGATAATGTCTTCTGCGATTGCGATTATTTAGATAAATCCATCGTAAATTATTTGCCGTCTGATCATAGTGGACAAACGGTAACTTTTAAGTTTAAAACAGTTAAGCAAAAAGTGCAAATACAATTTAGACCAATAACAACTGGCAAATTAAATAGATTCAATAGTACCCTACATAATAAGTTAAATGCTCTGGGCCATATTATGGACGATGCAAATAAATTGTATGAGGATTTCTTTTCAATAGTGCACACTGAATTCAATCAAACTTTTGAAAAGAAAACAAAAAATATTTGCCCTAATTTTATTTTTAGTGACTGGGCAACTAGAGGTATTAGGATAAGTAGGGAAAGACTGTTCGAGCTGTATGGCCTTAAGCCTTACATTAACACAGAAACTTTCAACAAGTATGTTGCTACATATTCGAAAATATTTAGAAATACCTGCAAGACAGCTATAGCTCTGTATATTAGCAACAAGATCAAATCAGCAGAAAATAAAATAAAAACGGTTTGGAAAGTAATAAATAATGAAACTAACAGGGAAAAAATACGAAACACTGAGTACACATTGGAGACTGAACGTGGTCCCATAAGCTCTAACTTAGAAGTAGCTCAAGAATTTGTAAATTTCTTTACTAATATACCATCAAAAACGACGGAAGCTTTAAATTCCTCACCCGATGTCTCAATTGATTTATTAAAAGCGAACGGTACAGGCTGCCCGGTTGAATTTCAATTTAAACATATAAACCCTATGATAGTTGTAAAAGCTTTTCGGCAAATCAAAATCAAATTGACTGAAGATCTATGGGGATTATCTATCAAAGTTTGTACATCCATAATCGAGACTATAGCACCATATTTAGCTTTAATATTTAATTTGTGCGTGGATCAAGGAGTTTTCCCGGATTTAATGAAATACAGTAAGGTTATACCACTTTTTAAATCTGGGGACAGTAAAGACACCAACAATTTTAGACCAGTATCCGTGCTGCCGGTATTCAGCAAGGTGTTCGAAAAGGTAATGCTCAATCAAATGCTTAATCATTTTAACACCAACCAAATCTTACACGAACAACAATATGGGTTCACCAAGGGACGTTGTACGACTGACGCCGGTGTCGCCTTATTAAAACATATATTTACAGCATGGGAGGCGGCCCAAGATGCCATAGGAATCTTTTGTGACCTTTCCAAGGCATTTGACTGCGTAAATCACGAAACCTTGCTCTTGAAACTTGAGCATTACGGACTAGGTAAGCTTGCGCTCAGTTTGGTAAACTCTTATTTAAATGATAGACAACAGCAAGTTCAAATTAACGGTGTCAATTCACTCGGTCTAAAAGTAAAAATGGGTGTTCCACAAGGCTCAATATTGGGTCCTTTCCTCTTTTTAGTATATATTAATGATCTACCCCATTTATTAAAAAACAAACCACAAATGGTGTTATTTGCTGACGATACTTCTCTAATTTTTAAGATAAATAGACGTGAATCAAATCTTGACGACGTAAATAACGCCCTACTGCTGGTCCAAAATTGGTTCACTGCTAACAATTTAGTATTAAATGGGAAAAAAACTAAATGCATAAGATTTGCTTTGCCGAATGTTAAAAGTAGTGTTTGTGAAATAGTATTGAATAAGGAGAAACTAGAATTCGTCGATAAAACTGTTTTCTTGGGGATCACGCTCGACTCAAGGCTGCAATGGGGTCCTCTTTTAACATCTCTTGCAGGACGGCTAAGTTCAGCAGCATATGCTGTGAGAAAAATCCGTCAATTTACTGATGTAGATACCGCGAGGCTAGTCTATTTCAGTTACTTTCATAGTATCATGTCTTACGGTATTTTACTATGGGGACGGGCTGCAGATATCGAATCGATTTTTATTCTGCAGAAAAGAGCCATCAGAGCAATATATGGCCTCCGCAGACGCGATTCCCTAAGGGAACTATTTAAAGATATTAACATTATGACGGTACCTTGTCAATATATATACGAGAACATCATGTACGTAAGGAAAAATTTAAGTATTTTCAGTAAAATAGGTGATAGACACAATTATGGGACTAGAAATAGGGACCAATTAGTTCAACCGGGTTTCAGACTGGCTAAAGTAGACTCATCTTTCATGGGGTACTGTGTAAAATGTTACAATAAAATACCTCCCCACATACTCCAATTGAATGAAACGAAATTTAAATCTTGCATAAAACGCACACTATGCTGCCAAGCATATTATAAGTTGGGGGATTACATCGCTGACAAAAATGCTTGGCTCAACGCTGGTCCAGCTCCACAAGGGCGCATAAACTAATTGATTAGCATTGGAAAATATTGTTGGAGCTGCTGAAGATTGAAAAACTATATTTACATTGTATAAATTCAATCTCTTAGTTTTATATAATTGCATTGCACATATGTGAGCACTGTTTACCTACTTTAACATTTACTGAGTACGTCTTTCATTGACTTGAATGTACCCTGGCGGCTGAGAGTATGTCATGCTCACTCAAATGTCTCGCTGGTGGTGGCGTGTGTGTTGGATCATTAAGTTCCCTTCAAAATGGTTGAGCTAAATGATGCTGATCCATGCGTCATGTTCGTGAACGGGCGCCGTCAGTGGGGACTGGTCATCTCTTAGCTGCCATGGTTTATTTTAATTATTTTTGTTTTTATATTTTTATTATGGTCGCTTTTAACGTGCACGATTTACTACATTGTTCTCACATATATAATTTCAACATGAATGATGTAACCAATGTTTTGTAACAATATTCTAATTTAAAAGAGTGTCCATGGAGTTTCTTGCCCGTTCTTCTCCATAGGAACCTACTACGCTTTGGAATGGGCAACTAGCTTCATCTTTCTGACTGACCGACCCCTTGACAATTCAAAAGTACCTGTAATTGGTTTATTTGGAATAAATGATTTGAGTTTGAGTTTGAGTTTGACCCAGTTTATCGCACAGGGCCCAAATTTCCTGAATCCGCTCACACTACGTATGCACACAGCCACACAGTGGTACTTACGACAGTCGTATTTAAATACCCTGCTAAGAACACCCAAAAATCTCAAGGCTTTTAAACCCCACTCATACGACACACTCTTGATAGGCATCCTCAAACATACAAATCTCTTCGCATTGGAATATATTATCAACGTCGTATGTTTAAAATTCCTGCACACTACGCAAGGACCACTCGATTCAGCATTACGGCCATTCAGTGCCGCGCGGCCATTTTGTGTTGATCTGCCCCGCCGCTCCGATTCTCTGTTGTCTGAAGAGTTTAAAGGTAAAGTTTTAAGCAAACTCTGGGGTCTTAGCTGAGTGGTCAATGAACAATGGAGGTGTGAAAGGGGTTTAAGTAAACACCCTTTTGTGTGAGCTCATGGTATTGTACGGTTGACGCTCTGTGCAAATAGATTACCTCGCATTGTTGCGGTTCATGCTGACGCCTGTGGTGACACTACGGACGGTGCCTAAAGGAATACTTCGTGTTAATTCAAAGTAAATCCGTGAATACGTGTCATTTAGTATTAAATGTTGTCGAGTTGGTTAATAAAGGCTTGGGAAATTGACCTATATGCAAGTTCTAAGAGTCACGCTAAAGTACGTCAGACGCTACTGGCGTCTGTTCATTAGAAGTTTTTATTAAATATGTATTTCCCGCATATTTTGTCTAACGATAGACATGATGATCGATTATGGTTTTTCGTGGTTGTATATCTGCTCAACTACAGCCAAATTATGTGAATAACACCTCCACGACTGTAGCACAAAATTGCTGAAGCATTGATGCATTTTACGACGAATATAAAAGGGTATTATTAAGCAAACAGGCCCGAAATAAATATACTAACAATATATCCCCAATTTCACAAGACTCTAATACTACTAGGTATAAGCACGGATTTCCTACAGTTACTCTGCTAAAACTGGGGATTAAAACTGTTCACGGTAAATGGCTATAATCTCGCCCTCTTTCACCACAGGCCGCGGATCACACAATGGGAATTAATTCTGACATTGGGGAGCTTTGGGAGCAGATACGAATGTCTACTTTCTACAGTTTTCGTTTTGACGATGTACTACTTATTATTCTTTCATAGTACTTATCAGCCACTAAACGGTCTGATACAAGCAAAAAGCGCTGGATTGAAATCGACTAATACCTATCATCGTATTATCCCGGGTTACAAGAGACTAGTTTTTAGGGTTCCCTACCCAAAAGTTGCCAAACGTAACCTTATTACTAAGCCCCCGCTGTCCATCCGTCCGTCTGTCTGTCAGCGGGCTGTATCTCATGAACCGTAATAGGTAGTCAGTTCACAGATTGTGTATTATTATTGCCGATATAGGAACAAATAATACAAATAAAATAAAATTACAAATTGAAGGGGGTCCCGATACAAGAAAAGTGTTTTGTACAAAAATATTTAAAAAAACACGTGTTAAGTATTGTACCTACGATACGGCACAAGCTAAAGCTTTTAATTATTAATATAATTTTAAGCCAATTGCATTGCAGTGACAAAATGATTCGATTGGATGCTAGCTTCAACAGTGACATAAGGCTAGTACACTAGCCAGGTTAGTTAAATCAGTGGTGGCAGGTGCTACTAGCTCAAAAATAGAACCCAATCCTATTACTCTATCTTACTAGCCTAAAAATGACGATAGTTCTGTATACACGAAGAGTGACTAGCTTGCTAGCTTACTATAGCTTTATCTTCCAATCCTAGCTTCAAAAACTAGCCACGTGTAACCCGGCCATTAGTAAACGGATTGTATTGTAAGTTGCTTACACGCAAAGCATCTACTCGAGCAATTATGTCGCATCGAAGACCTTGATTTCCTTTCTATCTTCTTTTTGTGTAGTTAGTGACTAACCAGCTATCTAATTACGCAACACATTTTCGTAAGCGACTACGACAATTTGTTTCATTTTGACAGTTCAACAACATTCATTGCGTTATTTACGTCGTTGAGCATATTGTTTTTCGAACTTATAAAGCAATGAATTAGCAATCTGTTTCAAAACGATTCAGATTCCGATTGATCGTGTATTACGCAATTAGGGTACTGGTGTCAGAGTTTATATGCCGCCCGTGGGCCTCTGACTTGGCTTCAAATGCCGCGTGCCGCATGAACTTAGTTTCTGCATGGCTTTGCATACTTGGTTTCCATTTCAACCTGACTTACGCTACTGGAGGCGCCAAGCTTGTACCCAAATTCTGGGCCGACTCAATTTTGATTGCCATCGAGACGCTTAGAAGAACCCAACTTATTTTTTTTTTATTTTTTTTTATTTACTGGTTGAGGAACAAGCTGGTAGATACCCCAAGCTTACTGCTGCCTTACAACACTTGCAATACCAAGAAGCTTGCATCACTGACGTTACCATTACTACCAACCATATGGTTATGTTCTCACTAAAATCAATACCATTAACCTCTATGATTTCACTACTATTTCGTATTAAAAGATAACTATTAACTCATGATTACCAATTACTAGATATTCCCACAAGTGCAATTGATCCGATGCAAACGAACAGATTTCGAACTCAACACTATCATTATTCAAGCTGTTTTGATAACAACTATGTTATTTCCATTGTGTGAAGAAATTGTATACTTTGTGATTGTTTTAGAGAAGCTATGAGGAAATAAGTGTTGTATAGTTTCTATATTCTCATCATTTAATACAATGCTCTATGCTTTTTTGCTGCGTTAGGTTGCCTATCTATGGTAAATTATGCCAAATGTGAATTAAGATAATTTATCATACCTGTTAAACAAAAACTGTTGACAATATTGTACGTACTTAGATACTTACTATCTAAGTACGTACAATATTGTCAACAGTTTTTGTTTTTCATGTGTTTCTTGTATTTTAATTTGAATTTGTCTTTGGCAAGATTTCAGTCATTAAGTTTTTTCCTCATAGAGTCTGCATGCATTTAGATTTTCCATATAAACACTAACTTACGTTTGCTAAATAAAGAAGTCCGTTTTTAGACGCGGACTACTAAAATATTAATTTAATATCACTTACACAATGGTTATGTATTTCAATCTACAGCAAATTCGAGCCAAACTAATCAGCCTTGGAATCCCCTAGATCCTCATAAATCAACGTGAATACGCGGAAACGGACAGATTTGGAAAAAATACGACACCGTCTTCTCTCGCCGTTCATACAGAAAACACCCCATTAAGTAATTTTTTCTGCCTAAATCTAATTTTGAGGGTGGGCATCCCATATGTGCCTATGGGATTTTAATTGCCTCCATACGAAAAAGAACTTTATTGTACAAGATTGAAGGTTTGAAATAGATTGGAGTGTAAATAATTTCTACCCCACACTGGACGCAGAAGCAGCTGCCAACAAATGCACTATGCGATCTCAACCCTCAAAATGCAATGTTGTGTAATAATAATAAATTTACAAAGACAAGGTAATATTGCATTCGGTGGGGACCGTTGTAAGGGTTGCAGCAATCGTCAGGAGATTCTGAACTTTCATTTGTTATATTTTAATGTATTTTTGAGACGCGAAAATCGTGCGCTCATTTCGAATATTTCATATCGCATGGGCTTGAGTCGTGATGAGATATGAAATAAATTCAGTTATAAGATGAAGGGATGCGTGATTTTATACTCTGATTGATGCAGATTGGTTTCAAAATTACATATTTATGAACAGGAAATTAAACTTAGGGATGGAGTCGACAATATCTAATTCTGAGATTTAGAAAGGCGAACAGTCATTATATTGATTGATTGCATAGGATGCCTGTTGGCATGCCAGACGTCAAATCTATTGCCTATGCATCACCTCGTCAAGGTCATAAAATACAGAGCCTAGGAACGTACCCTATTTAAAACCTGTCTCGCTCTTCGAGACCAAACACTACAAAGATCGCAAATATTGAAAACACACGTTACAAATACTTGTACTCACGTAGACTGTACTCACCCAACTCTACAACTTTATACCCCCGACTTAACCCTCCATGTGCTACGGTCCTTAAAGCGATATTTACAAAACAAGTCGCCTAGAACGATCTAGGTGTAGTGACAATAGCTCCACCCCTCTCCATTGTCGCTAATACCTCGTTGAAAGACTAGAAGCAGAAAAACAAGGGATATGTTAGCGGAACTGGAAATGTTACGTGGGTGTTCCTTGTATGATGAATAAAACCATCTTTCTTCAAAAGAAAGAGAGCATGTTCAACGCTGGATTAGATGTATTATAGTGTCAGTATATAAACCTATCAGATTCAGAGAGGTTTTCGATTTAAAATCAAGAAAATAGGTTTTAGTTTTTACATTTAGATATTACTACTAGCTGTGCCCCGCGGTCCCACTCGCATAAGTCACGATCCCGTGGGAATATCGGGATAAAGAGTATCCTATGTGTTAATCCAGGTTATAAACTACTAGCTTTCGCCATCGCCGCGTGCATGTCGAAAATTATCCCATGGGAACGTATCTACTGCCGTGATAAAAAGTATCCTATATCCTATCTTAGTTTATGGTCTACTTGTGTGCAAAATTTCATGCAAATCCGTTCAGCCGTTTTAGCGTGAAAGTGTAACAAACAAACAAACTCACTTTCGCATTTATAATATTAATATTAATTAAAAGTTAGGACGTTAGGATTATTATTAAAAATCATGTTTAACCAGCGGTAAATTGTAATCAGCATAGAAATGTAGATATACCTATGGTAAACGTTTTTGCGCAAGTCTAACTTTTAAGTAAGTTTGCTGTTATCGTGGAAGATCAAATAAAACTTTATTATGTAGTTTCAGCATTGTTGAACGATAAAGTCTATATTATATACATAACTAGCTGGTTCTAACGATCGATAGCTCAACCCCGAACATTAAAAAGCGCGATCTCACGATTTCTAGTTACGAAATGCTACTAAGTCTACTACCAAATGTGTTTCTCGAACGCAAAAACGCGATGTCGGATCGATGTTGTTTCGAAATCCCTGGCATAATATGTATTGTCCATAGTCTAGTTTGTTAATTTACAGATTCAACCATAACATAACATCACGCCTGTAATCCCCGAAGGATTAGGCAGAGTTGTACATATAGTACACCCACATTTCACCAGTTATGTTTAGTCCCATGTAATAGGAGGCGAGCCTATTGCTATCAACTGTGTATAAAACAAGACTACGGGCTACTACTGAGAAATTCCTAATGGGAAAACCCAATAACGTTTTGCCCGACCTGGGAATCGAACCCAAGACCGTCATGCTCAGCAGTAGCGCTTGCAACTACTAGACCAACGAGGCAATCCATACATTCAATCAATGAGCATTAAAAACTTAGCCCCTTATTTTATAAATCCTTCTCTATCATTGTCCTCAAAAATGACAAGGACAGTAACACACAGTTTATTTATAAACAAAAAAAACACAAGTTTTTATGTTTCTTTATTCGTTACACAATTTGTAATATCTAAGATATCAATATATCTAAGCTATTTATTTTTTAGATTCACCAAAAGCCCTAAAATGTTAAATCTGTTGTCAGATCCCTTTCTTCTTAGTTCCAATTTATCTTGTAGTAACCCTTGTGTTTCGTACGAGTCATTTAGAGGGGACAATATCTCAGATAAGTGAGGTTAATCGTGTTGCTTTGTACTGTATTGTGCAAGATAAGGCTCTTCTACTTTTAAGGGTTGTGAAGGCACATTGCTAAATTGATAACGTTCTATAGCACATAAGCGCTGAGTTTGAAGTAAAAGGAAAGAAGATTGTTAAAAGAATTCATGAATTAGACCATGCTGTTGTACTAAATGATGATTCGGATAAATATTATATTATGGTAAGTGATTGTTATGAAGTATGATTTCGATGTTTATAATTAGAAGTAATGCTTCCATTCCATATCATAGCTACACTACCGACACTTAAAGATGATAAGCGTAATGTTACGAAAAAATTAGCACTTACAGCCCACATGCTCCGCTTCTAGGTTACAACCTGTATACGGTAATAGAAACAACTTCTTTGCGTAATATGGCGTCACAGACAGACATTACACATATCATTGTCTGCCTTTAACACAACTAAGGATAGATACTTCTTTAATGTCTGTAACAAAGAAGGGAACAAAATGTACATGAACACCGGTTTTGACATGACTTCGGCGGATACCTGGCTTCTCTATTACTTGTACCAACACCCACGGAATTCCACCTATATCTAACAATCAAACAACTTGCTCAAATTACAACCGGTACTCACGCCCACAAAAAAAAGAAAAAGGTTAAAATCTCAAAACAAAAAGCATTGCTCTCTAGAAAGGAGATTTCACTGTCCACAATTGAATAACTTTTCAATGGTGATGAAAACAAGACGAACAGTCGTACGGACAACTAAAGAACTTGGGAAGAATGCAACGACAGAAGAAGATAGGTTGATGCAAGGTAAAGGTGCATTAGAAAGGGATGGAGGACGTCTCATGTCAACAATGAAAGATAGACTTCGTGCAGTAATGTGAGCACTCAATGGACATGAATACAAAGGCGTGATTACAACTAATGGAACATTCGAATATTCCATTTTAAGCTTTGAGGTGCATTTGATAAAGTTCATAATTATGTTTGGTGAACGCATATGATTGCAGCAGATCGTGAATGCATATAATGTCATTGACTCAGTTTATCATAAGTCATACGACCTAGACGCTTTGCTAGGTTTTATGACTACTAATAACATGATTGAACATTTCTGTTTATTGCTTCTGAGTACGTAAGGTACTATTTGAGTATCATTAAGTACAGGTTGGCGATGTTGAGACGTCCAGTTGATGGGTAATCGCGTGATAATCAATGATTTGCAGGTTTGTAAGAAAAAGCCAAATGTTTCTCACAGTGAGTGAAAAAGTTTCTGTGTTTCTGTGTCATAAAATTATGTAACTTGAGGAATATTGAGAAAAATCTTTGTCATTATTAACAAAGCTATTGGTACATTAGCACGTTATGTTGCACGTGACCTTTCGACAACCATAATGATGGTTAAGATATCATAACATTACCATGATTGGAGAGTTCAGCAGATCAGTTCACATAACACTTTTTAAAGTATGTTGAAGAATCAGATAGTGCTCCGTTACCACAGGTGATAAAAAGAATAAGAAAAGTGAATAGCTGATAAAAAAATGACGACGGATTGACCACGTGACTCAATGAGCAAGCCCACAAAGAAGCAATCATCTACCAAATTACTTAACAATGCAACAAAATAACAATTAATTGAATTCGAAAACAATCAAAGAATATATTGGCATTAACAAATTCACAGTCAAGTAATATTACACTGACAGTCAAGTACAAGGGTCAATTGGCACAGTTAGCATCGCGTGGGAAAATACAAGCAATACTCGAAACGATAATTGTGATCATTAAGTTGGTAACAGCTGTTGCTATGCTGATCTAGGACGCGTAATTACTAGCTGTAAACAATCGTGGATTTAATTAAATAATACCTATAGTATTGGGATCTTGTATAGCGTACTTGGCTTGTATAGTTATGGCACAGAAAGTATAGAGTAGACTGGTAATGTAAGCTTTAATGTTAATAGGATTGGATCATAATAATAGAGTGATGGTATCAGCCTGCAAAATTTTATTAGGTAGTCAGTTATGCATAATTTTAATTTAAGAATGATGGCACACAACTGATGTCATGATAATAGGAAGATTCAAAGTCATAAAATAAGGAACAATTCGTATTGAATAAAACTTAAGGTGCCAAGAGATAAAGGTTTACCATTAATCGGTGAAACCTGTAAGAATAAGCAATCAATCAAAATCAAGAAAGTAACAAAATGCTCTTATTATAAAACAACTCCCAATCATAACAAATCCTAATCCCAATCTGAACGCAGCATCCTTTCCAATAATAAATCGCAATCATCGGCCAAGGCGACTCAGTCTCGACTAGGGTTACCATTTAACAGGAATTTGCCGCATTTGACAGGCATTTTACGGTTAAGACAGGCGTGCGGCCGGCGCTAAGCTAACATAGGCATTTTGGAGGAGAGAAAAGTAGGGACGAAATGGTGACACCACAGAATTTATTAAAATATTTCAGTTTGTATTTTGTATATTCGCTCACAAGCAAATGGAGAGCGTAGTAAGGAATCGCCTAACAATAGAATTGGTAAAAGCGGTATTAGTAACCCAAGAAAACTTTAAAAACGTTTCGTGTGAAAATGATATTTAAAAAAAAACGACATAAAAAAATGTAACAACTATTTGTTTTGAATAAATGTCAGTCTTTAAAACTATCTTTTGCGTATTATTTATGACTTACAGTTTTTTTAGTCAGGCATTTTGTACATCCTAGACAGGCATCCTCCCTTATGGATGATGGTAGCCCTAGTCTCGATCGTTCATGAGTAATGCCCCTTTAAAGGCCTATACAGCTGATATTAATAGCAGCAGTTATGCCACGTTACAACCGACAGATTACCTTGAGGGAAGAATTTCAAAAATGTTAAATGTATTCATAAGAAATATAGGTCAAATCCTGTTTGCCTTTTTTTTAGGAAAAGGCTTTGCTTGGTCGTATAACCCTTGATTATTCTGAACCCTTCTTTGCAATAAATGAACTCAGTGCTATAGCACTCTCCTAAGTTGCGCCACAACACGCAATTCTCTGCCTCCCGCATCCAGTTCACTTATTTCAAAATCCACTCCATAGGAATATTCCTACTTTATTTACTCTAATAAACATGCATTTTTATAATATCACGTTCATCATGAACCTCTGTAATCGCAGTATGATACCTACTTCTCAGCTGGACGCTTCTGTTCATTCAATAAATACCAAGAATCACCTTTTGATATCCAATCCATAACGTCACCGGAGCTGACCGGTGCTCCACAAATATTAATAGCAGCAAATATTCTCGGAGCGCTTGAATTTATCTCACTATTCTCACTTCTGATATTACATCGTAGGTTCAGTGTGATATATGTTATTGTTCGCAAGTCAGGTGAATTGTATGCAGGAGATGGGATAGTAACCTGTCGGTTGGATATTGCAATGCTGAATTCGAATGTGTGGTCAGAAATGATATTTGTATTTCGTAACTTTAAGAGCTCTGTTTTTTAGGAAAGTGGGTTCAAAGAGTTATTTCCACATTATTGGTGGATTTTTGTCAAGATATTCATCGCAATCAAAATAAACACTAAGTCCAAGAAGAATAATTTACAAAATGTATTATAGGGGTGTCCATAAAATCGCGTCTAGACCCGAAAAACCTAAGTGTTACATCGTCTGAATTTGATGTCAACCCAAAACCATTGACGGTTAAACAAGATTTGGAGACCGAGAAAAATACTCCAACCTAATTTCTATGTCCAAAAATAGCTGTAGTATCGATATACTACAGCTATTTTTGGACATATTCACGAGATACATCGGTATCTCGTGAATAAAACAATAAAATAAAAAGGAAACGAAAAGGAGAAACGTCCACGTATCATTAATAAATAAGCCACTAAGATTCCTGCAGGGCTTTTACGGAACCGTGTGCTGGACACGGTGACCGGACCGACCGCGACGTCCCTTGTTAAATATTCAGCCCTTCCCACATATATCTGTCCTTAAGTGGCTACCGATGTCCAAATTATTTCGTGTTTACCTAAGACTTTTTGATTTAGGTACATTGTTTTATCTGCTCAAAAGGACAGCTAAAAATCAGGTCGCTCTAATTGGGGCGGCTCGTAAAAAATAAAATGATAATATTGATATCGAAAATTCTTGTTCCAAAAATATGACAAAGCAGGCAAAGTGAATGATGATAAAATACGGAACAAAAGCCCGAACAATTCAACACCAATTTCCCTCGAAGTCAATAGTGACTTCATATTATAATATTCATAATGAATACCAACCTTTTACCTCAAAACAAATAAAGCGAAACATTCTTCGCCCACATCCGCGCTATAAGGTTGATGTATAGATATGAGAGCTTCTAACATAGCTGATAATGATATAGGGCACGGTCACATTACCGCATGTCAAACGCATATTAATGGAGATTTACTGTGGACCATAGAACCAATATAGATAGCGGACATTAAAGAAACTTTTAGTGAGAAAGATGAACGGTTATACGAAGGAAGGCTTTGAATAATCCTTTGATGTATATGCAAACTTAATCAAGTATAGATTGCAGGTGATCAGAGTGAGATCAAATGTTCTGGAACGGACGCATTTATGATATTGATCGGTGCTGTTTGATAGTATAATGAATACCCTATTGGAAAATGGAAATTGTATGTCTTAGGAGATTGGCATTAATAAGCCCACAAAGAGAACGCCACTAAAAATAAAATGTGCACGGGCCTCCACTAAAATATTCATAATCACAAGCTTATCCTTTCAGTGTGAATTATTAATAGAATTTAAAACTGAAACCCTTCTTTCAATTTAAACATTTTAAATCTCCGAACTCTGATTATTTTCCCTTTCCCATGATAGAATATTTATGGCGCAGATACATCTTATCCCGTTAAGAGACAGTTTAGTAAGGAATTATGCGTTTATTAATTAAAATACCAACGAAGGAGCATTTCCTTTACGAAAATGGATGGTGATTAGACTAAGTACTAGTGTTCTTGCAGGAAGTCAGATAGTTTAGTTTAAAATATACGGTCCAAATCTTCCAATTAAGGAGGAGGTATAATTTAATTGGGTACCTCATATAAATTCTATCGGATTGAATTAGAAATCACGACCTAAGGTTCTTGTACATTTTAACTGCTGTGACTGTTATTGAAATTGTAATACATGGACGATAACATTTCGAATTCAAACGTTTGACATAAAAAAGTTATCTAAAACAATTTTAAAAAAATGACATAGATCTGTATTTCAACTCATAGATTACGATCAAGCAGACCAAAATTAACAACATTAGAGCTAAAGGCGTGAATAAAGAATTTTAACGAATAACAATTAATTCTGAATATATGAATAAAGATAACGGGTCGATCCGTCAGGTTAAGCTACGCTTGCCGGGGTTGGTCTGTGGATGGGTGACCATCTTTACATACCGAGATTCCTCCGTGCCTCGGAAAGCACGTTAAGCCGTTGGTCCCGGCTGTCATTCGTGGATCTTTGACAGTCGTTACGGGTCGTCAGAAGCCCGAAAGTCTGACAACCAGTCTTACCAAAGGGTATCGTATCACCCAATAACTGGGTTGTGGAGGTCAGATAGGCAGTCGCTCCATATAAAATACTGGTATTCAGCTGCATCCGGTTAGACTGAAAGCTGACCCCAACGTAGTTGGGAAAAGGCTAGGCAGATGATATGAATAAAGATAACGAACAACGTAGACCTTTCAATATAGAAATATATACAAAAGATCATGTTGTTACACTTATTAATGTTGATAATAATGAGTGTTGCAATGAAAAGCGTTGAGAAAAAAGCGTTATAACCGTTTAACCTACTTAGATATCTAATGAAGATAGTCCATAATGCGGAGAATAGTCACGCTCATCTCGTTTTTAGAGAGATCTACAAAGGGCATCATTTGAATGAAGATTTCGTGCATAGAATGTCAAATTGCGTTCAGAATGATAAATCTATCAGGACTGACATATAACCAGAAGTTTATATGAAATTAAATGAGAGTAAATAATAAAGGTATTGATGAAGAGCAACAATCTGTTCAAGACCTTGTAGATATGTAAGTGACAACAATGGTGTGCTACTAGGAAAAAACCTGCCAAGTGCGTTTTGGACCACGCACAATGAAGTTGACGATGGTGAGTTGTTGTTGGTGATGTTCCATTAGTTGGGATGAATTTTTATCCCAAAAACAAACATAACATTGTAGTTGAAAAACCTATTCTTCCATACATATATGACACAGTCGATTCTCCGACTGCAAATGTAAGTTTGTAATCGTTTTTTTTTATGTGATAAAACTACACATTAGCGATTTTCGTCTTTTTCCTTTAATTGTGCTGTGAGACCTTGCTTCTTGCCAAATTTCATGATTCTGGTCAACGGGAAGTACCCTATAGGTTTAAAACATGTCGCATAAATGGCCGTATTTTTTTATTGCGTTGACTCAGAAGCTTGATTTTTTAAAGCTCCAAGGGACCGTAGACCTACGTATTTTATATTAATTTCAACTTGATACCTGCACGCGTTCCTGAGAAAAAGGGTCTTGACAGATTGACAGACCGACGGACGGATAACGAAGTGATCCTATAAGGGCTCCGTTTTTTCTTTTGACGTACGGAACCCTAAAAATATAAGTACTAAAAGAAAAGGGTAAAGCGGTATTTAAACGTAGATAAGTAATGTTCAAACATGTGCTAGAAATGCATTCGTACATTTCGTACCGCTTAATGGGTTTTTTTTTGTTTTCTATGTTACCACGCAAGCTTCTACAGAAGCAATCAATTACACTTATTTACATAATTAAACGTTAACAGCAATTAAAACAAACAAAATAACTAGCATAGCGACGACGACGCAATATTTTCGATAAAAATATAAGATAAGTGGAAACCGAATGGGCTTATTAATCTAACAGATATATACACGAATAGTTTTGATACAGGCATCGTTAAATATCCGACATTTTCGTTATCTTGGTCGTAAATATGCCAGATAAACTCTGAGGAAGAGCCCCGAATCGAATGTATGGCCTCATTTCTAATTCTTCGAGTGTCACGAATTTTATCTATGAATTATTAGCTAATTTTATAACTAGGTTTTGATTGGTGCTTTCATGGAAGGAAGAACATATCAATATAAAAGAAGATCACGTCTTGACGCCTAATTTAAATTCCATGCTTCATCTAGATCCTGATATAAGTGGTTCAGAAGGCATTTTATCACTTTTATTAGTCACGTGTAGGCATTCCCTTTTAATGTCCTGTTTGTATGCTACACCATAACATTAAAGTTTTACTGTAACCGCTTGCAGGACTGGTCTTGTTATCTGCTGTAGTTTCTATTCGATCTAAATGATTGACATCTGCATAATTACTGCCTAAAGTGATTGGTCTTTATCAGAAATCATTATTTTTATCAAAAGCATTGTATTCACCATGCCTATTATCCCAAGTATAATATCAAAGTTTCATTTCATTTCAAACTTCAATACTAACCTATTTTCCTTAATTGTGTTTGAACAATATGTACTCGTACGAAGCGAACAAAACATGTTCCATATCACTTTACATCAATAAGGAAACTTAGTTCCATTAAATCTGTTCAAAACAAATGTTCAACTGAATGAAACGTATAATTATAAAATAAATATTACCCTACTTTTACATGGCCAAGTCTATCCAACGTCCATTGATAAATAACCAACTTTGTGTACAATTTGAAGTATTGTTTGGTTTTAAGTAGAGTATCTAACTTACATGTTTGTCAACGTTATAATTGTTTCTATGTGAATTAATATAATTAGTGTTGTACCGTTTTAAGTATCTATAAATAAATAAATGAATACACCTTGTGCTTGGGCTCCGAGGGTAAATGATAACAGCCGCACGGGTCGATCGAAGGTTAAGCTACGCTTACCGCGGTTGAATCGTGGATGGGTGACCATTCATTATATTTCGAGAGCCTCCCGTGCTTCGGGAAGCTCGTTAAACCTGTCATTCGTGGATCTTTGACAGTCGTTAAGGGTAGTTAGAAGCCCAAAAGTCTGACAACCAAGGGGTATCGTGTTACCCAGTAGGTGCCTGGGTTGTCGAGGTCAGATAGGCAGTCGGTTCATGTAATCTACTGGTAATCCGTTGCATCCGGTTAGACTGTAAGCCGACACAGATGAGATGATAGCAATTTCTCAGAAATTTCGTGCTGATAAGAGAGAAGAAGTAGACTAGACAGTTTGGCTTCTTGGTCTTCCTCAAATAAACGATATTTCAGCTAAACAGATTTAGTAGCTATGTCAGTTATTTATAGCGAAGTATCAATGACACGATTACACGCAGCTCTTAAAACGTTTAGAAAATATTCGGTCGGCGGTTTGACGACCGGCGTTACTCACGTTTGCCTCACAAGGTCGAATCTTTAATACCTACTTTTTAAGAGAACATTCACACTAGCGGTTTGGTCACGTGATTTTATTTTGTTCTGGTTCCGGGTTCAAGATTTCGTTTGTAAACTCAACCTTTTGTTTTGCTCGCGAAGGTTTTTTAACATTTGTCTGATTTACTATGCCATAAGCGCTAGATATTACATTGTATACGCTTTGTAACCGTATACAATTGCAATTTATACTTCGTTTACTTAATCCGCAATTTCCTACTATAAGGTAATGACTCAGGCTCAACTCTTGTGTATAAGCGACCTTATAAACAGTACGTGTATACATATTTCCACCAATGGTGTTCCATGGTTCTGTGTGTAACTAGCGACACTTCTGTGCGTCTACGCAGAGCATTGCACGATTTTTTTCGTTCAAACAAAAATAATTCATAAATTCTTATATTAAGTGCCTCTTGACCTGTGTTCGAAATTAGAATATTTCTAGTCTAAGAACAAAAACTTATTTAAATGAGGAATTTTAAGTGATCGTATATCCTTATCGACAAAATCTAATATGGGTAATATTTCAATGATGTCACATATGAATTTAAAAGGCAAATCATTGCATTTTAGTATTAGTGTCTCATTAAAAAACTATTTTACATATTGTGATGGAGTGGTTCTGTTGTCTTTAGTTGTGTTATTAAAATAATCTTCATAGTTAAAAGGATTGCTTGCCCAAGAAGGCTTTATAGCTTATAATATGACTGCGGACAAAAGGTCTCTCATTTTATTTAAGTTGGTCCATAACATATTGGTTTTGTTGGTATTGGTATACTTATTTATGTCTGTAATTTTTATGGTGTACAATAAAGAGTATTCTATCTATTGCCTCTTATAGAGTTGTTGAATATTCTATACAATTACAGATAGATATCGATATGATACAGATCTGTGTTCCATTTAACTTTATTATAGTTTAAGTATCAGATTATGATATTGTAATATTTAAATCCGGTATTGCTAAATAAGGTTTCTGTCCATTCTATTTATGAAACTTCATTGTTTTTTTTTGAGTTAGATACCACAATCCATCTCTGTGTTTCTTAAAAACCAAAGCCGCTTTACTACATTTTCATCAATTAATTACCAGGCTAAATTACCGACCTAGGGCACATACAAATTAAAAAATGCTCTCACTCTCAAGGCCGATGAATGAAAACATGGCAGAAAATACCGGAAGCAAATGAGACAAGAAAAGTAGTCATTTATCATTCCACTAATATCCCAGCCAAGGTTACTGAACTATCATAAAAAACTCCACATTTTAAACAAACTATCAGTAGTAAATTGTTCGTCTTCAATGTAATAACCAAAGTAAATAGCACCTTGTAGATAACGTTGAAACAAGCGTCAGTTGTTTTGGAACATAGCCAGAGGGAAGAGTTAGTGTAGTGCAGACCGGCAACTATGAAACTACAGGAGAGCAACTTAAAGTGGCGCGCTTTCCTAATATAAATAGAAGGACATGATTTACTACTTAAAAAAAACAATCTGAAGTATAAAATTTGTTTGTATCGCCATTAAATATGTAATTATACGGATTATTAAATACTGCTCTAATTAAACCCAGTTTTAATTATTCATTCCGGTTTATTAACAAATTCAATTCAGAATTTCAAAGTACCATGTTTTCAAATAAATACCAATTTACTGCGAAAACCTGCATTAGAATTAATTTTCAATTGCGACACACAAATCTGCGGTTAACCACATCATAAATGCTTTTATTTAGTTAGTTTTCAGTTACTAATATTGTTGTTTAAGCATTTCAAAGAAACACAAAAGGGTCATGAGTCAATTTCATTGACATTGTTTCAGTCACTCAAGAAGCATTAAATAAATAAGTTTTTGCGGTTTACCTTGAAATGATATTAATTAATAAAGTCAGAGACCGCGAAATAATCCGTTAACTAGTTTTGTTTTAATGCAAATTACTTAAAGTTACCAAATAAGTGAAACGCGAATAAGTATTTTATAAACGTATATCCGCTTAGGGTCTTAACTGTATTTTGTAATTATTATGTACTGAAATGTAAACCTTGCCAGACTAACAAATAAAGTTCGGATTCAATCACGAAATGTATAATCGATAATCACTCGTTCTTATTGCCAATTGACATATAGCAGATTAACAATTGACACTCGTGACATATATGTTACCAAAACAAACACTCATTCTTTCAAACTCGTACAACAAGCAAACCAGTTTCTTGACATTTTTTTTTTTTTGCTTCCTAGCTGGCTCAATCACTTTTAATGCTTCTCATTGAAAACCGCTACAAACCTACGCCAGCCTAAGTAATTAGAAGATACTTACTAATCTTTTATGTAAATTAATGTAGGTACTTATTGTGTAATACTCATTTAATTTGAGACCACGAAAACCCAAGTCTAGCTTAAGTATTAAAAAATATTTGTTATTTCGATAAAATATATACATATTTTTCATAACTAAACTATATGTGTCTCCTGTTATAAGACCATGAAAATCAATTCCGAATTCTTAGTTGCCAGCAATCATTTTTGTGGACCGTCTGCCCAACCCTTTAGCGCATCCCGGCAAGTTCGTCGCCGCGACAAGCCGAGAGGGTTTAATTAGTGAGAGGACAAAGCGCTTCCCTTCCCGCCTCAAAAGACCAACGATATTACGAGTTCGGACAATGAAGGTGCTCCTTCAATCCTTGTTTATACGTTTTTTGAAAGGACCTACTGATCTTAAAGCCTTTGTACGGAAGCAGGGTGGAAGCGGATAATGTCTGTGTTTTTATGAGAATGTGTTTCGGAGCGAAAACGGAGTTGTTGGTACTGGTATTGCTCGAGACTGTGTTAAAAAAGCGAGGTAGATGGTAGATGTAGTGACAAAGTACGCAGTAATATGGCCGTCTCTCTATGAGGAGAGGTTATTTGCCCTGCAGTGAGACAATAATACGCTAGTATAATAACATGGCATTTGTCATAATTTGTAATTTATATATTAATCTATGTGTATTACTGTGGGGGTAATGTGAGGATTCTAAAATTAATTTTATATTATATTAAATGAGAAAAAATAACACAATATCTAAAATTTTGTCCCTACTTTTAAGGAATTTTTAATATCATTTTAAAATACATTTTTTTCAATTGACGCAACAAAAAATTTCTCCTGCACGTAAGCCCACAAACAAAGGCATGAGTCAAATGTAACCATAACATGTTACACTCTACAGATTGCAACAATGCATAAATTATGACAGGCTTCAACCTCCCGCCGGCATATTAACCACGTTTCTACTCTTGTAACTAGAGCAGAAACGTACGAACAAAATGGACGTCAAAAACATCGCCGAACAAGCCTTACTTAACAGTCAATAAAATTCAAAATTCAAAATTCAAAATTCAAAAGTCATTTATTCAAACTAGGCTGAGAATCAGCACTTTTCGAACGTCAAAATTACATAAGACAGTCCCCCAAAACGCCCACCCTTCACCACTTCCTAGTGCTTTTGCTGGGAAGAAGAAGTGGCGCAACAAACTCCCCAGCAGCACAGCTGTCTGTTCAGTTAGAAAAAAATAAAAAATGATTCTATACAACAGTATGCAAGACAATTTACAATATGCAAAAAGTAATTTAAATTAAATAGCTATAATTAATAGCCATATGACAGCTAGCACACGCCAATATACCAACCAAAAGCATCGAGAACTATACTCAAGCAGAAATAAAAATAACTAAAAGTAAACAATATCTAAAAAAAAAAGAAAAAGCCTCCAGGCATAAAGGGCGTGCCCGCTTACATATAGCTGTAACTAGAAGTTACAATTGATAAACTAGGACCATCGAGGTAAAATAAATAATTGTCGAGGTCGCTAGCTAACCACATATTGCAATACAACTCATAAAAAAAACATTGTAATGAGTAGATTATGTCAGCACTAAATTAAAATTAAATTAAAATAAATTGACTTATAAAGTAAAATTATAAACAATTATATAAACTCATATAACCTGTCAGTAGGTAAACTAATTCTGGAGAAAGAACATTTAAACATTGTCTTGAGTTAATCACAGCGACCATCTATTCTTATCATTTAAGTAGTCGTTGATAGAATAGTATGCCTTTGAACAAAGGTTGGACTTTAATTTAGTTTTAAACGCATTAAAAGGCAAATCTAGCAAAGAAGAGGGTAGCTTGTTATAAAAGGTTATACCAAGCCCAACAAATGAGTTATGAACCTTATGAAGCCGGTGAAAGGGAGCACGTAGTTTATCCTTACTTCTTGTATTAACATTGTGAATATCACTGTTTTTAGTGTATAAGTGTATATTTTGCCTAATATATAAGATGTTGGCGAAGATGAATTGTGATGCCACTGTGAGAATACCGATATCTTTGAAAAAATCTCTTAGAGAAACTCTGGCACCTAGCTGGTAAATTGCTCGAATAGCTCGTTTTTGGAGGACAAATATATTTTGAATATCTGCAGCTTTGCCCCACAGCAGAATACCATAGGACATAACGCTATGAAAATAACTAAAATAGACTAACCGAGCTGTATCAACGTCAGTGTATTGTCTTACTTTTCTGACGGCGTAGGCGGCCGAACTGAGCCTTCCCGCTAGGCTCGATATATGTTGGCCCCACTGAAGTTTGGCATCTACTGTTATGCCCAGAAAAACTGCCGAGTTTACAGTTTCAAGCACCTCTTTATCTAAGACGATGTTGGGTCCTAGATTTCTAACATTTGGAAGGGCAAACTTTACACATTTCGTTTTTTTGGCATTGAGAACTAGGTTATTTGTCGTAAACCAATCCGTAACCATTGATAGTGCACTGTTTACATCGTCAAAATCTTGTCTATTCCTGTCTACTTTAAAAATAAGAGAGGTATCATCTGCAAACAGTACAACTTCACAGATACCCTTTAAATAGAATGGTAAGTCATTGATATATACTAAGAACAAGAATGGACCCAGTATTGAGCCTTGAGGTACACCTAACTGAACTGGTAGCCCGGAAGATTTTACACCATCAACATCTACACATTGCGACCTATTATTTAAATATGAATTTAAAACGTTGAGAGCTTCGTTTAGCACACCATAATGACGCAGTTTACGCAAAAGCGTGTCATGGTGAACGCAATCAAAGGCTTTGGAGAGATCACAGAAAACTCCAATAGCATTTTGAGAGTTCTCCCATGCGTTAAATATGTGTTTCAGGAGAGCAACACCCGCATCTGTAGTCGAACGACCCTTTGTAAAGCCATATTGTTCATTATGAAGGAGGCTATTTAAATTAAAATGTCTTAGCAACTGCTTGAGTATTAACTTTTCAAATATTTTGCTGAATGCTGGTAAAATAGAAATAGGCCTGAAATTGCCAACGTCATTTTTATTACCTGATTTAAATAATGGTATAACTTTACTACTCTTCATGAGGTCAGGAAAAGTTCCTAAATCAACACATTTATTAAAAGTAACAGCTAGATAGGGGGCTACGATGTCTATTATATTACTCAAAAGTTTAATGGAGATTCCCCAGTAATCACCAGTGTTTTTAGACTTGAGTGTGTTGAAAACATTAACTACATCACGAGGCGTTACATGTTCGAAGCTAAATAAGCGACTACTTTTAGACACACTACTAAACAAAAGGTTTTCAGCTTTAGATGGGGACGAATTTAAGGAGCGAGTCGTAGTTATAGGTATGTTGGCAAAAAACTCATTAAACGCCTCAGCTACGTCAGCTGCTTTAGTAACTAATTTATTATCGACCATAATCTCAAGTTGTTTATCTTGCTTAACCGATTTACCCGTTTCATTGTTAATAATTTTCCAAGTGGTTTTTACTTTATTATTGGAATTTTTAATTGTATCGCTTAAAAATTTAGATTTAGCAAAAACACTAACCTTTTTAAATAATTTTGAATAATTTTTGACGTACTCTAGGAAAGGAGTATCAAATCTATATTTTTTTAAACCATATAACTCGTATAGTCTCGCTCTACTTTTATAAATACCCGGAGTGGCCCATTGATTAAAGCCAACGGAGGTGCCATTAATGTCAATAGTTTTAGTCTTGAAAGTAGATTGGTACTCTTTTTGCACAACATCAAAAAGGGCTGCATACATTTCATTAGGATTCTCGTTTTCTATTATAGATGGTGTTATTCTATGAGCTATATTATTTTTAAATTTATTGCAACGACTAGCTGTATATGGCCTACATTCTATTTTATGCGGCTTTTTATGTAATGGCATGGGGTAACTAGCTAATAAACCACAGTGGTCAGACGTTAAGTCACTTAACACTAATTTATTTTTGGCATCACAATCACTAAATATATTATCAAGACAAGTTGACGAAGATGCCGTGATCCTAGTAGCTTCAAAAAACAAGTTAATTAAATTATAAGACCTAAACAGATTAAGAAGTCTAATACTTAATGGAGTAACATCTAAAATATTAATATTAAAATCTCCACATAAAATGATACTTTTATTACTTGATTTTAACCTATTGAGCGAATCCTCCATTACCGATTCAAAACTAATAAAATCACCAGAGGGGGGTCGATAAACGCAAATTATAATGTATCGCTCGAGTTCAACACAAGACAACTCAATAGTGCGCTCGATGGAAAGATTAACTAAATCTAAACGTTGTTTACATTTCAACTTGTTTGAAACAAGAACCAAAGATCCACCGCGAATGGCGCTTTTTCTTACAAACGCACTTTGAACAGTAAAATTATCATCATTAATAAACACCACTTCATGTTCTTTCAACCAGTGTTCAGTCAAACATAACACCTGAACATCATAGTTCTCCATAAATAAACTTAATTCTAGCTCTTTGCCGGACAAACCCTGCATATTTTGATGAACAACGTTCAATATATACGGCTCATCCGTTGTCGCTCCTAATAGTTTAAACTACTAGGCGTATCAAAAGTAGTGTTAGTACCACTACTAACAGTAATCGATGGTACACTACAGGTACCAGTGTCACTGTGTATATTGTATGCTAAAAGATTAGCAATTTGTCTTCTACAACTAGGTGGCAAATACATTGTATAATTTGTCAGTTTATAATCAGTAATGAATTGATTACAATCAAAATATAAAATAGGGTCACTGTGACGACAGGTCCTATTATAAATTAACATATTTAATTTATAAATGTGCCTATTTGTCTCATTAGACAAATATCGAGAATAAGGCAAGGCACAGAAAATAAATTTACAATTATTAGTTTCATTGAGATGTAACATCAAATGGACACATTCAATTATGTCCTTTTTTCTTACAGTTAAACTGTCCCCGTATAATAATATAACAGTGGAACTGGGGTTTATTTGTGTCAGTTTAATATTATTAATTAATTGGCTAATACTGGCACCGGGTAAACAATTATTAATTACATATTGTTGTGAACACTGATTAAATATACGACCAATACCTTGACCAAATTTGTCCGAAAATACATAGGTTGTGTTAATCACATTATTATTATTTTTGCCATCCAAACAGCTACCTACAGGCTGAGCCACTGAGGGTGTAGGTGTAACCAGTTGAGGTTGGGGCTCATGGGAGCAGGCACAGCTAAAAGAGAGGTTATTTGTCAGAGACTCATACCTCTCGGCGTTGTACTTGACCAGGTCAGCCAATTCATTGGCCTCCTGCAAGCGCTTACTCAGGTCTTGTTGAGAAGCCTCATATTTATTAAAGATATCCTTTAGAGCATATTCCCTAACAAACAATTCATCCTGTAGGTGCTGAGTGTCTGTATTATACATAGTATTACATAAATAGCTAAATAATTCAATAAGTACAATCAGCAAAGATAGTTTTTTTTTTCACTTCATCTGTCTTCATCTTTTACCGTTAACTTTTGGTCAATGGAAAGGCAAAATTGGTTTATAAAAAGTTGCTATTAGTGTTACTATGTGTGTGAGTTAATAAACGGGACTTATGCATTGAAAAATCTGGGTCTGTGCCAAATAAGCGTGATATACTGTAGAGTAACTGCTGCATTAAAATTGAACAAAATTAAGCAAATACAAGGCAAAAAGTTACTTTTAATGCTTCAAATTCGTAAACATTCGTTGGAAGTTGGAACATTTCAGTTCACAATTGTCATACATTGACCTATATTTTGAAATTGGTCCTTTGTTCTATTGGTTCTTAAAAAGACAATAGTAAATTACTGCTACATCAAAGAAAATTTATTGAAACTTAGGCGTCCCACAGGGTATTATCAATGGCCCTTCTCATTAGACTTACAAATAGGAACGTCCCAAAAAACTAGTAAACCTGGTAATAATATAGTAATTAAAACTCAATGTGGTTTATGATATAAATAAATAGTAGTTCAGCAATTAGTCACCCCACAAATGAATTACTAACGCAACGCTTTGTAATACTTTGCACGCTACAGTGAATAAAACTTTAAAACCACTTAAACATACTTCAGATATTTTGCAGCAGTTACTTGGCAGATGTTGGTAATAAAATGAGCAAGGTTATAATCCTAGAAGTAATAAGTAATACATAATAGAGAAAGTCTGTCCAAACGCCCTCTGTTCTCGGAATTTGTTTTAGTTTTGACATTTAAATTGTCAAACGCAGAACTCGGGCTAGCTGTTATTATTCAAAATTCCAAAATTGAATTATGAGTATTTCAAATAAACTATTATTCTCAGACTTCTAGACTAGACTATACCTAAGTCAAAAGGACCCAATATCTTTGGAGCTTCAACAACATAACATATTATATATTATTAAACTTTAACAAACATAATATTGGATATGGATAATATTTTTTGTGTTTAGTTTCAACTACTTGAGAACGCTGTAATAATCTAGTAATTATGTAAACTGGAACGGAACTGTCTCCTGAGACACAGGCTAACAACCTAGTTCAGGGGGCAGTGCGCTTATGTAACTGTGTACTTACTTTGTTTTCAATAAAGCATTATAATTATCATCATTATCATTACGAGGCGTTTTTTTTTTTTCTCACAAATAGAGAACTTCATCATTTCTATGATTTAAAATATTCATCAATTGCTTGATCTTATATCGAATAATGACCATCATAGACAACTACCAATAGTAAAAAAACCTTATTACTTATAGTTTTCTAAACATAAAAAGCGGCCAAGTGCGAGTCGGACTCGCCCATGAAGGGTTCCGTAACAGCAAGTAACATAATATAAAAGTAATTATTATTTACTTAGGCACCTTTTACAGATTTATTATTAGAAAATAATGGTTCACGATTTATGCATAAGGTTTATGTTTATGACATTAAATGTTTGTTATTTTATTTTTATATTTGAGTTGGTTGAATGAAAGGTAAATTGCGGTTTACGATTTATGACGTATTCAAAAAAAACTACTTACTAGATCTCATCCAAACCAATTTTCGGTGGAAGTTTACAGTGTATTGTTCATCACATATTTTTTATCATTCTCTTATTTTAGAAGTTACAGGGGGGGGACACATTTTACCACTTTGGAAGAGTATCTCGCGCAAACTGTTCAGTTTAGAAAAAAATGATATGCCAAACCTCAATATAATTTTAGAAGACCTATCTATAGATACCCCACACGTATGGGTTTGATGTTTTTTTTTTTTTTGAGTTTCAGTTCGAAGTATGGGGAACCCCCAAAATTCATTGTTTTTTTTTTATTTTTGTGTGAGAATCTAAATGCGGTTCACAGAATACTTACCAAGTTTCAACAGTATAGTTCTTATAGTTTCGGAAAAAAGTGGCTGTGACATACGGACGGACATGACGAATCCATAAGGGTTCAGTTTTTTGCCATGTGGCTACGGAACCTTAAAAATGACTCTTTTTACTAGCAGAAATGACCACTATTTGTTTTAAAACTTAGCCAAAACTTATTTTTGTCGCTTAATCTAAGTGGCATACGTTATTTAGTTTTCAAACATTAGTGCATATAAGTTTTAAAACATTAGTGTCCATGGTTGTTAAATAAATTAAGAAAATGTTGGTATGAAAAATGCAAATTCTTTAAAATTCTCCATCATTCCTTACCACAGACCTGCGACCTTTAAAAATCAATGTCAAGCGAAAAGCGTTCACTTCCTGTCCAGATTATATTACAATATTGCCAAAAATAGATGCATATAAGTAAAATATTACATACTCTCGGTATTGTTAAAATATTTTTCACCACTCCCGCACGAAAGAAGTGTCTTTCCTCTACGAAAACAGTGAGGAAAGTTGGTTTTTCCTCAGTGCTTGAACAGTGAGGAAAGTTGGTTTTTCCTCACTGTTTGAACAGTGAGGAAAGTAATGATCCCGTTCAGAAACTAACCTTGCCTGATTTTTTTATGTTAAGTTTTAAAGATATTTTAAAAATAAAGAATTATTTTGATTTGCTTTGTGTCTATTTAATTTATTTACCTATGATGACTGAATACTTTCTTGCTGGGAGTAGTGAAAAGTTTTGTATGCAAAATGTGAGCAAGTTCATTTGCTATTCGTTTTGTTGAGTAAAGTTCGCTTACTTACTTCGTTCGCTCAAGACTCAAAATCAAAACTCATAGGAAAAACGAACTTTCCTCACATGTTGGATAAATAGCTGTAGTAGGACTTAGACGAAATTGTAGTACACGTCATTCCGGTATTTCCCAAAGCAGTAGACGAAGAGAGTATTGTACTATATAATGATATGTAATACTGACATATACACTTGGACCCTAGGACGACAGTCACAAACTTTCAAGTCACTGATGACTGTATTTAGATGTTTACTTGTGCATTAAGGAAGCAAGCTAACTAACAGGCCTAATTTCAAACTTTGAACAACTACTGAGGATGTTCCAATATCAAAATGTTGAATAACCCTACCATGAAAATTAAACCAGCATCAAATTGACTAAAGAGGTCGCATGAGATTTAATTTACGTATCGAAAACACATATTTTACATCCAAACCGGAAAAGGAAATAAAACACGAAAGCAATGCTCATAATTTCACAAAAGCCTATGATTCCATGAGTCATGGTGCTGTCAATCTGTCACGTTCACCCAATGGCTCAGTTGGACAGTTTTAATTGTACCATCACGAAGGTCATGCCCATTGTTCGGCTGCTATTGACGTGCGTTCTCATGTTATGTCCGATGTATGACATAATCGAATGGACAGAACAAGTGATTCCGAAATGTGGGAAATGTAAACATAAGTAAAAAAGGAATATTGTTTAAAGGTGTTTGTAATGATAACCTTGGACTCTACTGTGTCAACGGTAGTATTACATGGACAAATAACATTAACACACATTCGGCTTCTCAACGAATATGTTTAGATTGTTGTCCATGTAAATTTTTAATGTCATTAAACGAAATATTTGCTAGTTGAAACCTGTGCATTATTGAGTGTTAATAACAGCACTCTTAACATCAATCTCCTTAATTATGTCACTTAAGCAACTGTTTTTTTTTATATATTGTATACTGCGATTATTATTTGAATAAGAATTCCCAGACTTTTGACAATGAACTTGCTCATAATATGATATAACGCCATACGATTTATCTGCAATATCTTGCATAGCATCCTTTTAAATGGAAACGTGAGAACCACAAAACAAAGATGAAATTACGCGGTCTTCCTAATAAATTAATGTATATTTAATGTTGACCGTTGCCTGCAATAAGCCCATCAATCCAGCAATGGTCGGCCCGTGTCTCCCCATGGGTATCGTAAAAGGCAACTGAGTAGTAATAGGTTCTAGGGGAAGGGCAAAGGGCCACCTGTGAACAAATAGTAACATCATACTGCAATTACGGAGCCCTAGCTAAAAGTGGTGTTTATGGGAAGAGTCCCGAATTCACCGACCATCTTTTGTAATACAATAGATGCATTCATATATATTAAGGAAAATACATCTGTTTTAAGGGTCGAAGGTTTTCTCAGTGTTCACTAAAAACTATAATATTGTCTTATGAATCGATCGTGCATCTATCTCCTAACGTAGGGTTGTTCGACTCGTGGGACCAAAAATACAAAGCCAATAGGATGACTATAAAACTGTCATGAAGATATTAAAACATCTTTCCTTTTGACGAATCTTATGAAAAACATTGATTTCATATAGCGCATGTTAATTTCACGAGTCAAATGAGACGGCTTCGCTGAAGCCGAGTAAGGTACGATTTTATCGAGCATGAATATTCACATTAGACCAAAAGATTACTTTGCCAAGTCTCCTTTGGTCCTTTTCTTACCATTATTTATGATTAGGTAGGTATTAGTATCACTTTTAATATGAAATGGATTTTACGAGTATATAGCTTAAGATTACATTTCGTCTCGACTGCTCAGAAGAAGTAAAAAATTTAATACAGTTTTAGATCAGCAAAAGATTACGTTTATCAAAAGATTATTTGTGTGATACTGACAACGATTGGTATTATTACAGGTACGGTACAGAACGATCATGCTGAATTTACCAATATGTATGCCAAGTGTGATAACAGCAATTATCCTCTATATATGACCTTACATTGTCTTTGTAAAGAGGGAATCTTTCGAGGTTCCCCGTGTTTAGTAAGTATGTACCAAATGAATGCTTACGGACTGATGTCACATTATGATAGTAAGTGCCACTATACAGACGAAGGCGGTTCAATTTATATATTGAGGAATAGATATGCACACCGTTAACACCGAAGAGATTGCGGATCGGAATACCGACTTTGGAGACCAAGTAAAAATGCCTAGTTCAGGTAAACCAATTTCAACTTTATTTTATTTATTCGAAAGAACAAACAATTACACATTATATATTACTAATAAATATAACATAAGGAGTTATACAAATGTGCAACCAACAACGTTCTCCACAGATACACAAAAAGACAAAAGGCAATGTTGATAAAGTTAAGGTAGGACAGAATAGATAAGTACACAAAATAAGATACACATAAATTACAGATACCAAGTAACACTAAAGGTTCAACATTATTCACACAATTTTTTGATTGTGTCAAGGAATATGTTTCTAAATTTTCCAACGGATAAAGCAATTAGATCTAAGTTAGAGAAAAACTTATTGAAATTGTCTGTAAGGCGACGCGACGTAGGCTTTATCTTCAAAAAGCTGCTATTACTCGTATTATTTAAAGACTCAGAAAACCATATCCACTCGAAGCTTCAAGTTTATTGATGGTACAGAATTAGGGATGACTACAAATATTTGATATATACTGTTATAATAAATCTGAAGAGTTTGTTTTTTTTGTATGCGCTCTCTGGAACTACCAGTCGGTTTTGGCCATTCAACATCACGCTACGACCCTCAGGAGCAGATCAAAAAGTCAGAGAGAACGCTAAGCAAAAACAAAGTGATAGCGCGGGCGGGCGACGCGTTGCGACGCGGTGGGTCGGAGGCCGAGGGGGATTTATAAAAAAGTGGCTGTTATTTTAGTACCTATATTGTACTAAGTCCCCACCTATGAAATCAGCGTTTTGTATGGAGACTTTTAAAGAAGTTGCATTTTCCATGCTAACATTTTCTTAATTTATTTAACAACCATGAACACTAATAATAGTGGTCATTTCTGCTAACAAAAAGAGGAGTAATTTTTAAGGTATTTTTATGTTTAGAAAACTATAAGTAATAAGGTTTTTTTACTATTGGTAGTTGTCTATGATGGTCATTATTCGATATAATATCAAGCAATTGATGAATATTTTAAATCATAGAAGTGACGAGGTTCTCTATTTGTGAGAAAAAAAAACGCCAATTTCATAGGTGGGGACCCAATAAGGGGACCAAATATATCTTACGACTTCCCCGCGAACGAAGTCGTGGGCAGAAGCCAGTTAAAAAGATTCTAGAACATCAATCCAGTGAGTATAACACATGCACCACGCCAGGCCGCAAGATGCGTCACGAATCCAAATCCACTCCTCATCGGATCTATTAAAAAAGTTTAGCTCTCAAATGTGTCGTTGATCTAGAAATTCTACGTCATCTATAATAATAGCCTTCGATCGAATTTACGATATGAATTTTGAATATGAACATTAAGATTTTAGTGACTGTCCTACAATACAAATCTTGAGACATACTCAGATCAGGTATAACCAATCAATCTGCCTAGCCTTTTCCAAACTATGTTGGGGTCAGCTTCCAGTCTATTTGCACGGAACAAATATTTGTATGACCTGCAAGTAGTCTGTTGTTCCTGGTCTGGCTGTTTGTGTATGTGAGTTTAAATGTTTGTAAACGAACCCACGATACAGGAGAAAATCCTAGTGTGAGGTAACGTTTTTTTTTTTAAATAAAAATTATGAAGTCTTCAATACTACACCGGAAACAATACCCAAATCCAGATCATTCCCAACTCTGAATTTCGGAATGGTTCAGAGTTCAGAAGAACTGGGGTTCTGAATACTGGAAAGATTTCCATAAACGCCGCGTCGACAGAGGGCGCATTCCAGTTTTCCGAACAAAAAGTGACACATGAACCCGACGATCGCATATTTACGCGAACAATTATTTTTTTGGTTAGAATGCGGGGTAAGACCGCATTTGCTTAAGAACCTAAAACATTAAACCTTCCCACATAAACACCAGCCCACATCCAGATGAAAACAATCCTATTTTCCAAACAATACAACATTTACAGAGCAATAACACAGATTGTACCGCACACGTAAAACAAGTTTATTGCCCCTAGGGAAAACCTGCTTTCGACACGACACTATTGATTTATTCATTGAAATTATCCTATGTGGGTAGTCAGGGTTTTTAATGACAGGTGTCGAAGTATGACGCGATGTGGTTTGAAGCCTATTTTGATTGAAATCAATGGATTTATTGGTGAACAGTCGTCGGGTTGTTAGTGATATAACCTGTGTGTCATATGGTTAATGATAGGGCTGATAGATGATTTTTTTGATTTCAAGTGATTAAAGCGGAAATTAATGAAAATATTCTGGTCTTTTTAATTCACAAAACACTACAGCGTACAGTACTCCCAATTATTTAACTCGATCATGTTTCAGTACCAAAAGTTTTTGTTGTATCCAGGAAACCTTGCACTATGACCCAACAGAACTGTATCCTCTTTTCTATATTTTATCATTTCGTTATCTATACTAATATAATAAAGCTGGAGAATTTGTTTGTTTGTTTTCTTTGAACGCGCTTATCTCTGTCATTTTGATTTGAATAATTATATTTCCATTTTATTGAGGAGGGTAACATCACGATTCAACCTTTAGGAGCACAGCAAAAATAAAATAGCTACGCTAAGCAAAAAGGAAGTAATAGAGCGGACAGGCCGATGCGATGCGACGCGATGGCGGTGGGTCGGGGGAACAAGAAATTTCACGCAGACAAAGTCACGGGCAGAAGCTAGTATCCTTATAACCAGTTAACAGTTATACATACTTATCAATCCTATACGAGCAATATTTGTATAGATACATACATATATAATTTGTAATCAAGTTCTCGAAAACTGCTCTAACAATCGATGAAAGTTGTAATATGGGGTTAACGTGGGCGAAAAATCGATCTAGCTAGGTCTGATATCTGCGAAAATTTTCCCTATTTTCACAACCTCGTGAATGTGATACAACGTTGGTAAACCTGGGCGAGATGTTTATCTAATTTCACCCGAGCCGACCAGGTACTACTTTCTAATATCACAAATATTTTTGTTACAGCAACTAGCAGCTCTTTTCTCCACGACAATCGTGACAAAAAAATGTTCGATCTCAATAAAAACACCTGAACAACACATTTATCGAGCGTTTCCAGGCGCATGCCAAGAATCAACAAAGTAAAATGGATTACTTCTTAGTTCGCTATTGCATTACTGCGATTTGCACCACCTGTTCCAAGTTCGGAGCAACTTCGCACCTGCATTATCATGATAAACAACGCCCAAGTTTGATGAATAATAAGTCTGAAACTTGTGTTATCGCGATAAACTTGTTACTTTACTAAGAAATTACGGCTTCATGGAATGAAGCCTGTTGGAATTTTACTATTTATGGAAGTAATATTAGTTAAGTTTTCTTTTCATTATATCTTCTTAATAAGCCTATTCTCATCCTATACCATTAAATGAGCAATATTTTTAATCACGTTCCCGAAAACGTCTCTAACGGTTTCGATGAAAGTTGCAATATAAGGGTTTACGGGGGCGAAAAATAGATCTAGCTAGGTCTCATATTTGGAAAACTTCGTTTTCTTCGTATTTTCACCCGAGCAGAGCTCAGTCGAACCAAAAAATATTTGTGGTATTAGAAAGTAGTAGCTCTGCTCGGACGAAAATAGATAAACATATCGTTCAGGTATACTAACGTTGAATCACATTCCCGAGGATGTGAAAATATAGAAAACGAATTTACCCAGATATGAGACCTAGCTAGATCTATTTTTCGCCCCCGTAAACCCCTATATTGCAACTTTCATCGAAACCGTTAGAGCCGTTTTCGAGAACGTGATTACAAATATATATATATACAAATATTGCTCATTTAATGGTATAGGATTTATAAAAGAATACCTATGCCCAATGCCAATGAGTATAAATGCATACTAGAGTGCCACCCAACACTAGAAAAAAAAAATAGCTATGCAGACACTCATACTGTAATTAGTCGCTCTATGTGAAAGCATTCTATGGCGGCCATTATCGACACGAACGGACGTCTGCGGCAAATTTTATTAAAACCACAGAATAAACAGCATATTATCGTAGGGCATTGCACTGTGAATAATATTAATTCATGACAATAGTTTTATTAATGTGAGGTGGGAGCCTGGGCTTTATCTACTGTTTATTGGAGTACTAGTTGACAGAGAGTTGGCAACGAGCCAGCCTTTTTCCATTGTAGCGTTTACTCGACTGGTTAAAATTCTGTTTTATTGAGAAACTTGTAGTGAGTTCATTCGTGTTTTATTAAGGGTATATACGATGTTTATCTGACGATTAGGAGTATCCTTGAAACAGGATACAAGTAGTCTAATCTTTTGACTTCTAGAATGATTTTGTCAATGGAAAGGGAAGCGTTATCCTACGGGCTAAACGACCAACTGTGATCTCATCAACTAGCAAGTACAGTAAGACCGCACCTCCCGGTCGATGGTAGCACTATGACCAGGAGCTGGCCTAGCGTAGTACGGAGTTTCAATACGAGGAGGCCAGCGGTTTCATACCACTGACGAGCATCATACTGGACCAATACATACCATATTTCTCATACCCTTACAACAATTTATTTGAGACCGGCGTAACATGTATTTTTCTTCCATACTTCCCCGTTAGTCATCATCTAGATAATCACCCCCTTTCTACCCATATCATCTTTCAGACAGTCCATTCATCGCATTGTTGGTCTTCCTCTACTATCGTACCGTAGTCGTACCCACTCAAAACTTTCCTCACGACATTTTGCTCATTACTCCGCATCACATACCATGACAACCGATTTCCAGACAACTTTGCTGTTACTCTCTTATGCCTTTTCTATCTTACTGGACCAATAGCAACAGTACAAAATATACCGACAACACTAGTCCACTAAATACTCCCGGTGCCGATAATCGTATCAGTCATTAAGCCCATGTACAGCAGCGGATGTTTCCGAGTGATATGTTGATAACATAACTCCACATGTTATTTCCAGTAGTATATTCTGACAATTAGTTACTCACTGTATGTATATGAGTAAACTATACTCAGTTCAATGTATGACGGTAAAGTGATTTAGTGACACATGCGCAATGCTTATTCAGAGTTGTGCTACAAATTTAATTTAATAGTTGTAGCGATCTAATCGATTTACTCTTTGATTCCATAACCAAGCAGTAATCTAAAATTCTTAACTGTTGTGTGATTTGTAGTGAAGCCGTCGTTTATGATGCTTTATGTTGTTTTTTTCCTAAGTATTAAGTTTGTTTGTAAACTTGACATGAAAGTGACCCAAACTTCATATAATAATAAATTAATTTTCGTCAAGTTTACCTTTAAGTAATTGTTGCACTATATAAAGTTTTGAATGCATGTTTTGAAGATGTAAGTAGTGTTAGCAGTTGTTGGTATACCTAAATAAATAAACAAGCATCGAAAGATGGTTATTCAATTATTCGAATCTTTATTGTCCATCTCGCTTTAACGCTGCATTCTTATTCCATAGTACAAGGTAGATCATACAATGAACAGAGTATAGCACAATGAAGAACTGTTACGGCCTAATAGCGTGACATAAGTACTAGGTATGTAATTACAGAACACGCCAGTATTGAATTCAACGATGACAGCTGTGCATAAGTACCGTAAGTAGCGCTATGTTGCACGCACGTACGTTTGTTTATGCGACAATAGAGTGTCCCTCAATTGCTATTTAAACTAGTATTTAGAATTGTAACAATTTGTGCATTCTGTTTTATTTGTTTGGATTTCGTGGAAAGTAAAACTAAAGCTAAATTATGTCATACAGATAGTGCAATCCACGACGACGAGCCCCACTCCGCGATTACTGTACTGTACTGAGCGGAGAGGAGTGGGGCGCGTCTCAGTGGATTGCACTATCTATAGCTCAGTGTCCTTATTTTTTTAACAGATTTTTTGAATATAGGCTAAGGTTTGATGTTTGTAGGACTTTCCATTCTAGAAAATTGATTATGCTGGTGGAGGCATAATAGCAGCATATTAAATAAGTCACATTGGTACTTACCCGGATTTAAACCCACTATCTCGTTCATCATACGAGGTAGGGCGTTACCCAATGGGCCATCACGACATGGAGGCATATAGTTTTCTAATTACTAAAGTGTCCTGAAATTTTGCGTATTCCTAGTAACCATAGACAGTATCTTGCCCTATTATCGTGGTCAATTTATTTGAAACTTAGTACAAAATATAGGTCGATAATCATAATACCTACTCTTATCTAACGCAAGGTCAATAAAGACATGAAAGATAATCTATTCATAAATAAGAACACAGGGAAAAAAAAACTTGGCCACTCCGCCAATTATTAACCTCAAAGGATATTGATCTAAAGGCAGGACTACACTGATCTATTCTAATATTATAAAGAGGTAAAATTTATAAGTTTATTTGTAGCCAATAATCTTCGGAACGAATGATCCGATTCCGAAAATTCTTTCACTAATGCGGAGCTACATTATTGCCCACTTGCCCAGCGGCATAGGCTATTTTAAATTGACGGCACGGTTAGCGCAGTGGTTAGGCGATTGAGTGCTGCGCCGCGTGTCGACGGTTCGACTCCCGCACGGAACAAATTTGTATGACCTACAAGTAGTTGTTCCGGGTCTGGCTGTTTGTGTATGTGAGTTTAAGTTTGTAAACGCACCCACAATAGAGGAGAAATTCGTTGTGGAAAAGTTCTTAAAAAAAAAAATAGAAAGAAAAATTTATACAACAAATTAAAACGCGAGCTAGCGGTAGCTAGTTAAAATATCATCAAAACTACCGTCGGCACGTTAAATTGAACGGTTCAGAATTTCAGATGCTGGTGACCACACTTCACGTCAATGGACTATATTAATTGAAAATAATTACAAAACGGACCGATATAGACCGGTTAATTGAATAGGGCCATCATGCGGAAGGATAGAAGATTGCTGTTAGTTGTGCGAATACTGGGGCCTATGTCCAGCAAACTGCGATGAATTGGGTGTATTCATTGAAATTGAACCGCCAGTGTTGCTACTTCTTCATGTGTTATTTTTTTTAATATGTTTTATTGTAGTTATCACATCACGCATACGACCCACCTAATGAATGGAAGATAATGGGACTACAACAATACAATAATTACAGTCAAAACTGAAATGTGCCTGTTCAAATATGGAATAGCGACGGCGTACCTATGTTGTTGTTTTCTACAAAATTGGTCAACACAGCCCACGTTCCCACGGACCTAATAAAATCGCGGCGATTTTTTTTCGTAGCACTTGATTTTCAACGTTCTGCTCAACACCGAGAGTTGAAAATCCAGTGTACGAATAAAATCGCCGCGATAAAAACACGTCCGTGCCAACCCGGGCTTATTGGCCCCATATTGGTCCCACACCTAGATTAAGATCTATAAGATTACTTACGAACTCAAGAAGTCACGGCATTAGCCTCGGGACTTTTTGAGTACGTTCACTACAACCCAACCTGAATCATGTGTATATTATATCCTGCTGACAAATCATTGGATTGTTACTCAGAAGTCTAAGTTCAAAAAATGGAACTAAGTCCGTAGTATAACCTTAGCTCTGTTTATATCCCAAGTTTTTATCGGTTACTCAGTTCTAGTTAACTTTGGTGTTCTGAACCTTCATGGATAAGAGATTAGTTTTTACTTCCATAACTTAAAAACCGTAAAAATCCCGTTTCGTCATAATCTTGCGTGAGGTTAAATCATATTTTGTTGGTTGAATGATCTTGAATCAACCAATTTGACTTTTTATTTTATTGATTAGTTAGACTTAATTACCCTACTTAATGAAATATATATCATTATGTAGGTTAATTAAGTTACACAAATAATTCATAAATATTCCAACCTACCTATTAAGTAGGTAATAAGAAATACGGGCTTGTGTCCGCAACTCCACGTCAAAGCGCGTATTTTGCGTAGGTACCTACGGGTGGGAAAAATCGGTTATTAGATCTACCCCAGCTCCTCAACGAAGGCCAGCAACGCCTTGATGTTACTGGCAATCTCGAATATTCCAATTAAGAAGACTGCTTATACCTTGAAATATGACGAGTTACGCAAGGTCGTGAACCACATTTGATTTAAAAATATTCTGTTAAGTTGATTACAAAACAATCGTAACACAAGTTACTCAACAGTTAAGTAATTTAATAAAAATTGAATTTAAAAAAAAACTGAGTCACCCTAGCCAACGACCGGCCACCCAAGATCTTGGCTATCATTAAGACACAAAAAAACGTAACACTCTCTATGGAGCAAAAAAAAAACCCTATCATTTGGCAGACATATTGAGTCACTTAATTTAAACAAATTAAATGATCACTAAACGGCTATTATAATAATTGTCGGCAATTTACAAAAGAAGGAACGTTCACATATGGGCCTTGAAATTGCTTCTTTTTAATAGAATTTCCGATAAAAAGACAGTTTTTACGACTTTAATTATAAGCGCCAGTTAATATTAAATATATTACTAGTTTTAAGCCCAAATAATATGTATATCCTTGTATACACAATAGGTTGGCCGCCATCTTTATTTATATCTGCTATTAGCCGGTGACCACATCGCAAATATTTTCGCGAAAATATACCCTTGAAAACAGTAAATAGTTTGCCATAAAAAGATATCGTAAGTCAAAGACGTCTAATATTAATACCTACGTTGTATATTTTGGACCTTTGTTTGTGAATTAGGAAAGAAACGTATGTAAGACGAAACCACATTGAATTTTAATACCTGATTTTAATGCAATTTCGTATGTTTTCTATTGAGTAGGTAACGTTTCACTCAGAATCCAAAAACAAGACGCGATACTGTCTAAACTTGACCATGAAGCAAATGGAAAACCAAGACTGTTTACATCAAATAAGTTCCCATTTTCTTCAGCTAAATGATAAACGAAAAATATTTACAAATGAAGGCGCATGGCAACGCAATACATAGGCAATTAAATAATTCTGCCTATTCAAAAGCCTGAGTCGATGCAAAAAATGTACAAGTAAAAGTAAAGTATGTCGAAGTAAAAAACAACGCAAAGAAACCAAAAATATAAACGCACACCATGTCACTTATTAGATTTTTCTTGGATATATAACACGTCCCAACTATTTCTCAGAAATTTAAAGAATCATTAAATGACATAACACTTTAAGAAGCTCCGGGAGAGCAGCCCTATACTGCCGACAAAGGCGCCAATTACCGCCAATTTCGTATCGGTAACGTTCCGCCATTTTGGCGTCAGCCATCTTTGTTGCCAACCTAAGTTGTATTTTGTTTATGGTCGTGTAATCTGTCATTGTGTCTTCGTCTACTACCGCCGAAATACCGGTGTGGCGAAAAATTTAAATGATTGGGACCGTTAGACGACGACCATGGGAATCTCTTGACCCCTGGCAAGGTGGTAAGTGAAGAAGACGTGGTTGCCCATATGCATAAAAATAGTAATTTCGTGACAGAATTTTGTATAGACTAGGTAAAATCAACCGAACTCCTCTCAACGCCTCCCGAATGATATCCAATGTCCGACATTAATGCTACACCTGTCTGACCTTATTTTTCACCTAAAAAGAACAACAATACAAAGGATATCCCAAAGATCCTATTCAGCTTCCGTTCGTTTAATATCCTTCTCAGAAACACAATCACGCCATCACGCCTGTATTGTTATATTACAAAGATTGAACATATTGTCAGCGTTTCCAGACGGCCTAGTTCACACTCATGGCTGAATCTGCGAAGCTGCTAGATACCATTATCTTAGGTCACAAATCCGAGTAGTAGGTCAGTTGGGAGCACAGAGCACTATTTGGGACGGAGATAACATAAATTGGAAAGTTGGACGTAAACCTATACATATTTTAAAGGTTTTTGATATACATATGTAAAGTTTCAAATAAAACTGAAGAAATGTGTATCAATTAATTTGATGTTACATAATAGCTCAATCCTTGTATGGAACCGACTCCCAAAGAGGAACAGTTATAACAGTTCAACAATTTGTCACGACCACCAGTTCATGGTACCGATCATAAAGATAAAGGTTCGTAGGGACCAATTAGTGAGATCGTTAGCATTGCTCCATAATTGGCGTCTTCACTCACGGCGACTGAAGACGACTCAGACGCAGCACGATTTGTGATGGTACCCTCAGCAAATGGATTTGATGCAGTAACCACAGAACTAACTGCCGAAAAATTATGCATTCGAGATTTTTTTTTTGGTTTACGAAACCTTGCGGTAACTTTTACACACGTTTCTTTCACGGTCATTTAGGAGTAAAATAAAAATTCTTTGCTATTGATAAAAATCGATTTAGGTCAGTTTAACGACGCGTTGACACTACATCATGCAATTACTTATATTACTCAAATTGAAACTAATTGTACTTTTAAGAAGTGGACTACCTAGAATGTTGTTCTGTCTTCGTCAGGCCTAATAACCATGTTTAATATATAAACATTTCGAAACCACTTTGAACCAGCCATTATAACGAAAGTATCTTTCATAAATGCCTTTGTCCCTAACGAGGTGACCAAAGTCCTCGAGCATTTAGTACTAATTGAAACCTATTTTAGTAATAACATCGTGTCAACATAAATAAGGGCCGTTAGAACCACCTCGATACTGTTGAATGCCCAAAGCGATTCAGTGGTAATAAATCGTGGTAACTGGAGTTATAGAAACTCAGGGAACTATTATGGGGAATTTATAGTCTCCAAAATTATGGTAATTGCATCTTGTTGAAGACAAACAAGCTAAATAGTCTATATTATATACGAGTATAGACAACATCAGTGTATTGCGTGGGACTACGATAGCAATCAACGGGCTTCGAAATTAGGTTGAAGGATTTAGGTCCGTACAAAGGATCTAATTTCACACCCCAAAATTCGATACGAGGCGATTGGATTCTATTTCTATTATACATGGAACGATAGCCTCAAATTAACGACCGTACGGTACACACCACTTTTTGGGCGTTTTGACGCCGTAATATCAGGTATTATTATTCGGGTTGAGTTGACTCGGGCCGAGCTGTCACTGACCCATCATTTCTGGGATTCTAGTCGATCGTGGTCCGCAGTGATGACGTAAAATGTTTAGTAACTAGGTCCTCGTTGTTGAAGGTACACCTAATAAAGGTAATGAAAAAAAAAAATGATGACACGACAAGGCAATATGACGTAAACAATGATCTGTAAAATGACGTAAGCGACATTAATATCGAACTGTCATAAATCAAATTAAAGCCAACTTTCTAACCAATTTAACGCTTTTAGTGTATCCGTATACTATTGAGTAGATGGTTAATATTTATAACAGCACGGCCATTACAAATAAAAGGTTTTTATTCGCTTTACAGCAAACGGACCGTGACGAGGACGTTCCGCGAATTGGTAAAGAAGGTGCGCGGTTTTATGCAACGCGATCGCGTCCTGTCTTAATTAGTTTTACGAATTAATTGAATGTCAACGTGCCTTAATAACTCGTTAGGATTCCGTAGTTGCTCAATGGGTGTGATTGGTTTTAAAAAGGATGTGAGTTGGGATTACTTAATGAAGGCAGTTTTGGAATGCAAATATTTAATGGTCATAAGTACTTTTCTCCTTTAAAAGCAAGTTGATTTCTGTACTAGACAGGTAACCGTTCGTCGTTTATTTCGAAAATTGAAATAGTTTCACATTTAACCATATTTAGGTAAACCCTAGGGTTAACCTAAATATGGTTAAACGTGAAACACGCACTAGACTATATTGACAAACCGAATATTAGAAACCACACAAGTTTTGGCATAATCTACACGTGCCACAGTAGCGCGTGCTAGACCTACTAAACAATTAATATTAATACTCTATTTTGTATGGCTCACCTGACAAATGAGGTCATTAACTAGCCTCCACGAGTATCGGTATTTAAATGTATGTCTGACGCACCATCCTTTCTGACTACCTCATATTTGCCTTTATAGTTCGTTCCTATACAGAAGACCTAGACCTACACGAGAGTCTGTTCTTTACCACAACTGACCACCTTTCCATATATAATTATCTCTTGAATTAAACTTGAAACATTAATCTTGACCCCAATAAAAGAACTTCCAAAAATGGCTTTAGAATACAAATTAATACATATTCAACTAGCAATTCCGGTCATTAGTTTGCACTAAAATGATATCATACATTTATGAGCCCAAACTATATCTGACTGAGTTACATTAAACAACAAAAATTAATTAGGCCACTTGCATATTTATAGTTAACTGTTATGTCATGCAACAAAATAACTTATCTCTCTGCTCCGCATATTGTGTTTGATGGATGCTGTCAACGCTCAATCAACTACTGGACATAGGCATTTCCAAAGGTACAACTAACATCCGCTCTTAAACCTTTCACATCCAGTCTTGTTCAGATGGATTGCTTTACCATCACATGTGTTATGGTTACAAGTTACGATGCTCTATTAGCATTCTGTATGATGCAAAATTTTGACTTGCATTATGTTTATATCCACAAACCTGCGCTGGACCCGAGTGGTGGATTGTTATGTTTAGACTTTGCTATATTTGCTGTAACACTGGTTACAGTTTAGAGGTAGTTCACGTCTAGTTCTGAGCAAATACCTATCTTATCTGATGGATAGGTTTGAAGTAATATCACCACATACTTAGTAACGAATCACACGCATGAGTCACTCTTTTTGACTCAATCAAGGCACATCACTTTGGTGTCTCTAGACTGCAAACTGACATTCCGTTGTCAGTTCAAGACAAAGTATGGACATCGTCTCGTCAGTCCCGTATAGCAACTTGTTTCACATGACACGTCTGTAGTACATGTTCATATTAGCGGATGGGACCGTTTACGTTTAAATATAGCGGGGCAGGTGCCAAGCCAGTTTGGTCTACATTTCTGCGAGTGCTCTACGAAGGATGCTTGTTATAAAAAACAAGTTCAATGCCACTTCATGTCATACACCCGCCAGTGGCTTTATAAGCCAAAAATCGAATCGAGAGAGCCAAAAAAAAAAATAGGCAAGCAGACAGATGGCAAAGTTGTAAAGGCAGCTGAGTTAGATTGGAAACGGAAAAATATAAACAGTCTGTAGCAGTTTGATAGAGATGCCATGGGGAGAGCAATAGAATAATTAGATAATTTAATTTAAATTGGGAAGATGAAGACCTAATTCGATTAACTCACAGTTGCTACTGACTACATTAGCATGCATAAGTGACAACAGTCGCCACCACTCAAGTCCGATAGAAGCGGCGCTAGTGTCTACGGCATTAAAAAAAAATTGTTCCACAATATTCCGCCGGACTTCAGTGGTAGCACGGACTCTAAATTATATGTATCCATAGACAAATCGAAAATAAATTTCAATATTAGAGTCAATGAAACGCCCATTTCTACAAGGACTGATTATTAACATCGGTGACAAATATACTAGCTTCATATATCTGACTGACCGACTCTTTAACAATTCAAAAGTGCCTGTAAATGGTTTAATTGAAATAAATGCTTTGACGCCTACTCTACACTATCTTCAGATCAATCGAAAATTTCGTATCAAGTTTACAAACAAGCAACCTGTCTATTTGGATGTCATTATAATGAAAAACAAATCGACCGTATTGTCTCTGATTACCTTGAAAGTGTGACAAAACAAACATAAACAGTTTGTCGCCGGGGTGAGGCATGTTTCGGTGGAAACTAGGGCTTATTCACACGAACTGACAATATATTGATATAACATCAGACCTGTATTCCCTGTAAAGGTAGGGATAAATGTATATTAGTACACCCACATTAGCTACACAGCAGCTTTAACACAGGTATTCCTAGTACAGGCTCCAGTCTCCACAACATCAATGTATATTTTTTGTATTATTATTACGAGTATACCAAATTTTCATTATGTGGTGGAGAAAATAAACGTTTTTATTATTATAGCTACGCCAGTTAACTTCTATGTGGGGGTAAGCCTATTGCCACTCATCGGGCATAAATCAAGATTCTGGACTGCTACTGGCAAATACATCTTTTGTGCATAAGAAATTACTAATTAAATTAACAAATCCTGATCTTATCTAAGCTAAGAGTTGAACATCCTATTCATAATATCTATTCTAAAAGGTCATACCAATAAATTAACATGTAGATCGAAAACAAATTCAAGACGCGTGGATGCGAGCCGGAACAGCACAATGCCTTTATAGAATCGGAGTATTCTGAACACTTTGTACTCAAATGTATGCAATGACTTTTATTTAAACTTCATATAAGTAGGTACAGTAGTTGTATATTATATAGAATGTAGAATGCTTTTCAGTAGGTATGTAGAATGCCAAAATGCATAGCCCCAAGCCAGAAGGTACAAACGCCAACAGGTCAACCTACCTGAAACTGTCAAATTTTGCCAATCTTATGCTCTTATGTTACAGTGATAAAGTTGAAAATCTATTAAAGTTTGACGGATTGTAGTAGGTTCACGTGGCGTCTGTACTGTACACTAATGATCATTTAAGTATTGTAGATTGTTTCTTGTTTGATACCAGTTTTCAGCTACAACTACAAGCAATTAGTCTATTCCCATTCGTTTCGACCAACGAACAAACAAAACACAAAACCCATACAATATTTTTGTAACAATTGATTGCTTAACTGCTGTTGCCGTTGCAAATAACATTCTGCAACGGTGGAGCGTGGTGTAATCTATCCATTTGCATGTGTTACATGCTCCCGAACGAACTGAACGTTCTCGTGATGTATTTGTGAATTCAATTTACGTTTTTATTTCGGTTTTGTGAATTATGTGCTGGGATATATGGGTCAGCATCAGCAGCGTTTGGTGTCGAAACTAAAAGGACAGTGTGTGTGTGTTCGATGGGTTTTAATATGATGTCTGGTTATGCGTCTCTTGATGGACTTACCCTCCTTCAAAGAAGACGGGTGCTTGGTATTCGCAGGTGGTGCGTCTGTAGGTACAGCTAAATGTATGGGCTTGGAGGAAAGGTACGCAAATTGGAGTCGCACTGATATACGATTTCATATCATTTCAACTTTAAGGGATTAAGCTAGAAGCTTGATAGAATCTATGTCTCAGGCAGATTGTATGATTCGTCACTTTAAAAACGGCGCCGTCCGTTTACAAACGCTGGCGGTTTTGCAAAATGCCTAAGACAAATTGGCAATTTGTTCAATTGTTATAATTTCGACAATTTTGTACCAATAATATTCCGCAAGTCTTGGAGGACTCCTGTGGCACCAACCTTACGTTTTTTACGTATCGCATAACTAATTACTTCAATTTGCCGCGGCATTTTGTAAACGTCGTTTGAATTGTCCATCAAATTGTGGCATATTATAAAGTGACTAGGCAATTTACATTTTGCCTTAGGCATTTTGCAAAACTGCCAGCATTTGTAAACGGACGGCGCCGTTTGTAAAATGACGAATCATACAATCTACCTGCGATATATATATGTATATACAACAGTCTAGCTAATATTAGCAAAATATAGCTAGTAATTAGGACTATTTAAAATAGTAGATTATTCTTATGTGGTTATGATGGCATGCGATGGCGAAGTCATTCTATTTATTAAAGAAATAAAGATGTCTAATATTGATATACCTAATCTAACACTTTAAAATTTTGTTACCCAATTAGGTAACAATTTATGATCAACATATTTTTACATTAGATCTCACCTCTTTTGGCGGTAGAAGAACTGCGTTACGAGACCTGCATTTTTCTCATGTTATGTTTTTGGTGAGATTCCCAACGAACTCTCTGCTGATAATTAAACTCCAGTGTAGTCACAATAAACATAGTTCACTAAGAATCACTATTCTATTCGCAGAGAGCGACCCCTCATTACTTTGCTAACCTTTGCACTCGATAACCTAGAGCCGTGCCTCCAATGCAATGTTCTACTAATACTACCATGTGTCGATGTTGCAGCTAACTTGTTGAACAAGCCAGAAAGCAATCTGAGCAGTTTGGGAAACGGAGGTTTTTAATACAATTATATTCCATTCCATGATGTTGTAAAAAAGATCATTGTAGGATCAAAGGTACACAGGCCGATTAAAAACCGGCTTAGTGCGAGTCGGACTCGTACACGAAGGGTTCATTACCACCGTACAATATTTGACACATTTTTTTTTTAAATACCTACTTAAATTTTTAACTTATTTTTTTTTATTTTTTGTTATAGCGGCAATGGAATTACACAATATTTGAAAATTTCAATTGTCTACCTATATTATTCATAAGATAAAACCTGCTGACAGACCGAAAGACCCTAAAAATGCTGTAACAGACCTGGAACTGATAAGAATCGCAAAGCAATCATGATCTTTGACGATAATATTATTATACGCGGAGCGATGTAAATGGTCATTGAAAATGATCAAATATTTGAGGAATCTGTGATGACCTGAAGCCAAGTTATTTGTCGATTTGAATTTGTTTTGTTGTCTTGCAAATTGCAATTATATTTAATAACTAGGATCTAATTATTTTAAATTATTAATTATTATTACTATATTACACAAATTTATTTTATTTAAGTATACATACACAAATAGCGGTATAAAACTGATTTACATCCTTCACCTCACACTTCGGGTTCAGTTGAAAACCAGCGTCAGGCACTAGTTGTCTGGCATATATGCTGAACTGGGCCTATTTGGCGTAGCCGCGAGGCACACATTCCTGCTGGTATCATGCAACGCAGTTTTTACACTTTTTATTTTGTATTCTTTCCTTTTATCTTTTTTTTTTTCTCTTTCTACTTGTGTGCCTTTGCTTGTTGTGCCAAATAAATGTATTTTCTTTCTTTCTTTCTTTTCTTTCCAAGTTTAAAAGTTACATTCTAATGAAACTCGAACACGGTTGACCTATACCAGTTTAAAACATAATTTTCGAAATTATTTGTTCTTATTCACCCATCTTATAAAGAAACTTCTTAAAACAAAATCCTTTCTCTCCCTTATTCTCACATTTCCTGCAACCAACACAAGTAGTTTGGCCTAATACATATGTAAAGCTGAACGGTTCGCAATAACAACACTCCATCAATACTCGCTAGATCTGAACCCAAGATATTTAGCCAGAGGAGCGGAGAGCGTATGTTTAATGTAACGAGGTCGAAACTACACAAGTACTCGTATATAACCATAGGACTAGAAGGAACAGAAGGACAACTTGGATTCCCGGTAGAGTTAAATAGACCAGTAAGGACAGCCAGCTTAGTGAACGCGTGACCAAAAGGAATCGAAAATTTATAAACAGCAATCGAATAATATATTTAGTACCTGGCGACCGAGCTTTGTTCTGGCGAAAATGCAGAATGCTCATTTAATATTATAGGATAGTTCATACTAATTCCATTCTGCCATGATAGTACATACTAATTCCATGCTGCCATGTCATTATTCTAAGGTACGAAATTTAATCTTGTTCTTGGGTGAAAATACAGAGAAAACGAAATTTCCCAGATATGAGTCCAAGCTAGATCGATTTATCACCCCCGTAAACTCCTATATTGCAACTTTCATCGAAATCGTTAGAAACGTTTTCGAGAATGTAATTTACATATACATATACATACAAAGATTGCTTATTTAATAGTATAAAATATCACAAAGACAATTTTTTCTTCCTGGGATTGGATGGTAATCAAGCAGGCGGCCCACCTCATGGTAAGCGTCTACCGACGCCTAAAGACATCTGCAATACCACCACGCGAAGCATGACCACTTTAGAAACCGGTTTTGTCGACGGAACAATAGACAACATTACAGATCGTGCTTGTGAATCTGTCATTTTGACTATTCTGTCAAATTTTCCCAATCAACTTTGAACCTTATGCACTAGCGATAAAGTGGAAATACTATTAAAGAAATTTGACAGATTGTAGTAGGATGACGTGCTGGCGTCTGTACTACCATACTGCGTTTCATGTGCCTGTAAACACCAACACCTTTTTAACCGAAACACAGCAATAAGTAAATTATTTCCTTGAAAGGTAATACGGGTATAGAATAGAATACTCTTTAATATGTACACTATACGAATTACAGATAAAAATGTAGAAATTTATATAAATATCCAGTTAGTGTGTCTAGTTGAAAGTTTTTGTATATATAATTTGCGAGTTTTCTATATTAATTGAAGTGGTCCTTCTGGTTTTAACTCCTTGGTTCTTCGGACTAAAGACTGCATTAAGGTTTACTGATGTAGCCGAAATATAGTATCATTGTTGGTAAAATAATTGGAGAATATATAACTTGGCTGTAGTAAGAGGCACCTAAGGTGGGAGCTGTGGCATCTACTTAAATATATCATTATATTGAGACAAATTGCCCAGAAGTTTGGAAATATGGCAGTGTTTCTGCAGAATATTTCGTCGTAGCATAGATTTGAGCGGCTTTTGTTGAAGCGAAAGTAATAAATTAAGGCTATGTTGCCCTGCAAAAAATAAAGGGCATGAATGGTCTAGTAATAAAGCCTCTATTAGAAAGACGAAAGGGAGGTCTATGCCCTGCCCTGGGACAGCGGGATATAACAGGATCGTAATTATAATAATTGGCACTGGCAGCTATGTAGATCTGTACCAAAGAAGATAAGTTCAGAATTAAATAAACATTCTGACTTACGAGTTGTAGGTCATAGGTACAAAACCAGAAAGGTAAAGTTTGTGTAAATAATTTCATTACCACTGCCCTCAAAGCGGTAAACGAAAAACATCGTGAGGATACGCTAGAAACAAAAATTCGATGGCATGTGACATCTGCCCGCGTAGTAGCGGCCCAGTGCCTCTCGAAGAGAGGAGGCCTGAGTCCCAGAAGTGGTAACATTACAGGCTGATTATACTGTCTATTTGAATCTTTACTCTTAGCTTAATACATAATTATCCTTTATTTCCCAGTTTCAGTACGAGCCACAATCTCCTCACCTCGCACAAGTTGTGGAGCACTTCCTCATTTCAGTTCAATTGTGTGCTACAGTTTACCGCTTCATTCATGCAGTTGTTACGATTATAAGGATTATTTCCTTGTATCGCCTCATTTTTAATTTGTATGCATATTGGAATGAATATAGTTGTTTTCAGTTCATTTATTTACTCAAGCACATTAATAAAGTACAGACATATATGACAATACACAGCTTTTCGCCTGTATCGTGGTTTCTACAAACACAAAATCTTACATACAACTATAAACTATCAGTAAGTCATTCAATTATAATAAAAATATTCGGAAAGAATATCAAACACGCGACCCGAAGCACAGCATTCAATCAAATAGCTCAGCCACACCCTTATCTATCAAGACCAAACTTTTCTAAACTAATCTTATAGAATCTGCCTTGTTGTACTAGAAAAAGAAACTAAAACAAACAATTCATTATCGTCTTCAAATAGACATAAAGAATAGTAATAAATAATACGCAGAAGTACACAAACGCCTACGCTTCTAACAGAATCTTAACGGCCGTGTCCACACGTGGCTGTCTCAAACGATATTTTTATCTTTTTTAATCGTCAGTGTGACCGGTCAAGCGGCATGACTCAGTGTTACCAGAGTTATGACGTCATCATCTCGCGACAGACTGTGGTATGTTTGTAGTTCGTGTATCAAAACATTTGAAACCTTTTCAATAATGGTTTACCTATATACAATAACATATGGCTTGTCATGTCATTCAAATACTGGTCGATGGAATTTGTCCAGTGGGTGATAGGTAAATAATTTATTCATAGGGTTTATATTAATGGAGTAAATTTTAGGTATTTTTGTATGACCTTGTGAAGACCGCAGGAATCCGTTGAACGCGAGAAGCACAGAACCGGTTGAAGAGGCGGTGCTTGGGGGAGGCCTATGTCCAGCCGTGGACGTCTTTCGGCTGAAATGATGATGATGATGGTTTTTATTTGCTCGGTTCTTAACCCTGTATTACAGTAACCACAGATAAATTCAGATGATTCACTCTGCAAAATCATTTAAATGAAAAGCGACTCTTGCAACGACACAATAAAGTGCAATTCAGGGGGCCAATTCTCGATTTTAGAGATGGTGTCGAACTCGACAAAAATTTCTAATGACGTCATTTTTTCGACAAATTTTAAAAGTTGCTATTCTGGTGATGTCGAATTCGACATTTGTCGAAGGCTAACGTTAGAGTTCATGTCGAGTGCTTCTGAGCAGTAGAGATGTCATGTCGATTGTAGAGATACGTCATTTCTGAGTGAATTCGTTGAGTTTTGGATTGTACACTGTGTTTTCTTTTCTTTGTTTTTAAATAAAATACGGCTTGGCATCTCATACCTACTGGAAATTCGATTTATACTCTTTGATTTGTGCATTGTGTTTTCTTGAAACGACGACCTTCGCGCAAATAACAGACTCTGTAATTTGTGTACCCACGATTGGACTTGAAACCATTGAAAGATGGACGAGTTTATTAGCATTTTTGTCTCGGAGTTGTTGGAAAGTGGCGAGCAACTGGCCAATACACGGCGACAACAGCGCACTTATCCCACCGTCGATATTTACGACTTGAGCGAAACAGAAGTCATTAAAAACTTCAGATTAGATAAAGATTTAATAAGGGTTCTAGATCTATTGGCTCCTGTAATTTAGGATACCACGAAAATAGACCTGAAAACGAAGGTAAATAATCGTCTGCTTCATAATTTTATTAGTCATGTATAACTGTTCACTAAACTAACCTTACCCACCAAAAATACTAATTGCACACCCTAAAATACCTAAATTAATTATACAGTCAACTGTCAATTTGTCAAACTGATTATTTTTACACTAAACGTTTCGTTTTATACTTAAATAATTAGGTTTAGTCAGCGTTTTAAAACAAAATCATTCATTAACTCATAGCTACCTAAAACGGAACGTGCGATTCTTCATAATGGTAACATTATCTTCACTCGACTCGACATTTTCGTGACATTTATTTCTATTTTGACTGAGAATACGAAATTCTGCTCAATTCGACATTTTTTGGTAGAGATAGAGATATTTTGAATAGACATAGAGATAGACTTACGATCTCGAACTCGAGATAAATGGCGAAAATCGAGAATTGGCCCCCAGGACGCACAACGCTAATTACCTACTTATTATATTCACCTAGAATTTGCCTCTCTTTCTATAGCGTAACTCTTCTGACTACGTTACGATCACTGAATTGACCCGACAAGACGGGCCCATCTGTGCAGCAAGCTACTGCAGTTTTCCGAATGTTTGTAACTACTTTCATTGTTCATTACAATACTATTCCCATACATAATGTTTTAGAATTTCAAATTAACTAAATTACTGAAGACCAACATCAAAATTAGCCATTAATAATCTACCTTCATTTGTTTTTAGGACATTTTTATTTATAATAGACATGTCAAGGTCGGCATGACGTCACTGTTACATTAAATATTCAATTTCTATATTTATGATGTCATAGCAACGACCTTTATAATAAAGTAACATCAAAATTTTACGAAGGCGATGGAGAAGGGCGATGGTTGTGTTAATTGAATTTTAGGGATTCCATTGAAATCTATCGGTCTCCATTGTTGTGCTAGAATAAATAGTGTATTTTGAAAATTAATTATCATTCAAGTATTCTGAAAGCATTTACATAACAAATGTGGGTGTACATAATTATAGTACATCCACATTTCGTCAGTTATGTTTTCCCCGAAGTCCTATGTAATAGGGGTAGAGAGTACAATCCCGAGCATGTTTTTCAATCCCGGGATTACGACATTCTTTATGCATAATCCCGGGATCCTGGGGCTGTCCCGGGATTTGACTATGTGGTTTCTAATTGGGCTCAAATGAAAAAATACTTGAGTAATTTCTTAAAAAATGTTCATAAGATAGTATTGAGGTATTCCGAGCGGGGAAGTCTCTTCTATCTAAGTTCTACGACAAAATATATTATTATGGCTGTACCTGTGTAGTACGTATCGGATGGCGTATCTAAGGGTTGTTTTTTTGTCATTATGTAATAAATGCTATTTATAGACTTTTTCCAGCCTTATAGCTTTCAGTTTTAGGTAGCTCTAGAGTAAAGTGACTGGTCTATTAATATATTCTAGGCAAGGTCATTGTCAAGGCACAACGGACTATAGAATGCAAACAAGACCTGTTAGTGGCAATCCCGAAAATCCCGAGATTAGTCGTACTTCATGGGAATTGTGGGGTCAGAAAATGGCCGAGATCCCGAAATCCCGGGATTGTATTATCTAAATAGGGGGCCACCAACCGGGCTCAAATCCAAAGTCCAGGCTGCTACCAGGAAAATGAAAAAGCATTTAAGGAGGATCCGCAATTGTAGCCCGCGAAATTCAAATTTTATTACGTTTTTTGCATTTTGCAGGTGTATGTATTTACAGAATTAATTACCAATCATTAGAATCATTAATACATCTCTCTAAGTTAGATTTGTTCCATAAGAACTTTTCCATACTTATATTTTTTTTTCATCATGGGTATCGTTTTCATAGTTTTCGAGGGTGCTAAAGTCGATAGTGAGGTCAAAATGTAAATCCAAGATTGCAGCTGCGAAAATTTTGTTTGTGTTCTAGTTCTAAATCATGCATGAGGAGGAACTTCGTTCCTGACGGTAGTCAGAACCGCACACGTTTTTTTTATTTTTATTATTAGAAGCTCGCGCGGTGTTCCCATATAAATTTTAATACCTACCCCGGCGACCGAGCTCTGCTCGGGTGAAAATAGAGAATGCTCATTTAATAATATAGGATAGTTCATACTAATTCCATGCTACCATGTTAGTAGGTACTTACTAATTCCATGCTGCCATGTCATTATTCTAAGATAGCCATCTTGTTCTAAACTTTGGACGACCGAGCTCTGCCCGGGTGAAAATACGGAGAAAACGAATTTTCCCAGATATGAGACCTAGCAGGATAGATTTTTTCGCCGCCTTAACCATAGGGGTTAAGGGGGCGAAAATCAATATTTTTCTTTTGATTGCGACTTTCATCGAAGGCGATAGAGCCGTTTTCGAGAACTTGATTACAAATAAATATATATATATAAATATATTTAAACAGGCTGAATTTTTAGTCACCGTCCAAATTTTGGTATATTAACCTTTGGCGAAAATCATTGAATACGTGTTTTTTCTTTTAGTATCACTCAATACAAAAATATTGAGATATCACATCACAAAGTTATTATATACCACGCAGAGCGGATAACTCTTTCGAGAAAATGATTAAATATGAAAATTTTACGTATCGTTTTTTTTTTCAAAAATGGAGTTAGTGAATCATACCAATGCCAAGAAATATATATACAATTGCTCATTTAATAATATAGGATTAACTTAGCTTGCTTGTGTAATTTTGAGTTGGCTCTAACAATACGTATTTAATCCGCTTCGTGTATGTCGATGATGTTATAGCAAGTGCTCACTACTGTTTACTACCTGCTATGTAAATAACAGTGACACGATTTTTATGGGTAGGACCCCAAAAAAATCGTAAAGAATAATAAGTATATTATCGTCTATTTGTACCATTTTAGGTAGGTTACTTATAATAACATATGCAGGTGACGATATCTTAGTAGGTATGATATATAAAAAGGCATTAAGTCCGCCTTTGTACTTTATTTTGTGTGCAAAAGTTTAAATATTTAAATAAATAAATATACAGGGTGTTTGGCGCATGGACCGACACAATTTTTTCAGGGATTTGGGAGGTCATTAGCTAGGTTCTACCCATACACCCTTTGTCCCAAATGTCACGGTTGGTTACATATGATTTTTTTTTTTTAATGAAAAAAATTCCCAAAATGTGTCCTTTAATTTGAAATAACTTTTTTGTTTGTGGGTGTAGTGGCACAAAACAAATTTTGTTGCATTCTCCAAAGTCCTTTAAATCTAAAAACATCTTTGTTTTATACAACTGGTTTCAAGAAAATTCCTTACAAGCTTCCAAAGTTAATTTTTGTATTTAATGAATGAAATTTTACAACTTCTAAATTAATTATAAAAAAAACTAAAAGCTATTTTGAACTTAGCTAGAACCTAGCTAATGACCTCCCAAATCCCTGAAAAAATTGTGTCGGTCCATGCGCCAAACACCCTGTATATAGAACTTAGTTGTAGGTATCTATGTAGGTTTCTTACATTTTCCTTATACGACCTTGTCTGCGGTCATTAAAAACTATTCACGAGTAGGTATCTTGTTGCTAAGTGTCTAGTGCTACCATATATTTTGCAAAAAAAAAAAGTTTTGGACGTTGTATAAATTTGCTTTAATGTTACCAACTTTTGCTATAAGAGTGTCGACCCATCGTCCACGACATTACTCAAAAGTAACGTGTTCTAAACTCAAATCGTCAATGTGTAGCCAGAATGTCACAGCCACTCAAAGCACCATTTTTTCAATAGCGGTCCGGTACACGACGCGAGTAACTAAATGCTCATGAAGACTGGCGCGACTTCACGCGCGACGTGTGGCGTGGCGATTCTGCGACTTATTATCGCATTTTGTATGGCGTCGCGTCGATATCGCCGTGATAACGCGTCGCGCCAGCACACAATACACTCGACACAAGGAAGTATTTTCTGTGTCGCGGCGCGACAGGTCGCTCCTGTGTGTAGTGGCGCGCGCGTTTTCATAGAAATAGTTCTACGGATATACATCCCAGAGTCGCATCGCGTTGCCGCGCAGTCTGCACAAGCCTTAACGCGTTATTAACTAGTTTGTAGTTGGTTAACATTCTAGCCAGTCAATGGTGATTTGAGTTAGTAACTGGTAAAATTTGAGCAGCGTCGTGTACGATGGGCCTGTGTCAGACAAACAGTCTGTCACGGAAATATTTTGTATAAAACTTGATTTAAATAAGAAGATAATTTAACAAATATTTTTCTCATTTCAGGACCAATGAACCGGAACTTCAAATGGCAGTAGATGTCAACAACTTTGGAAAATTTGAATAGAGCTGTAACATAATTTAATTAAATAATAATAAAAATCTAAAAGACACCTGTGCAGTGTGTGTATTTAACCTAAATTAGAGACAAGTCTAGATCAAGTTATTTCGTATAAAGAAATGGATTAATTATTCAGACTGATGGCAGAGCAGGCAGGACTTGGAACTACTCACCTGTGTGTACCATAAATGCGTTTTAAATATGCAAAAGATATATTTGTTTCTATTTTATATTATTGGCCTTATTGACCGCAAAACTTTGCTAGACTAGGAAGGTACTAGGTATACATTTCTAGTTTATGTTGATCTCGTATTGTATAGGATTTCCGTACAATGCGAGTTCAGTTTATACTGGAGATGTATAGCTTGATGTGTAGGCTTGTGTACGTGAAATAACATAAAATACGCCATTCATACAATAATTAATAAATAAATATTGGAATACGCATTGATAATGAAAGTGAAAGATAGATTTGATCTGTTACTAGGTAAGCAATGCAGATATTCAAACTGTACCCTAATTACGTAATGCAAAATCAATCCGAATCTGAATCGTTTTGAAACAGATTGCTAATCCATTGCTCCGTAAGTTCGAAAAAAAAAACTGCAGAGCAACGTAAATAACGCAATTAATGTTGTTGAACTGTCAAAATGAAACAGATTTGTCTTTATCGTTTACGAAAATATGTTGCGTAATTAGAAAGCTGGTTGTTAGTTAGTCTTGAACTGAAAGGATCATCATGGCCGATGGGGCCGAAAGGCTCTGGAGTGGCGACTGCATGCCTTTAAGGTGGATTTATTTAGACCAAACGAACATAGAACCAGAACAAGAGCTAGAGTATTCGTTTGTTGATATTCTTGACATTTTATTAGGGAGAGACCAACGAACGAATGTTCTATCCCTGTTCAAAAAATAATTTGGTAGTGTTGGGGTAGAATGTACATTCGCTCGTCGACGTAACGTTGGAAGGCCTCCCACAAGGTGGACCAATAACCTTGTGAAGGCCGCAGGAATCCGCTGGATACGCGAAGCACAAAACCGATCTAAGTGGTGGTGCTTAGGGGACGCCTATGACCAGCAGTAGATGTCTTTTGGCTGAAATGAAATGATGATAGAATCTGAAATAGCTTTTATGAAAAAACTGATTCTCAATAAAAACTATATCATATCCTACAGACTTCACCAACACTACACTGTACTTAGGACCTCGAGACATTGCGTTATCTCAGTACCTACATTTCATTACAACATTTCCCAGTCGAAGCGTAAAATGGCGAATAAAATGAAACGTAATTATAATAACAAGTAAATCAAAGCGAAACAAACGATAAGTTGAGGTCAACGTTCGTGCTCGCCGGACACCGGACGGGTGATATCTGTCCGGCGATAACCTAGCGACCGTCTGTACTGGTCTTTATCTCGAGGTAGGCTGTGGTGTAGCTGTAAGCGGTGGGACTAACATTCTGTATTATGCTTGGGCTCTGTGTTCTTAAGCTAAAGCTGGGCTGTATCAGAGGACAATTTCTGGGCGAAAATCATGAGTCGACTTGAGAAAAGCCTTCACAGTCAATGTTATATGAATGAAGCATGAAAGTTCAATATCCGTGATGTTTTGCATGTCAGACCTTCCTTACACTGTTTGTCCACCGCCCCGTTAACGGGACGCGATTACGCGGCCACAGTAAATGTACTGCCTACTCCGGCGTCATCTCGTTCTCGTTGACGCCCCGTTCACGAGCGGTGGACATACGGCCTTAAGCCATACACGTTACGATTAACTTGCGCAAGTTTAGACTTGCACAAGTCTGCTTAACACCGAATGGCTCGGATACTTGTGCTAATTCATGCCACACATGTTAATGTAGGTATACTTGTGCAAGTCAAATTATGCGCCAGTTTATCGTAACATGTGTGGCCTCACTTCAGAGCAGCAGTTTAAAAGTAAATATATCACAATTGCGACTTCAAATAACGAACACTTGTGGAAGACAAAAAATTAGATTTTACTACCGACAAAGTGGTTCCTTAGATTATCTCAGATCATTAAAATTCAAATTCTATTGCAAATAAATCGTTCTCAATCCTACCTGCCTGTGCCTAAACACTTTTACACTAACCCCGCTCACAGTCGAAGCCATGCCATCACCGATACACAACCAAGTTAATAGGACTAGTCGTTATTGGAAAAACAAAAGTATGAGAGGTCAATATAAATTGGTTGTTTATGTAATAATTTTGTTTGCCCACTTGGCAGATAACTAGCATTTTGTGGTCATTAAATGCGATGTCCAGGGATACTGTACAAAGGTGATCGATAGCACACAGTTTAGGCTAATTAAAATGTTTTTGTATGTTTAAAATAAATATTGTAATAACTACATATGATAATTTTTGGTTCAAGGTTGATTTAAAGGGCTAAAGACGTCAATTGGCTTTAGTTCTTATACCTATTTGCAGATTCTCTCTTAGTACTTATGTAAGTAACCTTTTTTTAAAGTAAATACCTAAATATTTTAAATATAATATGTAAATATTTTACAATCTGTTACAATTACCACGCAGATTTAGTAACGTATCACATTCTTTATAATGTTCTCAATCACTTGTAATTGCGATCATTCAATCAAGGCTTTTATACCTGAAAAAATCGCGCAAAAAATATTCCAACACACGGTAACGATTTACTTGCGCAAGCCTAAATTTGCACAAATAAATCGTTATGTGCGTGGCTACCATTATGGCTAATTCTGAATCAGTCAGATACGGGGTAAAATTATGAAACATTATTTATCTAAATCTTAAAATCTTCTGAGCTGTTTGTTTCATCTTTCTTTTCTATCTATAGGTCAGAGTTCATCATTTATCGGTTTTGGAACAAAAACCACAGCTCACTTACATCGTTTGATCCAGAAAATCTATCCATGTAGTTGAATGGCACGTAGAGAATTCAAATCAATTGCATACGAGCACAACACGACCATGGCGCATGGCGTGAGAAAACCGTACGTTTGATAATAAATCCAGATTCGCATTGAGAGAGGAGAATATATCGCTTACTGGGCTGTAACCGCTATCTGTTCTCGAGGACAGAATCACAGAACATACCTACTTTATAGCTGTTAGGCTCCTTGTGAAAGAGAAGCACTACTAGGTTCTATTGTTCTTGCTGGTGAACAGCATACCTGTGCTTTGCATTAGTGACTGAAGACACTTATCGACGCGGAATCGGCTAGAGCCATAAACACGTATCACCAAACTTGTCGCATTTAGTTCCACGCAGTGTCGAGATGCGTAGTCCTAACCGAAGCGAGGCGAATGACGTATTTTTTATTGCAAGGACATAAAGCCCGGCTCAAGCCAATTCCGCGACGATATGTGTGGTGAGTACCTCGGGTGAAATAGCTGGGATGTTTAGTGCAAGTACAATCACATGAAATATCTACGTTATTTCTTAGGTGGGCTACGGAATTGTAATCTCCTAGCTGTTGCAGTCGCTATTACCGGCGGGAATTACTTCCCATGAGGCAAGATGAGGGATGTCTGTCTGCTTGCCAACCACATAAGAGAAACTTTCGCCGTGGAGTTGATTGTAGGATTTAAATTGGCAAATGATTCCGATCCTCTAATTTATGTTCTAAAATCAGCCAACAGATTCTGACGATGGCAAGATGCGCTGATATTTAAGAACCTTACTATTATAATAAAATTGAAAAAAACCGCCGACACAAACATTTCCTCATTTCTGTTTCCTACTCCATCACAAGACCCTGTTCATCATCTACATAGAACCTATTCATTGAGACTATTCCAATGAGCCCTAACACGATACCTGTGCTTTAAGTCGGTAAGGGAGTTGGGTATCCTGCAAATTCCAGGTGATGCTGCAGCGTCAGTTCAAGGTTACTATGTTCTTCTAATATCATTTAAGTAACAGAATATCAAAATTTCAAATCAATCAAATCTGTGGAAGACGCTCACTTCTATTCATCAACTAGAAAAGAGCTGTTAATCTTCAAACAGCTAAACCGATTTTGAAAAAAAACGTCATTCAAATCGGTTCACCCATTTAAGAGCTACGGTGCCACAGACAGACACACACAAATACGCGGTCAAACTTGTAACACCCCTCTTTTTGCGTCGGGGGTTAAAAAGTGATAAGCTGTGCTTAACTACCAAGAAAGTTACCGAAATTAGGTCAACAGTTTTTTGTTGCAAATAAGCTCTCGTTGTACTGAATTAATGTGATAGGCCAGATGTTTTTATTCGAATCTAGAACGGTAATCAAACCCCAAATAATGGATCCTATCGATGAGTTATTATCTTCAAAATTATACTAAATTAGTGCTACTTGTCACACACACATTAACTAAACTGTCAAGTCCCAACCACTATTGATTGACAGTCGATTAAACATGTCTGCCGCGGGCTAGATCGCATTATGCAAATGTAACGATCAAAATATATCGACAATACAATTACTAGTACTGTGGTCAATCGACCTCAAGTTTAATTGAAACCAATGAGTGATATTGGCCAATTTGGTAAGTAGTTGGTGATATCTATTCGTTCTTTGTTGGAAACTTAAGGCGTTTGGGTTTCGTTGGTTTTGTAGCGCCTTAAATGAATTGAGATTAATTTCACGTAGGTAGATAGACAGACACACACAAATTACAAATTAGAGGATTATATCCAAGATAAAAATGCTTGGAAACATGCTGGTCCTGCTCCATAGGACAATTCAGAATCTAGACAAAATCCAACTGGTTGCTAATTTAATTGTATAATTATTTTTTTTTAACATTTATTTTATTTTTTGTGATTACTTGAACTCACACACTGACTTATTATTATTAGTATTACTTATTATAATGTTAGAAATATAGTTTAATTTTACAATGTTTGTAAGTATGTGAGCACCTTGCATCTATCACATAATTAATTTATGTCATTCCTTCATTTTTCATTTTTTTACCTATCGTGGTATAGTAATCTTATTCTAGGTGCATTGTCTTCACATATAAGTATATAATTAGTGTATACAAGATATAATGATTTTTTTTAAAAGAGTAACGGTGGAGCTTCTCGCCCATTCTTCTCCATACGAAAACTACCTTTTGGAATGGGCGACTAGAATCAGTTTTATTATTTTTTGTAAAGTTTGACGTTCAAAAGTGCCTTTTTTGTGCCTAATTGAAATAAATTATTTGACTTTGACTTTGATTTGACTTAGAGCTCCTTTAGAGCTGACTACCTCACGAGCATCACGTGTTTGCCTATCTACCAACAAATTGTAGTTGGTAGGTAAGAACGAGACCTTTTCAATCATTAAAAAGACAAAAACTACCTATTTGATCTAGTGGTTGCAAGCGCTACTGCTGTGCAAGACGTGCTAGAATTGACTCCCAGTTATTGGGATTTATATCAGGAATTTCTCAGTAGCAGTCCAGAATTTGGATTTGTGCTCGGTTGATGGCAATAGGCTCGCCCCCTATTACATGGGCCTTAAACATAACTGGCGAAAAGTGGGTGTACTTATACCTGTGCGAAACCCTTCGAAGATAACTGGCGCGACGTTATGTTATGTTAAAAACTCCAATTATTGGGAGGAAAAAACACACACTGATTCTGGACAACTGATCATGAGGGATCATGGCCAACAGTTACATTAGCATCCACTACTAGAGCAGCTAGTCCACAACCGTAGTTATTAAAACAATGCCTTAAACATTGACCAATTTATAACACAAATACCTAGTCTAGTTTCTAATTTGCTATTCACCCGTTGTAAAGTCCTTTTTAGTCACAAACTCGTTTCGGTAGTGCCAAAGTTATTATGAAGGAGATAAGGTTATAACCAAATTAATTGTCAGTTGGTAACATTGTATTGGTTCTTATCCTGTCATGTTGGCGGCTTGTTGCTGAATATCCATTTTGCTGATAGCTCTAGTAGGGTTATTGTAGGCTTATCATGGCCTTGTTTAAGCCAATGTAGGCATTATTAATTTTGAAAGTGGAATTTACATATGCAATTAAGCATATATAGGTACAGTACAACTATTTTCTTAATGCCCCTCGGTAAACTTCGGATGCTCTTCGTGCGGTCTGCACCAAGTGCAAAGGGCAACTGATAGAAATCAGACGACTGACGAAACACGAAGTTTGCCGAGGGACATTAAGAAAATAGTTGTACTGTACTGTATACGTCTGGTTGTTCCTCAGTTTATATGTATAGTTGTTTAGTGTTTGTATGTATAGTTCTAAGACCGTTGCAAAAGGAGGCTTGGCTTTATACTCACGCCTCCTTCTGCTACGGTTCTGTCGAAGCCAGAAAATCACCTGCTACGGTCCTTTCATACCCCTTGACCCCCCCAAGATGAAAATTAGAAAAATATCATGGTCAGTAGTGAATGGATCTTAGCATGTGGCGTTATAGTTTCTGCGTACTCATAGAATGAAGACGTCTGTTCCGACACACATAAAGTCGGAATAAAACACTACGGATGTACCTACTTGAGTATGTGCATAATTGCACATGGCAACTTCAATATCATAAGGCGCACTTATGATGCGAATTTAATGCATCACATGCTGCATATTCTGTGATATATCGTTGGTTTAGAAAATAAAGTAAAGGCACGTGATATAGCTACCTACTCACATAAACATTAGTTCAATTGATATTCATCCACTCACAACTAGGACCTACAAACAATACTTCAAAACTCACCCTCAGAAAAATATGTAAAACAAGCTTCAATAACTCGAATTCAGCTCATTTACATACACCACGTAACAAAAATGCTGACATGCCGAAAAAACATGAACTTTCTGTGGAACGCAAACACAGCACCCCTAAAAATTCCCAAGCGACCTACTACAACAATATTCTTAATGATGGCAGGTTTTTTTCTCATAATATTTACACATTCATAACACATCCTCCCTCTCCCATATCGGAACTTGTCTAGAGACAGGGGCGCCGCAAGTTCTTACTTATTTATAAGATAGCTGCACCAAGAGTGAAAAACAAGGGGAATGGATGGTGCTTTACACAAAAGAAGAATGGCAAAGGCTCTAAATTGTTTCACAGATATGTTTAAACATTAACACATTGTACAATTAACACAGCAGGCAATAAGAAAATCCCATCGATCTTTACTGTTTATGGAGAGGAAATAATCAATTTGTAAGCAAAGAAAACTTCTTATAAATCATTACTGCATACCAGCGTTTACGACCCATACATTTTAAATATGCAGATATGTCTTTGGCTATTAGAAGGCCATTTACAGCTTTTCAAACACCATCATAAAATTGTCGATGAGATGAAAGACGCCCACGTGCCAGCCCTATCTTCAAAGGAATGCGGCGTCAAGCAAGGAAAGGGCAAACAAATTCCTGCGCAGACGCAGCTTGACAACTGACGATCCACATTCGAGGGAGGGAGGGGTTGAGGCCACATAGGAGGTGGATAGAGAAGGTCTAATCATCAGATCGGTGACGTCAAAGTATCACATCAGATACGCCTTCAAAAGAGAACGAAAATAAACTGCCAAAGTAAATGCATTTTACACATGCATGGTTCGTGATGTTCAATTTTATCCTAACACTTCTCAATCCAATCCATCCAATAAATGGGTCAATATGCCTTATAAAATATATACAGCTAAATCTATTTTATGTTCCACCAGCTGTAGAATAGCTGTACCATTTCGATTTTAAAACAACAGCCAAGACTGTTCTGCTTTACTGATCTCCATCCTAGCAACAGCATTTACCGTCGAGAATCCTTCACGCATTGCTGTTAACGAGTCTTCTGTAATCATTTTATGGTGACAGGGTGTAACTTGTTCCGTCGTTTCGCCGTTTTTGGAACATGTTGCGTAAGCTGCATCGTTAAAGTTTAATTGACAGTAAGATCTGCTTTAACGGTACTGGGCGGTGAGTCCCATTACAGTGTGAGGCCGTGGTGTTATTGAATTATGGCCATAATAATGGATGAATCACTGTTTTAATATTTACGCCGATACGTGAGTAAATGATGAAATCATAATAATATTTTAATAATATGATGTCAAATGTGCACTGTACCGTTATTCAGGGAATAAAGAAATAAGTAGGTAACCTGTTTATCATTGATAGTGTTGAAAGGGACGTATGTATGTATGTGGGTCTACAATACAAAAGGATGGAGAAATTTTTATCGAACATGTTCAAGAGATAAAGGTTGATAAAGAATTTAGCAATAGAATAAAAGGTACCCGTATTAAAGTAAGAGGCAATGCTTGGAATTTATTTATTTATTTATTAAAACTTTATGCACAGGTAAAAAAAATACTGTACAAAGGCGGACTTAATGCCAGAGGCATTTTCTACCAGTCAACCTTAGGGTGGTGCAGAGACAAAACATGGCAGGTGCAAAATAAGTGCTAGCAAATTTGAAAATTAATGCCTATTAATACATAGATACATAGATACATACATATAAACCGAATAAACTTTGTCAGGAGAAATAACGATTGGTAGAGGAGAAACCAAATCCAGCAAATCAGCGCTGCAAAGATTCTGCCAACTTTTCACGAATATGTTCACGTGCCTTCAACTTGAAGGATAACCGACTGGTTGCCATCCTGATGTTCAGAGGAAGCGCATTCCAAAGAAATACCGCCTGGACAAAGAAAGAAGAGTGAATAAAACCAGAGCGGTGAGAAGGACATCGTAGAAGACGATTGTTTGTAGAACGAAGATTTTTGCTATGGGCAGAGCATAGGTATTGAACATGGGAAGTCAGGTAAGAAGGAGAAGTGGGTTTGTCGAGTATAGAATACAACATTAACAGAGCCCTCAACTCTCTGCGCTGACGTATGGGTAACCATTTTAAAAGCAATCGATGCGCAGACACATGGTCATACTTACGAAGATTGAAAACGAATCGAATGCAGTTATTTAGAAGGCGGTCAAGTTTATTGAGGAGATCTGCATTCAGGTCATAATAACACACATCACCATAGTCTATTATGGAATCAAGTAAAGATAGACCATGCTCCACAGGTCTATGTCCAACAGTGGACTGCTAAGGCTTATGACGAGGCTACAGTAGGGAAAAGTGTGGTCTAAACAGTTAGAAGACCGTACAATACTGAGATTCCAACGTAAATGGCCGATTTTCTTAATTTCAACAAACATAATTCGTGTTTAAAGAGTCAGTTTTTTGGACGCGCGTTGATATCAAGAAAAAATAAATATGTCAAGCGATACAGTGAGCAAGCCTAGTCCAGTTAGGCGAATACTATCTAATCGTTGTCTGTCGGATGCGATACGACCAAAATGTTGTACAAACACTTGATTTGCTATACTTATGTTTAACTTCGCTTATATTCTGATATCATTTATTTGTTTTAAGTTTGGTTGGCAACATCTGGTTTCTTTTTTTTGTTTTGTGAACTGAACTTAAGTGTCTGTCTTTGGTCTTAAAATATACGTAATATTACTATATAAACTAGTCTAGGAATTAAGAAAAAAACTGAAGAGCTTAAGATAACCTAGAGAGAGAAGTGTGGCAGCGCAACTCAAGAGAGGCTTAATAGGTGTATATCCAGCGATGGATTACGAGAGGCTTTGGTAATGATTGATTGACTACCCAATGTGTGGAAGGAAAAGCTAGTCAGGTAGAGAAAATGAGTAAATAACAATTAGCACAAGACAAAAACTATCGAAAACATATTAACACGTTTGTGTAATCTGTAAATGTAAATGATTCATCAATAAACTCATTCAATCCCACTACACTCATTAATTAGTACTATACAGAACACAAATCAAGTTCAACTACCAATCGATTATATACACGTGATCAACTGCAGCTATGATTGAAAAAGAAATCACTTTTGATTGTACGGAAGTCGCCTCTGGCTAAGTATTTATAATGATGACTTGGCTCCTTAAACATAGCGGTGACGGTTGATCTTACCGAAAGGTTAGGCATAAGTGCACAACTATATAATTACAATGTAATGTTACTTAACACTAACAAGTTGTCTGACATTGAGCAAAAGTAAGCCTGGATGAGACTCGCATAGACCAGTGAAACAAGGCACAAACGAAAAGAGGTCGGAAGTGAAAGCAAGCAGGCTGCACATGATGATACTGATGAAGCCTTTAGGATTAATTTTATACCATTTTTCTTACAGATCCACTACTAGAGCAGCTAGTCCACAACCGTAGTTATTAAAACAATGCCTTAAACATTGACCAATTTATAACACAAATACCTAGTCTAGTTTCTAATTTGCTATTCACCCGTTGTAAAGTCCTTTTTAGTCACAAACTCGTTTCGGTAGTGCCAAAGTTATTATGAAGGAGATAAGGTTATAACCAAATTAATTGTCAGTTGGTAACATTGTATTGGTTCTTATCCTGTCATGTTGGCGGCTTGTTGCTGAATATCCATTTTGCTGATAGCTCTAGTAGGGTTATTGTAGGCTTATCATGGCCTTGTTTAAGCCAATGTAGGCATTATTAATTTTGAAAGTGGAATTTACATATGCAATTAAGCATATATAGGTACAGTACAACTATTTTCTTAATGCCCCTCGGTAAACTTCGGATGCTCTTCGTGCGGTCTGCACCAAGTGCAAAGGGCAACTGATAGAAATCAGACGACTGACGAAACACGAAGTTTGCCGAGGGACATTAAGAAAATAGTTGTACTGTACTGTATACGTCTGGTTGTTCCTCAGTTTATATGTATAGTTGTTTAGTGTTTGTATGTATAGTTCTAAGACCGTTGCAAAAGGAGGCTTGGCTTTACACTCACGCCTCCTTCTGCTACGGTTCTGTCGAAGCCAGAAAATCACCTGCTACGGTCCTTTCATACCCCTTGACCCCCCCAAGATGAAAATTAGAAAAATATCATGGTCAGTAGTGAATGGATCTTAGCATGTGGCGTTATAGTTTCTGCGTACTCATAGAATGAAGACGTCTGTTCCGACACACATAAAGTCGGAATAAAACACTACGGATGTACCTACTTGAGTATGTGCATAATTGCACATGGCAACTTCAATATCATAAGGCGCACTTATGATGCGAATTTAATGCATCACATGCTGCATATTCTGTGATATATCGTTGGTTTAGAAAATAAAGTAAAGGCACGTGATATAGCTACCTACTCACATAAACATTAGTTCAATTGATATTCATCCACTCACAACTAGGACCTACAAACAATACTTCAAAACTCACCCTCAGAAAAATATGTAAAACAAGCTTCAATAACTCGAATTCAGCTCATTTACATACACCACGTAACAAAAATGCTGACATGCCGAAAAAACATGAACTTTCTGTGGAACGCAAACACAGCACCCCTAAAAATTCCCAAGCGACCTACTACAACAATATTCTTAATGATGGCAGGTTTTTTTCTCATAATATTTACACATTCATAACACATCCTCCCTCTCCCATATCGGAACTTGTCTAGAGACAGGGGCGCCGCAAGTTCTTACTTATTTATAAGATAGCTGCACCAAGAGTGAAAAACAAGGGGAATGGATGGTGCTTTACACAAAAGAAGAATGGCAAAGGCTCTAAATTGTTTCACAGATATGTTTAAACATTAACACATTGTACAATTAACACAGCAGGCAATAAGAAAATCCCATCGATCTTTACTGTTTATGGAGAGGAAATAATCAATTTGTAAGCAAAGAAAACTTCTTATAAATCATTACTGCATACCAGCGTTTACGACCCATACATTTTAAATATGCAGATATGTCTTTGGCTATTAGAAGGCCATTTACAGCTTTTCAAACACCATCATAAAATTGTCGATGAGATGAAAGACGCCCACGTGCCAGCCCTATCTTCAAAGGAATGCGGCGTCAAGCAAGGAAAGGGCAAACAAATTCCTGCGCAGACGCAGCTTGACAACTGACGATCCACATTCGAGGGAGGGAGGGGTTGAGGCCACATAGGAGGTGGATAGAGAAGGTCTAATCATCAGATCGGTGACGTCAAAGTATCACATCAGATACGCCTTCAAAAGAGAACGAAAATAAACTGCCAAAGTAAATGCATTTTACACATGCATGGTTCGTGATGTTCAATTTTATCCTAACACTTCTCAATCCAATCCATCCAATAAATGGGTCAATATGCCTTATAAAATATATACAGCTAAATCTATTTTATGTTCCACCAGCTGTAGAATAGCTGTACCATTTCGATTTTAAAACAACAGCCAAGACTGTTCTGCTTTACTGATCTCCATCCTAGCAACAGCATTTACCGTCGAGAATCCTTCACGCATTGCTGTTAACGAGTCTTCTGTAATCATTTTATGGTGACAGGGTGTAACTTGTTCCGTCGTTTCGCCGTTTTTGGAACATGTTGCGTAAGCTGCATCGTTAAAGTTTAATTGACAGTAAGATCTGCTTTAACGGTACTGGGCGGTGAGTCCCATTACAGTGTGAGGCCGTGGTGTTATTGAATTATGGCCATAATAATGGATGAATCACTGTTTTAATATTTACGCCGATACGTGAGTAAATGATGAAATCATAATAATATTTTAATAATATGATGTCAAATGTGCACTGTACCGTTATTCAGGGAATAAAGAAATAAGTAGGTAACCTGTTTATCATTGATAGTGTTGAAAGGGACGTATGTATGTATGTGGGTCTACAATACAAAAGGATGGAGAAATTTTTATCGAACATGTTCAAGAGATAAAGGTTGATAAAGAATTTAGCAATAGAATAAAAGGTACCCGTATTAAAGTAAGAGGCAATGCTTGGAATTTATTTATTTATTTATTAAAACTTTATGCACAGGTAAAAAAAATACTGTACAAAGGCGGACTTAATGCCAGAGGCATTTTCTACCAGTCAACCTTAGGGTGGTGCAGAGACAAAACATGGCAGGTGCAAAATAAGTGCTAGCAAATTTGAAAATTAATGCCTATTAATACATAGATACATAGATACATACATATAAACCGAATAAACTTTGTCAGGAGAAATAACGATTGGTAGAGGAGAAACCAAATCCAGCAAATCAGCGCTGCAAAGATTCTGCCAACTTTTCACGAATATGTTCACGTGCCTTCAACTTGAAGGATAACCGACTGGTTGCCATCCTGATGTTCAGAGGAAGCGCATTCCAAAGAAATACCGCCTGGACAAAGAAAGAAGAGTGAATAAAACCAGAGCGGTGAGAAGGACATCGTAGAAGACGATTGTTTGTAGAACGAAGATTTTTGCTATGGGCAGAGCATAGGTATTGAACATGGGAAGTCAGGTAAGAAGGAGAAGTGGGTTTGTCGAGTATAGAATACAACATTAACAGAGCCCTCAACTCTCTGCGCTGACGTATGGGTAACCATTTTAAAAGCAATCGATGCGCAGACACATGGTCATACTTACGAAGATTGAAAACGAATCGAATGCAGTTATTTAGAAGGCGGTCAAGTTTATTGAGGAGATCTGCATTCAGGTCATAATAACACACATCACCATAGTCTATTATGGAATCAAGTAAAGATAGACCATGCTCCACAGGTCTATGTCCAACAGTGGACTGCTAAGGCTTATGACGAGGCTACAGTAGGGAAAAGTGTGGTCTAAACAGTTAGAAGACCGTACAATACTGAGATTCCAACGTAAATGGCCGATTTTCTTAATTTCAACAAACATAATTCGTGTTTAAAGAGTCAGTTTTTTGGACGCGCGTTGATATCAAGAAAAAATAAATATGTCAAGCGATACAGTGAGCAAGCCTAGTCCAGTTAGGCGAATACTATCTAATCGTTGTCTGTCGGATGCGATACGACCAAAATGTTGTACAAACACTTGATTTGCTATACTTATGTTTAACTTCGCTTATATTCTGATATCATTTATTTGTTTTAAGTTTGGTTGGCAACATCTGGTTTCTTTTTTTTGTTTTGTGAACTGAACTTAAGTGTCTGTCTTTGGTCTTAAAATATACGTAATATTACTATATAAACTAGTCTAGGAATTAAGAAAAAAACTGAAGAGCTTAAGATAACCTAGAGAGAGAAGTGTGGCAGCGCAACTCAAGAGAGGCTTAATAGGTGTATATCCAGCGATGGATTACGAGAGGCTTTGGTAATGATTGATTGACTACCCAATGTGTGGAAGGAAAAGCTAGTCAGGTAGAGAAAATGAGTAAATAACAATTAGCACAAGACAAAAACTATCGAAAACATATTAACACGTTTGTGTAATCTGTAAATGTAAATGATTCATCAATAAACTCATTCAATCCCACTACACTCATTAATTAGTACTATACAGAACACAAATCAAGTTCAACTACCAATCGATTATATACACGTGATCAACTGCAGCTATGATTGAAAAAGAAATCACTTTTGATTGTACGGAAGTCGCCTCTGGCTAAGTATTTATAATGATGACTTGGCTCCTTAAACATAGCGGTGACGGTTGATCTTACCGAAAGGTTAGGCATAAGTGCACAACTATATAATTACAATGTAATGTTACTTAACACTAACAAGTTGTCTGACATTGAGCAAAAGTAAGCCTGGATGAGACTCGCATAGACCAGTGAAACAAGGCACAAACGAAAAGAGGTCGGAAGTGAAAGCAAGCAGGCTGCACATGATGATACTGATGAAGCCTTTAGGATTAATTTTATACCATTTTTCTTACAGATCCACTACTAGAGCAGCTAGTCCACAACCGTAGTTATTAAAACAATGCCTTAAACATTGACCAATTTATAACACAAATACCTAGTCTAGTTTCTAATTTGCTATTCACCCGTTGTAAAGTCCTTTTTAGTCACAAACTCGTTTCGGTAGTGCCAAAGTTATTATGAAGGAGATAAGGTTATAACCAAATTAATTGTCAGTTGGTAACATTGTATTGGTTCTTATCCTGTCATGTTGGCGGCTTGTTGCTGAATATCCATTTTGCTGATAGCTCTAGTAGGGTTATTGTAGGCTTATCATGGCCTTGTTTAAGCCAATGTAGGCATTATTAATTTTGAAAGTGGAATTTACATATGCAATTAAGCATATATAGGTACAGTACAACTATTTTCTTAATGCCCCTCGGTAAACTTCGGATGCTCTTCGTGCGGTCTGCACCAAGTGCAAAGGGCAACTGATAGAAATCAGACGACTGACGAAACACGAAGTTTGCCGAGGGACATTAAGAAAATAGTTGTACTGTACTGTATACGTCTGGTTGTTCCTCAGTTTATATGTATAGTTGTTTAGTGTTTGTATGTATAGTTCTAAGACCGTTGCAAAAGGAGGCTTGGCTTTATACTCACGCCTCCTTCTGCTACGGTTCTGTCGAAGCCAGAAAATCACCTGCTACGGTCCTTTCATACCCCTTGACCCCCCCAAGATGAAAATTAGAAAAATATCATGGTCAGTAGTGAATGGATCTTAGCATGTGGCGTTATAGTTTCTGCGTACTCATAGAATGAAGACGTCTGTTCCGACACACATAAAGTCGGAATAAAACACTACGGATGTACCTACTTGAGTATGTGCATAATTGCACATGGCAACTTCAATATCATAAGGCGCACTTATGATGCGAATTTAATGCATCACATGCTGCATATTCTGTGATATATCGTTGGTTTAGAAAATAAAGTAAAGGCACGTGATATAGCTACCTACTCACATAAACATTAGTTCAATTGATATTCATCCACTCACAACTAGGACCTACAAACAATACTTCAAAACTCACCCTCAGAAAAATATGTAAAACAAGCTTCAATAACTCGAATTCAGCTCATTTACATACACCACGTAACAAAAATGCTGACATGCCGAAAAAACATGAACTTTCTGTGGAACGCAAACACAGCACCCCTAAAAATTCCCAAGCGACCTACTACAACAATATTCTTAATGATGGCAGGTTTTTTTCTCATAATATTTACACATTCATAACACATCCTCCCTCTCCCATATCGGAACTTGTCTAGAGACAGGGGCGCCGCAAGTTCTTACTTATTTATAAGATAGCTGCACCAAGAGTGAAAAACAAGGGGAATGGATGGTGCTTTACACAAAAGAAGAATGGCAAAGGCTCTAAATTGTTTCACAGATATGTTTAAACATTAACACATTGTACAATTAACACAGCAGGCAATAAGAAAATCCCATCGATCTTTACTGTTTATGGAGAGGAAATAATCAATTTGTAAGCAAAGAAAACTTCTTATAAATCATTACTGCATACCAGCGTTTACGACCCATACATTTTAAATATGCAGATATGTCTTTGGCTATTAGAAGGCCATTTACAGCTTTTCAAACACCATCATAAAATTGTCGATGAGATGAAAGACGCCCACGTGCCAGCCCTATCTTCAAAGGAATGCGGCGTCAAGCAAGGAAAGGGCAAACAAATTCCTGCGCAGACGCAGCTTGACAACTGACGATCCACATTCGAGGGAGGGAGGGGTTGAGGCCACATAGGAGGTGGATAGAGAAGGTCTAATCATCAGATCGGTGACGTCAAAGTATCACATCAGATACGCCTTCAAAAGAGAACGAAAATAAACTGCCAAAGTAAATGCATTTTACACATGCATGGTTCGTGATGTTCAATTTTATCCTAACACTTCTCAATCCAATCCATCCAATAAATGGGTCAATATGCCTTATAAAATATATACAGCTAAATCTATTTTATGTTCCACCAGCTGTAGAATAGCTGTACCATTTCGATTTTAAAACAACAGCCAAGACTGTTCTGCTTTACTGATCTCCATCCTAGCAACAGCATTTACCGTCGAGAATCCTTCACGCATTGCTGTTAACGAGTCTTCTGTAATCATTTTATGGTGACAGGGTGTAACTTGTTCCGTCGTTTCGCCGTTTTTGGAACATGTTGCGTAAGCTGCATCGTTAAAGTTTAATTGACAGTAAGATCTGCTTTAACGGTACTGGGCGGTGAGTCCCATTACAGTGTGAGGCCGTGGTGTTATTGAATTATGGCCATAATAATGGATGAATCACTGTTTTAATATTTACGCCGATACGTGAGTAAATGATGAAATCATAATAATATTTTAATAATATGATGTCAAATGTGCACTGTACCGTTATTCAGGGAATAAAGAAATAAGTAGGTAACCTGTTTATCATTGATAGTGTTGAAAGGGACGTATGTATGTATGTGGGTCTACAATACAAAAGGATGGAGAAATTTTTATCGAACATGTTCAAGAGATAAAGGTTGATAAAGAATTTAGCAATAGAATAAAAGGTACCCGTATTAAAGTAAGAGGCAATGCTTGGAATTTATTTATTTATTTATTAAAACTTTATGCACAGGTAAAAAAAATACTGTACAAAGGCGGACTTAATGCCAGAGGCATTTTCTACCAGTCAACCTTAGGGTGGTGCAGAGACAAAACATGGCAGGTGCAAAATAAGTGCTAGCAAATTTGAAAATTAATGCCTATTAATACATAGATACATAGATACATACATATAAACCGAATAAACTTTGTCAGGAGAAATAACGATTGGTAGAGGAGAAACCAAATCCAGCAAATCAGCGCTGCAAAGATTCTGCCAACTTTTCACGAATATGTTCACGTGCCTTCAACTTGAAGGATAACCGACTGGTTGCCATCCTGATGTTCAGAGGAAGCGCATTCCAAAGAAATACCGCCTGGACAAAGAAAGAAGAGTGAATAAAACCAGAGCGGTGAGAAGGACATCGTAGAAGACGATTGTTTGTAGAACGAAGATTTTTGCTATGGGCAGAGCATAGGTATTGAACATGGGAAGTCAGGTAAGAAGGAGAAGTGGGTTTGTCGAGTATAGAATACAACATTAACAGAGCCCTCAACTCTCTGCGCTGACGTATGGGTAACCATTTTAAAAGCAATCGATGCGCAGACACATGGTCATACTTACGAAGATTGAAAACGAATCGAATGCAGTTATTTAGAAGGCGGTCAAGTTTATTGAGGAGATCTGCATTCAGGTCATAATAACACACATCACCATAGTCTATTATGGAATCAAGTAAAGATAGACCATGCTCCACAGGTCTATGTCCAACAGTGGACTGCTAAGGCTTATGACGAGGCTACAGTAGGGAAAAGTGTGGTCTAAACAGTTAGAAGACCGTACAATACTGAGATTCCAACGTAAATGGCCGATTTTCTTAATTTCAACAAACATAATTCGTGTTTAAAGAGTCAGTTTTTTGGACGCGCGTTGATATCAAGAAAAAATAAATATGTCAAGCGATACAGTGAGCAAGCCTAGTCCAGTTAGGCGAATACTATCTAATCGTTGTCTGTCGGATGCGATACGACCAAAATGTTGTACAAACACTTGATTTGCTATACTTATGTTTAACTTCGCTTATATTCTGATATCATTTATTTGTTTTAAGTTTGGTTGGCAACATCTGGTTTCTTTTTTTTGTTTTGTGAACTGAACTTAAGTGTCTGTCTTTGGTCTTAAAATATACGTAATATTACTATATAAACTAGTCTAGGAATTAAGAAAAAAACTGAAGAGCTTAAGATAACCTAGAGAGAGAAGTGTGGCAGCGCAACTCAAGAGAGGCTTAATAGGTGTATATCCAGCGATGGATTACGAGAGGCTTTGGTAATGATTGATTGACTACCCAATGTGTGGAAGGAAAAGCTAGTCAGGTAGAGAAAATGAGTAAATAACAATTAGCACAAGACAAAAACTATCGAAAACATATTAACACGTTTGTGTAATCTGTAAATGTAAATGATTCATCAATAAACTCATTCAATCCCACTACACTCATTAATTAGTACTATACAGAACACAAATCAAGTTCAACTACCAATCGATTATATACACGTGATCAACTGCAGCTATGATTGAAAAAGAAATCACTTTTGATTGTACGGAAGTCGCCTCTGGCTAAGTATTTATAATGATGACTTGGCTCCTTAAACATAGCGGTGACGGTTGATCTTACCGAAAGGTTAGGCATAAGTGCACAACTATATAATTACAATGTAATGTTACTTAACACTAACAAGTTGTCTGACATTGAGCAAAAGTAAGCCTGGATGAGACTCGCATAGACCAGTGAAACAAGGCACAAACGAAAAGAGGTCGGAAGTGAAAGCAAGCAGGCTGCACATGATGATACTGATGAAGCCTTTAGGATTAATTTTATACCATTTTTCTTACAGATATTTTGCCATGTAATTATTTCTCTACTACTACTAAGACCTACAGTTCTATTTGAAAATTAGTTCATAGTAAAACCCTGTACCATTTTGGAAAAATAAAACTAGCAGTCCCGGTATTGCAGTAATTAGGTACCTACTCATTAATAAAAAATGCAGCTGACACCAAAAACAAAGCCAGTGCATTTAGAAAGAACAGTGCCACATAAGTGACATAAGACACGCATGCAACGACCAATAAAGCAGTTGCAGTTAGCACTAATCAGTCCGGAGCAACTACGTAGACTGAGGTATCCTGTCAGGATGTTCTTATCTTTATGAATGGGCGAGTTAGCCAGACTAATAGGTCTAGTGGTTCCTGTAGAATGTGACACAGAGACGCCATATGTCGAGGAAATCAGGGTAATTTTACTTGCTTATCTCCGTGTTCTACAATTTATCATCACTACCGTGAGTCTTGGTGGAGATTCCGCTTTAAGATGACTTTTGAGGGTAGGGGTGTAAGATTTGATTCGAAAAGAGTTGAATGTAGAATTTGAGTTAGATATTGCATGTTATGGTAATTTAGTCCTGGTCTTTGATGAAAAAAACCGACCTATTACAAAACAAAATTCGTAACATAACATAACGCCCTGTTTCCCCGAAGGGTTGGGCAGAAGTGTCCCTATAGTACACCCACGTTTCGCCAGTTATGCTTAAGTCCCATGTAATAGGGGGCGAACCTATTGCCATCAACCGGGCACAAATCAAGACCCCGGGCTGCTACTGAGAAATTCCAGAAAGAAAAACCCAATGACACTTTGCCTGACCTAGGAATTGAACCCAGGACCTCTTGTTCAGCAGTAGCGCTTGCGACCACTAAACGCCAACGAGGCAGAACGAACAAAAGTCGTGTGTAGTGTAAATCATTGACCTTGATAAGTATTAGAAAATGATCCTAATATTCTAATACATTGTTATTCTAGCTAAAAAGTTCTATTATATTTTTCATATGATTTGCATCATAATAATCTAGAAAATATTACGTTTTGAAACCAATAACATCAGTAAACGACGCTTTATATACCATGTTATTCTTCTTTTCAAATTGACCATTTAACTCCACGCGATATAATATTATAGTAAAGAGCACATGAAGCCACATGCTGAGTTTAAAGATAAGTATCGAGAAATTTAGTACCTGCATCGACTGATGAATTTTATCAGGATGAAGATAATATATTCGAGCTATAGACGAAACAGGTTACTAAAACCACAATAGTGTAATTAAACAGATTCGAAGATCCTGCAGATAATACGAGTATACTTGGTGACCTCTTTATTGGCATACCTGTCGCAAAAAGATAAGAATTTGCAATTTTATCTATAAAATTGTGAGATATCAGGAACCTAATCGGTTTAGTCATACAAACAACTTATTGGAATGATAAGAAACTTGTATTCTAATGTCCGTTTCGACAGCACTTTTCTTGTCTACAAAACTATAGAAACGTACAAAATAGTTTTAAATGACTACACTAAATCACCCGATGCAACTTTAGGTGTGTAGCAGTCACAAGCATAAATACCATAATTATAGTTATGTTCGCACAACTTCATGGTAGGTATTTCCATTCAAGTGTTTTTGTCGTGAAATAACAGTTGCAACCTTAGAGAAAGACCCATTTCATAATAGTCGTAGTGAACTTTTCTCAAACTTGCAATTGTTATTTCACGAGAAATTTCGTAACGCCAAAAATATCTATGAATACTTTAGGAGAAAAGCAATTTTGAATCTTGAGTAAGTATATGCCTCAACATTTGATATCCGACTATAAAGCTGTAGGTCGATTGTCACTTGTCTTACTCCAGCTGACAGCATTCCAGACAAGACCAAAACTTAGTACCTACAGTTGTGGTACCTACCTATCTACCATTTTATTCAAGTCTCATACGCCAAACCCTAAAGGGCCTAAATACTTCAAAACATTGTTTCGTTTAAAAGCACGCACAGCTAGTAACTGCCTTCTGTTACAAATTACGAGACCCTTTATTGTAGGCAATTAACCTTCAAAGATAAGGCTGAAGGGAGATAAGGCAGGCAATTATGCTGCTCTATGAAAGGTCACAGTCTCTTTATCTGGAGTTGGGGTAGGTATCTGTAGCAAATGAAACAAGAAAAGCTAGCGGGTGAAACAATATTGAAGACATACAATTAATGTTTGGGAAAGAATTTGCTTTTATTGTTTTCCTTACCTACCTGTCATTTTACTGACAAAGTTACAATAGTGACATTTTGGCATTTCAATGTTTACATAAAACCAAAATATCCTGGCCTAATTGAGGTTTATAATCCATTCAAACTTAATCAGTAATTGTGCTAAAGACTCGCAAGTAAATAACCTATACCAACTTAACAGCATAATTATGCTTATTTAGTTGTAAGCTCCCAAATCCTAGAAAACGCGCCAAAAGTTTGAAAAAAACGTTCGAAAATCATAACCTTTTGTGGCCACCATCGAATACTTTCGTACGTTCATTCAAGGTTCGTGAGACTCAAAACCGGTTGCTTCGGGAATCCGATCCCCGAGAGCTTTTATCTTTTTTTTCTTGTTTTTTTTTCTATCATGTGACGATGAGCGTTCAGCCTTGTGTTGCAGACGATAATGATTGATTGCTCAGTTTTGGACTTTTTGGTCGACCTTAATAGTGGCTTGTGCTAGTGAATGTTTTATTAGTGATTGTTTGTCGTTAGTTGGCAAAGACATTGGTTGCTAATTGAACGTCAAAATTTACAAAAATAGATTTGATTCTAGTCGCCCCTTCCATAAGATAGTTTTCGTATGGAGAAGAATAGGCAAGAAACTCCACCAAATCCCATATATCGTTACGTTGAGTATCTGGTGGTAACTTACACCACCATAATACTCTCAATTTCCCGGCTAATTTGAGAATATTTTTTAATACTGACAACATTGGGTCCTGCGCCATTTTATTGTGTCCCGCGAATATCAGGGAAGAATAAATTGGTAATATGTCACACAATCTGATATGTACGGTTCCAGCACCGAACTTACTCCAACATACCTTATTCCTTTATTAGTTTTACCTACTCTCTCTATAAAGGTGTTATCAAAAATTATCGCTGACGATGGTCCAGCTTTAAGAGGGCCCTTCCCGGTCCGTCTATTGTCAACGCGAGCATGTTCGAAAAGCTTGTTGTTTCATCGAGCGCAAGTGAGAACTACTAACAAGCAAGTGAGAACGCGATAACATTGTACGAAAAATAGTGTGTAAAAACTAGTTTCAGGAAATACGTGTTTTTGAGTAAGCCATTACATGTGAAAGGTTTCTATGCAGATGTTTTCTTTACTTTTACTATTTATGAGTACATTATGACCGGCCAAAGTTCAGGTGAAATTTAGACAAAAAAGCAGATTTTTGGAGGCTTATACTGAATTTGTTTCAGAAATTTTCTATTTTTGGCTTTCATAGAAACCTAGGTATAGTGCACAATATACATATTAGTTACAAAAAATCAAAGAAAAATGTGTTACAACGCCATAATCACGTACGAGCATTTGTATGAAAAGTATGACGGGTTGGCCGCTCTTAAGAACTATGTTTTCAAGTGATTAAATACAGAATTACAGAGTAAATAAGAAGTTTTATCCCACCACCATCTGTGATACCTACAGTCTACAGGGTAAACGGATAGACTGACTGTGGAGACTGCACACTTTACACCCTTGAAGATTCAAGGGTGTAAAGTAATAAAAAAGTTGTCGTAACTTAAAACCCGCGCTGTGGTAAGAATATTAACGAACTTTTTTCATAGCAATAGTTTCCTATGATCCCGTATAGCCAAGTTGCCCATATGTAAAAACATAGCTTTGCTGCGTCAGTTTTTATAATTCGAAGAAATCCCAATGATTCAGACTTAATTAAAAGTACAGATGAACGAGATAAAAGTATAAAAAGAAGAACTTATACTTAGGTACTCATAATACTAAGAGCAAGAATATTTACCGTGACTAGGTCAAAGTCAAAGTCAAAACGTTTATTGCGATCTAAGTGTACAATGTTGGTGTAGGTAGGTATATCAAAAATATATTGAATTAAACGTAGTTTAAGTTAATCCGGTAATCGCATCGAAAGTCGAAAATCAAGCGAAAGCGTTAAATATTTCCATTGAAGAAAAAAACATCAAGATGGAGGAGATAACAAAAATATCCGAAGTTAATTAGGTTTGGTTTGAAATTGACTTACGATTATGATGATTAAGATTGAATGAAAATGAATGATCTATGAATGTTTTGAGTCAAAAATGAAAATCCATGTAAAAGGTATAGGTAGGTACCTATTAAGGGGTTTATCTATAAACGTTGCTTAAAGTTCCCATACATTTTTGACGTCTGAACGTGACATAAATGTAAGCAATGTAACGACATCGTCTATTTAAAAAAACCCTAAGTGTATTCTACCAATTGGGATTCGAAAAAGAATCTGTCAACTGAACGGGAGGATAAGATGATACAAACAACGTCTTTGAGTCCCAACTGGTCCCAACGGACGTTGAAAATAAGCAAAAAATATTGACAAGTTGAAGTGCACGAGCCGAAGCTTGCATTTGTGAAACAAACTGCAATAAAACTGAAACGGGTCTATTTATAGCACACTTTACCATAGCTTGGTTTGAAGTTAACAGACCGATACAACTTGGCATGATTACAGAAGCCATTGGCATACAAATGCAACGCTATCGGTGTCTTTACCGGTAACTATTGATAATTGATTTTGTCTTGTCCTACAACCATTTATACTAGGTAACCAAAAAGGTCTTAACATTACCTATTTACCCACTTTTTAAGGCTAAGGCCGTTTGTCCATCACCACGTCAACGGGACGTCAACGAGAACGAGATGACGGCTCCGAAGTAGCGATACATACATTTATTATGGCCGCGTGTCCACCGCACACCATCAACGGGACGTTACGTTCGGTTCGAATAATCTCGTTTCTCGTTCACGTCCCTTTGACGTTGTGCGGTGGACAAACAGTGTATAGCTTATCCACTCTAAAATAACGCGCCCCACTATCGCATTTACACACACGGTAATGCGGTAGTTGGGCGCGTCATTTCAGAGTCGACAAGCAATGAAGCAGATTGTGGCCGCGTCGAAACGCAACGCATTGAAAAATCCATCTTCATCAATTTATTAATTTTTTTATAAACCAACGGCGGAACCAGAGGTGACCAAGCCGCACTTTTTTGTATGAAGATGCGTTGCCCTGCGTCCCGTTGCAGCTATAATCTGCGCTTGGCTTAGTACAAAAATCTTGAAGTGCTTTAAACAGGACTTCTTCAGAGATTCGCTATAGAAATTTATTTGACCCTGTATACACTAAACTAAACAACTACCTAGGTACTTCTTCTGTAAATGACACTTCGCCAAAACAATCAACGTCTTTCAATCTCATACCCTCAAAACCAAAACTAAAAAAACACAGTTCAGCCTACGAAGGACCAAGGATAAAGGAGCTGCTATTTATAGAACAGTTACCTACCTCCATAATGCTCGTGAAATGACATGGCACAGATCTACAGAACCCTGGCGTGGTAACAATAAACAAGCTGACAGTAATGGTAAATAACGTGGTATGGGTGTTATGGACTGCAGGCCTAATGTTGAGAGATGTAATGTTTGGGGAGCCGAATGTTTGCATTTTGACTTTGGAGAATTTCAAAGGGGATTTAAGACTTGTGATGGCTTTTCGATGTATGATATGATAGACATTGGCTTAAATTTTAGCTTCGGTATTTCGATTTACTTCTGCCGGTGCATTCTGTGAACATCGCATAGTCTAAACAAAGTAAGTAAGCTTGAAGTGAGCTGTCCTTCCACCTGATGCTATTGATAGCTCACTTCACCTAAGTTTGCACGGTGAGTTTATTATTTTATTTTAGTTTCAGTAACAATAGGTACAACACACCTAGTAGGCACTTGATTGCTATTGAGAAATATTTTTATGAATAATGTAGGTACCCAATTTTTTTTATTATCATGATTTATGTGTCCTTGGAGTTTCTTGCCCGTTCTTCTCCATAGAGATCTACGTTTTGGAATGGGCAACTAGCTTTAACTTTTTGACTAACTAAAAGACTCTTTGACAATTCAAAAGTGCCTGTACATACATAGTTTACCTAATTGAAATAAATGCTCAAAGCATTTGAATTTGATTTCTACCTAAATTAAGTTCACCAATCAAAGGTCAAGATTTCATAATTAGAAGATACCGTAGCCCTTAAATCCATTAACATATTTAACACGGTAATCAACAAGTTTAACGAGAAAATAAAAGTTAAATAAACAACAAGTTTTGAGAACACCTTTTAATGTTATTGAGTAAAATAATAAAAATATTCAAACACAGTAAGAAACTTGCGTTCGTCATCGCTAAAGTGAGTTAACTTAGTTTTCGATGAAACTCGGTGACTAATGCTGATGATAAATACAAACGGAGTTTTAAAACATGAAATGTACGTGGTCGTTAACAGGTAAATATATTGTAAATAATAATGTAGGTAATGAACAGAATTGATTATTGTTTCAGTTGAAGTAGTTAAATAGGGTTCAGTAACAGAAGTAGGTAGGTCTGGTGCATTTTCTAATTCTTGACTAATTCTCTAAATCAGTTTATCGTAGGTATACCGTACGCATACTCTCAGATAAATTAGCAAAAGAATGATAATCTAATCAAATTAATTCTGTAATTTCAATTATGAAATGTCTACAATTATTAAATTTTGTTTAGGTTAGGTTACCTGCACGCTTAGCATGACCACAATAGAAACAGGTTTTGTCGACGGAAGAATAGACAAAATGACAGATAAAAAATCACAATCTGTCATTTTGTCTATTCTTCCGTCGACAAAACCCGTAGAAAACCCCTTTCTATCGTTGTCATGCTACGGGTGCTGAATTGCTGATAGAGAAGTAATCTTATCGTGAATTATAAGTAGCAAATCAAACTTCCCTGTTGCTTCTTCCGTAGACGTGGTTGTCATAAACAATTTGGGATCAATGGAAGAAAAAAATTATACCTAAATTAGAGGAAGTATTCTTTGTAAGCTTGAATCCCGAATTACAACCCCAGAAGGATGTTCATGTTATGTTTATTTGGCGAGGATAACAGACTTTTAACGATTTTATACTGATGATCACATCTAAACGAGTAGATAGTGTTTTAGCGGTTACACCACCACATACGAACTACGCATCAAAGACATGACGTCACACAAATCCTGCTTCGCGCCATTAGTTTACCGCGCGAACGACATAATACAGGGTGGCCGGAACATTGACGTCCAAAAATAAAATTTAGTTCCCTCGTGTCGTGGGGTATACGAATCACTCCCATGTATATTCCGCGACTTTTCATAGTTTTCGGGTTATGAATTTTTTTCTGAATTTTTGAGAATTTTCGACTAGAAAATTAAAAAACAAAAAAAAAGTAGAAGACTTTTATAAGATTTTTTTTTGCAACTGAATCTTCATGATTATTACTTTTATATATAAAATAATCAGCTTCGTAACTGTGATGAAGGTTATGAAAATGTTGGTCTAAAGCGAAAAAATTACGTTCGGTAAAGTATGACTTAAATTTTCAACTTTAAATTAAAAATATAAACAGGTGACTTAATGGTACCTAACTAAGCTTCAAGAATGCGCCAGATTCTCAGCTTTTATAATCATTAAAAAAAAGTAGTACTTCAAAGACAGCGAGGCGTTTTTTTTTTTTAAATTTGCCATCTGATTAATACATTTTTTTGCCCATTTTCTCGGTCCTAAGATTATTTAGTTTGTTAACTAACCAAAAATGACTGCAGAAAAGCTAAGATTTAAACACTTTTTTTTTGGTTTAATTTAAGTTTAATAATTTTACGCGATTGGAGGAGCTCGTGGCTAAGTAATAACTGCCGCACGGGTCGATCCATTAGGTTAAGCTACGCTTGCCGGGGTTGGTCTGTGGATGGGCGACCATCTTTACATACCGAGACTCCTCCGTGCCTCAAAGCACGTTAAGCCGTTGGTCCCGGCAGTCATTCGTGGATCTTTGATAGTCGTTACGGGTCGTCAGAAGCCCGAAAATCTGACAACCAGTCTTACCAAGGGGTATCGTATTATCCAGTTACTGGGTTGTGGAGGTCAGATAGGCAGTCGCTCCATGTAAAATACTGGTATTTAGCTGCATCCGGTTAGACTGGAAGCCGACCCCAATATAGTTGGGAAAAGGCTAGGCAGATGATGATGAATTTTACGCGATCCGTTCTCGTGGACCATGGGTTCTAATCGAGTGCACAATTCTGTAACCTGCATTAACAATGTTCCGAGAGGATAAGAGACCGAATTATTGCTATCTCTCTCACTCTCGGTGGCAAGAGTAAAATTAGCCATCTGATTAATAAAAAGACCCCGCTGCATGCTATTTACTTAAGAGATAAAAAATGTTTTGCCCATTTTCTCGTACCTAAGGTTAATTAATGATAAGAATTCTGAAAACTAACCAACAAATAGTTTCAGAGATTGGGTAAGAAAAGTTCTAAGAAAGAAGTGGTTTTGTTAATAAACGAGTAAAGTAGTCAAACAAGTAGGCAGCGGGGTCTTTAAGTCACCTGTTTAGATTTTTAATTTAAATTGAAAATTTAAGTCATAATTTACCGAACGTAAATTTTTCACTTTAGACCAACATTTTCATAACTAACAGTTACGAAGCTGATTATTTTCAACATAATAGTACTACTCATGAAGACTCAGTTGCAAAAAAAAAACACGTCTTCTGTTCTACTTTTTTTAAGTTTTTTTTTTAAATTGGTCAGTTCGAAAATTCTCAAAAATTTAGAAAAAAGAACAACTCGAAAACTATGAAAAGTCGCGGAACATACATGGGGGTGATTCATATACCCCACGATACTAGGGAACAAAATTTTACGTTTGGACGTCAATGTTCCGGCCACCCTGTTTATTAGACTATCCGACATCAACAGTTGGGCAGTTGCCCGCCAGACAAAACACCCGTTTGGTCTGAGGATCCTCCCTTTTCTATGGTGGATCAGTGAACTTTACACCCTGTTCCTCATACCCCTAAATTGGTGACCCCGAGTATGAACTACTTCAGCGTGACTTCATCATCATCATCACTCCCGCAAGCTTTCATGAGGCGAGTCACACAGACAGCCCGCACCCTCGGCTTCAACGGGTATCCTGACCACCAACATGCAGCGAACGCGTATTCCTGGTCATCACCCTCAGCCTCATCAGCAATCTTGGCACAGCACCTGCACTTTCGGCCGGTCGTAAGTACAAGCAGAGCTCTTTCTAGTTCTACTCTCTCCTGGTCGACGCTAGCAGTCAGCCACAACCCGGCACTATACCACTACATAAAAAAAACATAAAATCCTCGACCTATGATTGTAAAAGTAAACAGAAGTAAAGGAATGCCAATTAAAACGCATCTAGTTGTCACGGATCATTTCGAACGTATTGTTTTATTTTTTGCAGCGCATTAAAGCCCTTTACAGCAACCATGGTCACGCTTCAGGGCTCAATACGGTAGAACTGATTGATGAGGGAAAGTGTTGAAATAAGTTATGTATAAAAAATGTATTGTAAATAATTAAGACGGGAAAACAGGAACCGTTATTTTAAAAAAGTGAGTGGATGGGTACTTTATTGAAGTGGACAATAGGTAAATTGATAAAGCCAAGGTCTAATCAATCATACGTACCAATATTGACATAGAATCAAGTACACTACTTACGTATATTTAGTTTCTAACTTAAAAGATAGCTGTTTGTTTGTTGCGCCCGCGCCACTTTTTTCAGCTGAAGCATAAGGAAGTGGTGAAGGGTTTTGGGGACTGTCTTATGTAATTTTAACGTTCAATAAGAGCTGATTCGCAGCCTTAATTGAACAAAAAAAACTTTGATTTTGATAAAAATGTTAAATATATCATATTTTCATTCAAGTGCCTTCTATGTAGGTATATTAAAAGTATAAGTGTGAACAAACAAGCACAACAATCATGAACAACTACTATTTTTTGAGTTCAACAATTTCGATAGGTAATTGCATTAGCAACTTTTCCAACAATGTCCGTCAAGTAAACATCTTGTTAAAGAATACTACAGTAGGTAGAACCTGTGGTAGAATGAAGTTCAAAGTAAATATTTAAAGAAATGATTCATACACTCTTTCACAAGTATGTAGGTTTTGACCATATAAATATGAATAGGTAACTTCTTTCTTATATCTATGGTACTGACACATACTTTCAAGTTCAAGTCTGTCAGTGGCATTAAAAATGAGATGAGATGCATCTGTTTTATTTTATTACACGACAACGGCGAAGCAAAAAGGAGGGTTATGATCTTGGCCGGTATGTACCCTATATACCCCCCTATATACGAGTATGTATGTATGTTCATCTGTTACCTCGTAGCTTCTAAACTGCTCATTATAATTTGACAAACAAATGAGGTATCGTTGGAAGCGTCTTGGTCGCCCGCTGGTGGCTATGAGACGCCCCATTAAATTGAATATGGCGCCCTCTAGAGAAAGAGCCCTCTAGGAGACATAAAGTAATGAATTAAAAAATAATATATAAATAATTTATTATTATATAAATAATACTTACTTACCTATTTTTTTTTTGTTGATACCGAGTTGGGTATCAAATGAAAGGTCTAAATTAGCCAATTCCAAATAAATATATATTATAAATAACCCCAAATTAATTTCAATAAAAATAAAAGTAATAAAACTAAAACCAAATGACGGCAAGAAAAATCATCTAATAAAAAGGTATACTCAAACAAGACATCACACAAATTAAAAATCCTGAGTCACACTAAGGCCCGTATTACAGAACCTCACTCAACACTCAAGAATTACTTAAAACTAGTTTCAACCAATCAAAAGGCTTTAAACGAGTTTTAAGTAATGCTTGAGTTTTGAGTGACGTTCTGTAATACGGGCCTTAATCTGTTCGATTTAAAAACGATACGAACGTTACAATTTATCACGTGTGCCTTTTTAGACGACTTTGTCTTAGTTGGGTTTTAGTTTTATAACTTTAATTTTGCTAGATAATTGAGTTTGTATATAGTTAGAGTTAGGTAAGTATACTTACCGCTTTTTCAGTGTGTTTTGGTTACAGAAACATTGAAAAGCTACACGTTATTATGCTTTCTTCATCATTGGTTAAATCCAAGGGTCAATAACATACATACATTTAAGTTATAAAATAAAAAATCAAAAATGGCGTCGAAAAATTCTTCCGCATCGCTGTCAACTGGTAATGTTATATATGTATAGCAAAATAAAAATCTGGTACTTATTTTAGACTAAAAAAAAAAGGTCATTTAACATGGTTCCTTTTAGCTTAAATATCTTCTATTACAGCTATATTAAAACCAGGTTTACCATCGAGTAATTTTTTCCGACTGTTAAAGTTCTAAATACAAAAACTAATTTTAAACCCAAGTCAGTTGTCAATTTTGTATTTAGAACTTTAGCTCTGTCAAAGTAAGGTTATAAATACAAAAACTGGCTGAAAGGACAGCTTTAAAGCTCGGACCAAAGTTAAAACTAGTTTTGTAAAGAAGACGGTTACTGGCTTGACAAAACTTTCACACCTTCCAGTCCTTCTCAAAGATCTATCACTCTATCCATCATGCACTGTTAAAGACTACATTCAAAGCATGCCAGTAGGTAGGTACAAAGAATCATCGAATCAAAACAAGCTATTGTATCCGACACGTGTTTAATACTGCACATGCGTGCACCTTGTCATCTGTTTATATGCCACCTTACATGAGGTAGTTACAAAAAACTGACTGTTAGTATGACGAAGCCATCCATATTTTCAAGCTAGGTTAGTGAGCTCACCCACCAGCACGCATAGCATAACATCCATAGAAACGGGTTTTGTCGACGGAAGAATAGACAAAATGACAGATAAACAATCACAATCTGTCATTTTGTCTATTCTTCCGTCGACAAAATCCGTTTCTATTGTGGTCATACTAAGCGTGCTGGAGGTAGCTCGGCACATCGGGCTAATTCGGCACAACTGTGTCTACTGTTTATAAAGACTATACCTATTCATGATTTTGTTTTTTTTTATACTCGTATAAATTCTCGTATTTATAAGAACGATCACATTCCAATCTGAATTCGCAGTCTCAATTTCCCAAAAATACCTCTTTACCTACATTTTTGGCAAGTGCAACATTGTTTGTCGCTGATGAGATTGCGAAAATACGTAATAATGAAGTTAACTCAAAAACTACCCAAGCAAAGTTAATAAAATTTATACGGGACCATTTCTGCAAGTATGACCTACCAGACAAAAAAAGAATCTCCTCGCCTTTTGAAGTCTGTTAAAAATGGCATGCTGCGTCGACCCAAAATAAAATGAAATAACGGCAAGAGGATGATGATGAGCAGCTATCTAATATTACGCACCACATTTTCGTAAACGACAGTTCAACAACATTCATTACGCTATTTACGTTGCTTAGCAGATTTTTTTTCGAACTTATGAAGCAATTGATTAGCAATTTGTTTCAAAACGATTCAAATTCCGATTGATCGTGTATTACGTACCTAATTAGGGTACAGGTTGATGACGTTACTTGTACTTGTAGTGAGGCTACAAAACACGTTTTTTGTGTTTTATTTACATGTAAATTTTGGTACCTAAGTTTAAGAATTGTTTCACCTACCTTCCGCGATTTCTTTTCTGCTCCCTGTGTGGTGCCAGGATGCCTTGAAGTCGAAGCTTGATGATTGATTGCAATGGGATAAGATGTTAATTCATAAGCGGTAGGTACCATCGAAGCAGTTCATATCTATACATCGTATGAACTATTTCTGCTTGCAGCGCTCGGCCGCTGTAGAACCAGGGCGGTAACAGATGTGGTCATCTTGTTCACGGGATTTTATTTTCAAACTGCTTAGATATGCTTCTTCGATAGTACTTATAAATTAGCAGCTGCTATGACCACTAATTGCGGATTTCACCAATGAAATTGAACGCGTTCAGCACATCTAAACGCGTTCCATAACAATTTTGACACTGACAGCTCTTGAACGCGTTTCAGAAATGCTGATCGCGTTCCGTTTCATTGATGAAATCAGCCCTAATAGACGTGAGATAGTTATGACCAGTAGTGCTATTCTGTAAAAATCTCACCGTGGAAACTTAGGTGAAGTAAGCTGTCAATAGTGTCAATCTCTAGCATCAGGTGAAATGACAGCTCACTTCACCTAAGTTTTCACGGTGAGATCTTTACAGAATTTATCGGTAGATACCTAACTGTTGCACTCTATTTTTCACACCCAGCTTTTATTATAAGTAGATACAAAGAATAAAGATTTATTGTTATAACCATAAGCTACTCTACCATAAGCCTAACAACTAAAGTTAATAGCAGTCGTGAGGTTGAAGGTTCAAATTCCTATACTTGAACTATAGTGAACTCTTAGCACAATCAAGTTGCTTCGAGGTGAAGAATAGGAAACATATTAGTAGTAGGTAAGTTATTTTATACAATGTATCCACAAATTAATCATGTTAAAATAAAATAAGACGTATTTCAAATATGTTTATTTTTATTCTACTGCAAATTGGAATTGCTTTACTTCATGTTTAGTATTTACTTATTAATACCTACCTAGTTATAGTTGATACACACGACTACACATCAAGCTATACATTTCCAGCATAAGCTGACCTCGCATTGTAAGGAAATCCTATACAATACGAGATCAGCATAACTGAAAATGTATAGCTTGATGTGTAGCCGTGAGTACATCTAGGTATTTAAAGTATAATTATTTCTAAAGTAAATACTTACAATTATGTATCTAATATTTCATATAAAATGTATACCTAGCTAAAAACTAATACTTATAAATAAACCACACGCTTATTCTATATCATCAAAGCAAGCAAATTCAATTGCCATTTCCTTATTTCAAAGTAAAGCAAATATAGGTTATATAAACACGTGGTGACGAGTCACTCGTTGGTTGACTAAGTGAATTGCTAAGGTTGCTACCTGCCAGATGTACAACGATTTTGGTCGTTTAGGTTCTTAGAACTTGATCAGACAATTATTACTTACACATCAGTGTTAGCAGACATTCACCCTATCTTTCTGCCTTTACTTAGTTCCTTATCAATTCGGCAGTAGCAGCCCTGACTTCGTCTAAAGAAATCTGTTGTGAAATGAGTCAGCCTTCACCAACTAATTTCATGCCCTTTTCGTCACTTCTAAGTAATACGAACGCAGACAATTATAATGAAAGGGCATTAGGATAAAACCCGTATTTATGAAGCGGATTTTAGTTTGAATGTTTAATGCTTGGAATTCCTGTTAAAGCGCTTGAAGCGGGAGCTCGGGAAATAATTACCGTCATATTGCACGGCGGGATTTTGGACCGGAGTTCGGATGCGTTCGTGGTTACACTGTTTAGAATCAAGCGTTCTGTTTAAAAGTTTTGGCTTAGATTGCAAATGCTTTCCAACCCACTTGTTTTATTAAGTATGCGAATTTTAATTCAAAAATCTAGCAGTTATCGAAAATAGGTAGATAGATAGACCTACCTATCTAAATTCTAAAGAATTGCAACTGCAATATTGTTCTACTCCAAAATTAGCCAAATGAGGAGTGCCTACCTTTAACAGATGATATCCTACCTTTCCTCAATCTTGACTATTACAGGACGCATCTAGCCACCCAATGCCCGAGACAAAAGGCCCCAGTTAATAATTCGTGCAACAAAATGCATACCGGTTTCAGAACTCCACATCCCGCCTGACTGGAACTGTCCTTATTTGGCAACGCAGTTAAATCTGGGCCCACATGACAGCCCTTCGTACTTTCGCTTTTCAAATTCGAAAATGTCGCAGCCCATCTTCGTACTTTCAAAAAACATGATCAGACATACCATACGGATACTGTACGGGGCCAAACAATGGTCCTAATACGTATACAAGCACACATACCACAATATGCGCCCTCCTATTGGTTAGAAAGTCGGACAGACATCAACACACGGCCAATGTGGTTTTATTGCAAGAACTCGCTCTGCTCTAGTGCTTTTGTGGTGTACTAATGTACGCACATGTCTCAAGTTAATGTTTAACGTCGAGTTTTATATTGAAACTGATGCTATACGATACGTTTTTCGAGTCGAGAGAGAAATAAAAAGACGGTTGGCATACACACTCTTTGTCAGTGATTTTTAGTTTATTTTACCTTTGTTTTATAGACAGCATACAGTATTAACCGCAGCTACGTTTTAATAGAAATGGTTTGTGATGGGTATTTCACTGTTAGCCGCCGAAGTATCAAGTCGGCAGCCGATTAATTAAGATTGTACGGGATGATAAATAAGTGGACCTAAATTACAGGTGTGTTTTTCTTATCGCTGTTCGTAGGTACTCACAACTCATTACATGTTAACAAACATGACTTCGAACACGTATACATGTACACAGACAGAAAACAGCAATAAATTACCGTATACAAATTCCTATAGGCAGACAATAACTTATGCCATAACCTTGCAGTTCCTGTCCCTAACCTAAAACAATACTTAAAGCAACAGGAACTTCGGCATTCAAAGTCAAAGACGAAGTTAAGTGCTCATTAAACGGAGATCGGGCGACTCTAAAATTAGTTGCTCTCCAGCCTCACTGAAAGATGGTCCATAAAACCGCGGCGCAAACCTGTTCTTTGTTACCTCCGTAGTTAGTACGTACCCGCGTACCAAGAGATCGGATCTAAAACGAGTTTACAGTACATGTTTTCTCCGCTACGAAGCAAGTTCGTTTGCGCGGCAATATACGGAACGATACACTTGTTTCAATTGAGAAAACTCGCTATCAGGAATTGTCACGATCTCTCAGTACGAGTACCGACACAACGCGAACGTCCTTGACGCACAGAAACGACTGTTTTAGAACGAGGACGTATGTAACGTGCGCTGTATGCGAGTTTTATCTACGTTACTGAACGGAAACAGATCTGGATTGCATCTCTGTTGTAAATGTAATTACAGGAAATAATACAGTTTCTCATCTCTGTTGATGCTCTGAGGGAAACTAGAAATTATCTAGATCCACCTCAACATTCTCATCTCCGCTACATGCAATCTTTTTTCGTCCATCTTCACAGCCCAGCATTCCGATCCATACAATACCGACAGGTCTAATCACGGACTTGTATATTTTCCCCTTGATGCCCCTCAAGTTAAAGGGGACAACTTGCGACCCACGGGTCGCAAGTTGTTCCAGTGACCTGTCGCCATTTCATCCATCCCGAGTTGATCCGGTGCGTTATGTCACGGTCTAACTCACCATCCCCTTGGAAAAGCGACCCGAGGTACCGGAAATCGGAACAGATAGGTATGGGCGTTCCGGCAAGAGTTATTTGCGTAGGACTGGAGAGACCGCCGAAATCACAGAATAAGTATTCTGTTTTGGTCCTACTTAGTTTCAGGCCAACATTCTCCAGTCTTTGCCACCACATCTCCAATCTGCTCTGGACCTCTAGGCCACTCTCGGCAACCAAAACAATGTCGTCGGCAAACAGCATACACCAGGGAGCCTCTTCCAGGATGTCCGACGTAAGTGCGTCCATTATCACCAGGAAGAGGTACGGGCTTAGAGCCGACCCTTGGTGCAAGCGGACCGATCATAATATTTTTAACCGACTTTCAAAAAGAAGGTCCTATGTTCGTCTGTTTTATTTTTATTTTCATGTAAGTAGTTACGTACCTATTTCCATCGATATTTTCGTCAATCGTCAATCGTCGATCGGTTTTCGTATTTTTTTTTTCATTATTATTTATATGAAGAAAGGTAGACATTTTGGTAGAGGAAGCTTGCGCGGTGGTCAATAATACTAGTTTATTTTTTCCCATTTCCATAATCTCTGTGGATACCACAACAATATAATTATGATACCACTACTAAAAAGTTCACAACCGAGTTCCAAAAACACTACAAAGTGAATAAAAATTACTTTATCTTCGGAAGTCGGTGGCATAAAACGAAAATTCTAAACCAAAAACACCGACTTCCGAAATTAAAGTTATTTTTCACTTTGTAGTGTTTTTGGAAGTCGGTTGTTTTTGTTATATTATAATACAATGATGAATAAACAATCAATATGTCATTGTGTAAGTAATAGATGAGCACTATGTACCTATATTTGAGGGTAATTCGATTTTATTAAACATAATGATTTCACATAATGTAGGTATATAGGTAGGTGTGTATAGATTATGTGGGGGCGACAAGACAAGTTATTGGAAACCTAAAACTAGGTAAGTAGATAGACTATTAATTAGAAAATAAAAGCTACTCATCAATCATTTATTATCCTTTTTTTCGTTGTACGATAAGCAGAAATGATAACAGTATAAAACATGACCAATACACTTGCTATGCCCGATTGCCCGAAGGGTTATGTACTGTCGACTATTATGACGTTATCAGGATGTGATAAGAAGTCTGAAGGCAGACGGCAAAGAGGGCACAATAAAATAATTTAAAAAAAAAAAAGTTAATAGCCTACCATTTTATTTTTTATTTTATTATACAGAAATACTTAGGAATTAACGAATTTCCAGTGGTGACAGGCGCAGTTATATGCATAGAACTCGAGGTTTCGTTTGGTTCGATTCCCGGTCGAAAAGTGCTTAAGGGTTTAGTTCTAGAATTTTTTACAAACTGCACGACTGTCGGACTCTCCGGGAGTATTTTTAACAAAATTTGACATTTAAGTGTACCAAATCAAATATTTTATTGGAACAAAAAACAGGTTCACAAAATATTTGTATTCGTTAACAGCTCTACATTAGTTAAAAAATTGTGTTGCAGGAATTAGCGCTCACCTCCGAGACCCCGACACGTCGGCGTTCCACATTTATTAAAACAACAAAATAATTATGTTCAGTAAGATGAAGGCAGTTTGGGAAAAACTTACCTTTCCGGGGTGGTGGTCGGGTGCTAATATTTTCGAGCTCGCTTCCCTCGCTCTTGCATCCTACATTTTCAAACTTTTCAGCTTAGGTTGACAAATTAATTCCTATTTTGGTATAAAGGTTCAGGAAAAAAAAACTGCGGAGTGCAAAAATTATCGACCTCGCTTCGCTCGCTCTACCAATGTCGTATATGTGTGTGTATGTATGCAGGCTGTGTTTGATTGTATATGCCCGGACATTTATTTAGTAAGTAGGTATTTTTGTAATCAGGTAAAAATTGTTCCGAATGAATTACATTCATAGTGCAAGACTAGGCTGGGATACACCTTCGTGGAACCTAATGAGCTAACGGTCTAAACTTTCTGCATAATCCGCCGGAAACCGAACCAGTTTTAAATTATTACCTACCTCATGGGTAAATGAAGCCAGTAGGTATTAAGGCGAGGTTTTCCGTGTCTGTAGGCCTTTGAAACACTACCTCCGCCTCCCCCAAATGCAGAGTGACGTATCTATTTACGATGCACCGCCGACCATTTGACGGAAAATCCATGCCACAGCATGAAATATTTGCAGTTGATCAACTGAACTAGTTTTTCTTAGATTCGATTTTTTCAATAAGTTTACATTTTATGGGACCTACGGTGTCATGAACTAAAATGATTACTTAAAATTTCCTGTGTACCTAATGGGCGTTTTCAGTCCGTTTCGTCGCTGTCTGCGACGATATAGGTTACGATAACGAGACAAGGCACTAAACGTATCCGATCATCTGATCGCCAATATCGTGTCGATGTCGGGTTGGTGTCGTTATCGGCTAATGTATTGTGTGTGTGCGTGCGTGTGTTTGTTTTGTGACAATCAATTCATTTTATTTATAAAATAAACAACATTTTTTCCTTTTCATATACCTACTGTTATGGGAGAGATCGTAGAACGTACAACGAAAAACATGAAGTTTAGGCCTCTTCTGTCATCTATGGTTTTAATAAAAATCAATAAAAAAAATCTCATTAACAGTCACCTAACCATAGCCACCCTTGTACAAACTGCTGATTTTTTTAGTGATAGCTGGGGTAGTCATGAATAATCTGTAAGAAGCAGTTCGTGTATCAGTGTTGTGCCATTCGGTAGTATATGAAGGAACGCAGACGTTTAATAATTCACTTAAAACGAAAAACTTCGCAAGCAATGGGAAATTGCTACTGACGAGTGTTACTTGCGCGTTTCGACCTCAGGAGGAGCTGCTTCTCACACGGATAACTCTGTCACTTGCTCGCTAGTCCAGCTAGCCAGCCAGTCGCGTCACCAGTCCTAAATCTCTGTATATTTTGGTCGCCGAGACCAAAACTACAAACAGTGTACAGTGAAGATTTATAAAATGTGGCTGTTATTTTAGTATATTGTGATGTCTTATGACTTTCACGCGAATGAAGTCACGGACAGAAACTAGTTTCAGATAAACATGACTTTGCGATAGTAAGGTGTAAGTTTAAAATTATAATAGTGCTACTGGGTATCTCAACGGTCACGCAAAATGTAATTTTGCAAAACTATTGTGCAAAATTGCATGCTTCTAGACCCAGCGGTTTAGGTTGTGCATTGTCTGTCAGTGAATTTAAGAATTTTACCAAGTGAATTTAAGAAAAAAAATGGCGAATTTCCATACAAACTTTCATCTTTATTTCGTCGAGATTTTTGTTAAGTTGGTTGGGCTAAAAATTGTCTTACTGTTTCGCTTATACTGTGACCATATTTTTTTGTTTTGGATATTTCCCACCGTTCATGAAGATTCGTAAATATTGACGGCTATTTACGAAGTAACAATTGCCATAATTTATTGTCAAGTGACGTACCTAATTTCGATGTCCTAAAATAATAGATTCGATAAATTATAGCTGTAGCAAGCTATAATTTATCGAACCTATTATTTTCGAAACAGTAAGACAATTTTTTCCCTTCGAATTCTTTCCCTTACTGCTCTGACCACCTTTTTCGTACGAACACTACGTGGACGGCCAGATCTTTTTCTGTCACAAACAGAGGAGGTCTCATTGTACCTATTAATAGCCCGGTACACAAACATTTGACTAATACCAAGCGTATGGACAGTTTTATCGAATCTATTATTTTAGGACATCGAAATTTTAGAACGACATTTTATCGTATACAGTAGTGTCGTATAAAATATCGTAAACAGTGACTTTTTGTATTCAAAACTGAAAGTTGTTCATACTGAGCCAATACGATAAAATCACGGATTCAAGAATGAAATTGTGTTGCTGGCTCCGCTATTCGAAAAATATTATTATATTTTATTTGTCTTACGTTTAATATCAGTTTCTCAATTGATTAAGAGTGTTATGTCAGTGTCAGTTTCATACCAGTTGATCAATTGATTTAAAGTGTTGGTAAAATGAGTGATTCTGGAAGTTACGCATTTTAATAAATAAAATAGAAATGGCGCCGTTGCAAATTAAACATTATTTAGCAATAATAACAAGTGCTAGTATATTTGTTGAGAAAATACAACGACGAAATAAGAAAAGTAACACTGTGCTTTATTTAATCTCCTTACTTCTTAATTGATTACAATATAATTACGATTTTTATCGTGTTCCATACATTTGTTCATGTTAGTATAGCACTTTTGTTTGAAACACCCTTTCTTTTTAAATTTTCTTTGTTCTTGCAAGAGTGATAGTTGTTTGAAATATTCCATATGCAACCGACTACCGGACAAATTGTATATGATGTGTTTATTAATGTAGGATTTGATATTAGCAAAGACAATTCGATAGAGAGTGAATATAGTAACATTGATGAATCTGATTAAAAATCAAAAAAAGACTTCTTCATAAACGACGACAAAAAATTATATATCGATAATAATTTGTAATGTGTCTAGCACTATTGTAAGATGACAGTTAAACGTCATCATATCGCATAGAAATAATCTCACTTTCGAAAACAATGTTATGAATTAAAACTATAATAAAATAACGAAATATTTTTTCTGAGCTGTCGCAATTTCATATATAATGTGTTCTTCTTTTATTAGATTTTTTGTAACAACTGCAGAGAGAGCGTATTTTAAAAAAAATTGACACAGGTCCACCTCCGATGACGTCCCGCAGGACTCTGAGCGTGAGCCGATTTTACCCGATTTACTATAATTGGGTTTATTTTTAAAAAAATCTATTAAACTTAAAAATCCAATCTTTAAATAACCTCTAAAATACGATTACCTCATCATACATGCAATTTTCATATTGTTTTGTGCTGTAATTAGGAAATGAAACGAAAAATGGTTTTGAAATCGACCCTGTTTCGGATTTTTTTTCGATCGAGCAAATTACAATTTATCGTGTTTTTAACCTTTAATGTCCCTCAAACAAGGATGTATCTATGACATATCTTTTTTTCAGGACCCAAATACACTAATTTGACCATTTAAAATTGATTTTAAAACAGGCAAATTCGTAAAACCTCCCCTTAAAACTGGCGCCATATAGTGACCGGAAGATGATTCAGACATAAAACATATAGGTACCTATATACTATCGTACTTTACTGTCCGTTCATACGCAGGATGCATGAATCATGCATGATGGAAAAATAATGCATCTAAAATTAGATTCGACGTCTTGTTAGTCTGCCTCGGCTGTTGATATCAGCTGGCTAGATTGTAAATGGTTTCAGTAAGAATTTGTACACGTTTACGCGTGTACAATGCAGTAGACAGTGGTACCTACAATGCAGTAGTGCTAAGCAGTGTCAAGTGTAAGCATGTTTAGACACCTACTGGTAACTTCACAGTCATGTAGGTGGGCAAATACAATGAGTAGGTACCTATTTAGTATCAGTTGAGGGTACTAAAAATATCTTAGAGGTGTGCTTACGCTGTTGAAGAAAAGAGTGATTTTATCGAATATATTAACTATGAGTATTATGATTACTCAAACTTAATACCTACTTTAAAAAACACCCAATTTTGTATCACATACATATCTAACTTAAAGGCGGTTTGGTACTAGGTACTTACTTCACTAATAGGCTACGGTTTCAGATTAGAAAAATTAATGATTGTACTGTAGTAAACGTAGCTAGACAAGTTTTAATAGGTAGGTAGGGTAGGTAACATTACAACAAGTTAGCTAGGTAGGTAGAGTTGTTGTCATGATTCCAGTGTTACCTAGATTCGCGACCATTCATTAAAATAAATAACAATGTACATTATTATTTTCATAAATAACGCGATTTTTTTTCGTCCAGTGTAATAGTAATTCAAGAGAATAAACACCTTTTTATTTTATTCTAACAATCACAATTTTATTGAACCCAATGATGCGTAAGACCGGAATTCACGAAACATGCTAAAAAGTTGGTTGCGTTTCGATTATGTCATGTCAAATCATTTGAGTTTTTACCGAGTCATCTAATATTTGTAACTGTACCTCGGAAAGCATGCTAAGCTGTTGGTCCCGGCTGCCATTCGTAGATCTTTGATAGTCGTCATTTATCAGAAGGCCAATTCTCGTACTTCAAAAACGTTCATTTGCAATCTGTCAAAAATGTTGGTAAAAAATAGATTGTATTTTGACAGATTACGAATGACATGTAAATGCGAACGTTCTTAAAAAATACGGGAATTGCCCCTCAGAAGCCCAAAAGTCTGACAACCAGTCTTACCACGGGGTATCGTGTTACCCAGGAATTGGATTGTGGAGGTCAGATAGGCAGTTGCTCCTTAATAAATACAGGTATTCAGCTGCATCCGATTAGACTGGATAATAAAGTTTTCTCTACGGCTAGGGAGATTGATTTACATAATATACCTATCTAATATTTCCTACTGAAACATTTTTACGCTGTGAATTAGAGACCCAATCACATAACAAGGAAATGACGTCACTCATCGTAAGACCATTGTTATTTTGGCGTGTGACTGAACCAATGTCATACCGGTTATATTTTGACCGTGGTCAGTCAGAGCTATTTCAAACAATTTTGTTGTTATTATCAATTGTAGGTATTTCAAAATCGCGGGAGTTCAATTGTCAAAATATAATAACTGTGTTCAGTAAACGACGAAAATGAAAATGAAAATTTTGGAATAGGATTACATACCTACATACTTATTTTGTAATCGATTTGTTGACTTACCTAAGTACAACGCACCAATATACAGCACGCATGCTATGACTATGGAAAGAAATAGCATAGGTAAATTAAAAACTTATTATAACCAATATTTTTTACACGATTAAATCAGCATTGTGTGTTAAGTTAACATCTAGTAAGTATAACATAGTTTTAATTACTGGAGCAGTATGTAAACCATTGCGCTATTGCAACCATAAATATACATATAAGTACAGGTTTGCAGATGCGTGTAAATAACACGAGTTCTTGTGCATACATCTGGCGTTGTGGCCTCAATCTCAATGGACGCCATTTTCGCCATGTTAGGGACTATTTCCCGGATCTTTGTCACACGCACCGACCGCCTGATTTACACAGGAAGGTCTCAATTTGAAACGCGAACCGCCACAATCGAAGGATGTACCAAAAGGAATTTATAACTCCGAGAATGATACTACGCAATCCACCAATAATTATTGTACGTGGAAACCGTCTGAATATCATTTGTTTGTGTGTTAAGTCTTTCAATGTTAATTTTGTCTCCGGAGGTCTGGTGTGAACAGAATTTGAATGGGCCGACGATGTGTCAGACAAGTTTGGAGGCTTGAATTAATAAGGTTCGGAATCGTTCTGAAGTTAGTAATGCCAGCCGTTATTAATAAAATAAAACCGGCCAAGTGCGTGTCGGACCACGCACAATGAAGGGTTCCGTAGTTGGGATGAATTTAATTATCCCAAGCACAAATTTAACATGTTTTTGCAACTGCAAATGTGAGTTGTTCGATTATTACACATTAACTTGTAGAGCATACCTACTTAGCTGTGATAGTTTTCCTTTTAATTTCGTTATATAGGTACTGCTGTGATTTTTTTCATATATACAGAACGAACCATTTAGCTGGCACCACACTAACAAAAATTATGTTTCGCAACCGGATCCCTAAATCAAAAATAGTTTTTCGACCTTTCCACACCATGGGATAGACGAGAAAAAAGAACATCCCCACTTTACGTTTAGAGGAGGTACCCACTGTTTATCGTTTTCTTTCTCCTTGAACAACCCAGAAACGAAAGTGCTCTAAATAGATCTACTTATTTGCTACAAAACCATCAATCTAAAAAGTGTATCAAGCCACAATCTAAATCGGTTTACCGCTTCGTGAAAAACGATTCAGCACCGTACTTTCACGTGCTTTCACCACGTGTAAAATTTCGGAAACTTGAAATGTCGATCGTGAGAGCGCTGACTCGACAACCACATGTAAATTCGCCACTCGAAATGCAACGTGACATGACGTGGGGGGGAGGTGGCATTCCTAGCGCGGGGGCTGCGCGCGGGCGACGACGGTCATCGACCGTCCTCAGGCGGCCGCGCATAAACTACGCCGCATAAGGTCAATACAGCGCGCGCCATCCACGACCGGTCTCCGAGACCACTCGCAACCAGACCGTTTCGAAACACTATTGTTCATTCGAAATCAATTATTAAGCGGACATAGTCGCCACATATGAAACTTAATTTGTACTATTGAGTAACATATTACATAGTATGCGTATTATCTAGAAATGATTGGTCGGTAATCCGTTTACTTGTCTTGTCGCCAGACGTGACCGGCGGACGGTAGCCCACTTTTACAACGCGGTTAAGCTTGCAGTCGCGTGAATGAAGCTATTTCACATCCATTGGCAATTTAACAGATTACGTAGTTTTTCTGTGTTGCGTCACTTTGCAAACAACATTTGTGCCCCTGAAGTGCCACCACCTGATCCAATGAATCATACATAAGTCTTGACTCTTGTACACTACAGACATCAGTTAGTGTTCTTAAGGCGCCGACAAGAGGCAAATGTTAAAAGTAGGCTTGTCTTAAACAACAAAATTGTCAAATCTATGTATATAGTTTGTGGTGAGGTAGCGGAAAAAATATATGTTAATCTTGAACATATTTCTCAAAACTTGGTATAAACCAACAGGTTTTGAAAAAAAATATCAATACAAATAAACGGCTAACCTACCTTGAGTTCCAAAGTTCCAATCCAAAATATCTGTAATATCAACATACGTTCGTATTTTATTTAACAAGAACGTCTTAATTAAATGCAGAAGTTGCTTGCTTTTTATTTTCAATAAATCAATTCATTTTGGAGTAAATAGACAATTGCTTAAATTAAAAGGGTTGTGTCTTCGCGCTTCTCTTTCTTTTCTATGCAGTCCAACAGTAACCGTGGTTTAGCTCTTGTCAGCGTCTTAAAGCATGTGCGAGAATTATTACGAGTTACTTTAGAGTAAATAACAACGCTACTACTAACGTACTGAGATAACAGCGTTTGCTCAACAAATTTTGAGTGGTCATAGAAGCAATCTTGAATATTTCCTAAATGATATCATAAATCTTAAGATAAGATAGTTTAAAAATAAAACTGTTGTACCATAAAGTTTAAAATTCGTCTTATTGGTTATATGAAGATTTCATTTATTGATCAGATGCCAGACCAGACGTTATAATATAAATTAATCCCGTATGCGAGATATCAAGTTAAATAATTTAAAGAGCTAAGTAGCGTCTGGCAGCCATTTAGATATCGATTTTTTTAAATTGTGAACGATAAAGTTTTAACCAGAGTATAACAAGTTTTATACTTACTTTTGTCGCAGGAATCTTTCTTGAAATAATTGTTGTACCTTACACAAGTTTACATTAAGCGTCGGTTAGGTTTCTGTGATGATAATGTTGATATCCGGTTTCTTTACATAGGTATCTAATAGAATGGATTGCGTCCGCCGAGTTACCGCAGATTTAATAAGTTCCTTGAAAATACAGTCGTAATGCAAGCGGAATTCACCAATGCGTGGCAAGAAGGAAAATTTAATTCCGCGTTATATTACCCATTGTACCAACATTCGGGTAATTATCTTCATGTGTAGATTCGGTAATTTGCAAAGCTCATTATGTATTATGAGAGGCGCGCCATGTGACAAAACTCTTGTGCATACCTCTTTCCAACAATGCGGACCATAAAGAACAATGGTAAAAGTTTTTATACGCTTTTACTTATCTAAAACGCAATCTGAACATTACAACACAGATGCTAATTACACTATTCAAAACTAAACGTAGTTAATTAAACTAAGAGGCGTATGGAACCGAACATTAGGCGGTCGGTTACTGTGTGATACTTGGCGCGCCTTCTCCGAACAACAAAACTGACTTACTTTCATATCCAGCCGTCCAGGACCACATGGAGACCATCGCCAGCAGCCAGTGATACATGAGTCCTTCGATCTTCCAATAGAGAGGGGCGAACAAGGGTCTGACGAGGCGCAGCGCCATCATCCACACCACGTAAGCGGGGACGCAGTAAAGGTTGTTGACGACCGCGAATGTCGTTCTTGCCACGATCCGCACGTACCGGCTGAAACAGCAGGGCCGCGTAGGTTCATCCATGACCGTCTCGCCGCGCGGCGCGCGAACAACCCTCGTGGGCCGGCGACGTGCCTCAACGCAACGACATACACATGATTGGTGATATGAGATGTGACGTGCTGGACACCACAGTTGAGTGACGCGACCGACAAGGGTTCCGCGAGCTAGCGAGACGAGGCGGCATGGTCGTACCGCGCTCACCCTGCCGACAGCTGCCGAGACGCGGGGGCTTTCGTCGTGCGCGACAATGGCGCTGCTCACTACCGTCGACAAATCAAACAAAATGTTTATATTCGACGATATTTATTTATTGGAATCGTTCAGGGCATCACTGTCGGATATTTCGTTAAGTAGTGAGTACAAATTTTAAAATCGCCCGTCGGCGAGCGACGGCCTCGCTCGCCGACGAGCTCACATGCGATTTCGTTTGCGACACACATTTTACACCGATCGACGTAACAATAACTCGTACGACGCGAGCACACATAGACAGACATACACAATTTTTATTACGATGCTTACTGTGGCACGACCGCGGCCGGCCGAGCTCGTCGTGTAAAATTAATACAAATTTCATTATATAAAATTAAAAAACGACATCGGACCGCAGAAATGATACAAAAATTACAATATTAATGACTGTACACTATCTAATATATACAATATTTGCCAGCATAGATATGTGCGGGGGCTTTATATACAGGGCGGTGGGCTTGGTGTCACGGGCCTCCCACAAGGGCGCTCACACGTTATAGTCGTGCGACATCAGCCCGTGCACCTGCTCGAGGCGGTACGCGAGCCGCTGCTTTTGCGAGAACTCGTCCTCCTCGAGGGTCACCGTCAGCTGTTCGTTGTACCTCTCTGCATACGCGTACAGCTCGTTCAGCGCACAGTTCGTGTTGAACTCTTTAGTGTGGAGACGCGACTCCTCCGCGAGCATAGCATTCATATCCTGATCGGATATTGCTGGCATTAATTTAATATCCGCATAGTAACGCTCCACCCACTCCTTGTATACCGGTATGTCTTTCGCGTAAAGAAGCTTGGACGACGGCGAGTCTTTACCGAGGATATGGTCGGATGTGGAGCACGAGTCCATAAACGTTTGCGCGATAACTGATAAGCAAGAATCTACCGTGTTGGACTTGTGAACGTCAAAAACGAAGTTAGGATTCTTAATCAGATTGACCCAGAAACGTAGCGGAAGGGAATTACTCTTCCAGGTGTGCACCACCTCCGGATCGGAGATTGTGTGCTGCAAAGCCTGATCGTCTAGGAAGTCGAACATGTACTTTATAGCGAGAGGAAGCGCCGAGCCGCGGTGCGCTGTGCTAAAAATAGTCTCGAATAAATCATCGACAAACTTTTGCAGAGTGCCCTTGGTGGCGAGAAGACGGGTTAGATATATTTCAGAGACCATTTTATTACCACGCTCTCCCTCTTTGCGTGCGTCATCGTCGTGGTGGCGCACTAAATGCCAGTATTTGAAACCACCGCCATGTTCGTATTTGAGGGGGCTGGCTGGTGGACTAGCCGAACCGTATTTACCGCGGTTGAGTGTTTCATACGTGTGGGACTTGTCGTTCTTCTCCATGTTCGACAGATTGTATACGGAACTTTGTTTAGCAACGAGACTAAGACAGGCACCGTCCGGTACGCGGTAATGATTAAGAGTATTGAGCTTGCGCCATTCGCCTTCGCATTTAGTAGTGCTATCCTCGTCGTAGAGGATCAGCCGCCCACAGGCACCCGTGCGCCACTCCAAGTCGAGGTCGTCACGACTTGGTCTCTGGGAATACGGAGTTGCACGGTAAATTGCGTCTAAACACTTCTCTTTCACTTGACTTATTGTATCACAGTCGAGAACTTTAACGTGAACGTTTTCAGTAGTAGCCTCTAAACCACTAACGAATAATGTCTGTTGCGAGATCGACACGCTAACGGATATAGGTTTGAAATCTATGGACTGCCTAATGAGCTTTTCCTCGCTTAGGGAATATCGTGCTTCAGAAGTTATGGCGTCTACAGGCCCTTTATCGACTTGACCTTTCATCGACCTAAACAACAGGTACAGTGGTTCGCCAGCGCATTCACGAAGGAATTTATACAACAGGAAAGTGAACCAAGCACTCAACATTTTTTCAGCGACGCTCTCGGTACGTCTCAATAACAACTTGGGGTGATTCTTTCCTTCCATACACTTTTCTATTAACTCCGCTAATAATGTCTTTAATACATCAGTACAATATTCCATCTTACTCTGAAGAGTAACCATAATAAGAGAAGCTACATTAACACGATCGCGCATTGAAAAATATCTATTGCTTTCTAAAGTACGAATAAATAATAGAAGGAATGTTTTGTTCATAATTAGCTGCCCAAACATTCTGAGACCTTTGTCTTTTCTAATAAGCTCTGGGCGCTCCCATTGCAGGACGGCATGGTCGTCGATGTTAGGGAACAATATTTTCATAGCATACGTACGGTAATCTAAGAAAGGTATACCGCCAGTCACATCTCCAGTCAAATCGGTCATTTCTGTTTGCAACTCTGCAAACGCTTCTTTACATTCAGCAGCTACTCTTAATTCTAGAATATCCATTTGCTCTTGCATATTTTTTAATACCCTAATATTCTCAGTTGATTTTCTCCTATACATAACTAAAAATCCGAAAAATATCAAAAGGAGTATACCGGCGCTGACGCCGATGCCTATTAAAGCTGGCTTGCCTATGGCGGCTTGGAGGCCAGCCTGCGATGAATAAGATAATTTACCAATCTTGTACGTGAGGGCACGTCCTACTCTAACTACAACTTCGGGTTTATCAATGCCGTCTGGAAGTTCATCTCGTGAAGGCGGACGGCACGTCAATTGATGCCGCGACAATGATGTCACGTTACACAAACTTTCGCCTATATGAACCTCCACATCGAGTTCTGTACAAGCTCTGTCCAGATTTTGACCGTTTATAGTTAAATATTCAGACTTATAATACTTTACGTCTTCGTCGAATTTCTCATAAATGGGATCTGGATAGAGTAGGAATGCTTCGCCCCTTTTGCTAGTAAGATTTTGCACACTTTGAACATCGTCCATATTGAAACCGTATTCTAATTCTAAGGGTCTATCCGGATCTAGATTGAGACCAGCACTTTCTATTCCTGGAGATTCACAAATGAGATGTGATTGAAAATCAACTCTGTTGCAAGGTGCGATGTAAGGTCGGTTATCATGATACACGTATATCTGTGGAAATTGAATTGTATGGAAATTTTGTCCGGTCACTTTGATGTTTATTCCACCGGATGGAATACCCTTGGGTTGTTTTCTTTGCGTCGTTAGTGGTGGGCCGGACTCTACGGACGCAACAATAGGATCCTCCATATACTCAAACTTTTCTCGCTCTAAAGTACGCATACCGTTATCGAAACGCATTCGCAACGTACCCATTTTAATTTGATACGAATGGCTAGTTCTACAAACGGCCTCCTCGTGCGATACAGACAGTATAGCGCACGGCAAGTCATCTATAAATGCTTGTATGTTACTCCCTGCGTTGAGATATTCTCCCGTAATACGTAGTTTAGTACCTCCGGATTGTGGACCATATTTCGGTTGAATAGAATTGATTTTTGGATTCACAAAAGCATAGTGGTGTTTAGATTCTCCGCGATAATCCGCGACGCGAACGACCACAGGGCCGTCTCGCGGCACTTCTTCACCCGGTCCGTCTACGGTACAGACGATTTGCTTCGTTTTTACATAAAGTTCAATAATTGGCTGACATTTGATACCCGCAATAGTAACGCCGTTATAAATATCAGATATATTGCGACCTAAATTAATTCCTTCAATAGTGATATTAGTACCTCCGTCCCAGGGACCTAATTGGGGCCGAAACGAGTGAATCTCTGGGTTAGGGCAAGTCTGGGTACGATTCAACCATACACTGGGAACACCACACTGTTCTTGAACTTCGCATCGATCCGATCCTTGGCACCAACCACATCCAAATTTCTCTGGGAGTGCGAGGCACATACCACAGTTATCTGCCATATCATTACAACGGTAAATAAGAATATGAGTATTATCCGGATTATCTAAAGGTTTCGATCCTCCCCATATAACAGCGAAGGAAGCGGTAATATTTGGAGCACGCGATGTGTAAGTAAATTCAACGGCTTCGCAGTAAATCGTGTCAGCAAGAAGTTGAGCGTTGACATGAGTCACACGCCCCTCTATATTGAATTGACAAACGAACCTTGTCTGAACGATAAATTGACCTATTATATGAACTTTAACTTTTATAGCTTTCTTTACACCGGATGGAACTAAAATCTCGTTTGTGCCGTCAGACGTTGAATTTATAGTGGGACAGAAGCCGGGCCCTGAGCGATAACTGGGACCAATTCTACTGACACCGGTGACTAGTATATCGTTTCGGCAGTTTTCAGCAGTATCATGCGTACATCGGTGTCCGTCGACACACCAGTCACATGGGAAGGAGGAGCTGACGCATTGCGTGCACGAGCTGTACGTATTGCAGTCGAAAAATGTAAAGTTGGTAGCAACGAAATCAGGCCCTTGTGTGGTGCGCACCGACAGTTTCGCAGTAAAATGATGTTGGCCGGTGGGAATTGAGGGCAGCGTGTCGGTACGCGGAGTGGTACAATTAACGCCATAGGGCTTCCTAGTAGCATTGGTTATAAGAGTACGATCTAAGGCTGTAAATGCACATAAGAATTGTCCATTGAGAGTTGGCAAGTTTTCGATAAGTAAATCTAACGTCCTAGCAGTCGTTCGTTGTAATTGATTTGGTGTTACTTGAGTAATAGTTGTACAACGGCCGCTGCGGTACGAGATCCAATACAGTGGATCTTTAGCTGCGTCTTGACAGTCCGATCGTAAGCTGCACTTATTTTCTAAAGAACACCATCCACAATACGGGTCTTTGGCTCCGAGACATGTTAAGCATGATTTATAGACGCTACACTCTTGAACTTTCACTTTAGACACTTTACGTTCAGTCATCACATATAAATGCATAAATTGAGTATCGAAATGCAAGTCTTTGTTGACAGCGGAGCCCTCGTCTACGACGATGTCTCCGTACTCAAACGCGGAGGTGGCGCTCTCGACTACGATCTTCTTGAGGTGCCCCTGAGCAGTACCGGCAAACACAACAGTGTAGTCGCCAGTGGCCGTCGCTGCAACCGCTGTTAGCTTCTTCGAAAATATTGCCACTGGCACCGCTTCTACAGGTTGTTCGCCTCCCAGAGGCGTATTCACATCTAGCCCGCAGAAATCTTCGCTAATTGATTGTAGTTTGGTTCCAATACATGCATGGGACGGCGATATGAAGTCTAGACCTCTGGAACCGTTGCCACTGAAGCAAGTCTTTATGTTTTGCATGAATTTACGTCTGATAGCTTTGAGCGAATAAACACATAGGGCAGATAGATCAGAAGGAGTGTTAGTATTGATTGATTCACTCTGGCTGAATGCAGCGAACAGCACGTCATGTTGAGCAGTTATTCCTAGTTCCCCCGCTAGAACGGATCCGGCTTTTCCGACAAACGCTGCTTGCACCAGATTGTATCCATAGTTACCACCGCCTTCTCCGGTACATGACATTGGGATTTCAGTGTAAGAATAATAATTCTCATCATCATGACAAACTCTGACTAATTTGCTGTAGTATGTGTCAGAGCCTACACCTCTCAGCTGGGTCGTCAAAAAGTAACTGAATCCTTCCGAATTGAAACCGTAGACATAATTAATAGGATAGCGTTCGCGAGATAGCGAATTGACAAACATCCTCGTACCAGTCGTAACCGCCGTTCTAGCTATCATAAATAGACGGTCGTCTTCAAGGGAGCGACTGCTTACAGTAGGAACTTCTGAGCGGTAGGGCGAGTTGCCTGTGAAAGTGACGCCTACATACATAACTTGCGATATCGGAGGATTCGGCGGTCCTGGCGCGATGAACGCCACTGTGGAAGCTGTCGCATTGTTCGCCACCACTGGCTCACGCACTTCGCGCACATCGTGAGAAATATTATTAAAGTTTCGTACAGAGCACAACCCTTGCAGAACCGAACCACATGTTATCAGGCGGCTGGTCACGTAGTCAATCACTAGAGCTTTATTCACATTGTCCGTGGGTTTTTTCACATAATTAGAAGGGCAGTCGAAGGTGCAGAGGGCGGAGTCGTTAACGGGGCCCGTGATGATCGACTGTGCGACTTCCAGGTCGGGGGAGAGTTGGTAGATTCTGTTGACGGCGCCGACGTACACCCGGCCGGTAGTGCGGTCGACGGCCAGATGATTGAAGAACGAATAGGGCGCCGTCACGGGGTCGCTGAAGGTGAGGACCACATCTTGCGAGGCGCGCGCGGCGGCGCACGCGGCCCCCAGGGCCAGCAGCACGCGCCACATGGCGCGGGCGCATGTGGCCGGCACTCTACCGCGCGCGCCGCCGCCCACTCGTCGCACTGCTGCCGCCCGCCCGCCCCATACATCTGCAACGCGAGACACCCACTGAGGCGCACTGTCCGCGCCCGTGCGCTGGACCAGCCGCTGTCGCCACTTCGTTCCCATCGCACCGCACCGCTCCGCCGCCTGCTACTCGCCTATGTACTACTATACAATGGTCCAGTGAAGCCTGTTAACGATTCAACGATGAGGACCTATCGCGTATTTTTTTTTACAATTTTATTTTACCGCGTTGCGCACGAGTACACGTATTGGCTCGGAGAGGTCCAGTGCGGTCGGAGCGAATTCGCGAGCTGTTGCGGGGTGACGCGGTCACCCTCATCCCAGATAAACGATATCGGTACCAACCTATTTTTACTGTATAAAATGCATATTGTTTTTAGTTACAGGTCACGAAATGTCTTGTCACTAATGAGTTAGCACTATACAATCACATTTTTTTTATATGCACACATACATATTGTGCAGTTAAACATTTGGTTTTCGGAATATTCCTAGTTAAAATGCAAAAAATATTCAGCGAGCATGAGCTACTGATAACTAAGCCCTCGGTTGAGTTAAATCACTCGAGCTTAACTAAGTCATAAGCCGGTGACTAATCAATGAATCGGTTAAAAATAGGTTAGTACCAGGATAGCGCGGGCGACCCCGACGCGGTCAGTGCACTGATATAAGTCACACGCCGACGAAAGCCTCAGCATCATCATAAAGAGGAATAACTAAAATAATAATTTGGCATGCTGTTCGCAACGAGGGAGTGAACGTGGTAGCGTAACGATAAAATAATGAAAAAGAAAAAATCGGAGAAACGAAAAACATCGAGAATTCGAAAAACCGAATAATGTATACTCACAGAAAGGCCATTGTGATGTACGATGCGGGATTCAAACGTGTATTTTGTTCTATATCGAGATCATAAGCATGTGAGGCGCACTCTCATAGTGCGGTAACAGCGCTGCGAGCTCGTGGGCGAGACCTGAAACAACAAAAGTCATGTTAAAGCCCCTTAGAGGCTCAGTTTGAGTGACGATTTACGTTCCATTATCTGAACCCTAAAACGTTATAGCCCATTAGCCATATTTCAAAGTTTAATTCAAAGAATATTGGTTGTATTTTACTTTTTAAAGCCAATTAGATAGGAACGATACATAAATGATGTGTCAAATAAAATTACATAATGTGATGAATGAGGCCGGTAATACGTTATCTTGCAGCTTGTACCTAGTGCAAATGAGTTACTTTACTGTTTTTCTGGATTATTTACAAAAAACTTCGGCATTATCTAATGGTATTTTAACTATGACTGTGTGCTATTTAATATTTTTTAACAATAGATACAGGACAAAACTCTAAAATAAATCGAATACACATTACAGATTTTGTAATAAACAGTCACTTCAAGTAAACATGATAAAAATTATTGAAACCTAGACCGGCAATCGGTTGACCTTTGACTTACGATTTTTTTCGCCTATTTGTTCAGCATGTTGGAGAAACTAACAAAAAGAGGACAAACCAATTGAGGAGCAGTATCGTGAACGTAGAATTTTTTGGCATTGTGATTATTGCGTTTGTGACCTAAAAATACATGTCAATGTTAATCTCGCAGCAAAATATGTCCCTGAAGCAAGATTCAGTGTTCTTTAAAAAATTGCCAAATACATCCAGTAGTGTTCTCACATTCAGTCATCCTTGCTACCAAGTGGGTTTCGGTGTCGTCGACCCATCTCGAATGGCCTACTCCACTTACAATTCTTGGCCACCATACAGGGTACGGCATTAACTGGTAACCTATTTCATCATGACGCGTTTGTTGTTGCTTGTGATGTGAGTAGGCACTTGTAGATATTTGTTTGTCTCTAGTAATTTTGGACGAATATTTTTTTTTTTGATTTCAGATTTTGGAGAACTATTTGGGTCTCCTTGCGCAGCACCTAGACCTAGATGACTTTTTACAAAATACATTTATTTCCTACCTAATCTTAGAACGTTGCGTAATTAATCTAACCTTTATCTATTGAACGAATACGACAAAACACAGTGCTGTAGACATTGAAGTAATGTCGGAAAATTTATCAATTTTGCTTTTACTTCAACTGATCTTCTTTTTCTTTATTGCTTTTTATTTTACATTTTTATAGAGGCTTCGGGTTCGCCCGACTATTTTCTAAGTCATTAGCTTTTACCCTAATGACTTCGAAAATAGTCGGTTGAACCCTAAATAACGACGCGAATAAATACCGTAAAACGTTTGGAAAAATTACCTCGTGTGATGTGCGTCGAAATATTTATATTAACATTATTAATGTTACGATATGTACTGTACATAATAAAAACAAAAAGCAATGGGATCTTGGTCGAAAGCTCGAAAACGTTGGTTTGATAGTACCAACCTAATTGAAATCGATAAATTATGAGCGCGACTGTTTACTAGGTACCTAGTACCTACCTCGATGCATTAAAAACTAAGATAAAAACAAGATAGGTTAGGTTACCTGTATCTCGAAAAATAATTTCTCGAACGACCATCAAATCGATTTTTCAGAATAGTTATCAAGGATTTTATTACAAGAAAATATAGGTATTCGTTACTCTATACAAATAATCTAAGAATGTTCTCGTTATGGTTAAAAATACCCATTCATATAGGTATTTTCAGTAAAGAAGTTAGAATTACCGACTTACGTAGAATACACATTGTCTATGACACAATGAACTATTCTGTTTCTATTCTGAAAATTCGATTTGATGGTCGTTCGAGAAATAATGTTTCGAGATTTTGAAGCATCCAAGCAGGAAACTGTCTGCGCTCATAATTTATCGATTTCAAGTAAATACTATAGAGCTAAAGTTTTCGATCATTTTTTAATCGATCACACGTAATTCGATTCTAAGGGAACCTGTACCTGAACCAAAATGTGTAATTTTATCATTCCCACTGCTCTAAAAACGGCGAAGGAAAACATCGTGAGGGTACAGGGACATGACGGTACCAAAAAAAAAAAACGAAGACATGTGACGTCCACCATCCTGCACTGGCCCCGCGTGGTGGATTATGGCGGCGGCCTGAGACGAGGCCTGTCTACCAGCAGTGGTAACAATAAAGGTATGTAGCCTGATTATACTTTGCTTATTAGAATCGATTGCTGTTACCTACTCAATAACTGTTGGTTCGTATCTTTTTCATGTTGTCTAAGGCCCGTACAAAACCTCACTCAACTCAAGCATCACTTAAAACTTGTTTAAAGCCTTATGATTGGTTGAAACTAGTTTTAAGTAATGCTTGAAATCTTGAGTGACGTTCTGTAATAGTAGGCCTTTGTCTAACGTAGTTTCTTAGTAGGTGTAGTAAAGGTAAAAGTCCCTTTAATTGAAGCTAACGTTCTCTACCAAAGAAAAAGTATTACCAAAAGGTTGTTACTAATTGGGTTCGACTGACGATAAAGGGTGGTTTCCGGTAAGGAGCCAGGCAAACGGCGATTACGAAAGAAATGGTAATGTATCTCATAGATGTACCCACTTACCTAGTAAAAGAAGATTTTTTATAGGTATTATAGGAAAACGTGTTATTGAACTCAAATGGAGTTGGGCAGGAAAACTGGCAAAACGCAGGGATGACAGGCAGAGTAAGGCAGTGACCGAATGGCGTCCAAGGACTGGAAGACAAAGTGGTGGTCGTCCGGCGGCAAGATGGGCGGACGACATTGTTAGCATCGCGGGTAGAACCTGGATGAGGGTGGCACAGGAACGTGGGGATTGGCACATGAAAAGAAAGGCAATGGAAATGTATGCCCTAAGTTCTGTTAGTAATAATACAATATATTATTATTATTGCACCTACACTAAAGGCTTGTGCAGACCAGCGCGACACGACGGCGCGACGCGACTCGAATAATACAATTTCTAAGAAAACTTCACGGTATAACAATAACCGGTGTCGCGTCGCGCTAGTCTGCACGAAGCTTAAATTGGGATAGGAACAGGGGGTTGTTAAAGGCTTGTGCAGACTAGCGCGACGCGTCACCGGTAATTATTCTTTCTTAAAAATTGTCTTGTTAGTCGCGTCGCGCCGGTCTGCACGCTATAAGATGCTTTTATTATTTACCTATTAGTATATACTTAGCATACAAAATAAGTAATACCTACGAATTTTAATAAAATAGTAGGTACCTAACTCGTTACGTTACGTCGTCGTAAACTTGATTTAAAAATACCAATAACACTTGAAAATATAATAATAATAATGTTGTTTAAGAAAAAGAGAGTAGTGTTGGTTTGTATTTACGGACAATCAAATTGCTTATCTATTAAGTTCTCTCATGGTGACGCCCGCCAGTGCAGGTAACTAACTACATAGGTGAATATCACAGATTTAAAACAAGACTACCATAAATTGGAAATTGCTTAAACATTTTAGAAGCAGAAGAAATTGATGGTCGATGTTTATTTGCTATAAAAATTATTGCAAAATGTGCCCAATAGCCTACCTTAGTCTAGCATAGACAAGTGACCTAAACACGGTATTTTTCTCTCTATCTGAAGTGATGAATGAGTCACATGACTTCATTCATAAATTGGGTTCAAAGTTCAAAGATACTAATTATTACTATCCAGCTAGCACAATGTTTATTGTTTAGTATGGAAAGTAAATAATTGTAGACGCACAGCTAAAATAATCTCCGAGAACGTATACAGGGAGGCCGCACGGCTCAGAAAAATGTGATTATGAAAACTGATCACGTCATCCACAACTTGAACGTTTGTCGGGCTCAAAAACGGAACTCTGACTTGCCTTATCGAATAGACAACACTGTGAGTACGGTGCACGACCGAGGACCGCGCGACCGGTCTCAGGCCTACCGTGCCGCAACATTTTGATTACATTCCCTGCCTCCACCCACTCTGTGTAATACCACCAACGCACACAGATGTCACAAAAACAATCCAATGATAAAAATGCCGATTTTACGACACCGAATTGTGTTTCCATCAATATCTATCAACGAAATCCCTTCTGTGAGAGAAAAGAAAGTCAGCCATTACCGCGCACGCGAGTCGATAAACGGAAGCCATTCCAATAAACGCCACGCGTTCTTAATTCACGAATGGTTCGCTGCACTACAGTAAAAGTATAAAACTTACCTTTTAACAAATTATCTCTTTGCTGGATAAACAACAATCCTTTAGAATCCAGGATAAGGGAACTGCCGTGAGCACTATTGCACCACACACAATATTCTTTGTATACTTTTTTTTCACTTAAACGTAAGGAACACTTAACACCACAAGCGACGGTCTAAATCACAACATTATACTTATAAAAATACCTCTGGCGGATATCAAAGCCCGTTACAATGAGTAAAATAGCACGTTTGCTCAGGGAGTCCACGACAAGAGCATCAGTCTTCGTACATGGCCGTGGAATGATTTGGTTTCGCTTTTCGAACGAGTCTAGGCGTGACTAACCCGAGAAAAGCCGAACATGCCCGATTCCGTAACATTAGTAACCTTAATTGCCGCTAGAGGCGCTTACGACTTTAGATGCGTTCAAAATTTTGCGAAATAATTTACGTTTCCAACTAACAAAACAATAATTCAAGTCACTAAATAAACTACACTATTATGCCAAATAATTGAAAATTGAACAAACAAACAAACTACAACATTAAATGGATTAAACATTAGAATTCATTTGCGTCTTGCCACAGATCTCAATTTCTATAGATAGTACTAACTAATTCCATGCCCATACCTGGTTGTGCACTTTTGTTTTATTTTTATATAACATTTTGTTAGATCTTATTGTATATTCCACAAGTGAACTGGGCTTAGAAACTGAAACAGACACCTCTTGGCTTCATAAATATAATATTTAGACTTCTAATATAGTAGGATACTATACAGAGTGTTAAAGTAATTGCGTGCCATAGCTTAGGGGTAGGTTCAGTATCGATAAAGGAAGCCAGATTAAAAAGAAAAAGAAACAATTTGGAATTGTTACGTACCTACCTAGTTACCTATCCTTCACCCGGCGTTGTATTTCGTTGCGTTCGATATTATGTAGGTAACTCTAGGAAATTATTAATTAGCATTTAAACTAAATAAAAACATTATTAACGCATCGCCGTACGAAGGGAAAATTCGAATTATAATTTACATACCGTTACTTCGATTCGCGTTCGATAGTAGGTAAGTAATTATTGCATTTAAACAAATAAAATTATTTTAATTCTAAACGATTGCTATTTTAAGTTAGTAGGTGCGTTATTATATATATTTTTAATTTTTTATATTTTTTTTTTCTGGCTTCGTTATCGATACTGAACCTAACCCTAAGCTATGGCACGCAATTACTTTAACATCCTGTATAAATACCTAAGGTAAGGTTTCTACAATATTTGCGATAACATGGTGCGGGTGACAGTTTCAGTAACATTTCGTTTCACTTTTGAAAGTTGCCGCGATTAAAAAATTATGACTTAGTATTTCAGCTGTACCACATTCGTATTATATTAAATCATTAATAACTGCAGTAAATTAAATTAAACCCAACCAGAATGTTCTAGTCTACAAATAAAATCAAATTGAATGAAAAATTAAGCAAAGTAATATACGTATAACGTAACGCCATTAACGTATTTAGTGTTGGGATGTACTGTGTGATGGATCGTCGATATTTTTTATATTAAAAAATGTATATTGTGCGTAGGTCAATTTTTATTGTTAAAAGGTCTATATTTATACAACAGAACATTTATAGGGTAAGGTTGCTTAAAAGGTTGCTAAGAAAAAAATACATTTTATTTTTTTCACGTGTTACCCGCGAAACAGTATTACGGCCAATATCACGAGCTTCGGCTACTCGTTGTACAATTAGATTCAATGGTAATACCGGTCCATTATTTTGTAGTTCTCTTTCAAAGCATTCTCGGAGGCGAACAACAAGCTGGCCCTGGCCTGACTAACCAAAACATTTTTTTTTTGTATGCTTAGGCATGGTAATAACAACAAACTCAACAAACTTAATATAACAAATAACAATTTAACAAAAATGAAAACAAACAATGAAATCGTAATACGTGTCACATTAAGTCACAATACAAGGCGCTAGCACTCGTACTCACAGCATCGCACGGGTAAACAAAATGCCCGCCACGCCGATGCGCCATAGAGCAAAAATGTTGTCACGAAAAAGAAAACATAAACCCGATTTTGATTATTTTAAATAAGTACAAATATAATATGTAGCCATAAAACATTTATATTGACAAGTTTATACACGTAGTTACACTGCACAACTGAATAACACACAAATTTTCATAACAATATTAAAGAGAACTAGATTTATGCTGCGAGTATCGTTAGCGATAAAAATGAATTGCATAACGTCACATCCCTAGTCATCTGGTACTGACAGATGTCAACGTCATACAGGCAACTGTCACCCGCATCATGTTAGAGCGCAAATAGTGTAAGTTAGTGTTTAACCTACTATTAATTAAATACTGACTAAGAAACCTTACCTTACCTTACTGGCAACCCAAAGTACTTTTTTACTTTAGATTTGTTTATACTTTTTTTTAATCACCTCCTTCGCCCTTTGGCGGCACTATTGCCATAGAGAAAAATAGAATAGAATGCATCCTTTTTTTTTGGGTGCGAAATCAAATAACTTCTCCCGCTCTGGGCGGAGCGGGAGGGGGTGGCGTGTCACTTTTACTGACTAAAACCCACCCATGTTCCTTCAGTTGCCTGATACGTAAGTATCCCTATGTAGTCTGTGGTTGCCTGTAAGTTGCCAGGTGCCACGGTATCCCTTTCGGAATTTCCCGTAACCCAGCCAGGCATCGGTCATAGCGGACCACTTCACTCGCTGACATCTCTTTGAGGCGCGCGTGGAACACAACGCGCCGTCAACCCGGGTTTGGTCCCTAACGGACGGCGAGCTACCCTTTGCTCACCGTCCGCAAGCCCGCGACTTCAGTGGCCGGGAATCAGCCTGCGATTCCCGATGCCCAGGGCGTCTTCTCCTGTGGCATGAGGGCGCGAATTTTGCCTCACCTTCACGCGTTCCGCCTCCTCCTTCGCGAGAATTACTTCTTCGCAGAAGGATGTGACGGCCTCCCATGCCCTCTGGCTCCATACCATGGCCTGGACCAGGGCCGGACGCGAGAGATCCCCGCCATCGATCGCCTCCACGTATCCTACACCGTGTCCTCGGGGCGATCCACGCAGTGATGACATCCGGGCGTTTCCCCCCGCCTTATTCGAAACAGGAATCTCCCGAAACAACCGTGTCCGGTGAGGACCTGCGTCAGGCGGAAGGTGAGGACGCCGTGGCGCCTCTCCAGCTACTCCTCAAAGAGGGGACTTATCGCCACAAAAGTGGAGTGCCCAGCATTGGGTTGCGACAATCGCAGACGCCGCCGCCGCCGCCACCACGCTGTGGCGCCTCTCCAGCCAATCCTCAAAGAGGGGTCTTATCGCCGCAATAGTGGAGTGCCCAGCGCTGGGTTGCGACAATCGCACTCTCCATGACGCCATGAGATCCCGCCGGAGCTCTGTCCGCTGTGCCGCGATTTCTCGCGGCATTGGAGTTAAGCTCCAGCGTTTCGCCTCCTCACGCCACTCCCAAATGTGCGCGAGGACTTTTGCCTCCAGATCCCATGGCGGCAATCCCGCAAGGAGGCTCGCCGCCTCACCGAAGACCGTGCGGTATCCCCGGAGAATGCAAATCCTTACGGCACTTTAACCGGTTCTAGATAGGCGCCAGTATTATGCCGCATATTGCGGCTCTTTTTCCAATGGTGATAGAATGCCACTAGCGGCACTTTAATCACTTCCTAAAATTTAAAAACAGTGAATGCTGGATGTTCTGTTACAAGCAAATACTTTAGTCTAAGATCACCTAATATTTTGATCAAGATTCAACCTGAATGACATGCAAATTTGAATTTCGCGGGCTACAAATTCGGATTTTCCATTTTGTGTTATTTTTTTGTTGTTGGTGGCCATAGACTAATGTTACGACAATTCAAATTGTCTAGAAGAACTGAAGAATCTGGTTTGAAAATGTTTGACATTTCTACTAAACCTGACACTCAAAGAACTATTTTCTGCCTGCTGTAATACTTTTTTCAAATAGACATTTTAGGAGTTATTTGCTCAAAATCATGGCTTTCTGTTTTAAATTTACGCCTTCTGCGTTATTCAAATCTCCAGCAAACCTAAGATGCATCGTAAGAGCTATAGAGAGATCGAGTTTCTCGACTTCAAGTTCACTAGCGGTAAGTTGCGTAATCTGATGGTTATTTGAATGGCTGTTTCTAAAAGAATCCTGCCATTGGTGTACCACACACTTCAGTAAACATTTTTTGGTGGAATGGGGTTTTATCGATCCAACAACCAGTCCCAGTAAAGCATGCTTCAGATCTGACAACGTCTCATTAGCTGGAGTTGTAAGTGCTGGCACCCACCAAACAAACAACAACTCGAAACTATAATATAGTTGTACTGTCGTCTCCTAAAGAAGACGAAGAAGTAACAGTGATCAGCAAGTCTTCTCATGTCATTTATTCATTTGATACATCTACTGCCATGTGACAGTAGGTGGTACCTAGAAGACACGACAGGTCAGCTGTGCTGCTGGGAGTTTGTTGCGCCACTTCTTTCCAGCTAAAGATAGTGGAAGTGGTGAAGGAGGAGGTTTTTGGGGAACTGTCTTATGTAATTTTGACGTTCGAAAATTAAGAAAAGTGCTGATTCTGTCTAGTTTGAATAACACATGCCCAACACAAGTTCACATACACATCACACACAAACTCTTTATTTTCATAGTTTTTTGTAATAAACTAAATAATAATATTAGCCTATTGTTGTCCCACTGCAGGTAAAAGAGATCAATGCCTGTGCCTTAAGAAAAGTCTTAAGGCACCGGCATTGATCTCTTTTACTTTTTTTTTAAATCTTGTTTTTTTCATTGTTTACAACCCGTACTAAAATACCCAATTTTATCCATGTCCGTGTGGACATTGATTGGAAATCCATTCAGTGGTTTAACTGCGAAAAGGTAACACAGACAGTTACTTTTGAATTTATTATATTAATATGGATTACTGACGCTTTTAACGTGGCAAGTCTTTGTACATTGTTCTCACATGTATAATTTCAACATGATTGATGTTACCAATATTTTGATTTAAAAAAGTGTCCGTTGAGTTTCTTGTCCGTTCTTCTCCATAGGTACCTACTTCGCTTCGGAAATGAGCAACTAGTTTCATCTTTCATCTTTTATTTATTTGAAATAAATGCTTTGATTTTGAGTTTGAAAATACTAAACGAATAATACATTGTTTAGTTTTCAAACTTTATTTTTCATTGCAATTAGATTAATTGGACCTACTTATGCAAAAGGGAACCAACCTACACAATGACAGTTTCGAGAAAAAATGGTTTTTAAATAAAATAGTGTATAGAAAGTAAACACATATGATAGGATTACTTTTCAATATTGTGTAAGATACTGCGTTTTATGAATCTATGTAAAAAAAAGTCTCTTTTTTAATGTAAAATGTGTTTTTTTTTTGTAATTTCTTCTGGTTCCTTGTTGAAAAACAGCTTATTTGTGGGTTGGTTCCTTCTTTAAATAATATACTTGTGAATATTATTGGTGAAAATAATTGAAAAATTACTTATGTACCTAAATACCTCTACAGTCAGGTAGTTAGTAGCTTGTGAAAGCTGCAAATTTTACTCATCTGGTTCCTCTATAGCGAAATCCGGTTGCCCTGAAAAACCTTCCAGATCATCATTTTTATCATCTCCCACAAGATTCATAAAAAAGCCATGGGATTCTTCAGGAATGAGGTGCCCAAGGCTCTAGGTCCTGTAACTTAGACTCAGGAATAGGCTTCCCGTTAAAGGACCTAAAAAGCCTTCTGCACCTCATTCCTAGACTTCCATAGCTTTTATATTGGGGTTTAAAGTAAGAAATTGCCGATTTGTACAGAAAATTTGTTTTTTTTTAAATTTAACATATCTATATAATCAAAATAATTACCAATATTATCTATACATTGCTGCCATCTATTACATTGCTGCCATCTATTAGGAAGGTCGTTTATGCTTATGCGATAGAACTCTCGTGATCTAGATTCGACAAACTGTGTGAAAGCATTTTGTACTGCCTCCTGAGAAGAAAACTTTTTATCACGTAGAAAATTGTCCAAATCACGAAAAAAATGGTAGTCCGTTGGAGCAAGGTCTGGCGAATACGGAGAGTGACGAATGGTTTCTAATTGCAGTTCCTGTAGAGTTAAAACGGTTTCTCGTGCTGTATGAGGTCTCGCGTTATCATGGAGCAATAATGGTGAAGATCGATTTATGAGTCGGGGCTGTTTCACTGCTAGTTTTGCTATCATTGTTCGGAGTTCGGCACAGTAGACATCTGCCGTTATTGCTTGACCAGATCGGAAAAAGCTATAGTGAATAACACCATGCTGAGACCACCAAACAGTTACCATTACTTTTTTATTGGTAAGCTTTGCTTTAGGACACTGTTGCGGCGTTTGACCTGGGGTCAGCCATTGCATTTTTCGCTTACGGTTATCGTGAAGAATCCACTTTTCATCACATGACACAATTCGATCCAATATTCCTTCATTTATGTATTGATTCAACAAGGCAACACAAGTTTCAACACGCGTTTATTTCTGCAGATCAGTCAAATCATGAGGCACCCATTTCTCATATTTTTTTATATTATTGATTTGGCGCAAATGAGTCAATATTGTTGGTAACGTTAAACCATGCCGCTAATTCCTGGGTAGTTTGGCTCGGATCGGCTTCCACCATCTCTTTCAATTCATTGTTATTCACCTGTGTGGGCGGTCTTCCACGCGGTTCGTTCTTCAAATCAGTTTCCATCACGAAAATGCACGGTGCGTTCATTAGCAGGCCCCTTTCCAAACGCAACATTGATATTGCGAGCTGTTTCTGCCGCGTTTGTTCCGCGTCGGGACTCGTATTCAATAATAACTCGAATGATCGAAGTATCCATCTTTCTTGTCTAAGCTGAATAAAAAAAACAACTGAAAGTCGATAATCGAATGTTGCACATTTTTTAAAAGAAGAACTTCATAATTACCACGTGAAAATAGTTTCACTCAAAACTCTCAAACCATGAAGGTTCTATGTCAATTCGAAGTACCTATTACAAAAAAACGGCAATTTCATACTTAACTCCTATTATTAATATTATGGTAGACGATAAAATTGATGATGATCTAGAAGGTTTTTCAGGGCAACCTGATTTCGCGAAAGAGGAACCAGATGACTGAAAATAAGTAACAATTACGAGCTACTAACTACCCGACTATACAGGATGGCAGGGACATCGACGCGACGAAAACAGATTTAAAAAAAAAATAACCGACGAGAAATTTCAACGCAGGGGTATCTGAATCATGTACTGAATCCATGGTAACAGTTTTGGCGTCGATGTCCTTGTCACCCTGTATAAGTATTTAGGTATGTGATTTTTCAATCAAATTTCCTTAAAAATATGAGGTTTTTCTTATTTTCACCAATAATATTCGCAAGTCTATTATTTAAACAAAGAGTTCACCCATATAATAGCTATTCTGCAACAAGGAACCAGAGAGATAAAAAAAAAGACATTAAAAAAATACAATTTTTTCACGAACATCCATAAAACGCAGTATTTTACACTTTATTGCAGAGTAATCTTGTAAAATTATGAATAGTTTACTTTCTACACACAATTTTACTAAAAATATTTATTCTCGAATCTGTTGTGTGGGTTGGTTCCCTTTTGCTTAATACGTCCAAATATAGTATTATGCCATTTTTAATATGTATACAAGAACCAACCTGTATAGTTCTATAGATAGTGCAATCCACGAAGACGCGCTCCACTCCGCTCCGCTCCGTACTAAAATACAGCTTACAGTACAGTAATCGCCGAGTGGGGCGCGTCGTCGTGGATTGCACTATCTGTACATAATTGATAAAAAAAATATTTTACAAGGGATCATGTGGTATGGGGTATTTATGAAAAAAAAAAACAATTTTAATGATTGTTTAGTTTAGATTGTCGGTCGGGTTACCATGGGGCATGAATCTCGTTAGATTGAACAACTGTTGTTATGTGGGTTATCCTTATTATAGAAATGTTTTGTTCTGTCAAAATTGTTAAATCATTTTGATCTTTACAGGATCGATAAAAGGTGCATTTTGAAAGCTTTTTGTATACATAACTCGATTTTGGCATGTGTGTGCATTGGTTCCTGTTTGCATAGGTAGGTCCAATTTGTATTTCATAATGATACTCTGAATTACAAAGTTATACCTAAATGGTGCCAAATGGAACAAAAAAAATATTCGATAGGTATTGAATAATAAAAAATACCCTGGCATGTGAGATGTCAATGTCTAGAGCTCATCAAGTAGGGTAAAATATATTTTTTATTTTCGTACGAGCTCTATCGCAACAACTAAACAAGTTAGGAATTTGAAACTTCTATATATCATGGACCATAATGGTCCATGATATAGAAGTTTCAAATTTCTGCTGGACCCTACAAATATCTAATAGGGAGTGAAATGTCTGGTATTATTATTCAGGTTTAGTTGACTCGGTAATATCATGATATATAGAAGTTTCAAATATCTATATCATGGACCATAATGGTCCATGATATAGAAGTTTCAAATTTGTGCTGGACCCTACAAATATCTAATAGGGAGTGAAATGTCTGGTATTATTATTCGGGTTTAGTTGACTCGGGCCGAACCCACTGACCCGTAATTTGCTGGCACAGTGGCTTGTCCAAAAAAAAACTCATGTTTCCATTATTTATCATGTTACAGCGGAAAGAGCGCGACACAATGGGTGAGTTGGAGGTACCAGATGACAGATACTATGGATCCCAGACGGTCAGGTCTATCCAAAACTTCCCCATTGGAGGCATCGAGGAACGTATGCCGGTGAGTGGTTTCTTGCATATTTGTTGCTTAATCCAACAGTCGCTAACAGGAACACGTGAAAATAACCAGAAAATTAACTCGCTTCTTCTAATCTAACATTTTATTTGGGGGGTGAAAATGAGTTTGCGCCCGTAGCAGCGTTCGGTGAAATGGGATGGTTTTGTGAGGTCCATAACCATGCTTTTTTTAAATATTTGAAAATTTATTTTTAAGTTATAATAAAGGAAATATAAATAATAAAAATAACACAACTGGTGAAATGTGGGTATGCTACCCATACAGCACTTTTCGAAACAGTAACAAATTGTCGCTACGAAATATAGTGACTGTGTGAGGTTTATACTATGTGATCAAGAAACGTAAGTAAAGTGCAATAACTAAACTTTTTTTTTTTTTTTTAGTACGAAGTCATTGTCGCCTTTGGTATTTTGAAGAAAGCTGCTGCCAAAGTGAACATCGAGTATGGCCTAGACAAGAAAATTGGTGAGAACTTATTGATTTTTACACTACCTATAGTGTTTTTATGTCACGAAGCGACGCGCGCTTTACTTGTGGTAATCAAGTGTACAAAGACGCTGTGAATGTGTGCGTGAAGACGAGTAGCGTGAGCACACACGCACGCACACTTCCGAGGGGAGGTAAAACCCCCGGTGGCTAGGTGTGTGGCTAGAGCACTATCTCCTGCAGGAGGGGGTGGGGAATGCAAAGACCAGTCCCCAATACTGGGTACCGAGAGAAAGTGTCCTCGGGCAAAGGAGGCCATAAAGCCCCAACACCGACTCCTCGCGCCCCCTCAGGGACAACTACACGACACACTTTCGACTTCGCCGGTGTCTCTGACGGTACCAAGTGCTGCGCTTACACGAAAATTCACAGCGTGTTTGCACACTTGGAAAGCACATGTAAAGCGCGCGTCGCTTCGTGAGATAAAAATACTGTACCTAATATAGCTTTCAATATCTAAGATGGCTATAAAAAAAACATGCAGGACAAAGATTTGACGGATCGATGTTGGCTTGGTAAAAAAAAAAAACATTTAATTCAGGTAACACCCATATAACATGAAATAAAATTTCACAAACCACAATCACTGAAAACCACTGTTTATTATTTGGTTAATAAAGTACTAGAGTATATTTTATGAAATTTCTGGAAACTAATTTTCATGATAATGCGTTACAGCGGAAGCTATTATGAAAGCATGCGAGGATGTCATCAACGGCAAGCTGTACAAGGAGGGCCACTTCCCTCTCGTCATTTGGCAGACAGGATCTGGCACACAGTCCAACATGAACACGAATGAGGTACTTAATAAAAATGCAAATTAAATAAAAGTAATTCATCCAAAAGTTGCCTCTCTTTGATCTTTTGACTACGTTACTCTCACTGAATTGGCTCCAACAAGTCGAGTCCGTCGTGTACGTGTAGCTTCATACCTAAAATTCGGAGTGAATCATCTGTGGTATAACTACACAGTGTTATAACATACGCGAAAAGAGATACATTGATGGCGCCATCAGCGCAAGCAGGAAACAACTTCAATTAAATTGTTGAATTTAAAAAAAAAAATATCTAAAGAAACACACGAACCTGTCGGCCCTAAGATGTCCGCATTATGTACCTTCCCTCTATCTAAGTATATATAAAATGTTTCCAAGACTAGTATACACGCATTTGAATAATATCACTTCAAGTCAAAACCAAACCAATTTTGACGTCAAACTGCATGAAATAGAATCAACTCAAGATGTTAGGTATAAACCAAAATTTGAGCATGCAACATACCCGTTTCTCCTGTCTCAGGTCTTCTGGAAGAAATTTCTTAATAAATAAGCAGTATCTTTGTACTCATCATTATGATTGGCTTATCTGTATCTATTTTTCTGTGTGTACATAAACAATACAATAAATAAATTTTGAAATATATATAGATAGTGCAATCCACGACGACGCGCCCCACTCCGCTCCGTACTAAAGTACAGCTTACAGTACAGTCGTCGCGGAGTGGGGCCGTGGGGCGCGTCTTCGTCGATCTTGTTCTATCTGTACAAGGTTGAATTTTTGAGACAGAGTAGTAACGGCAGGTACCTAGACGGTTGTAGCTACAGGAAAACGGTCTTAGGAGACTGTCCTAAACTTTTTGAGACATTTTGATCTGCATTCAGAATTTGAAAAAAAAAAACAGTCGGCAAGACGATGGGCAAGAACTTTTTTTTGGTTCTAATTGATCGTGTTTAATATAAGGATCAAACAAGTACTTACTAAAAAAGCCAGAAATCGAAATAAACTTTTTCCATAGTTTTGGTAGAAAATACACTCCAACTTACTTTTTTATGATGGTCAATGTTAGCTGGCCATTTCATGAAACACAACCAGTTTATGAAATGGTCGATCACTTCATGAAATGATCAATTCTCAAATCTGGCTACGACAGAGACTTGTGAGATGGTATCGTCAAAACGGTTTCCTTGAATGTTTTTTTTAATGTATGTTAACACTAGATATTAAGGAATCTTTTACTAATCCTACGGACTCTGAAATAAAAGTCTTATAATATAATTATTATTGATCCCAGGTGATAGCAAACTACGCTATTAAGGCCTTGGGCGGCGAATTGGGCAGTAAAAAACCAATACACCCCAATGACCACGTGAACAAATCCCAGAGCTCCAACGACACATACCCTACAGCCATGCACATTGCTGTAGCCATGACGCTGAGGGACAGACTCATGCCTGGTCTTGTGGCGCTTAGGGATACCTTGGATGCCAAGGCCAAGGAGTTCGATAAGATTATTAAAATCGGCAGGTACGTGAACACTATAGATTTATGGTGGGTTCTATCTGGAAGAATCTTGATGCTCCGGAGTTTATTTGGCATAACACACTTGGCATAATCTTCGAATATTTTAAAGGCATACTTTTTTTAAAATATAATTATTGTTTGGCCGAATGTTTATTTGTCCGAATTTACAATGGCAGATTTTTTTGAATAGAAGATTATTATATAGTATCACAGGCAGTTCAGGCACATGCCTCCACTGCCTGTACGAGTTGTAGCCAATACCTAAGCTAACTTAATCGTATCGGCCTGCCAGGACCCACTTGATGGACGCCACGCCCCTGTCGCTGGGGCAGGAGTTCAGCGGCTACGTGGCGCAGCTGACGTACGGCATCGAGCGCATCTGCAGCACGCTGCCGCGCCTGCACTACCTGGCGCTGGGCGGCACGGCCGTGGGCACGGGCCTCAACACGCGCATCGGCTTCGCGGAGAAGTGTGCTGCGGAGATCGCTTCACTCACTGGTAAAATACACAGCTGCTTGATGAGAATCGGAGAGGAGACCTATAGGCCCCACCCAGGATTCCAGGCTGCAGTCATGGTGATATGAGTGCGTCTGAATTGGGACGGCCAAAACCCAAAAATCTTTTTTTTCGGTGGTCTTTAGTTACCCGACCGTTAGCCCTGATGTGCTGTCGCTAAAATCACCCTGCGTAAGGTTATATTTGACATTTCTCGGGACCCTAGGGTCCCGGACCTTTGGAAGGCTTACGAGGGGCCGAAGCCAACTCGCAGAGGCCCGTTAGACTTATCTAATGAAACGAGGCACTTTTATAACAAGGTTATATTTATTATTATGTTGTTTATTAATTTTCTTTCTTATCTTATTACATTTTTAAATATTTCTTAAAATAAACGAATATTATTTGACATGCATATCTCTACTCAGTCCAAAATGAGAGATATTAGAGTTTGATGTTTGTATGTATTTATTAGCTTTGTAGGCAATTTTTGACTCCTAGGTGCAAGGTTTGTGTTAAGTTACCACAAAATAGATAGCCGCTAAATGTTTTTGGACATATGAATATTATGGAAGATTCCAAGATATGGAAACAACCACAACAAAGTCGACAAATCACGACTCTAAATTTATCAAGTCAATTTAAAAATAAAAAACACATTTGCAGGTATTCCCTTTGAGACAGCGCCAAATAAGTTTGAAGCGTTGGCCGCCCACGACTCAATGGTGGAGGTGTCAGGAGCGCTGAACACTATCGCATGTTCCTTGATGAAGATTATTAACGACATTCGTATGCTGGCTTCCGGACCTAGGTGTGGTCTGGGTGAGCTGATGCTGCCAGAGAACGAGCCTGGATCATCCATCATGCCTGGTGAGGTTCTTTCCTCTGACTAGATGCTCCGCGATGGTATTTTGGTGACTGATCTGTTAACGTTACATTCTGCTAACGTTAGGTTTACAATATTTCAGGCAAGGTGAACCCCACCCAGTGCGAGGCGCTGACGATGATCGCGGCGCAGGTGATGGGCAACCACGTGGCCGTGACCGTGGGCGGCTCCAACGGACACTTCGAGCTCAACGTGTTCAAGACCATGATGGTCGCCAACGTACTGCGCTCAGCCATCCTCATCGGTAAGTTATCGTTTCACAGAGGTGACCGAACAGGGTAATTCCAAGTCAAACGTGTGAGTGATCTTTTTTAATGATCGTCTTTAATGTTCTCAGGTGACGGCTGCTTGGCTTTCAACAAGAACTGCGCCGTCGGCATCAAGGCCGACGAGAAGAAGATCAAGAAGATCATGCAAGAATCGCTCATGTTGGTCACAGCGCTCAACCCGCACATCGGATACGATAAGGTGGCTTAATTTCTTTATCGGGTACAACTAGAGATGGACCGACAATTGCTTTGGCCGACTAGTCGGTTGCCAAAAGACCGACTGGTCGGTTGCCAAATTACCGACTAGTCGGTTGCCAAAAGACCAACTAGTCGGTTGCCAAAAGAACGACTAGTCTGTTACCAAAAGATCGACTAGTCGGTTGCCAAACGACCGACTAGTCGGTTGCCAAATGACCGACTAGTCGGTTGCCAAATGACCGACTAGTCGGTTGCCAAAAGAACGACTAGCCTCGTTACCAAAAGACCGACTAGTCGGTTGCCAAATGACCGACTAGTTGGTTGCCAAAAGACCGACTAGTTGGTTGCCAAAAGACCGACTAGTCGGTTGCCAAAAGACCAACTAGTCGGTTGCCAAAAGACCAACTAGTCGGTTGCCAAAAGAACGACTAGTCTGTTACCAAAAGACCGACTAGTCGGTTGCCAAAAGACCAACTAGTCGGTTGCCAAATGACCGACTAGTCGGTTGCCAAATGACCGACTAGTCGGTTGCCAAATGACCGACTAGTCGGTTGCCAAAAGACCGACTAGTCGGTTGCCAAATGACCGACTAGTCGGTTGCCAAAATACCGACTAGTCGGTTGCCAAAATACCGACTAGTCAGTTGCCAAAATACCGACTAGTCGGTTGCCAAAATCTTGCAGTTTTGTAGATTGTGTGAAATATCTTTAATTTAACCATTAACTACACAGTACTTACCATTGTTATTCCTATTCCAGGCTGCACAAATCGCCAAGACAGCTCACAAAGAGGGAGGCACTCTTAAAGGCACAGCCATCAAGCTAGGCATCCTCACTGAAGAACAGTTCGACAAATGGGTGAGGCCAGAAAACATGCTGGGACCTAAGTAAACTGTCCTTGGCCTTTGATTTGGAATAAGCGAAGAAATTTTTTGTGTTGCAATTAGAATTAGCCAAGGAAAGTTCGAATTGATTTGAAACAATCCGATATCTTTCGACACTTTTCCCTTTCGCATAATTCAAGCATCATTTTACATAAGTGTTACGTTAGTTATAACCGCAAAGTTGCGCTGAATGAAGGGTATTTGATAGCCCTTAGTACATTCGTCTAAAATAATCATGCTTATCGATTTTGGACGATGATTTTTGAAATTATGCGATAGATAGAGAGGGCTGCTACTACTGTGTCGTAGGACCCAAGAAAAAATTCGTGTTTCAACATAAAAAAAAAATATATAATTGTTGAGAATCGTAACTTTACGTACGATTCTTAACAATTTGCATTTATGAATAACTTGTTGACCCGATAGACATTATCGCATTGCATTATCTATGGGAATTTAAATTCATATAAAATTCCCATGGATAATGCACTTAAAATTTTCCTGAATTTTCCTATTTTCACGGCAATTTTCTTTCCGTAAGAACCTGATTCGGATTATTACGAACATTTATTTAAAAAAATCGGTCCAGTCGTTCTGAAGTGAACTAACAGCATTTCAATTTTATTATATGGATTTACACCAATCTTGGAAATCTTTTGTTTATAGTATATTTAGATTGTTATTTTTTTGTAAGTTTATTTACAACAATTCATACAGTCGAATTGTGCAAACACATGAATTTAAATGTTAACAGTAGGTACCTACTATGTTTCTTTTTATGTGTTTTTTCAATACAGAATGTAAATCTTAACAGTTATTTTACTTTCCCTGTCCTCTGGGGGTACGACAGTGCCCCCGCCAAGACGAGTCAAAAACAAAAATCCTTCTAGAAATACATATAAGTACCTATGAACGTACTGCATTCGTACGTGATCGTAAGTAGGTATATATTCGGGTTTTTAAAAAATACCTATGTACTTATAAATCATTTCTAAACATCCGTTTTTTGCTTTTGAGGTACGGAACCCTAAAAATGATGTGTTTAGCCGACGATGAAACCTTGTTTTCAGAATTAAGTGGGGGATAGGGTGTCCAGATTCTAGTCTATGGGTAGGTACCTACATAGTGCTTGCGCTGGTTACTAAGACGATGAGATAAGTAGTGTTACATGTAACAAAATAACAGCTTTTTTTATGAAAGTCCAATTATGAAGGTAAAACATACCAATTTGAGTTTTCAAAAATCATTTATCTTAATTATCTATGAATATATATGTATATCTATAGAGTAAAGGCTGTTGATCCTGTTTAACTCTAAATAAAAATAAAGTTTTTTTTCTACATTATTTATGTAGTTCTTCCTTTTTGTGTTCCGATCTGCATTCCTTTCCCCCTACCTACCTATTTGGATCCGTTCGATGAGATTGAACTTGAAACAAAACGGTTTGCATTTTGTCGAGATAAAAACAGTAGGTAAGTACTACAAGATCCAAGATTAAGTGTATGCATAACTGCTCTCAACTGGCTCATCAGTTATCACTTATCACACTGTGAACACTTTTTACATGGTAACATACTAAACGATAAGTATACGTAGGTTAGCGGTCGTGACCGGTGGCGGCTGACCTACACCACCAGCACCATTTCCACTTCCTCCTACCGCTTGGTTTACCGCAGACTACGACGCAGCAGTGATAAGCAATCTGCATGTATGATAAAGGTGACTAGATGCGGACAGCGGAGAACCCGGCGTTGCGGTATTCAGGGACTGAAAGCGGTTACGGTTAAAGGTTAAGATACCTCAAAAATATACCGGTACCGGTTTAAAATACAGGTTGAGCTATACCGATACCTTTAAAAATAAAGGTTGGGCTAAACCGTTATTTAACCTTTACACGATTTCGGTATCAAAAACATGCGAGACGGCGCGGCGTCGAACACTTTAGAACTTGTGTAGGTACCTATTTTGTAACAATCGGCAAGTGAACGACAGACAGAGTAGCGAGGCGGTGTGTCAAAGAAAACCCCTATTTATTAAGGTTTAGGTACTGCTACCGAAATATTTATAAAGGTTATAGTACTTCTACCGAAATATACCGGTATGCATATCCAACCTCAAAATTCCGCTACTGAAAAAATTAACGGTATCGAAATATTTCGGTAACCTTTATTTAACGGTATGACGTCATACTGAAATTTAAAGGTACCTTAATTTTTCGGTAATTCAGTCCCTGGCGGTATTGCAACAGGGGGACTTACATTAGGTACCTATTACTTCGTTCAGTCATTTTCTTATCATACCTACATATTGTTTTTTATTTTTCTTAAAAAAAATTTTTTAAGAAAAATACCTACTTACACAAATAGTGGTGTCCCGTGGTACCTCCCAGCAGTTTCATGGACTACGGGAGGGACCACGAGTAAGTAACGTGTCGGCAGCAGCTACCGGTGGTCAGGCCTCCAGAGGCAGCAATAATTATTATTATCGTCTGACGTTGAGGACCCGGACCTTTGGAAGCCTACGAGGGGCCGAAACTAACTCGCAGAATTCACCGCTAGACGTTTTTAATGCTATGAGGTACCAACTAACGATTGTCGAGTCATATATAGGTACACAGCTTACACTCAAGAACAAACCCCGGTTGATGTAGGACTATTGCAAGATATGGAGAGAAAGATTTTAGACTAAGTACCTACTGGTTGCCTAGAATACATTATGGAAGAACTATGGCCCCTGCCTACCACGGATACATAGCAGGGGGTGACATGCATGGGCATGCCACTATTGCGGCGATTAGTCCCCTCTTTGAGCAGTGGCTGGAGAGGCGCCACGGCGTCCTCACCTTCCGCCTGACGCAGGTCCTCACCGGACACGGCTGTTTCGGGAGGTACCTGTTTCGGATAAGGGGGGAGGAAACGCCCGGGTGTCATCACTGCGTGGATTGCCCGGAGGACACGGTGGAGGTATGCCCGGCTTGAACAGAGCACCGCCGTGTCCTCGTGGAGGCGATCGGTGGCGGGGATCTCTCGCGTCCGGCCCTGGTCCAGGCCATGGTACGGAGCGAGAGGGCATGGGAGGCCGTCACCTCCTTCTGCGAAGCAGTAATGCTCGCAAAGTAGGAGGCGGAGCGCGTGAGGGAGAGGCAAATTTCGCGCCTTCACGCCCCTAGCCATCGCAGGAGCATCGATTGTCGATTCCCAGCCACCGTAGGCGCGGGCTTGCGGACGGTGAGCAATGGGTAGCTCGCCGTCCGGTAAGGACCAAGCCCGGGTCGATGGCGCGTTGTGTTCCACGCGCGCCTCAAAGAGTGTCAGCGAGTGAAGGGGTCCGATGAGACCATTGCCTGCCGGGGTTGCGGGAAAGTCCGAAAGGGATACCGTGGCCCTCTGGCATTGCACAGGCAACAGAAGGAACACGGGTGGGTTTCAGTCAGTAAAGCGCAGGCCACACCGCCAGATAGCGGGCGGGCGGGCTAGGCGGGCGAACATCGTTTCACCTCTTTACATACTTCGGTTCACACCGCGAGCTACCGACTATCCGAACCGAAGTATGTAAAGAGGTGAAACGATGTTCGCCCGCCCCGCCGAACAACTCGCCACATGCTTCCCTGCGGTTTTATGTATTTCTCTTGCTATGGCTGCTCACCCTAAACCTTTTTCGGCAAAGTAAACTCTACCGGCACAGATCCATAGTTCACAGGAGCGCGCAAGCCCCACCACGACGTCAAGTTAGAGATACGGTGGTGGAGGAATTCTTAAGTGTTATGGTATGGTCTCCCTGCCTTCCCAGCAATGGAGTTGATTGATACAAAATAAAACTCAGTCTACATGCTTCAACTACATTATAATTAGCAACAACGATAAATATACACATACTTAATACTAAAATTACATCTTTGGTAAAGGTATTTTATCACACCCAATTTCATATTGTGAGATCCTGATTGGAATGTACTGATTTAATGAATCACTTGTCATGCAACATCTCTTTCCACCAGAATTAGATATAAATTTCTAACTATTGAATTATTTTGAATCCCATATTCAATAGTTGCACCTTCAGATTTGCAGGTCAACCAATGGTATTCTCTTTTTTAAGTGCAACCAATTTAGAGTTAACAAAATTTTACTAGTAAGACAATTACATAACTTAAGATACCTAAACAGATGGACTAATGACTAATTCAGATTATTAATAGACTAGATTACAATAAATGCATATAGCATAGTTTGATATTGTGGAAGGCATCATAAGCCTGCTTTCAATGATGTGACAAGATGCTACTGGTTATCATAATAATTAATAATTTGTTATACCATTCAGCTCCAAAACAATAGGGCATAAGGGGTAATTAATATTTGAATTGCTACTTCAGCTAAGATGTAAATTAAACAGTACCTAATATGTAAAATAATTTCTATAGCGGTATAGCCTCTTGTCACATTTAGAAACAGTATTCAAATGTACATTATATATAAAATTGTACTTACTCTTACAAAATTACTTAATTACATAAATACATCTTTGATATTCTGGAACTGTTTAACGGCAAGGTCCACAGGTAATTCAAAATTGTATGGAGTCAAGCGGTCTAAACTTTGCAGGGCATCCTGGAAACCAGTGTTCACCACATAGCTTGTTGATGAATAGTAAGCATCAATCAAGGACCTGCTTTTCAAAATGATATTTACCCAAACAACAAGTTTATGTGCATTTAAAGCTGCACAAACAAATGCTTTGAAATGGGCATCATAACTTCTTTTGTATGGTGTATGAGAGGCCACAATGCTGCCAATAGCACTCAGCAAACTTTGCTTATTAGTAATAGCTGTCCCACCCACTATATCTAAGTTAAAGCTTTGACTTAACTTCCTTGCTGGAGTAGAATTAAATCTATCACCATCATTTAAATCATAATATCGGAGGATTAATTCCCAGATATGTGTGGGTCTAGAGGAGGAAGATCTGCGTACAGGAAAGCATCCAATAATAGGAACAAGAGAGCTAGATTCAGGACCTGTAAGTCCGTGGTGCAGTAAGTCACGTAAGTTAATGGCTAAATGTCTACGGACTGCAGTAGTAAGAGGAGCATCATTTATAATAATATCACCTTCTTCAGATTCACTGTCATAGTTGTCTATCATGTTGTGAGATGATCTATCTCTTGAAACTAAATGAAGCACTCCATCCACAGACATCTCAAGCCTAGCTCGTAAGTTACCCCAGTGAGTCACATTCGTTGATGATTTCCCTTCATATCTTCTGTTTGTGTTGGGTGAGCAACCAAACTGTGAAACTGTAAATATTTGAATTAAAGTTGATGCTTTCCTCATCAAATTAATAGTTTCAGTTCTTAGATCATCATTGCTTTTACTCTTGCTGAAGTTTTTCTCGAATTTCTCAGATTTACCAACATTTTTTGTTTCTGGGGCAAGTTTGCTGTTTTTAAGCTCCTCAGTTTTCATTATTTTAATAAATTTCTGCATGTCTTCTATATGCGCTTGTAGTTTGCTGATGATTTCATCTTTTGATAGCTGCTTGTCTGCATACTGCCGCACTGCACAATTGATCTGGTGCCGCAGCTCCTCTGCAGTAAGTGGTTGATGGCATCCTTCTTCAAGGTTTTGGTCAATTTCACTTCGTAAATGATCAATCAATGTCCTGTGCTTACTGTCGCTTGTTGAGACAGGGTTTGCAGCGAAACGCTCTAGCTCCTTCAATTGTATTTTAAGCCTATCAATAAAGTGAGCCTGCTTCGTTCGTTGACGCGTTATTTTCCGTTCTAACTCAACACACTCTCCGCACGACGCGTCGCCTGAGCTGCCCTGGGGGGCGGCTCGCGAGTCAGGCACTCCACGTGATGTAAACTCTTCGAGAGCTTTTAGCATCACATCTTTCTCTTCCGGCGGGGCTTTTAAAATTTGTCGTAAGCGAAACTCTACTTGCGCGAGATGTGAGGTCAGAGAGAATACAGATGATGATAAGATTTCCTGTTCTTCTTCCAAAGCATGTAGCCTGTCACCTTGTGCCTGTTCTGGGGTGGTTTCGTCACATAGAGTCTCTTTGGGCGCTCCCAAGGGCTCGCACCGTGGTTCTTGCCAAATAGGATAATCATTTTCTTCGTATTCTCCGGGTGTATCCATGTTCAGGTTAGCTAATGTTAGATTTAATTAATCAAAGATTTTGGAAGCAATCATGTTTCATTTATTTCAATGAAAACTCCTGAAAAGCCTGAAAATTAAAGAACAGAAAGACGTCACAAAGGAAAATGTCATTTTCGTTGACGTCATTACGATACGAACCGACTGAAATGAATGAACGGCAGAATGAGTTAATGAATGGTAAATGAAGTCAGAAGATTGAATGGAATGAGGTCAAAACCTTTGATCCTATTTATCCTATCTTAAATAATCTGTGATAAAATTATTGGGACGTTAAAAAAACACATTTCTTTTATAACGCAAGGTTAATGTTTGTTTGTTCTTGATTGTTCGTTTTAGTAAATTAAACATTGAGCTTTGTAGCGACATCTGCCAAAACCCCTTTCAACTGCAAGCGATCAAAAGCTCGATTCGAGCTTATTCAAGAGATGGCAGGAAACGCAAACAGGGTTTTGTTCAAATACTTGAGTTTAGGTAGATAGGTACCTCAAAACAGAAAATCTGACTGATTGAATAGAATAGAACCACAAGCAGTAATAAACAATATTCTAGAATATTGTTTATTTTTGCTGGTGATTAACAAATAAAGTTGTCCTAATTAAAAATCCAGCCAAGTGTTAGTCTTACTCGCACTCGAGGGTTCCGTACGTGTAACTTTATAAAAAAAATACTATTTGCTGTCATAGCGGCCATAGAATGTATAAGTACACAATCTGTGAAAAACTGTTTGCGGTTTATGAGGATACAGCTCGCTGTCAGACTGACCGTTTGGGGACCGTTCAACCCCGGTTAAGAGTTAAGCTTGTCGAAGGGGTAAGCCGTTTATGAGGTTACCTTTAAATGATGTAACCCCTAGAATGGGTTCTATGCTTGAAACCCAGTAAAAGGGTTATCTCTTCAATATGGATAACCCATTGAATGGGTTCTATGCTTGAAACCCAGTGAAAGGGTTACATGGTAACCCATACAAAGGGTTACATGAAACCCAGTGAAAGGGTTACCCCTTCATTATGATAACCTATATAATATATGGGTTTTGTTAGGGTAACCATATGGTTATTCAATAAAAATGTGCTAAGTAGGTGACGGGTGGGGTGGAGTGAGCACCACGCACCATCCACAATCGCTGGTGCACATTGCCTTTATAAAATAAATTATTATATATTATTATTAGGTATATATATTTATAAGGCTAGATTGTAATAAGATTAGGGTCAAACAGCAGGAATGACAATTGTACATTCCTGCAAATGCCTGCAATAAAGTAAGGCATGTATCTAACGCGGTGAAAAACTAAACTGATTTAGGGTTTTAAAAATAATTAAAATGGGTAGCAAAAATAAAAGGTTGGCAGCTACAGTGAAGTAGCATTTTAAGTATAAAATGAATAAGGTTGTTTATAGAATTTATTTTTAAGCGAACATTAGACACTGGCGTTGTGTGGTCACAGTTATAACCTAACCTACCTTTCAGTCATTTTCTACTTCATTTTTATCCAAAGGGTTACGGCTACACTTAAGTTTAGCCGTCTAAAGATGAAATAAACGAACATTAGCCTCTCCTCAAAAATAAACGCTTACAAAAGTATTTTTATATGGAAGCCTATAGTACAATGTTTGTTATCCCACTGTTAAATTAGTCGCCATGTCATTATTTATATAGTTAGTTGCCCTTTAAGTTGTTACTTGCCTGGAAAATAATTTGCCATAAAGTAATAAACGAGTACAGACATGAAAAAATCGTAATATTATTGTAATTTCGATATCCGGCCAGCAAGGCTTAATTACATGATCCTTGTTTAGAAGCCGCTCGGTAAGTAGCTACAAAGGCACCGCCGCGGCCGCTTAACGCGTGCTATTTCATTTTGCAATATGCCCATCATCGAGAGATCATATTACATTGCTCAGAGTCGTAATGTTACGCTATTATTTTTAAGAGAGTTGTAAGTTTATCCCTTTTGAATGGCTTACATTAAGCCATTCAAAAGGGTTACCCACATCGTATGGGTTTTAGATTAAGTGCTTAGAAAAACCCTATCGAAAACCCTTTCAATGGGTAACCAAAATTTGAATGGCTTAAATTAAGCCGTTCAAATGGGTTACCCACATCGTATGGGTTTTCAACTAACTGCTTAGAAAAACCCTATCGACAACCCTTTCAATGGGTAACCAAAATGGTCCCTGCGTTTGGTACCCTACGGGTACCTACAGAACCCTAAAAAGTATAGATATCTTTTATGAACTAATATTAGGAGAAGTTAGATCATCTTAATTTTTATAAGAATGCAAATAAATGGTAGGTATGGATACCCAACCCATGTAGAATCAATCAAGTACCTACTTGATTGATTCTAGATAACGTAGGTTCGGTAGGTACATAAGCACCTACCAAATTCATCATCATCATCATTTCAGCCGAAAGACGTCCACTGCTGGACATAGACCTCCCCCAAGCACCGCCACTTCGACCGGTTTTGTGCTTCTCGTATCCAGCGGATTCCTGCGAACCTACCAAATTAATAAAATACCTACCCAATATTTAATACCTACCAGATTTTTCACCCAAAAATTTAAATTAGGAAGTACCTCGTATCATTAGGTAGGTACGTCTGGAATTAAAACATATTATTAACTAAACAGCTAAGTCACAGTAATATTATCATATAATATTACCGTGGCTAAGTACACAACATCTCTCAATTCCATATCAAACAAAAACAGGCGTAGGTACTAAATAAAACAATGTTAATTGATAAGTCGCGGTACCACATTGTGGTCGTAAACCAGTCACACAATGACACAATCAGTTTCGCCACAACTCTCTATGCGAGCGGTTCTATCACTCTATTACAGTTTGATAACAAACCCGTTACCCGTACCTATAATTATACCGTATAAATAAAATCGCGGCACGGCACCAACATTGTCTAGGTACTTAGTGGTGGGGTATCAGACCGGTTGTCTGCGACTTTGGGCCGCAACGTGGCGATCAAAAATACTAGCAAAAAATTCAATCAAACGTTCAACCGGCAGACTAACCGGTACTGCAGTCACATACATTTTCGTGTTATTTTTATTCTTTGAGTGAGTCTAAGTTGTGCTTTGAAAATGGAATGTTCGTGTACTTGTAATGAGGAGAAGAAGACGGTTGGTGTGGTAAGTTTACTACAGAGTATAATATTTGTACTCATTAATGCATGTTATAATATTTTTCCCAGCCCATTCACGTATTCGATGCGTAAATAATTACGTTATTAGTGGCTGATATTGACATGGCACAACGTTTACAGACTTACTTCGATAATATTGCCAAACATTATTCGTTGACGAGAAACGAGAACATTTCGTTACTTTTATAGGTATAGCTATCTACTAAATTATGTGTAACAAGTTGTGGGTCAAGTTCGGTGGCACTGAGTTTAATAGCATAACAACCGAGTAATTTTATACCTTGTAACGCTAATAATAGGGATCGAAATTCAATATTCTCTAAAGGTCACCCCTCCTGCCCTTAGGTACCTATGCCCCTTTGCGAAAGGTAAGATATTATTTTTCTGTTGCCCGCGGCTTCGACTGCGATCCAGGGTGATGCCTATGTCCTTCTCCAGGTCAAGGTCTACCCCTGTGCGAAACCGTTCAGCCGTTTTAGCGTAACAAACAAACAAGCTCACTTTCGCATAAATAATATAATAGTTAGGATTTCCAAGGGGGGAAAAAAATCACGACATTTATCATAAGGGGGAGGGGGGTGTAGTGAAATATCACGTGTATTTAGTTATTTGTGCAACAAGAGAGCAAAGTTGTTTTTTGCTGCGAGTGTTGATTTTGAATCCTGAGTAAGCGAAGGATTCTAGGTTAGAATCCTGAGCGCTGCGAGGGATTCAGACACGAGATGCAAATAACTTTGCTCTCGTGTAACACATACAACTTTTCACCTCAGCAGCGAGAACATACCTACAACATGTAAACAAAAACCTGTCCGATCCGTGAGGGTGTTGTTAGGTATCATACTGTGACCATATTTATGTGGAAAAGAGATGGCCAAAAAATGCCCCAAGCTGTACATAATTAAAAGTGCGACAGTTAATTAATCTGTCGCGCGCGCAATTAGCAGACACAATAGAATTTTATTGTTATCTGTCTCCAATATGAGACACCAGTATTATAAAGGTTAAATTAAAATAAATAAAGAATTTATAACAGCTAATAACATTTCATAGCAGTCGCTGAATAAAATAGTAAAATAAAATAATTTTAAGTGATTTTATCCGTTCTATTTCACTAGGTAAGTACCTATCTTCAATGTTGCCGTTTAATAATATCAATGTTTAGAGGAAAAGATAACTAAACGCACTTAGCAATTAAAATATTCGGAACAAAATATTTATTAAAATATATTTTTGACCATATTTAAGTAATCCATCTAACCAACCTTCCCTTAATTATTTGTATAGAACAAAAGTCAAAGTACACATATGCTGATAGGATATTTTAATACAATTACGTTGTGTTTCGTAGCATTACAATATTGACTTAAAGGTATTTGGTATTGGATTTGACTTACTAGTAACCATTGACTTTTAGGTCATTGCTAGTAACACTCAATGAATCCGTGAAATGTCTAAACTGACATTTCCGTGATATTTCAAATTCAAACACTCGTCGCTTATGCTGTTTTACGGTATTCATTTAGAAAGAAAGAAGAAAGAAAATACGTTTTCACCTCAGCACCTCAAACAAGCAGGTTTTGCTGTCAAAAAACAGTGAGCAAAATTCGATTTTGCTGCGAGCGTGAGACAAAGTAACTTTTTAATTATTTTTTTTAAATGCCGAGAGCAGTGTTGGGTCTACTCACAAAATTCTAAAGATTTGAACTTCAATTAGTTTTGTCACTTTCACTTCGATACGAAAAAAGCGAGAGACAAATCGATTCGAATTAAAATACCTACTAGGCCCAAAAAAGAAACAAACAAAACGTTCGGATATACATTGCAAATCATCTGATAAGGTTTTATTTAAATTCTGTTTTATTTAATTTTTGGAACGAAGTTCTTAAGCGGCTTGCGGTAAGAGTGCAGTGGCCATAGATAATATTTCTGTGGCAGTGGCCGATATCGTCATGCGAAAAGGCGCTTGCGACTGTCTTCTTCTAATTCAAAGAGAAAGAGAGAGATAGTAAGTGTGAATTTGGTCGAAATGAACATCCAAGATGGCGGATGCGAAAATTTTCACATTTTTCATAATGGGTGTCGTTTTCATAGTTTTCAAGGGTGCCAAAGCCGAACGTGAGGTCAAAATGTAAATCCAAGATGGCGGCTGCGAAAATTTTCAAATTTTTCTTCATGGGTATCGTTTCTATGGTTTTCAAGGTTGCTAAAGCCGATAGTGAAGTCAAAATATAAATCCAAGATGGCCGCTGCGAAAATTTTCAAATTTTTCTTCATGGGTATCGTTTCTATGGTTTTCAAGGTTGCTTAAGCCGATAGTGAAGTCAAAATAAAAATCCAAGATGGCGGCTGCGAAAATTTTCAAATTTTTCTTCATGGGTATCGTTTCTATGGTTTTCAAGGTTGCTAAAACTGATAGTGAAGTCAAAATGTAAATCCAAGATGGCCGCTGCGAAAATTTTCAAATTTTTCTTCATGGGTGTCGTTTCTATGGTTTTCAAGGTTGCATAAGCCGATAGTGAAGTCAAAATAAAAATCCAAGATGGCGGCTGCGAAAATTTTCACATTTTTCGTCATGGGTGTCATTTTCATAGTTTTCGAGGGTGCTAAAGTCGATAGTGAGGTCAAAATATAAATCCAAGATGGTGGCTGCAAAATACGAGGTGATGAAGATTGTGTAAAAAAAACCTTGTCTGATCCGAAAATCTGGGGAAAATGGGCTTATGGTACTGTAGTAACATTACAAAACAGTATTTTTTTGATTATTATTTATAGTAAAAAAAGTTATTGGTATTTAAAATTCACATTTTTAGTTCCAAAATTACACCAAATCCATAAAAAAAATGCAAAATTCATAACTTATGACTTTTAGACACCCGCTAAAAGACGGCCGCCGCCCGCACCAAATGTAAAATTCGGTCAAATGCACCATTGAAAAAAAAATTAGGGATTATTTTTTCTTTTTTCCTGAAAATTTCCACATAAATAATGCTAACAGTACGATACCTAACAACACCCCACGGATCGGACAGGTTTTTTTTTACATGTTGTATGTTCTCGCTGCTGAGGTGAAAAGTTGTATGTGTTACACGAGAGCAAAGTTATTTGCATCTCGTGTCTTTGAATCCCTCGCAGCGCTCAGGATTCTAACCTAGAATCACTCGCTACGCTCGTGATTCAATTATAGAATCCTTCGCTTACTCGGGATTCAAAATCAACACTCGCAGCAAAAAACGACTTTGCTCTCTTGTTGCACAAATAACTATTATTTGCGGTAAACATGACGCAAAAAAGAGCTTACACAAAAAAAAGAAAAGGTTGGGGGAAACATGGGTCACATCCACGCAAAACGGCTATCGCTCAGCATTATGGCATTTGATTCGGTTTGTGTTAATATGTTATTTCACCTTTATTTTATTGTGTCGTAGCCCCACGCGAGTGCCCCACTAATTATAATAAACTGTGTAATAAATAACTATTAAGTAAGGAAAATGGACCTTTTACAATCGTGTTAACTGTGGTGTCGCTCTTAGAGAACGCATCAGGCGGCATGAAATGTCATCATTATCTACCCTGATATGACTGCATATGCATTTCTGGTTTCTGTACTGTACTGTATGTGTTTGTGTGTGTGTGTGTGTGTGTGTGTGTTTTATCATTAAATGATTAATGTATTATAATAATGTATGTGGTTTTATTATGTCTAATAGGTATACTTACATATGCTACAAAAAAGTTCAGTAACTTCTGTGCCAGTTTTTCCAAGTTATAATATGATATTTACTAATTACCTAAGACAAATATATATAAATTAACCTACTTAACGTTTAGGAAATTATAATTTTAAGAATAAATTGTAACATCATGATGAAAACTGAGTGAAAAAATCAAGACTTTCAAATCTTCATAACTTTATTCCACGACTGCATAGCTATATGTAACTTCTAATTATTAATTACTGAAGATCTGTCCTATTGGACGACATATATTTCATCTCTGTACATTCTGGGGTACAGGTCCTAACAATTTTTGGCCATCTCCTTTTCAGGAAAAAGGATTCCCCACATTTTTTTTCAATGGTGAATTTTACGTTTGGTGCGGGCGGCGGCCGTCGTAGTATGAGTTTTGCAAATTTTTTATGGATTTGGGGTAATTTTGGAACTAAAGATGTGAATTTTAAATACCAATAACTTTTTTACTATAATTTATAACAAAAAAATCACTCTTTTGTAATTTTATTGCAGTACCATATGCCCTTTTCGGATCGGACAAGGTTTTTTTTTACATAATCTTCATCATCTCGTATTTTGCAGCCACCATCTTGGATTTACATTTTTACCACACTATCGGCTTTAGTACCCTCGAAAACTATGAAAACGACACCCATGACGAAAATGTGAAAATTTTCGCAGCCGCCATCTTGGATTTTTATTTTGACTTCACTATTGGCTTAAGCAACCCTAAAAACCATAGAAACGATACCCATGAAGAAAAATTTGAATATTTTCGCAGCCGCCATCTTGGATTTACATTTTGACTTCACTATTAGCTTTAGCAACCTTGAAAACCATAGAAACGATACCCATGAAGAAAAATTTGAAAATTTTCGCAGCCGCCATCTTGGATTTACATTTTGACTTCACTATTAGCTTTAGCAACCTTGAAAACCATAGAAACGATACCCATGAGAAAAATTTGAAAATTTTCGCAGCCGCCATCTTGGATTTACATTTTCACCTCACGATCAGCTTTAGCACCCTTGAAAACTATGAAAACGACACCTACTATGAAAAATGTGAAAATTTACGCATCCGCCATCTTGGATTTGCATTTTGACCAAATTCACACTTACTGTCTCACTCCGTCTTTCTTTCTCTTTGAATTAGAAGAAGACAGTCGCAAGCGCCTTTTCCCGTGACGATTTCTGCTAGTGCACTCTTACCGCAAGCCGCCGAAAGAACTTCGTTCCAAAAAAAAAAAAACAGAATTTGAATAAAACCTTAACAGATGATTTGCAATTTTAAGGTTTTATGTGAATCCGAACGTTTTATTGTTTGTTTCAGGGAATTTTGAAATCGAACTTCGAATCGACTTGTTTCTATCTCTCGCTTTTTCGTATCGAAGTGAAAGTGACAAAACTAATTGAAGTTCAAATCTTTATAATTTTGTAAGTAGGCCCAAAACTGTTCAAGCCATTTAAAAAAAAAAAAAAAAGTTTCTTTGTCTCACGCTCGCAGCAAAATCGAATTTTGCTCACTGTTTTTTGACAGCAAAACCTGCTTGTTTGAGGTGCTGAGGTGAAAAATATTTTTCTAAACCGAAAAGCAGCCCCCAAAATAAAATATTTTTCTTTCTTTCTTTCTATATAAAGTTGCTAAAAAACATCACGTGATTAATGGACGACCCTACTAGTACTTGTAGGCTATTACCACTAAGCCTAGGTTCACACGGGTGATTTTTACCCGCGGCGATTTTTTTTCGTGCACTGGATTTTCAACGCTTAGCCCCGAGAGTTGAAAATCCAACAGTGTGTTTTTTCAATGCGCTGGGTGTGTGCGTCCTAGCGCGTTGGATTCTCAACGGTCGGCTCAAGATCGAAAGTTGAAAATCCAGTGCGCGATAAAATCCCGCCTCGATATTTTTACGTCCGTGCGAACGTGGGCTAATACCTATTTAAGAGTAGTAGTAGTATCGCGGTACAATTAAGCCCTATGAATAGATAGGGCTTAATTGTACCGTGTCCATTGTGATCGAATTCTATTGATTTCACGCATGTTTCCGAAGTGAAAGTAGATATGTACCTACATGAGGAGTTCGAGGCAATAATACTGCTAAAAGAGGTGGTGGTAGGGCCCCTGGTTGGCGCTTATCTAGTACAATTCGCGTCAAATAACTGCTGCTCTGAAGTAGGCTACAAATGACTGCGCAGTAAAAATCAATCTTCCATTTATAACAGTAGCGCGAATCTAACTTCAGGGGCCCACTTCTTTTAGCAGTGTTATTTTAATCTTACTTGAGCGTGGGAAAGAGATGGAGCTACACGTACTGTATAGCTCCACTGCTTTCTCGCACTGAAGTAATATCAAAATAATACTGAGAGGTGGTGGTAGGGCCCATGAGCGGCAAAGTTATTTGACGCGAACTGTAGGTTTCAGTCTATCCCACAGCACTGTCCCACAGAACACTATTACAATACTGCTATCTATTAATTACGCACCACATTTTCGTAAATGATTACGACAAATATGTTTAATGATGACAGTTCAACAACATTTATTGCTGTAAACGATATCCGGCTGTCGAATGACCAAAATGTAAACGACCACCTTATGTCGTTTGAAGGGGGCGGTTTGTTGTAAGGTTTGGCACAGTAGAAAAACCACAAGCAGCTAATGTAATAGATCCACGTATATTGCACATAAAACACACACACAATATATTTAAAATACACAACAGTAATACAGACAAAGGTTAGAGCTAGATGTAATCCGAATTTAATATTCTATTTAGCACGAATTTATACCTCAAGTAGCGAGATGTTTGTAGGAACGAAGTTAAAGCTCAACTGACTAAGAATCTGAGACTTTCTAAGAGAGTACTAGGCAACTAGTACTAGGCAACTACAATTGTAAAATTAGACCCGATACCTTAAGTAGATTTTTACTATAGGGCAAGTAGCGGGTACCACTTGTGCAAACACAATAATGTGCTCCTATACATCAGGGCAGTTCGCTATTCAGGGACGCGACAGAGGGTCGGGGTATAGCTGGGTATTTCCCATTTTGCTATGACGAGGGTGTTTACACGAATGAGGGAGGCAGGGTTGCGCAGGTGCAAGTTATGACATGATAATTACTTCTAGAACAATGGATTACGTAATTATAAACACAGATAGGTATTCTCATGGTTTTAAATAGGTATTCAGGTGGGAAATAGTCTAGTCAGTGTTGTAGTCATAATCAAAACATTGTATTATGACTGACAACGGAGTTATATACCTTTTATTACATAAGGACAGGTAAACAAGAGAAAATAAGGTATTTTTAGTTACCTGTAGACACGGACAAATGTCTAACACATCTTTTAGTTAAGTCGGTGTCTATAGGTACATTGGTTATTGCTAGAGACCTGATTTTGTGTCAGGAATCTTTGATTTTAATAGACTTTCTTGTTCTAACTTGTCGGATCATTTATTCGAAACATTCTATATTAGTTGACATGTTAGAACTGGGCCAAAACTTTCCAGATTTGATGCTACCTACTGGACTTCATGTCCCGACTTGATTAATATCCACACATGATTCGACTTGATACTATTTTAACATGTGCAGATGTACTTACTAACAATAATCAGTTTATTAGGTAGGTATTTAGTGTGCTTCCTTAACATTCCACCCCCTGTAAAAGGGTTCCGCCGTATTACACCTGGACGGTGGGAAGCACAATTAATTTAACAATGGGCCGACGCAGGACCCCATTTATTGTTCTTACGTCAGCTACACGGATTATCCCGTCAATTCCGTGATACACATTTTTGACTATTCCTTTAGTCCACTCACTTCGGTTTTTCGTGTTATCTACGATAACCACTACGTCGTTGACACTCACATTTGGTACGTTATTTGTCCACTTTTCTCGACGTTGTAGAGTAGGTAGCTACTCCCGTAGCCACCGACGCCAGAACATGTCGGCGAGCGCGTTCACACGCCGCCACTGACAGCGGGAGTCGACGTCCTTGATGTCTCCCGGCGCAAACGGAGTGCTCCCGGACGCAGTGCCAAGGAGTAGGCGGTTCGGCGTCAGGACCACGGGCTGGTTGCGGTCATCGTAGACGTAGCTGAGAGGCCGGCTATTTATGATGAGCTCGGCCTCTGTGAGGAGGGTGTAAAGGACCTCCTCACGTGGGGCACGCTCCCTGAGTGTACTTCGTAGTGCGTTCTTCACTGAAGCTATTATCCTGGCACAACCTTGTGAGATGGTTGTGAGCTTCCTCTTGATCGCGCTGCTGTAGTTCTTGTGTTGGCCGACGCTTACGACATCGGCCGACAAAGAGGAGTACTTGAGCCGTGACGCGTTTCCTACGCGCCCACGACGTGTAGCGCTCGTAGCTGAGAAGTGGCGCCGCACGGTAGGCGTGCGCCGGCGTCGCTGCTGTAGAGTGGACCCGCTGAATGCGCTCCAAGTCCACTTCTGCTGACTCAGCCTCTTGACACACCGGCCTCCGCTCCTGTGGATCACATAAAAACGGGGGGCCGCACAGCCACGCCGTATGGTTCTCGGGCCAAGACGACCTGGTTGCTTTGCCCGCGGGGTCGTCCGCGGAAGGAACCCAGTGCCAGTTGCCTCGGTCCGATAGTCTACCTAATAAGGCTGGTTGTAAATCATGCCTTGTAATTGAGACTACTTTTTGTGGGGCTACGCGAGCCCTACCTAACATCGTCACTGATGCTAGGTTACTATCCCAGTAGCCCACTGGGTACGCGACCGCTGCGCATGTTTGTTCGCTTGCGTCGCTAAACATTTGTAAATCTAGATCTAGATCTAGATCCTTGTCTAGATCTAGCCCATACAACCCTGGTATTTTTGTGTGTTCCAGGCGATGCAGGTTATTAAGCCGAGCGAAACAAGTCTCGGCTTCCTTTTCTTGAAAAGGTAATAATAATAATGGGTCGGGTCCGGTCAAAAGGTTACCGTTATAATTGGTAGGTATTATGTTGTTATGTTTCCGTAACAAACCTACTGCCCACTGTGATTCATCTGGTACACGGTGGTTGGTTTTATCTCGTATTTCTGAGGCCCTTTCATCTGATTGGTTTTTACGTACGTTCTCAGAAATACCTATCGCTTCGCTAGATTTAACTGGGTCATGCAGGTCAGGCAGGGAAACTGCCGTACAGTTAATTTGTTCGCTTTTTAAATCTTTATGGTCGAACGGACCATGTATGACCCAACCTAACTCGGTAAGGGAGGCAACTGGTTTACCGGGTTTTCCTTGACGGACGTCCCGGCCTACAACTAGCTGCCAATTGTCCTGCCCGATCAATACTAGCGGTTTGGCGCCCCTCATTTCCACGCATCCCAGGTCGCGGAGGTGGGCATTGTCGTTAAGCATTGCGGTGGTCACGGTTTGAGAAGGCAAATTTAAATCACGTATAGTGCGACATTTAATGTTGTGGCACTGTCCGTTTGGCCCTTTGACCTTTACTTCAACCGCTCGCGACGTTGGGTCAGTGATCTCGTGACCGCCCGCTGTCTTCAATGAAAGGGGTATACTTGGGCCCTTCAAACCAGTAGCAATGGTCTTATCTATCAAGGAGACGGTTGCACCGCCATCCAGTAATGCGTAACAATGACTATTGTTGTCTTTGTCATGACACAATTCTATTGGGATTATTTTTAACAATGCAGAAGCATGCCATTCACCGATGTTCGTTATGGTTTCGGGCTTATCTACCTGCTTATCGCTCGCATTGTATTGCTTATCGGCATGCAATAATGTATGGTGGGAAAAACCGCATTTTTTGCATTTATCAGCGCGGCAAAACCTTTTGTTGTGTTTGTTTACTATACATTTGAAACACGTGTTTAATTCTTTTACGATGTTCCATCGCTGTTGAACTGTCATTTTGTTAAAAGTATCGCATTTTTCTATAGTATGTTCACTTTGACATACGATACATTTCTTAGGTACGATACTAGACTCATCACTCTGTGTATTTATCTTATGAGTCAGCTGTGGCCTACTGAATAGTTGACGCGCGGTATTCATGGGTCGTTGACCGAAGACTTGTTCCTGTTGCCTAATTGGGGGCCTAGAAGCACTAGGTTCTATTATAGATGGCTGTAAATAATACGACGTTGTATGCGTTAATTGTATTAAAAAGTGAGATAAGTATTCTAGGTTAGGTGAGACTCTTAGGTCCACCCCCTGCACGTTATCTAACCCCATGGCAAAGTCCCCGTACCGCGCGCGTTGTATAGGAGTTAGCTTGTTTAATAGCTCGCTAACTAGTTGTGGATTGTTAAGATAGCCGTCAGCTTTAATATTTTTAAGTAGGGCTACTACATTTCGCACGGTTGACGAGAACTTTCTAAGCTCGCGGCAGCTTTCCGATATTCTAGGTAGGTCCCTAATCTTTTGTAACGCGCTTTGTAATATTAAAGTCGGGTGACCATATTCTTGATCGAGCGCGTGCATTATGTCGTTGGGATCCGTACCTGAACTTAATAAATCCTCCACTGAGGTTCTAGCTTCGCCGTGTAAAGACGTTCTAAGCCGGGCTAAGTTCTCGTGAACTTTATAACTATACTCTTGAGTGGTATCCCAGTACATATTTTTGTAACATATCCACTCGGATGGGTCACCACTAAAATGTGGTAATTCGTACGCCTGTCGCGGTACCGGTCGCGGTCTCCCCATACTGGTTATTGCCTCTGCCAGCCACACAGAGTCCCTTTCAACCGAAGACTCCCGCCGTCTTTCTTTAACATCATCTCCGTACTTCAACTGCCGCTGTGAATCCGACTCGGGTATCGAAACACGAGGTCCACTTGCGGCCGGAGTGGTAAAGACGGGGTTATTGGTCGGTAATCGGGACGTAACTCTCTCGGTAGGCATCGGTGTATACGTCCGTGCTTTAGGTATCGTACTCGAATACGGTACCGGCACGGGTGTACCTAGTATGTGCGACACATTATTACGGTATGTAGTCGGATCAAGCGTACTTACGGTTTGTGAATAACTCACGGTAGGGATCCGGGGCGCGGCCACTTCCATGGGCCTGCGCTCCGCAGACGGGGTACACAACACTGCATCCGGTTGACACAACACTGTACTCGATTGCCGTAAAACACTAACTGAATTACGCAACACTGTTTCCTGTTGGCCAACTTGCGGCGTCGTATCTATCCACTGGTCGACCCGCTGTGCTGTACTCGCGTCTGAATTGGAGGCATCGTCTTCGCTCTCGGTAGCTGCCTCTATCTCGGCAATGTCGGCCTCCACTCTTTTCCTGAGGAGGTTTTCTTTTAGCTGGACTAGTTCCTTTTCGGCCTCCACTCTTTCCTTGAGGCGGTTTTCCCTATCCTTAAGGAGGTCTTCATTGATCTTCGATTTTAACTGGACTAGTTCCTTTTCGGCCTGCATTCTTTCCTTCATTAGGCTTTCATTTAGGACGATTCTTTCCTTTTCGGCCTCGTACTCGATTCTTTTTCGTAAGAAATCGACACTCTTGCGGCTACTTCTGGATGACGCTCTGCTGGTCGATTTCCGGCGATCCCTTGGTGTCCGTGCTCCTAGGTGTCCCTCTGACGTGCTTAAATCGCTGTAGTCGATTACTCGGCCACCCGTCAGAGGAATGTTGAGTGCAGACGTTGATGCCATGGTCGGCGCCACAGACGGCGAACCTGGTCCCCTATCGGACTGCAACCCGGTGTCCGTTGTGATGTCATCCTTACGTGCGTTTTGCTCTTCGGCTAGCTTCCTTAGCTTGCTGCGTGTTGTGATGGAGCCCTGCTGACTCATGGTTACTTGAAACCTTATCCGGCTTTCGAAGGACCAAAATGTAAACGATATCCGGCTGTCGAATGACCAAAATGTAAACGACCAGCTTATGTCGTTTGAAGGGGGGGGTTTGTTGTAAGGTTTGGCACAGTAGAAAAACCACAAGCAGCTAATGTAATAGATCCACGTATATTGCACATAAAACACACACACAATATATTTAAAATACACAACAGTAATACAGACAAAGGTTAGAGCTAGATGTAATCCGAATTTAATATTCTATTTAGCACGAATTTATACCTCAAGTAGCGAGATGTTTGTAGGAACGAAGTTAAAGCTCAACTGACTAAGAATCTGAGACTTTCTAAGAGAGTACTAGGCAACTAGTACTAGGCAACTACAATTGTAAAATTAGACCCGATACCTTAAGTAGATTTTTACTATAGGGCAAGTAGCGGGTACCACTTGTGCAAACACAATAATGTGCTCCTATACATCAGGGCAGTTCGCTATTCAGGGACGCGACAGAGGGTCGGGGTATAGCTGGGTATTTCCCATTTTGCTATGACGAGGGTGTTTACACGAATGAGGGAGGCAGGGTTGCGCAGGTGCAAGTTATGACATGATAATTACTTCTAGAACAATGGATTACGTAATTATAAACACAGATAGGTATTCTCATGGTTTTAAATAGGTATTCAGGTGGGAAATAGTCTAGTCAGTGTTGTAGTCATAATCAAAACATTGTATTATGACTGACAACGGAGTTATATACCTTTTATTACATAAGGACAGGTAAACAAGAGAAAATAAGGTATTTTTAGTTACCTGTAGACACGGACAAATGTCTAACACATCTTTTAGTTAAGTCGGTGTCTATAGGTACATTGGTTATTGCTAGAGACCTGATTTTGTGTCAGGAATCTTTGATTTTAATAGACTTTCTTGTTCTAACTTGTCGGATCATTTATTCGAAACATTCTATATTAGTTGACATGTTAGAACTGGGCCAAAACTTTCCAGATTTGATGCTACCTACTGGACTTCATGTCCCGACTTGATTAATATCCACACATGATTCGACTTGATACTATTTTAACATGTGCAGATGTACTTACTAACAATAATCAGTTTATTAGGTAGGTATTTAGTGTGCTTCCTTAACAATTGCGTTATTTACGTTGTTGAGCAGATTTTTTTTCGAACTTATGAAGCAATGGATTAGCAATTTGTTTCAAAACGATTCAGTCCGATTAATCGTGTAGGATTACGTAATTAGGGTACAGGTCTAACCGAAGAGGCTAGGTTCCGGTTAGGCTTCTCAGGCTTGAAATTCGCATCACACAATACTTTTATCGTCTTACAACACCTATTTTTAAAGCCCTAATCAATCATCGACAGGCAATCACATAGGTACCTACGTAAAGTACCTACGTGTGAAAGTTTATGGCGGCTCTGAAGTGCGCTACTCGTTGCGCAGTACCCCACCCCTCACCCCCGTGGTCACATGAATTTGTTACTGCGCAGCGACTCACCTCATGTTCCGAGCCGCCATAATGTTTAACACGGGCTTAATACTCAGTTTAGGAAAGAGGAAGAGGGCTAAGCCGAGGCTGTACCTTTCGTGCAATGGTTACCTACTTAGTTTGAATTGCAACTCTCCAACATCCTGCATCACGTATTATTGTATCTTTGGCCTTTAATACTCCTTAAATTGGATGCCGTCCAAAGAATGTGGAAAAAATTGGCTCCTGATGTGGACATTATAAAACCAAAAGTGGTGTCGATACTTCGATATTCATTTCACGAAAAATAAACTTTCATTCATTGAAGGCTGCCCGTGTTTTGGGTACTCAATGATATAAAAAAATCTGTTTTAGTAAATAAGCGCGTAACACATTTTCAATCGCAATCTGAATCAAAATTAGGTAGGTACTTGCTTTTCTTTGATTTTGTATTAATTTTGGGGTGTTTGGTGCGCCACTTCTTCTTCCCAGCTAAAGCACTAGGAAGTAGTGAAGTGGTGGGCGTTTTGGGGGACTGTTTTATGTAATTTTGACGTTCGATAAGTGCTGATTCTCAGACTAGTTTGGATAAATGACCTTTGAATTTTGAAGGATATTGTCTGCAAAACAACACTGTACTTAACCCAAAAATGTGTTGAACTCTCAAAATGAAAGCCGACTGAGAGTGTGTTACGCAATTAACCCGCAGTTTAATGACGTTGGCCCTTGTAGTCATACTAACTAAAATGATGGAATGTGCCAAAAGTTGTCTCAAGGAGCTTTATTGGAAGACTGATGGTTAGATGGGTGGATGACACTATAATAAAGTATGTGACGTGGATAAAGAGGTACCTATACACCAGGCGTTTTGACGCCGAAGTATCTGGTATTATTATTAGGGTTGAGTTGACTCGGGCTGAGCTGTCACTGACCCAGATTGTCAGGGCAGAGTAGTGTTTTTTTGGAAATCGGTTGCTTTTTTTGTTTTGTAGAAAGTTTTACATGTTCATGTCGTGTTTATATCACGTCTGTAGTTTCCGTAGCTAATCACACAAACAGTGTGTTTTTTAACGCGCTGGGATGAGAGTGCGTCCCAACGCGTATGATTCTCAATTCTCGACTCAACACCGAGAGTTGAAAATCCAGTGCGCGATAAAATCTCGCCGCGATATTTTTATGTCCGTGCAAACTTGGACTTATGGTAATGTTTTTAGATACAGTTTCGCTTTCCGGATGTGGTCGGTTGCAAGTTGCAAATGATGATGATGCAACGTCAATTAGCGCATGGACGTATGAACGTACCGCATTGTTGTCTCCTTGATAAACAGTATCCAGTTTTGTAATTAGCATTGCTTGAATTAGAAAACATGCCAGATTCATGTAATTATGGCATGTACTAAATAAACATATTATGTTCTTTCTGGCTATATTTCCATCAGATTATCTAAACTTCTGGCTGTTTGTACTTAATCTTTGTAAAAGTAGTATTTAAAAAAAAATATATATATGGAGATAGGGCAATCCACGACGACGCGCCCCTCTGCACTCCGCTCCGTACTAAAGTACAGCTTACAGTAGGTACATCGCGGGGTTGCGATGTATACTGTAAGCTATAAAGGAACCACTCTGCAGAGTGGCTATAAGCCTTTAAAAGGTAAATGTTGATTTAAGGACACGAAGCCAAAGTGAAAGTCAAAAATTTATTTCAATTGGGCACTTAGAAGGCATTTTTGAACGTCAAAATTAACAAAAAAAATAGAATTGATTCTAGTCGCCCCTTCCAACAGGTAGTTTTCGCATGGAAAACACTGGGCAAGAAACTCCACCGTTACTTTTTTAAAATGTTTTCACAATATTATCTTGTATAGGTACATTAATTATATAATTATATGTGAAGACGATGCACCTAGAATAAGATTACTATACCACGATAGATAAAAATAATGAAAATTGAAGGAAAAACAGATAAATTAATTAAATAGGTATGTGATAGATGCATGGTGCTCACATATTTACAAACATTGTAAAATGATACGATATTACTAACATTTAAACAAGAAATACTAATAATAAGTCAATGTGTGAGTTCAAGTAGGGATTACCTACTTGAACTCACACACTGACTGAATCACAGAATATAAAATCAATGTTATAAAAAATAATATTATAAAATTAAATTGGCAACCAGTTAGATTTTGTCTGGATTCTAAATTGTCCTATGGAGCAGGACGACCTGCTCGTCGACGACTTTTAGAAATGTTATGTAACAAATTCATGGGTCAGCGGGGGTGAGGGGTTCAGTACTGCGCAGCGAGCAGCTAACCTCCAAGCCACCATTAACTTTGAATCGAACTATACTTAACGTTATTTGCCCTCTGTATGCAGGTCTGTGTATTTGTGAGAGCACATTACTTGAAGGTTGGGATTGAGTGGATGGTGTAAAAGTGACATAATTGGTTTTAGCGACATTTAGAGTGAGCTAGTTATTATTCAACCACCTCATGATAATTCTGAGAGCATTCTCTGTATCAGTTGGAGCATCTTCCCAGGTTTGGCTACAAACGAGTACAGCGTTGTCGTCTGCTTATGCCAATTTATATTTTTTAAATTGATTAATTTATTAACATTTTTTTGCGTAGATAAGAAAGAGTGTAGGACCAAGTACACTACCCTGGGGCACTCCAAAGCCACTGAGATCAATGTTGTCACTATGTGAGGTTTGTATTTTCACACATTGACCTCGTCCTGTAAGGTAGTCTTTGAAAAATTTCAGAGCCACGCCTCTTGGTACCCATGATAATGACAATAATTGATGATAGGACGCTTGATGTCCTAATCGTATTAGATAAATTCGATGGCATTCGGAGTTATTATTATGAGTATTTAAATATCTTTGAAGGACTCATCTAAAGTTTGTCTGCCCCTACCTACGGTACCAGTTATTAAATCAAAGCCTAGTTGTCATGTGCGTTAATTCGGGCTTTACATTGAAGGGCAGCTACATAAGTGATGCTTCGAAAAACCCAATGTTTCTGATAAAAATGTGTTAATTGTGTATGGTAGGTGTTAGTTATCCTTTTGGAACGATGAGAACCAATCAATCTGCCTAACGTTTTCCCAACTACGTTGGGGTCGGCTTCCAGACTATCCGCATGCAGCTGAATACCAGTATTTTACATGGAGTGACTGCATATCTGACCTCCACAACCCAGTTACTGGGTAATACGATACCCCTTGGTAAGACTGGTTGTCAGACTTTCGTGCTTCTGACTACCCGTAACGACTGTCAAAGATCCAAGAATCACAGCTGGGACCAACGGCTTAACGTTCTTTCCGAAGCACGGAGGAATCTCGAAATGTAAAGATGGTCACCCATCCACGGACCGACCCCGGCAAGCGTATGATGGATCGACTTGTGCGGCTGTTGTTACTTAGTCACGAGCTCCCCCGATGATGAAGGGAGCGCTTCTTTGGCCTCCGATGGATCGATGAGAACCAAGGTCGTGGAAAGCTAAGTGTGAAATACCATTTGTATAGGAGAGGTACCAATAAATAAAAGTTAGTCTGCCCTAGTTTGACCTTGACATTGTTTTGCGAAGCTTACGCATGGCAAGTTGGCTTGTTAGTACCTTGCCTTGCCTTGCCTAGGTACAAACAACAATAAATTTAAAAAGGTAAATTTTTCTTTACTAACACACTAATTATGTAACTTAGAATATTATGGAGATGCTCTGAAATAAAATAAATAATTATAATAACCCCACCGCGATATTTCTACGATGACGTCGTGGTGGGGTTTGCGAGCTCCGAACTCTGGGTCTGTGCCGGTAGAGTTTACTTTGCCGAAATATGTCAAGAATGAGGAGTCAGACTAAGAGAGATACAGAAACTCGCAGGGCAGCATGTGGTGAGCTGTTGGGCAGTAGCGGCGACCCCACGGATACTATCTCCTGGCAGAAGCCTTTATTGACCGGCTTGAGTGAAGATTCGCAAGAGAAAATGTGCTCAGAGGAAGGAAGTATTCCAGTAAGTGCTGGTAGAGATCTTGACCATCATCGAGGCTCTGGGATTGTTCCGATAGCCGTGGAATACCTCTCCACTCCTCAAGCGCATCAGGATATGTTGCCCCCTTGTCGCTACGTCACTATTTGCTAGCGACAGTTTCCGGGGCCCATTATTGGGTGTGCAAGTCACCCCCTGCCATTTTATCCGTGAATAATATACACCGGATCGCAAAAATTCCGGGTCGCTAATAAATGGCGTGATAGTTTCTTAAATACATAAGACTAATTTGCGAAACTATACAGGGTGAAATTGAATTCATGGGCAATCTCGTAAGGGGTCATTGTACTCGTCATAATGAACAACTTTTACTATGGGACGAAACCTGAAATCGCGAAAAAAAAATCAGCTGTTCCCTACATTTTGACGAGTTATGCGAACATAAATGTAGGGAACAGCTGATTTTTTTTTCGCGATTTCAGGTTTCGTCCCATAGTAAAAGTTGTTCATAATGATGAGTACAATGACCCCTTAAGAGATTGCCCATGAATTCAATTTCACCCTGTAGTAAGTATATTGTAGAATTCATAATTGGCGGAGTAATCGCGTAACAAACATTAAAAAAAACGAATTGTGAACCTCCTCCTTTTTGAAGTCGGTTCAAAATATGATACATGGGCCATGCGGCAAAGAAAACATACGTCACCGTGTATGAAAAACGGTATATGTTCCAAAAAAAATGAAACACAGACCGGCGAGGAAGAGGATGGATTTCCCATTTATCGACGCCGTGATATTAATAACGGTGGACAGGTTGCGAACTTAAATAATCGAGGAAGGGCGGTTACAATAGACAATAGATGGGTAGTTCCTTATTCTCCAATATTATGTCAATCTTTCAACTCCCATATAAAAGTTGAATATTGTCATTCCGTACAAACCACAATATATATGAAAATAAAGACATTAATAGAGGCTCTGATCAAGCACCTTTCAGTGTTCGAAAACGGCCGCTACATCAGCACATCAGAGGTCGTGTGTAGGTTATTAGAATTTCCTATACACGATAGAAATCCTACTCGTAAATATACCGTTCATTTAGAAAATGGACACCCGCCAAACACTACACTAACAGCATTTTTTTACCTGTGTAATAATGACGAATTCGCTAAAACTTTACTATATCACGAACTTCCACATTATTACACATGGTCAAACAACTAATTTTCGAGAAGAAGGTAAGATGACAGAAGATGTGGAATAAAAAGAGATTCAGCATTGGGAAGAGTACGGTACGGTACGGTATTCATCGTTCTCAGTCAGAGTGATTTTACACATATCCGCGCAACTAAACTATGAATGGAGTTGTAAATGAAACTTACCAAGCCGCATGTTGAACCCCGGTTTATTGTAAAATGATGACCAATGGAAATCACGCCAAGAGAAGCATCAATTTCACAATGCCCGTTGAAACTGAGAGAGTTATTTGTAGCGTTATTATTATTTTGTTTTCCCTTAAAACCTCTCAAGTTAAGGGAAACTTTCAGACAATTTGTCAGAGAAGACAGAGATCACCAGCAAGAAGAAGACTGTGATGTATATAATGAGGCTTTGATTCAAATAGAGAACAAACTTTTAGAACTGAACGATAAATTTATAAAAGACTGGTTTACCTTCTCCCTATCGCTCACAAAATGCTGTAGATACTATACAACTACTATCATAAATATAATGTTAACGAGTGGTCTGAATTTGTCAAAAAAAAATCTTATGATGCGATTTAAATTAACAGCGTAGAAAATAATAGTGGAAAAAAATTTTTTTTGGACGCTCGGTGGAACAGGTAAAACTTTCCTTCCTAATATGATATTAGCTAATGTACGACAATCCGGAAAAACGGCATTAGCAGTTGATTCTTCTGGAATTGCCGCAACTCTTTTACATAACGGGAAAACTGCCCACTCGACATTCAAATCGCCGTTTACTGTGGCTTTAGAGCAACAGTCGGCATGCTCAATTCGAAAAAATGGTCCTTCGGGAATCCTATTACAAAATACGTCCCTCATAATATGGGATGAATGTACCATGAGCCATAGGGCTCATGTTAAAGCAGTAGACCCGACATTAAAAGACCTTCGTAACTCAAGTGCTGTGATGGGAGGGGTGAGTTTTGTCTTTGCTGGAGATTTTTGGCAAACACTTCCTGTTATCGACAAGGGAACACGTGCCAATATCGTCAAGGCTTGCCTTAAATCATCTATTATATGGAATTCAATACAAACGCTCAATTATTATAGTAATTTTCCAGAAAAGTTGCTTAAACTTGGAGAAGGAAAATTACATACTGAATTAGGTCAAATTTTCAAGGCTTAGAACATCTTATTAATGCTCTTTATCCCGAAATCGGAAACCTAACTACAAGAAACAACAATTGGCTTTGTTCCAGAGCAATAGTGTCACCACGAAATGATTCAGTTAATGAAATGTATGATATTATACTACAAAAAGTACCAGTAGACATTAATTGCTACAAGTAAATCGACACAGAGTGCAAAATCGAGGACACTGTACACTACCCTCAAGAATGTTTAAACTCTTTAAATCCATCTGGTCAGTCGCCACACGTACTAAAGTTAAAAGTTGGAATCCCCGTAATGTTATAAAGAAATTTAAACCCTCCAAGCTTGTGTAATGTCACTAGAGTTATAATCAAAGAACTTCGAGACAATGTCCTTGTAGCCACCATCATCACCAGGCCCGCAGCCGGACAGCTCGCACACATTCCGCGTATCCCAATGATACCGACGGATTTGCCAATAATATTTAAGTCTTCAGTTCCCAGTTAAAGTATAATTTGCAATAACAATTAATAAGTCCCAGGGACAAGATTTTTCACTTGTCGGCATCGACTTGAAAAAAGAGTGCTTCTCCCATGGGATACGTTAGCCTCTCGCGCGGAATCTCCGGAAAATCAATTTATTTTGCTTCAATCGAATAGCACATCAAATATAGTTAATAGAAAAGCCTTGCAATGATTATAGGTTGGTATTTAAATTTAATTCTTATTTTCTTTCTTTTTTACCCGGCTGCGGAAATGTTATATTTTATTTAGATATATTTTCCATTTTTGTTTCCTCCATCCAATATGATTATTTTGAAATATTTAGTGTGAAAGATTTTATTACTGTATCTCCATTAATCAAATCCTACTCTAATTGTGAAAGTTTGTGTTAGTAAGTATGTATATGATATGTTTGTTACTTCTTCACGCCAAAACAAATGAACCAATTGCGATGAAACTTGATAGGTATGGCTGTTACCAATAGATGTTACTTTTTATCCTGATATTACCACGGAATGGAAACTTATGCGAGTAAAACCGTGGGGCGCACCGCGCAGCTAGTACATTTTAAAATGAAACTGGCCAAAAATTCATTATAATATTGAATGACCTACGAAACATTTGGATGTGGAGAAACGAGAGTTCCACTATTGACAACGGAGGAACTTCACACTCCTCGTATTTTATATTTATTCGACACACTATAATTTTATTAGTGTAACCTGTAAATACGAAAAGTACCTACGAGTATTAAACCTTTTTATAAAGCTATTAAAGAAAAACCATAGATAATAAATACACTATTTAAACAAAGCAAAACTTTGTCTATGACCTATGACGGTGTCACTTTTGAACTTTTAATATGCAGAATCCTTTATTTATTTTATTTTTATATTATTTATTATTTTTATAGAGTTGTTGATTTGAATATTTATATTTAGGCGAAATGGCGTGTTCATTATGTATGGACCCGCACGGGAAATCGACGAAAACGGTGAGAGACTGTAGGTTATTAAAGTATGCTCGAAGACGACCGTTGGCAAGTCGAGGAGAAGAGAGCCCCTCTCTTCTCCTCTCGACTTGTCAAAGCTCGTCTCTTACTGGTGTATCAGAGACAATAAATCCTGTATATTTGATTTCACACTTCCAATGCAGCTGCGGATAGTCCTTTAGTCCTAAGTCATGACCAGAACCGTCCATCTAACCTGGTTCATTATTATTGTTACAGCGGAAGGAGCGCGATGGAATGGGCGAGTTGGAAGTGCCAGATGACAAACTCTTTGGATCCCAGACGCTCAGGTCTGTCATGAACTTCCCCATTGGAGGCATCGAGGAACGAATGCCGGTGAGTTCAACTGGTTTCTTGCAGATTCGTTCCTTAATCTATTGGCTGCAACAGTCATTAACAGGAACATGTAAAATTGACCAGAAAATTAACTCGCTTCTTATACTTCCAACATTTTTTATGGGGGGTGAAAATGCGTTTGTGCCCGTAGCAACATTCGGTGAAATGGGACATGGTTTTGTGAGGCTCATAACCATTAGAAATCCGCGATAGACACACCCACTTTTATAGAAGGACCACCAGAAACAGCTGTGCTTCACGACCTACCTGTTCTTTAATTTGAATCGCTTGAGTGTTTGAATACCGATGTATTTTCAGCCAGATGATCTTTCTGCCAGCCTGCATGGTATAAGGTTCCTTTTTGCAGGCAACCTTTCCAGCCCTAACCTAACCCTGCTGTAGATTCGTGGTTTCACTTATTACTGTTAGGTATTCGGGATATCGTTATTTTGGTATGAAGTATGAGGGCAGGATTCATAGACCGTCCTTTGACTTTGCTAAGTAATGTGAGTGTTTCTTAAGAATGTGAACCTTACACTTGAGCATTTAATGTTCTTATTTGTGTTAGAGAATGTGAACAAGTATTTCATACGAATTTGAACATTAAACTGTACAAAATGAGGGTGGACAAACACCCATCACAAAGTCGTTAACTACGCATTCTTTACATCAAACTAACTAGCATTGAGCAAAAAATATTGCTGGAAAGGACTTTATTTTGGTTGTGAAAAATCTTTCTATCTTTCCCTATTAAATAAAACCAGTTTTAAATATAGTAAAATTAAAAAGTTTTCGTAAAAAAAGAAAAACCGGCCAAGTGCGAGTCGGACTCGCGCACGTAGGGTTCCGTACCATTATCTATAAAAACGGCAAAAAAGTCATGTCTGTTGTATGGGAGCCCCCCTTAAATATTTATTTTATTCTGTTTTTAGTATTTGTTGTTATAGCGGCAACAGAAATACATCATCTGTGAAAATTGCAACTGTCTAACTATCACGGTTCATGAGATACAGCCTGGTGACAGACGGATGGACGGACGGACAGCAAAGTCTTAGTAATAGGGTTCCGTTTTTACCCTTTGGTTACGGAATCCTAAAAACTAAACATTGTAGTCCAAAAACATACTCTCCCATACATTCCAATTTAGGCTCAGTAGTTTCGGAGAAACGGGTTAATTTTCATGTATTTTCTTAAATAACTTTATAACTATTGATTTTAAAATTACAAAAAAAAAATGACCTTCACAGTAACATTCATTTGATTTGCCACACTCACACGGTACCTACAGTTTGCAAAACATTTATTTTATTTTATTTCGTTGCTTCCTAAAAGTGACCGACCCGTGTTTAAAATTAATTCATCTACGTTACACGTCCGTGTTTGGGTCACAGAAAATCATAGGTGTACTAAATTTCAATTTAATTGACCCGTTAGATTCGGAGCAAATTGGCTGACAGACGGCTTAGTGTGACTTCGATAAGCGTCTTTTTAAATCCATTATAGTTCATATTCGAATGAGACAGTTACTTTACTCAGCAAAGTAAAAGTCTTTGAGTCTTCGGTATTATTTTCGTGACCAAATAACGTGGCTTTATATAAAATTTCGTTATCTACAATAAGAATGACGTACACAGTAATATTCTTGTGTTTTTATTAGCCTTATCTGATTTAAATTTTGACCTAGGATGCCCTGCCTGTTGTGACGCAATAAAAATATCTTAGTCACACGTTCATGTTAGGTAAATGTTGTTGTTTTATTACTTTTGCTCTCAATTCTTATTAAACAAATTAAAACGGCACAGCAAAAGGAATAATCAGGGGTGGAGCCTTGTGACTTAGCCCTTATGCAAAGTATTAAACAATACAAGACAAAAAGATCACAAAACATTAAATTAAATTATTTGCCATAAATTTCAGCTAACACTCGCCAATATACCTATATACAGGGTGTTTGGCGCATGGACCGACACAATTTTTTCAGGGATTTGGGAGGTCATTAGCTAGGTTCTACCCATACACCCTTTGTCCCAAATGTCACGGTTGGTTACATATGATTATTTTTTTAAAATGAAAAAAATTCCCAAAATGTGTCCTTTAATTTTAAATAACTTTTTTGTTTGTGGGTGTAGTGGCACAAAACAAATTTTGTTGCATTCTCCAAAGTCCTTTAAATCTAAAAACATCTTTGTTTTATACAACTGGTTTCAAGAAAATTCCTTACAAGCTTCCAAAGTTAATTTTTGTATTTAATGAATGAAATTTTACAACTTCTAAATTAATTATAAAAAAAACTAAAAGCTATTTTGAACTAAGCTAGAACCTAGCTAATGACCTCCCAAATCCCTGAAAAAATTGTGTCGGTCCATGCGCCAAACACCCTGTATAAAAGCCTCAGGCAATGCCATAAAGGGCACGCTCGCTTCGCCACTTAACCCCATTAATCCATTTATTTTTGGCAGAGGCACCAAAAACAAAAGAGCAAGGGATACCGTGGCCCCTGGCAACGTACAGGCAACTGAAGGAACACGGGTGGGTTTTAGTCAGTAAGAGTCTGACACGCCATCCCGCTCCACCCAGAGCGGGAGGAGTTATTTGATAACTTCCCAACCAAAAAAAAACACACTTTCGTTTTCGTTTCTCTTAGTATGCGGTGTGAACTGAAGTATGAAAAGACGCGAAACGAACTTCGCTTCGTTTTTCTTTTATACTGGACCATACCTGGGACCCAGAGAGATTGATGATCAAATTTCCAACAATTTTTTATGCTTTTGTACTAAAATTTGACTATCGCAGCTTTTAATGATTTGGATTTTAAAACTATCATATACAGGCTTTAGTCAATCCTATCTTACTTGTAAACGCATAAATTTGCAAATGCCTCATCAAGATCAAGTGCAGAGATCTTACAAAAATGTCTCAAAAACGTTTACATGATTAAATCATAAATGACTTTTACAAGACGTATAATATTAGCATTCTTTATAATTACATCCTTTCCTAAATACTCAAGCATGCTTAATGCACTAACAAAGACTAGCATGACTATGATTCATACAAGATATTCACATATGATTCATAGAAGATTATTGGTTTTGAGAACGCAAAGATTAGTACACATTTTGGTGGAAATCTTATTAAGAACGGGTGACTGTAGATAATGGGAGAATTAGCATTGAATTTGATAAAAAAAGTCATAATACAAAAAAAAAAAACGTTGAAATTAATCTTACCTTATGCTTTTACATCATGACAAATTAGCTAAACACGAAAAATTACAATTTATCTGAAGTAATGGGTGGTTCTGTACATTTTCAAGACAAGGAAAAAGACGAAGAAGTTCGTGATTTGGAGGAATTGTTTGCACAAGAGCAATCTTCGACTCAACGCAACGATGATCAAACTAGTGGTTTCGTAGACTTATCGGTTTCTTCTGGAAAATATTCTGATGCAGAAGATAAGTTATTGTCTTAAATAGTCAAATACAAGGAAAACCCTCAGGTTTAGATGCTAATTTAGGACCAATAAAAAAATGGAATCTGGTTTGGAAATAGGTACTTAACAACAAATTTTGGATGCTCAAATAAAGTTGATATTAAAGTAAGGGCATTTATTTCTTTGCTTCTTCTTCTCTTCTTCCTTTGTTAAAAAAAATATTGACATCTATAAACGGCAACAACACCATGTTCAAATTAAGTATGTAGATCTGAAACGGAAATAAGTGTCTTTACCTACATAATATATTCTGGTAGAAAATACATCATCCGATCTCAACACCAGACCCCTTATTTTATAAAAACGTCATAAAGTGCCCTCCTTTACAAATTTCAGGTTTCCATATTATTTCAAAGGTTTTCATATACTTTCAATGGAACTCCAATTTATATAATGGCGTCCAAGTATGGCAGCATATCAACAAGTCTAAATGCAATAGCTCCCACAGAAGCATAGGAATAGTACTTAATTCTTACAATAGTCTCATTTAAGTCAGTGTCCAAATTAAATTTATTCCAAAAATACTTAAAACTCGATTATATCGCGGGCCATTGAAAATTTACCGAAAACCCACAAGACATGACAGGAAACTTACATTTGCATTAATATTTCACTTCCAATACAGCACGACACACGAAACTCGCTAAATTCGCCTTCACCGTACTTAGTTACAAGAAAGAGTGTCCATACTGAGAAGAGCTCACAAATGATAAAATAGCTTTTCCAAGACAATCAAGTGTAGTCCTTCACTGCGTCATCGTGTGTAAGTTTCAAAGCGAATCAGAAATGCGACTATTTTTTGGCGCAGTAGGGAGAATCTAACGATTTAAATCTTTGCCTTTGTCATCATTTTCATGACAGGCGTCACAGCGGCCGTCATTGGCGGCCACCACTCTCAAACCGATTTCCATCTTCTTTATTTATTTTACTATACACATACATACATAAACTCACGACTTGTTCTCATGAGGGTAGGGAGAAACTGCAGACCTACTACGATTCTTACATACTCTTTTTGCCTCGTATACATCTGGTCATACACGCACGCCGGTTGCGAGTACTACGCACTTGACCTTTCTGAAGAACATGACCAATATGGTCACTATTTCCTCCTAGGGTCCCCTCCCGGCATTTCCACTCACATCTATCTTTGTTAGTCTCCTTCCATTCATCCTCTCAACATGACCAAACCATCTAAGCATACTCTTTAAAAAAATTGTCACAACATGCTATTTTTGATCTTTTACCACTTCACTTTTACGCGTTTTGGTTATCGGTTCTAATATTCTATCTGGTAAATAATCCAATACGGGAAATGAAAAATTGAAACACGAAATTCCAATTATTCAGGAGGATAAGCAAAGTGCAATGTTTATCAACATCTACACTAATATTGCAACGATTTGTATTTTTGTACGTTTTTATTTTTGTTTGCAATGAATAAACTCAAAAACTAGACGACCGATTTAAAAATTATTTCACCAGTATAGATAGCGCAATCCATGACGACGCGCCCCACTCCGTACAGTACAGTAATCACGGAGTGGGGCGAAAAAAGATATTATGCGGTCAAAGCCGCTGGCGTAAGTTAGTCATTAAGATTTTCGCATAATGCCTATTATGTATTTTTTTAGCTATATTTACTCTTTCTAGTATCCTGTCATTGTCGCCTTCGGCATCATAAAGAAAGCTGCCGCCAAAGTGAACATTGAATTCGGTCTTGATAAAAAAATCGGTGAGCATTTTAACGTTTCTGTTTTCTGGCTGGGAGGAAGTTTCATCACCCTGACTTCTTATTAATTAGAGTGACCATTATTTGAAAATCTTTCCAAATCTGTCGCCAGTCGACCCAGAATCTTACTTCTTTCAAAGTTATCAAGTTAGAGACTGTGGCGATAAAACCACTAACCACTAGCTTATTAAATAGTTACTGAATTACTAGATAGTTACGGCTTGTAACTAATTTACCTACAAATGTGTTACAGCCACAGCTATTATGCAAGCGGCTGATGATGTCATTTCCGGCAAGTTGTACAGAGAGGGGCACTTCCCTCTCGTCATCTGGCAGACTGGATCGGGCACACAGTCCAACATGAACACAAATGAGGTAACGTGCCCTATTGTACCTACCTATCACAGTGAGGACTTCATCATCTTCTACTACTAACTTCATCAGTGTTGAGATTCTTTTCCCAACACTGTTGGGGTCGGCTTTCAGTCTAATCGGATGCAGCTTTGAGCGAATGCCTATCTGACCTCCACAACCAAGTTACTGGGTAATACGATACCCCTTGGTAAGACTGGTTGTCAGACTTTCGGGCTTCTGACGACCCGTAACGACTGTCAAAGATCAATGAATGACAGCCGGGACCAATGGCTTAACGTGCTTTCCGAGGCACGAAGGGATCTTGTTACATAATATGGTCACCCATCCACGAATCAACCGCGACAAGCGTTGCTTAACCTGATCGATCGAACCGTGCGGCTGCTATCACTTAGCCACAAGCCCCTCAGTGTATCGCAGTGAGAACTTCATACAAACATATTGTAGTATGATGTGTTAATAAATAAGATTTTATTCTCAGGTGATTGCAAACCGCGCCATCCAAATCTTGGGCGGGAAGTTGGGCAGCAAAAACCCCGTTCACCCCAATGACCACGTGAACAAATCCCAGAGCTCCAACTGCACGTTCCCTACAGCCATGCACATTGCTGTAGCAATGGAACTAAGAGACAGGCTCATGCCTGGCCTCGTAGCTCTTAGAGATACCTTGGGCGCCAAGGCCAAGGAGTTCCATAAGATCATCAAGATCGGCAGGTTGGTAAATGCCATTTAGATTATTGTTCTGCTGTAAGCTGTCAGGTGGTTACATATGTATCTTGTTTCTCTACAGAACGCATTTAATGGATGCCGTGCCTCTAACGCTGGGGCAGGAGTTCAGCGCTTACGAGGTTCAGCTGACGTACGGCATCGAGCGCATCTGCAGCACGCTGCCGCGCCTGCACTACCTGGCGCTGGGCGGCACGGCCGTGGGCACGGGCCTCAACACTAGCATCGGCTTTGCAGAGAAATGCGCTGCGGAGATCGCAAATATCACTGGTACGGCAGTAACTAATCATTTGATTTCTGTTTCCTAGATTTTAATTTGATTGCATGCCTCAATCTCAGGCTCAAGTGAAAAAAAATGGACAAGCATGTTAAAAGAAATCTTAAGGCGAATGCACTCAAACAAAAATTAAATTTTGGGAGGTTACACACATACGAACAGTCCCATCGCCAATAAAAAAAAATGCAATCGGTAACAATATTTTTTGCAGGTATTCCCTTTGAGACAGCGCCAAATAAGTTTGAAGCGTTGGCCGCCCACGACTCAATGGTGGAGGTGTCAGGAGCGCTGAACACTATCGCATGTTCCTTGATGAAGATTATTAACGACATTCGTTTGCTGGCTTCCGGACCTAGGTGTGGTCTGGGTGAGCTGATGCTGCCAGAGAACGAGCCTGGATCATCCATCATGCCTGGTGAGGTTCTTTCCTCTGACTAGATGCTCCGCGATGGTATTTTGGTGACTGAGCTGTTTATGCTAACGTTAGGTTTACAATATTCCAGGCAAGGTGAACCCCACCCAGTGCGAGGCGCTGACGATGATCGCGGCGCAGGTGATGGGCAACCACGTGGCCGTGACCGTGGGCGGCTCCAACGGACACTTCGAGCTCAACGTGTTCAAGCCCATGATAGTCGCCAACGTGTTGCGATCGATTAGACTAATCGGTAAGATTGGAATGTTCTTAAATATAATATAATCCACCTCATTCTAAAAGAAGTCGACGCAAAAATATTTAACCAGTGTATTCTACCCATCAATACTTTACCAAGACCTGACATTAAGAAGTGAGCTATGCTGAGGGTAAGAATCAGAGGATCGGTGAAGAGTGAAGGAAAAACCAAACAGAGTGCAAGTTGTAATGCTACTTGGGATAGGTCATGCGGGAGTGAACCGCATCGGGGTAGAGTGTACCGCATGGGAGGAGCCGCGCCGTGCCTTCGTATCAGAAGTCGAAGCCGACCTGTCGCTGCCGGCTGTCGCTCGTTCGATGGTCGGGAGCGCCGTGTCGTGGAATGCGGTGATCTCCTTCTGTGAAACCGTCATTTCGCAGAAGGAGGCTGCGGAAAGGGAGAAGGAGATTGAAATCACTCTCCTGATCCGCAGTAGGCGGACCGGGCGTCGGCGGAGGGCGGAAAACGCCTTCCAGCCTCCCTAACAGGTCCGGAGGGACGGCGGGCTCATGTGGTCCGCCGCCCCCCATCTAGCAGGACCCGGTGGCGGCGCGTGGTGTCCCTCGCGCGCCCCTGTTTGACGTCGCGGGGTCTCGCACCTCCCTCCCCCCGCGGGCTAGAGGTGGCCCGAAAGCAGGCGGCACCAGTCGGGGATCATGGAAAGCGCACAATATCTCATGATCTCCGGTCCAAGTGTGGGAAGGGAACACCGGGGTGGTTTTTAGTCAGTAGGAGTCTGACGCCAACCAACGTCTCTTCGCCCACCCCAGGGCGGAGGACATCCATGAGGACTATCCACAACGGAACAAAAAGATAAAAAGTTTCGGCGCAACCTGGCTGCGCCGAAACTTTTTATCTTTTTGTTCCGTTGTGGATAGTCCTCATGGATGTCCTCCTGATGGATGTGAACCTACATAAGGTACTGCTTGGTCACAGCAGTACCTTAAGTAGTTGTTTAAGTAGGTTCAGTAGGGCCCTTAGGTATTTGATTGTAAGTAACTTGTAATCTTCCCAGGTGATGGCTGCCAGGCGTTCAACAAGAACTGTGCGGTCGGCATCAAAGCTAACGCTGCGGCTATAGAAAAACTCATGAACGAGTCACTCATGTTGGTCACAGCGCTCAACCCACATATCGGATACGATAAGGTAGGTACATTTTAACCGTTACGAACTGTATGATAAGAGCGCATGCCTCGATTGTTATAGTAGCCAGTCAACGAGGAGGCGGGTCTGACTGCCCAGAGGGTGCGCCACCGGGGATGGACCTATATTAAAGTATTGTCGTAGTATAGTCGTGGAAGTCATTCGAATGCAGGGTTACTGATATTTATAAGCGACGATAACCAACTTTTAACCGATTTTATACTGAAGATCACGTCTAAAAAAGTAGTGTTAATGATTTGAAAAACTATATGTTAAATTAGAGCATTTTCTTAATAATTTATTAAAGGAATATTTTTGATTATGTTTATATTACATAGTGAAATTACTTAAATGGAAGTCGAGGGCCTGCATAGCTATTCTGAATAGCTATAATAAATTGCATTTTCAATACTTGATTTGCCTTGTCCCCGACATCAAATAGCTGTCAGAAGAATAGCGGTCGTCTATTTAATTTAAAATTACAACATTTTCGGGTTTTTTATAAATGTAAACAGCGTTTACAGAACTCCTTCGATTTTATTGATTGCTGTTGGTTTCGGCATGGAAGCGTATCGAATAGATGTGGACAGTGAGCAACTGGCCGATATTATAACCAAGTCGAAGAAGAAGTGGTACTCCAAAACTGAAATAAGTGCTAAATATTTCATTTGCTGTTGTGTGTTTCAGGCTGCCCTAATTGCGAAGACTGCCCACAAAGAGGGAGGTAACCTGAAGGACACTGCCATCAAACTGAACCTCCTCACTGCAGAACAGTTCGATGAATGGGTCAGACCTGAGAACATGTTGGGACCCAAGTAGATACAACAGGAGCGGAATGGGCGTAGCTATCTTTCGCTTAGGAGTTTAGTATTTTTGGGTATTTTTTTTCAAATATTTTCCGTTGCCACCTGCCAGAATTTTTTAAGCTGTGGTTACTTTTTTTTCGGTATAGTGCAACGCAACTCTTAGGGACGGACGAAAGTACATTAGCTGCATCAAGGCCATCATTTTAACACACTTTTAAACAACGATGGAGACGCAAATTAAGTTTGTAATTTCATTTTTTAATTAACCTGCGTGTCCAAAGAATGGGTGTGTGAGAATTTTATACATGGCATAAAATATACATTGGAGATTAACAAAAAGCAATGAATCACTTTATTAATAAATGGTCAAGCTACAGTATCTGTAAACCTGTGACTCCTAAATCAAGAAATTAGGAAAGCAAAAAAGAAAAACTTTTTGTAAGCAATAATTTCTACATGACCTTCAATATTTTCGATTGGTCGCAACATTAATTCAGCACAGAGTCCTTTAACCCTCCCGGCACGTCACGTCAGTTGTCTGCTAGTGGCAGAAGTAATAAGGCGAGTGCGAGTGTAAACGTAAGTTCTGTTTTTTCTGCCTACAATTTTGACGTTCAAAAGTGTAGGCCTGTGTGCCTTAATGCAATAAATTATTTGATTTTGACTTATTTCAATATTTATTTTAAACAGTTTTGTTAAATTTTCACCTGATTGTAAAGTACATGAGGTCAGCTTTGGGGTGGAGTAGGTAAAAACTCGCTGAATTATTCGTTTGCATGGAACTGACGATATATCAGTCACTTTCTCACTAATCAGTTTCTAAATAACCTGTCAGTAACATACAGGTGGATGAGATGTGTTCGAGTAAATAAGATCGCTTTAGATTTCAGGCAGAGTTGAAGTGGTGTTGATCGAAACTTATCCTTATAAGCCTTACAAATAAGACGACTCGTATTTAACGCCTCACGACTAGACTTTTGAACTGTAATATTTATAATCTTTTGAATTTTCACAGAAGTGAGTGTTACTGTTGTAAGCTGCCAGTTTCTAATTATCCTGCCTTTTACGTGCTGAAAAACTGAAATTGTTTGTTCCCCTGTAGTGTAAGGTACTTACTCATTTTTACATAACAATTTGAATAAAATATCATAAAAAATACATCCAATCTTTTTTTAAATTTTTGTCCAAAACGGCAATTATTTGAAAACTACCCTTTTAGATTATATATTAATACAACTAATTCCACTTTGTGCCATTGTGTACATTGAATTACCAAATTTTTATATAGAAGGATTGTTTAAAAAAAAAACAATGTCACAACCCTGTCAATTTAAAAAATTCGAGGTATTTTTGACCAAATGAGACTGAGATTAAAATGCGAACGCAATAAAAACGGAAATTGCTCCCTCTGCGGTGTAAATACGTAACACATTATCAGTAGCAATGGGTTTCACTTTGACAGTTCAACAACATTCATTGCGTTTTAACGTTGTTGAGCAGATAAGTTTTTCAAACATATGAAGCAGTGGATTAGCAATAATTCCTTTAGATCAGATTTTGATTCAGATTGTGATTGATAGTGTGTTACGCGATTAGGGTGATGGTCTATGCGGCTAATGCGGTCCTAGTTGCGTAATGGGGTATGTATGTAAATAAATTACATCATATTTCGTATATCCGTTATAAGTTTGTAACCCGAATTATTTTGTTAAAAATATCGTTGTGCAGTGTCTATATAATATATTTATTCCATGTCGATTCCCAATAAAAATAAAGTTTACAATCTACAAATTTATTTTATGAATTCCCTGATAATATGTGATGAATGATAACTACATAGTGTTATTACGATAATGATGTACATATGTATAGTGCACTCCGCGACGACTGTACTTTAAGCTGTACACCTTTCCTTGCTTTAATGTGATAAATTGATACCCGTTACTTTTCGACACCAAACGGTGAAAAACACCCTTCAAATATCCGTTATCTACGCATTCTGTAAATCAAACTTATTAACATTGAGCAAAATAATTTCTGGGATATCAGTTTTATTGTTAGTGTAACAAATCCCTGTTTACGGGTGCGAAAACATGCTTATGCGCAACGTTACTGGATGTGGGGGTATTTAAAATATTGGAACCTTGACCTTCAATATCCCAGGTATGGTGCAGTACATAAAAAGCTTATCAAGGTTGGGTAGTATAAGTTAACCTCGGCTTCGTGAACGCTACGATTTCCTAGAAGAATGGTGGCCGCACAGTGTCCGCAATTTACAGGCGAATGACGTCACTGAAATAATTATTTATGAAAGTAAAGGTAGGTATTTCATAGAAACCATGGCAGTGGTGTCGCGGCGACACGTCACGTCGCCTGCAGTTGCCGCCTGTGGTCGGTTACGGAATGGTACCTTAAGTTCATGTGTTTTCCTAGAGAGCGTTTTTGAAAATGTGAAGTCAAATCCCGCTGCCCAAAGATTTAAATCGCTAGATTTGCCCTCACCGGCAAATACCGTCTCGCGAAATAGGGTCCATACTGAGAAGAGTGCTTGCACATTATTAAATAGCGTTTCCATGACAATCGAGTCAAGTCACTGTGTCATTAATGTTTCAGAGAGAGGTATCAAAAAGAAACAAACGTGACTATCTTTTGACGCGGTAGGGCAAATCAAAGGGTACGACATGAGTGAAAAGTTCAGCGTTGCGTAGTGCAAGCGGCGAAGGCAACTGCTCGGCCGCCACTCAGGACACATCTGTCATGTGTCAAACAGATGCATCAACACGTAGATGCATCTGTTTGACACAAACGCCGCGCCGCCCCGGCCCGCTGGACGCTCGATTTAAGCGGGCACTCAGGCCGTACACTAATGATTTAAATCTTTGCCGCTGTCATCATTTTCATGAAAGCCGTCACTGCGGCCGTTAAGCGCGGCTACCGGTCTTCTAGGAAACCGTAGCTTTTTTTACACCCGCAGTGACATCTATCATGATACGCGCTTATTTTTACTAGGTACAGCAAAATCAACTTGACCAAAATACATCCCCCTCTTGCCAACGAAACGAGAAAACGTTTTCGCGTTACATTCACAAGATGGCAGGAAATAAAACGGAAGGTTTTGTTCCGAAAATTCTAGGCAGATGGAGCCACGTGTTTAACTTCATTTCAATATAATTATGTTTTGCTGTAAGACCAAGGTCTGTAAGAAAACAGGATCTTATAACCACCCCAGAACAACGTTAAAACTGAAGATTCCTTGTGACAATGGTTTTTCTTTAGGTACAGTCTACAGCACACGGTGCTAAGGCCCGGACTCCACCAAACCGGAGACAAGCCGAGAGGAGAGGAGATTTTCGTTATTCTGACATCTCGTCTCCACTCAGCGTCAGTGGATACCACTGAGCGGAGATGTATCATATTTGAACGGCTCGATCGAAGCGGAAATGTGAGCTGTGCCTCGTCGGGATTGAGCTGGGCGACGGCAGCGGTATAAAGCGGAGCTGTGAGCTGTGCCTCGCAAGCTGGCGACGGCACGTGGCAGAGATGAGAAGAGATATGAGCGGCGTGCAGTGAGCGTTCAACGTCCAACACTCGCCGTACGCAGCTTAGTTCCGCTCTAGCCAGCACATATCTCCGCTCCATTCTAGCCAGTACGCATCTCCGCACAGCTTCAGTTGATACACCCTAGCTGAAAAACATTATTTTCGTCTCCGCTTGGGAAACCTCCGCACATCTCCGATTTGGTAGAGTCCGGGCCTAACACTTGGGACCTTGAGCTGGCCTAGCGTAGTATCGCGTGGCGTTTTAAAAGGCCAGTTTATACCGATTCTGTTACCACTGATGTGTGTCCTACTGTACCTACTACTTTCTATACTCCATTGGTTTAGGTAAAGTAAGGCCATTTTAATAGAGTAACATTTGACAATTCATCAACATTCAACATCGTAACCTTGTAACGATGGGCAAAAAATAATATATTTTTTCGTTTTGTTAGAACTGCACAATTGCATAACTTTTTTAAATTACGATTACATATTTATTGCAATAATGACCGATACGAGTAATTTTACGATTTGCTTTCACTAAACTGACAGACGTCAAATGTTACCTATTAAAATGGCCTGACTTTAGTTAAACAAAAAAAAAAAAAACGTGACGAGAGAACTGTCAAGTAACCAACTAAACGTAATAGTACCTGTCACTTCAGTGGTCATGCTACGTCACAGTTGTACTCTTTAATTTAGCAACGTTGTAATTCGTTGATCAATCTTCAACGAATTACAATTTACAACGTTGCGTTTTCCTACAATAAACAGATTACAAAATATTATATTATTATTAAAAATCTTATACTCAAGCAGTTACATCTACTGGAGCAGTTATACATTCATAAATTAAGAAACTATTTAAAACTTAAAAAGCAGATGTACACAATGCAGTAACGTGCCAAATGTCGTCACATCATAACCGCGACATTAAACGGACGTTTGAACTGTAGTAGAAAATTTTTGGAGTTTCATAACACTTTTGAGCAACAAGCACGTTGCTCAACAAGCAAGTTGAATGTATATATTAATACTTTAAAAAAAATACATGCATATTCCCTATATCCAGAAACTCGTAATATCGTCCGACACATAAGTATGTAGGTGTATAAGTACTCGTACTTAAACGTATCTATTAGTAACCGATGTCCGCGTATTATCGAGACGAGCCGTAATTAATTGGCCGGCGTTGAAAGTAGGTCATTAGGAAAATGTTCCCCTAGTACAGGGATGGTGAACCTTTGTGTATCTGCTAGATATTGTTGGGCGGCCGCGATTTCGGATGTCAAATAATATTCCATATTTTAAATTGCGAGATACTTTCCAAAATATATTTTATAAACCCATTAAGTACACTCTCTAGTAATAGAGAGGTTTTAGAAAAAGTGTTTCATTTTGCACCCCTAGGAGTGTGAGACTGTCTATGAAATATTCCATGCTTATAATCCTCAGCAACTCAAGAGCTATTTTTCTATAAAGATAGTCGTGTTAACATTATTACAAAAATGCTTTAGCGAGGGCAGATTTTTCAATCTTCAGATATATTTTAGTCATAGTACAATTGTCAGACAGTTGAGCTCAAATTAATTGGTTAACAATAGCCATTGGTTTGTTATCCCTGCTCTGTAATATTCATATCAGTCTATAGTGAACTAATAGGGTTGGATACATTTAATTTTGGTACAGATAATTTGTAACTTAATTTGTGTATTTTGGTCATCTATTATTGGTTAAATTGGATCAGCTATTTTTCTGTTCAAGGCTGCAACCCTGAAAACACAGGTGCGCTTGAGAAGTTTGCGTTATTTTGTGCCGATATTGGCTGGATTATTTATAATATGTATAGATTTAGATCAGGTATATCTTTTTAATGTAAAGTCATTTTCTATTAGTTTGGAAACGTCTTGCAGAATTTTAGTTAAATGTTAGGACTCAATATGTAACTGTGCTGTCATATTTATTTACTTGGAAAGCAGAAATCAATCTTCGGGAATCAATCATCGTAGTAAGTCCTCTATTCACAGTAAGTTTGCTCAAAGTAATACTTTTTATGTAAGTTTGCACAAGACGCTTCCCGTTTGTTTGACATGTTCATACATTTTTGATCGATCGTTTTTAGGTAGGTTAGGACAATTTCGTGAATGTTATTTTTGAACAAAATGTTTGGGATGGGTTTAGATACGTGACGACTCGCTAGAGGAAATGCGAGGCTATTTGGAGGTTGTAAAGGGTCTTCTGAACCCTCCACAACATTTTTTTCCGAAATGTCTTTTTTTTTTCAAATAAAAATATATTTATTTATTATTTATTTATTTTATTATTTATGTACACACAGAAAAATAGATACAGATAAGACATAATCATAATTATGAGTACAAAGGTACTGCTTATTTCTTAAGAAATTTAAGAATTAAGAAGAAGAAGATGAATTGAAGATTTTTCATAAGAATTATGTTTGTTTTGGAACAATATTTATATATTGAGTCACTTTATGGACCGAGCGTGAGAAGCTCCAATTTTTTTTTGTTTAGTTGTCTTCATGTAGAACGCTTTTGCAAAATTTAAGAGCTAGCAAACGCCTAGATTTCGAGAAAAAATTAAGTAAAAACGTAATTAGAACTTAGGATACAATAGCGAGCAGCCTATCGAGCTTGAGACTTGGGGGCACCCCGGCTCAGACAGGTTAGGTTCCAAGGAGACGGGGGGTGAGCGAGCAAAGTCAGCGAACGAGCCCCCATCTCTGTTCCTTTAAACCCTGCAGGAATAGCCTTATTTAAAAAATATTACATTTACATTATAACATTCTTATTTTTAAATTTAACCTTGTCCTGCGAGATGTTTGTCATTTACCTTGAAAATCTGTCTCCTGTGAACTGGTGGGTGGGGGGGGATGACTTGTCCTCTTTCTCTCTCCTTCCCTCCACCTCTCTCTAAATTTCGTTTATCAATCATTTCTATGAACTTCATGTTATATTAAAGAATCGTCAAAAAAACTATGTCCGGCCAAGGGGAGTGGGGGTTTATTTACTCTCCCCCCTTTCCCACTCACCCCCTCCCCCTCTCCCTATCGAAGCGGCACGTTTTTAAACTTTAACTCTCTAAATATGAATTTTGAAAAGCAGCCGAGAAAATAGCGTGAGATCACGAGAACTGGATAAAATGGGAGTCTTAGCCTAGGAAAGGCACAAAATAAGAAATAAGCTGAATTTATTGGCTAACCTAAACTAAGCTTATCTTGTTTCTGGCAGAGAAAAAAGTCGCCACCAACTTACTCAACAGTGGGTTCCATTAAAGAAATCTATGGGAGTACTTAAAATGACGAGCAGAGGTTTCCACCCTATATAGATAGGATCCTCCTACAGAGTATAGATATAGATCTATCCTCTGTTGATCATAGTGATCCTTTTGAACTAATTGTAACCTATAGGTATAGATAGTGCAATCCACGACGACGCGCCCCACTCCGCTCCGCAATTTGAATAATTATTATGTTATAATCGTAATACATACTATATTTTTTTTTACTATTATGTATTGTTTATTTATTAAATTAGTTATACGGATTGTCACATTACAAATCTACGCACGCACACAGTCACATACGTTTAGAGGACTTCCGTAGTACCTAGGTACTTCGTCCATTTTGATTGTTTTGACTGTACAGTGGAAGTGTGACTGTGATTTACGTAGTTTTAATTATTCTTGGGATTAAAAAATTACATATAAGAAATGTAAAAAAAAACCCTGTCAGATCCGAGAGGGGCTCATAGGTACTTACTGCATGAAAATTACCTAAAAGTAATAAATAATCTAATTATTATTGAAAATCAAAAAGTTATTGCTGTTTAAAAATCTCATTTTTAGTACTGATATTACCCCCAATTCATTAATAATGAGCGGGATATAAGTTATGACTTGTAGACACCCTCTAAACGACGTCCGCCCGCGCCCCATGTAATAAACCGGTAAAAAAAAAACTGACCCCATCCATTTTCCTGATAAATTACCACAGAAATCGATTCATTAAACGATTCTGAACAAACTACTTTCATAATGTGTATTCATTCAGTAACACATTGTATAATATGATATGATATGTTGTATGATGTGATTTGTTGTTATATATTATAGAATGTATGACAATGTTACAACGGGAGTCTCGAGTAAATCCTAGGCAAGCGTGCTTTACACCTGTAGGGCCATCATGCTTTCACCTGACCTTAGTCAAGTGAAATAGTGGTCAAAAGTCGGATTTATGCAATAAAACAAGTCATCGGAAAGGGAAAACCTTCCCACTAGACGATTTTTGTTGCCAAAGTGAGTCTCAATAAGCTTTGACGTTGGAATGAAGATGTCACTAACAAAATGAAACTCGCCCTCACGCCCCGCGTGTGTTAACTTTCTCAATTAAAAGTTAGACGCGAATCGATACTCATGTAGGTAGACTCGTATTCGTCGTCGTTGATATTGCTCGAAACTTGAGCAACTGCTGCGATACAACCCATACTGGATGCGGTGTATAGTCTTTCGAAAATATATTTTTTGGCTAAATAACAAACATAATTTGATGGATTTATAGGGTTTAGCTTTGCTTACCGTACCGGTTCTCAGTAGGTACGTGGATATACACTTATCCAGATAGAGGCGGCTGGATGTCTCCAGTTTGTGGATTACCCCGCTCGCTCTCGCAAAGAGGAGGTGTGAGTCCCAGCAGTGGGAAAAGTAGAAGCAGATTAAGTGTGACGACCCCTTCGTGCTTAGGTCAATTTTGTTAAAAGTAGAAGCAGATTAAGTGTGACGACCCCTTCGTGCTTAGGTCAATTTTGTTAAAAGTAGAAGCAGATTAAGTGTGACGACCCCTTCGTGCTTAGGACAATTTTGTTAAAACCAGGCCTCTCTTGAATTATTTTCAACCGACTTCAAAGAGGAGGAGGTTCTCAATTCGGCTATATTTTTTTGTTGTATGTTTGTTACGCGATTACTCCGCCAATTATGAATTGATTTTGATGATTCTTTTTGTGTTTGGTAGGGCATACTTCAGAAGTGGTCCCATATAAATTTGGTCAAGATCTGACGAGGGGTTGTTGAGTTAGCTTCAATGCGTATTTTTCCCATCTAGTATGTGTGGACGATGTTCTAATAGTTCCTGTCACTGTAATTTACATAGCAGGTAGTGGTATTCAAATTTTTGTGGGGGGTTTGTGTAGGTACCACAACTAAAAAGTCAAACCGACTTCCAAAACAAAAACACTACAAAGTGAAAAATAACTTTGATTTCGGAAGTCGGTGGCAAAAAAACGAAAATACAAAATCAAAGACACCGACTTCCGAAATCAAAGTTATTTTTCACTTTGTAGTGTTTTTATTTTGGAAGTCGGTTTTTTTTTGGAAAAAAGTTTTTTTATACACTGTACCTACTCCATATAATTACTTGAATAATTATATCGTGTGAACGAACAGCTTTAAATAACGGCTAGTTTACACGAACTTTAACTTAAAACTGTAACTTAAAAGTAGGAAAACAAAAGGGGAAAACATTCCACGATAAACAGCTCAAGATAAAGCCTTCGTGTAGAAATAATGCGGTCTCGAGTGTTGCCAGCTAACCGAACTGTTTTAAATTACAATTTATATTGTTTGTTTACTGAATATTTGGCTCAGAAGGATTTATATTTTTTATAAAAATGAAAATAAACCTACACGAATCCAGCCTGTAATTTTCCAACTGCTCGGGAAGGACCTATTCTCATGCTAAAAAGGAACTCGTATTGATCGCCAAGATTGCTCTCTGCATTTTATAAATTTACTACTAGCTGTGCCCCGTGGTTCACCCGCATTAGTCTCGATCCCGTAGGAATATCGATATAAAAGTATCCTATGTCCTAAACTAGGTCATGATCTACCCACGTGCACAATTTCAACAAAATCCGTTCAGCCGTTTTAGAGTGAAAGCGTTACAAACGAACACACAAAATCACTTTCGCATTTATAATATTAGTTAGAATTACCACATACATTTGTTTTTGCAGGTGGGTGGCACCCAATACATAAATATCAGTCAGATAAGTCCACCCAAAAACCAATTAGACACCACAACGAACAAAAAAGAAATGTTTTTAAACTATCCTCTCGGGACTGACAGGGTCCAAATTTATACCTGTGGATTAACATGGATGATTAATTAATTAGTCCCAAATAATAACTGAGTACGCCCACAATTCATACAGATGACAATACATATGTCAAGTGTCACCCTCTGGAATTCGGCCAAAGAGCAAGCAAAGATATCCAATTGCAGACAGACGATGTTGAGTATCTCTATTCAAATTTAACAAGTTTGTACGCGTCACCGGGACTTTAAACAGCCTCTCTCTCGGCCCTTGGGGGGCCTTTGAGGGCTTCAGACCTTTAGTTTCCCAACGCTCGATTGCTTGCGTTCCTAACCGAATAACTATAGGGCAGTGTTAGGTTCAGTGTGTAGGTTAAGTTTACTAACACAGTTGTTAATAAATATTGTTTACTTGTTAATTATATATAAATTAATAAATAATTGTACGTCGTCGGCCGAACTCGTCAGATCGAACCAAACATTATGTAAAAGAAGGTGAGCGAGTATTTTATATTTAATTTTTTTATTTACACTACTTCAACCGAAATCGTTCGATGACGTCCGATAAAAAGGCGCCTCACTTTCTTTAGTATCACGCCACTAGATTTTAATTCGCAATCTACTATTATATTGAAGATTGTAAAGATTGTCAGTATCACAATTTTCACAACGCCAACAATATAATTAGGAAAAAACAAGAAAAAGAAAGTTTATTTGAAGTAAATATGACGCAAAGAAATAAAACACAAACACCAAAATGAACAAATTGGAAGAAAAAAAGCGAAATATAGGAATTGATGTTACCTGTATGCTTTTCCAATTGCGGGCGAAGGCTTTCCTCAATTTTTTTAACTTCTCGCGATCTGTAATTATTGCCCCATGCAGTGACAATTGGCTGGGAATAAAATTTCCGTTGCAAACGACGCTCGTCAGACGTCGCAGAAGTTTAGTATTTTCATTTATCTGAACTAAAACACCGGCCAAGTGCGAATCAGACTTGCACACGAAGGGTTCCGGTAGAACGTTCATCTCGGTAGAACCTTCCCTTGGGATAATTTCCGACATCCACGCAGGTGAAGCCGCGGGTTGTTTTCAATAAATACTGCCTAACAATTCGGAATATAAGAGGGATAGAGGGCGTATGAAATCAATACATTCGTCGAGCGTAATTACTTAGTAATTAACACTTAAGCTGACATTTCAGAGAATCAGAGAGTTTACAGCAGAATTAATATTATTATGGTAGATCGGTATTCAACTTAATTTGAGCTTATACTGATTGATATGAAATTGATATGGAATTATGACGTAACAGCGAGATAGGGATGCAAGAAGTGTCAAAAAGTATCGATATTTATTTATAAAAACTATTTATATCGATTTCGATATTTCGGAAAAAAACACCGATATATACCTAGACATAAAGTGATATTTTCAGAATATTATTTGTACTCTATGAAATTCTAATGTTTTTTTTTCCTCTAAAATTAATAAAAGAGATAAAAATAAGTCTATTTTTTTACGGCTCAGTGGCAACAACGGTGTTGGTTTTGAAAATATGTCGTATTTGATACATTTCATATCGATATATCGACAATATCGATTATAGATATCGCAAAAAATATCGATATATCGAACGAAAAATTTCGATGTATCGATACGTCGATATTTTTTTTACAAGCCTACAGCGAGAGAACTAGTTCAATATTCTCTAAAAATTATATAACTTTGTTTTGCTATAATAACTAATCACCGAAACCTATTTATTGGTATTATGTTACATTAAGGAGTAAGTACCACCACTCTCTTGTCCGCCATCGCCTACCTAACTTTTTCCAAACGATTTTGGGGTCGTGGCTAAGTAATAACAGCCGCACGGGTCGATGTATCAGGTTAAGCTACGTTTGTCGGGGTTGGTCTGTGGATGGGTGACAATCTTTACATACCGAGACTTCTCCGTGCCTCGGAAAGCACGTTAAGCCGTTGGTCCCGGCTGTTATTCGTGGATCTTCGGCAGTCGTTACGGGTCGTCAGAAGCCCGAAAGTCTGACAAACAGTCTTACCAGGGGGTATCGTGTTACCCAGTAACTGGGTTGTCGAGGTCAGATATGCAGTCACTCCATGTATAATACTGATATTCATCTGATCTTGATTGTTTGGGTCGGCTTTCAGTCTAGCTGGATGCACCTGAATACCAGTATATTATGACACATGAATAAAGGTGAGCGTTAAAACAAGAAATATCCAAGACTTAAACATAACTGGCGAAATGTGGTTGTACTTAAAGGTGGTGTATCTTTAGTACGCCAACATTTCGCCAGTTATGTTATGCCTAACACTTCGGGGAATACAGGCGTGACATTATATACTAACGTCTGCATTAATTGCTAGGCCGTAGCCGATTATAACATGCATACACATACAATAAAAAGAAAACCTAATACATTGATTCATAATTTCTTTAAAATACATCACAAGATAGCCAACACCGGCTCGTAAATGTTCGAGAGCTCTCGCATCAGTTTACTGAAGAGCTTCCATTTCTCAATTGGTCTTCACTGCTCAGTATCCAAGTACATATGCATTGAATAGCGTGCAATATGGCGTAACAGCTCACTGCCTTACAAATGTTGTTTATTTGAAGACGCAGACGAGGGAACGGTTCAACTAGATGTTGACAAGAAGGAAAATGTGTTTGGAAAAGGCAAGTTGGATTCTGATCGGATCAACTTTAAGACAATGGTGAATGTATTTTGCATTTTGCATGCGCTAGGGTGTTAACTTGTGGTTAAGAACTAAACCATGGTTACTGGCTGACTGCATAGACAAGATAGAGAAGCGCGATGACGCTTGTGATTTATTGCAAAATATAAAGCAAAATGTCTATTTACTCAAAAAAAAATTGAGTAATCGAAAATAAAAAACCGGCCAAGATCGTGTCGTGCCACGCTCAGTGTAGGGTTCCGTAGTTTTCCGTCCGTCACAATAAGTGTTCCTGCTTGCATATACGATTATACTACAAACTTAGTCCAGAAATTATTTTGTACAACTTTTTGACATTTTTGTACAAAAACTGTTGTTTCCATCAAGTTCAAAATGATTTTCCTAGAAAGTCCTTATAAAGTTCTACTTTTCAGATTTTTTTCATATTTTCTAAACTTATGGTTCAAAAGTTAGAGGGGGGGGGGACACATTGTTTTTTACTTTTGGAGCGATTATTTCCGAAATTATTGACATTATCAAAAAATGATTTTCGTAAACCCCTATTCATTTTTAAATACCTTTCCAACAATATATCACACGCTAGGGTTGAAATTTAAAAAAAAATCACTTCCCGCTTTACATATAGGGGGGCTACCCTAGTAAAACATTTATTTCCAATTTTTATTTTACCACTTTGTCGGCGTGATTGATATACATATTGGTACCAAATTTCAGCTTTCTAGTGCTAACGGTCACAGAGATTAAGCGAGGACGGACGGACGGACGGACGGACAGACAGACATGGCGAAACTATAAGGATTCCTAGTTGACTACGGAACCCTAAAAACTACCAAGTTCTGCATTCAAATAAGACGATCTTCTTATTAATTTAAATGCCAACGTACGTTGATATTTAATACAGATCATTTGGATTGGAACTCAAGGTTCACTCTTCTTTTTGTGTGGTCAGTGACTAAGCTGGTGTCAGAGTTTTAAAGCCACCCATGGGCCTTTGACTTGGCTTCACATGCCGTCCAGAAATATCTCTCAGGCATAAAGGTTAGTTTACCATTAATATGTATAGTTTTTTTTTTTCAAAACGTGTTTTGTGACGGAAGGTAGACAAAGGCCAAACTAACTCAGTCTGCCAATTTTGTCAGTGTCCCCCGTCAATGGTGGTGACTAGCAGTCGCGCGAGGACTAAGAAAGAAAGAAAGAATAATATTTATTTGGACACAGTTCGTGAAACACTAATCTATCTATATACATATACATATATAAAAGAAGTCGTGTTAGTTACACTATTTATAACTCAAGAACGGCTGGACCCATTTCGTTAATTGTTTTTTTTTTATTGTGTTTGATTAAGTCAGGAGAAGGTTTTAGGTAGGGTAGGCAGGGTAGGTAGGTGCACCGTAGATAAGTACTTAGTGCTACCCGTGTGAAGCCGGGGCGGGCAGCTAGTAACAAAATAAAAAGTGAAACTACTGCGCCAAAAAGGTTCATTTCAGCATTAATGCCACACTAATGGTACTACTATGGTAGGTACTATGGATTATGGATGGGTTAAGACCCTCAGTTATTCTTTTAAGTAAGGTTTACTCTATTAAGAAGACAGTACATGTCTATGTTTTAACCCTAAAGATTCTTTGATTTCATAGAAATACAATCAAAATGTACATGAGCCTCTGTTAATTAAATTTGCCACTACAAAACAAGAACTACTCATCATCTTCCTGCCCTTATCCCATGTTACTTGGGGTCGGCGCAACACGTTTTCTTCTTCCATCCTCCCCTGTCAACCGTCACGCAATCATTTACACCTTTTTCCTTCATATCATTCCTCACACAATCAATCCATCGTTTCTTTGGTCTTCCTCTCCCTCTCCATCCCTCAACATTTATATTCATCACTCTTTTAGTCACATGCGATTCTTCCCTCCTCATCACATGCCCATACCAAGACAGTCGATTCCCTTTCAACTTTCCTGTAAGTGGCGCAACTTACAGACTTCCTCTAATATACTCATTCCTTATTTTATCCATTCTTGTCACACATCCACCTCAATATTCTCATCTCCGCTACCTGCAATACAAAACAAGAACGCTCCGCTCCGTACTAAAGTACAGCTTACAGTACAGTAATCGCGGAGTGGGGCGCGTCGTCGTGGATTGCACTATCTGTTATGTACCTGTTATTAAATATTGTTACAGTTTATGTATGTATACTTTAAATATATTATTATTTCTATATTATTTTCCACTAAGGTCTAATGCATAAACAGCCTATAACGTGCCCACAGCTGGGACAAGGGCCTCCTCTCTATGAAAGGGAGTGGGCCGTAATCCACCACGCGGGCCCAGTGCGGGTTGGTACATAGATGTCACATATTTTCGAATTATTGGTTCTAGGTCATGCCTTTCTCCTTTTTTGGTTTCCTCAAGACATTTTCCTTCACCTTTTGAGAGCAGTGGTAATGAAATAAGATACACAAAGTTGAGCGCCAGTCAGGGTTCGAACCTACGACCTGCAACTCGTGAGACACGGCTGTTACCACTCCCATGATCCAACATTAATAATTATATTTTCTTATATAATCTTCTCATATATAGGTAACACAGATAAAAAGAACCCAATAAAAGAACAAAGGCGAGCTAAACTAACTTTTTTCTTCGGAGTTGATCTTGACAGTATTAAACGTGATATATCTCCGAGAAATTAAGCTAATCATTCGGAAAATTGAGCTACACGAGAGAATATGTGTACAGGCAATTTCTGTACAAGTTTTTTTGTGTTAGAAGTTAACTTGTTCTTTCTTCTTTCCTTTTGTGAAGTACAGAGACGAACAGAAGATTAAAATGTAAAACAATGTATTTTGGTGAAAGTGAAAGAGTATGCTTAGATGGTTTGGTCATGTTGAGAGAATGAATGAAAGACGACTTTCAAAAGGTATTTACAAGGCAGATCTGATTTGAAACATTGGGACGCCCTAGGAGGACATAGATAGCGACCTTATTGGTGATGTTCTTCAAAAAGGTCAGGTGCGTAGTGCTCGCAACCGACATGCGTGTATGACGAGATGTATGAACGTAAACGAGGCAAAAGGAGTAAGTAAGGATCGTAGCTGGTGGCGTTCTGTTCTGCCTAGCCATTTTGGGAAGAAGGCGTAAGTTTAAGTTTGTAGGTATGTACGTATTTTGGTGTGTAACTACTAGGTAGGTACACTCTCTTCAAGTCTTGTCGTCATCGTCATTATTTCAGCCTGTTCATCGAAAAAAAATACAATATCTATATTTAAAGAGTTATCGAAAATAGTTATCCATGCTCTGCAGTGGACGTCAAATCAAGATGTATCATCACAAGGTACGTAGGTACGTATTTAAAGTTTTTGTTCTCCGTGGTCGATATATTCGAGACAAAACTGGCTCATCATAAGAAAAAAGCTAACTCAAATAAAAACACCAATTTTAATACTAAGCTTTATTAATATCCAAACTATACTCTTTATTTTTCACCCCTAACACTAAATTATACACTACCCCTGCCACAACACCCCCTAATAGAGGCGCTACCCAGTACACCCAATGAAAATCATAAATACCCATCACGACTGCTGGTCCTAAGGTCCGCACAGGATTCAAGGACCCCGTATAAGGCACACAGGAGCATAAACAGCCTGATAAACAGAGGCCTATAGCTAGAGGTGAGGACCCAAGACCTCTGGCTCCTCTTTTGTAATCAGTTACGCTTAAAACCAGGGCTACAAGGAGGAAAGTCATCAGGAACTCCAAAGCGAAGATCTGTTCTGTAGTGGTGTACTTGTATGGTACTGTAGCTCCGAGGTTGCCTCGTATCATGTCTGCTGAAACTGCGTAGGCCACTGCTGCTCCTGAAAGGGCTTTTTAATTTCAAATTTTTTCTAAAATATTATTTCAACTAAAACATTGTTTCATAAATAAATTGAAGTAGCCCCAGTAAGTTCCAATAGTACTTGTGTGGGAGCTCTCTCACTCTTCCCCTTAAGTGGTAGCTTTACAATGATGAGGTTAAATAAAGATTGGGCACGCCACTATTGCGGCGATAAGTCCCCTCTTTGAGGAGTGGCTGGAGGGGCGCCACGGCGTCTTCGCCTTCCGCCTGACGCAGGTCCTCACTGGACACGGCTGTTTCGGGAGGTTCCTGTTCGGTATCAAGCGGGAGGAAACGCCCAGGTGTTATCACTGCGTGGATCGCCCGGAGGACACGGTGGAGCATACGGTGGAGGTCTGCTCGGCTTGGGCAGAGCACCGCCGTGTCCTCGTGGAGGCGATTGGTGGCGGGGATCTCTCGCGTCCGGCCCTGGTCCAGGCCATGGTACGGAGCGAGAGGGCATGGGCGGCCGTCACGTCCTTCTGTGAAGCAGTAATGCTCGCGAAGGAGGAGGCGAAACGCGTGAGGGAGAGGCAAAGTTCGCGCCCTCACGCCCCTAGCCGCCGCAGGAGGAGACGATAGCCGATTCCCGGCCACCGTAGGCGCGGGCTTGCGGACGGTGAGCAATGGGTAGCTCGCCGTCCGGTAAGGACCAGGCCCGGGTCGATGGCGCGTTGTGTTCCACGCGCGCCCTGAAGAGATGTCAGGGGGTGAAGGGGTCCGATGGGACCGATGCCTGCCGGGGTTGCGGGAAAGTCCGAAAGAAATACCGTGGCCCCTGGCATTGCACAGGCAACTGAAGGAACACGGGTGGGTTTTAGTCAGTAAGAGTCTGGCACGCCCTCCCACTCCGCCCAGAGCGGGAGAAGTCATTTCATGAAGTACCACTCAATAAAAAATAAAAATAAATTCGAACGGATCTCAACCATTCTGATATTATTTTTTTACAGTCATATAACAACAGGGGATAACATATCTAATTCACGATTCAGTTTATTATAGATGTACGTGGATTGTTTAACATATTGACGTCTAGCAAAGACAGTTCGAATCCCTGGGGATTCGATTGATTCCTTTGCTTGAGTTGCTGAGTCAAAAAGTACACACTTACGAGTACGTAGGGTTAAAGATACCTACATTTAGAACAAAGTTTTCTAATTGAGAGCAAGTTGCTAACTTTATAGAGGTCTATTGTAGGAAACCTACCTGAAAGGATGGAAAATTAGTAAATGATTGTAAAGATTAGTAAATGATATTGGTCTTAAGTGAATATCAGCTTTCATAAATCCCCAAAGAATAACACATCATGCATATATATTCCCTGAGTATAATACATAGTCCACCGACATTTTAATACCATTACTGTTGCAGTCTCACCTCGTGTCCTATATATAAACGATCGTCGAGCGAACACACGATCGTTCGAACTTTTTGTTCGGTCAACCTGAACGCGTGGTCGCGCCGGCAGAGGGCGCTTTCGAGTTTTCCAAACAAAAACTGAAGCGAAGTGAAACAAGCACGCGATCGATCGTATTCACGAGATGATTGCTTTTAAATAGGACGTGACCATGTATTAGGGGCCCATTGCCATACATATACATATATAGTACCCATTGATATAGAGCACAAATCCAGACAGGGCTGCTACTGAGGTTTTTCTAATTGGGAATCCCAAATAATACTTTGTCCATCCCGGGGATCTAACCTAGGATTAGACATTTTCTTTTCGTATGCTCTGCCCTGACTTCAGAGCTACGCAATGCAGATTCCAGTCTGTCTTAAATATCAAGTCTTATCAGTGTATTCACATTTTCTCAGAACACAAGAGTAGGTATATCGTTGGCTAAAAGATAATTAAAATTAAATTAATATAAAAGTTATGGCTACATTAATTCATTGTCTGGCGTCTTGTTAGAGACATTTAATTTGACGCGAGAGAACTAAAGTCTCGTGTAATAAGGAGAACCTAATAATATTTCTTGTTTATTACTGAAGTAAAATATTTGTTTGTTACTTAGTTTACTGATGTAGTTAATTATAAATGTTCTGTGTGATAGTGAAGATGGCAGAATATTTATTACAAAGCTGTGTCTTTAGAAAGATATTGGAACAATGTCTGAAAGAATTTCGTTTTGAGAATAAGATATTTTTGAGGGACTGCCTCGTTCGCCTAGGAGGTCGGAAGCGCTACAGCTCAATATGAGGGCCTGGGTTCGATTCGCAGGTCAGGAAAAGTTTTGTTGGGTTTTTCCATCTGGATTTTTTTACTAGCAGCCCAGAGTATGGATTTGTGCCCGGTTGAGGGCAACAGGCTTGCCTCCTGTTACATGGGACTTAAACATAACTGCACACACACACGTTACATACGCAAATACACACGTTGCGGTATAAAACTGATTTACATCCGTCACCTCACACTTCGGGTTCAGTTGAAAACCAGCGTCAGGCACTAGTTGTCTGGCATATATGCTGAACTGGGCCTATTTTGGCGTAGCCGCGAGGCACACATTCCTGCTGGTATCATGTAACGCAGTTTTTACACTTTTTATTTTGTATTCTTTCCTTTTATCATATTTTTTTTTCTCTTTCTACTTGTGTGCCTTTGCTTGTTGTGCCAAATAAATGTATTTTCTTTTCTTTCTTTTTTTTTCTTCCAAAATGTACGTGCACTGTGTTACTCTGCCTAACCCTTCAAGGAATACGGGCGTGATTGTATGTTATAGTATTGAAGGCTCCGGGAAAAGTAAACTTATCTCTGTTACAATATAACATTTCCAACCATATTTCGATTACAAAATCAAGGCAGTAAAAATGACAACACAACTAACCTGCAATGCTGCCCAAAACATGCATTATAACATAACATACGGCTTTCAAAAGCTTTATACGTCCACACACTAAAGCTCCGACCGTTACAGCCGGATTTATGTGCCCACCAGAAACATGGCCGAATATTTGCACTACCGTAGCAACGACGAACCCATGGGCCAAGGCTATAACGACATTCGCATTATTGGTTCCATAGGCTTTATCAGATGACAACACTAGGGACAAAAACAGGAATGTACCAAGAAATTCTGAGAATAGTTGTTTGAACAGTGTCTTGCAATTTCTCATCTCTTTTATGCCTAAGAATTTTTGTATTTTGTTGACCATTATGGTTGTTGAATTGACGGTAAAGTAATTAATTCAAAGCCTCCTAGATTAATATCTGGGGAGCTTAAGTTAAGAAATATTAGGACGGTTATACACGGACCGATAACCCAAAAAAAAACAGGGTCGTGAAAGACATCAAGGATGCTTTATATGATATAGAAACGAGAATATTCAATCAACAAATCTTTGATGGAGAACGAACAAAATCACCAAGTTGGTATGGTAATATACCTAACCTACTTGGTTGTACGATTTTCAGAATGTAATAATTCCATTTTCACGGAATTTTACACTCAAACTGTTCACGTTTCCAAGTATTAAACCTGACTTGAATTGAAATATAGCTTTTTACTCTCTTAAATTGTTTGAACTTGTTGCTAAAGACACGTAGCCTTTGTATCCCGGGCTTAGGAGAAGCCATCTTGAAATAATTGTTTGAGCTAAGGATTCTTAGGCTTAAGGGAAAAGTTTATTAACTAGTGATTGGTTCTCTGTAATAATAGCTTTTTCTTTACCGACAGCTCGGGGCTGTTAAGCTGAAAGAAGTGTACGTAACCACTCTTAAGTTATAACTAGGATGAGTGGGCAATTACTAAACCGAGTTTTTTATTGGCGCAAACACAAAAAGGTTTTGTTGTTTTTTTAACACAACGGGGGAACCTCGTAGCCTTCATCTCACCTGATGGTAAGTGATGATCAGGCCGAAAGTGGAAGCGAGCTTCACCCGGAATCCTCAACCACAGAGGAACTAGCTATCTGACCTCCAACTGCCGAAATACAAGAATGCTGTTAAAAATTGTTGTTATGGCGACAGACTTAGATAAGATGGTGGTAGCTAGCCAGACGGACTTAGAACAAGCCATACCACCAACCAAATCAAGCACAATCTTTTTCCGCCTTTGGTAATCGAACCCGAGACTTCTGGGTATGAGACAGTGGTCTTACCACTAGACCACAGAGGCGGTAGGCATATGTAGGTATCGGTGCCGGGGAAAACGTAGGCATAGAAGACTTTAAGCCAAAATTACGTTACGAAATGAATGGGTTAAAATTATAGGGCGACTTTTTCGTTTCGAGTGTCAGTCGCTCCAACGAAAAAGTCGCTCTATAATTTTGTTATTTCATGCCACTAATTTCGTAATGTCATTTTGGCTTGAAAGACTCTTGGTAAAACATCGACATCACGATAAGGTATGCCGTATGCGAGACATACGCGCTTAACAACCGGTGACTCATCTATATATATGTGGGATTGTATGGCAAAATAAACGATTATGAATACTTTTTAATATTTTATTTAAGCACAAAAAAAGGTCTGCGTTACACCGTGGTTCGTTCGTCGTCTCGTCATTCGCCATTACCCTCTTTTTCACTCACACACATACTTCCCTTTCTTTCATCCGCTGCGTTCCGTTTTTACAATTATAGCTGCATTCATACTTTAAGAGAATTACAATATTTTTATCCCACAGTCGGCCATCCTGATCCATGTCTGTCCTCAGACATCCACACAAACATTCATCACTAGCTTTCAACAACTTAAATTTAACTTAACTACTAGTACAGCATTACAACTTACAAGTAACAACATAACATCATCAATATTCCTCTATAGACATGTTTACACACGACGTTTAACATTGCAGTAGGTATAGTGCAGATACAGGTCTCTTAATTACATTAAACTAAACTAAAAAATATGATAACAATACATGGTGTTAACAAACATTGCACACAACCTTTCACACACAAACCTGAAACAAGACAAAGTTAAGTAAACAAACAACTCTCACCTCTCAGGTTTTAGAGTTTACACCTGGCCACACCTTCATGTAATCTGCTGAACTGGAGGTCACCCCAGGACCTTCAGTATTAGGGTCGAGCTTTTTTACATCATATCTGTTGTTCCTCTTTACTTTTACAATTAGATAGGGCCCCAGATATTTGGCTTTCAGCTTCATTCCCGTGCCAAACTGCGTGCGCTTTATTGCCACTAAGTCCCCCTCATTGTACTTCATACTTTCTTTTCTCTTCTTATTGAAATTCCTTATGTTTTCTTCTTGAACTTGTAGAATTTGTTCTTTAGCTTTCTCTCTGAGTTTTTCTCTCTCTTCTGAATAGCTTTCTCTTTCTTCTTCTAAAAGCAAGTCATAAATCTCGATGTCTTCCTTCATTCTCATCTTAGTCCCAATCAATAGTTGATAGGGTGTAGTATTTATGCTCCTCTGAAAAGTACTATTCAGAGAACGTTGTAATCTACTCACATGCTTGTACCACAGCGCAGGATTTTCTATACACATCTTTGTAAGTACGGAGATTATAGTACGATGAACCCTTTCCACTTGCCCATTTCCTCTAGGTACTCCCGTCGTAGTTTTGATGTGTTGTATGTTTTCGTTTTTACAATACTCCTGAAACTCATTACTTGTATAAGCCGTTCCTCGATCAGTAATAAACCTGGTTGGATTGCCAAAATGTTGTTGGTGAATCTGCAACTTTTCAATTGTTTCTTTACTTGTGGTACTTTTAGTGGGGAATATCCAAGTAAACTTCGTAAATGCGTCTACAATCGTGAGAATATGGTTATACTGCTTCTTCGTCTCAGTCATTGGACCGATGTGATCCAAATGAAGTGTATGCAGCGGTGACTCTTCCTTTTCAATCGGAGTTAGAAATCCTTCTTGTTTTCCCTCTTTACGCGTAGCTAATAAACATGGAATGCAACTTGTAATAAACTCTTCAACTTTCTTATCAAGGTTCTTGATGAAATAGTCTTTACTTATTAATTCAATCATCTTTCTTTTTGAAAAATGTCCATTTGCATGAGCCCGTTTAATTACTTCATTTTCCATAGACTTTGGGATCACTAAATGCTTTTCCATTCCTTTGTACAGCAATCCATTATCCATATAATAATCACCATAAGTTTTCTCCTGTAAAATCTCTACTATAGCTTTTAGACCATCATCCAACTGTTGCGCTCGTTTGATCTCATCATGCAGAGTTACTACAGCTACATATGGGTTTCGGCTCAATGCATCAGTATGCTTCATCCTTGTTCCTGGCCGATGTTCAACCACAAAGTCAAACTCCTGTAGAAGCAATGCCCATCTTGCAACCCTCGTACTCAAATCTTTCTTCTTAAGTGTCATCTGGAATGCTTGGCAATCAGTTACAATTTTGAATCTTATACCATACAAGTAGTGTCTAAATTTTTTTACCCCTTCTATAATAGCCAGACTTTCCAGTTCATAACTAGTGTACTTTTTTTCTGCATCATTTGTTTTACGGCTCATGAAGTATACCGGATGTAGTCCACCATCATCATCAGATCGCTGCATGAGTATAGCAGCATAAGCCAGACGTGATGCGTCTGTATGCATTTCTGTCTCCAATCTTGGATTAAATATTCGTAAAACTGGTTTAGTAGTCAAACGTTCCTTCAGACAATTGAATGCACACCGTAGCTCATCGTTGAATTCAAAATTGACATCTTTCTTAAGTAAATCTGTAAGTGGCCGCGCTATGGATGCAAAATTCTGGATATACTTCCTAAAATATGATGCCAGCCCAATAAAACTTTGCAACTGCTTAACTGTTTTGGGTTCTGGAAACTTTGTAACAGCATCAATCTTTTCACTGGCAGGCCTTACTTGTCCATTCTCAATCGTATGACCTAAATAAGTTATGCTTCGACATATCAACTGTGCTTTCTTCCAATTTATTTGCAAACCATATTCAGATGCCACTCTTAAAACTTCTCTTAATCTATTAACAGCTTCCTGTTCATCTTTTGCTGGAATAAGAATATCATCGACAAATATTAGAACAATCCCTTTAGATATTAATTCTCTGAAAATTATGGTCACAAATCTCATGAAGTAGTTTGGGCAAACAGACAAGCCAAATGGAGCTTTCAAAAACTCAAACTGACCATGGTGTGTAACAAATGCAGTATACTTTACGGACTCACTGCTAACACTCAAATGAAAGAATCCATTTTTTAAGTCCAGTACACTAAATACTTTTGCCTCAGCCAACTTGTCAATGTAATCCTCAATAATCGGTAATGGAAACTCATCTTTTATAATTTTACTATTTAACTGTCTGTAGTCTACACACACCCTTATAGCACCGTCTTTTTTGCGAACAAGAACTAACGGACTAGCATATTCAGAATAACTTACGCGTACAATTCCTTGCTCAAGCCACTCGGCAACTTGTTCTTCAACTACCACCTGCTCTTTTAGTGATATGCGTCGTGGACGTTGCGCCACCGGGACATCATCTTTCACAATGATTTTCAGCTGGATAGGAGCTTCTTTGATTTGGCATGGTTGATAGCTGTCAACCATCTGAACAACCTCTTCTTTAAGGTAAGCATTACTTACATGACCAACCTCGACACTGCAAGTAAAACAATTTATTTCTTTCACCCATTCCACAGGTTTCATCCACACAGCACTACCATTCATAACCGTTATAACATTCTTAAGAAATTCGTGACCTATGATTACATCAAAAGGCATACAGTCTTTAGGTACCACGTAGAATAACACATCGTCGTATTTCGTACTGTCGATCACAACATTTGTTGTTATACAACCTAATGACTCCACTTTAGCGAAACCGAGTCCAGCTAGTGTTATGTTATTGTTCATCACTTTACTGACATTAGCACAAAACTCATAAGATACCAAGTTCACGTCACTGCCCGAATCAATAAGCGCACTTGTCGTTTTTCCACATAATTCTACGATCTTCATAGGTTTTTCCAGTTGCGATTGTTTATTTACATCGTAAATGTCATACACAATTTGACGTTTGCTATCATCGTCATCTGTCATCTTGTCACTGTCATTCTGTAAGTTTGACATATCATCCGCGTTGTTGAACGATGATTGACCGAACATCGCTTGCTTGCTCACACGTTCGCCGCTCCCGTTCCCACTTGTCGATGCGCCGTTGTGACCTTTTCTATCGCCGGAAATGCCGGTACTACGCCATCTTGATGAACTCGAGTCTTCCTTACGACCGTCTACCGCCATGTTTTTTTTATGCGGGCACTTCGGTGAAATATGGCCATATTCATTGCAGTTAAAGCACTTTGGACCTTGTGCCTTCTGCGGACAGTCTTCCGACACATGATCGCCGTCACCACAGTTATAGCACCTTTTCAACGTTTTTCCGTGACGTACGGTGCCGCGTTTTTCGTTCCTGTAGGTACTTTTAGAATATTCCAGTTTCATCTTTTCCTTAACAGTCTCGTAGATTTTAAACTTATCTTTGAGATCAGGATACGTAGTTACACCGTATAGCATGATTTTATTGGTCTCGCGGTCGACTATGCCATCAACAATGTATTCAATGGCCACGTAATCGGGAATCTTTCCTCTTTTCCCTAATTCCTTCATGATCATCATATAGTCGATGCAACTCTCGTCACGTCCTTTCTTTCGTTGGCTCATAAGCTCGTGTATTGCTTTGATGTCGACGGTGTCAGAGAACTCTTTACTCAGGGCCGCCTTAAGTTCTTCCCATGTTCTGTGAGGGCGTTCAGCTTGCATCCAAAGCTGTGCGGTGCCTGATAGGGATTTCCGTGCCATCAACAGCTGTTGTAACGGTGTCCAACCACATATTTCTCCATTTTCTTCCACATCTTGAATCCATCGCGTCACTGGATACGTTTTATCTTGACCGGTGAACTTAGGTATTAGATCCGAAGTTAGGTACAACATTGAGCTTAGGCCCGTACGTGATTCGTCTTTCGTCATTTTCGTAGTCATCTATCTTCGTCAGCGTTGATCAGTTCACCGTATGCCGATACCGTCGTATATGTTCGGCCGCCGTTGATTTTTTTGAATAGCGTTCGCCGCCGGTCCCCACGCCACGTGCCGGTCGCGCGGTCTCCGTTGTTAGTCCACTTTTAAAACTCGAACCCGTATCGCTATTTTGCCAATCCCGGACGAGCCCCCAATTTTGTGGGATTGTATGGCAAAATAAACGATTATGAATACTTTTTAATATTTTATTTAAGCACAAAAAAAGGTCTGCGTTACACCGTGGTTCGTTCGTCGTCTCGTCATTCGCCATTACCCTCTTTTTCACTCACACACATACTTCCCTTTCTTTCATCCGCTGCGTTCCGTTTTTACAATTATAGCTGCATTCATACTTTAAGAGAATTACAATATTTTTATCCCACATATATTATTATAAATTAAAGTCGCTTTTCGTGTCTGTCTGTGTGACTTAGTCACAGTAAACATAAGTAACAGTATTATATCTTCATAAAAAAAGGCAGAAACAATGCGCTTCCAAATCTCAGTGTATCAGAAAGTACGCAACAGTATCGAGTGCGCGGCTGTTACGCACGGACACGGAAGGTTTAGCTACCAAGAGGTCGTTAGTAATTATTTCAAGGTCACTGCCGAGATATAATACTGCTACTTATTTATTCTGTGACTTAGTTCTTCTAAACTGCACAATGGTTTATAATGCGTTTTTCACCGTAATTTTTACTTTTAGATTTTTTTTTCCGGAAGGAATAAAAAAAAAAAAATGGGATATATTTAACTAACATAATAATATAATAAAGATATCTCGATGTTTTGTTAAGTCACAAACACCGTGCGAAGCAGACCGCGTGCGGGCGCTTGTACCTACCTATATAACGAAACGGCTTATTGGTGATTCGCCCGGATTTTCTCGCCCAAAATTGGCGAATCGACACTTTATAAATTTTCTTTTTACTTTTCATTATTGAAAAGTGTCAAATGCCCATGATCTTCATGAGAGTGTGTGCTAAAACACTCTTATGAAGATCGGAGACGACATACTCGAAGTTGGGGGACAATTATGTTTACCTAGGACAAACTGTACAGTTAGGTAGGTCCAACTTCGAGATAGAGGTCAATCGTCGAATCTGACTCGGCTGGGCAGCGTTCGGGAAGCTACGCAATATCTTCTCGTCGCACATACCGCAGTGTCTCAAGACGAAAGTCTTTGACTAGTGCGTGTTGTCAGTGATGACTTATGGCACTGAAACGTGGTCGCCCACAATGGGCCTTATTAGAAGGCTCAAAGTCACCCAATGGACAATAGAGAGGGCTATGCTTGGAGTTTCCCTATGTGATCGAATCAGAAATGAGGATATCCACAGGAGAACCAGAGTAACCGACAAAGCCCGAAGAATGCCAAACTTAAGTGGCAATAGGCAAGGCACATTGCTCGTAGAACAGATGGCCGATGGGGCCGAAAGGTTCTGGAGTGGCGACCGCGTACCTACCGGAAGACGTAGCGTTGGAAGGCCTCCCACAAGGTGGACCGATGATCTTGTGAAGGCCGCAGGAATCCGCTAGATGCGAGAAGCACAGAACCTGTCGAAGTGGCGGTGCTTGGGGGAGGCCTATGTCCAGCAGTGGACGTCTTTCGGCTGAAATGATGATGATGATTTAAAAGTGTTGATTCGCCCGTTTCAGGCGAGTGTATTCGGGCGAATCACCAATAAGCCAACGAAACGGCCTGTATAATATGAGCATTACAACGTTGTTATAGTCCCCAGGTATCTATTAATACCCTTGTGGAGGCACGCTTTGATGCTCAATTTTATCCAATCGTGTTACTTGATTTGTTTGTTGAAACCATTTTTCACGCGCAAATATTTTCGTTTGCTCACGGAAAATCAGTGTTTCAAGTTACACGGCATGAAATATGATGTTGAGGATGGAGTTGTGGTGTGAGCGATTTAAAGTTTTTGATATCTTATTGTGTAGTTCTTCGGTTGTTGTATGTTTTGCTGCGTTACATATAGGAACTTAGTAGTTTTCCGAAATGTTTTAATAATTATTGCTTTAGAATGTTGATTTCCATCCGTTTTCGTTTCTATCCTACCTGGCCGGTCTAGCTGATCAGCTGGAATCATGGGCAGTTTAATATAAAAAAAAAAACGAATTATGTTAATACGCAAATATGCTAATGTGTAATTACGCCAATGCTTATTGTTCGTTTTAACCGACTTCCAAAAGGAGGAGGTTATCAATTCGGATGTTTATATATATTTTTTTAAATGTATGTTGTGGCATAACTCCGTGATATATAGACGGATACTTCCGAGGTGGTCCCATTATCATTAGATCAGAATCTGATGATCGGATCCTGGTGAAATCTAGGGAAATCTTCAAACATTATACGCACACATAAAGCGATTTAGGTATTTTTTATAGTAATTTTTTGGGTTTTTTAATTTGTAGTGTCTTTTTTGGAAGTCAGTTGTTTTTTTTTTTTTGAAACTTCTTACGACAGACAATTTGTTGTAAGTGTCTGTCTCTTAAGTATTGATGCTTTTCATCATAAATCTTTATATACGCGATTATTTGTTCACGCCATCGCCCCACGCTAGCAGTCGATACGTTGCCCTAGGGATGTATCATATTTTTTTCATCCCCGCGAACATCTCTGTTGATTATAATACAAACAGTCGAATTGTATTGTTATTTCGGCGTTATTTTCGACGTTATCATAATAAATACATATTTATTGGAGCTGCGTTTATTTAAAATGTTGATGGTGTTAGAAGCGATAAAGGTGAATAATAATCGTTTATGAATTAAAAAGCAGTGATATTATAGTGGTGTGACCGAACGTCTTGAGCTCGAACCCAAGGCACGCACCCCTGAGTTTTCGGATTCATGTGCGTATTGTATAATTATAACTTGCTTCAAAAACGGTGATGGAAAACATTGTACGGAAACCGGCATGCCTGAGAGATATTTCTCGACGGCATGTGAAGCCAAGTCAGACGCGCATGGGCGGCATAAGAACTCTGACACCAGGTTAGTTACTAACTAACCACACGAAAAGAAGGAAGATCGTTTATTAGATATGGAGATTTTTCTTTTTCTAGCAAGGATGGTGTTTGGTTTTTCTTTAAGAAAATTGTGATAAAAGAAGACTGAACTAGATACTTGTTGACTTTATTATGATTATGACGATATGGTGATGTTTTTGATGATATGATAAGATGTTTTTGATTTAGTAGACGCCAGTTTTGGAAAAGTATGGAAGAAAATTATGTGTGAACAAGATGTAAAAAGTTTGGGGAGTTTGTTGCGCCACTTCTTCTTCCCAGCAAAAGCACTAGGAAGTGGTGAAGGGGGACTGTCTTATGTAATTTTGACGTTCGAAAAGTGCTGATTCTCAGCCTAGTTTGAATAAATGACCTTTGAATTTGAATTTGAAAAGTATGTAAATTATAAAAGGATTGTAGAATAGAGTACATAAAATGTATTTTTACATCTAATTCAGAAACTTATAAGCATTTACATGTATACAAACATGCCGCGGCTACAAACATGGGAATTTAGGAATATTATACCTAACTAATATACATCTCTTTGAATCCGCCAACTTAATAGCTAAAAAGTCTCATTAAAACTATCTTTTTATCAGAAAAGAAAACAAACAGGCACAAAGAACTAAGTATCTCTTTTGCTTTCTGCTTACTGGAGAGTAAAACAGTTATTTTTCCTTCTTTTTGTCTGCGCTTTTATGTGACAAGAACATTAAAAGATTACTTTTTGTTTCTCTTGCTTACATTGAAAATGTTCGTAGAAACATTTTCCATAATCTTTCCACACTTATATTGTTGAGTGAAATTATCAAGGAAATCGTCAAGGATGATACATTGAAAAATTTAACCTCTTTGAACTCAAATAAAAATACAGATTGAAATCCAAACATGTCGCCAAACGAGACAACTGTGTAGGGAATTTGATTCTGAATGCAATCACGACACGTACAGTATTACGTCGAAGTAAGGTGATTTGAGAGTCGCGTGCTCACGAAATGTATTGCATTTGCTAATGCATCAAAAACAAGGAACAACGATACAAAAAAAAAGTAATGGTATAAAGTTTTTTCATACCACTTATGATATAAATCCAAAGATGTTTGCAGCACACTTACACGTATGTTTTTTTTTAGACAATATTTTAACGAATTTGTGGTGGCATTCTACATCGTCACATGCAAACTACTCGTACTTATCAAAATCCTGACGTCACACAAATCCTGCGTCACGAAATTGATTTTACCGCGCGAACGACATATATATAAGACTATCCGACATGAATTGTTGGGCAGTTGCCTGCCAGACACGACACCCGTCTGGTCGAAGGATGCTTTATTTTCTATAGATGATAAGTGAACTTTACACCCTGTTCCTTATACCGAGGAAATTGAACGAAACCCAATATAAGTTTTATTATTATAACGCCTATGGTTTAGCATCCCTCAAAGTGTTAAAAAACAAGATGGCGCAGGAATTTAAAAAAATAATAGTTAGGAACATGTGAATTTTAAAATCCTCCATTTTTACCCTAGTTTACCCTCTTAAGGGGTGATTTGAAATAAAATACGTAATTCTATATTTGTTACCAAAAGCATAAATGAAAATTTTCATAGCCCTAACTTAAGAAATGATAGGTTTCCCATACAAACTTTAATCCCTTATATCCCCCCGACCTCAGGGGTATTTTTGAGACAAAAAGTAGCCTATATCCTTTCCCGGGATGCCATCTATCTCATTGCCAAATTTTTATCGAAATCCGTTCAGTGATTTAGGCGTGAAAATGTAACACACAGACAGACGGACAGAGTAACTTTCGAATTTATAACATTATTAAGTATGGATTTGAAACAACCATTTTTCAGACTATCTAAAGTAAATACATCTTTTATGGGGTACTGTGTTAAATGTTACAACAGAATACCTTGTGATATATTAGAATTAAATGAAAGAAAATTTAAAAATCATATAAAAAGTACACTTTGTAAACAAGCATATTACAAATTAGAGGATTATATCCAAGACAAAAATGCTTGGAAACATGCTGGTCCTGCTCCATAGGACAATTCAGAATCTAGACAAAATCGAACTGGTTGCTAATTTAATTGTATAATTATTTTTTTAAACATTTATTTTATTTTATGTGATTACTTGAACTCACGCACTGACTTATTATTATTAGTATTACTTATTATAATGTTTGAAATATAGCATAATTTTACATTGTTTGTAAGTATGTGAGCACCATGCATCTATCACATAATTATGTAATTCCTTCATTTTTCATTCTTTTTACCTATCGTGGTATAGTAATTTTATTCTAGGTGCATTGTCTTCACATATAATTATATAATAAGTGTATACAAGATATAATGTTTTGTTTGCATTAGTTTCTTGCCCATTCTTCTCCATACGAAAACTACCTTTTGGAATGGGCGACTAGAATCAGTTTTATTATTTTTGTAAAGTTTGACGTTCAAAAGTGCCTTTTTTGTGCCTAATTGAAATAAATTATTTGACTTTGACTTTGACTCTATTCCTTTTCTGAAGAGCGGATATCTTTTCCATGCCAATAACTTTCGTTTTTTTGTAACTATGCAAGTAATAACGTAAATAAACACGGTATGTGTAGTAATACGGAGGACAGAAATTCGTGGCCCTTTGGCACCTACCGGATATTTGAGGAAGTTTCGGTTTCAGACAGTTTTTATGGCAAAGGTCTCAACCATAGCTTACTCATGTTCCTTATGTTTGCCTTCTCCAGCCAATCTCCTGTAAATGCATCTCGCCCAGCAGTGGGACATAAAACATGGGTGCTGATTGGCTTGCCAAAGCAGAAATTATATGACTTGCTGCTGATAGGACTGAACCTACAAAACAATTCGATCAACATCAAAATCTTAATATTTGTTACTAAAACAATACCTCGTTTTGTAAAACAAATAATTTGCTCTCCATTTATTTGTTTAGGTGCTCCTAATTTAATATAGGTAGCCGGGTATTATATTATTAGTTACGCAAGCTAAGCAGCGAGTTTGCGTACGTATAAAGCGTTTGGTGTTCGTTTTTAGTGTAAAGCCGATTGAAGAGAAGCCTGTGGGATTATGATACGGCCTTTATTATTTGCGAGTTAGAGAACCTAGGATTAAGAGGCTGTAAATGTCAAGGGATAAGGGGGAAGTGAAAAGATTTTTCAACGAAAGAGTTGAAGAGATTTTGTAAAAAAAATTGTTTGGAAGAACATTTTGGGCTGTTATAGTTTGACCGATACCCCTGTAGCGCGCCTTATATAATAGCCCTGCCACACTATATTCCTCGCACTGCTCATCGCTCTGTTCCTCGCGCTGCCGCGATGTTGCCCTCTCTGCCCACACACTGCTCTACTCGCGCAATTAATCACGACGCTCCACACTAGGTCGCTCGCCTTTGCAACACAAATAATGGATGTTGAAACTGTAGCAGCGTGCACGTTATGCATTTATAGTATAGCTAATGATGTATAATTATAGTATAATATATATTGTAATTATATCAATTATAATATAACAGTATAATTAACTAAAAATACGCTCCATGCGGACTGCGTCCGTGCTGTCCGCATGATTATATGGCCGGCCACTCGCGCTCATATTGCCGGTCCTTTAAAACCAACAAAACAGGGAGCACTGGGCATGATGAGGAGTATGACGTGCGGCATGACGAGTAATATTGCCACACTACGTCTCTTCCTCGTTTCATCGCTACTTCCCATGCCGCTCGACGAGTTTGTGGCGGGCTTGTATGGTATGTGCGCGGCAAGACGGGGGGCTGTGCAGGCCGCTCATTCGTCAACGCTCACGGCAGCGTCCCGCCTTTTGTCTCCCCGCGCATTCCTAAGCTACTACCGCTTTGCTGACGGGCTAATATTTTTAAAACAACAAGCAATTTATGATAATGCTACTGTTGTATGAGAAAGCGAAGACTACACTGTGTGGTTGCATGCTTGCAAGCTTGTAAATGTACTTACAATCTTAAAATTTTACAGTAGCGAAGTACGAAGAAGGTAAGCATTTATCCTACTGTTTAAGAACTTGTAAGTAAAATGTATGAAGGGGCCTAAGATGTACATACAAATAGTATGAAACATTCTGCTTTGTAATATCTAACCACATCAAAGTCGACGCCTTTAAGCTTCCTACTAAAGGAAATAATAGGCGTTGGTAGACCTTTGGGTAACGTGATCCTCGATAACGTGTTGTCTTGTGTTTGACGAGATAAACCAACGTGCAGGCGGAAAAAACTTGGGAGATATCAATTTTGCACAATTCTCTTGCCCTTATTCCAATTTATTTACGGTTATAGAAAAGAAAGGATAATATTTATTTGGACACAGTTTGTGAAACACTAATAACAAAATAAAAAGTAAAAATAATCTTATAGCAATAATAGTGTGTGCCTCACGGCTGCGCCAAAAAGGTTCATTTCAGAATTAATGCCAGACAAATGCTGTCTGACGCTGGTTTTCTAAAAGTTTCAACATACTTAATACATAATTTTTATACCTCAAAATAAATAAATAAACTAGTAATCAAATATGAAATGAAAACAATCCGAAATCAACAGGAACTGTCCAATCAAAAACCTGTTCTTAGCGATGAGCTAAATAGTGCACCGTGCACTCACAAAGCGCAACAGGCGGACAGATACACCGATTGTTATTTAGTTTTAAGACAAAAAAAAAGTGGGGTGGTTCGTGCATCATGTCTTCGTCTCCCATATTTCTCTAATAGTCATCATTTCAGTAGTCACGCCTTTTCTAGATATATCATCGTTCAAACAGTCCATCCATCTTTTCTTGTCTTTTGAGGATTGCCGGTTTAGTTCTTCGTAGGCATAACATATCGTTAATATTTTTTTAATGCCTCCTTCTTCCGGCCGATTGCTATAAAAACCCTATTCTTCCTGAATTTGAAATTCCTTAGATGTAGGTATATTATTAAGTAGAAGTTAGGTACAACTAAGTAGTACACTGTCGCAGCATCATGGTGAGATAAAATGGCCTTTTAGCCTCGTACAACACTTTTTTATATTTTTATGATTGCGTTTAGTTTATGATCTTCCTGTGCGATTCCCAATAAATACTTTTTTTTCCATCTTTCATTAAGGTGCCTAGAGATTTGTTCGTTTTTTGACGATCGTCATTGTCGCTCGATATCCTGTGTTTTGACGATCATCGAGTCATGATTAATCTAAAAGAAGCTCACAGATAGCTTCAAAAAGATTTACTCGATGTTATTGCCGCCTGTTAACGATCAATAAATATTAAGGTTAAAAAAGACACCTGTTGATTTATCGATCGGAAAAAACTCTCCTGTGGCAAATCTGTAGGCTCCTTAAGGGATCCCGCAGACATACAATATTGTAAGTTGGCCAACTATATTAACTTACTAAGATGCAAATACAGATTTAGTTGGACAAGATGTGCGGGCTAGTATTTATGTCTCACTCGTGACTAACTCGTGATTAGTCGGCCAACTTATAATTGTAAATCTGCGGTCTCTCTAAGTCCCTAAATTGCAATGAAAGTCTTGAAAATGTTAAAATATCTATACTTAAGTTATTCTACAAGGTATGTCAGTTCCTTAAGTTCCGTTCCACATAATGACTATTCTACAACCTCCTTTTATCTTGAAACCAAATTACAGTGTGCTTCAAATGCATCTAAGCGGTTTGAAAATGGCCAGCGCTCTCTAGAACCTAAAATTTAAAACAAAATGTGCCTTGGAGATGGGTCGCGAATAAGGATAATATCTTTGTAATTTCGAATATTTATAATTATTTATTAGAATTGAAAATAATTTATTTTGTAAAAATACCCTGCTTTAAAATTTTGATACAATATCGATCCCTTTAGGACGAGGCGGAACGCGTGAGGGAGCAAATTTCGCGCCCTCACGCCCCTAGCCGCCGCAAGAGACGCCGCAAGAGCGTCGGGAATCGCAAACCTATTCCCGGCCACCGTAGGCACGGGCTTGCGGACGTTGAGCAATGGGTAGCTCGCCAACCGGTAAGGACCAGGCCCGGGTCGACAAAGAGATGTCAGCACAATTGACGAGGTCCACTAGGACCTATACCTGCCGGGGTCGCGGGAAAGTCCGAAAAGGATACCGTGGCCCCTGGCAACGTACAGGCAACTGAAGGACTACTTAAATGATAAGACTACTTAAATGATAAGAATAGTTGGTCGCTGTGATTAACTCAAGACAATGTTTAAATGTTCTTTCTCCAGAATTAGTTTACCTACTGACAGGTTTTATGAGTTTATATATTATAAAAGTTTATAATTTTACTTTTTATGTACATTTATTTTATTTTTATTTATTGTTGACATAATCTACTCATTACAATGTTTTTTTTAATGAGTTGTATTACAATATGTGGTTAGCTAGCGACCTCGACAATTATTTATTTTACCTCGATGGTCCTAGTTTATCAATTATAACTTCTAGTTACAGCTCTATGTAAGCGGGCACGCCCTATATGCTTTATTTTCTTTTTTTTAGATATTGTTTACGTTTAGTTATTTTTATTTCTGCTTGAGTATAGTTCTCGATGTTTTTGGTTGGTATATTGGCGTGTGGTAGCTGTCATAAGGCTATTAATTTATAATTTAAATTTTATTTTGCGTAATGTAAATTATCTTAAAAATTATTGTATAGAATCATTTTTTTTTTCCTAACTGAACAGACAGCTGTGCTGCTGGGGAGTTTGTTGCGCCACTTCTTCTTCCCAGCAAAAGCACTAGGAAGTGGTGAATGTGGGTGGGCGTTTTGGGGGACTGTCTTATGTAATTTTGACGTTCGAAAAGTGCTGATCCTCAGCCTAGTTTGAATAAATGACTTTTGAATTTTGAAGGAACGCGGGTGGGTATTGGTCATTAAGAGTCTGACACGCCCTCCCGCTCCGCCCAGAGCGGGAGAAGATATTTGAAATTTTCCCAGCAAATCTTTTTTTTTTTTTAAGTATCTCTTTAAGACTGTATACTTTATATTATTTGCACATTCTAACAATATTTTAAGCTTTCAGTCTCGATTCAATCAGGCACGAGTTAGCACTCCAATTGAGTTTTCAGTGCTATATTTGTTTAGGAACGTGCCTTTCTATTTTGGTTGAGAGCACTATGTTTGCATCAGTTAGGCGTTCACCTTTTATTGAAATAGCAGACATGTTGGAAATTAGTCACGTGCTGGTAGACTGGCGATTGGAGAAGGAAAAATGTAGTTTATTAATGAAGCACCGGTCGATAACGAGTCGTGATTGCAGAGGGTTCTGTACCATTTTGTGAAGCCCCCACCTTTGGCTGTAATAGGGATACCTAATGCTTGGATAAAAAAAAAAAAAAAAGTATTTAGTCCGTCAGTCAGATAATAAAGAAATATTAAACACGTATTTTTTGCTAAATCATATTAAAAAAATACGTGTCCAATGTTTATTTTTTAAATCTACATGAACACAAAAAAAAATCTAAAGAAGAAGACATTGCTTATATTTTAATTGACAGACAGGCTGTGTGATAATGGCCGTTGGCAAGGCATCCCCTGGGTAAGGGAATAAAAAATGAAGCTATTTTATTGCGGCAAGACACTTCATTAAAATTTAAAAAGCTCACTTTGATGACGTCAAAATTTAATGAATCTTGAAAAATAGAGGTAATGTTTGCCGCTGGTAATTAATTACCTTTTGTTTTTATTACTTCAGCAGAATTCGAAGGAAAATATAATTAGTTCACTGTCAGAATAAAAAACAGTGTTTTTTAATTAAATTATTTTAAAGAAAGGACATCGTTGGGTTTTCATAAGAAGCTTTAATTGAGGACATACTTAATTAAGATAGTGCTTATTCATATGTTGGAAATTACAATTTTGTTATTATTATTTCTCAAGCCGACAACAAATCCAACTAAGAACAGACATAATAAAAGACCTCGTGTAGTAACTACAGTACATATCTATTTTTTTATTAGCTAATTTCATCTTTAAACATAGCAAAACATTTACTAACTGAATTTGAATTTTAGAACTTTGTAAATATGTTTCGTTCGAGTCGTAATTTTGTCTCCAAATTATTCATATCTGCAAATAATTACAAGATAAGATGAACTATACTAAAGCTAGTTCAGTAACCCACATAATGTAAGGAACCTTTTAGGTAACCATAGTACGAACAATTAATTTTGATGTTTAGAAGATACAGAACCCTAATTGCTCTTTATAATGTAGGGTTAGCGCGTAATTGTTTTGAAGAAAAGATTTCATTTACACGTTACGGTTTTTAATTGATTTATTTCTTCCAGGTCGGTTTATTTTTTGTCGACTAGGTATACAAGATCAAAGATTTTAATAAGGAAAAGTCTTTGTCTCTAATTTTGTTATGGAAAAAGCTAATTTAACCTGCGATACTTGAAAATTGATGGAAAACGAAACTACAGTACCTACTGACAGCATCACCTACGCATTCGCAATGTAAAATACTGTATTGAAAACATGAGGAGAAATTCCAGTGTTTTTAAAAACTTTCGCATTCTAAACTTAGTCTCAATTCAATATTTTTTAAATAAAATTTAGCAAAAATAACGTGTTTAATATTTCTTTATTATCTGGCTGACCGCCTAAATAGTTTTTTTTCATCATCCCTATTATAGCCAAAGGTGGAGGCTTCACAAAATGGTACAGAACCCTCAGTCTGCAAGCACGACTCGTCATTGACCGGTGCTTCATTAATAAACTACATTTTTCCTTCTCCTATCGCCAGTCTACCAGCACGTGACTAATTTCCAACATGTCTGCTATTTCAATAAAAGGTGAACACCTAACTGATGCAAACATAGTGCTCTCAACCAAAATAGAAAGGCACGTTGCCGGCATGGTCCTAAACAAATATAGAACTGAAAACTCAATTGGAGTGCTAACTCGTGCCTGATTGAATCGAGACTGGAAGTTTAAAATATTGTTAGAATGTGTACAATGCTCTACGAGTCCAATATAATAACGCGTTCCGGGTAATGCTGGGGTTGCTGCGCTTCTGTAGCGCGTCGGGGATGTTCGCGGACGCACGTGTTCCGGATTTCGGCTCGCTGCTGCGTCTGCGAATCGCATCACTGACGCGTCGGGTGCGCGACAGCCCCAACAGCCTCGTGGCGACTGTAGCCGGCAGGGTGGATGGCCTTCTAATATCTCACTGGATGGCGGCACACAGACCGGCATTCAGATACGTGAGATAGTAGGAGACCCACATGATTGTGTGTGTGTACGTAATTGTTATACTAACATAGATTTAAGTAATTTGTAATACTAACACGCTATGAGCCTTTGAAGCCTGATAATAAAGTTTATATTTATATTTATTTAATTCATCAAAAAAACTTCTAACTTACCTACATTACGGAAATTGGCCTTCTGATCTGTGACAACTATGCTTTACGCTCTTGTTTAGTTTCCTAAAAACCAACGATATCGTACCCAAACACTGTTAGATATCCCTTTCTCCACAGACTCGGCTATCAAACGCAGGGAGCACACAGTACTCTCAGTATTGCGCTTAAAAATGCATTAGCCTTCGTCTACAAACGATAGCCTCGCTTTGTTCTAGCGGGCTATTAAAAGCTTATACGGGAGATAGTATACAGTGGCCACGTATAACCTAGCGTGAAAATTTAAAACTCTACACTTTGTGAAAAGCATATTACAAATTAGAGGATTATATCCAAGATATGCTTGGAAAAATGCTGGCTGATCCTGCTCCTTAGAGTCTAGACAAAATCAAACTGATTACTAATTTAATTGTATAATTTATATATTTTTTATCTTTGACTAATATTTAATTACCTACTTGTTAAAATTTATATAAATTTGTATAAATATCGTAAATATACTTTTATAATGTTTGTAAAAATGTGAGCACCATGTATTAATCACATAATTAATTTATCTGTCATTGCTTCATTTTTAATTATTTTTACCTATAGTGGTATAGTAATTTTATTCTAGGTACATCGTCTTCACTTAATAGAGCGGCGAGCGAGACAAAACAACAACTCAATACAATTACCAAATTTTATTATATATTATAATTATTATATTATTTTATTACTTATATTATATTATTTAGTCAATATTTACACACTCAATATTTATACATGTTGACGTATAGAAAGTGCCATTTATGTGCCTAATTCATTTTCTAAAATAAAAGTAGCTTAAGTAGAAAAAAAAAATAGTATTATTTTTTTGTTCCTTATAAGATCAACTATCTGCCAGTGAAAGGCTGTCAAAATCGGTGCAGCCGTTTCGGGATTATCCGGAACAAACTAACAGACACAGTATTTTTTATTGTTATAAGACCCGTATGTACGAGTACTTTCATAAGCATTCAGTAAAAAGCTGTTATTTTGACATTACAAACAGACACTTCCATTTTATGTATTTGTATGTACGTAGTAAAGAAACGAAAGAAAATACATTTATTTAGCACAGACTCAAGTGTGTATGTATGTACCTCTATAGAGTAGAGATATAGAACATTAACATATTTTCAGGAACATTTCGCCCGCAAAACATGAATATTTTTCTGAAAAAATTCATATTAACATTAATATGGGATGCAAATAAAGATAGAATATAAATAAAATATTGCGTAAAATTGTTATCCAATGAAAATCCTTTAAAATTTTTCCTCCTGAAATTGCCAGCACACAGTGAGCAAGCTTGGTGATGTACAGTTTCTCTATATGAGAAGAAGCCATTGGGCAACTTGAGGACAAAAAAACGAGCGAGCCTACAGTCATCGCATATGATGTGTAACATGACATCTTGGTTGACGTATATGTAATATAAACAATATTCATCATTATCACCATCACCATCACTGTCATCGTCTTCATCATCCAGTTTACAACCTCTCGGACAATGGGTTGGTACCATCTGACGGCCAACTCAAGCACCGCGCACGCTCATTGGTCAAATCAAACAGCGTGCGCTTCCCCGGCTTCCTGTTACACACTTCCGTTTCCTTTTCACGAAATCATTCCCACATATTCGATTATTTCGATTTTGATTTTTATTGCAGGAAAGCGAAATGTTACACATCAATAAATACAAGCTAGAATATTATTCAGTAGAGTTACTTGTAAGAGTTTGTCCTGAAGTTGCACCATGATAACTCTCTGCCGCCAAGTAGCATTGTTACAACTTTGTCTCTCTGTGCGAGCAACTGCTTTCCATCATTATTTCAGATCGGAATAACAATCTTGAGGAGAGTTTGAACGTACTAAAGGTGCTAAATTGTTCGTACTCTCAACTACTGGATCGAGGTTTCTGTTTTAGGAGTATGAGGAACAGGGTGTAAAGTTCACTCATCCACCATAGAAAAGGGAGGATCCTCCAACCAGACCGGTGTTGTGTCTGGCGGGCTGACTGCCCAACTGTTGATGTCGGATAGTCTTATATATGTCGTTCGCGCGGTAAACCCTAATTGCGCGATGCAGGATTTGTGTGACGTCATGTCTTTGATGCGTAGTTCGTATGCGGCGGTGTAACCGCTATACTGTCAATAATCATTTACATACAATTTGGGCTCGTAGGTACCAATTCCAGCACAAGTTCTTTAAAATTAACATTCAGATGCGTTGCTGGAGAGTTTGTTGCAACAAACTGGTGGTTTACCACTAGGAAGTGTTGAATGTCCTTCAACACTTCCTAGTGGTAAACCACCAGTTATTTGGTCTTATGTAATTTTGTCATTCAAAAAGTGCTGATTCTCAGCCTAATTTGAATAAATAATCAGTTTTTGACTAACCAACATTGCGTGGGCCAACTTTTGCTGCAGTAGGCTAAATTGAATACAAATACTTAATTGCTGTATCAGAAATTGGTATTACCCTCTTAACAAAGTAATAAATCTGTATCGAATCAGTTTCAATTCATAATCAATATGAAGCTTATATTTTTCCTACATTCACGCAATCACAGCCCTATTCACACGACACTGAATAGTGACGTACTAAGGCAACCTAATTGGGTCGTCAAGGAGTTCACGTAAACAGTTAAATTTAATTCCCTTTGCCAGTTCCGTAGATCGTGATCTAATTAATAACTGTTGTTTATTTGCTAAAGTTACTTACTTAGGTACCTATAGGAAGAACTTAAGGGGGTTTTATCTATTTACGACTATCGTTACGAGTAGTCAGAACCCTGCAGGAAGTCTGACAATGCAGTGATAATTTCCGCATTCTAATCTGCCAAAAAACAGGCAGTCAATGGACTGCCTGTTTTTTGGCAGATTTGGACTGCCCACAGAAGTGAAAACAATAAAATAATATTGGACAACACGTCGCCCTTATAGCTACAGATATACTGCAATTGAAGTATGTCGGTGACGCGAACTCATAAGTTATTCGCTACCAAAAATCGCTCATCGTGCCTAAAGACGTTTTCACTTCAAAATCATCTCATTTCTCATTCTTATTCAAGTTTTTTTAAATTGGTTATCCCTGAGATGAGATTGCGATTTGTGACTAGATGTGTACGTTTTTTAATACAGAATTCGACCTTCTGCTCTAATTCCTAGCTAAAGCATTAAGATGTGGTGAAGCTTTTGGGGGACTGTCATGAGTAATTTTGACGTTCGAAAAGTGCTAACTCTCAGCCGATTTTTGATTTTGATTTGGAGTGGTCAGATACTTGGGGCTGATATCAGCAATAAAACTGAACGCTATCAGCATTTCTAAAACGCTTTCAAGAGCTGTCAGTGACCAAATTGTTACGGAATATTGTACAATGACAGCTCTTGAACGCGTTTAGATCAACTTCATTTGTGAAATCCGCACTTAATAAGATAAATACCTACTTATGACAATACCAGCCACAAGGATCTTTTGCTACAGCCTGATTGCCCCACGAATATATATCCCTAAGAGTAGCTCTACAAGCCTAAAAGTCAGACAGTCTAACCTTGAAATGTAGGTATTGGGCAGTTACTGGGCAATGGAGGTCAGATGGCAGTTGTTTATTGAGATACAGCCACATCTGGGTAGACTGGGAGGCGAGCCAAGGAGGTTAGCAGATGAAATGTACTTATATATTATACAGGTACTCGAGGCAGGAAGGGTCTCGAATGGTTTTGTATCAATCCACTTTCAAAATCTCTGAAGTTACAAAAACTTCAGTTTTTGAAAGTGGATCTCTCAAAGCGCCATTTGCTCAAATTTTTAAGCTCATTAGTCATTTTAAGAAATTGGTCATAAAGTAACATTCGATCATTAGAAAATGCTTCAGGCTTTTTGGCTAATCAGAAAACTTCAAAGAATAATGAGACTCTTAAGTACCTACCACTTTACAATTTGCGATAAATTAAAGGTTCTTAACGTAAAATTAAGATTTTTTTATTTTTTAGGGTTCCGTATGTCCCAATGAAAACCCGAAACTTTTTAGGATCACTCGTGTGTCTGTCTGTCTGTCAGTCCGTCTGTCACAGCCAATTTGCATCGAATCTAATGGACCGATTAAGTTGAAAAATACACATATCAACTTCTGTTACCCAAACTCGGACGTTTTACGTAAATAAATTAATCTTATACATTTGACTAAGGGTTCAAAAAAGTTTTGCCCTCTGTACCATATCAAATAAAACGGCTAAGTGCTTACTGTCAGGGTCTCAAGTATAGCTTTTATAATTGTTAAATAAATATTTTTAAAGTTAATTATCAAAATAGATGAAAATTCACCATTCCAGGAGGAATGGTCAATTTTCCCTTATCTCCAAAAACACTTAGCTAAAATAAAAATACATAAAATTGTTCTATATTTATAGAACAAAAAAACTTATGAAAACATGTTTTTAACTACAGTTTTGAAGGGGACTTAATGATCCAACACACATGCCAAAACTACAATTTTCTTGGGATAATTTCATCCCAACTAAAAAGCCTCTTTTAAAACACAGCAAGACGTATTACAAATTTCCTCCCGACTATAACTGCGTCGCGTCGTTGCGTAGTAAGAAGATATTATCGTCGTAAACTTATGTCGTATGTTTCTGTGAAGTCGTCGCGAGTTATGTTCCGGTGCGGGACATAAGCGTTTTATTAGACATTATAGCGATGTTGTATGTCGTATGTGACACGCTGCGAGAAAGAATGTCTTGAGAATTTGTTGGTAGGAATTCGAACTCAAACTCGAAGCAATTATTTCAATTAATCCGATTGCAGGCACTTTTGAACTATCAACGAGTGGGTCAGTCATTAAGATAAAGCTAGTTGCCCATTGAAAAGCTCAGATGGTTCCTATGGAAAAAAAACGGGCAAGATGCAAGATGTCGTTTTTATCCTACTTCATCTTTTATGCTTTCTCTCCTTGCTAAATACTTCAGACAATTGCTACTAAATCAATGGGAAATTGATTTAGTAGCAATTGTCTGAAGTATTTGTAGTGTCTGTTTATTTCTATAGCAGGGCTTATATTATCAGTTATCACGTTTACTCACAGGCTCACCACAACCAAGGGCCTAGTTCTCGGTACGCTGCACGTCATTAAATTGGGTCCCCACCTGAAATTGGCGTTTTTTTTCTCACAAATAGAGAACCTCGTCACTTCTATGATTTAAAATATTCATCAATTGATTGATAGTATATCGAATAATGACCATCATAGAATTCATAGACAACTACCAATAGTAAAAAAAACCTTATTAATTTAGTTTTCTAAACATAAAAAATACCTTAAAAATTACTCCTCTTTTTGTTAGCAGAAATGACCACTATTTGTTTTAAAACTTAGCCAAAACTTATTTTTATCGCTTAATCTAAGTGGCATAAGTTATCTTAGTTTTTAAACATTAGTGCATAAAAGTTTTAATACATTAGTGTTCATGGTTGTTAAATAAATTAAGAAAATGTTTTTTTTTTTTTTTTCTTAAAAATTAATACCAGTTTTTTATCCACATGGATACGCCAACCCCATTGTACCTTATCACTACTCATACACCACTAAAATTAACATATAATAGCAATATTTTTATAATCCTTATAAGCTATTCATTGATTAAGCTGTTTTACTACACCACACAATTTTTTTGCAACATTTGATCTAGGATTCGCTAAAATAGTGAAAATAAGCCCAAGATCTAAAACATTTAAACTAAACTCCCTAATCAATGAATCTCTTTCATTTTTGTTCTTAACGCATTCCATCAGCAAGTGTTGCACGTCTTCTACTTTGTTAGAAAATGTTAGTATGAAAAATGCAACTTCTTTAAAATTCTCTATGGAGAATTAGCGTTTTGTATGCAAAACGCTGATTTTATAGGTTCAAGTTTCACGACTGCTTTCCCGCCTTTCCTCGTGACTGACAGTTGACATTAGTGACAGCTACCTGACCTTGTGTGTGTGACACTTATACAATAGCTTTAAAGATACACTACAGTATTGAAACACAAATCCTTCTCTTTGCTGTTGGGAGTATTGACGTGCTCGATTTTTCGTTTCGCTACGAGGACCAAGTTCAATGTTTTAAGAAAATGGTTTCAATATAGCAAGGGTTGACTAATGAGCCTGGATTGATCGATTATCTGCTGTTACAAGACCTCTGGGGGAATCATCAGTGAATTAAAGAATATTCGTAACCAGAAGACCTTTGTCTATTCCAGAAGAGAAATTGCACAGTTGATTATTGATAAGGTTAGAAAGGGGGTGACTACCGAGATGACGACTCTTGACAATTCAAAAGTGCCTGTAAATAGTTAAATTGAAATAAATGCTTTGAGTTTGTGTGTGACTAATAGAAAGAAACTTATGGAATAAAAATATATGTTGCGCCGACCACGATTAAATTGGGATGTGGGCAGTAGAATTATGATGATTATTGGTCTATAATACCTCAAATTTCTTAGCATGATCCTCCGGTATATCGCAAAATACTGTAGCATTAATTTAGAAATAAATAATATGGTAAAGTTGAGGATTAATGTTTGACGAAAACACGATTCCTTAAAAAAATATCGACAGATTTTTTTCCAAAGTTCCCTCCTAACCGAACAATAAACTGCTGGTATTCAAACTAGATCATGAAACTGATTATTTTTGACGAAAAAAAAATTACCTTAACTATTGGCACCTTGGAGCCTTCTCCCTGCTACTCAGTCTCACTCTCACTCAGTCCGCGAGCAGTATCATGCGAGCGAGATAAATAGTGAATTTGAGCTTAGGTGGACCCTCAGGATTTTAACCATCAGCTATTTCGCGCTCTCTTTGAAAAACGATTTAAAAAAAACATAACAGGTTGCACTTTGGGAGTGCCGTCAGAATTGAAAACTTGAATATTAACGTTGTGCATTTTTCCGTCTTACGAATTTTCGATCTAGTCACGTGTCCTGACGCGAGTTTAACATTTTTTACCCATCACAAAAAAGTGCACAACGCCGCAAAAGAAGTTTTCACTTTTAAAAAAACTTATTAGCTTTTAGTTTTAGCTTTTAATAGTTAAAACGTTATTTCATCTTAAGGAATCGAACATACATTTTCCGAATAGCTTTCTTTCAAATTCCAACAAAATTCCTTAGCAGATTGGATGAAATACCAGTCCGTCTGTCTCGAAACAAATCTAATAACATCGCGCTACCTTTACTATATGAAAGTGAAATACCGACTGACAGTTTGATATTCGTACATACAATTTTCTTAATTACACCGTGTTTTTTCCGAATTTGTTTCGGTCTTTCTTCTCAGAGTAGATAGGAAACACCGAACTCACCTAGCATTTATTTTTTATTTTTTATATGACATGTACAAGTGATTGCAATATCCTATTTATAGAATAATTAATTTCATTTCATGTCATTGTCACTTGTAGACAGCCATTTTTTACTTACCTATAATGTTTTTGGCTTAATGTTTGTTTGTGTCTGTCTAGGACTGCTTCTTGTCTTCTTTACTTCGGGCAGACCCCAAAATAGTTGAGAAAAGGCTAGGCAGATTGACTTCGGGCAGATTTTTCCAACGCTACATAACTAATCTATCTGACCTTTAACTTTTTTTAGTTTTAGTTTCTTTGTTCCAAACGTTAATTTTATTCCACTTATCAAAGATTTTTGATGTTAGAAAAGCAGGCCTTAAAGCACATACATATTTTACTAGCAGAGAAAACAAAAAGGCAAAAAAAAATGAGGAAAATTAAAATAACGGCTACACAGCTCAATTTTTCTATAATAATATCTCAACCCTGCTTACACTGTAATTGGATAAGGAAGAAGATAAAAAACCAATTTAAAAATACACAGGGGTATTTTCGCGCTATTGATATAAATTTTATACAAAATGGTGTCTGAAAACAGCAGAGTCACTTAAAATAATGAAACTTCCGTTACGCTGCAAATTTTTATTGTTTATGAATATCGTCACATATTTATTACGAATTTATGAGAGAAAAAATATTATTAAAAAGGGCTTGTGTCATCAGTCATTAATGTTGTACTACAATGGCTATTTTCTACTATTTATTATTCTTTATCCCACTTAACTTTGCTTAATTTATTATTATTTCGTTTATTAGCCGAAAAATGACCTTATATAGAGAGGATTTTTGAGATAGGGCAGCAAAGGAGTAAAGGCAGCGTAACCGTTGTAGCTACTAGAAAACGGTCTTAGGACTTAGGAGACTGTCCTTAATTTTTTGAGACATTTTGATCTGTATTCACAGATTTTGAAACATCAAATACAGTCAGCAAGAATATAGTCAGTTTTCACAAAAACGTTTTTTGATGCCAATCGATTCTGTTTCTTATAAGGATCAAAAAACTTTATTAGACCAAGTGAGGTTATTTACGAGGTACATTTTTTTGTAAAATCAGGTAATGCAGATCAAAATGCCTCAAAAGTTAAGGACAGTCTCCTAAGACCGTGTCTTATAGCGACAACGGTTAAGGTCCTTACTGCCCTATCTCAAAAATCCACCCTGTATAGGGGCCAAAAAAATGTGCCATTTTTAGGCAATTTTTATTATTTACCAAATCTAATAATAAAAACTGCTTGAAAACATAATTATTTAATTAACGTAGAACTACATTATCTACATAAGTTGTCATAGAAAAGAGATCGAATGTTGAGCTTTCTAAAAAAAATCCATAAGGATCTTTCGATCTGTTCTGTAAAAAGTTCGCCATGAAAGTGATAGAAAACTTAGGTAAGGTGAGTTGAAAGGAGCTGTCAAAATTGTCAATCCCTAGCATCATCTGCCAATCTCCTTTCTATCTTAGGCGCCATCCCACGGAGGAGAGAATCGTGGCGATAGTCACAGCGTGACTGACTGATTCTCTGCGTTCATATAATCGCCGTGATGGTATCTATTGAAACGCTACTTTTGCCGCCACATAACGGCCGCAGTGACGGCTGTCATGTAAATGGTGGCAGCCGTCACTGATGGGGTTTGAATTTACGGTGTAAAAACACACTCTTACTTTCATTTATAACTGTCATTTGCCGGTAAATTGCGAACGCTATGTAGCTCTTCTAGGAAACCGTAGCTTCCTTTGACCATGGAATGAGTTATTCAGACAGCTTATGTCGACAAGAGAGAAGTTCTAATCTACGTGTCATTTACATAAGTAATTTCCCTCAAAGTTGTTTTCAAGGCTACTCGAGTAAACGCTATCAATGTTTATTATATATTCTTACTTACTAGACTAAGTTGTATTGTTGGTGAGATTTCTTAGACACTACACTTTGTCAGCTATATTCAGGGAAAATGTTTATCCATTTGGGTGGATGGAAAAGATAGCTGTAAGAAGGTAGGGCTGACACGATTTTTCTAGAACCAAACTGACTTGTCTTTTCACATAGAACGTGTGTACCTAGACATTGCATAGATTCTGAGTAGATCCCTGTTAGAGAAGACACTACGTAGACTTTGCGTAAATGCCGTGGGTAGAGAAATATCGAATGCGAATCTCTGGTTTTCTTAAATGAAAGGGCCTCTTATATCTAATTACTTCCTTCGATGGCAAACCTCCGAGGATCTTGCCCTCTTCAATACCGCGACTATTGTGAGTAATGTTCTGTTGTGCAAGGATGTTATGGCATGTAGCCATAATCGGAATAGCCTAAGGTGATAGCCTAGTGGTGTGACCATCATAGATCTCGAGTTCGAACCCAAGGCATGCACCTCTTTATGACTTTTTGAACTCATGTGCGTATTGTATAATTATCACTTGCTTCAGAAACCTGAGCGATATTTCTAGACGGCATGTGAAGCCAAGTCACTGCCCATGGGCGGCATAAAAACTCTGACATCAGGTTAGTCACTAAAAACACGGCGAACTAAAATTGGAACGTCGCTGAAAGTTCTACTCAGAGAAGTTAGCAGACAGGCGCGACGTCGCATGGTGCCGTCATCTTGGTTTTTCAATAAAATTCACAAAAATATTCACAAATGCTTTTCGACAACGCCCCCTATCATTGCTATTCAAACGCCAAAAGATGCTTGAAACATTGTATATTATTTCCTTATCTTATACAATTCATATTTGACAGCCCTGAACAAGGAGTTAGCCGCTAGGGACGTACCATCAAGCATGCGTGCGATGTTCCGTCGACCTCTATCAAAAGATATCCGATTGCGCCAATTTGTGCCCGGCCACGACGGCACTGATTTAACTGAACTCAATTTGTAGTGTAGTGCCTGATTTGGTTTCGCAGTGGAATGGAAAGCTTGTGTGGCGGTGTTGGTACAGTATAGGTAATTTTGCTAGCTGCCTAAGTGGATTGTGAACGGATATTACTTATTTGATTAGATGATTTAGTGGACATTCCAGCTTCAGATTATCAGATGCATTAGATTTCTGAAAAGTATTATAAAAATATATCTGTCGAAAAGTCTGAACAGTCGTAATAATAACTAAGACGAAAAATTACATATTAATTAAGAAAAACGTACTAAGAATATTTTTTCTTTAATTTCATTTTTCTCCAAGATCTTTTATTTTATTGTACAAAGTAAAATACAAGACGGCATTTAAATACGAGTACACAACAACCACACGTGATCTGAACATAATTAAATTCCTAATTATGAACACCGGAGAGGAAAATATTAATTAGAATGTGTATTAATTTTGTAAGTAAGCCTAATTATATCCTTTTTACACAACGATTAGGAGGTAGGAAAATGGTTATGTATTGTATAATGTTAGTGTTAATAAAGTATTATTTTTAACCGACTTCAAAAAAAGGAGGAGGTTCTCAATTCGACGGTATGTTTTTTTTTTGTATGTTTGTTACGCGATTACTCCGCCAATTATGAATTGATTTTGATGATTCTTTTTTTGTTTGGTAGGGCATACTTCAGAAATGGTCCCATATAAATTTGGTCAAGATCTGATGAAGGGTTTTTGAGTTAGCTTCAATAATACATATTTTTCCCACCTAGCATTAGAATATCATCCACATATGGATGATATTCTAATAGTAGGAACTGTCACTGTAATTTACTTGGTATTTAAATTTTTGTGGGGGTTTTGTGTAGGTACCACAACTAAAAAGTGAAAAATAAAAACTTTTTCACAAAAAATAAAACCAACTTCCAAAAAAATTAAAACACTACAAAGTGAAAAATAACTTTGATTTCGGTGCCAAAAAAAACTAAAATAAAAAACCCAAGTCACCGACTTCCGAAATCAAAGTTATTTTTCACTTTGTAGTGTTTTTTTTTTGGAAGTCGGTTTTATTTTTTGTGAAAAAGTTTTATCACCTCCGAATACCATTGAATTTCTTTGGCAGAACAAACATACAAATGTTGAAGGTACTTGGCTTTTCGATATTTTTATTAATCCGCATAATAATATAAGTTTTAGGTACCTACTAAAAATATTCAGGGCTATCAAACTGCTCGGAAAGCATCAAATAGCGTCCGTCAGTCTCCCTTTCATGCACATTAAAATAGATTCTCACAGAACTCCATGTTCATTTATCAAGAACTTATTTCACTTATTTACCACCTGGTATTCGATTTAATTTCCCTGGCAGAACATTTGATATAGATTCTGTTCCTATTAATCTGCCCATCCAGATTCATTGTACTGAAAATCTTCAGGGCTATAACACTGCCAGGAAAGCATCAAGGAGTACCCCTGGCTCTTACCTTTCATGAACACCAAAATACATCCTCACAGAACTGTACTCGTATGCTAAATTATATCGGCTAATTATGTTTTCCTCTGCAGGGCAAAAATCTCTTTTCCATTCGGAAGAAAACTTCATGTTTTCTAAGTCCAGTGCAGTCTAAATAATGAATCATTATAAAATTCACGATAACAAAAATCCGCTACAGAATTCTTACCTGGGAACGTAAATTAAGAATCTCTGTAGGTATGCGAGTAATGACAACGGACTGGGAATTATTTCATCCGACCATCCCCGCCTGTGGGTGGAACAATTAACTGTCGCCCTTCGTAGAATTCACAATTTTGTTTTGTTATGAGCTCGTTCAGTACCTACAGAATTTTGTTTATGGGAATAAACATTTGAGGTTTTGTGGGTGTTTTTTAATTGTATGGTTGATAGATAGATTTTTATAGGACTGTAGCGGTTAGGTACACCACCACATACAAACTACGCATCAAAGACATGACGTCACACAAATCCTGCATCGCGCAATTAGAGTTTACCGCGCGAACGCCATATATAAGACAATCCGACATCAACAGTTGGGCAGTTGCCCGCCAGACACAACTTCCATCTGATCGGAGGATCCTCCCTTTTCTATAGTGGTTGAGTGAACTTTACACCCTGTTCCCTAAATTAAACTCCTATATAATTTTTCAGTGTTATATTTTGATGATATTCTTGACAAATATAGAATTCGTATTTAAGATAATGTACTTGGTCGTAGGTACTTTGCTAAATAAAAGTCCTCTGTTCCTTCTTAGATTTTATTTGGCAAAATATTACCAGACCAATTTCCGCCGCTAAGTAGCATAGTGTGTTTCAATTTAGTTTTCAGTAAGTAAGCTTTTCTGGTGAATATAAGACGTCTTTGTTTCTGGAGGACGAGCAGAATGAAAGAAAATACAATAGACGACGTATATTTAGTAACCTAATCCGCTTAACTGTAGGATCGTTATCAGTGCGATTAGGGGCGAACAATCGTAGCAAAGGTGACCTAGGAATACTCTTATTTTATTTGTTCAATAGTGTAACGTTTAATGTAGTATAACGCACTGATAACGACCCTAGCCGAGGTGGACCGAGCAGTAATCCTATATAATTGGGGTTGTCCGGCGGTGTGGATCACTACCCGGTGCGCCCTCTACTTAATAGCGACGGGGCGCTTAAGTATGTAGCAGACGACCGTGTGGAGGTCTTCACCGAGCACCTGGAGCGTCAGTTCAGTTCCGCCCTAACCCAACCGTTCCGCACGCTGTAGTGGCACTGGCGCGCCTGCTCACGGCGATACTGCGCACGGGGGTCTTTCCCACCCGTAGATGAAGGGGCGCGTCATTATGCTGCCCAAGGCGGGAAAGAATCCAGTGAAGCCGGAGAGCTATCGACCTATTACTCTACTGCCGACAGTCTCCAAGGTATTCGAAGTACTCCTGCTGCAACATCTTCAACAACACATCGTCCCACGCCCCGAGTTGTTTGGGTTCAGGGTGGAGCACCGCACGACGCTACAGCCTTCAGATAAAAAGGAATGCTCGGTGGCAGTATTCCTCGACATGGAGAAGGCATTCGACCGTGTGTGGCACGACGCGACGGCCTTATATATAAGTTGGCCACGTCCGACGCACCCCGTCGCGTTGTAAAGGTGGTCACTAAAGCGCCACTGCACGCACGCTCACCTGACGCGAGACCCCTGCCCCGAGACCTGGTAGCGGACAACTGACCCCATCGCATCGGACATGACGCCTCGAGTAAGCCGCACCCAGGTTACACGCAGCTCACTCGAAATAATAAGACTCTACAGATGTACTCATACATCTGTTACGTGGCGTGTTCTAGGTTAATATAGGCATGTCACGTATCTAAATACAGACAACCTTAACTATACATGCATCCTACATATCACGTGCAGGCCGCGACGCACGTTGACCCTGGGTGGTGTTACACAACAATTCAAACCGCTCACACATACAAGACTGTTTATCCCTCGATCCGTAAACGGCTAGATCTGTGAGCGGGGCGAGGGTAAACTACAAATCTGCCTGTAGGAGCGTCGAGTCAGCACCTCCGTCGCTGGTCGTCTTCGTTGGGCCTCCT